>OY728133.1:194892948-197392948 GCA_963277665.1 Viscum album | reverse complement strand
GTGAGGACGAGCAGGCAGTTTAAAGTCATGATGGACCATAAGGGTCTTAGTTTTAGGTCTTAGCACTCGGACCATTGGGGCCTAGATGTAGGGCGAAATGTAGTTTAGGGTCATGCAGGATCGGGTGTAGTTTAACATCATGTGGGTCCGGGTGCAGTTTAAGGTCATGCAGGACCGGGTGCAGTTTAAGGTCATGCGGGACCGGGTGTAGTTTAAGGTCATGCGGGACTGGGTGCAGTTTAAGGTCATACAGGATTGGGTGCAGTTTAAGGTCATGCGGGGCCGCAGGAGGATCTTAGTTTTAGGTCTTAGAACTCAGACTCAGAGGGATCAGGCAAAATATCATTTGAGGAACCTGGCATTGGTGGGAGGAGTGACACGCTCACCATCCATAGTCACCAGGGAATACATGCCATTGGGATAGACCTTATGAACCATGAAAGGCCCCTACCATTTGGGCTCCAACTTGGGTGGTTTCCTGCCGGGAATCATTGGCGCTCTAAGAGCCAGCACCAGGTTACCATGCAGGAAGGAGTCGAGGTGAACCTTCTTATTGAAAGCTAGATCCATCCTGCTCTGATGCCTTTCCAAGTTATGTAAAACACGAAGTCTATTTTCGTCCAGCTCTTCTAATTCAGCTAGGCGGATTTCAGCAACTCTATTTGGAACTTTCTGGTCGTAGACCGTCATGCACAATGAGGGAAAATGGATCTCGATGGGAAGGATGGCCTCATCTCCATACACCAGGGAATAAAGAGTCACCTGGGTGGAGTTACGAGTCATCGTACTATAATCCCAGAGGGCATTGGGGAGCTTGTCTGGCCAATTTTTCTTGTTCTAACCAACCATTTTTTGTAGAATGTTAGATAGGGTTTTGTTAAACACCTCGGTCTGTCCATTTTCCAGTGCATGATAGCGGGAGGTGTGGTTAGAGAGAATGTTGTACTTGGCGTACAATTTCTTCAGATCGACTGTTCGAAAGTTGGTTTTGTTATCCATGAGGATAGCGTGAGGTACTCCAAATCGATAAATGATATTGGAGATCATGAAGTCATTGATAGAATAGGCTTTGACTTCCTTGAGTGTAAGTGCCTATGCCCACTTGGAAAAGAAATCCGTAGCGGTCATGATGAACCGAAACTGGCGGGCCGTCACCGACGGGTAAGGTCCTATGACATCCAACCCCCAAACTGCAAAAGGCCAAGAATACTTGGTAGTATGGAGAGGATCTAGTGGTCGATGCACAAAGTTAGCGTGAACTTGGAATGCATGGCACCTCTTGGCATACTCGATGTAGTTGTAGATCATGGAGGGCCAGAAGTATCCCAGCCTCTGAATCTGGTGGGACAACTTCGACCCGGCCTGGTGGGCGCCACAGGAACCAGCGTTAACTTCTTGCATGACCTGTGGGATCTCGACTCCTTCAAGGAAACGAAGGAGAACACCATTAAATCTGCGCCTGTAAAGAAGCTTCTCATGGATGGGACCGCTCTAAAGGGTAAACTATGGCACGTGGAATTGGATTCGCTCGTGCTCAACTCGGCCCGACGAAAGATTGTCGTGCTGGAGATATTCAACCAAGGGCGTCCTCCAGTCAGAAATTGTCTCGATTACCGCACCTGAAGCCCCTGGGGATCCTGATGTAGGGGCACCAGTAGTGAGATGGTTCACCCATTGGCCATGATCATCCTCTAGAATAAAATTAGCAATGACTCTCCGGTGTGCCACGTGGATAATTAGGTCATCCTGTTCTGGCTCTGCAAGTGATGTGGCCAGGCTGACCAAAGCATCTGCTCGACTGTTCTGCGACTGGGGAATGTGAACAACCTCTGGCCGGGAGGGGAACTTAGCCATTAGATGGAGGGTGCACTCCTGTAATGGCACGAGTTCTGGCTTTCTGATAGCATAGTCACCATTGACCTGCTTGATGATTAGCTCAGAGTCCCCTTTTACATAAAGATTGGGTACGTCAATCTCTAGAGCCAACTCAAGCCAGTGATGAGGGTATGATACTCTTCCTCATTGTTGGTGAAGCCTTATGAAAACAGAAATGAATACGGCAGAACGGCTTGCTCTGGGGTGATGAAGATGACACCCAGGCCCACTCTGTTGAGGCTAGGATCATTGAGCCTTCTACCGGTGGGGCTCCGGGAGGCACCATCAAAGTGCATCTTCCAGCATGGGGTGGCGTGATCGACTGAGAGGATTTCCTCATCAGGAAATCCTATATCTAGTGGCTGGTCTGCGGAGGTTGGGTGAGCAGCTAAGAAGTCTTCCAATGCCTGTCCTTTGATAGCCTTCTGAGGTATGAACCTGATGTCGAACTGTTGGAGGATCACCGCCCAGCACGCCAATCGGTCGGTAAACATAGGTTGGTTCAGAATGTATTTCAACGGGTCTACCCGAGAGACCAGCTGTACCTTGTGGTTCTACAAGTAGTGCCACAATTTCTGCACGACAAATACGAGCGCCAGGAAGATCTTCTCGATGGGAGAATATCTAATTTCCGTATCGAGGAGCATGCGGCTGAGGTAGTAAAGGTTGTTCTCTATCACCTCATTGTTCTTCTGGGCGAGAAGTGTGTCGAGGGATTTCTCTAGGGCGGTCACGTAAAGGACCAGCGGCTTTATGGAAATGGGTGGCATCAAGACCAGAGGTTGGAGCAGATATTACTTGATTTTCTCAAAAGTGATCTGACACTCTTCATCCCATTCATAGGTGACGCCTTTCTTCATGATCCGGGAAAAGGGCTTACACTTGCTGTCCATATTCGCAATGAATCGGCGTATATAGGCTAAGTGGCCCTGAAGGCCTCTCAGATCTCGAATATTACTCGGGGGAGGCATCTGACTGATGGCCTTGGTCTTCTCCTGGTTGATCTCTATGCCTCGGTATCTAACAACGAATCCCAAAAACTTTCCATAGGTGACCCCAAAGGCACACTTTAATAGGTTCATCTTCAATTGATAAGAACGGAGGAAGCCGAACACTTTCTCAAGGTCTTTGAGATGGTCATGGCACTGGAGAGATTTAACCACCAGGTCATCTACGTATCATTCCACCAGTGTCCTGAGAATCGTCTTGAATATGCAGTGCATGGCCCGTTGATAGGTGGAACCTGCATTTTTCATGCCGAAGGGCATAACCTGGTAGCAGAAAGTACCTTGGGGGGGCCCTGAAGGCAGTGAACTCTTCATCTTTGGGGGCCATATGGATCTGGTTGTACCCGGAGTACCCATTCATGAAGGAGAGTGCTTGGAACCTGGTCGTGGCATTGATAAACAACTCTATCACAAGAAGGGAAAAATCATCCTTCGAATAGTGGCGATTGAGATCACGGAAGTCAATACAGACCCTGATCTATCCGTTCTTCTTCCTAACTAGCACAATGTTGGCTAGCCACCAGGGGTACTGAACTTTTTTGATGAAGTTGGATTTGATGAGCTTATCAACTTCAGCCTCAACCATGGCACTGTGAGAGGGGTGCATCTTTCTGGGAGGCTGCTTGAACCCGCGGTGATTTGCTGGAAGGCCAAGGTGGTGGAAGGCTACCTGGGGATCTAGTCCTGGCATCTCATCATAACTCTAAGCGAACACATCATGGTGCTATCTGAGAAAGTCTACATACTGTTTCCGTTCCTCGGAGGGCATAGCGGCGCTGACCAATGTGGGTCTTGGGTCCACCTTGCTACTGAGGTTCACCTGCACTAACTTGTCGACCGTGGTGGAGATGCCCTCCTCAAAGCCATGGGGAGCATCTTCAATGTACTCCTATCCACTTGTGGAGGGATCATCCACGAGGGGAGCCATTATGGGGCTACCAGACCCTGATGGGAAGCTGGTGTCGGCTTGGGCGACAGAGGTCGTCACGTCCAGAGACTCATGCACTACGGAGACCATGGAGACAAAGGTGGTTGATCCAATCCAATCTGGCCTTCGGCCCAAGGGGGCATGCTTTATGACATCAAATCAGTAGTGGCGCGTCGGCTTGAGCCAGTCAATTCTGGCCCGGCGAAACAGACGCATATGGCATACTGTCGTTTCCATGATCCTAACGTCCTGATATAGTACAAGGGTAGGAGGCTCAGGGATCACCTGAGCCTGGTTGGTGTAGGAGTACGCGGTGATTTCCCATCGTTGCTTGGACCCGAAAATATGCCTTCCCCTGGCACCCGAAACAACAAATCACTGCCCCATTTTGGGGGTTGTTGCCTCCAGTCGATGGATTGGGAAGACATATGTGTCATCCAAACCTTCCCAGGGATCACTCATGATAGTAGCAGGCTCAACCTCACCTGCCAGGATCTTCTTGTCTTTGCTCTTGTAATAGTCAGTGTCCAGATAAGGGGATTCACAAGAGGCAAAAGGAGACACATCTCCTTGGAGCACACCCACTCGACCCTTAAGGGATTACTTGAGGCACTAGTGATACGATGAGGGGACCGCTGCGTGAAGGTGGAGCCACGGCTTTCCCATAAACGCATTGTAGGCAGTGTCTTGAGAGACAACCATGAATTCAGTGTTGGCAATTAGGCCACCAAACTGGTTCTTCAAACGAATCTTGTTGAGTGGAGTTTGCTCGGTCCTGTCATACTCCTGGATCCTGAGGTCGGAGGGAGTTAAATCATCCTCAGACAGGCCCAGTTTCCGTAGTGTCCGAGTTGGGATTAGGTTAATCCCGGAACCCGTGTCAACAAGACAGTGTCAGACTTCCACTCCATTAAACTTTCCGGTGATGTACATTGGGAGAATATTCCCCCGTATGGAAGGGTCTTCATCTTTACCAGAGAACGAGATAACCTCCTGACATTCGGCATTCTCAATTGTATCGGTGTAGAAGGCTTATACAGCCGCTACCTCCATCTCAAACTGGAGGGGGCTCCTTAGAGCCTTAGAGAGCACCTCACGCATTTCAGATGATAGGCGAAGAGCCTCGAGGATATAAAACCTTGCTGTAATTCCAGCCAGATGCTTCAGAACATCATAATTTTGAGCTAAACGCGAGCTTCTTCTTACAAGAGGCCGCTCTGCGATTGGAGGCATGACGGGCCCTGCCGGCGGGACCAGTGACTGACTGGTACTAGGCACATCTCGTTGTTCACTAGTCGAAGCCCAAGAAGTGGCTGCTGGATTAGGTTTGGAAGGCTACGGTCCCGGATAAGGGCCGGAAGGCTGTGGTCAGCCGGTGGCAGGGCAGAGATAGTTGCGGCACGGTCGAGGCGGTTCTGCCTGATCCAGTAACACAAACGGTGGTAAAGGCGAACCCGTCGACACCAGATGAAGGGGTTGTGTGTGCTGAGCTCTGTATCGGGTCTACTTCCTGGTTTTAGTGGTGTGCATGGCCTGGCTAGAGGTTCCAACTACCGTTCCCCAGCGATTCACGTAGCCACGGCTCCGCCAACGTTGGCGACGGTTGGGGACATTGGGAAGGTCCACCTGGTGTTCCTCATTGATGAGAGTCAAAAATGGATTTACCAACTCTATGGTATTAACCGAAGCGTACCCCGGGCTTTCACTCGAGGATCCATCCATTACCAGACGGAGTCTCGGAGGGATCCCCATTTCTGGGGGCATAAAATTTCCAAGATTGCGGGATGATGACGGCATTGGCAGGGCGCACTCTTTCTTCTTGTGTCGCCGCTTGCTCTTCTGGGAGGAGGTAGGCTGGGACGACGATGCGAAAGTGGCGCTCACAGATTCTGAGGGATTTGGCTAACTCAAGCAAGCACAGATGATGCCATGGGCATGGGCAACCATCTTGCAGGCCATCTAGTCATTATACTTCCGAGACCCATGGTCAGAAACCTGTTTCCATTCATCCTCGCTACCACTACTGCCATCTGATCTCACGAAGACACATGCCACTTGCGTCGAGGCTGGGCCCAACCTGACTATGTTGTTGTCAATCTGGTCTTGGAGCCATTCCTTGAACACATAGCATCACTGAATGGTGTGTCCCAGGGTCCGGTGATAAGGGCAGTAGTTAGGTTGATCAGTGAGATGCGCCACTTCTGGCTTCCGGCACTCAGGCAGTCGCACTATCCTCTACTCCAAGGCACTATGGAAATAACCAGGGACCTGGGCCTCGTCAAATGAGTAAGTCTGATTCCTTCTATCTGGAAAAGGGGCTCTTGGAGGTTGTCCATGACCACAGGCTAGAGTAACATGCTAAAAAGGCGGAGCCTGATTATCTCTCCTAGGTGGTGGCGGTGCGTTACGCGGAGGCGCCTGTCGATTTTGAGGTGGTCGCTGCTGGGCCGGAGGCTGTGCCTGTGGGGGTGGACCCCCATGGGGATGCTGAGCTGGCCTTACTGGTAGCAACTCTAGCAACCTGGGGGCCTCTATCTGGGACACAGTAGCGGGATCGGCTCTGGTGGCTCTCCTTGCAGGGATTACAGGAGGCAGTGGGCGTGCCTGACTGGCCTGTTTCAGGGCTTCTTTGAGGCGCTGAGCCTTTTCTGAGAAGTCCTGGAACCCTCCGGGGTAATTCTGAGTGATCAGAGAAGGAACCAGCTCTTTCTTTACGTTCCCTACACACATTGTCAGTAATTTATCCTGAGTTAGTGGCATGTTAAGGGAGTACGTGAGCCCCTTACACCGAGCGACAAAGTCCGCGACTCGCTCATTGGTCCTTTGTTTGCACCTGAAGAGATCTGCGATGTTTTTATTCTGAGTTGTGGAACTAAACTGGTAGAGGAATTTCTGGTGAAGGTCCTCCTAACTAGCCATAGATCCGACGGAGAGCTGGTTTTACTAGACGAATGATGGTCCTTCTAGCTTCTGAACGAAGCAACAGAGTTTGGGGGCCTCCTGCTATGTATGAGTCCCTAACATAGGCCCACAACTCGAGTTTAAGTGGTCCAGGTGCTGTGGAGGGTCTCTGGTCCTATTAAATGGGGAAAAAGTGGGGTTACCAAATCCCAGAGGGGTCGGTATATCATCCACCCATGCTAGGTATGGCTTGCCGTCCGGCGAGATTGCCACCTGATGAGTTTCCAAGGACTCTAAGCGGGCGATGAGTGCTTCCATTAGATCATCCAGACGCATATTTCTATCTTGACGGGGATCTCTAACTACAAGCGCATTGTTGGGCTCTTCAATCTGGTAGTCAAGCTCAGCGGCTCGCGGGGCGGCTGGTGGAGCGACTCTCGGGGTAGTGGGAGGAAACCGAGCAGGGTCCCCCAGGTGATCACGCCGCTCAGGAGGGTTCGGAAAAATGTATCGCGCCTTCTTTCCATGGGATCCATCCTCTCCCCTGTCGGTGAACGTAGCATGGTTGCGGTTGCCCGGGGGAATCTCATCAAGGGGTAAGTGCTCCTTCCCTTGCTGTCCTGGCCTAGGGTTACCGTAGTCAGGCCACCGCTCTGCAATGCGTTCGGCCAAGAGCTCATCAACCAGCCTCTTTTACTCAGCAAGCTGTTGGCGTAGCGTGGACTTCTCAGGATCTTCCTCTGCCTTCTGTACCAAGGTAGATGTGTCGGTAAGCTTGACAGCCCCGACGTGCTCTTTACCTTTTCCGATGTTTCGGCTCAGTGTTAATGCCTCGGTGGGTGTGGGGAGACCTAGGAGGTTCCTCTGTAGGCGATTCATCCTCTCAGATGGGCCCAGTAGTGGCTTGTCCTCAGGGGGTGACTCCCCATCGAGGAGCTTCACACCGTTCCCCTCACCCGAAAGTTCGGCCATGTTGACCACCACCGCCCTTGGCGACATTCCCTTAGGTCCGCCCAGTGAGTCGGGCTGGCGGAGAATCACATAGAAAAAAAGGGCAGCATACTTCCCCCATCCGTGGACGTGCGCGTGGGGGGTGGCTTCCTCGATAACCTTGCAGAGTACTTGAAAACTCTGGATGCATTGTTGCTGGAGGGCCTTGTGGTGGCCGAGTGACTCGGGGTGCCGAACCGCGGGGAGCGCAGCCAGGTCAACCCAATGACACTACTCACCGATATCCTCAAGATGTGCTTGACTCCCGGGATAAGGTTTTGGCTGATGGCGAAGACGAGAGTGAGTCACTCGGAGAGTCTGGCGGAAACATTCAAACTCTCCCAGGGTGAGCAACTATGGTATATCAAAATCTGATCTTGCGACTAGCCAAAACTTCTTAGGGAAGTGGACTGCTGTGAGGACAGTCCAGAAGCTCCACGACTCTGGTTCAGGATCCGGCCCTTGCTTCCCCTGCTCATAAACCGAGAATGGTTGGGGAACTGGAAGTGGTGTTGAGGAAGGACGCTCGGTCGGTGGGATGGTCGTCGGAGAATACGGCGTGCAGGACGATTGGCCGCAAATCCCTAAGTCGTCCTCTAAGGGTTGTAGTGTCCTGGCTGCCACGTCGCGATAGGATGTTCTGGTGAATGGGCCTCCTGTCACCGCGTCAATTCTTTCCGAGGGTGCGTCATGTTGCGACTCTTCCGTCGGTCCCTAGAAAAGTTCCCCACCTTCCCAAACTGAGGTAGAAGGTGCTTCTGGGGAGGCCAACGGTAACTGGAAGCTTGATCCTTGGGGGTATGCCAAGTCCTTGTCTTCCTGGATATACCTTCAGAGGGAGGATGGAATCATGCAGATCTCACATTCGGGGAGTATGAGACTGATGCGCCGCGTCCCCATCTCTGCCCTCAACTCAAATGGTTGGGGGGAAGGTTCCATCGTCGAGTCGTACTCCGCCTCAGAGTCCGAGAACCGGACTGGTCTGACTTCCGTTCGGACTCCCCTGACATTCCTCTAACGGCGACAACGTCCCACCTTCCTACCCATGGGTGACTCCTCAGGGAAAGGATGATTTCCGTCAAGAAGTCCCCTGGCCGCAATGGTGCTGGGGAATAGAGGACTGAAGGTCAGGGTGTGAGAAGCACTAGGATAGATGTCTAAAGGGACATGGGGAGGACCTCCATGTGGGTGAGCGACCTGATATGCAATGGCTCCATACTCGCGGCCAGCGGTAGTGGAAGTGACCTCATACCCAGTGCAGTGAGCGCTGGAAAGAACCATACCTAGAGCGTAGCTGCCATGGGGAATTCTTCTGCTTTCCAGATCAGTGGCACGGAATGAGCCTTCATGGTGGGTGGCACTACTACGGATTGGTCCGCGGTTGCCATTACCTGTGCTCGCGACCGGGAGAGTCAACCCAACCTGCCTGCAGGGTGGTCAGGGCCTCGATCCCAGTCAGGCATGTGACTGCCCCTGCTCAACGTGTGCGGGGGTCTGGTAATAGGAGTCAGTAGTGGCTTGGGCCACAATGTTTGCTGATGTTGGTGCCCCAGGGCAGGCATTCTCTTCCACTCACGCCTGACACTGGCTCCGGGTCAGATGGGTTGGAGTCGGTGGTGCAGGCACGAATATTGCTTGCTCCTCATCCCGGGGAGTCAGGTGGTGGCATTGACGCATCCTGGAGGGGGATCTTTCCATGAACCCCTGGGATAGGTCTCCTATTGGGCGGACCTGGACATCCCCCACCTCATCGGCGTAGGGGAGGGAGGTGTCAAGGCGCTCCGGGGATAGGCTCTTGAAACGGTTTAACGTCAGAGTGGGAAGCAATGGCTCCCAGTGTGGCCCTCGGGGGCGACGATGGTGGTGAGGCACAACTGCCTCTAGATCCAAATGGGACATGCCCCTGGTGGGGATGATCCCTTCTTCATCGTACTTATGAACCGGGTCATTGATCACCCTTCATTGGATGATTTCTGATGGGTAGAGGGGGCGTGAGCACCCGACAGTCACGGCAATTGGAGCTAGAGCAGCTCTAGAAAAGGCGGGGCCACGTAGGGTGGCCTCATTGGTACTGCCCCTGCCCCTGCACTGGTGGGCAGGTGGTGATCGAGCTTCGGATGCAGTGATTTGATTCCTAGAATCAGGGAGATGAACCCATTAGTACTATTAGGAAAAGAAATCGACAACCAATATCCCAGTGTCATTCCGTCTTCTGTGGTCAGTGAGAGGGATCCATGCTGACGACATCACAGAACGGAGTGATCAATATCCTAACTGCCTCAACCCCTGGTGGGTTTCACATCCCGGTGATAGGTGCCCGGACCTGGTGACATGCTAATCTTCTGACACCCCGAATGCTACCCATCTCCGTATTGAGGAGAAGAGATTCACATCGGGTTCACCATTTTATATTTCTGACGCATTTACGATGGGGCACGTGCACGCGTCCGTCATGTGGGGGGAGGATGCGCGGCGTGTTGCCCCGCATTCCCGCTTTCCAAAGGTGGGTGGCATCCGTTCCTTGTTCAGGGACGTCTGCTCCTTGATCAAAACTGGGATGATGGGATGTCGGTTCTTCCTTCCGTGGATTCCTCCTCGGAGCTCGTCACCTAGTCTGGGTCTCCCTCATATATTTAAGATAGGTTCGTGAAGCTCGTTCCCGATGCCATATCTGCATGGACGTCAGTTAATTATGCTGCTTCCATCGAGATACTCCAAGGGGTCTGGTCGGGGAAGCAACCTTCGGTGAAGAGAATGGTCACACAGGGGTATCGTCAGCGCGCCTTGACCCTGGGGATTGGAATGTCTGTCTTATGTCCCTTACTATAGGGCTTCTTGAGGGAACAGAAGCCTGAGGCATCCCACATCGAACACGGGGGATTGTGTACCATCTGAGGTTTTCCTCAGCTTTCTATGTTTAACACAGGGTATGCCATGAGTTTAACATCTTGCGGAGATGGATCGGATTGATCAGAACACTAAGAATGGATCATATTGAAGGACCTCCTAGGGGGAACACCGATGTTGGGGCCATCATGTGGGCAGCTTCCTGGATACTATGGAGTGGAATGGGGTGGCATGATCCCACCGGGATGTGGAGGCCTGGGTAAGAATCAGGATGGATAATGGAATGATGGGCTTGAACCTCGTGGAGTCTTCCTACGTATCCCCATGGCAGGGAATCAAAGTCCGCGTAGTTCGGCGATACAGTGGGACACCTAAAGAAGTGACCTATGAAAATGAATTCATGGATTAGATCCTGGAGGAAGTAAGATATCTGGACTAGGGCATGAGCTTCCCAAGGCACATGGGCTCGAGGGGGAGGTCGGGATGAGACGTGGATGTGAGGCATGGGTCTTATGCTCTGAGGCGGCCCAATATAGGGAATACAAGTCTTACGCTCTGAGGTGGCCGATAATGGTGCTGGTGAACTGACACAAAGGGGTCGGAACAACTGAGTGATGGGATTGAACCTCATGGAGGCTTCCTACGTACCATGCGTTAGCACGGATCAAAGTCCAAGTAGTTCGGTGCATACAGTTTAACGTCATGTAAGACGGCATACAGTTTAACGTCATGCCGGACAAGGGCATACAATTTAACATCATGCGGGACAAGGGCATACAGTTTAAAATCATGTGAAACAAGGGAATGTAGTTTAACGTCATGCGGGACAAGGGCATTTGGGGCTTACGCTCTGATGCAGCCCAAGGTGTTGGCGAACTGACGTGAAGAAGTCGGAACGACCGGGTGGTGGTATTGAACCTCGTGGAGGCTTCCTACGTACCATGTGTTAGCACGGATCAAAGTCCACGTAGTTCTCTTGGATGGGGCTTACGCTCTAAGGCGGTTCATAATGGTGGATGTCATGGTTGATGCTTACTCTAAGCCCATGTGAGTCATGCCCGGTGTGAGAAACAAGAGGCAATAGGGACCAGATGATCACGTCGCAAAGGGTGCGTCCGTGAGAAGTGGAAAGGGGCTTACGCATTGAACAGACCAAAGAGGAAACAGGGGCTTACGCATGGTTAGCGGCCCTTGGTGACGAGGATTACTCCAGTATGGAGGCCCGTGGTGCGACAAAGCACAGTGGGAAAGAGACTCCACTAGCCTTGGCAGTAGGGAAGTACAGAGGTGCATGGGTTCAACCTTCCGCAAGAGAGGCTAGGGGCTTACGCTCTGAGGCATCCCTTCCCCCCTGGACAAATTCCACTCCAAAAGGAGGATATAATTCCATGCGAGGAAGATTCCATTCCTGTGGAGACGAGAGGCATAAAGAATTTCCGAGCTGGGAGGGACTCTGCGTGCGAGGCATGGGGTTGGACCATAGTTTAACGTCATGTGTTAAGGACGAGGTGCTTAGCAGTTTAACGTCCTGCAGCTTGGACGAGGTGGGTACGCTCCACACCCCTAGGGCTTATATGCCCAACACCCTCTACCCCCTGTGAGAAGGAAGGCATCGGCAAGGCTGTAGTGAAGGTGGGACACAAGGCGAACCATCGAGGGGTCCACGTTAGTGTGGCTATCCGAAGAAGCAATAGCTGTTAGCGTGCCTATGCAGAGAAGTATAAGGCAAAGCAACGCAATGGGAAACACCAACCAAGGTACCTTGAGGTTACTTCGTATGAGCCTGGAAGGCCGTACGGGAAAACAACGCATGACGTGCATGTCCGGCATAGAAGACATCAGGCGCCGGAACGGAGAGGCATCCAAGGGGCGTCAAGGTGAAGGGTCCAGGGTTTTTTGCGCAAAGAGAAGGTTTGCGCGCAAAGCACCGGGATGGCGCGCAATAGGGCTAGAGGATTGGGCATGGATAGGGGATTGTGTTCAAATGTCCTGGACTACACACGGGCACACGGGCCGATCCCTAAGGAATGGAAAAACCTAACAGAGGGATTTCTCTCAATTTAGAAGGGATTGTATGTAATTGGAAGGGATTGCACACAATTGGAAGGAATTTCACGCAAGGGGAAAGGATTGCGCGCAAAGGAGGAACCCGGAGGCGTTGGAAAATTCACTTAAGCCAGTGGAGTTACGCACAAAGGAAAACCTCGGGGTAAGGATGCGCGAAATAGGGAATTACTTGGAATCCATCTTGCATGGGCGGGAGTCCGAATTGCACGCACGGGAGCCATTCTGAATTCCACAACCCCGAAACGGTAGGGGTTTCCTTCTATTTATAGGCACCCGCTGGCGTGGAATCTGGGCGGCGCACAAAATCTTCCATGCCAGAAACAGTCAGCATGCCAAGCCTCACCGCGCAGAACCGGGCGCGCAAAATTGTGTGCAACACCGGCTTGATTACACGAATCTTGGGGATGCTTCATGTGCACAACATTATTTCATGAAAGTCCTCCTTAATTTTGGGCACCACTTCCAGGGCCTCCGGACCGGGCCTCTGAGTCCGAATATAACTTTGCTTCGTCAATTCAAAACATCCTCTAGGAGTTACGGACCTTTTTTCGGCGTCTACAACCCTAAAGTCATAAAGGATAAACTACTTTGTTCACATAAATTCAAAAAATAAATTCTACCAAAGACTTTTTGAAAAATTAGCACACCACTTTCCAACTATAGCCCACTGGATTTTACTTTGAGTGCATATCCCACTAGATTTGACTTTGGTGTCTAAAGATTTCATTCTAGAATCCTCCATGTGGGAAAGGCTTCCCAAATTCGTGCAACCATGTCTTCCAAGATTTAAACATCATATTTGTTCTTGAATAAGTGACATTATAGGACCATTTTCTCTATCCATTCAAGTAAAGATACATTGGTCCTTTAATGAAATGAGATAGGAGCCCATTGTAACATTCAATATATTTGATCTCCCTCATGTCATCGGGCCTTGAAAATTCAACTCCTCCACCTGAGAAATTGACTTCGTGCCTTAGATATGGTTCGCATCATCCTACACCTCTTAAAAAATAGTCCTCCTCAACTCTTCATCCTATTCAACCAAAAAAATGAGAAATATTAGAAACATTGAAAGTATTACTTACACCATACTCACCAGAAAAATCTATCTTGTAAGAATTGTTGTTAATATTCTCGATCACTTGGAAAGGTCTGTCTTATCATGGTATGATTTTTTATTTCTTCTTTTCAGGAAATCTCTCCTTTCGCATATGAATCCAGATCAAGTCACTGATCTCGAACAACACTTGTTTTCAAAACTTTTTTGCATGATCAACATATTTCTAGGTCATCCACTCGATATTTTTCCTTGCCTTTTCATGGAGTTGTTTGATGAATTTTGTTCTCCCTTTCGCATCCATATTAGTTTCTTCCTACAGAGCCAAAGGATCTAGATCAATAGGTGCAAGGGGGTTAAAACTATTAACAATTTCAAATGGAGAATATTGATAAGTGGAGTTCTTGGCCCTGTTATATGAGAATTCCACATGTGGTAGACACTCCTCCTAATTCTTGATATTCTTCTTGACAATTGTTTTCATAAGGGATGATAGTGTCTAATTCACCACCTTTGTTTTCCCATTGGTTTGTGGATGAAAATTAGTGAAAAATAGTAACTTTGTACCCAATTTTCTCCACAAGTACTTCCAAAAGTAACTAAGGAATTTTTTTTCTCGATCCAATAAAATATTCCTTTTCATTCCATGAAGTTTGACTACTTTCTAAAATAAAATTGTTGAAATGTTTGTGGCGTTATCAATTTTGTAACAAG
Source organism: Viscum album (assembly GCA_963277665.1). NCBI lineage: Eukaryota > Viridiplantae > Streptophyta > Magnoliopsida > Santalales > Viscaceae > Viscum > Viscum album. The sequence continues at coordinate 197,378,559 of OY728133.1, read as the reverse complement.
GAAAAAAATGTTCCATTTTAGAAAACTGATCCACCACAACAAAAATGGATTATGTCCCCCTCTTATTACATGGTAACCCCATAATAAATTCCATTGATATGTCCTACCAAGGGGTGTTGGGGATTGTGAAAGGAAGATATAGTCCATGTGGATTCATTTTTTATTTGGCTTTATGGTAGACAATAAACTTTCCAACAAATTTTTCAACATATCTTGATATCTTAGGCCAATAAAAATGCTCACTAAGAATGCTTAAAGTTTTTCCAACACCAAAATGTCATATTAACCCACTAAAATCTGGCTCCTTTAAATTTAGTAAAAGTAAATGGATAGAACAATTGGGAATGTAAAGCTTGTCAATATGGAATAATAATCCATCATGTAAATAGAACTTTTCCCAACTAACTCTAGGTTTACAATGTTCATAAGGTTTATTGAAATCACTATCAGTGCCATATAAATCCTTAATGAATTTTAAACCAAGGAGTTTTGAATCTAAAAAGGATGAAAGAGAATATCTATGTGAAAGTGAATTGGCCACAGTATTTTCTTTTCCATTTTTATACTTGAAGACATATAGAAATGATTCAATAAATTAAATCCATCTAGGATTTCTCCTATTTAGGTTATGTTGGATCCTAAGGTATTTAATATCCTCATGATCAGAATAAATCACAAATTTTTTTAGGATAAAGATAATGTTTCCATGTTTCTAGAACTATAAACAATGAATACAACTCTTTGTCATATAGATCATAGTTTTGGGTTGGTCTATTTAACTTATCTCTAAATAAATCAATAGTATTAACTTCTTTCATGAATACAACTCATATGAAAATCCCTCTTGCATCACATTCAATTTTAAAGGTCTTACAAAATTCTAGAAGTGAAAGTAGAGGGGTGTGGGTGAGTCTCTCCTTAAGATCATGGAAGTCCTTCTCTTTAGTTTTCCCCCATTTGAAAGGAACATTATTCTTTGTAAACTCATTCAACAGTGCTTCTAGTGTGATGAATTCCTTCACAAATATCCTATAAAAACTAGAAATCCCATGAAAAATTATTACCTATCCAACAAAGGTTGGAGTTGGCCATTCTTTTATTGATTTGATCTTCTCAATTAGACTTAAAATCCATTTCCAATCACAAAAATTCCAAGGAAAACAATCTTATTGAGGAAAAATTCACACTTATTTATGTTTCCAAATAATTTTTTCTTCCTCAACACCTCTAGTACTTTTATTCAGTGATCTACATGTTTATGAAAATTCCTACTATACACCAAAATGTCATCAAAGTAAACTACTATAAATTTTCCAATATATGAACATAAGACATGATTCATTAACCTCATAAATGTGCTAGATCCATTGGTGAGACCAAATAGAATGACTAACCATTCATAAAGTCCATGTTTTATCTTAAATGCAGTTTTCCAATCATCTCCTTATTTCATCCTAATCTGATGGTACCCACTTCTTAAATGAATCTTTGATAAAATAGTCAAACCATTTAATTCATCTAGCATATCATCTAGCCTAGGGATAGGATGATGATACCTGATTGTGATGTTATTTATGGCTCTATAGTCAATGTACATTATTCATTTCCCATTATTATTTGGTACTATAATCATTGGTATTCCACAAAGACTAAGGTTCTCTCTGACATATCCCATATCCAACTGCTCTTGAACTTTTCTTGGAATTTTCTTTGTCTCCTCCGGGTTGGTGATATGCAGTGTGGTTTGGTAGTGATGCTTTAGTTATGAGGTCAATTTGGTGCTAAATACCTCTAATGGGTGGAAAACCCAGTTGAACCTCTTCTGGAAAGACATCATCATACTCCTGTAATAAAGACTCAACAACATTTTTGAAAGGGGGTAATTCATTAGAATTTAGAAACACCTTTTTTACTTGAGTATTATGAGGGTTTTCTTTGAAAAAAAAGTTTCCTTTACCTCACTATTTTTTGCCAACATCACACTTTTCTCTTCTCTCAAATTATTTTTCCCTCTTGCTTTTTCTTTGCTCTCCATTTATTTTCTTCACTCATTTTATCTCTTTCCCTCATTCTCTCCTTTTTTATCTTCACTCTTTTTTTCTTCATTAATCATTTTTTTATTCTCTCTCAAAATGTGATATTCTAAAATTTGTTTAGGGGACATGGGGTTGATAGTTATAGGTTCCCCTCAATGTAAAAAATAGTGATGATTCAAGAAACCATCATTAGTAACATGTCGATCATACTACCACGTTCGTCCCAACAAAAAATGGAAAGCCTTCATAGGAAAAACATCGCACAAAACCTCATATTTGTACTTAATAATGGTGAATAATAACTTCAATTTCTTGGCAACCTTCATCTCAATTCAATCTTTCAACCACTGAAGCCGGTATAGTTTTTGGTGCGTCAAGGTCGGGAGTCTCAACTTCTCCAAAAACTCAGTGCTCGAAACATTGCTACAACTTCCCCCATAAATAATAATTCTATATACCTTCCAATTGATCTTGAATCATGTACAGAAAAGGTTCTCTCACTGCTTCTTCTCTCTAATGGTCATTTATGAACTTAAAACTCTCATAGTGATAAGAATCTCACCATCTTCTACAAATTCTCTACTATCAACTTCTGGAGATTCATCCTCCTCTTCCTATCTCTCTCCATCAGTCTCCCATTCTCCATACTTTTTTATTGTCATGGTGCACTATTTTGGGAATTCACTAGAAATGTGACCCCTTCATTGACATTTGTAATAAAGAATATCCTGATTCCTGGTTTGGTTAGCCTCAAAAGTAGTTTTCTTAGGTGGAATAATTACCTTTTCACTTTTTTGATCAACCACCTCTTTTTCCTTTGATGGTTCTCTAATATGATTCCTTGAATTTCTACATGGAGTGAAAGGGGTATTGGGTTTCCTCATGTTTCTCCTACTTTTTATTTATTTCTCAATCTTGGTGGATTTGTGGATCATATCTTTTATTTCCACATCATGGTACATCTCTACTAGATCGACAATCTCCCAATTGATCTCATGTAAGAATTTCACCATAGTTGCCTCCAGATATTCTTCAATTTTCACTCGAATCATAGAAATTTTCATCTCCTTTTAGTAATATTCAACACTCTTAATCCCTTGCATGAGGCATTAATGCTTGTTGTGGAGATCTCTATGGTAGTGTGAGGGAAAAAATATTTTCATCCTGGAGAAATTCATGTCTTCCCAAGTATGAATAGGACGTCCTCCATAATAGGGTCTCTCCTTTTGAACTTGATCCTGCCATATTAATGCATAATAAATAAATTCAAGGGAGGAAAATGTTTTACCTTTTTCTCCTCAGAATAGGTATGGCATGAAAACACCTTCTCAATCTGCATCTCCCACTCCAAGTATGCTTCTGGATCTCTTTTACCTTAAAATTAAGGGACCTTCACCTTGATTCCTACAAGGATTTCATCCTCATGCGGTATCCATTGGCCTCAACTAGGTTGTTGGAACAACCTCCTCCTTTGTGGGACATCCTCAAAATCTTCATCAAATTTATCCATATCCTCCTACATGATGTGGGGGAGACGTGGTGCCAGAGCACGTCGCGGGTTACCATGGATCATCCTCAAGCTTTGTTGATTCTCCAAGTTATAAATCCTATCATATAGCTCCTCCATCTTCCTATTGAGAATCTTCATTAAATGTCTAACCAAATATTTCATTTGGATTTGTGAAGCTTCTGATGCGAGATACCTACTTTGGATTCTTTCATCACTAGCATGAGCAATTTTCTTCTCACAATCTTCAACCATGATATATTACACAAACACAAACACACACAATGAGAAACACAAACAATTCTACATATACTCACACACATGAATATACACACACGCAAATACACACACATAAACACAAGATGTACACACAAGAAAGTGACATGTACACACTCTCACAAACACACACAAGATGTACACACACACACACATGATATGTACACATTCACACACACAGACACACACACACACACAAGATGTACACACACACATGCACACAATATGTACACACTCACACTCACACACAAAAGATATACACACTCAAACAAAGTTGTACACACTAAATAATCTTTTTAAAAAAAATATCTCCACTCACACACTCAATTCAAATCCCAAGATCTTATACCTCGTTTAGGGATATCACATGCCATCACTCCTTCCCAAACCAATATTTTTCTGGGGGATGGTTTAAAACAACCTGATTTAGTGGTAATGGGTAAAGGGTGAAAAGGAGGATATAAAATGGATAAAAGGTGGGGGAAAAGGGGGCAGAAAGGTGGTATTTGGGTTTTTCTTGATTATGAAAGATAAGAAAAATGAATAACAATGTGAGCCAAAAATAATTTTGGGATGAAGTAAAATGATGGAGAAAGTGATGTAAAGAAATGGAAAGTGAAAATAATGTAAAGTAAAAAAGAAGAAATGTAAAAAAAAATTGTTCTTTTTTTAAGTCAAATGTCTCCAAAAAGTATTTTTCTTATAGTTTTAAAGCAAAAGATGATTGAACGGAGAGTACGATAATTTTTTTGAAATATATCAAATAAAGGATGTGCTTAATTATAAAAAGAAAAAAATAATGAGTTGATAGAATTTTTTTTTTGCTGGATACAAATCACCTATAGAAAATTAAATGTGAAAAGAATATGTATGAATAATTGGCTCAATGTAACAATATTTCAATCTTACACAAAATAGGCCAAATATAGAGGTTTTAAAATAAAAAGGATTTTTTTAATGGGTGGAAAGTAAGAAAGGATGAGAAGGGTAACAAATATATGGGATAGAAGAGGGTGATAGATGTCTACCACGTCAACTGAAGCTCTGATACTAACTGATGCGAGATTCACGGGGTGGCCCGATCTTCACAGCATAGGGAGGAAAATAAAGGATGTGGTTTGGGTATAAGTGGAAAATGATGGGTATGGTTATTGGATGCAAGTATTCCATCAAAGATATAAGGAGTGATACCTACTAATTAGATAAGAAACTCATGGAGGGATGTGATAGCCAATCCACACAACAATTCACTTGGGTTGTGGCACAGAATTTGGGGCTTTTGTGATCTTGGATCACCAATCTAACTTGTAGATTGTAAAGTCAAGAATTCAAAAGTGCTAGAGGAAAATGGATCAATTCTCACACAATGGAGAGAAACAAAGAATAATCTCTCAATTAAAATATTTAATGTCATACAAGTTCTGTGGGGGTGGATATTTATAACCAAGGGGTGGTACATTAGTCAAGGGTCTAATACCCTAAAGTTAGAAAGGATAAACTAATTTGTTCCCTTAAATTCCAAAAGATAAATTCTACCAAATACTTTTTGAAAAAGTATCACACCACTTTTCAACCATAGCCCACCAGATTTGAATTTGAATGCATAGCCCACTGAATTTGACTTTGGTGTCGAAATATTCCATTTCTAGAATCCTCTATGTGGGAAAGGTTTCCCAAATTCATGAAACCATGTGTTATAGGCTTTAAACATCATGTTTGAGATTAAATAAGTGATACTATAGGCCCATTTTCTCCATCCATAAAATTAAAGATCCATCGGACCTTTAATGAGGAGAAATGGGTGGCTATTGTAGCATTCAACCTCTTTAATTTCTCTTGCATCATTGGGCCATGCAAATCAAACTCCTCCGCCTGAGAAATCGACTTGGTGCCTTTGATATGGTTCTCATCACCCAGAAAAAGTGATTTTTTCAAAGTTATTGTCTTAATTTAATCCAAATGAAATCCTTTTTGTGAAATGTTAGTGTGTGATTTGTATTTTTATTGTTTTGTGGTTTGAGTTCTTACCTACTAGCTTGTGTGATTCCTTTGGGTTTTTTAGGCTTGGATGCATGACTTGTTGTTTTGGTTTTCTTATTTTTTATATTTATATATTTTCTTGTATAATGGACATTTTAAGGTCAATTTCTTATTGATATGGGTGTGATTGGACTTTGTTTTAGTGATTGGATGATTAGGATGGGTGTTTCCTTTGAGCCATTTTTCACTTGGTAGTGCTAGCTTTGTGGAGCTCCCTATGGTTGGTGTTTTGAGTTGAGGATTTAGTTTACCCATAGAGTATGATGACCCCAATCTAGAGCCTATGTTACTTCTAGTTGTGGAATTCTCATTATTTTTCCCTTGTGGAGATGATGTGTGTAAATATTTTTTATTGATAGACTATATGGGTGTTGAGTTACTTGAGGTTTTTTTCCTGTGAGGAATTGGGAATTAGTTCCTAATTGTTCCTTGTAACTTTTTAGATATTTTTCCTCATGGTGGGTGTCTTAATTTGGGTTATTTATCAATATGTTACACCATTTATAGAATTTAAAAATAGCGGGGAGACCTATGATTAGTATTTATTCCCTTTGAATCTCATATATGTGATCATGGCTTCATTTTTCTTAGAGAAATCCAGTGGTTGTGTGGACTTGATGGTTTAGTATAGAGTAATCATTACTACTTTGGAGTTTCTTCCTAGGGTCCTTTTTAATGAAATTTTGTTCACCTCACCTCATTTTGTAGGGTGTAGATTATGACTTGATCTTTTTACTTCCTTCTTAACTAGTGACTTTATAGGGGTGTAAAGTAACATAGTGGGGAGTTTTGTGAAACCTGGCTGATCACTAGTATGACTTAGTTGTGTTTTTATTTACCTATTTATTTATTCCTAGAGCTCTCAAGTGTCGGGAATCAGAAATATCATTTTTAAGGAAATTGTACCCTGTAACACGGTTGGAGTATGGTTTTTCTAACCATTCAGCTAACCATGAGAGGGTTTAAGTTTGGGGATAGTGTAATTTTACATATTTTAAGCATAGTTTTTTAAATCTTTTGAACTTCAATGGAATCCATCTGAATTTTTTTGGGGGGTACAATGGCTCCCATATGGTTGGAATGAAATTTATCTAATCATACGACAAAATCGTGTGAGCTTTATAGCTCATTAAAATTTTGAGGAATGAAATTTTTACCCTTGAAAGATTTAACTTCTATTTGGATCATTTCTCCTCCTCTATGAGTGCATCCCTCTCCCATTTTATTTGGTGCTTCCTCTCTTGGTTTTTGGTGGATATCTTTCTTAATTTAACAATTTATTTCAAGGTAAGATTTATTTCTTCTTGACTCCGCCTTCCATTACCCCTATCCTTGTTATTAAATTTTGGTGGAAGTGTGAAACCCTATCATGCTATATGGACAAATAAAGGGTTATTAACTAGGGATTTCGTTTTTTTATTTTTGTTTTAGGTGTGTGAGTTCTCATCCTTCTTGAATCTAGTGTTTTCATCGAAATTGACAAGTTTAAACTTGATTTCAAGGTAGGTGCCTTTATTTAAAAGATTTTTTCATGGATAACCTTGGATTATTAGTTTCCTTTTTTATCTAATTTACATTAGATTGATCTATGAATTATTTTTTATCCTTTTTAATGTGATTAATGATTTATGTTGTAAATTTTATGCTTTAAAGTGGTTTTCCAAGGGAGTTTAATTTAATGTACTCCATGTGTTTGTTAAAATGTCTCAAAAATATTTAGTTATTTTAAATCAGGATTTGAAAGTGTTTTTTAAGAGGTATTCCATGGTGTTGAATGAATAAAATATTATTGGAACAAATGTTTTAAGAATTTTTTTTAAACAGATCATGTGATGGTCACTTGTTATAGCAATAAATGAATTTTAAAGTGAGATTTGGAAAAAGGGTTTTCCTTGAGGAAGGCATTATATTTTAAATTGGATTGTTTTACCTTGACTAAGGTATTGTTTTAAAATGGGAAATTTAATTTATTAAATTAGATTTTGAAATGAATTTTGTGTGGGGAACATGTGGATATTTTGTATATATGTAATTGAATGACACATGGGAGACCTTGGGTGTGTGTATGATGACTTAGGAATTAAGAACTTATCTTATGTCATGGAATATATTGGGTTTATTTTCCAAGTGACTGAGTGATCATTTGGAAGGAAGGATGATGGAACTTTCATAATTTTGTCCAAGGGACCAAGAGATACTTTGGTGAGAAAGATTGAGAGATATTCTAAAAAATTTTCTAAGGGACTGAGACGGAATTTAGGGAGGAAGGCTGAGAGAGATTCCAATATGATGACCAAGAGACAAAGGGAGATATTTGGGATTGGGAACAAGGAAGACCATGAAAGCTTCCAGTTTTCTTATACTTTATTTAAATCTAAGAAACAATGTTTTACACTTAGTCACACCAGTCCCTTATGTTTAGAGCCCATAATTCACATTACTTATTCTTGGTCATTTTTATATGCTTATGCATGATGTTAGATCCATGAATGGTTATGTTATACCTTGTTATCTTGACCTATTTAAAATTATTTAGTTATATAATGATTTTATTCCCATGTGTTTATATTTAAATGTATTTTTGGTATAATTTATTTCACTATTTATTATTCCCATTTTCCATTACTTTCTCATGTAATAATATTGTTTCCAAACTCATTTTTATTCATTATTTGAGTGCATAGATCATATTTAAGTTAGGTGGATTTATTTCATGATTTGATCATTATTTACCATTATTTTAAAAGATAGTTTGTTTTTTAGAAACAAAACTAAAGGGATTTCAAAATTATTTTTTCAAGTGAACTTGTTTTAAAATTGAACTTGGTTTTGAAAAATGAGTTTTAAAACTTGAATTATTGGTTGCGTGAGGAGAAAAATTAAGTATATTCATGGTGGTATCCTATGGGGATTTATGCCTCACACACTACATATGTATTTGGGTATATGGGGACTTTATTTTGTAGGACACAGTTAAAGGTAAGGGAATAATGTACTTGTATGGCTCTTCATGATTACCATAATATGAGGTCTTTAGTAGAGAATATGTGGTCTCATAGGGTTTTACCTCATGAGGATATGTTCTTGATTTTTCCTTAGTTGGAATGTTATACATCGTAACTTGTGGTCTTTTTCCTCAATTTTTGAGTTTTTTTATATATTATGACCTTTGGATATCATGAATATTTCTACTTATGACTTTCATCCTAGTTTTTTATGATATCTATATTTGGACCATTATTGTATTTACTCTGGTTGTATGTTTATATTAGTTAACTTTGATTATGTTTGTATGGACATCCATTCACATGGATAGGTCATGCTAGTTTACCTTATGAGAAAACATTCCAAAAAGCTTATTTATTATTCCATGGTTTTTTTCATCAACCCATGAAAATTGATAACACGCTTCATACCTTGTGGGGTATTGGTCTCAGGTGATGGGTCGGGTCAACCTGCGTTGGTTCGTTATAACCTCTTTCCTCTAAAACCATGTATATTCATAAAAATTTTATAAATAAAAAGTACATATCTTAAAGAACCATTAATTTTTTATATAAAATCTATACCACATTTGATTCAATCAATAATCACCTTTTGAACAATACACCATTAATAAAGAAATACATTTAAATAATTTAGCTTCTTATGAACCCCAACCCCCATTTAAGGCATAAATACATAAGAATAAAAAATACCTCAAAACATGTTTCTTATGGTTTTGAAACCAATTACTTTTATCATATTTAAAATTAAATTTCATAAATAAAATTATTTCATTTGAAAGGAAACACACAATAAGTCATAAATTAGATAAATGACACATGTCCCATAAGGATGGCTTAAAATGAACTATTTAATAAACTTATATAACCCTTTAGTGACTATTTAATTGGTCTCATACTTGTATTATTTTATATATTTTACCAGTAATCCAAAAAAATAACCTATATCTACAAACAGTCCAACGTGAAATCCAAGTTCATCACAATTTATATTATGTATTAATTTTTTTAATTAACATATAATGTGAAATAAATAACCATATTCTACATTGGTTACATTATGCATCACATTTATATCACTCCATTTTAATATGGAAATATATATTCATAAGACAACATTTCAAAACCCAAAATAATTATGCACATGATCAAAAATTCCTAGCATGCCACACTACATTATACATACGATGTGAATCCCATCTTAGTCCATCATGTCAAGCACACCTAACCAGAGCTAAAAAAAATGAACCTAATCCCTTCCAATTCAATCAATGCCTCACAATCCCTAGACTCCCCTAGTAACTTAGGTTTCTCTATAAGGATGTTTATTAGAAATTTTTATATACTACTGTATGGGTCTTAACACTTCCCATATCCACACCCACTAGACCTTGGATAGACCCATCAGTCAAACCCAATTTATACTATTTTTAACATCCCTACCCAACCCAAAATCGCTTAAGACTAGAAAAAAAGGTTGAACCAAAATGTCACATAGCCCATGGCTCAATTCCTTGGGAAATCAAGAGCAATTAAACCATAAAACAACCAATAAAATATAGGGAACAAATTAAAAAAATAAACTCTCAAATCCATGTATACAAAATGAATACTCAGTATGGTGGTATACAATATAAGATATCATAATGAAAATACACTATAATAAAAATATAGTTAGGCTTCAAAATGAAAATAAAAATAGATGACATCAATGAATATCTCCATCAGTCTTCTCTATACCATGGGTCCCATTCCCATATAAGAAAAGTGTCCAACTAATTTTATGAAATGATAAAAATAAAGCATCATGTACACTGAGATGCGCATGAAAGGGTTGAGTAATCATATCTAGTAGTATTTTCCCAAGAATTCCCACAAATTCCACTTAAATAAAAACATTTTAGATTAAAATTTTATATAAAAAAGGTAAACAAAGTAAAATTTGAGATTAAAAATAACATATATGAAACTCATACCAATATTTTTTTTTAAAACCCACTTAGTTTTTAAATCAAAACCACCAAGCACACACACACCCATGCACAACCCAAGAAAATATATAACCTCTTCTCATAGTAACCATACCATGATCCTCATAATGAAACCCCCATATCAGTGGAAGTAACTAAATAGTCTATATAAAAGAGTGGAAATCAAATACCCCTAACTTAGGTTGTCACTTGATGAGACAACTAACATGACCTGACAAACATTGACAACCTTTTCCTTCTCAAAAAGTCCCCACGCATATGTATCATGAGAACACATTCCAAATCATGACAATTCCATGTAAAAAACATTATAATTTCCTATTTTTAAAATAAACACACTCACACTCACATTTCATCAAACACTTAATTTGAATCATTCTTATAATTATTTCAAATAAACAATTAACATTTCACTATTTTCAAATAAAAATACCAACACACATGTTTCATCTGACACTTGGTGTCTGACTCACACACTCCATTTTCTTCCAAATTTAATTTTTATTTATTTCTAAATTGATAACTTTCTGTTTGAGTAAGAACTATCACATAACACCATCATACAATGCACATACAAATAGAAAAAAAGTACAAGTTTCACACACTCCATTTTCAAATACCCATTTTACACAAAAATATCATGCCTAAATAAATATACAAAAATATGAGAAAGAATTTTAGAATAGAATAATTTTAATTAAAACAACAATCACTCAAATTTTTCATATAAATTGAGTAGATGGGGATCCACCTACCTCAAATCATTAATTGGAGTAGAAACATGCCCAAAATATATAGATTGGAATCCTACTTGCACTCATATATGACCTACAAACTAAATACCAAAAAAATTATAATCATAGATCAATATTTGAGTGAACACAACTCCAACTAGGATCTTTACAAAAAGAGAACAATAATAGAGGAAAAAAGGTGGAGAGATACATACCTTGGGTCTGTACAATAATTGGTCTTAAATCAAGCTCCCATGGCCTATAGATAATGATAAATTGAGGGATAGATCCCCAGTGGTCATAAATTCAGGGAAAGGGAATAAATGGGGTGTAATGAAAGATAAAATAGGATAAAATTGTGTTCTAAAATAACTTCATACAATGCACATAGTTTTGGTGCATATTTATTCAACCTTGTACAAACCATGAATTCCCTACTACCTACAAAATTTCTTGAATAAATTGTTTATTGAAAACCATGATAAAACCATGAAATTTATAGAAACAACTAAAATAACTTTTAAATCCTCTAATATCCCCCAAAAAACAACCTAACTTTACCATATCATTTACCAGTTTTAATACCTTTAATTTTAGGTAATAAACTCATTCAAAAACCCAATAGAAACACCCTAAACAAAACCCAAAATGTTAAATTCTACACCCTTTAAATTTTTTTCATCCTCAAAAATCATTAACAACACAATAATTCAAATTTAACAAAAAGTTTGGGAATTACAGTCTTACCCCTTTTAGTACTTTTCATCAACAAAAATATAATATTTCCATAAATATTCGATTCTAATGGAAAGGGAGGGAGTTATATTCTACCCCCACCCCCACCCCATTAACACATTTTAACCTTCAAAATATTGTAGGAATAATATTTTATATTTTATATATGAATTATTTACACTCTTATCAGGTGATATATCCTCTTAAATGTTTCATAAAAACCATTACTCTATGATTAAATTCAGGCCCCATATAGGATAATGTTAATTTTTCATCTTAATCAATAAATCAACCACACTAAGATAAAGATATTTTTTAATAAAACCATTACTAAAAAAATTGGGAGATAAATAAATAAAATTTATCGATCAAAATTTTCTTGTGACTTTCAATGGTATATAAGAACATGAGAGATACAAGAGAGAGAAATAAAGTTTATAATAGTGTAGAAATTCATATTCTTCACAAACACATATAATTAGATATATTTAAATGAGTTTATATTATTTTTTTATTTATTATAGGACCCATAAATTATCCAAGTGTCATAACTAGGATTTAGGATGGATTGTAGGATCAAAGGAAGGGTAAAAAGGATTTTTTTCAAATGCATGATTTTCCAAACTATATAGATCTACCTACAAACTGTGCACTCCTATAGAAAGAACTATTATATAATTTATAGTTTTAATGATTTTTTTTTTGAAACCATTCACAAATAATTCATTTATTTATATCCATGCATTCACGTTTTTCCTTAATTATGTTTTAACCATGCATTTTCTTCTAATAAACTATGCATATTTCAAAAAGGATCCAATAACACATATTGTTTATAAATAACATATGAAATACTCTAATAATCTTAGAGAACATTATAACACCCATTTATGACACTATATAACCTTAAAAATAAATTTCTAATGAGTTTTGGCATTATTAACTTCCCATTACTCTCTTTTCATCCTCATTTTTTCCACTAACCAAACCAATACCCAGTCTGATAATTCACATCCCATTTTTTCTCAACCACTTTTCCCTATATCTAATGACATGTTTTACACATGATATAACTTTTTGAACATACTTACAAATCAAATAGACCATATAACTAGAAAATATATATTTTATATAAAAATTTATTTCATACCAATTCATGTCTCTAATTTTGACTCAAACCAAACATTTTTTTCAAATAAAATATTATTTCTTCATACCCAAATCCAACTAATAATGTATTTCACATTAATATGTTCACCCCTAAGACTTAATTCTCATAATTATTTCTTATTTATGATGTAATCATGCCAATTTTACTCAAACTTCATAACCCAATATCAAAGGACTCTCTCATCCCTTGGAAGTAGTGACGCTTGTTTTTTATTAATGTCACTCACCTACCTGAAAACCTTCATGAATATGACATACATAGTGTTATTTTATTCCATATTTTCTACTCAAAAATTCATCATACTCATAATTCTCATATCTTTATCCATCTACCCTTACATTAGTTTCCTTAAACTAAAACAAACCATTATTTAATTCCTCCCTTGAACACTAATTAATCTACTCCCTCACATAATGGAATAGACTCTATCACAACATTCATAACCATGATTCTATATAAAAATTCATGTGTTATTATCATTAGTATTCAAACTTCCATCATTTAGACTTAATTTTGGGTATCCCTCTAAATTACCTTTCTCTTGTATTCTACAATAGACATCTACTTAACCTCCCATAATAGAATAAGGTGCATTACTATTATCAAATACCCAAATTAAACATGATTATATTGAAACTGAAGTTAACCATGTCTATTTTATATGAGAATACCCAACCTTAAAAAAACCATTATTAAATTTTATAATCATACATATATTTGTGTTACTATCAACCATTATAAACCCAATATCTCATGTTATATGACTATTTAGATGATTATGAACCTAAATGCATCTTGAGTTTCACCCAAGGAACACCTTCAATATCTATATATCCCAAAACAAAAACAAATCAAAATAAATAATAAAAGGATCATGAATATTCTACCCAATTAAAAAACAAAATAGTTAAATCAAAATAAGGAAAGAATGGTTTTCCAAAATAGCTTAACATTACCTAGGTGTTACTTCTAACAACTATACCCCATCATACTATTCATGAGTGGAACTTCCATGGAACATATAAATCCAATGAATATTGTATATATAATTCATACATATACATATGTCTCCAATAAATAATTATTCACCCAATAAAAATTTACAACTGATATTTTGATAAACAAATTTCCAAAATCATTGAAAGAAACATTTGGTCACAACATGTTCCAACATAAGGTTTAAATAAATTATTTATAATTTTTTTTATCTCTATTATCACATTACCCAAAAATAATTTATTCTTAGAGTTTCCCAAAAATTATTATTTTGAAAAAGATTCAAAATAGTATATTATTATAGTAAATTTTTAACACCAATCCAATAAAATTGAAAAACACAAAAAATAAGGTGTTTAAACTCATTTGAAACTTCTTCTTTTTAAATAAAAAATACAAGAAATAATTAATTTAAACTAATTAAAACCATTAATATAAAATTATTTGATGTTTAAAACCACTAATATGTGAGTTTCAACAAAAAATTTAATAATGAAATTTGTATACCCTTGAAAAAAATTAATTAACATTTTTGTCCTCCAAAAACACTTATATTCACAAAAAAATTATAAAAGTAATTTACATATGTTAAATCACCATTAATTTATTTATAGAAACTATTTCCCACATATAATTCCATAAAAATTATCTTTGGGATATTACACCATTAATAAAGCAAAATATTACACCAATTCAACATTTTATGAAAACTCCCCCTTTTTTAAGGTCTTAAACACAAAAATACAAAGTAAAATAAAACATGTTTCTCCCATTTTTGAAACCAAATATTTTTCCATATTTAAAATCTATTTTTTTTTATAAAATTATTTTATTTTAAAGGAACCATGAAACAATTCATAAAGTGGATCACCGACACTTGACCAATTCGGGTGCCTCCAAATGAATTGTTTAAAATACCTATGTAATACTTCAATGAATATTAAATTGGTCTCATAACCATATTTTTTTATAGAATTCAAAAATAAACAAACAAGAATACAATGACCCATATATAATTATAGTCTAATATATAGTCCAAATTCATAATAGATTATATCATTTAGTCATTTATTAATTATCGCATTCCGTGAAATCAATAATCATATTCTACATTCGTTATATTATAAATCACATGTATGTCACACAATTTTAAACTAGGAAACTATTTTTAAAATACAACATGTCAACACCCAAAAAAACGACACATGTGATTAGAAATTACTATCATGTGACACTACATGACATATGTGATGTAAATCCCATGTTGGTACATCACGTTCAAGACACCTCAATGAGCCCAAAAAAATAACACGATCCCTTTCTAATCAACCAAGATATCACACTCCTTATAAAACCCTGGTAAAACTCAAATTTCACAATAAAAAAATTGATCAATCATTTTTATAGACTACCACCCGAGTCTCGGAACTTCCTATCTTCACACCTACCAGACTCTGATTGATCCCACAAATAGAACCAAACTAATACTATTTTTAATTTCATGGACTTACCTAAATTACTCAACCCTAATAATATGGCCAATTAAAAATGTCACATACTATATAGTGTTGTTCCTTGAGGCATCAAGGGAAATAAATCCATAAAATAACCAATAAAATTTGGGGGGGTACAAATCACACTCTCAATTTCATGTATAAAAAATTAACACCTATTATAGTGGTATAAATATAAGTTATCATGATATAAAGACACTAAAATAAAAATATATTCATGATATAAAATGAAAATACAAATAAATGACATAAATTATTCTAACTGTAGGATATAGATCCATTATTTTATGGGGATCTCTCTTTTTGTTGGGATTACTAGGGTGTATCATTGGTGGAAGAAATGAGTGTAGGTGATTTAGAGGTGTTAAGTGAGGGGAACTTGGCGGGTATTGATTGTTGAAATGTGAAGGTTGGTATATAGGTTTTGGTGGAATACCATGGTGTGACTAACATAGGAATGTAGCATGTACACTTGAAATGACATATAGAGATAGTGTTTTATGACATCTAGTAAAATAGTGACCATTAAAATAAAGATCAGGTTATAGTATAAGTGGCTTCCTGTACTAATACATGATGATGACTCTCTTGTATAAATTTTCTTCAGTGTCAGCGGCTGGTCCTGGGACCAGTACGTGGTGTGGCTCATCTTGGATACCCTCTCTGGTTTCAATTTTCTATGGAGCTAGTGTTATGTTGGAAGTTAATGGTATCTAATTAAAGAGGTTTATGGGAATAGTCACTGGATCCCAATGGGAGTTTTTTTGTTATAGGAGGTTGAGGATTTCTGGTGTCAGAGGTTGGAAGTGGCGCAATGGTTGTTTTTTTAGTTTGTAATAGTGATTCTGGTACTGGTTGTGTTAGGGAATCTAGTTGGGCTATTTGTGTGGTATATGGTTTGATACATGTGGTTTAGTCCTGGATATTGATTTTCAATGGATCTAGTTTATAATATTTCAGTGATTTTTATGGGATATAGTTGATTGGTTCTCATTGTTTCCATATTTTGATTGGTTTCAAACTTTTGTTAGGAATTTTGATTATTGGTGCTGAGGTGGCATTAGATATAATAATGCATAAGTTAATTTGATGTTGTAAACTAGGGCTAGTAAGTGATGTCTTAGGAACACTCTTGATGGAGACAGTAGTTACCTACTCTATTATGCAACAACAACACCAACCTTGTCCATTCGATGTATGTGTTTTGGACCTAGATGGTGGTCTTTGGTGGATCTAGTGTAGTTTTCATTGGAGGAAATGTTGGGATGTGATTGTTTGGTTCCCATAAGCTTTATGATTTATTTGGTTTTGGTTCTTTAGAGAGGTTATTGATCCTGGTGTTTGAAGGTTTTATGGTGGTTCTTTGCTGATGGTGATGGAGGTTTGTTCACCTCTACAGTGGAGACGTCATCTGTGCTGGTGGTCAATGGGGCCAGCTGGTGATACTCTTGTAGGTCATCTACCAGATATAGGTCTTTTGAAATTTGAATTTGAATTTTATTTGGGTATCTTGTTTTCTATTTTTTTGTTACTTTGTGTTTTTATCTTTAATCAGCTTCTATATGTGATTTTATTGTGTTGAATGGTGGTTTTGTGACTAGAATTTTTGTGGGAATTCTCACTTAACCCAAAAAAGTGATCTTTATTAGAAATAAATTTTTCTGAATTGGTGGGAAAGTAAATGGAATCAACAAATATATCTATTAGTCTATACATGATCATAGGTCACGTGCTCATTTAAGATTAAATGAAAAAATAAAGTGTAGAAACATTTTTTTTTGGTACGCCATTATTTTATGCTTCTTCTTTCATGTTTTTAGTAGTCATGATAAATTACTAAAAGAGTAGGTAAGGTTCAAGAGAATGTATTCTAGAATCTAACTACAAGAATGATTCACTTCATAAATGGTTATTTATGACATGAATTTTTTTTGGTAGGAACCATGAGTTACTTACAAGGTCTGAATGGTTTTCAGAGTAAAATTGGTTCACTATGTGAGATTCATTCATGAAGTGAAATGGTTTTTGGGATTTTTAAGCTGAGGTGATGTGATTTCCAGCATATGTAACCTATCAAAGATTCATGATTTGAATTACTTTTTCACACTATGAATTAGGTTAGTTCATCTAGTTTTATTCTTTCCTACACTTGTAAATGGTTATTTAGTTCACATTTTATTCCTCTAGACTTATAGGGTTCCTTTAGATGATTTTGGAGTATCTCTTCGATCTGAAATCTGACTCTATAAAATATTCAATCTTTGATCTGTGGTAATAAAATATTTTTTATAGGTTTATAAATGGAAGTGTGCATTAACCATTTAAGGTAGGTGGTTTTCCCCTCTTTCCAATTTTATTAGAACATGAAGGTTCTTTGGTTTCTTTAGAATAATTATCTTCTTCTTTTGAATGAAATAACCCTGCTAGAACTTTTCTAAAATTATCTCTTAGTAGTTGGATTTTGAAACTGGTTTTTGGGTGTTCCTAAATGTGTTTTATAAATTGAATAAAAGGTTTCATAAAAGGAAATTGGTTTTGAAAAATGTTCCTGGCATAACTAGGTTGTGGGTGCTGATTAGAAATGAAAATAGTTGGAGTGTGTTCATGATATTCATTATGCAAGGCCTTATTGAAATATAATTGGTGCTCAGTGATAACTAGAAATTCACAATGAGGAATTACCACCATGTGATGTCTTGTTGGAGGATTTATCAACTCTCATGAACATAGGGATGTCACTTGGTATTCATGGGTGTGTGTTTGAGAGATAGAGAGGGAACATGGATGATCATGCCAAATTGTAATTTATGAACTACTTCTATATCTTAAAAGGGAAATGTATCTTTTGTTAAACTAATTTTGGAAAACCTATTCATCTATTATATTTTATATTGTGAAAAAATTATACTTCATTAATATTCCTCCTTCCTACTTCATATTCATTTGACCTAACATGATTTTGGTCTTAGTGGAATGTGGGAAAAGTTTCTGGGAGTTACCTACTAAGTTTTTATACTCACACCTACATATGTACCTTAGTATATATGTAGACATTATTTTCCATGACTCAAGTAAGGGAAAGGTTTCATAATTCACTATTGGAGAACCTTGATAGTCATTATTGTATTTAGTAGATATGGATATTGGAGTGGTTCTTGTCTTGGTCTGGAGTGGTTCAACCTTGGTGCCATATTCTTTTACTACTTGGGAGTTTTAGTTTTTATTTCACATTGTTCCGTTATTACTTTTATATTAGTATTTAATTCATTTATTTTTGTTGGGTTTGTTAATTTTATTCCTATTTGGTTTTATTTCATGCATTATTTATATAATTTTTTCTAGTTTTATTTTATTTTTATCTGGTTATGTGTGTAATATGTGCATACATTTAAAGGGTAAACCTTTCCCCCATGTATTATGTGTTTAAAACCATGTAATTTATTTCTAGACTATGGTGTCCGAAGAATTTAACCTAAGGTTAGTAGCACTTATGCCTCCTCTCAAGCCAAAGAGTTGGGGTGGTATGTTAAAAATGGAATTAGTCTGGTTATTCCTTCAAGTGGGGATGGTATTAAGGAGATAATATGTGTTAGGTTTAGAAATTTTTTAGAATGAAAAATTTTTATATAACCTTTTTATATTGAACTTCATGATACAAAGGAAGTCTGAGTACAAAAACATATTATTGGGAACATCTATGTGTGTTTTCACCTCATCATAATGGGTTTAATCGATGAGTGCTAGATACCAGGCATTAGTAAAGAAACTTCCCACTTGGACTGCGTTTTCAAAAGGTTTTTTTGTTTTCATTTTGAGATATTGTTATTTTTGTGTTCATATATAAAATATAATAAAGAAAATATGAATATAAAAAATTGTTAAATTATTGATTTCTAAAATGGTTTATAGGATAAACATGCCACCAGTAAGGAGAATAAGAAACTAGTGAGAGCGAGAACCTAAGAATATGGTTTCACCTGAATAATAGGTGAACCAATATTTGGTTCATATTATTTTGAAATCCTTTTAGGCTATTTAAAAGGGACCTAAGACTGAGGAACCTCATCAGGGGAACAACTCGACAGAATTTCTAAATCATAACCCATCGATGTTTCATGGTGATTCTAGACCTAAGCACATAGAGTTATGGTTGAGTAGGATGACTGGTATTTTTGACTTCTTGGGAAATCCAAATGAAATAAATGTCAAACTATAAATATATATATGCTTGAGGATATGGTGATAGTATGGTGGAACTTAGCTATTCGAGCTATATTGGATTAAGATATCACTTGGAATTTATTTTTGGAATTGTTTAATAAAAAATATTTATAGAAATATTCCAAATATAAAGGAAGGAATACATATTTAAACTAGAAAAATTAAGTATTTAATGACTGAATAATTTTCAAAATTCACCCACCTTGTTCTATTTACACCGAAGGTAGCTGTTATTGATAGAATTAAAGAGAAGATCTTTAAGGCGGATATCTGACCTAAGGTTTGGTAAAAAGTAGTAATGTTTTGTATTATGGATTATAATGAACTTTTGAATAAGTTACTAGTTGTAAAGAGATGCCTAGTAGGAAATACATGTGGAGGGGACACTTTTTTCCATCCAAGTAATGGAATACATTTCATCTTGGGGAATAAACATAAGAGGGAGAGTTACTCCTAGGGTAGAAAGGCAAAATAAAATCAATCCATCGAATCAGTCTCTTATCCAACACAAAACATAAATTAATAAGGCTATTTATAGTGTGTATCTATTGTGCATTGGAAGTAGGAATTAACTATACCACTGAGGAGTTTCCACAACTATGGAAAGAAAGGGAATCTCAATAAGTATTTTCATAGACTTTTGAAATCAGTTGGTGGAACCAGCTTGAATAATACTTTGTATTTGTATGCTCAGAAAAACTAGTATCATCATAATTTTTCTTATCCATAGACCTAGGTTAACTAGGATACCTCCAAGAACATTTCAGGTTTCATTCAGCACCTCAGTAGGGAAGAAAGAGCTATTAAGTGGCAGATAATATTCAGTTATACAAAGCAGATCAAGCTATCTAGACTAATCAATCAGATCCATCTATAGTGTGAGTTACCATCCTTCTGAACTTGAATATTATGCATGGATTGTTTGTTAATAGTGTTTTTAATTCTTTCATTTATTCTTATTTGGTTAAACAATTGGGATTACACATGGAAATGATACCTCATATCCTCAGTACTAAGACACCCATCACACTACAGGAGTGTATAGGATTCAAGTTCCCAATATGTTCCCTTACCATTTATGTAGCGTAGTTTCTGTAGGAGTTCATGAAGATAGAAATGGATGATTTTTATATAATATTTTTAATGTAATGTCTAGTGGAACTAAAATCCCATATTGAATTCTACACTCGGTAAGTGACGTTCATATCCCCAAATGGAGCCCTTCATGTATTCAAGGGATATTAGGATATAAATATATGTAAATTAGGACCATTATTGTCAATGGATAAAACCAACTTAGGTTATTTAGAATCAATTAACCCAGTTTCTACTAATGATATGGGAAATGGAACTCTTCCTTCTATAGTAGATCAATACTCAGATGTCTTTCTACATGATTTATCTGGGTAACCACCTGATTGGGAAATCAAATATCTATCAATCTACTTCTAAGAAAAAGTAATATTTAGATCTTATATTATATAATGGCTCTAATATAGTAATGATAATTAAAGTTACATATAGAATAGTTGGAGAGTAAAGGATTCACCAGACTTAGTGCATCGCCTTGGGAAGCACCAGTTTTATTCATAAAAAAGGTAGATGGTTCTCTTAATTTATGTGTTGATAACCATAAATTGAATCAAGTTATGATAAAAAAATTAGTATATTATTTCTTGAATCTATGATCTATTTGATCAATTAAAGGGATCTAAATAGTTCCACAATATTTATCAATTCTTATGATATCATTATCATAGAGACAAAAAAGAGGATATTCTAAAGATAGAATCCTAGAGTTGATATAGCCATTATGAATATGTCATCATGCCCTTGGGTATAATGACTAAAATTGCAGTCTTCATTACCTTGATGAACTATATATTCCACATTACCTAAATTATTTTGTGGTGGTATTTATTAGTAATATTTTATTTTATTCTTGAAGAAGGAATGACCATGAGGAATACTTGGAAATTATACTGAGTACATTGTAGGATCATTATCTTTATGCTAAGTTTGCAAAGTGTGAATTATGGATACAAGAATCCATTTTCCTCAATCATGTAATTTCTAAAGAGGGCATAATATTTTACCCTAAAAATATTGAAGTAGTTATCTCTTGGAATACACCCAAAAATGTTTTTGATATGCACATTTTTTGGGGATTAATAGGAAATTATCAATGATTTTTATGGGATTTTTTAAGACTTTTTTCTCCCATGAGTGCTTTGAAGAGAAAGGGTTCTCCATTTACTTGGAATGATGACTGTAAAAAATGATTTATAGGGCCTAAAAATCATCTCACCTCAGTACCCATCCAAATATTTCTATATACATTTCAGGGTTACATGGTATATTTTTATGTGTTCGATACATATTTGGGTTGTTTTATCATATAGGGATATCATGTTTTGTCTTATGGTTTGAGGAAATTTTGAATGCATGAGATGAATTTTCTGATGCATGACCTAGAATTAGTTGTATTTTTCCATGAATTGAATACATGGTTCCACTATCTCTTTAGGGAAAATTTTATAGCCTTCATTAATCATAAGGGTTTTAAATACATCTTCTCTCATTGATAATTTAACTTGAGGAAACAAATATGGTTGTAGTACCTCCAAATTTTTAATTTAGACATGTTATACACACCTGATAAAGGAAATTATGTGGAAAATGCATTATGTTTGAAATTGTATAGTAAATATCTCAAGTAATCTTGAGAACAATGGTAGATGATAAGCATGATTACTAAAATGAATATGGATTTTTATGGAAAGAATGGGAATGAAATTTTCATTCTGGTTAACCTTGTTAATAACTTGATCAATTTTGTAAAAGTGGCTCAAATGTCAGATCCTGATTGTACCACCATTAGTTCAAAACTAAATTCTGACTTCTAATAGCTAGATAGAGTATATATACTCATTGTTATAATTTCATAACATAATCATAATCCCTCAGTCTTTTCAGAAAAATCTTCATTTTCTACATCCCCATTTGAAATGGTTTATTCATCTGGGTATTCAAAAAATGTACAATGTGATGAAAGCACATTTTTGGTGGTTATTTATGATATGAAAGATTTTAGATTATGTTATAAGATATCTAAATTATCAATAGGTAATAGATGAGAATCAATTACTGACAGGTATGTTTTAGTATATGCCTATACCTATATAAAAGTGGGATCATATTTCCAAGGACTTTTTCATAGGTTTATTAAGGAATATTCAAAAGCATGATGATATTTGGATGATTACAGAACTCAATAAGTTAGTATGCTTTCTACCAATCAGAGGGTCCAAAATTGTAGAGGATTTTGGAAAATATATATTCGATAATTGGTTAAGTTGTATGGATTTCTAGTTTTTATTATCTTTGAAAGAGATCCTCGATTCACTTCCTAATTTTGGTGATTGTTGCAACAGGATCTCAGAACTCAAATAACCATGAGCTTTGCATATCATCCTTAGATGGATGGAAAATCAAACACATAATTCAAACATTTGAATATATGATTAAAGCATCTACCATGGACTTTGGTGGATCATCGGAAGATCATGTGGCTTTAGTGGAATTATACTATAATAACAGCTACTAGGCGATGTATATATAGACCCATTTAAGGTGTTATATGGTATTCCTTTTCATTATCCACTATGTTGGGTGGATAAAGGGTAAATATCACTAATTGGACCTAGTTTAGTCCATGAGGCTATAGAGAAGATCCAGATGATCTGGAAGTATATGGCTACAACTTAGAGATGACATAAAATCGTACACAGCCATTATCATCGACCTTTATCTTTCAATATGAGTGACCATTTCTTTTCAAATTTTTCAATAAAAATTTTCCATTGAGTCTTGGGAAAGTAAGAGAAATTTGATCTATGTTTTGTTGTACAATTTTAAATTTTTGAATTAATTTACAATGTTGCATATTAGTTGGATTACCATAAAGATTCAGAGTTGTCTATAATGTATCCCACATATCTAAATTGAAGAAGCATCACTTGAATCCCCATAATATGATTAGTTGGAAGAACGTTAATATTGAACTGGATATGAATTTTATTCATAAACTAGTTTGTATTATAGATTAATAAGAAAATACCTTGTGAGGGATATATATTTACTTCGTAAGAGTATTATAGAAGCATGGTCAAGTTCAAGAAGAAACTTAAGAAATACATAATTTTATGATATTGAAATATTTGGGGATTTTCGAAGTCGTTGAAGACCTACAACTTTCCAAGGATGGAAAGACCAATGGTAGGGAGAATGTAGAACCCCCAGTTTGAGGTACACCATTTTTTTATGCTTCTAGTTTCATATTTGGATTGGTTGGGATAAATTAATAGAGTGTTTTTTAGGGTTAAATGGAAGGTAATATGGAATCTATATATAGTAATGATTCACATCGTGAATGTTTATTCACAACATGAATTTTTTCTGGGTAGGCGTCATGAGTTACTTTCAAGGCATGAATGGGTTCCTAGAAAGAATCAATTCAAGATGTGAAATTAATTCATGATGTGAAATGGTTTCATGAATTTTAATTTATGGTGATGAAATTTTTGGCATAGGTGGCCTCTCAAAGAGTTATGAGAATAACTTTTTAATCATATGAATCAGGATGGATCCATCCAATTTTAAGCCTTCCTTCACTTGTAAAACCTCATTCAGTTCCCATTCGTTTCTTCTCAACTTCAAAGGTTCCATTAGGTGATTTTTTCAGATCTCTTTAATCTATAATTTGACTCCATAATATCTTTAATATTTTATCTATAAGAATCTAATAGTTCGTAAAGGTTAGTAATTGGAAGTGTGGACTAACCATTAGAGGTAAGTAGTTTTTCCCTCATTAAAATTTTATTGGAACACAAAGGATCTTTAGTTTATTTAAAATAATTATCTTTACCTTATAATTATATTAACCTACTGAAATAGACTTAGTTATTGGTGCATATTTATGTTTTTTATTGTGTGAAGCCTTATTGAAATAGACTTAGTGCTTGGCATCGATTGGAAAGGCACAAGGAGGAATCACTACCAAATGATGACTTGGTGGAGGACATATCACTACTCATAAGCATAGGGATGTCACTTATCATGAATGGTTATGTGTGTGTGAGAGAGAGAGAGCATGGATTATTATTCAAAATTGGAATTTATGAACTAATTCTACATCTTGAAAGGTAAATGTATCTTTTTTTAAAATAATTTTGGAAAAACTTTTCATATGTTATATTTTAAATTGTGAAAAATATGTATTTCCTTGATATTATTCCTTCATATTTTATATTCCTATGAGCTAGCCTAATTTTGATCTTAATGGAATGTGGGAAAATTATTTGGGATTTACCTATTGTGTTTTTATACTCACCTCTGTATATGCACCTTGGTGCATAAGAACATGTTGTTTTCTGTGACATTGGTAAGGGGAAAGTTTCATACTTAACTAGTGGAGTACATTGACAGTTATTATTTTATTTAGATGGGATGGAGCTTGGAGTGGTTTGTGTCTTATTATAAAGTGGTTCCACCTTGTTACCAAAGTCATTTTATTCTTGGAAATTTTAGTTTTTATTTTACATCATTCTGTTTTTACTCTAATATTGGTCTTTGGTTCATTGATTATTGTTGGGTTTTCACTTTTATTCCTGTTGGGTTTAGGTGCATGCATCATTTATATAGTTGTCACTGGTTTTATTATATTATTTTCTTATTATGTGTGTATTGTGTGAATGTGTTTAAATGGTAAATTTATTCCCCATATCTTATGTATTTAAACCCTTGTAATTTATTATCATCCTTTGGTATTCAGGGAATGTCACCTAAGGTTAGTATCACCTCTTCCTCCTCTCAAGCCATTGATTTGGGGTGGGATGTTATAGAAAGGTTCATATGCATAAATATTCACATGAAAGGGGTGATTAATTATACCCAATAATATTTCCACAAGACTTCCCATAAATTCCATATAAATAAAAACAATTTATCTAAATATTTTATATAAAACAAAGTAAAGTATATGATGTGAAATATGAGTAGTGTAAACACACATACACAACTCACACAAAAATATCTTTGAAAATATACTTTATTTCTTAATAAAAATTACCCCAAATACTCATACACCCATGTGCAACCCGTGCTAACATATAACCTCTCCCCAAGGGACTCAAACCATGATCAATCCAATGAAACCCCCATGTTAGTGGAATTAACTAAATAGTCTAAACTCACGAGAGGAAATGCCATCCCCCTCACCCATTTCATCACTCGATAGTATAACCAACATTCCCACAATCAGAACTAGCGGCCTTTTCTAACCAAACAAGTCCCTTCACATATTCATGATGAAAACACATGTTAACATCCACCAATTCCATGACTAAAATAACATAATTTTCCATTTTTTAAAGTATCTTATTCACACTCACAGTTCATTAAATATTTGGTGTGCATCATAATCTTAATTATTTCAAAGAAATCAAACCAACCACCATAATTTCACTATTTTAATAGAAAAATACTCACATATATATTTCTTTAAACACTTAGTGTGTGAATCACAAAATTCATTTTTAAAAAACCATTTTCCACTAAAAATCCATGCCTAAAAAAATATCCAAAACTAGGAGAAAACATTTATTAAAATAAATATTTTTATTAAAATGAAATTAACTTAAGTATTTTGTATAAATAGAGTTAATGATAAGTTATCTACCTTAAAAAATTCCCTAGAGTAGAAACGCATTTCAAGGATATAGATTGCCAGCTTCCTTGCACTCATATATTCCCTAAAAACAAAATCCATAAATTTTCATAATCCAAACCCTAGATTTAAGTGAACATAACCCATACAAGGGTTTTTCTAATAAGTGTACAAGAGGAGAGAAAAATAAGAGAAGATACGAGATTATTAATTTGGTTCCATACAATAATTAGTTATAAATTGAGCTCTCATAGCCTATAGATGAAGAGAAATTGAGAGAGACCCTTGTGGGTTATAACCCTCAAATAAGGACATAAATGGGGTGGTATAAGGGTGAAAATTGGATAAAAACATGTTTAAAAATAACCTCATACCAAATTCATTATTTTTTATGAATGGTTTTCTAAACTATTCACAAACTGTGCATTCCCTGTTGTATTTATAATTTCCAAAGCATGTGGTTTACTAAAAATTGTACACAAACAATGATAAATCCATGTATCCTATAGAAACCAAAAATAAACACTAATAAATCTTCCAAACTTCACCCCAAACACACACTAACTTCCATATGTACTTTACCATGGTTAATACTCTTCATTTTAGGCACTAAACTCATTAAAAATACCAATAAAATCACCCTAAACAAAACTCAAAATGTTACATTATACACACCATAAATTTTTATTCTCCTCAAATTAATAATGAAAACATAATCATTAAAATGTAACTAAAAAGGTTGGAATTACATTATAATCCCCTTTATCACTTTTCATCATTGAAAAGCTAATGTTGCTATAAATATTTGATTCTAATAGAAAGGGTGGGTGTTATATTATACTCCCATTAGTACCTTTTTTATATGAAAATATAATGGTAATAACATTTGATATTTTCTAGTGGAATGATTGTAACTCTTATCAGTACACCCATCCACTTGGGTTTTTCATACCATCCATTAAATTGGTATTTTATTAAGGCCACAAATAGGACAATATCAAGGTTTTATTTCACTAACTATCTCAGGAATGCTAAGACAAATATATTTTTAAAATATTCCATTACTAAATATGAGTAACATGTGAAGAAATAATAATTTATAATAAATAAATTCTCAATTATTTCAAAGGTATGTAAGAACATGAGAGACCCATAAGAGAAAATGTCAGTTTATAATGGTGTATAAATTTAATGAATTGGGTTTTCCATGTATTATTTTTGGATATTTTATAGATTATTTTTGAGATCAGGCATTGAGACGGTGTGAAATTTTGAGACCTGGTGTTCCCAAAATAAATTTTTGAAATATGTTAAATATATTAAATAACACACACATATAGTTTTCCTAAAAAAGTGAAATTACTTATAAATAAGGGCTTATAATAGAAATTTTAGGGCACCATTGAGTTCATAACATGAGGTTTACCATAGGAATGACATAACATTTGTCATTGAGGGACGTTTTTAGGAAAGTCATCGCGAGCGTAAAATAAATAAAATTATTAAGTAAAATTATTTTATTAATACATTAACATAGTGACCTAGTGTTTATTTTAAATACATGCTTAGGGAAAATTTATAGGGATAGTCACATAAACTTGAAAATCGTTGTGGAACCATTGGAGAGCATGGAAGGGGATTCTATTGGTGGATGATGACTGTATTGGAGATCGAAGACTAGTGAAAGAAGAAATCAGAGGATCTCACTAAAGAACATGAAATAGAATCATTCTTCTTCAGGGATCGATCCAAATCAAGGTAGGATGATTTTTTATTTTGATTCTTTCCCCATTCTTTATTTCTACGACAAACGCAAATCAATCAATGAACATATTTATTCATAGTTTGATCGTCTTGTGGGATGGGTTTAATTGCACGGTTATTTTGGTAGAATTATCTTTGTGATATTTGATTCTTCATTATTATTCTAATGGAGATGGATCGAGGCTAACACAAACATTGGTTGAGGTTCATTCCTTATGTTTGCGATTGTGAATTTCTCCCCCGATTCTTCATTCACCATGGGAATTATTTGTTTGGACCATGGTTCATCATATCCTAATGAATTGATCATTATTCACTTATTTCTTGGTTCAACAATCCAATATCATAGATATGGGATTAGAATGATATGATGGTGGTGTGAAGATGGGATTAGCGATGGATTGGATTGTTTTGGATACATGATTTTGTGTTCTTCGACACACAATTAATAATGATAAATGAGGCCAATTTCTAAACAAATAAAAGGGATGAATCTTATTGTTTGGTGATGTCATGGTTCATCAGGTCTTGATTTATGGTTTCCAACAAGGTGGTTTCCAGATCGAAGGATCGTTGGGCAAATGGAAACACAGATTCCAGATTTGGTTTTCTGGAAGTATTATCACTACACATCATGTAATTCATATCCACATGCCATGTGGGGAACCCTGTATGGATATGTTTTTGAGAGATAGTTAAATATCACACGACATGTGAACACTATCACAAAGTGTGTGGTCTCTCCCTAGAAAATCAGAGTATACCTTGGAGGGTACATGAAAATGGGTTAGAGTAAATGGGTTAGATAATGCCATGTACTACCCTACACGGACATGTCCTAGACAAGTAAATGGGATAATATGTGTACTGTAACACAGGTAGAGTACACGGGTATCCAACATATTGTGTACTTTTACACAAACACTGACATGGATTAAGACACAGGAAATACTTGGAGTCAAGAGACGCAGTGTGTAACCCTTCTACATGTTGTGTAATTTCTAATATATGGATTAATTAACTTTTCCTATATATATTGGACACGTTTAATTAGGGTGAATTCCACATATCTATTCTTTGAGGGTTGGTATAGAATCAACACCTACTCCTAGGACAATGATCACTTCTGTAGGACTTCTTGGATGGAGTTGTTATAATCCTTATGTGAGGCCTAAAGTGAGATCCTCTATTAGAATTCATGCCCTAGGTGGAGTTCTTGGTATCATCTTGACCAAAAATATGCAGGTGTCAATCCTCTACTTAGTGAATTAATCCAGATTGAGTTGTTGGTATCATCCCATGGCCTTGGGAGTGATCCTTATCAATATATCATATCTCTTCAGACCTTTAACATGTACTTCTAATGGAGATACTTTATGATAATACCCTCTTTGATAGACATCATCAGTGCTTTTAGAATTAGGAGTGTGTTCTCCTGGATGATTTCTATGTGGAATCTTCAAGCTGGAATCCTATGATGGTGTACTATGGTTATAGATTACCTTAAAATTGTGTGTCTTGTTGAGTATATATGGATATTCTTGTTATTTTCATTGTAAACATATACCTATTTAGAGATGGATATATTTCCTTTTTTGTATGCTTTATGGTTTCGGGGTGTCCTACTGAGTATTGTTATACTATCCCCTACATGGGCTCTTCTTGCATGTGTCGTGTCTTGTACAGATGATCTCCCTTTCGAAAGATTCCTAGATGGACCAGGACCAGATAGTTCTTAGTGAGACTGGATAGACCAAGGTGTGTTCCTATGGTATCTTTATAGAAATACTAGTTTACCTTCAAGTTGGAATTATTTTTAGACTCTTTGTGGTGGGATTGTATTTGACCTTGTCTACATTACATCCTATTGTACTCTGGTTGTGGGATTTAGATGTATAAATATATGGTGGTTTAGTTGTTTTTACATTTCAGAATCGTATATGATTGGAGATGTTTTCGTGTGTATAAGTACGTAGGCTAAGGCCTCCCATGTTAGTGTTATGCCTACTCGGTGCTAGTCGCCAGCCCTGGCCTATTGGAGGCTGACTTGGGGAGTCGTAGTATGGGCCCCATTGGGAAGGGTTATGATAAAGTGGTATCAGTGAAGTTAGTTCTACCTTAGGACTAGATTCATTGAGTTTGGTTTGAGTAAATGGTGTTAATTGTTTCAAGTTCATATTTTAAGCCAGGGAATCTAGTGTTGTTGCAGCAGACGATGTATCCATACACCAATAATCTAATAACCTGATTATCGAATCGGTACACAAGAAAATTGGTTGGGGGGAAATGGTACATGCATTATATAGAAATGGGTGGTTCTTTACATGTCCTTCTTGAGTTAGCTCTCCAGATATACTCATTAATTGTGGTACATCTTGTTTGCTTTCATGATGCCTCTACAACGTATGCTAGCTAAGATTTATCATATATGTGGATGATCCACTTAGTGATAAGGCATTAATATAGGGACCAGTTGACAATATGTTACCTCTAGGTGGTGAACCAGTTATACCGTCACCTATAGTGTAGGACATGGAACCCACAGTACCAGTAGATGAGGTGCGTAGGTTGAGCATGCTTCATGAGTTTCAGTAGAAAATACCCCTTAGGTTCAGAGGAGAGATCAACCCACTAATAGTTGAGGACTGGTTTGAGGTGGTGACCTGAGTTTTCCATATGGTCAAGACACCAGCAGAGTAGATGGTGGTCCAAACAACAAGCCTTATTCATGAATTAATAGGGAGATTGTGGGAGTTAGTGACCCGGTCTTATGATGAGGCAACTCTTGTATGGAAATATTTTGAGTTCCTTTTTAGAGAGGATTTATCTCTAGCTATATTGAGGTATATATGTATCCATAAAATTATATAGCTCTAGAAAGGAAGCATGAGAGTATCTAAGTATTCATCGAGGTTTACCAACCACTCTAGGTTCTCGATGGATATGGTCTGTGACAAGTAATTTAGGGATCATGCCTTCAAATGAGGTTTGTGTAGAGAAATATGGGACAGTGTTTTACCTCTATGAATTCATATATATGCTAGGGTTATAGGGTGAACATTGGTGGTAGATAATTTCTTGGATGAGCAGATACAACAAGTGGTTTCTGGTAGTGTGCATATAAGAGTAGAGACCTCATCAGTAGGGAGTCAACATTAGTCTCAGGGATAGGGATACGAGAGAGGTTTTATGAGGACATATCCAGACAAAGGGTATACTATTTAGGGATCACAAGTGGGTACGATAAACATAGAGAGATTTGTTGCTAATCATGTGATGGTAGGGGACATCTCACCTGAGATTTTCTAACCAGTTTTACAGCTGAAAGAGATACCATTAATAGGCCACTAAGGCAGAGGTAGTGGAAGGATCGGGTAGGTTCATAGGGTAGAGGATGTGGCTAAGGAGCTACGACAGTAGTAAGAGGTGGTATATTCTTTGACTAATTACCACCACCACCTCCATGTAGTCCACTCTAGGCTTTGGTATTTTGAGTACAGGGATGGGGACAACTGCAGGTGGTCTAATATAATGAGCTAGTGGATTTGGGAATGATTCAAGGTACAATATGTATCTTTTATACCTTAGTTGTAGTACTGATAGACACAGGTGTTGTTCATTCCTTTATTTACACATACCTTGTTGATAGTTAGAGATTCGGTTTGAACCATTGGCTTGACCCTTACACTTAGAGACTCTTACTGGAGAAGACTAGCATATCACACACTTGTGCCAATAGTGTGACCTGACTCTTGGAGGAGAGATTTTCTATTAGTATATCTTTGTACCAGTAATGAGGACTTATGATATTAGATTAGGTATGGATTGGTTATCCATGGTTCATGCCTATATTGACTGTTTTGGGCAAAGGATGTGGTGTGTCTACAGTGACAGAACTAGGTTCTCCTTTTTTCAGTGAAAAGGAAACCCAGTAAGCATAGGATGGACTCATTCATAGGAGAGTGTATCTGATTACTCATTATTTGGATAGTATGTCCCTTATTGTATTTGATGTAATGAGTTATCAGTTTCCTAAAGTAGTGGAAGAGTACAAGGATGTCTTCTATGAGGATGTTCCAAGATTACCTCCCCGTATAGAGATAGACTTATGCATTGATCTACATCCTGGGACGACACTGGTATCTATTCTAGCACATTAGATGGCTCCCAAAAATCTTTGTGAGTTGAGGATGTAGTTGGAGGACTTACAGAGGAAGGGCTTTGTTAGACTGAGTGTTTAAACCTGGGAATCCACAATGTTTTTCTCCAAGAAGGAGGATGGGAGCTTTAGGTTGTGTGTGGACTACTGGAACTTAAATCAAGTGGTTGTAAAGAAAAATTATCCACTATTGAGGATATATGACATCTTTGATCAGTTTATAGGGGCTTAATGGTTCTCAAAGGTTGACTTCAGGACAGTATATCACCAGTTGTGATTACGAAAGGATGATTTACTGAAGACATCATTTAGATGTTGCTATAGTTACTATGAGTACTTGGTGATTCCCTTTGGCATGATAAACACCCCCAACAGTGTTAATGGGACTCAGAAGATGTATCTTCAAGCCTTTCTTAGACCATCTCATGGTATTCTTCATTGATGATATCCTTGTGTAATCGGCATCTGAGTAGGTGCACGCGAAACACTTGAGTATAGTTATGAATGTACTCTGAGAGAACCATCTTTATAGAAATCTCTCAAAGTTCCAATTCTAGATTCAAGTGGTCCACTTTCTGGGACATGTTATCTCAGTGGATTGAGTGGTAGTTGACCTAGCAAAGATAGAGGCATTATTTTCTTGGGAGACACCCAAGACCGTGATGAGGTGAGGATTTTCCTTGGGTTGGTAGGCTATTACTGTAGATTCATACCTGATTTCTTATGACATCCCTACCCGGATTACCATCAAAATGGTAGTCATAACGGTGGGTCACATGTCCTCAAGTGCATCTCCCCATAAACCAAAGTCTACTGACTAGTATCTAAGGTCTCGGGAGGTGATAGTGGGGAGACTATACCCTCTTATCAGATATTCATAGTGGTATAACAGAATAAATAACAATCAATAGTGGAATTAGTAATAATGAATGACAAAGTAGAAAAAGATAAATATTATAATAACTGAATTAAATAAGCCAATGTAATTTTATACAATAGATTAATGCATGTAATGGTAATGATACATATCTAAAATCAGTAAACAGTAAAAAATTATTTTTAATATAATAAAAAAATAACAAAGAGACAACAAATCCCCTGGTGAATCTTCTTGAGAAACCTGAGCTCCATATCAGTCCTTTTCTCCTAACTCTAGGTATAAGCACACAATGATAAGAAAGGTCCAAGGTCCTCGGAATAAGAAATACTAATCAGGTACCCCAGTGCAATGGAGGCCCAAGTAGTGTGTGAGATATAAATCTTAGTAGGTCAGAACCACTATTGTCTATCCCAATCTAGAGAGTGTAGTATAAATTAACTAGTGTGCAGGTATATTGAATAATAATAAATGGAATAATAAACACCACCCATACAAGTTCCTATGGGACACATGATGGTTATACCTGCTTCAGGCCTTGGCTGGTGTCTGAACATGAAACTAGTTCATTAATTGATTATTAACAGTTTATAAATAAGTCACACATTTTCAATAGTGAAGTTTCTACGATGTAATAAGGAAACCTATAATTATATTTAAAAAAAGGAGTTCCTTGGTACTAATCAAGGAAACGTAGACCTCAAGGGTCACCAACTCAGTAATAATTGTAGCTTGGCATGGGGGTAAGAGTATAATCCAAGGATTACAGTACAATTAATTTTACAATAAGATGTATATTGAGTCCCAGGAGTTCATCTAAGGTAAAATGGGGCTAAGAAATGACTGGGTTAGATGGGTTTTACCCATGGCAGCTACTTTTCAATGATGGATCCAAGAATTTTATCCAAGTTATACTGTAGTACTACATGATGGATCCTATGGTGTCATACCGAGCATCCAAAGTTATAAAAAGATCAAGTTCTTGGTGGGTCTCAACTTAAGAAAGCTGCATCCTTGAATCAGAATGGGGTTTCGAAGTGATCAAGGCATTCCCTAATGAATCCAAGGAAAGATCGAGTCAGGCCACTCTTATTTAATAATGAAAACATATAATATTACATTTGGTTAAAATATTTAATTTCATTAGTGTGACAAGGTCGTGTAGAATGAAACCCTTTATTCAATTAATAATTAATTGATAAGTCTATTTGGTTCAAGAATTACCTTTCATTAGTGTAACAAGTCTAAGTAGCTTGTAACCATTCATTTAATCCATTTAAGGTATTTTTTATAATCAAGGTTCACTTTGATACCTTCTATTAACATGGTAAGGTGTACTACGGACATGTAACCAATTATCTAATTTCATTTAATACAGAAAATTCATATACTCAGTATACCTTCCAATTTCCATTTTACATTTAATTATAACATTGAAGCACTTACCTTAGGTGGTCCAAGTGATGAGAATATGTGGTACTTTCCATTAATAAATTCACAAGATCATTCAAACCACTTAATATAGAAAATATAACCCTTAGAAAGTTCAAGCCAAGAACACCTGAAGGTGGGTAAAATGTTTCAAAGCACTAAACAACAAGTCTAGAAAAACATCACACATGAGTAAATCCAATTTAAAACTGGTCCAAGCACTTAGATGGTGCCTAGGTTTTTAATTTTTTAAGAAGGGTAAACTCTATTTTTCAAATTCCATTAGGGATATGTTCTAAACAATCCATATTTCAAACATAACATCAAGTCATAAAGAATAATCAATATGACAATCCAAGCAAACATAAAATTCTAATAACTACTTTTTAGCTTGAAGATAGTGCACCTTTTTTGGAGGGTATTTATTATAAAATCGTGATATTTTTTATCAAAAAATCACTTATTAAATTCATCATTTGAATCATAAAAAATACTAAAATCACGTTTAAGGGGCATTAAATATAAATACATCACTGCATAAATTAAAATCTAACAAAAGTGCAGTAAGAAATTAATTAATGCATTTAAAAATTTGAGGACCTGAAATGGGACCCTACCTCAGTGTGGAACTAATTTAATACTCATAACTTGACAGAATTAGCGGTGACCTCTCAAACCACCCCACACTCGCACGCACATACATATATATATATATCCTTAACCCAATGCATGTAGTCCTCGTCCCATGAGGGAATATGTATATGGAGGATTATATATATTTATATATATACAAACCTATGTATGTGATCATAGAACCTCAATATTGATTAAATCACTAAAAAATTAATAGGAACTCAAAATTAATGCTGCAAGGACCAACACACCTCAGATTAATTACCAGGAACTCATAAATTAAAAAATCCCAAACTATAAACTAAGATACATCGAAGAACGGAGGTAAAACTCACCTTAAACAATTTTTGGCGAACCAAACTGAGCCAAACCACATCGCCTTCAGCGGCGGTTGTCGAAACACACACAAGGGAGTCTTGATGGACCTTATGCACCACCTTATAATGAATGAAACAATGAAAATTTGAGTTAACCCATACCTAGGGTTCAGCCGAATCTTGAGGGGTGACAGAAAGACCAAAATAGGATGAGAAATAGAGAGGAGGAGGAGTATAGAACCATACCTCAAATCTTCAGACAAGATTGAGATGAAAATCGGTGAGAATTGAAGGGAGAAGAGGGTGTTATAAGGGGCTAATTTCACGCCGAAGGGAAACCCTCCCTAGGGGGTTCCTCGTGTATGAGAGGGGAGAGGTAGAGATTAAGTGTTTTGTTTTTAAGTTTTAATTTTATCTTATTTTAATTTAATTTAATTTCTTAAATAGACGCTTCCACACAGTTTGACTTACATAGTTTTCCAAACCATGCGCAAACTGTGCGGTATAAAGTGAGAGGATAATACCTCCAAAATTACATTGTGTAGTCTAAGAACATGGTTTATCATATTATTCATATCCCTTGTGCAATTCCACTACCCCCTTGAACCATGCCACACGATTTCCTACAGTGGGCCGCATGGTTTTAGAAAAACTATTCACCCGCTACATCTCTTCAAAACTTGGATTTTCTGGGTCCATCACTCGTAAAACTCCTTGAGCCACCCTAAAAAATTAATGAACCTTCACCCAAGTCTAAAAACATCATTTTGAAAGTTTACAACTCTCAAAATTTCATTCTAATGCTCAGTTTTAAATTAAACTTGTTCAGTAAATGAAAAGGCTCAAAAACCTTCACATTTTAGTCTCGTTCAAAAACACGGGACTCTAAAATATCCCCAGCATAAAAATTATCATCCCCAAGAAGCATTTAAAAACAAATTAAACATCACACAACCTACAAGTCTCATTAAGACTCATTCAAATGATTTCATTTTTTTTCAATGCCCAAAGCACCTTTAAGCACTTATTATGCACTTCGCACTTAAGACTTTACAACCCAATCCAATGATCATTCTCCAAATAAAACACCAAAATGGAGCTTTCACTTTCCTTTTTAGGTAGATACATTATCACATCATCATCTCGATAAAATTCCAACCAATGGTGCTCCCCACAAAAGGTATTAACTTAAGGAAGGGTCTAATTCCATTCCATGGTACCTCCATCATCATAATTTCCATACAAAACACTCCTCTAAGAGTCCTAATGATTCTCCTAGCATGATTTAATAAAAATAATAATGGTCAAATCCCAATAGACCTAAAAGAAAATCTTAACATAATCTTTCTTAGAAGACACTACCAATGTTAAAACAACACTCACCTTAACCTGGAAACATTCTTTAAAATGGTTCCTTACGACCGTAAATATTGAACAAAATAAGAGATAATGGGTCGAGCCACTTGACCGACTTATCTCCAAGATGCCCGGATTAGGCAGTTGGTGAAATTGAAAACAAATGGTTGGATTCTATGAGTCTGACCAAGGAATTCCTAATTGGGAACCTAGGAATCAATCAGGACTTATCAATCCTCAATAATAACCATGTGTCAATATGTAACACCAATAAATATCTCCCAACAAGATCAAAATCTTAAAGTTTTATCATGGCATAAGACTGATGTTCTCTTATCACATCAAGGATGATGTCAATATAGGGGAGATTCTCATCACTAAGCATAATATACTAAGAGTATTTTCA
This sequence comes from Viscum album, assembly GCA_963277665.1. Lineage (NCBI taxonomy): Eukaryota > Viridiplantae > Streptophyta > Magnoliopsida > Santalales > Viscaceae > Viscum > Viscum album. The sequence continues at coordinate 197,340,663 of OY728133.1, read as the reverse complement.
ATGATTCCATTCAAACGTACCCAACTACTATAAGGGAGATCAGTCGAACCATAACCGGTTAACTTCTTAGATGAAAATTGGCTTCACCTGTGGACATTTCATTACAACCAATCACAAGTATTTACCCCCGGAGGATTTTCTTGATTGATCAAGATTTAACCATCTAATTCATCCATGACCAAAAAAAATTCCATAGGTTTCATACATCGCAAACCAGATCAAATTTGTGCTATCGAGGAAGCACTGGCATTCTCAAACCTGAACATCCCTAAGTTCTTTTAAGCAGAATCATCCATTCTCAATGTTTCTCTTGGATTGTGTTCCTTCTACTTGGAAGGAACACATTTACCAAAACCTACACAATAATGACCATCTTAGGAGTGTTCCGATCATTAAAGAATAAGAAGACAAACTAACTGCTCACAAGCACGCTAATCCAAAAACACCTTAATTGTATGTGTATCACTCCTCTTATCCATTCTCACGTATGTCAAAGAATACCAATAAATCCAAACCAACGAGACCATCTTGTCAAAAGATCCAATTCTTTATAAACTTCATCCCAAGAATTGGTACAAACTTGATTCCTTATCACTCAGGTCACTCTACTTGGAGATGACCCGAAACCGTACTCACCACCAAAAGAGATTTATTTCGGAGTCTCATTGCCTCATACAACCATTATCCTTGATGAAAACATGACCATTCATCCATTAATAATAAGAAAAAAGGGTAAAATGACCTAATAAGTAGCCAAACATGCTAGAGGCATGTCTAAACTATTGAAAATGAGCATCACTCACTGTTCACACCCATAACAAGTCCAAAGAAACCATGACCAACCATCCAAACAAGGGTTTCATTAGAAACAGAAAGTCTTACTAGGAACAAAGGCACCTTAATGAAACCAATGTCTAAAATATCATACACTAGAAAGGCATTAAAAATTATAGGGGCAATACCTACCATGGGATATCCCCTTACAAAGCACAAACATAGACCCCAACACCAGGTCATGCTAACATAATTCACTAGGCTCAAAATCCAATCATCAATCTATTACTAAGAAAATAATGCCTATAGAAAATTATAATTCTTCTGTTCCAAGGAAACTCAAAGAGAAACTTTAACTTCCCTAACATAAGGTTTTAAACAGAGTATACCACTACAGGTTCCATTTCTAATCCCTTTATATTTAATCACATTTAATCTTTAATCATCAAAATATTTAATCAAAACATCAAGTACCATTTTTCAAAACAAAACTCAAGGTACTTTATTTTTAACCAACACCCCAAAGGAAAACAAGTTAGTATATCAAACTTTCTTTTCAACATTAAACATTCATATATATCTTTTCATTATTAGGAAATTGAACAAAACAATTCATTTTTAACAGTTACATCGAACTATAAGGGTCCCATTTTAACCAACCTGATTTTATCAAAATGCAACCCAATATCAGTTGTCAAGACATTAAAATTTCAAACACCCATACTGAGTTATCTCATACAAACATTTCTCAACTAACCTTCTTGGGTCCAGTTACATTTTTAGAATGTAACCAATTCATTTCATATTAAAACTAAATAGCTATTACATCTATAACTATTTCAAACATAACATGATCATTAAATTTAATATGGTTTTTCATTTCCCAATTCATGAATCCCTCATACACTCCATAAATTGATAATTGGCTCCCATTTATCCAAAAAAATATATTTAATAATTTAAAATGCTCAAAAATAATGTTCTGGTGATATGGTTGATCACCTACCAAACTATAAAGCAACCATACACTTTATAGTTTAGAACTTGGATCCCTTAAATCATAACCAAATTACTTTAGCATTTTAATTTTCACAGCCTTTTACAATGGTTCAAATACATGGGTTACCTTTTACTAGTTATAAGGTGCTCATACACCTTACAACTAAAAACCAGATTCCATCGTAATAGTAACCATTTAATTTAACAAAAGCAACCAATTATATATCAAAATAATATAGCACATTAGTATAAGCAGTTAACACATAGAAACATGTTGAAATCACAAAAGAATGGAATTTTGATCATAGAAGATTGATATAACAAGCAGTAAACATAGGAGGTATGATAATGAATTACCTAAATAGGTATAAATCTAAGCATGTAATAGCACTCAAGGCACAAAATCCAATCATCAGGAAACCTGTATATGCAACTACATAACATGGCATTATGCATGGCATGTGAATTTCTATTTACCTAGTATGATGTATGAAATGAAAATTACTTTCTATACCAGGAAAAGGGTAAAATTTCATAAAATTCCATAAATCATAAGCATTAGAAAGTACATAAATCACTCTAGGTGAAACCATATAAACTCTAATAGAAAATATCATGGACAATAATTCCCAGACCTGGCCACTTGGTCATTTCCCGTACATGGGGTGATCAGTCCCAAGCAAGGCCATTAACCAAGTGCCAACACATTCTTAGTCTCCTTTATTCCAACCAAAAATAGTAAGACAAAGGTAAAGTTCCCTCTGATACCACTTTGTGATGTCTCAACCCAGCTTACCATCAAATTGGTAGCTGGATCGGTGGGTCACATGGCCTCAAGCATGTTTCCCTATATGTCAGTGGTTGTCGACTAGCAGCGAGGGTCTTGAGAGGTGATAGTGGGGAGACTATACCCTCTTATCAGATATGTAAAGTGGTATAAAAAAAATAAATAGCAATCAATAGAAAAATCAGTAATAGTGAATGAAAAGGATGCAGAAGATAAATATTATAATAACTGAATTAAAGTGGTCAACACCAGTTTATAAAACAGGTGAATGCATGACATAGTAATGATACATATCTGAAAGTAGTAAACAGTACATAATTCTTTTAAAAACAATAAAAAAAATAATAAAGAAACAGCAAATCCCCATGGTCGATCTCTTTGAGCATCTCGAGATCCAGATCAGTCCATTACTCCTAACTCCAAGTACAAGCACACAACAACAAGAAAGGTCCAAGTTCTTAAGAACAAGAAAGTCTACTCGGGTGCCCTAGTGTAATGGAATCCTGAGTAGGGTGTGAGATATAAATATTAATAGGTCAGAACCATCAGTGTCTAGCCCAATCCAGATAGTGTAGTATAAATTAACTAGCATGTAGGTATAAAAAATAATAACAAATAGAATAAATAAACATCACCTGTCCAGGTTTTTATGGGACACTTAATGGATATACCTACTTCAACCCTTAGCTAGTGTCTAAACATGTAACCAGTTCATTAATTTATTATTACCAATTTATAAATAAGTCCCATGTTTTCAATATTTAAGGATCCAAAATGTAACAAGGCAACATGTAATGATATTTAATAAAGGAGTTCCAAGGTAATAACCAAGGCAATGTAGACCTCAAGGGTTTCCAAATCATTAATAATTGTAGCCTAGAATGGGGAAAAGATTGCAATCCAAGGATCATATTCCATTACATTCCACAATAATACGTCTACTGAGTCCAAGGATTTTATCCAAGGTAAAACAGGGCTAAGAAAATACTGGGCCCGATGGGCTTTAACCATGGAACCTACTTTTCAACACTGGATCTAAAGAGTGTATCCAAGGAATCCCATGATACTACATGAGGGATCCTATAGTGTTATCCCAGGCATCTAAAGTTATAAAAATATTAGGTTCTTGGTGAATCTCAGCCTAATAAAGTTTCATCCTTGAATCGGAATGGGGTTTCCGGGTGCTCAAGGCATTCCCTAAGGAATCCAATGTGAGCTCGAGTCAGGACACTCCTATTTGATAATGAAGTCATATAATATTAAATTTAGTTCAAACCTTTAATTTCATTAGTGTGACAAGTCCAAGTAGCATGAAACCCTTTAATCAAGTCATAATTAATTGATAAGTCCATTTGGTTCAAGTCATGCCTTTCATTAATGTGACATGGCTAAGTATCTTACAAACATTCATTTAATCCATTTAAAGAATTTTTTATAATCAATGTTCACTTCACTATCTTCCATTAACATGGTAAGGTGTGCTACAGACATGTAACCAATTATCCAATTACATTTAATATAGCCCAATCATATACTTATTATATTTTCCAAATTCCATTTCACATTTAATTATCACATTGAAGAACTTAACTTAGGTGGGTTAAGTGGTGAGCATAAAAGGTACTTTCCATTAATAAATTCATAAGATAATTCAAAACATTTAATATAGAAAATCTAACCCTTAGAAAGGTCAATTAAAGAACACCTGATGGTGGATCAGAAGTGTCAAAACACTAAACAAAAAGTCTATAAAAACATCACACATGAGTAAATCCAATTTAAAATTATGCCAAGCACTTAGACAGTGCCTTTGTTCTTTAATCATTTAAGAAGGTTAAACTCTATTTTTTCTAATTCTATTAGGGTCATATCCTTAATATTCTATATTTCAAATGTAACATCAAGGTATAAAGAATTATTAATATGACAAGCCAAGAAAGCATAAAATTTTAATCACTAATTTTTATCTTGAAGACAGAACACCTCCATTGGATGGCTTTTATTATAAAATTGTGATATTTCTTATCAAAAAATCACTTATTACATTCAATATTTGAAACATGAAACATATTAAATTCACATTTAAGAGGAATTAAATCTAAAGACTTCACTACATCAATTAAAATCTAAACAAAGTGCAGTATTCAATTAATTAATGAATTTAAAAATTTGAGGACTTGGAAAGGGACCCTACTTAGGGTAGAACCAATTTAATACACAGCACTTCACATATTTGGTGGCAACCATTAAAACTACCCCACACTCACACACATATACATTTATATAAATATATATATATATCCTTAACCCAATGCATGTAGTCCTTATGCCATGAGGGAATACATGCATGGAGTATTATATATATTTATATACATACATACCTATGTATGTGAGCACGGACCCTCAAGATTGATCAAATCTCACTAAAACATTAATCGAAACTCAAAATTAATGTGTAAAGGACCAAATCACCTCAAATTATTTACTAAGAACTCATAAATTACAAAACCCCCAAATATAAACTAAGTGACATCAAAGAACTAAGGTAAATATCACTTTAAATCATTGGCGGTGAACCAAACTGAGCCGAACTACCTCACCTTCAGTGGTGGTTATCGGAACACACACAAGGGAGTCCTGATGGACCTTACACACAACCTTAAAATAGAATAAACAAATAAAATTGGAGTTAACCAATACCTAGTGTTCGAAAAAATCTTGAGGGGCAACGAAAAGACCAAAAATCGGCTGAGAAATAGAGAGTAGGTGGAGCAAAGAACCATACCTCAATGCTTCAGACAAGATTCAGACAAAAACCAATGAGAATCAAAGAGAGAAGAGGGGTTTGTAGGGTGTTTATCATATTCTTAATGGGAACCCTCCCCAGGTGGGTGTGTTTCATATGATAGGGTAAAGTTAAAGGTTAAGTGTTTTTTTTTTAAGTTTTAATTTTATCTTTTTTTAATTTAATTTAATTTAATTTCTTAAACCGACCCTTCTGCACGGTTTGACCCACATGGTTTTCCAAACTATGTAAAAACCATGCGGTGTACAATGAGAGGCTACTACCTCCAAAAGAAAATTGTGTACGTTAGGTTCATGGTTTATAAAACCATGTGTAGCCCATGAATAATGCCACTACCCCCCTTGAATGAGGCCTCAAAATTTCCTACAATGGGCCACATTGTTTCATACAAACTGTGCACCCTCAATAAATCTTTAAAAATGGGTTTTTTGGGTTTGTTTCTCCTAAAACTCCTCGAGCCACTTGATAAACTTAATAGGCCTTCACCCAATCCCAAAAACATTATTTTTAAAGGTTCAAACTCTTGTAATTCCATTCCAAGGCTCAGTTTTAATTTCATCCCATTCATCAAACGAAAAAGTTCAAAAACCTTCACATTTTAATCAAGTTCAAAAACTCAGGACTCTATGTTTCTCTAGGATATCAGTTCCCATAATAAATTTGACCCAAAAGGGGAATCCTTTTGTGCGAAAATAAAGGTTCCATTAGGATTTGTAGTGGTTGAAGTAGAGTTTGATGAGTGCTCCCATCTTGAGATCGCTAGAGGAAGGTGTTGAGTACATAGTGTTTTACAATGCATCAAGAATTGGGCTTAGTTGTTTTTTGATATAGAGGAAGGTGGTGATTTCTTATGGTTCACATCATTTGAGACCACATGGGTAGAACTATTCAACCCATGATATTGAGTTAGAAGTAGTAGTCTTCGCACTAAAGATGTGGCAACACTACCTAATGGGCAAGCAGTTTATCATCTATTCTGATCACAAGAGTCTCAAGTTTATCTTCTCTCAGAAGGATATTTACTTGAGATAGAGGTGATGGCTAGAATTCCTCTAGGATTATGACTTCAAATTTGTATATACTTCTGGGAAGCAGAATGTGGTAGCATATTCTTTCAATAGGAGATCTTGTTCTGAGTTATTGAATGAGTTTTCTGAGTAATTGGTCTCATTTTAGTTATAATTTATGGATAGAGATGGAGAAACTTACCTCCAATCGATTATTTTCACCCCTCATATATTTTAGAGAGTTAGGGAGTCACATATTGGGGATACTGATTATGAGGCCCTACATACTCAGATATCCACTAGATATGATCCTGATGGATTTTATAAAGGTGGGGATCATTTCATTATTTTTAGATGCCGCATAGTGGTACTAGTGATGTTACAAGAGTGGTTTTGAGAGATTTTCATACATATCCTTTAGTAGTACATCTAGATGTAGTAAATATGTACTAGGACCTTCTACATCAGTTTTGGTGGCTAGGGATGAAGAATGGAGTTTTAAATTTTGTATCTTGATGCCTTACTTGTCAGCAAGAGAAAGATAAGAACCAAGTTCCAGTGGGTTTAACTCCACCCCTTAAGGTTCCAGAATGGAAGTGGGATGGAATATCCATGGACATAATTATGGGAGTACCATTTAAATATAGGGGACATAATTCCATCTGGGTGATAATAGACCGACTCACCAAGTCAGACCACTTATTAGCAATTTGGGAGTAGGGTTCGGTAGAGAGTTAGAATGTATCTATGTTTAAAAGATAGTCCGGATCCATGGAATTCCATCGATGATCATTTCTATCCATGATGCTCGCTTCACATCGCAGTTGTGGAAGGGATTTTAGGAGGCATTTGGGACTTAGTTACGCTTGAGCACAGCATTTCACCCCCAAACTGACAACCAGAAAGAGTGGACCATTTATATTCTAGAGGAAAAGTTGTGAGCTTGCATGTTGGACTTTGGTCATAGTTGGGAGGATCACCTACCACTGGTGGAGTTTTCATACAGTAATATTTATCATTAAATTGTCAGTATGGCACTATTCAATTCTTTGTATAAGAACCACTACAGGTCACCACTTTGTCGGACTAATCCAAGAGAGTCGGCGCTCATGATCCCAGAGTTGGTGAGAGCAACTTTTGAGAATGTATAGATCATCCAGTAGCAAATGAAAACTATGAAAGGTTGTCAGAAGTCTTATAAAGATAGATGAAAAAGGACTTTGGAGTTTGAGGAGGGAGACCATGTGTTCATGTGGGTTTCACCTCAACATGGATTATGGAGAATTTTCTGGGTGGTAATCTATCTTCAATATTCATTGGCCCTTTCTAGATACAAGGTAGGGTTATTGAGGTAGCATACCACTTAGATCTACCACTGCAGTTATACTTGGTACACAATGTATTCCTTATGTCATAGTTGAGTAGGTACGTGCATGACCCATTATATGTTATCGATTGGGGTGAACTGGACATCGAGGATGAAGTTACCTTTTTTGAATACCCAGTAGAGATTGAGGATCGGCAGGAGAGGATCCAACGTGGTGAGAAATTCCTTTAGTGTGTTTCTGGTGGAATCATTATAATCTATAGGGGATCATATGGGAGCGAGAGGCTCGGATTCATTCTTAGTACCCACATATTTTTGTGCAACCCTGATTTAGAAGTTATTCTACTTTTTGAAGAAAAATTTGTGCACATGATATTTAATATATTTAATATATTTCAAAAATTTATTCAAGGATTGGATCATAAATATGACGGCACTATTGAGTTCAGAACATGGGGTTTATCCAAGGTGCGACATAACATTGTCCGACATGGGTGTTTGTAGGAAAGTCATCACGGGTGTAAAATAAATAAAATTATTAAGTAAAATTATTTTATTAATTTTTTAATGCAGTGAACTAATTTGTATTTTAAATACACACTTATGAAAAATTTGTAGGGCTATACTCATAACCCTATAAATATTTGGAGAACCGTTGGAAAGTGTGGAAGGGGATTCTATTGGTAGATGAAAACCGGATCGAAGATCGAAAACCGGTGCAGGATAGAATCAGCGGATCTCACAAAAAATCACGACGTAGGATCTTTCTTCATCAATGATCGATCCAAATCAAGGTAGGTTGTTTTTTATTTGTATTCTATCCTTGTTCTTAATTTCAACAATGAATTCAAATCAATAAACAAACAGATTTATTTGTGGTTCGATCATCTTGCGATATGGGTTTAATTGTGTGGTTATTTTAGGAGAATTTTCTTTGTGATATTTGATTCTCCATTTTTATTCTAATAGAAATGGATTGATTCCAACACAAACATTATTTGAGGTTCGTTTCTCATTTTTGTGGTTGTTCATTTCTCCCCCAATTCTTTGTTCACTTCGGGCGTTCTTCGTTTGTCCCATGGTTTGACATATCCTAATGAATCGATTATTACACACCCATTTCAAGGAATAATGATCCAATATCGTAGATATGGGATTGACATGACATGATAGTGGTGTAAAGTTGGGAGTAGTGAAGGATCATATTTTTTTGGATACCCAATTTAGTGTTCTTCAACGCATAATAAAGAACGATGAACGAGGATGATTTTTGAATGAATTGAAGGGATGAATCTTTTTTTTAGGTGATGGAAAGTTTCATCAGGGTTTGATTCATAGTTTTAAGGCAAGTCAGTCACCAGAAAAAATGATGGTTGAGTGGATGACAACATGGATTCCAGGTCTGGGTTTCTGAAAAAAAACAAACTACACAGCGTGTAATACTGATCCACATTCTATGTGGGCCCCCTGTGCAGTGTATAGGGTTTTGGGAGATAGTTAAATATCACACGGCATGTAAACCATGTCATATGGAATGTGGTATATCCTTAGAAACTTAGCGTGTACCTAGGAGGGTACACAGATATGGGTTGGAGTACACGGGTAGGAGAACGCAGTGTACTCCCTTACATGAACACGTCCTGGACAAGTAAACAAGCTAAGTCGTGTACTGGCACACAGGTTGAGTACATGAGTAGCTGAAACTCCGTGTACTTCTACATGGACATGAACACAACTTAAGACATGGGTCGTTTACACAGGAAGGACCTAGGTTCAAGGGACACAACATGTAACCCTTCTATACATTGTGTTCTTTATAAGATGTGGCTTGAATCCCTTTTCATTTGTATCTTGGAAAAATTCCATTAGAGTGAATTCCCCATATCCATTCCTTGAGGGTTGGTATATAATTGGATCATACTCCTAGTAAAATGATCCCTTCAGTAGGATTTCTTAGATAGAGTTGTTGGAATCCTTCTGTGAGGCTTGAAGTGATATCCTTTATTCATCTTCATTCCCTAGGTTTATTTCTTGGTATTTTCATGACCAACACTATGCGTGCATCGATACTCTACTTATCAGGTTAATCCATATTTAATTGTTGGTATCACCCCATGGCCTTGGGAGTGATCCTCATATTTGTATAGTATCTCTTCATACCTTCAGTGTGTACTTATAATGGAGAGACCCGATGAGCATACCCTCTCAGATGGACGTCATCAGTGATTTCAGACTCAGGAGTGTGTTCTCTTGGATGAGTACTATGTGGAATATTCAATCTAAAATCTTATTCATGCATACTATGGTTATGTCTTACCTTTAGAATGTGTGTCTTATTAAGTATATCTGTATACTCTTATTATATGTGTTATAGACATTTACCTTTGTAGATATTACTGTATTTTCTTTGTTTTATGCTTTTTGGTTTAGGGGTTTCCTATTGAGTTTTTTTATACTCACCCCTATATGTGATTTTCCCATATGTGTCGTGTCTTGTGAATATGATCAACCTTTTGACATAGTCCTAGATAGACTAGGACCATATGGTGCTTAGTGAGATCGGACAGACCGAGGTGTGTTCTTATGGTATCTTGACAGTAGTCCCAGTTTTACTTTAAAGTTGGAAATATTTTCATACTCTTTGTGGTGGAATTTTATTTGGCCCTATTTACTTTCATTTACTTCATTTCATATTATAGTTGTGTTCTTTAGATGTATGCATGCATGGTAGTTCAGTTTTTTTTACATTTCAGCATTATATAGTCTTGTAGATGTGTACATGTGTACATGTACTTAACCTAAGGTCTCCATGTTAGTGATATTCCTCCTAGGTGCCAGTCTCCAGCCCCTGGTCTATTGGAGGTGTACTTGGGGAGTCATAGAATGGGACCCATTGGTATGGGTCATGACATGAAATACATGATTTTCCCTACCGTATAGATTACCATAAAACAATTTACTACAAAAATGAATTTATCTTATGTTTTTGAATTATTTTAGGACCCATCACTTATCAAAGATTCATAACTAGGATTTAGAAGGACTTCTGGGATTGAAGGAGATCTAGAAAACAAGGATTTATTTAAATTCATGTTTTTATAAATCATTTAGATCAACCCCAAAACTGTGCACTCTTATAGTAATTACTATTCTAGAATTCATGGTTTACCAAACCATGTAAAACCCATGAATTTATCTCTATCCATCTATACATGGTTTTACTTAATCATGCACTAACCATTAGTTTTACCTAAAAAAAATTCCATCTTGAAAAAATGATCTAATAACACCTATGTTTCATAAATAACAATTATAACTCATCTAAGACTCTTAGGATTATTTATCATTCCCAGTTATGACATGATCCAAAAATTAGAATCAATTTCTAATATTTCTTTCTATAGTTAACATCCCATTACTCACTTTCCTTTATCATTTTACCCACTAACCAAATTGATACCCATTCTTATAATTAACATCCCATTTCTATTGAACCACTCATCCCTCTATCTAATGAAATGTTTCACACATGATCTAACTTTTTAAACTTACTTCCAAATCAAAGGGACCAATCAATCGATCAAATATATTCTATATAATAATTACTTTTATACCGATTAATGTGTCAAGTTTAAACTTAAACAAAACATTATTTAAAATCATATATTATTTCCCCATACCCAATCCTCATGACGGTGTATTTCACATTAATAATCTAGCCCTTATACCTTAATTATCATTATCCTTTCTTGTTCATGATGCAAGAATTCCCATTTCCTTGAAGTTTCATAACCTAATATCCAAGGAGTCTCTTATCCCTCATATTTATCAAAACCTATTTGTTATGAAGGTCACTCACCTACCCAAAAACATGTATGCTTACAATACACATAGGGACATGCTATTTTTTATTTTCTCCTAAATAATTCAGAAAACTCTTAATTCTATTCCTTTTATTTATATATCCTTCCATTAGTTTCCTTAAACAAAAATAACCCTTTATGTTAGGCCTTTATTGAATACAAATCAATCTACACCCTCACATAATGGAAGAGACTCTATCATAAAATTCAAAACCATGATTCTATGTCACATTTATATGTGATTCTCATAAGTATTTATCCTCCTTATTAAATATTACTTACTCACTCAAATAATTGGACCATAAGTTCAGGTATTTCTAAAAATTTCCTTTCTCTTTTCTTCCAAGATACACATCTACTTAACCTTCTTGAATTGAATGAAACACATTAATATAGTCAAATACCCAAAAATAAAATTTTTATGTTGAAACTCAATTCAAGAATACCATTTAATAAGAGCATACTCAACCTTAAGATAATTGTTAATCAATTTTATGATGATCTACATATTTACACAATTATAGACCATAATTAACCCACCATCTTAGTTATATAACTATTAAGGTTATTATACACCCAAATGAATCTCAATTTTCACTTAATTAACACCTTACAAATCTATATAACCCAAACCACAACTAAAAAAACAAACAATAAAGTGCTAGAGACCAATCTACTTAAAAATGAACCAAAAATGGATAACAATGGTCATTCAAAACACATTGCAATTAAAACACTGCTATATTATATATAAAACTTTCAAAAAATCAAAACCATTACAAAATCATTGTTTCAAAATAAATCCAAAAACAAAAAAATATAATCACAAAATAATATCATATCATAATGACAAAAACCAAGGATAAAACAGTTTTCCAAAACTCCTCAACATTACTAAGGTAGCACTTCCGACCATTACCCCCCCCCCCCATAATATTCCCTAAGAATGGAACCACCATAAAACATCTCTATCTAATACATATTTTGAAAACAATTCATGAATATAAATATATCTATATTAATTAATTATTCACCCAAAAATATTTCACAACTGATATTTTTATAATAATAATTTCCAAAATCTTTGAAACAAAAACATTTGGTTACAACATGGATCAACACTAGCTAAAAATAAATTATTTATAATTTTAGATTTAGATAATTATTAACACATTATACCAACATAATTTATTATTAAAAGTTTCCCAAAATTATTATTTCAAAAATGTTTCTAAATAGTGTTTTATTATAGAAAATTTTAAATATAAATCCAACAACTTTGAAAAAAATGTCAAATAAGGTTTTTAAACTAATTTGAAATTTATTCCTTAAAAAGTATTAGGCCATGAAAATTTTCACTTAAACTATTAAAAAACATTCATGTTAAATCATTTCATGTTTAAAACCACTAACATGTGAGTTTCACCCAAAACATTAAAAATGAAATGTGTATTCCCTAGAAAAAAATTCATTAACACAGTTCTCTAAAAATACTTATATCCACAAAAAATTATAAAAGATAATTCCATATCTTAAATAATATTTATTTTTTATATAAAATATTTCCCACATGATATTCCATTAAAAATAATATTTTCAATGCTACACCATAAATGAATCAAAATATTATAATAATTCCTATTTTTTTGAAAACTTCTTCTTTTTAAGGACTCAAGACATAAAAATACAAAATACCTTAAAACATGTTTCTAACACTTTTGAAACCAATTCCTTGTTTCATATTTAAATTCAAATTTATTTAAATAAACATATTTAATTTAAAATGAAACACACAACAAGGAATAAATTGGACCTCCAACACTTAACTATTTAGGGAACCACCAAATGACCTATTTTAAAAACTTATGAAACCCTTTAATGGCTATTTAATCTGGATCATGATCATATTATTTTATAGAGTTCATAAATAATTAAACAAACACACAATAACCTATATATAATAATATTACAATATGCATTACAAATTCATCATAGTTTATATTATTTAGTTATTTTTTAATTATCATATAATGTTAAATCAAAAATCATTTTCAATTTTGATTACATTATGAATCACATGTATATCCCTTAATTTTAAACTATACATCTATATTTATAATAAAATATTTCAAAATATAAAATAATGATGCACATGATCAGAAATTTATAGCATGACACACTACATAATGAATGCGACATGAAGCCTATCTTAGTCTATTATGACCAAGACAACTCATTAGGGCCAACAAAAGGACCTAATCTCTTCTAGGTCAACCATCATCTCACACTCCTCATACTCCACTGATAACTTAGGTTTCCTTATAAATATGTTGATAAAGAATTTATATAGACTACCTCCTGAGTCTTGACACTTTTTATTTGTAAACCTACTAGACCCTAACAAAACCCACTGATCGAACCAAACTGATACTATTTATAACATCTTGGGCCTATCCAACTCGCTCAAACCCAAAAACATAGCTAAACCAAAATGTAACATAGCCCATGGAATCATTACATGGAATGTGAAGGGAAATTAATCCATAAAACAACTAAAAATTTTTAAGGAATATTATGTTACCAATTCCATGTATACAATATGAACACCAGATGTAGTGGTATACAATACAAGACATCATGAGAAAAAACACCAATATAAAAATACGATCATGATCCAAAATAAAAATATAAACAAATTATATTAATAAATAACTCTAGTAGTGTATAATAGACCATGGTTCCTATTACCATCCAAGACAAGAATCCAACTAGTTTCCTAAAATTCAAAAAAAAAAGTTTCATGCTCACCATGATTCAAATACAGGGGGTGATTGATCATACCTAGTAGGATTTCCTAAAGAATTTTCACACAATCCACTTAAACAAAAACACGTTAGCCTAAAATTTTATATAAAAAAAAGTATATAAATTTTAATATGATTAATGAGAACATATATACACAACTTTCACAAATATTTCATTAAAACCTACATTTTTTCTAATGAAAAATCAGTCGGTGTACTCACAAACCCATGTACTACACATGAAAACATTCATCCTTTACCTAAGGGATCCATTCCATGATTGGATGAAGGAAACCTCTTTCTTAGTGGGACTAACTAGATAATCCAAAAGCATGAGTGAAAATTCCATCCCCTATGACCCAATTCATCACCCAATAGTGAAAAATATTCCCTAACAAGCACCGATATCCATATACAACCCGAAAATTCCCTGAAAATATACATCATAAACACACCAATCAAATAATTCCAATTCCATGTCAAAAACTCCATAATTTACAATTTTTCAAAGTAATACACTCACATTTTATTAAAAACTTTTTTTACATAATACCCATAATTATTTCAAATGAATCAATCCAACCACCAAAATTTCACAATTTTTAAATAAAAATACTCACACACACATTTCATTGAACACTTTGTGTGTGAGGCACACACTAAATTTTTAAAAAACCATTTTATACCATAAACCCATACCTTAAAAATTATCTGAAACAAAGAAAAAAAATATGAATATAAGAATTTTAATTAAAATAGTGAATGTCGATTTTTTAAAAAAAATATAGTTAATGATAATTGGCCTACCTCAACAAATTTTTTAGACTAGAAAAGTCTTATGATTATGTAAATTACAATCCTTGTTGCACTCCTATGTGACTTGTAAATAAAATCACCAAAATTTCATAATCTTAACCTAGGATTTGAGTGACCACATCCCCTACTATGATTTTTTCAAGAAGAAAAAAAGATGAGAGGAAAATAATTGAGTGGGATAGATTATTATCTTGGATTTTCATAATAAGTAGTCACTTATAAATCCTCTAACCCTTCCACCAAAGGTACCATAACTTCCCCATAGCCTTTTTTAAAGTTAATATCCTTAATTTTAGGTATCAAATACATTGAAAATACCAATAAAAACACCCTAAAAACTTGAATGTTATAAAACTACCCTCTTAATTATGAACCACATTAACTATTAATCTAAAAACATACTTTTAATTTGAAATACAATAGGTTACTTGTTCATAATTTGGGGGTTGTTCGATATTAATTTCATATGATCCAAATTGCTCCACCTCGGCCTAGAAACCCCCTTAAGGATTAATATTAGGGTATGTAAATTTTTTATTTTATTTTATAACCATAATGATTTAATCAAAGTTTATATATTTTATCATGATGCATTTAGAAAATAAAAATTTACCTTCCCATAGTTTATTTTCATTAAATCATTTAAGGTATGTTTTAAAAATATAATTAACTACCATTAATTCTATATTTTAATTTTATAAATGTTCATTATTATATAATCACTCTGAAATTTTTGTGTGTTATCTTTGACTTGTTATCTTATTTTATTTTATTTTTATGAACTCTTTCTAACGAGTATTTTTAAATTAGTTTTTATTTTTCACATATTTTTAAATTCAAATGATATTATTATCAATAATATTTTTATATTTATTTATCCTCAATAATACTAGACTATTATTATTTATATTTTGAATTTAAATTTCCTAAAAATTTACTTGGATTTGTTCGATTAATTATTTTTAAAAGGATAAATAAGGATTGAACAAATGATGCTCAAAATAGATTTAACTTGAAAGTTTTTAACTTAAATACTCTTGATAGATTCCATAATATTACTGAAGTATGAGAATCTTATAAATAGAGACCCTTAGAGTCCTTAGAAATCTACATCAACATTCTTTGAAAATCATTCTCCAATTTCCAATGTTATCAATTTCTCTTCAAGTGCTTTGATTTATAAATATTCTTTATCCTTCTAGAGTGTAAAAAAATTGTAATATCCTAATCAATCTCTTATTTTATTCTCATTCTCACCCAGTGTTTATCATATTCATTGACAAAATTGATACCAAGATTAAAATTTATCACTTCCATAAAATCCTCTCCTCTTCCTATTTCTTATAATATGGTAATCACTACCTTCCAATTGAGGGACTTTTGTTTTATTTTCATTTCCATTAAAAAGGAAAGGGACTATTCTTTTTTGGTTTACAGATTTATCATTAAAGATCTAGGGTCTACTGTATTTGGTTTATTATTATAACCTAAAAAAGGATAGTTTTATTATATTTTCTACTATTAAAGATAAGGAATAGATATATTAAATACTAAATTGATTGTGGTGGAAAACATATGGGAACCCTTGGGTAATATTACCAAACTTACCAAATATCATGTCTCATTTACTTTCCACATTTTCAATTATATATCTCTTTCAATCATTCTTTCATAATTTTTTTAGTCTATATAATGTGCTCGATCATTTTATTATCAAATTAATTCTTATTATATTTTTATACTTTTATTATAATATTTAAATATATTTATTCACTTTTAAATTTTGATTCTTTTTTTATTCAAAAGGTTTTTATTTATTTAACATTTTATACAGAAGTTATTGGATTGTATTCCTTTAATTTTTTAAAGTGAAATTCACCCCCCACCCTCCATTTTACCTATCTTCAGTATAAATTTAGTATCAAATGGGTAATTTTTTATCAAAAAACTTCTTGATTTTAAAATTGTGTTTATTTCAAAATTTTATTTTAAAATTATAATTGATTTCAAAGATCAATTTTTTAATGGAATATTTTTTGCAAGTTCTAATTTTAGATGTCTTATATTCTTCCTATTAGATTAATTTAATGTCATCCTTTCTTGTTAAAGTTAGTTATCTTGACTATATAATTTTTATGCATGGTTTAAAATTTTCAAATATTTCATAGGATAATTGGACTCCCAATAATATAGATCTTTTTGAACTTGATAGAAAATATTGGAATATTTTATATTGTTTCTTAAATAGAAATTAATTCAATCTGATTGCCTTATAAAAAATGGCTCATGAAATTTAGAAGCTTTTATAAATATCTTATGAAGGTATAAACAAATGTATGGAATATAAAGAGCTAAAAGTAACCATAGACTTTAATAAATTCAATGAAAACTCTTCCAAAAATGATGGAAATTAAAAATAAATCATTGTTCTATAGATAAATATCTAATAGAATTTCTAGAATTGGTGTGATTTAGTTGAAAAAATAAGGGCAACATCAAGCCACATTGTCCCATGAACAAAAAGTCTAAATATAAGAATAAAGGTAATAAGGTTCTTAATGTATCAACACGGAGTGCTAGAGAATATTCAATATCAACTTATAAAACTATAAATTCAACTCCTAAATGACTCATGACTCAACTTGAGGAAGGTTAAGAGTTTATTTACCATTCTTCTTCTTATTCTCCTTTATACTCTCATGCGTCTTCGTCTCCATGCTCCTCTTATTCTAATAATGAAATGGGAAAAAATTCAAGAACTTATTTCAAAATATAAAAATATTTAAAAGAAATATGAATGTGTTCTTAATTATAAAAATATTATTTCTAATGAAAAATATCAACTTTTAAAGTAATAGGATGATTTAATTTTGAAATTAAGAAATCAAACTGATGATGAAGTTTTCAAAAATGAAATCAAGGATCTAAAAATATCCTTTTCAAAATTCACCCAAGGTGAACAATATCTTAATATAATTCTTGGTTCTCAATGTATTAAAATAAATTATCCTAGTTTTTTATTTTAAAATGATAATGAAACATCTTCAAAAACCACTACTTTTATAAAGGGAATTTCTTAAAATAAATTTTTTAATTATTGAAAGAAATTTGGTCATTTGTCCTATAAATGTAATTGTAAAAATGAAAGATATGGTAGATTAAAAATCATTCATATTTCTTCTTTATTTTTTAAAATAAATTCTCATTATAAACAAATTTGGGTTCCAAAATACTTATTATCTAATCTTATTGGACCCAAAATTATTTTTTCATCTTAATGATTACTATATTACACTATCGGACCCAAAATCTGGGTACCAAAAGGAACTCTCAAATGATTTCTTATAGGGATTCTCCATCAGAACTCATTGATATATCCTATAGTGGATTTTAAATAATTTTTTTTTCACATATTTAAGTTTTTTATTAAATCTTTCAACCTTGATCGTCATGAGAATAAGGTTCTCCATTAATTTTATTTTAAATTCATTTTAAAATTTATTTTCAAATTCTATTTTAAATTTATTTTTAAATTTTCATTTTTATTTTATTTTTAAAAATTTGTTTTTAAAAAAAATTACAAACTTTATTTTGAACTATTTAAAAAATAAATAAAAACTTATCATAATTTTGGAAAAGTGAAGTCTGATACTATAAGAAAAACATTACTATTTGGATATATACAAGTGGATGTGGTTCTACCATAGATACTCCTAGGGATTTATCTTGAAAATAATTAATTGGGTTTTTTAAACCAATCCTCATCTTGTTCATGGTGAGTGGTCCTTACTGCACACCTAGTTTAACACTCCAAGTTAATTTTCCTTGATTTATTAATATAATCTTTACTAATACTTTATAATGAAAATAATTTTTCAAACTATTTATTTTCCAAGTATTTTCATCTTTTTATGGTCAACATGCATATTGATATTTTTTTATTATATGGTATGTTAGCATGTGATTTAAAATTTATTTCATTTCATTCAGTAAACATGTATTCTATGTTTCTTGTCTTGGTTTACTGACCCATGCTAACTATTATTTTTTAATTTTTCTCAATTGTTTTACAATTACTTGAATATAATATTATATGTTTTCATGGATCCTTTTAAAAAAGGCATGATAAGAATTAATTTAGGGGGGTATATCTATTTTTGTTATCTATTTTTTTGATTTAGAAGTAATTTTTTTATGATGCAAATATTTTATTTTAGGGGAGAAAATGTGTTTTGATAATTTTGCCTTATCAATTTCAAAATAGGGGAGAAACTATTTTTAAGATTTTTTTATTTTTGATCAATTAAAAAAAGGGGGAGAAATTTTTCAATTGTTATTTTTATTTTATAATTATAAAAATAGGGTATATTTTTGGAATGTCTCCTTGAGACTTTAATTATTTTATGTTTTTATAATTATGATATACTTTATTTCATAGTTTCATCTTTTTTTTATTCTTATTATTCTTCATTATTATTATTCTTATTATTCTATGTTTTTTTGAATAATTATATCATTTTTAGTTTATTGAAAATATTTTTTATTTAATTTTATTTTAGTTATTATTTTTTTATTTTTATTATTCTAATTATTCTATATAAATATTTTTAATTAATATCAGTGAAATGTTTTTTTTCTAAAGTTTTTTACTCTTAAGTGAGTTTTCTTTTACCCTTACATAAGTCTTGTAATTTCTTGTTTACCCTTACTCAAGGATGGAAGTATCCTTATGAAAGTCTTGCCCTTTTTAATTATTTATAAATTCACATTTACCTTTACACTACATTTTAGATTACCCATACACAACCTATTGAATTTTAGGTTTACCTTTATATAACTCAATTTTACCCTTACACAGCACGTGTATTTTGTGTTTACCATTATTTAGTGAGCCAAATACCTTTACAAAGCTTCTAAGTAACCTTTATTCATTCATGTCCTTACCCTTACACAGCATGTACAAAATGATTTTTTACCTTAAACATTGTTCTAACCTTACCCATACACAAGTTATATGAATTTTGAGTTACCTTTACATAGGTTATATAATTTCAAGGTTTCCCTTACACCATATGTAAAAATTATAGGTTACCTTTATGAAAAATTTTGAATTTATATTCTACCTTTATTAATAGAATGAAAATAATCCTTACATGGTTATGAGATTCTGGAAACTATTTTTTACTCTGTTTCATAATTTTTATGGTATTTTAATTTTTTGAATCATTTTTTCAAAATTTTAAATTGTTTTAATGTTTCTATAAAGTCATATTAATGTTATAAAACCTATTCTAAGGGTTTTTACATTGTTTTAAAATATTTTTTATGAAGATTAATATTTTTATTTATTTACACATAAACTTTATATAAATGTCTCAAATATTTTGAAATTTATTTTTTTAGGTTGATTTTTTTGATTTTAATGATTCTAAATTATTATTTAAGTATAATGAACTCATTCAAAAAAATTTAAAGTTTTTAATGTATTATATTTATAGATTTATATTATTGTATATATAAATATAGAAATATTTTCGAAATTCAAATTTTGAATACTATAAAATAACTTTATGTGAGTTTTTGTGTGTTATCATTAACTTATTATTTTAGAGTTGTTTTTAACTCTTTCTAATGAGTGTTTTTAAATTAGTTTTAATTGTTCATATAGTTTTAAATTCAAAGGATAGTATTATTGATAATATTTTTATCTTTATCTCTCCTTGATAATATTGGAATATTTTTATTTTTATTTTGAATTTAAATTGCCTAAAAATTTCATTGGATGTGTTTAGTTAATTATTTTTAATGGGATCAAGAAGCCTTAAAAATGATAGTCAAAATTCATTAAAACTTGACATCTTTGGTTTAAAAACTCCCAATGGGTTCTAGAACATTACCGAAGGATGATAAACCTATAATTAGTGACCTTTAGAGACATTAACAATCTATATCGACATTCCATGAAAATCATTCTCCAATTTCCAACATGCTCAGTTTCTCTCAAAGTGCTTTGATTATTAAATCTTCTTTCTCCTTATAGAGTTTGAATAAATTATAATATACAAATCACTCTCTTATTTTATTCTCATTCACTTCTAGTGTTCATCATATTCATTGAAAGAACTGAGACCAAGCTTAAATATGATTGCTTCTTATAAATAATCTCCTCTTACTCTTTATTATAATATTATTTCTCACTACCTTTAAATTGAGGGAGTTTAGTTTTCTTTCCATTTCAATTAAAACTTCAAGGGACTATTCTTTTGTGGTTTCTATCTTTTTCATCAAAGAGATAGCATCTATTATATTGTGTTTCTTATTATAACCTAAAAACCAAGGGATAGTATGGTATCTTTTTTCACACACCAACCTACTATGTTATTTTATTTTAATCATTTTTTGGCTTTTAAATATTTTTTATGGGGTCCATGGTGAATCCCATACGAAATTTTTTGAGTTTTGTTAAAAAGTGTGCATTTTGGGTTGAACGTCATTGGATGCACAAGTAGAGCGCGACGCTGCATGGCTTCACCCAAGAAACTGTGTGGCCCTTTCGTCTTTGAAGAATTAAAATGGTTAAATAAATGTTAATTTATTACATCATTTAAAATATTTATGGTTATTAATAATTTTAATGTTTTTATTTTAAATTAAAACTAAAATCGTTAATTTTATTATTATTAAAATGATATTAATTAAATTATTATTATTATTATTTACTTTTTACTTTTACTTTTACTTTTACTTTATTTTCTTTCTTTTTGTTTCTTTTCCTTCTTCCACGTGGGTGTCTCCCCCTTGTTCTTCTTCTGCGCGGCGCACCCTCTGTAGCACCTGCACCCTGCTCGACCTCCTGCTCGCCTGCCACTGGCACCCTCCCTCTTCCCAGTAGTAGCCTCCAGCCTCAGCCTCCTCCATCACTACAGCAGCCTGGCTCCCATCCGGATCACTCGCTCGCTGCCTATTTCCCTCCTTCCCAATAGCATCCCTCAGCGGATCCGTCAGTGCGCCCTCAACCTTGCAACGCAACCCCCTTGCAGCTCCTGACCTTCTTCTCCTTATAGCAGCCCTGTCACCCCCGCTCTACCTCCTTCTGCCCCTTTTGGCCTTGGCCTCCCCTGCATGCGGTGCCCCCTCCTCCTGTCCTCCTCACACCACCACTTCCCGGCTCACATGCACCATGCTCACCGACCGCCTTGCACCGTCGTTGTCCGGCAGCCCTCGCCCACAGCCCCCGGTTGGAAAGCATCCAGCTACGCGGACGCCCTCTGCTGGTCTGACGCAACGCCCTCTGGCTTATCCTCACCCTCTCCGGTTACCCGGACCCCCTTACTTCCAGGTGTTTTTATTTTTGATCGGCCAACCACCTCCTCGACCTTTCGGATGCCTCCCCGTTGTGCGCCGAGTGGCCGACCCCTCCTTCTAACATGCACAACTTCCATCCGATGGGTAAACCATGGTATACCCATTTGTTTCATGATCCATTTGATATTTCTATTTGATATATATATATATATATATATATATATATATTATCTTGGTTTGATTATAATTTTTGTTAATTAAATGTTTTTTTGGGTCAGTTTGATATTTTAGGACTCACGCGGGGTGTTTCTGAGTAAGCATTGTCGTCGCGCGTTGGTTCTGAGGTTGCATTGTCATCACACTTTAATCTCAAGGTATGATTTCCCCCTGCACTTACTTTTTAATTCAAGATTCATTTATTTGATGCTTTCTGCACCTTGTTTAATTTATAAATATTAAATTATGATTCTTGGTTTCATTGTTTAGCATGTGAAATTGTGTTTTATACTTTCTTGTGTGATAAATAAAATTTCATTGTTAAATATTTCACCCAATGCATTTTATGAAAAGACTCGGTTAGCATTTTTGTGTAAAATGGCTTTTGTTTAGAATGTGCAAATGAAATGTTTTGAAAATTGATCATAAATGTTTTTGAGTGGGAATGGTATGATTAATTCCTTTTTTAAATGTTTTCACTTTGAGATTGGGGTTTTTTGGTGAATGATTAAGGGACCATTTGGCCACTTTGTGAAAAATTAGTGAAAATTTTTTATTATGAAAACCTCCTGTAGATGTTTATCATGCCATAGTTTCGTGTGTATAATGGGTGGGATTTCCTTACTAAGGAATCCTCATGATCTATTATGAGAGTGTCTATTGTTGGAATATTTATGTATGTATGTATGTATGTATGTATGTATGTATGTATGTATGTATGTATGTATGTATGTATGTATGTATGTATGTATGTATGTATGTATGTATGTATGTATGTATGTATGTATGTATGTATGTATGTATGTATGTATGTATGTATGTATGTATGTATGTATGTATGTATGTATGTATGTATGTATGTATGTATGTATGTATGTATGTATGTATGTATGTATGTATGTATGTATGTATGTATGTATGTATGTATGTATGTATGTATGTATGTATGTATGTATGTATGTATGTATGTATGTATGTATGTATGTATGTATGTATGTATGTATGTATGTATGTATGTATGTATGTATGTATGTATGTATGTATGTATGTATGTATGTATGTATGTATGTATGTATGTATGTATGTATGTATGTATGTATGTATGTATGTATGTATGTATGTATGTATGTATGTATGTATGTATGTATGTATGTATGTATGTATGTATGTATGTATGTATGTATGTATGTATGTATGTATGTATGTATGTATGTATGTATGTATGTATGTATGTATGTATGTATGTATGTATGTATGTATGTATGTATGTATGTATGTATGTATGTATGTATGTATGTATGTATGTATGTATGTATGTATGTATGTATGTATGTATGTATGTATGTATGTATGTATGTATGTATGTATGTATGTATGTATGTATGTATGTATGTATGTATGTATATATGTGATTGGATGCTTGGATAGCATTGGTTGGCTCTCCCCCTTTCCAAATACTTGAGACATGGGAATCTGGAATATTGAATTATTGCACTTGTAGGTTATGGTACTGACCAGTGGCCAATAGTAGGTGGATATATTGGGTTTATTACTATGGAATTTTCCCTCGGCCTACCTGAGAAAGTATGGTCAAGCGTATTGGGCATTTTCATTTCATCGTGTGTGAAACGTCAATGAGGATGAGGTCTCATGTATTGGTGTCTTCTGGATTATTCTTGATCTCCTAGGTTCACCCATGTCTTTTCAGATTTTGTTGCTTGTAGTAGTGATTATGATGCATATATGTATACCTACATTGCCCTTGCTGTGTGAATTCTATTGTTCCTTCCTGTATTTGTTTTCTTGGAAAGTGGTGAGCTGGATTTGGTTGGGTTTCTAGAACTGGTTTTCAAATAAAAATGTTTTATCCTTTTTATACAAATATGAAAATGTAAATATCACTTTCCCTTTGAAAATTTCATTGACACTAATGAAATGAATCTAGAATTGAAAATGGTTAATGGAAATGGTTTGTACTTTGATTTTAAGTAAAATGTTTAGAAAAAACTTACTTTTATAAATTTTAGTTCAAACTTGAAATGGTGTTTCTTTTTTTTTAAAGGTAGTGCATTGGGAATAGATATCGGGCTAGCCTACTGAGTTTTAATACTCACACCTATAGTTATTTTCTTTTTTTAGTGTTTGTGCAGTCTACAACTTGAGTGTTCTCACCTTGGGTGACTCTTGATCGTTGAGTCTAAGAGTTACCCATGAGGTCACACGAAGTTAATTCGGACGTCGAGTTTTGTTAGTTTTAAGGTATTTTGTTCTTGTTTAGTCATTTTATTTGGTTTATTTATCTTGAGATGCTATTTAATATTTCTGATGCTCTATTTATTTGGTCGAAATCATTCCCACAGTCTTTGTTGATGCCATAGCACTTGTCACTGACCTAGGAGGAACGGGAACGCCTCTCGGCCCTTGCTGCGGATCGGCTCGGGTGACCGGTTTAGGGTCAACCTGGGTTGGTTCATGACAAAATGATATCAGATGAAGTAAGATCTTAGAGTACCTCACTTTTCAGAGCTCCCTTTGTTATTTTTGATGTCAAGGTAGATGGAGTAGGATTTTCGGGACTCGAAGGGTAGGTGTGGGAAGAGCGTCGCGAACTCTTGCTCGTGTTGATCCTCAGGGTTCCATGGGAAGTCCAGTTTAATTAGTTTATTTGGATTTTTATTGAACGTTTTGTTATTGGGATATGACATAGGGAGCTGGGCTAATAGTCCTCTTAAGCCGTATGGCATGGCAATCCATTTGGAGCTAGTGGCATGGTCCAAAAAGGCTCTTCGTGTCGGTGAAGTGTTTGGCATATGGCCGCCAAACATATGGTCAAGTCACCCACTGACACTAGTTCTCTGCTTGAGATGTTTTGGGTCTCCTGTGACTTCTGAAAGTGGATTGAATCTGAAAAAAAAATGGTTCTTAAAAATGGTTGTTCGAAATGACATGTTTAATTTTTGGTTTGTTTTAAAAGAAATGAGGTGAATGGTTTTTTTTGGAAAATAAAGTTGTTTTGTTTTGGCCTTAGTGTTCCTAGGGGTGCTCACATGCATAGTGATACGTGGAAATGTGGATAGACGTCTGGTATGGTGGATAGATGCCCAAGGTGGAACAAAAACATGTGTTTGAGTGAGACTCTAAGGAATACCAATGGAGAGTGTTTAACCCACCAAACTTGTTTTAAATTAATGATATTTTCAAAAAAAGGAAAGTTTTGATTTTATGATGCCTTGTTTTCTTGTTTCTCGAGATTTTCATCTATGCGGTGTTGATTTTGAGGATTTTATTTATTGAGTTGGCATTGATTTAGTTCTTGAATTTTCTTGCCCAGTGGTTGTCACATTGAAGATTTGATGGGTGATCGTAGTGTGGTTGATCAACCTAGGGATTTTATGCTTGAATTTCGAAAGCTAGATCCACCTCTCTTTTATGGTCAAGAAGACCCTTCTGTGGCAAAGGAGTGGATGTAGAGGATTTAAAGGGTCTTTAACCTCTTTAAGTTTCCCAACTCGTTAACGGTTAAGTTTGAAACCTTCATGATTGAAGGTTCACCGTGGATGTGGTGGAAGTTAGTGTCTCAGAACAAGCCCTGTTGATATCTTACTTGGGAGTATTTCAAGTATTTGTTCATTTGACAGTATTTATCTAAAGAAGAAAAGGTGAGAAAGAGGATGGATATGTGTTATTTACAGCAGTTCAACAGACCCGTGTTGGAATATTTCCAGTGATTTGTGGATCTATTCCCTTATGGTTCAGGGTATGCCACAGATGACTCCATGAAGGCTCGACGCTTCGAGGTGGGCCTCCACCCTGATCTACAGTCAAAGGTGTTTAAGTCCTAATTTACTTCATTTGTCGATGTGGTGAGACAGACTATTCATGTCTAAGCCATGATGGAAGGAGTGCTCGAAGTAGTCCTCTCTCCTTTGATCCCTATGAGCAGTGGTCAAGATTCTGGAAAGGATATGAGTAAGAAATTGAAAATGGATGGAGAAAGTTGTGGAATCAAAAGTCCTCGGGATCTTTCATCAACCTCCTCAGAGTGATAGATCCTTGTGGGTTATCGGTGTAGAAAGTTGGGTCACAAGAATCCATCATACCTAAGTTCTCCTAAGCCCTGTCATGCTTGCAGACGTTTGGGTCACTTACAACAATTCTGTCGGGGCGTTTCTAGGATGCTTCGTGGAGGAAGTTCTCAAAAGTGATGTGTTGTTGGGTTTTTGTTTAAAGTTTCATGTGTATTTTTCCTTCTATTGTAAGGGATATCTTATCATTGCATTGTATTGATGGTGTTTTGGGTTTTGAAATGTATGGGATTTTCTTGGTTCATTGAAGAACTCTTGTTTTCAATGCCAGTGTGGTTTTTATTTTAAAATTTTGTCATTTATTTTTTCAAATCAAAATTTGTTTGTTTCTTATTGGGATTATCAGAACCTGACTGCAAGGCAGGATACGCTTCATCCATTAGAGATCCAGCAAAAAGTCCTCAGAGTGAAGCCGGCGTGTAGTCAGGAACCCCGAGGAATTTTAAGAAGTCTTGTTAAGGTTGCACCTCTATCGTTGCGGTGAGGCAGTTTTAGTGGGTCTGTTGTGGTTTCCCCATCATTGTAAATTTACTCTTATCACAAAGAGAATGATGGATTTATCCATCGCTCAATGTCAGAAATTGTGCCTTTTGGATTCGAGTTGTCGATCAGTGACCTTACATGGACCACCCATGTGAATCAATTGCATCTTTGGCTTGAGTTCATCCCGAAGTGACACGTCTTGATTATTTATCCGTCATGGTTTCATTGATCCAATCCTTGGGCCCTCCTTCCCCTCCCATGGGGTTAGGATTTTTAGTTTGTGCGGAGTTTTTGTTTAAGCTCTTATCCATTTCGTATGGGAGTTAGTGGTTTGAATGTTCTTGTTGTGCTTCTTTTGGATTGAGTAACGCATGGTGCAAGTCTAAGTTGGATTTTTTCTTGTTCGTTAGTAGGTTAGTTCTTTATGGTGGGGAGACCCACCGTCTCTTTGAGTTTTTTATTAAGTCTTTATTAGATTTTAGTTGAGTTCTTATGGTGGGGATTCCGTTCAGACCTCCCTTCCACTGGTGATTTATTTCGGGAAATGAGGTTGAGTTCTACTGGTGGTCGATGGAATATCCTTGGATTAGGAATTTGTATCGTGTTTTTGTGGAATCCTTAGGTGTTTATCGATCAACTAGATAGTGTGGTGGCTTTCTGAGGGCGGAAAGCATTATGGTGGGGAGAATTTTCACACCCTGGCCTATGATATTATTTTATTTTAATTATATTTTCTATAAGGCCCCAGCCTTAAACCTTACTTAATCTTGAGTTATTACAAGATTACACATTGAGGATCTTTTTAGGTTTAGAGTTTTAGAGAATTAGATCATGAAACTTGCATTACATTCCACATTTAAACAAAGTGGTTACATAAAAGACAGTATTAATTCTTCCCATCAATGGAAACATATTTAAAATAAAACATGGATTCTTTCTTGACACATCCTTGACACTATCATCACATCATGTACCTTTCCCTTGACCTGTGAAAAACATTTCAAAAACTTGGGATTAGCATAAAAATCTCAGTAAGGGTTATAAAAATATGGAAAGGAAACATGAGTTCATATATACATAAGAATGAAATCATACTTTACCCATAAAACATAGGAACTTTAACATACCTCATAAAATCATGAATAAACCATAGAAATCATAAGACATAAAGGTAACTTAAGGCATTCATAACATTCTTACGTAGGGAGTAACCCTCTTGGTTACGTTTGGAATACCCATCACAGTATATTCCCTAAATCTCTTCGGAGAAACCTTAACGTTTCACTCCTTCGCGTTACCCAATGCATTGGAGAGCTATATCGGGCTCACCTGCCCTTAGTTTATCACGGAACCACCCATCTTCATAATAATTCCCAAGAACCTCAACATAATCGTATCACATAAAACATGCATAAAGGAAACATAACATTTCCACCTTTCAATCACAAGATATCAATACAACACATTGATATAAAAACATTATGAAAACAATTTTCAATACCAAGATAAAAGAAAATTAAAACATGGTATTTACTTTTCTTTTAAAAAAATTTATGGCTTGTAGAGGAAGCCAAAACTCAAATAATGGTCACGGTGGCGGAGAAGTCGTTGTCGCCGCATACGTACGACAAAAACATTCCCTTTTGTCGTTTAGTAAACGCTTCGTATAAAAATATTCCTTTTGAATAAACGTAAAAGTCAAAGGGGTTTATACACCATATAAAAGAAGTTTGTGTATAAACAAAATATGCCTCAATGAAAGGATATTGAGACGAAGTCCCATACAAAGATGGTATCCTTGGATTAAGGATAAATCAGTTACATAATTATGTGTGACAAATGAATACATGAAATATAAGTGGGTATTAAGTGTATAAAAATCATAGTACATTCACACATAATCATAGAATGACATATTCATGGTGTACAATTTTATCCCAAAGAATCGAAATTGGGTTAAGAAGTTCCCTTGCAAAAATTCGACAGCCTAGCGGCGTCACTTCAAAATTCATAAAAAGAGTTGATAAGAGATAAAAAAAGGTATCTCATCACTTGGACATAAAATTTACATCAATAAGGATATATAATAACATATCCCAAAATAATATTATGTGAATTAAAAGACATAACAAAATAAGACTTTTAAAAAGAGGAGGGTGAAAGTTTCCCTTACCGACATGGGTATCTTTCGAAACATACGCCCCGTGAAAGAAGGACAATACAACATTGATGTAAATACTCATAAATGAAATAATATTACACAATGAGTAAAATAATGTTCAGTACATACACCACTCAAAGGAAATTGAGGAAAATGTAGCATAAATCTCACGGGAATAAAAGTGAGATGAAAAATCCCTTACGAAAACTCAGCAGCCTAACGGCGCCACTTAAAACTTCCAAAAATGGATTGATGAGATCAAATAGGGTATCTCATCACATTACAATAAAATGTATAGCAATAGGAATATAAAATAACATCCCCATCATAACAAAGAGGAGATTAAAAGAAGTGACATAAAGGAGAGTACTTAAAGAGAAAGACAGAGGTTAGATCTCTTATGAAAATTCGGCAGCCTAACAGCGCCACTCAAAACTTCCAAAAATGGATTGATGAGATCAAATAGGGTATCTCATCACATTAAAATAAAATGTACAGAAATAGTAATATAAAATAACATCCCCCATCATAACAAATAGGATCTTAAAAGAAGTGACATAAAGGAGAGTACTTAAAGAGAAAGAGAGAGGTTAGATCCCTTACGAAAATTCGGCAGCCTAACGGCGCCACTCAAAACTTCCAAAATGGATTGATGAGAGAGAATAGGGTCTCTCATCATATGAAAATATTAATTACAGTAATATTAATATAAAATAACATCCCAATAACAAGAAATATGATCTTATACGGAATGATATAAAAGAGTGTACTTAAAAAGAAAGAGAGGAGTAGGATCCCTTACCTCAAGTCCAACTTGTCTTGTTCATTTCTTTATATTCCTGAATAATAAACTTTGGTCAATTAATAATTGCCTAAGTAACTCCTTTAGAGATTATTATTCAGTTAATATCACATATTATAATTTTATAATAATTTTTTAATAATGTTAGTTCATATCAGATGTTTTTGTCGATGTTTCGTACATGAGTCAAAAATGAACTTGTTTGAAAAAAGATTTCCCATGTAGTTATAAGTAAATAATTTCCATAATATTATTAATGATTAAAATAACATATATATCCAGTAAATATTCATTTTATACTATTCTATATCATTTGGAGATAAAAAATGAAAAGCATTGTTCATGGAGACGGTAGGCCATACGTACGCATGAACGCTACTTTCATTTTTTGTCATATTAATGGAATTAAAACAAAATGAGAGATATATATATATGTTATAATTACAGAATTATATCCATAATATAGATGTAATATATTACATATATATCCATTATATATATGTACTTATAATATTACATAACATTTTGAGATAAGAAATGAAATGTATCGTTCATGGAGACGGTAAGTCGTACGTACGCATGAACGCTACTTCCATTTCTATTTCATATTTAATGGAATTAAAACATAATGATACATAATAGTATTTTAATTCCAGTATAGTATCATATATAATATCATTAAATATATCTTTTATAGGTACCACATATTGTATTAACGAATCAAATCACTTTGAGGGGGCGGTAGTCCGCGCTTCCTTAAATGAAGATATCGTGTTTACCCATAATAGAAACCATAAAGGTACGCCATAAATGAAAAATACAGAAGCTTAAGTAAAACATAAACATATTATATATCATATATAAATATAGTGTCATCTTAATGGCCACCTTTTAAGGTGTTAGAATAATGTTGAACAATCATCGTTTCGGGAGGCAGAAATTTTCCATCCACGGAAACAGTATGTTCTTTAACCATTAGATGTAGGTGTGTGTAAGTGTAGCTCTAATAATTATTATAACAACATCCTAGTATATTGAAGATACTGGAGTTGTTACAAAATAAATTAATAAAAAGAGTTTAGGGGGTTGGAGAAGCAAAATAAAACAAAAGGACTCAAGGGAAGACATTACCTTAAAATCGGGTAACTCCCTTTGGTTTGAGCTCAAAGGCTTCCTTGGGAAGGATTATGCCTAAAGTGAGGCTTCAAAGAGTAAGAGAGGGATGTGTAGAGACAAAATGGGTAGGTTTTGGCCGAACTAAAGGCTTTGGAAGTGTGGTGAAGGAGGTAGAGGTGGGGGCCTTTTATAAGAGGATAGGAGGGGAACTCTTGTAAAGTTACAAAATGTTACTTTATTTTCAAAAGAGTTTCAGATTTTAAAGGTCCCACATTGATTTATTTCGAGTATAAGGTGATAAGGGTTCTAAATACACTCATCCAATAGGTTTTGGACATGTGTAGGTCTTATATATTACATTATCTTTCCATTTTATTTAAATCGTTAAATAATGAGGTCATCGCTGCATCATCATGATGTCATAAATAATTCAATTTATTTAATGTATAAAAATTACAAAAAAACTATCATGATGTAGGAAATATTTTTATCTTTCTAATTAATATTTATAGTCCAAAATATCATTTATGTAGAAAAAATTAAAAATATTTTACTTAGGTGATACATTCTTTGTTACATTTAACATTCTTTAAAAATAAAAAGATAAAAAGTCACTTTCTCACAAAAGTTATTCCATGGGGCCCCCAAGTTTGGCACAAGGAATACCATGGTCGGCCATGAGACAACCAGTAGCCTTAGGACACATTTTGTGGTCATTTTTTATTATTATGATATTATTTTATTATCTTTAACTACCCGATTACTCATTAATCAAGATAATTAAAGATAATTACTGTCGTTACTATTCATAATGTCCAAAAACAAAAGAGTCTTAATTACATAATTTGGACCTTCTGATTAAAAATATGTAATCCATTTTACAAAATTCCAAACACATAATTTGAAATAATTAATTTAAAAAAAACATCTCGTTGTCAAAACAAATAGCGGGTTTTTTAGAAACAATATTTATGAAAAGTTTTTCACTTGTTTATGCCCAATTAAAAAGTTAAATTAATCCCAATGACCATCATTGGATTACATGGTAAAAATATATTCTAATTACACTTTAAAAAAAATTAAAAAGATAATTTAACCATATAATTAATTTATATGAAAAGGCAGTTTTGATGTAAAATGTTGTATTTTTTACTATTCATTGAAAAATGAACATTGTCAGAAAAATACCAAAAATTAACCCAAGGTAGATTTAAATGTCCCAATCATAAATAATATGTTTATTTTGAAAAATAGAGCTTATAAAATTGTCAAAATTTTCATTTAAAAATTGTTTTCCATTAAAAGGTAGTAAAACAATCTTTTAAAAATACTAGTGTATTCAATGCTTAAGATTGGATTCATTTGTATTTTAAGCCTCTAAAATTTATTGGATAAAAGTAAAAACATTTAACAAAAATATATAATCATATTTTAGTTATTTCTATTCATTCCTGTCAATACAACGTCTAGGCGTTAACTACCATTTAAAATAATATTATTTTATTATTAGAGTGCAACGTATGATTTGAAAAGAACTTGTTGTTGCATATTGGATACGCCATCGAGCATAGCATTCCCTTTAAAGTAATATTAATATTTTATTCACAAATATGGATAAATGTGAAAATTTCATACTCTTTATTTACCTGGGGTGTTACATCCGTCCCCCCTTTTGGGAATTGCGTCCTCGCAATTATAAAATTAGGCTTGGAAACATCATTGAAAATCCCACATCAGAACAAGAGTTGGTAAAACAATCACTTTAAAATAAAGAAAGAGAAGTATAGAGGTCACTCGAGTTAACCCATACTAGGATTCCATGTAGGAAAACATGGACATGGAGGAGAAAACATAGGGTCATGTTCTGATGGAGAGTGATAGAAAACATGTTTAGGAGAAAGTTAACCACAAGAAAATCACAAACTTGTGATGGGTTAAACGGTATTCGATTCCCTAGTAGGAAAAGTTAATAGAAAAAAATTTTGTTTTAAGTTACTTTTTATTGAGGAATTTATTCATAAGGAAACATAATCACTTATCATGTTGACTTTCAACTTTTATTAGATTCCTTACAGAAACTCATATTTTCTCCAAAAGACGAGTATTTAGGAAGACTTGTTCACATTATGAGTACTATAATAAACTTCTAGAGAATCACCTAATCCACCAAAGAGAACTATATACTTCCCATGTCTTTAGACATTAACCAAAACCAAACCAAAAAGGTTAGTACAAGATCAGATAATCCAGAAAAGGATAACCCCTTTATAAAAAAGAAAATCTAGGCTTAATCTTCAAAATTTGTCCAACAAAACCCAAAGTTCAATGAGGACCATTTGATAAACAATTTGTTCATAAAATTATTCAAAGTAAACCAAACTAAGATTGAAACCCTAATATTTGAAGGATTTAGTCACATAGTCTTCCAAGTTAAATCGTAACATTTATCTCCAAACAACACCAGTTGCTCCTAAAGTCTCGTATTGAAAAGTAATTAACCTAATAACATATCCTCCATGATAGGTTAATCATTTTCATAAATAACCCAAAATCAACTTACTCTTAATTCATAAAATCATATAACTAAAGAGAATCAGTCAAACTAACCAGGGACTTCACGTAGTCCAGTGGTAGGTGATAAATACTAGTCGCACTTTGGTTGTGGGTACGATTCCCACAGCTTTGTCCGACGCGATGGGTAGTCACACGGTCTGCATTTTGTCCTTTTTCAAAAACTATATAATTCTCAAATCATTCCCCAAAAAGAGATAAAATCATCAAAAATAACCATAACATAATTTAACCTCAATTTTATCTCATGCCTTTCACTTCCATCATAACATATAATAACCCATAATTACCTCAAAAGTAAGGATCGTATAAACTCTAATGGTTACCTTTATAATTATTACCTGAACTTCCATATCGATTGGTCATCTCGTACATGATGCATTAAAGATCATACCAAGGTTCAAGTGGTTGATCATGACTCCTTGATAGTTGGTTTAGAACAACCATGAGTTTCCTCATTGAATCCCCCATTTTATCTAGTATATTAATCATAGAACCACCACAGTTTCCTTCAAACCTATTGTCTCTTTGGTGCCTGCTAGATCCATCCATTCACTAAAAACAGAAATGCCAGTGTGAGTATATCGACAAAACAATCATGTACTAATGAGGAAGTTAAACACTAAGATACACTTACTCATTCACTTTATCTAAAAGTAGGACTCTTTCTGAAATCCTAACCATTATGGTAATGTCACTTATGCTTAAAGAATACCCTAACCTCTAAAGTTATCTAAACCGACCTCTGATACCAACTATAATTCCCCATCCTTAAACCATACTTAATCTTGAGTTATTACAAGATTACACATTGAGGATATTTTCAGGTTTAGATTTTTAGAGAATTAGATTGTGAAACTTGCATTACATTCCACATTTAAACAAAGTGGTTACATAAAAGACAGTATTCATTCTTCCCATCAATGGAAACATATTTAAAATAAAACATGGATTATTTCTTGACACATACTTGACACTATCATCACATCATGTACCTTTCTCTTGACCTGTGAAACATTTCAAAAACTTGGGATGATCATAAAAAGCTCAGTAAGGGTTATAAAAATATGGAAAGGAAACATGAGTTCATATATACATAAGAATGAAATCATACTTTACCCATAAAACATAGGCACTTTAACATACCTCATAAAATCATGAATAAACCATAGAAATCATAAGACATAAAGGTAACTTGAGGCATTCATAACATTCTTACGTAGGGAGTAACCCTCTTGGTTACGTTTGGAATACCCATCATAGTATATTCCCTAAATCTCTTCGGAGAAACCTTAACGTTTCACTCCTTCGCGTTACCCAATGCATTGGAGAGCTATATAGGGCTCACCCGCCCTTAGTTTATCACAGAACCACCCATCTTCATAATAATTTCCAAGAACCTCAACATAATCGTATCACATAAAACATGCATAAAGGAAACATAACATTTCCACCTTTCAATCACAAGATATCAATACAACACATTGATATAAAAAAATTATGAAAACCATATTCAATACCAAGATAAAATAAAAGTAAAACATGGTATTTATTTTTCTTTTAAAAAAAAGGTATGGCTTGTAGAGGAAGCCAAAACTCAAATAATGGTCACGGCGGCGGAGAAGTCGTTGTCGCCACATACGTACGACAAAAACATTCCCTTTTGTCGTTTAGTAAACGCTTCGTATAAAAATATTCCTTTTGAATAAATGTAAAATTCAAAGGGGTTTATACACCATATAAAATAAGGTTGTGTATAAAACAAAATATGCCACAATGAAAGGAGATTGAGACGAAGTCCCATACAAAGACAGTATCCTTGGATTAAGGATAAATCAATTACATAATTATGTGTGACAAATGAATACATGAAATATAAGTGGGTATTAAGTGTATAACAATCAGAGGACATTCACACATAATCATAGAATGACATATTAAAGGTGTACAAGTTTATCCCAAAGAATCGAAATTGGGTTAAGAAGTTCCCTTGCAAAAATTCGACAGCCTAGCGGCGTCACTTCAAAATTCAGAAAAAGAGTTGATGAGAGATAAAAAGGGTATATAATCACTTGGACATAAAATTTACATCAATAAGGATATATAAGAACATATCCCAAAATAATATTATGTGAATTAAAAGACATAACAAAATAAGTCTTTTAAAAAGAGGAGGGTGAAAGGTTCCCTTACCGACATGAGTATCTTTCGAAACATACGCCCCGTGAAAGAAGGACAATACAACATTGATGTAAATACTCATAAATGAAAGAATATTACACAATGAGTAAAATAATGGTCAGTAAATACACCACTCAAAGGAAATTGTGGCAAATGTAGCATAAATCTCACAGGAATAAAAGTGAGATGAAAAATCCCTTACGAAAACTCGGCAGCCTAACAGCGCCACTTAAACCTTCCAAAAACGGATTGATGAGATCAAATAGGGTATCTCATCACATTACAATAAAATGTACAGAAAGAGTAATATAAAATAACATCCCCCATCATAACAAAGAGGAGATTAAAAGAAGTTACATAAAGGAGAGTACTTAAAGAGAAAGAGAGAGGTTAGATCTCTTATGAAAATTCGGCAACCTAACGGCGCCACTCAAAACTTCCAAAAATGGATTGATGAGATCAAATAGGGTATCTCATAACATTACAATAAAATGTACAGAAAGAGGAATATAAAAGAACATCCCCCATCATAACAAAGAGGAGCTTAAAAGAAGTGACATAAAGTAGAGTACTTAAAGAGAAAGAGAGAGGTTAGATCTCTTATGAAAATTCGGCAGCCTAACGGCGCCACTCAAAACTTCCAAAATGGAATGATGAGAGATAATAGGGTCTCTCATCATATGAACATAAAAATTGAAGTAAGATTAATATAAAAGAACATCCCAATAACAAGAAATATGAGCTTATAAGTAATGATATAAAAGAGTGTACTTAAAAAGAAAGAGAGGAGTAGGATCCCTTACCTCAAGTCCAACTTGTCTTGTTCGTTTCTTTATATTCCTGAATAATAAACTTTGGTCAATTAATAATTTCCTAAGTAACTCCTTTAGATATTATTATTCAGTTCATATCACATATTATAATTTTATAATAACTGTTTAATAATGTTAGTTCATATCAGACGTTTTTGCCGATGTTTGGTACATGAGTCAAAAATGAACTTGTTTGAAAAAAGATTGCCCATGTAGTTATAAGTAAATAATTTCCAGAATAGTATTAATGATTAAAATATCATATATATCCAGTAAATATTCATTTTATACTATTCCATATCATTTGGAGATAAAAAACGAAAAGCACCGTTCATGGAGATGGTAGGTCGTACGTACGCATTACCGCTACTTTAATTTTTTGTCATATTAATGGAATTAAAACAAAATGAGAGAGAGATATATATGTTATAATTCCAGAATTATATCCATAATCTAGATGTAATATATTACATATATATCCATTATATATATGTACTTATAATATTACATAACATTTTGAGATAAGAAATGAAATGTACCGTTTATGGAGACGGTAAGTCGTACGTACGCATGAACGCTACTTCCATTTCTATTTCATATTTAATGGAATTAAAACATAATGATACATAATAGTATTTTAATTCCAGTATAGTATCATATATAATATCATTAAATATATCTTTTATACGTAACACATATGGTATTAACGAATCAAATCACTTTGAGGGGGCGGTAGTCCGCACTTCCTTAAATAAAGATATCGCGTTTACCCATAATGGAAACCATAAAGGTACGCCATAAATGAAAAATACATAAGCTTAAGTAAAACATAAACATATTAGATATCATATATAAATATAGTGTCATCTTAATGGCCACCTTTGAAGGTGTTAGAATAATGTTGAACAATCATCGTTTCGGGAGGCATAAATTCACCATCCACGGAAACAGTATGTTCTTTAACCATTAGATGTAGGTGTGTGTAAGTGTAGCTCGAATCCTTATTATAAAAAAATCCTAGTATATTTAAGATACTTTATTTTTTACAAATGAAATGAATAAAAAGAGTTTAGGGGGTTGGAGAAGCAAAATAAAACAAAAGGACTCAAGGGAAGACATTACCTTAAAATCGGGTAACTCCCTTTGGTTTGAGCTCAAAGGCTTCCTTGGGAAGGATTATGCCCAAAGTGAGGCTTCAAAGAGTTAGAGAGGTATGTGGAGAGACAAAATGGGCAGGGTTTTGCCGAACCAAAGGCTTTGGAAGTGTGGGTAAGGAGGTATAGGTGGGGGCCTTTTATAAGAGGATAGGAGGGGCACTCTTGTAAAGTTACAAAATGTTACTTTATTTTCAAAAGAGTTTCGGATTTTAAAGGTCCCACATTGATGTATTTAGAGGATAAGGTGATAATGGTTCAAAATACACTCATTCAATAGGTTTTGTACATGTGTAGGTCTTAGATATTACATTATCTTTCCATTTTATTTAAATCGTTAAATAATGAGGTCATCGCTGCATCATCATGATGTCATAAATAATTTAATTTATTTAATGTATAAAAATTATAAAAAAAATATCATGATGTAGTAAATCTTTTTATATTTCTAATGAATATTTATAGTCCAAAATATAATTTATGTAGAAAAAATTAAAAATATTTTACTTAGGTGATACATTCTTTGTTACATTTAACATTCTTTAAAAATAAAAAGATAAAAAGTCACTTTCTCACAAAAGTGATTCCATGGGGCCCCCAAGTTTGGCACAAGGCATCCCATGGTCGGCCATAAGATAAAAAGTATCCTTATGACACATTTTGTGGTCATTTTGTATTATTATGATATTATTTTATTATCTTTAACTACCCGATTACTCATTAATCAAGATAATTAAAGATAATTACTGTCGTTACTATTCATAATGTCCAAAAACAAGAGTCTTAATTAAATAATTTGGACCTTATGATTACAAATATGTAATCCATTTTACCAAATTCCAAACACATAATTTTCAATAATTAATTTAAAAAAAACTTCATGTTGTCAAAACAAATAGCGGGTTTTTTAGAAACAATATTTATGAAAAGTTTTGCACTTGTTTATGCCCAATTAAAAAGTGAAATTAATCCCAATGACCATAATTGGATTACATGGTAAAATTATATTCTAATTAAACTTTAAAAAAAATTAAAAAGATAATGTAACCATATAATTAATTTATATGAAAAAGCAGTTTTGATGTAAAATGCAGTATTTTTTACTATTCATTGAAAAATGAACATTGTCAGAAAAATACCAAAAATTAACCCAAGGTAAATTTCAATGTCCCAATCATAAATAATATGTTTATTTTGAAAAATAGATCTTATAAAATTGTCAAATTTTTTATTTAAAAATAGTTTTCCATTAAAAGGTAGTAAAACAATCCTTTAAAAATACTAGTGTATTCAATGCTTAGGATTGGATTCATTTGTATTTTAAGCCTCAAAAATTTATTGGATAAAAGTAAAAACATTTAACAAAAATATATAATCATATTTTAGTTATTTCTATTCATTCCTGTCAATACAACGTCTAGGCGTTAACTACCATCAAAAATAATATTATTTTATTATTAGAGTGCAACGTATGATTTCAAAGGAACTTGTTGTTGCATATTGGGTACACCATCGAGCATAGTGTTCCATTTAAAGTAATATTAATATTTTATTCACAAATATGGATAAATGTGAAAATGTCATACTCTTTATTTACCTGGGTTGTTACATTTTCGGCCTTTAAATGTTTTTTTATGGGGTCTGGGGTGAGTCTTGGATGAAATTTTTGAGTTTTAATAAAAAGTGCACGTTTTGGGTTCGATGTCATTGGACGCACGAGTAGAACATGACACCGCGCGGCTTCGCCTAGGAAACTGTGTGGCCCTTTCGTCTTTGAATAATTAAAATGGTTAAATAAATGTTAACTTATTGCATCATTTAAAATATTTATGGTGATTAAGAATTTTAATGTTTTTATTTTAAATGAAGAATAAAATAGTTAATTTTACTGTTATTAAAATGATATGAATTCATTTATTATTATTTTATTATTTACTTTTTACTTTTACTTTCATTTTATTTTTTTCTTTCTTTTTGTTTTTTTCCTTCTTCCACGCGGGTGTCTCCCACCTGTTCTTCTTCTGCACGGAACACCCCTCAGCAGCACCCGCACCCTGCTCACCCTCCTACTCACCCGAAGTCGGTGCCCTCCCTCTTCCCAGTAGCAGCCTCTGGCCTCAGCCTCCTCCGTCGTAGCAGTAGCTTGGCTCCCTTCTGGCTCACTCGCTCGCTGCCTGTTTCCCTCCTTCCCAATAAAATCCCTCAACGGATCCACTAGAGCGCCCTCATCCTTACAACGTGACCCCCTTGCAGATCATGGCTTCCTGCTCCTTGCAAAAGCCCCATCACCCACGTTCCACCTTATTCTGCCCCTCTTGGCCTTGACCTCACCTGCATGCGGTGCCCCCTCCTCCTGGTTGCTTTGCACCACCGCTGCCCTACTCACCCACACCCTACCCACCGACTGCCTCGCACCGCTGATGTCCGGCAGCCCTCACCTGAATCCCCTAGTCAGGCCGCATCTAGTCACGTGGACGCCCTTCTCTGGTCCGGCGTGACACCCTCCGGCCGATTCTCACCCTCTCCGGCTGACCCGCACCCCCCCCCCCCCCCTCGAACCCCCTTGATTCATGGTGTTTTTGTTTTCAACCGGCCATCCACCTCCTCGACCTTCCGGATGCCTCCCCATCCTGCGCCGAGTGGCCGAACCCTCCTTTCGGCATGCACAACTTCTATCTGATGGGTAAACCATGGTATACCCATTTGTTTCATGCTCCATTTAATATTTCCATTTGATATATATATATTACCTTGCTTTGATTATGAGTTTTGTTAACTAAATGTTGTTTTGGGTCGGTTTGATATTTTAGGACCCGCGCGGGGTGTTTCTAAGTGAGTGTTGTCATCACGCCTTGGTTCTGAGATTTCGTTTTCATCGCGCTTTGATCTCAAGGTAGGATTTCCCTTTGCATATCCTTTTTTATTCAAGATTCATTTATTTCATTCTTTCCACACATTTTTTAATTTATAAATATTAAAGTACGATTCTTGGTTTCATTGTTTAGTATGAAAATTTGTGTTTTAGACTCTCTTATATGATAAATAGAATTGCATTGTTAAATATTGCACCCAATGCGTTTTATAAAAAGACTCGGTTAGCATTGTCGTGTAAAATGGTTTTTTTTAGAATGTGAAAATGAAATGTTTTGAAAAATTATCATAAATGTTTTTGAGTGGTAATGGTATGTTTAACGCCTTTTTTTGAAAAATGTTTTCACTTTGAGATTGGGGTTTGTTGGTGAATGATTAAGGGCCCATTTGGCCACTTTGTGAAAAATTAGTGAAATTGTTTATTATGAAAACCTCATGTGGATGTTTCTCATGCCATACTTGCATGTGTATAATGGGTGGGATTTCCTTACTAAGTAATCCTCATGATCCATTATGAGAGTGTCTAATGTTGGACTCTTTATGTTCTTTGATAAATGATATGAGATCAGTCCTTGGAGTGGCTAGGGGTGATGCCTTTTGTTCATTATATATATATGTGTGTGTTTGTGTGTGTGTGTGTGTGTGTGTTTATATGTATGTGATTGGATGCTTGGCTGGCATCGGTTGGCTCGCCCCCCTTTCCAAATACTTGAGACATGGGAATCTGGCATATTGAGAGAATACTCTAAGAATGATTGTTGCACTTGTATGTTATAGTACTGACCAGTGGCCCATAGTATGTGGATATATTGGGTTTATTACTATGGGATTTTCCCTTGGCCTTCCTGAGAAAGGATGGTCGAGCATATTAGGAATTTTGATTTCATCGTGTGTGACATGTCAACGAGGATGAGGTCTCATGTATTGGTGTCTTCTGGATTATTCTTTATCTCATAGGTTCACCCATGTCTTTTCAACTTTTGTTTCTTGTAGTGGTGATTATGATGCATATATGTATACCTACATTGCCCTTGATGTGTGATTTCTATTGTGCCTTCCTGTATTTGTTTTCTTGGAAAGTGGTGAGCTATTTTTGGTTGGGTTTCTAGAACTGGTTTTCAAATAAAACTATTTTATCATCTTTATACAAAAATGAAAAAGTAAACATCGCTTTCCATTTAAAAATTTCATTGACACTAATAAAATGAATCTAGATTTGAAAATGGTTAATTGAAATGGTTCGTACTTTGCTTTTAAGTAAAATTTTTAGAAAAAACATACTTTTATAAATTTTAGTTCAAACTAGAAATGGTTTTTCTTTTGTTTTAAAGGTAGTGCATTGGGAATAGATATCGGGCTAGCCTACTGAGTTTTAATACTCATGCCTATAGTTCTTTTCTGTTTTTAGTGTTTTTGCAGGCTAAAACTTAAGTACGCTCTCCTTGGGCGATGCTTGATCGTTGAGTCAGAGAGTGACCCGCGAGGTCACATGGAGTTAGTTCGGATGTCGAATTTGATTAGTTTTAAGTTTGTTTGTTCTTGTTTAGTCATTTTATTTGGTTTATTTATCATGTACTACTCTTTATTATATCTACTGATTTATTTATTTGGGTTAAATCATTCCCACGGTCTCTATTGTTTTCCTGGCACTTTTCGCCAGCCTAAGAGGATCAGGAATGCCTCTCGGGCCTTACCGCAGATTAGGTCGGGTGACCGGTTCAGGGTTGACCTGGGTTGGTTCGTGACATCATGGATACCATAAAATCCAAGCGATAGTATGGTATCTTTGATACCATAAAATCCAAGGGAATAATACATTAAATCCTAAAGGGATTGAGTTGATAGACATAGGGGTACCCTTGGGTACTATTTTCAAACTTCCTTACCAAATATCTTGTCCCATTTACTTTACTCATTTTCAATTATATATCACTTTTAATCATTATTTCATATTTTTTTAATCCAGAAAATGCACTTAATAGATTTATTATCAAATTTATCTTTGTTTTAATCTTTAAATTTTATTATAATATTAAATTATATTATTTTTCTTTCCAACTTTGATTATTTTATATTCAAAAGGATTTTATTTCTTTAATCTTTTATAAAGAAGTTATTGGATTTTTTTCATTTTATTTTTTTAAATTGAAATTTGCCCACACCCCCACCCCCCACCCCCCTCTTTCCATTTTACTTATCTCCAACCTACATGAATAAGTTATACACTAAAAGAATTTATGGTAATAATGATTATGTGGATAATTGGTCCATTTTTGTATGACAGTTATAATTAAATGGTTGTTAATATAAACCAATTAATATAGTTTATGAAAACCATAACAACATTTTTCCATGATTATTTTGGAATTCCATGATAAGAGAGAATATGTCACACTTTTTCGTGTATAATCACATGTATTATATTAGCTAGAATATTTTTTTAGAGTGGGTCTCTATAATAATCTTATGTCTCATAATCCCTTATAAACAAATAAATTAAATAAATTTATTTGAAAGGAACTATAACCCATTATCAGTTGTTAAGATTTTTTATTTCTTCTTAGTTTAGTTCTCTACACAGGTATTCAAATTATTAAAATATTTGAAATTTTTCTATTTATGTTTTAAAATGTAAATGTATAACTACCTAGTGTAATAATCTATTATGGTAAAGAAATATATTATCCATCCATGTGATGACCCATTAAAATCTCCTCATATAAAATATTATCAAAAAAATGAAAATCAATTAAAATATTTAAAATAAACTTTTTTAGATTTTCCAAAAACAGAATACTTTGGTAAAGGATGTTCTATGTGATTTTAATTTTTTTAAGTTCTCACTTATATAGTTCTAAGAGACTTTCCATGCTCACATAGATTAATATCAAATTTTATAAAAGCATTTTTTTCAGTTGTAGATATTTTAGTATTTTTCTCTCTTATGTATGAATTTCTCATCGGTAAAAAAAGTTATTATTTAATATAGTCTTTCATAACTATATTATAATCCTTATAAATTTGTATTAAACTTGATTCAAACCTAATATAGAAGTTATTTTTATTTAACATTTTCAATGAAATATAATTCCTCTTGATTTCAGGAAACAACATCAGGTTTCTAAAAATCAAATAACACTCGTTCAAGGTAGAGGAAGAAATTAGAATCCTCAAAACCTAAGATCTACCATATATAAAAATAAAACCATGTGTACATAAAAATTAATAAAATGTGTACATTTCACCAATTAATAATTGCTTAAACTGTATTCAATCATATTTTTTATGAATAACACTAAGAGGTAGTCATAATCACCCATCCTCTATGGTGTATCAATAGGGTGGCTGAATCACCCAATAACTTGGGTATGATCCTCCTCTATTCTAATAGAATGATAGTAACTCTCTAGGTAAAGTGGTAATGAAGATGGGATATTTGATAGAGAATCCATAGAATTTTTCACACCACTTTCCTATCCTTTTACCTATTTATATAGGTACTAGGACAATCATGAGATATATATGTAATTTACTCCAACATTATAAAAAATCATGTAATTTTATCCATTTTCAACATTTGTAAATTTTTAGTTGATTCAAATACCATATGTTTCATATTATAAAACTTTTAATGATATCCTTACATGGATTAATATCTAAATGTTAATTATTAATGCTCTATTTCCTTTGATTGATTCATGTAAATCAATGCATTATGATATCAACATATCATAAGGCATGAAATAATAGAGGAAATAGGTTTTTGATATCATATATCATAAGTAATGATATACCATAAATAAATATGATATTCCTTAATTTAACTTATGTCATACCATATGACATGTACATATCATATACTACAATATATAGGATTTAGGTCATATCTTATTCAATATTCCACTTACACTAAAGACTCATTGACTTTGTGCCAATTCACTTTATATCATATAATATATAATGATTTTTGAAACTATACCCCAAAAGTACTTTTGGATATTTTAAAATGATTTTGGATAGCTATCATCAATTTTACCTTGT
This sequence comes from Viscum album, assembly GCA_963277665.1. NCBI lineage: Eukaryota > Viridiplantae > Streptophyta > Magnoliopsida > Santalales > Viscaceae > Viscum > Viscum album. The sequence continues at coordinate 197,295,682 of OY728133.1, read as the reverse complement.
ATCAAATCATATGTAATAGCTTGTGAATACCTATCCAAAACTTCTTTTGGATAAAATCTAAAACACTTTTAGAGTTTTTCTCTTAGTAAAACTCAATCATTATTTTTTAAACTAAAAATTTATACCCCACAGGTCTTTATAGATTTGAAATCAAATATGAATTTTTGAATCCATAAATTTAAGAAAATATTGATCTCTAATAAAGCATCAATACAACTCAAGCTGCAAAGGGATCTAGTATGATATTCAACAATTACATGTATATCTATACTAGTGTCCACTAATTGCATCAAATGAAATCATGAATTTTCATATGATCCCTTTATCCAATACATCTAGTAAATATAGTACATAGAGTATATCAATATCATATAGCTACTCATATGTTCTAAATTCTCCAAGTATAAACAGACCAAGACGACAAATACGTCGTATTTTATTCACCCATATGGATGAAAACATAATATGACCCTCTCCTTATAGATAAAAAAATCATATGTATTTACTATGTATGGTCATACACTTCCTTGTTATATCTCATCCAATGGACCTAAGGCCTTCATTTTTTATTGATTTTTGATAATCCACCTTTCAAGGGGTGAGGTGGAACCCTTGAAAGGCCCGTAGGCATAAGTATTACATGGCCCATAGGCTTTAGAAGAATTTTTTGCTCGTAGGCTTCAAACATTACATAAAACCTAGAATAACTACTTGGAACTGATCCTCCCCAACATCTTCATCATGAAAACAGCTCTCCAAATTTGCATGGTTGTTCGGCTAGGCATTCCCTTGCATGCACAGGCTTGTCTTGATGGCAGGTGTCATACCCTCCCATTCTTGAAATCTGTTTATCTTCTATTGCGGTGAAATCTCCTTTTCTCATCCTCCTTGTAGAGATTTTTTCTTTATAGGTTTCATAGTTTGTATTTGCACTCAAGTCTTATGTAAGAAAGGTATTGATCGCATCAAAATTCACTACATTATTTTACCCCTACAACACTGTTTTAAACTAGTTTTGTATTTAAAATTACAAATATTATCTCAAATTGAACATCCCACTTGATTCAATTATTAAATTTATATCATTGTTAAAAAGGGAAATTATTCTTGTTTTGGTGATTTATTTGTATTAGGAGGTGATTTTAAGGGTCAGAGATGATCCAGAATGGAAATGGGCCAAACTATATGGAAGCTCAAAGACATCTATCCACTATTTTGCACATTTATAAAAATATATGCCTCCAAATGAGATGAAATTTGTTGTTCCGCTCCAAACTTAATGGGATAAATTTTATATGAAGTAACCCAAGCCTCATTCGACCTCTAAAATTCCCATCCGAACTTATTTGTCAAGGGAATCAAATATGAACAAGTCAAAAGAGGTGTTCTATATTTTATCAATATATCCAACTGTGATTGTCCAAATGGAGACAAAATTTTGGTGGAGATAGTATTGATGTGGGTCTATAACTTTATAGTTTTGTTCAAAGGGATATTCAACTTTCTAGTGGCCGAAAACTATGAACCAAGTGGTTTTACACAATCTTTGTGCTCAAAACCACCTTCCAATTTTCCTATAAAAGAACACCTTGGGAACCTCATTTATAAGTTAGGTAAAAAAGTGAATTGCTACCATTTTGGAGTTATATAGGATTACTCTCACCACCTTAGAGGTTATGGAACTCCTTATACTTCTAGGAGGAGCTCTTGAAGCAAGGATCCCTTCATCGAAGCCTTCCTCTCTTTCTTGCTTTGTAATATTTATATTTTCATAATAAACTTCATTATTCCTCTTCTATTTATTATATTTTCTTCGTTATTCCCCTGTTTTACTCTATTTTATTCTTAATTAATCTTCCTAATTGGGATGGAATCAATATTAGAAATGATATTGGGTTTTACCCTTTGTAAATCTTTGCACATGCAAAATTTTTCTATGATGACCACGCCACCCATAGAAGAGTAGTTCTTTTTAGTAATTGATCAACCTCTATCCTTATTAATTAATTTATTTTGAATCAATGATCTACTTTAATTCACAAATTATGATCTATTAATTTATTTTTTTAATTTAAATGAAACTAAGAAAGTGATTAAAGAGTTAACACAAAACATGTGAGGTCGGGAATTGTGTGAACAGTGAGAGCGCAACCTTAACCAGTAATTCAAAACCACACGGGATTAATTTTTAGAGTTAAAAAATAATCCCTAAACTCAATTAGTCCTCATTTCCAGAATGGATATGTGCCTTAATTCACCACTAACCCTAATTTATCCTTAGAACATCAATCAAAGAAGGGTGTTGTGATTACATGTTTCGAAGATAGACTAGGATTTAATTCACTTCATCTTTGTGGTAAGGTTAATTCTCATAGGTTTCGGGGTTTAACAAGTTAGGGGGTCATAATTAAGTGAATGTTAATTTAAATGATAATTATTAATAAGTAAATGAATAGGTATAGTTAGATTGATTACACCTTTTAAAATATTGTCTAAGAAAAACATCTTCTTATTGCGTATTTTTAATCAAACTTCATTTTAAAATTAAAAACAAAAAAATGAAATTGTATTCCAGTAAACATCTTCTAGTTTTATAAAGGATAAAAAAATCCCACATACTTTCAAGTAGTGTTTTTATTCTCTTTTATTTTATTTTTAGAATACCTTTAAGAAGTTGTTTTAATTTACTTCCTCCTTTGAGGGACGAACTCGGTCAGCCACTTTGCTGCACCCAAGTACCCAAGAAATCACACTTCATTTGAGAGCGCCTATGATAGCACCTTTCAAATTGGCGTCGTTGGAGATAAAGTCTTGCTCTATAGTTCATGACTAAAGCTGATGCCTGGTAAGTTGCATTCCATGTGGTTAGGTCCTTATAATGTATCTAATGTTTTTTTATGGTGCAGTGAAGATCGCACAAGAGGACACTGGAAGAATCTTTACAGTCCATGGGCAACGTTTGAAGAAATACATTGAGGAACTTCCTACTGATGCAATGGATTTCATCACACTTCATGACCCCATCATCACTTGAGCATAGTAGGCTGTTCCAAACCCTTTCACTTTTATATTATTTTTCCTATTTAAAATTAAACATTTCATGTGTATATATCATCTCATGGGTTCACATTGAGGACAATGAAATACTTTATGTGAAGGGGAGGGAACCTTTTAGTTTAGTAATTTCGTTTGTTTTCCTTTTTTTCAATTATTTAAAAAAAACAAAAAAAGTGTGTTTTTCAAATTTTATGTGTTTATTTAACAATTTTTTGTGTGTTTTTGAAACTTTTTAGATAAAATGATTCTCATCACCATTTGGAAATCCATATCAATAATTGAAAAAATTTATCCCTTGAAACTGAGCTTAAATGAATGCTCATAATGACTTTGTTTTAAGTTAAAATCTTTAGTAATTTCATGAAAAGTACTTTGAATTTTGAATCTCATGCCACAACTCACTGTATTTATATTTGAAATCACTTTCCTGTGAGGCTTTTTAACCATTCTTTTCATATTCTTTACATTTACCTCATTTCTTGAGAAAACCAAACCATGCTTGATTTAACCAGAATTTGATTTATTCCTATCAAAAATTGAGGGTTTGAGGTACTTATGTTTTAAATTATTGAGGCGTTTGTTTGGTATTAAATCCCTTATTTCAAATAATCCTTTTTCATAATCACCTAACTTGAACATTTAATCCTTTTATCCCTTATAATTCATGAACTGTCTGTTAGGTTAGCCACATTACAAGCCAATTTTCTCTATCCAACCAACTCTTGAAGTGAAATTGCATAATCTAGTTAACCGTAAGTGTGGGGGAAGTTGTCTTGTGTTGTGATACCACATTATACGATACTTTGGGTGAAAAATTAAATTATGAAGAGATGTGTTTGCTGCTGAAAAAAATCATTTTTTTGAAAGTTGTTCCTTTTCTAGAGCTTTCATGACAAGTGAAGTTGTGCCTTTCTAGAGCTTCTATAAACGAAAGAAATTTGTGCCTATCTGGAGCTTTAATGAAAAACTATTTTGGAGAATATTGACATTTTTGTTGCTAAAATGATGAATGGTGTAAACTTTCCCTGAATTTTCATGATGATGGGGCTGAATTGATGATAAGGGGATTGAGGAGGAGACCATATTTAAGTGAAAATTAGATTAATGTAATTTTTCTTCAAAAAGATTCAATCCCTACTCATTTAGTCTCAGAATTTTTCACATCTAAATACTACCAACCGAAAGCCATAGAATAATCATTAAAAGTTCTCATGATAAACATATATCCTTGACTCACATTGGGTGGAGATGTAGGAATTTATCAATCCTATGGTGACCATTGTATGAGTTTGGATGAGAAAGACACTGCTAAAAATTTTGAATTTTTATGATGAGAGAAAATTAAAGAGAGGTAAGTTTTTTGTGTGAATGGGAGGACAAATGAAGTTGAAATATATTGAATATTATAAAGAGAGAACTTGAAATAATGAATTTTATTAGGCATTACATCATTTGTTTCTTAGTGTGGAATTGTTGAATCTCAAGGATATGTGTTTTAAAATTTGTTTTGATATTGATGTTTACTTTTTGCAATTTTTTTTGGAATACATGATATGATTTTTTTTCCCAGGAGTGAAAAAGGGTGAGTGTGGGGGTATGATCGCATCACAATTCACTACATTATTTTACCCCTACATCACTATTTTAAACTAGTTTTTTATTTAAAATTACAAATATTATCTCAAATTTTACATCTCATTTGATTCAATTATTAAATTTTATTCACTATTAAAAAGGGAAATTATTCTTTTTTTTGTGATTCCTTTGTAGGAGGAGGTGATTCAAAGGGTCGGAGATGATCCATAAGGGAAATGGGCCAAATTGCATGGTAGCCCAAAGAAATATGTCCACTATTTTGAACATTTCTAAAAATAAGTGCATAAAAATGGGATGAAATCTTTTGATACGCTCCAAAACTTAATGGGATACATTTCATATGAAGGAACCCAAGCCTCATTCGGCTTCTAAGATACCCATATGAACTGATCTGTCAAGGGAATCAAATCTGCACAAGTCAAAAGCGGTGTTCTGTATTTTATCAATATATCTTACTGTGATTGTCCAAATGGAGCCAAACTTTCATTGTAGATAGTTATGATGTGGGGATAAAACTTTCTAGTTTTTTTAAAGGTATATTCGACTATCTAGTGGCCGAAAACTATGAGCCAAGTGGTTTTACACAATTTTTGTGCTCAAAACCACCTTCCAATTTTCCTATAAAAGAACACCTCGGGAACCTCATTTAGAAGTTCGGCCAAGGAGTGAATTGATGCCATTTTAGAGTTATATAGGAGTCCTCTCACCACCTTAGAGGTTTTGGAACTCCTTATACTCATAGGGAGAGCTCTTGAAGCAAGGATCCCTTTATCAAAGTCTTCCTCTCTTTCTTGCTTTGAAATATTTATGTTTGCATAATAAACTTCTTTATTCCTCTTATATTTCTTATATTTTCTTCTATATTCCCACATTTTTTCTGTTTTATTCTTCCTTAATCTCCCTAATTGTGCTATAATCAAGAGTAGAAACTATATTGGGTTTTACCCTTTCTAAACCTTCGCACATGCAAAATGTTTCTACGATGACTATGCAACCCATGGAAGAGTAGTTATTTTTAGTAATCGATCGACCTCTATCCTTCTTAATTCATTTATTTTGAATCAATGATCTACTATAATTTACATATTATAATCTATTAATTGATTTTTTTAATTTAAATTAAACTAATCAAGCAATTGAACAGTTAACACAAAACGCGTGAGGTCAGGAATTGTGTGAACTCTGAGAGTGCAAAATTAACTGATAATTCAAAACCACATGGGATTAATTTATAGAGTTAAAACACAATCCTTAAACTCAATTAGTCCTCATTTACAGAATGTATATGTGCCTTAATTTATCACTGACCATAATCTATCCTTATAACATCAATCAAAGTAGGGTGTTGTGATTACATGTTCCGAAGATAGCCTAGGGTTTAATTCACTTCATCTTTGTGGTAAGGTTAATTCTCGTAGGGTTTGGGGGTTAACAAGTTGGGGGGATCATAATTAAGTGGATGTTAATTTAAATGATAATGATTAATTATTAAATTAAGAGGTATAGTTATATCGATTACGCCTTTTAAAATATTTTTTAAGAAAAACATCTTATTGTTGCATCTTTTTAATCGAACTTAATTTCAAAATTAAAAACAAAAAAATGATATCTTATTCTAGAAAACTTATTCTAGTTTTATAAATGATAAAAAACTCATCCTTTCAAGTAGTTTTTTTATTCTCTTTTATTTTATTTTTAGAATACCTTTAAGAAGTTGTTTTAATTTACTCCCTCCTTTAAGAGATGAACTTGGTCAGCCATTTTGTTGCACCCAAGTACCCAAGAAATCACACTTCATTTGAGATCTCCCACGACAGTGCCTTTCAAATTGGTTTTAGAGAGAAATTATTGCTCTATAGTTCACAACTGAAGCTGATATCTTGTAAGTTGCATTCTAGTTGGTTATTTCCTTTTATTATATCTAATGTTTTTCCTTATGGTGTAGTGGAGATCGCACAAGAGGACGCTGGAAGGAGATTTACAATCAAAAGGAAACATTTGAATAAATACATTGAGGGACTTCCTACTAATTTAGTGTATTTAATCACATTGAATGACCCCATCATCACTTGATCATAGCAGGTTGTTCCTAACCCTTTCACTTTTATATTATTTATCCTATTTAAAATTCTGCATTTCATGTGCATATATCATCTCATGGGTTCACATTGAGGATAATGAAATATTTTAAGTGTTGGGGAGGAAAACTTTTAGTTTAGTAATTTCAATTGTTTTCCTATTTTTCAATTATTTTAAAAAAACAAAAAAAATGTGTGTTTTTTAAATTTTGTGTGTTTTTTTCAATTTTTTATCTGTTTTTTGAAACTTTTGTGCTAAAATGATTCTCATCACCATTTTAAAATCCATATAAATAAGTGAAAAAATTTATCCCTTGAAACTGAGCTTAAATGAATACTGAAAATGACTTCGTTTCAAGTTCAAATCTTTAGTAATTTCATGAAAAGTACTCTGAATTTTGAATCTCATGCCACATCTCACTGTTTTTATATTTGAAATAACTTTCCTATGAGGATTCTCAACTATTCTTTTCATATTATTTATATTTACCTCATTTCTTTAGAGAACCAAACCATGCTTGATTTAACCATAATTTGATTTATTTCGGTCAAAAATTGAGGGTTTGAGGTAATTGTGTTTTAAATGATTGAGGCATTTGTTTGGTATTAAAGCCCCTATTTAAAAGAATCCTTTTTTATAATGGCCTACCATAAACATTTAATCATTTTATCCCTTAGAATCCATGAATAGCCTATTAGGTTAGCCACATTACAATCCAATTTTATCTATCCAACCAACTTTTCAATTTAAATTACATAATCTAGTTGAACTTAAGTGTGGGGGAAACTCTCTTTTGATGTGATACAACATTCTATGATACTTTGGGTGGAAAATTAAATTATGAAGAGATGTGTTTACTGCTGAAAAAATAATTCTATTAAAATTTGTGTTTTTTTAGAGCTTTCATGATTAGTGAAGTTGTGCCTTTCTGGAGCTTCTAAAAAAGAAAGAAAGTTGTGCCTATCTGGAGATTTCACGAAAAACTATTTTGGAGAAGATTTAAATTTTTGTTGCTGAAATGATTAATGGTGTAAAATTTCCATGACTTTTCATGATGATGGAGCTAAATTGATGATAAGGGGATTGAGGAGGAGACCATATTTAAGTGAAAATTAGATTAATGCAATTTTGCTTCAAAAAGAGTCAATACCTCCTCATTCAGCCTCATACTTTTTCACATCTAAATCCTACCAACCTAAATCCATATAATAATCCTAAAAAGTCCTCATGACAAACATATATCCTTAACTCACATCGGGTGGCGATGTAGGAATTTATCAAGCCTATGGTGACCCTTTTATGATTTTGGATGAGAAAGACATTGCTGAGAAATTGGAATTTTTGTGATGAGAGAAAATGAAAGTGAGGTAAGTGTTTTGTGTTCATGGGAGGACAAATGAAGTGGAAATATATTGAATATTATAAATGGAGAACTTGAAATAATGGATTTTATGAGGCATGATATCATTTGTTTCTTGGTGTGGAATTGTTGAATCTCAAGGATATGTGTTTTAAAATTTGTTTTGATATTGATGTTTACTTTTCACATTTTTTTGGAATACATGATATGAGTTTTTTCCCATGAGTGAAAAATGGTAAGTGTGGGGGTGTGATCGCATCACAATTCACTACATTATTTCATCCCTACATCATATTTTTAAACTAGTTTTGTATTTAAAATTACAAATATTATCTCAAATTGAAAATCCAATTTTATTAAATTATTAAATTTTTATCACTTTTAAAAAGGTAAATTATTATTGTTTTGGTGATTTATTTGTTGGATGAGGTGATTTGGAGGGTCAGAGATGATCCAGAAGGGAAATGGGCCAAACTGCATGGAATCCCAAAGACATCTGTCCACTGTTTTGAAAATTTATAAAAATTCATGCCTCCAAATGGGATGAAAGTTTTTGTTCCGCTCCAAAACTTAATGGGATACATTTTGTATGAATTAACCCAAGCCTCATTCGGCCTATAAAATGCCCATCTGAACTAATCTGTCAAGGGAATCAAATCTGCACAAGTCAAAAGTGGTGTTCTGTATTTTATCAATATATTCAACTTTGATTTTCCAAATTGAGCCAAACATTATTTGGAGATATTCCTGATTTGGGGTTACAACTTTCTAGTTTTTTTTCAAAGGTATATTCAACTGTCTAGTGGCCGAAAACTACGATCCAATTGGTTTTACACAATCTGTGTGCTCAAAACCACCTTCCAATTTTCCTATAAAAGAACACCTCGGGCACATCATTTAGAAGTTCGGACAAAGAGTTAAGTGCTACCATTTAGGATTTATATAGGAGTCCTCTCACCACCTTATAGGTTCTATAACTCCTTATACTCATAGGGGGAGCTCTTGAAGTAAGGATCCCTTCATCGAATCCTTCCTCTCTTTCTTGATTTGTAATATTTATGTTTGCATAATAAACTTCATTATTCCTCTTATATTTATTATATTTTCTTTTCTATTTCCATGTTTTCCTCTTTTTTATTCTTCCTTAATCTTCCTTATTGTGCTATAATCAAGATTATAAATGAGATTGGGTTTTACCCTTTTTAAACCTTTGCACATGAAAAGTGTTTCTACGATGACTACGCCACCCATAGAAGAGTAGTTCTTTTTAGTAATTGATGGACCTCTATCCTTATTCATTCATTTATTTTGAATAAATGAGATACTGTAATTTATATATTATGATATATTAATTGAGTTTTTAATTTAAATGAAACCAAGAAATCAATTTAACAGTTAACACAAAACACGTGAGGTCAGGAATTGTGTGAATTGTGAGAGCGCAACCATAACTGGTAATTCAAAACCACACGAAATTAATTTGTAGAGTTCAAACAAAATCCATAAACTCAATTATTCCACAATTCCATAATGTATATGTGCCTTAATTTACCATTGACCATAATCTATCCTTATAACATCAATAAAATCAGGGTGATGTGATTACATGTTCTAAAGGTAGCCTGGGGTTTAATTCACTTCATCATTGTGGTAAGGTTAATTCTCATTGGGTTAGGGGGTTAACAAGTTAATAGATTATAATTAAGTGGATGTTAATTTAAATTATAATGATTAATAAGTAAACAAAGTGGTAGAGTTAGATCGATTACACCTTTTAAAATATTTTCTAAGAAAAACATCTTCTTATTGCATCTTTTTAATCGAACTTCATTTCAAAATTAAAAACAAAAAAATGAAATATTCTTCCAAAAAACTTCTTCTAGTTTTATAAATTATAAAAAAACCTTATCCTTTCAATTAGTTTTTTTATTCTCTTTTATTTTATTTTTAGAATACCTTTAATAAGTTGATTTAATTTACTTCCTCCTTTGAGAGACGACCTTGGTCAGCCACTTTGTTGCACCCAAGTACCCAAGAAATCACACTTCATTTGAGAGCTCCCATGACTGCGCCTTTTAGGTATAAAAGTATAATGGTTCTCATGTTGGGTATCTCTTTAACCTCAGGTATGGGTAACTCAAAATATTAATCATTCACCCCTATTATACCAAATACATAGTGTGTGACTCTCCATATGGTATGTGTTGTGGGTCATCTAGCACAAAAACCTTGTTTTGTGGATCATGAATATATTATATATACAAACATAAGAATAGTACTCATGATAACTTTAATATTTCATTACAAACTATAATACTTCATAATGAGCATCAATCAAGGATAGATCAATGTTATAATTTAAGAGGTCAATTATCATTTCACTTTATGAGAATATACAACCACCATGAAATAATGATAAAGTGGATATTGACTTTTGTATAACATGATAAATTTTATATTCTTGAAACATTTTTAAGAAATTTATAAAACCATAAATAAGTTCCTATATCACTATATCGCATATGATATACTTCCAGAACAGCCTTATGTTTAATACACTTTTAGGGTTTTGTTAAACTCATTACATCTCTATATAATTCCTATCACATCCCTATTTGACCATTATATAAAATCCTACCAATGAAAACTTTAGTGAGTAACATCTATGAATAAATATAGTTTGAATAATGGTGAAACTTAGGAATCATATTCTTAATATTTAACTATGTGAACAAGTATTCAAACTTATTAGATTCATAGCATAAAATTTTATGATGTTAATAACTTTGATTGTTAAATTATCACTCTTTATAATTATATCATAATATTTATTCTTATGACCGTTTCCATAAAAAAAAATTCTTGAATATTTTGGTAACTAATATAAATATTTACAATAATATTTTTCCTAACATACCCTAACCTTTTATAATATTAAGTGACATTCACTTTGAATTTTGACTGACATATTATTTATTTATTATACTTGAACTACTCTAACTTCAAAAAATACTTCCAATAGACTCTTAAACACAATATGTTCTTTAGAATTTCATTCTAGGAAACAAAAACCCCTTTGTGTTAAGAAATAACTCATATTTCCTCTTAGTGTGAATATATAACAAATAAACTATTGTATCCCTATCATATATGGTATTTTATGTGTTTAGAACATTATTAAGAAGAGTTTGTTTTTAAAAAAACACTTATGGGAGGTGGGATCACATCCCTCATATTTTAACAAAAAATTAGATAAATAATTTCATTCTAAATAAAACATTTAAATATTGATATTCTTTTCAAAACATGTTATAGAATCTTATGAATCATAAACCATGTGTATCATCTCATATTATTCATATAAACTCTTTATTTATAAGAAAATTATCTTATCATATAAGAGGAATAATATAACTATATACAACCCTTAATAATATTGATTTGTGCATGATATATTCCTTTACATTCAAATCCATGATTCTGAAACCCTTTTATTTATTAATCAAATGAAAACTATAAGATCTATCAATTATTTGCTTGATTTTGAACACATTATCATTTGTAAACATATAGTTGGTATCATATACACTTCAAAATCAAATAATTGTTTTCTATAACATCAATACTTGACATGGACATTCATTGGAGTTTCCCATAATCCTTCTGGTATCCCATATAATTCTATTATATAGAAACAATCTCATCCCTTCCTAAAATTACCTTTAGTTTTTAATAACTTTATCTATCTATTTGAATAAACATTGTTGGATTTCCCGACTAACTTTTCCTCTTCTGGTTTGAACTTTTACCCACTTATAATATCAATACAGTGGAATAAACAATACATATAATGACCAATTAATTTATCCTTAATACTTTGAGAATTTTGGGGAAACTTTTATTAAAAATTATTCACATTATTAGAACATTTCCAAGTATAAAAACATAATGAATTCCATATCCAGAATAATCCTTGATGAAACCTTTTATCTCCTCAATCCATTAATATACTCAATAATATTGAATATATAAGTGTAGAATAAAGTTTTTTGGGTTATCTTTCATCTAATTATTTTGAAACCTTGATAGAATAATTATATTCCTATCATAAGAATCTATATTCACTAGTTGAACAACTTCAATAGTTGGTTTCTCGTGAATTTATTTCCCTAACACAAAAAAATTTACTTCTCTTAAGAATAACTCTTAATTTTTTCACTAGTCTAATAAGTTTCTTACATTAAGCTTATTATTTTCCATATATTTAATTCAAAGTCAAGTTGTATGATGATGATAACATTTATATCCATAATAAAATATTTTATTGTATGTGTATCATGCTTTACATTCATTTAATAAAGAATTTTATTAAATGTGCTCCTAACCCCTTTTAAATTAAATCATATTAATTAGTGGTTCAATATATATATTTCACTAATAAATGAGCCCACTTTGGTATTTCTCTCATCACTTAGCTAATTTGGTAATCTATCATATCAATCATATCTTATATGAATCTTTGATAATTGAGAATACAACTCTTTTATCAATATATCATATAGATAAACTCAACACTATTCCTATGATAACCTAATCCAATTAGGGTTAACCATCTAAGTGTAAACCAAAAAAATTAAGAATAATCAAATAATCCTATTAGGGTCACTCATTACTTGTTTCTCAGACATATGATAATCCAATGTCACACATATTTAGCATGACCAACCCAGTTGGATGATAAAAATACTGAAAAGTGTTCACTTTGGAAAGAATATAATAATTTTTATTTAAAAAGGGATTGAATCTCAACATATTATCTTAGGTATTATTTTTAAATGTATTCGTGAATCTAATGACTTAGTTTGGAATCATATTACTTCCACTAAATCAATATTTTCAAACCATATTGATGTGAAACTCTTTAGACAACTCATAAATTATGTTATTAATCCAAATCCAAATCCAATAATATTTATACACATAAAAATTAATCTAATGAATAAGTTACATGTAAAATTTTCATGTAAATCCTTATAATCATATGAAATCAAAAATCCAAACAAGAGTAATCTTAGAGCAATAGATAGGAAACCCTTACTTTTATAAATAATGCAAACCCCTCCTATGAAAACCCATATCTTTAATATACTTTATTACATGATTTATTATTTAAATATACACTTAAAACAACCCTAGAATATTGTGAGGACTAGTGTATTTGGGTAATTAGGTACGTAGAATAATAAATTTTAATATAAATACAATGTGATAGACTAAAACTCTACAACATACCCTTAAATTCTCTTAATCTTCTAAAATTATATGGGATAACCTACAGACATACATAAGAAAGGGGTGAGCTATAAATCCTAGTAAGGGACTAATCAAATCATAACATGATAAAAGTAATAAATGTGAGTAAATAGGTATATCAAAAAGGCATTAAAGGGGTGAGAATCATAAACATGAACATTAAATCATGTATATACATTTGTGTTCTACATAGATCATTCAACATAAGAACGTATTTCATCACATTTAATCCCATGATTAAGGAGTTTGGGTTATATTTATGTAATTACCCAATCAATGGAGGATAGGTACAACCAGGTGAATACCCTTGATTGGAAATGGGGATGTGTATTCACTACACAAATGTTTATCATTAAAAAACACAAGATAATTTCAGCAGCATAACAGATGTACATAAAGGTTTATAGAAGGGGTGAATGAGATTTAAAGTTGGTATATCATTACATGGGAAATAGAAGGAGAGTAAATTGATGTGTAAAAATACATTACAACATGGGAATTTGGACATCAAGAAGGGATTAGTACAAAAAAATTACTTGAAATAAAAAAAGGGGAGAGAGTCCCATGCCTTGATAGGGCACCTCTAAAATTTTGGGAGGATCTTATTAAGAGCTTGGTAACACATTGTGAGGTCACTATAGAGGTAAAGGTAGAGTAAATTCATTCTAAAAGGGTTTTTAGTGAAGATTAATGGGATATTTTATGGGTTTTTATAGAAAAAATAGGGGAATTATTAATTTCAAAACTTAGGTTTTGGACTCTATACGATAAAATAATCAAAAAAACCTTCCCATGGTTTTTTACCATATTTTCTTCCAAATAAGAGTGGTTTAAAATATTTTATAAGTCCAAGAAGCTAAATCTTTAAAATAATACCCTTGGTGATGTGGAAGTGAGTCATGTTTATAAAGAATTTATTTTAAAATCTTAAAATATAATATAGGTTTTGGAGGATTCATTAAGGTTGTATAAAATTAATCTAATAACTAAAAAAATGAATTATTTTAAAGGGTGGACCTATATTTGGTTGAGGATTATCTTTATAGTATTTATTACATTGATTTTTTACTATTATGATGCCATAATACATATTGTATATTTATAATATATTTAATTTTTACCCAAAAATCGAATGTCTCATAAAATTATGAAAAATTATCCATTGGATAATTTCAAAATGATGATTTAAAAAATAATATTTATTTATCAAAATATTTCTCTAAATTTTATAATTTTTACTTTTAAATCACAATCATCATTTATTAAAAATATTTGTTTTTTACAATAACATTTTTCTTGCCCTTATAAAGATTACATTGGACTTCATTAAATTATATTTTCATTTGTATATAAATAAATATTATTTAATAATAATATTTTGTGAAAATAATATTTTTTTCAAAAATATTTAATTTATCAAATTTATTGTTTTAATGAAAACTATATTTTTCAAAAAGGTAATTTTTATTTCTTAATATAAAATTTTAATTTTCATAAACTCATATATAATTGTATATATAAAGTAATAATGAAAAGTTATAAACATAATCATTATTTTATTACAAATAATACTTAAAAACTCATATTACTAGGTTCTATATACATAACCACTTATTACACTAGAGTATTCCCTATGGGTAAGTTGTGCAATGGTGGGGATTTCTTGTGGTGGTTCGGAGAACATGGTTTGGGCCATGATCTCGATGAGCTTATACATCTACTGTAAATGGTTTTATTAATGCTTTAGTTATTGAATATCGACTTGGGATTAGTCAAGGTCAAATCCTGGTGATTCCATCTCCCTTGGAAGCTCTAATAAATGGACTTCATAGGGTATGATCCAACTGGTCAAGACCATCACCCCTTCTTTGTCAATTAGACTTTAACATAACCCTTAATATACTAGTATTAATGGTCACTATAAGACATCTATATTATCAATGGTTATGATTCTTAACAATATTTTAAATCTAAAAAACTATATAATGGTCCAAAATCATCAAATAAGTTAATTTTTGTCTATAACTATAGTAATTAATAATACATTTACTCATTCTAATAGGGAATTTCATTTATAAAAGTTTGGTTTATTATATTATTCCCCTATTCATATATTTTTCCCTTTAAATTTTCATTTCATACACTAAAACAGATATGGGTACTTCTGTTTCATTATTAATTCTGATTCCCAAGTAACTTCCTCAAAATTTTGGTTCAGTAACAACACTTTGGCCAAGTGAGTTGTCTTGTTTTGAATAACTTTATCTCTATAATCTAAGATCTTCACTGAATGATCCTCATAAGAAAAATCATTCTATAAGGATACCACATCTGGATTTAGTACTTGTGAGGGGTCTGGTATGTACTTCTTCAAAAGGGATACATGGAACACATCATGTAGTTGAGATAGGTAGGTGGGAGTGTTATACGATAGGCCATAACTCTAATTAAATCAAGGATCTCAAAGGGGTATATGTATTTTGGACTAAGTTTTCCCTTATTCCCATATCTAATGACTCTCTTCCATAGTTATATATGAAGAAATGCATTATTTCATCATATACTCTATATTTTGAATGGTTATTTTAGACTTACCATCCATCTGAGGGTGATAAGAAGTACTGAAACTCAACTCTATATCCAGTTCTTACTGAAGGCTTCTCCAAAAACTCATGGCAATCCTAAAATCTCAATCATATACAATATAGAGTAGTACTTCATGTAGTCTTACCACTTACATTATGTATATCTTAGTGAGTTAGTCAAGAAATAAATCTTCCTTGATAGAAATAAAATGAGATAACTATTTAAGGTGATCGACTACCACCCAGATAGATTTATTACCTTTAGATGCCCTGGGGAGTGTTATGATGAAATCCATGGTTATGTTTTTCCATTTACATTATGTTATGTCCAATTGTTTCATAATATCCTTATACTTCTATTGTTCATCCTTGACTTGTTTTCATACCAAGAATTGAGATACAAATTCCAAAATTTGACTCTTCATGTTATCTCACAATATGTTTTTCATTATAACTCTATACATCTTAGTGCTTTATAAATGAATAGAAAAGGATTAGTTATGCATACCATCCATAAGTTCCATCTTTAGAACTGGTTTTTATGGGACACATATCTGGGTTCCAAACCTTATAAATCCATCTATAGAAAAATTAAACTCTGGAATATTTATTTCATTTTTCTATAAAACCTATTATTTTTTTTGGGCCTCTATGATCCTATCAATAATAGTTTATTGAGTAGTTATTTGATAAATTTATGATAATTATCCTTTTATAATTCTCATATCCATCCTTTTTATGTCTAATAATGTTGTATACCTTTAAATACTTATCATGGATAGGGTTGTGGGATCCTTTCTACTCAGATCATCTGCCACTTTGTTCAGTTTTCCCAGATGGTAATGGATTAAACAATCATAACCCTTGATCATAATTAACCATGTTTGTTGATACATATTATGCTCCTTTTGTGTGAATATATACTTGAGGTTTTATAATCCATATATATGTCTCACTTATACCTGTATAGATAATTTCATCAAATCTTCAATGCATAGATCATTATAAAGAATTCTAGATCTTGTGTCGGGTAGTTATAATCATGGATATTTAATTGGTGAGAGGTATAGGCTATCTATTTTTCATATTTCATGAGTACACAACCCAATACTTTTTTGGATGCATCACTGTAGATCACAAAAATAATCCCCATTTATGGGTAATTTGAGCACAAGTGTAGTGATTATCCTCTTCTTCAACTCTATAATGATTTCCTCACATTCATCTATCCATTAAAACTTTACTCCCTTATGAGTTAGCTTGTTTAGTGGGACTTAAAATCATGATAAGTTTCTCACAAATCAACGATAGCACCTAGATAATCTATGTAAACTAAATATATCCATCATAGATGTTGGTTTGGGCCATCCTTAAATTGCCTTTATTTTTTAAGGATCCATGGATATCTATTTTTTGGTGATAACATACCCCAGGAATGTTACTTTATCCATACAAAACTCAAATTTACTATACTTGAAAAATAATGATTCCTTTCACAAAGTCTTCAATAAATAACTCAAATACTCCTCATATTCCTCCTTAATTTTAGAGTAGATAAGAATATCATCTATAAATACTACCAAAAATTTCTTAAGGTAATCCATAAAGACTGTATTCATCAAGTCCATGAAGATATATAGAGAATTAGTGAGTCCAAATGGCATTATTATGAACTCTTAGTGTCTGTAACTTGTACGAAAATAAGTCTTGGGGATATCATCCTTCACTTTTACTTGATAATATACCAATTTAAGATCCACCTTATAGAATTATTGGGATCTATGTAGCTTATTGAACAATTCATTGATCTATGGTAGAAGATTCTTACTATTTATCTTGATCTTGTTCAGCTCATTATAATCAATTCAAAGTTGCATTGAATCATCCTTATTCTTAACAAAGAGGTATGATGCACCCCACATTGAATCACTTGGTATTATAAACCATTTTTGTTACTTATAGTTGAAACATTAGACCATAGGATAAGGTTTTACAAGAGAATTAATTTCTTCAATCACATTAGTGTGTTTCTCCTGAAAATATTTTCTAGTTAGGTGACCTTAATTAATGCACCTAAATCAATTCCTTGTCCCCTTAGAGAAATTTCTAGGATACATTATTTCCCACACTTTTTAAAAGTGGTATGTTGAACTTCCTTACACCCATGAGGTTTCTCCGTCAGTCTGTCAAAATTAAATTTAATTCTTTACTTTATGTCTCCATACTTATGAGACCCTTGAGATTTGTTGATCTCAATTTTTACTTTGAGGGTACATCAAAAAATTTCATTATACTTTCAAAGTCCTAAATATAAAAATATTTTTTTAGACTCATATTTATCCCATGAAATAAGAGGGAAACTTTACTTTGGGGGGAAATGAAAAAGTTGTAGGTGTATTATGAAAGTCTTGTGAAGTTTTCCTTATATGCCCTGATGAATTCTTAACCCTTCTACTTCAATACTAGAAAATTTTTCTCTATTTTAAGTTAGAGAGTGAGAGGAAAATATTTATAAAAAAAATTTGAATTCCATCCACTCCATTGCTTTGATATCTTCCTCGGGCTTTGTATTTTTTATCAACATCCATCATTGATCACCATCTCCTTCCATATGATAAATATATAGAATGGACTTATCTTTATTAGAGCATTGAAAAATGGATAATATATTTTCAATTGATATATTTTTATATTATTAAGGTATCAAAAGATCCACTAAAATTCAAATACTATTTTCACATAACGAAATCAATTGAAACTTACTCTTTCTTAGGGGGTGTGGGTTTTCCCCCTGATTCAGGTTTCTGTTCAAAACATGAGTTAACTAAGAAATTATTTTCATGATGTTCATGATTACTATTCCCATCAGGTTGATAGTGTCATTTGGGTAGTCATTACATTGCACATCACATCAGTTGTTGACTCGGTTCCTCTTATTCTTAGCCATTGACTAAAATAATGGGAAATTTTAGGGACGGTAATTTTAAAACTACTAAACACATAAAAGGTAAACTGTGAACATTGAAGGTATAACTCATAAATGAAATAATTTCCTTAACCTAGTAATTTCTATGTTTCAATATAATTTATCCATGATCTATTTCCTAATATAAAATATTATGTGCATTTTTATCCCCCTCATAATGGTTCATAAAGAGATTTTAAATTTACCAAAGAATATCCCTTAAGAGTGTCAAACCATATGTACATAAAGTTATCTTTTTTTCACCATATAATGATAAATTCAATCCCAATGTTCCCTTTTTATGATTATTTCCCCTAGGTACAACTATTCTAGAGCCCCATCTTCTTGTAGTATCTAGACAAGGATTTGGTTGCTTGGAAATAACTTACTCTATAATTTACCAATATTTAGGGTTTTATTACTATGTTTATTATTATTCCTAATTATTTCAATAAGGTTTTATAATCCAAATCCCCATAAATAAATAGACTTTCCTATGATGCCAACTATGATAACTCATATCATTAATACAATTTATTCCATGATTTATTGCATAAATATACACTTAAAATAACCCCAAAAAGGAATGAGGCCTAGTTTACCTAGGTAATTAGGTACATATAATAATAAATTTCAATATAAATATAATTACATAAACTAAAACTCCATAACATGCCCTTAAATTCTCTTGATCTTCTAAAACTTCACCAGATAACATGGGGATGTGCATAATAAAGGGGTGAGCTATAAGGCATAGTAAGGGAATAATCAAAGAATAAAATGATAAAAGTAATACATGCGATTAAATATTCATATAAAATAAACATTAAATGGGTGAGAATCATAAACATGAACACTGAAGCATGATATAAAATGATAACATGAAGGAAGTATAGGAATGTGGCAACAACATAGAATATGACATCATAAGCATAAGTCAAGGATAACATCCAAGAAATCATAATATTGTGTTATTAGAAAAACCTCCCATGCACCATATATGGTATCTCATGAGATAAAAACATTACCCAATTCATTGGAGGGATATACAATTCCATACCCACCCATCACATTCATATCATCTACATGCATTTGTGTGTCACATAGATCATTCAACATAAAAATTTATTTCATCACAGTTAATATCATGATTAATAATTATGGGTTATATACATAAAATTACCCAATAAATGAATAATAGTTTCAACTAGTTTAATACCCTTTATTGGAAATGGGGATGGGTATTCCCTACACAAATGTTTGGCATGAAAAAATCACAAGATAATTTTAGCAGCATAAAGGGTATACATAAAGGTTTATGTAAGGGGTGAATGAGAGTAAAAGGTAGTATCTAATTTCATGGTAATAATAAGTAAAGTTAATTTATGTGTACAAACACATTACAGCATGGTCATTTTAAATCAAAAAAGGCTTAGTATAAATAAAGTACTTGAAATAAAAAGAAGGGGAGAGAGTCTCTTACCTTAATAGGGTGATTCTAAAAGCTTGATAATAGCTTATTAAGATCTTGGGAACACCTTGGGAGGGATATAGATATTTAAAGGAATATTAAATTCATGCACAAAGGGTTTTGAGTGAAGATGAATGGGAGGTTGGTGGGTTTTTATAGAAAAATAGAGGGTAAATCTTAATTAATTTCTAAACTTAGGTTTTTGACTCTATATGATAAAATAATAAAAACTACAAACCTTATCATGGTTTTTCACATGGTTTATTCCAAATAGGGTTGGTTTTAAATATTTTATAATTACAATAACCTAAATCCTTAAAATAATACCCTTGGTGATGTGGAATTGAGTCATGTTTATAAAGAATTGATTTTAAATCCTTAAAATATAATATATGTTTTGAAGGATACATTAAGGGTGTATAAAATTAATCAAAAAACTTCAAAAAAACATATTATTTTAAATGATATACATATATTTGGTTTAGTATACCCTTTTTAGTATTTATTACATCACTTTTGGGATATTATGATGTCATAATACATATTGTATATTTATACCGTTTTTAAATTTTACCCAAAAATTTAAGGTTCTCAAAAAATTATAAAACCATTAGCTAATTTCAACATGTAAATTTTCAAAAATAATATTTATTTTATCAAAATGATTTTATAAATTTTAAAATTTGTACTTTTAAATCAAAATCCCCATTTATTGAAAAATACTGTTTTTTTTACAATAACAGTTTTATGACCCTTATAAAGATTACATTAGACTTAAATAAATTATATTTTCATTTTTATATAAAAAATATTATTTAAAATTGAAATTATATGAAAATAATATTTATTTCAAAATTATTTAATTTATTTAAAAGATTTTTTTAATTAACACTATATATTTTCAAAAAATACAATTGTAGTTTCTTTGTATAAAAATATAATTTTCATAAACTCATATATAATTGTAAATATAAATAAATAAGGAAATGGGATAAAAATAATCATTATTTTATTACAAATAATACTTATAAACTCATAATACTAGGGTCTAGATACATAACCCCTTATTACACTAGTGTATTCCCTAAGGGTAAGGTGTGTGATGGTGGGGATTTCTTGGCGTGGTTCAGAAAACATGGTTTTAGCCTTGATCTCAATGATCTTGAAATTATCTCATAAATAGTTTTGTTCATGATTTATTTATTGAATCTTAGATTGGGATTGGTCAAGGTTAAAATCGAGTTATTTCATCTCCCTTAGAATCTCTGATAAATAGGCTTCATAGGGTATGATCCTATGGGTTGAGGCCATCACTCCTTCCTTCTATGTCAATTGGACTTTATCATAACCATTAATATACTAATCTTAATGATCACTGTAAAATAGTTATATTATCAATATTTATGATGCTTAATGGTATCTTAAATCTAATAGACTATATAATGGTCCAAAATAATCAAATAAGCGCATTTATTTTCTATAATTACATTAATTAATAACACATTTATTCATTCTCAAAGGGAATTTCATATATAAAAAGTTCGAGTTGTTACACCTCTAGGACAGAGATTAGTCTAGCCCAAAGTCCCTCTACCCAAAGATAATTTACTGAAGATAGACTTAATTCTCATCATAACTTTAACGTCCAATATGTATGGACTATAATTAACTTCTTAATTCAAGATCATAACTAAGTACAATCCAAAGTCAAGGTAGAGGAAAACTAAATCAGTTATCATACCTATCTTGTAACTCTTTATATGCATGTTTGACAATTTATAGAAGTATTTTAACACTTTAAAATAAATCATACATTCTTTTATAATATAAAAATTATATATATGAATAAATTAGGGGATAAACTAAATAAATTAATAATTTAGGTAATTGAACATGTGAAAAAAATTATGAATAATTTATAAATAAATAATTTATAAACAATTTACAATTTATCCATTAATTATAGAAAATCCATAATTAAATAAATATAAACACTTTATATTTACTTCTAATATGAACTCCTTCACATTATTCTTTTATATGTAATTTTACATAAATGCATAATACCTAAAATATAAGAATTATTGTATGAACTATTCATCTATTATGTAAATAATCAGAGTATTGCATATTTAATTTTATTTAAACCTTGATCATATCAATTTTAAAAACTCATTTTGATATGGTTTAAATAATTTTTCAAATAAGGACTTTTATTTGAACAGTTCAAATTAAATATTATGAATAATTCATAATATTGAACATAAACTCTTATATTAGCCTTATTTTATAATTTATAAACATTTTATATAAGTACTCTTATAATTTTCATATAAAAATTTTAAATCTAAATTATAATTCATGTCATATAATTTCAAAAGTTATTTAATATTAACAATTAATATTATAGAATATTTATTTATTAAATGTTTTATAAACATTTAATAATTAATTATGAACTTTTTATAATTAATTTATTTATTAATAATCTATAAATTAAATAAATATTCAAAAATACCTATTTTATAATTTATAAATTATTTAAATAAATTCATAATTGAAATTTAGATAAATATAATTTTTTATTATATTATTTAATGATATACACAAGTTGTAAATCACAACTTACGTCAAAACGAATGTTGCATCATCTTGTGCTATCAATCATGTATTATGGTTGATAATGTATCTTGTGTAATATAAAACTAGTGATAGATGGGTTATGTAATATAAACTCATGGTTTCTGCTATTTCCAACTTAAAATATGGCTTGCATGAGATTGACCCTGCATGTGTAGCGACTTGTGTAAGAGTAACACAACACGCGTGGTTCCTGTGTAAGAAAAAATCATGTGGAATTGTCAAAATTGTGGGTTATTATAGGCCCTATGTAATATTAAACATTATATCTTGGGAATTGGTTTTTATGATATCGCCTATATCATAACATTGATATGATTCTTTATGTTATATCGCATGAACAATTCACACTTGTTCTGACATATTTTACAATTCCCCATATCATACCCTATGATATGTTAAAAAATATAAAAATGACATTGGATTTTACCCTATAAGATCACATATCATAAGACATAATCCAGACACATTAAAATATCACATATCATAATATTGTCCATAGTACAAAGTTTATATTGTTTTTAACGATATAAAATATGACATTAAAAATGATATATGATTTCATCATTTTAAATCATGGTTTCCTAAATCATGAATCATGATGAAGATTTGATACCACTGGTGGGTGTTTAAAGATTGAAAAACACTCATTCATGGTAGTGGCAGTAATTAGAAATCACAAAACCCAAGATCTACTATGAATGAAATTGAAACCATATATATACATAAATGAAGAAATTGTGTACCTTTCACTGATGAATTACTAATGCAATTTTATTCAATCATATGGTTGATAAAGATCACTAAGATGAAGCCATCATACTCTCTCCTTTGTAGTATATTCATAGGCCGACTGAATCACCCAACGACTTAGGAAGGAACCTCCTCTATTCTCACGGCATGCTAGTGCCTCTCAAGGTAAAGTAGGTAGGAAGTGAGATTCGAAAGAGAATCCATAGAATATCACACACCACTTCCATGTACTTTGGCCTATTTATATAGGCCTCATGAAATTCTCAATCCATACATGGAATTTACTCTAACATTACAAAATGTTTAAGTATTTTAATTCATTTATAATATTTATAAACATTTAGCCATTCCAACTCACATATGTTTCATCTTATGAAATGTTTAATGATATCATGATCTGAGAGAAAATATGAATGTTAGATATTAACAATATATTATCTTTGATTGATTCATTCAAATTAATGTATTATGATATCAATATATCATATGACATAAAATAGAGAAGTAAATAGTGTTATGATATCCTATATAGGCACCAATGATATTGTAAGAACCCGAACCTTCTTTTCAGGTATGGGTTTTTCTTTTTTGGTGTTTTTGTGAAAAATGGTAGAATCTGAAAATTTAAGGAGTGCATGCCGTGTACTTTGGAGTACACGTCGTGTACTCGGTTGTTGTAGGTGATTGTGTATTGGTCGTGTAACGGCCAAGTACATGGTATTGTGGGGTAACCTGCAGACCACCTAAAGTAGGGCCTAATAAAGGCATATACACATCATGTACTTTTAAAAGACACGTCATGTAATTTTATTTTTAATTTTTATATCAGACTGAGGTCATGTCTCATTCACAGAAAAACCTTCTTCTTAGCCCGTCTCATCCAGGAGCGACCGAAGCCGACAATTATTCTCTAAGCCCCCAAACCACTGTCTTTTCTCTGAATCAACCGTTATCAATTACGTTGGAATCTCCATGATGAGTTCTTACTTCTTATAGAGACTCACTCCTTGATTTCTATTCTTTCATGAGATATCCTTGGTTGAATGTTTTAGACATTTTTATAAATCTACCATGTTCTAGGTCGATTAAATGGTCGACGCCGAAGTATATCAATCGTACAATGCTGAGGTAGGTGGTTTGTGACTTTCTATAGTTAGTCTTTTAATTTTATGTGAAAAAGTTCCCAATACCCTAGATTGGGGTATTGTGTGTTTAGGGATTTTAACCTTGTTGATGTCTGCTATGCTTTTTTGCTTGAGTTAGGGATCTTGTTTGTAAATAGGGTTATTTTTCCATGTTATGGAGGTGTTTTCCCATGTTTGTTTTGATATTGACAGTTTGGTATAGTTTTTCTTGTTAGCATTCTTGATTTCCATGCCTAGTGTTGTTAGGATGGAGTGATTTATCTGATGTTGTGGCATGCTTTATAGCTATTTATCCAAGTGGTTCTTATGGTTTACTTTGGCTGTTGAATATCGTTTGTGTATGATTGCTTTACACAGGGATGTGGGAACCTGATGTAGTGATACCATAGGGGGGATCGATGTTGAGGGTTTCCCCAGAGTGTCTTTTGTATTTATCACATGGTGAGACCATATAGGAGATTGACGTTGAGTGATCCCTCAGAGTGTCAATAGTTACTTTCACAAGACCACAGGGGGAATTGACATTGAGTGCTTCCTCATAGTGTCTGTAGTTTATCATTAAAAGGATATAGGGGGAATTGATGGTGAGTTCTTCCTCAGAGAGTCTTTGTTTGCATGAGACCAAAGGGTTTAGACCATGTGAGCTTACCCAGGAGGTCATTATATCCTTATATAAGTTCAACTAGATGGGTTAGGCTATGAGAACTTACCCAGAGGGTTACTTGAGACTGATTGGTTAAACCAGAGGGGATAGGTTGTGAGAACTTCCCAGAGGGTTGATTTTTTTTTTGGTTGAATAATTGATGAATGTAAATGAATCTAATTGAAACTGTAGGACTAATTACTTTATATTACTTCCTTGTTTATTGCTTCATTTTGCTTATTTCCTGCTATATATATTCACTGACTATTAGGAACAGATCTTTGGGTGGTTTCCTATTGGTATTTTTCTCCCTACCTGTTTGGGTCATGATTTTGGGCCCAAACAGATTATATTTTTTGCAAATATATATAAGGGAAAGCACCCTTCTACTTTAGGTACTTGACTATTATGAAGCTGGGGAGCATGGGACCAAGCAGAGGCTTGCAATGCTGTTGGAGTTGTTTACTTGTTTTTCCTATATACTTTAGTTTAGTAATGTTTTATATCATTGTGACTTGTTTGGATTTTTTCCTAGATACTTGTGACATGCATCATTATTGATATATGTATATTCTATAATTGTTTATTTACTTCCAGTATTCTGTTGTTTATTGTTGTATGGTTTTATTATTTTTTTATCTACTATTATATTTTTCTTTCCACTTCATTACTCTGCCAATGAGGGCATATTTTTTCCACCATCACATCCAAGGCCCTCATTTCTAGTCGACAGCCTCTGGCATTTGGGGAAATGCACTTGAGGCCATGTAACTAACCGGGTACAGGGCACCTTTGGGCGGAACCCTGAACCGAGACGTTACAAAGTGGTATCAGAGTGATTATTTTCTTATTTGACTTATTGTTTGGAGCTTATAGCTAGGGATAGGAAGGAATAGGTAGTTGGTAATAAGTTGTGCCTGGGAGTTGCTAACCCGTGTACAGGGAAAAGCTAATTTACCTTGATTAATGCATTTTTTCTGGTTTGTAATTTTACAGTTGATTTGACTTCACCATTGGGTGATTCATATGTTTTGTGTTGTTAACGTTGATAATATTGAGGTTATATTTCTATTTAAACCCAATGAGATGAGGTTATTCCATCCCATGCATCATATAGGCACTTTTTATAGATCACATATCATGCATTCTTGTCATGCGATTACCAATTGCATGTTGTTGTGATAGATGTTGTGCTAGATATACATGTTGTTGTGATAGATTCCTTGATATAATACCTAATATTTGATAGGGTATTGTATTTTGTAAGGTTACATTGAATTAATGCCAAAATTTGGTTCTTGAGGTGTTATAGGCCCTCATGGATTGGAATTTGGTGGATCATTGCACTGTTATGCTTGTATATGACATGTATAAGATTCCAAACTTTGATTTGTGGGGAGTATGGCCCCTCATGAATCAGAATTTGGATCTTTAATGTTTGTTTTAGTGTTTTTCTGGATTTTGGAGTTGTTTCTGAGGCTTACTGTCTGGAAAAAAACCCAGAATACACGGTGTGTATTGCTGAATACATGCCATGTATCCTTCTATTCTATAAGGAACCATTTTTCTTAAGTACATTTTGTGTACTATATGTACACACCATGTAGTATATAATCGTGTCACTGGCCATGTGGGCATAGACATGGGGTTGGGAAATACTTGGAGGAACATGTCGTGTATCGAACGTACACGCCGTGTTGTAAGGACCGTGTGTCCACTCGTGTGACTAACGATAATGATGTATGAAACTTAAGTTATACACGTCGTGTCCAACTTGAACACACCATGTAGTATAACCCATGTATCTGGTTGTGTGACTAACAACACGAGTTGGTGAAATCCTTCTAGTACACGTCATGTCTAGTACGAACATGCCTTGTAGTCTCGTTCTAGGAGAATCGTGTGGGTTAGTCATGTAGAAGAACTTGAGCAGGAGAAAAAGATTCAAGTATACGCCATGTCTTGGGAGAACATATCGTGTGTGTGGGGTGTTACATGACCAAGGGTTTTCAGGATTACACACCCATGTGAAGGCTTAAATGAACACACCGTGTAGGGGTCATACACGTCGTGTATCCTTGTTTTGAAAAACTTGAATGCTTTCCTTCTCATGTTCCTTTATTTCACTTCTAAGTTTTAGTCCTTGATAATCTTGAACTAAGGTGTGTGATTGACCTTTCAGATTCATGTCACTGAGACGTCATCCAGTTGTACGCCAGATATAGGGAAGTGATCAAACATCAGACATGGCTCATCAGGGACTACTAGTAGATCCTCCAGTTGTTCACATCTTGGCACCAGCCATTATCCCAAATACAGGTGCTGATGCACAGTTTTAAGAGGGCTTCATCAGGTTTATGCAGACCTTCCGAGGAGCACCACATCTTGCCCCATCTATGGAAGAATTGATGCGAGTCTTTCAGCAGTAGCATCCTCCCACTTTCTCAGGGGATGGAGAACCTCAGGCTGTAGAGTCATGGTTAGAAGCCATGCTATCGACCTTCGAGCATCTAGAGATGCCTCCAGAGTAGAGGGTGAATCTTGTTATGTATATGCTTCAGGATTCCGCTAAGAGGTGGTGGGATGCGATCTCATAGGTAGGATTCCAGAAGGTTATGGCTTGGGGTGAGTTCTAGAGTACCTTCTATGATTACTTCTACCCGGAGACTTTGAGGGTCGATCTAGCCCGAGATTTCATGAGTCTGGAGCAGGGTACTCTTTCATTCATGGAGTATTCTTCTCGCTTCACATAACTATAGTGCTTCACACCCATTCTAGGGGGTGATGAGTTATTCTTGGAGAGGAAGTTTGAGGATGGTATCAAGCATGACATCTGATCTCAGGTGAAAATCTTTAGGTTGACTTCCATTTCTTCTATTGTCAAATAGGTGCTGATCACAGAGCACAACTTGAGGGATTCTGGAGCTATGGGCTAGGGCGGTTTAGCATCCAGAGTTGTTGATTCTTTGTATGATAGTAGGAAGTGCGGTTGGGAGTATACACGTGGAGATCCGAGTAGGTGAGATACACCTTCAGGTAGCTAGGTGATATGCTACCAGTGTGGGAAGGGCGGGAATACGATGCCACTTTTCTTGAGAGACCCAGTGGAGTGCCAATATTGCGGTAAGATGGGACAACTTTAGCGTTTATTTCAGTTTTTCTCACCAGAAGCTAGTGACAGGTGTTCCTCTATGACTCCTCATTCAGGAGTAGCACCACCAGTTTCTCATCAGTATGGGAACTGGAGTTCTTTTGGCCGTTCAGGCCGAGGTGGAAGTCAAGGTCGTGGTAGGCAGTCGGCAGGCTTTCAGTAATAACAAGGTGGATCAGCTCAGGGTGGTCAGGCAGGGTCACAGGGTCGTGGTATAGGCCATGATTTTTCATTGGAGCAGACCCAACAGAATCAGGATCTCGATCCCTCTATAGTTTGAGGTGCGATCTTAGTTGCCTCAGTCTTAGATTCTATACTTTTCGATATAGGGGCTTCCCATGGTTTCATATCTGTTGTTGTTGTGGAGAGCCTTGGGATTTGTATCTTTAATTTTGTTGATGTCTTAAGATTGAACACTCTATTGGGGACAAGAACGTCTAGTGTACGTCAGTGCAAGGAGTTCCCTCTTGAGGTTTGTGGGTGTCACTTCTTATGGTACCTCTATGTCCTAGAGATGACGGGAAATGATGTCATTCTAGGAATGGACTGGTTAGTTCCCTTCTAGGATTTTGTCAGCTTCTATCATCATAGGATGAGTTTCACATCACCATAGGGCAGTTTGTTCTTATATAAGGGAGAATGGGATGTCCAGGAAAGTAGAGAAGGACCTGAGCATCATGGGTTGGGAGGAGATACAGCCCAGATTGCTAGTCTATATCTGGATGACCAGCGGACTTCAGAATTAGACTTTCCTCTAGCGGTCGATCGTTTCAGGGATGTCTTTCCAGAGGACTTTTCAGGTTTTCCTTCGGAGTGATAGGTGGAATTTTCTATTGAGCTTGTTCTAGGAGTGGCACTGGTGTCCATTCCTCCTTATAGGATGGCTACATTAGAGTTACAGGAGCTCAAGAAGCGGTTAGAGGAGTTACAGACGAAGGGTTTCATCCGACCCAGCACTTCTCCTTGGGGTTCTTCTATCCTTTTTGTGAAGAAAGTGGATGGTACCCTCAAACTTTGTATGGATTATCGTAAGATGAACCAGTTTACAGTCAAGAAATGATATCCCTTACCGAGGATTGATGATCTCTTTGATCATCTTTGAGGAGCCCAAGTGTTCTTGAAGATTGACTTGAGATCCGGTTATCATAAGTTGCGCGTTGGACCATCAGATATACTTCTTACAGCATTTCAGAGTAGGTATGGTCTATACGAGTATATGGTTATGTCATTCGGTCTCACGAACGCACCTGCAATTTTCATGGCATTGATGAACTGAGTGTTTCATCCATACTTGGATTCTTTTGTGGTAGTCTTCATGGATGATATCTTGGTGTAATCTCACACTTGACACGACCATGCTACCCATATTGAGATCATTTTTAGTACACTGAAAGAGCATTAGTTATATGTTAAGCTCTCAAAATTCTACTTTTGGATGGACTAGATTCACTTATTGGGTCATGTTATCTTAGAGACAGGAGTATCAGTAGACCTAGAGAAAGTAAGGGAAATAGTTTTTTGGGAGCAGCTGAAGAATGTATTTGAGGTGTAAAGTTTTCCAAGGCTGACTAGATACTATAGGAATTTTATATAGGACTTTTCATGCTTAGTAGTGACACTGAAGGGTCTGACTAAGAAGGGTGTGACGTACCTATGGATAGATTCTTGGGATTCAACCTTTTAGGAGCTGAAAGGGAGGTTTACTTCATCACTGATACTAGTTTTTCCGAAGCCGGGAAAGATCTATACTATTTACTATGATGCATTAGGTATCGGGCTAGTGGATGTGCTTATACAGGGGGAAGGAGTCATTGCGTATGGGTCTCGGCAGTTGAGGCCACATGAAAGGAATTACCCGACGCATGATCTCGAGTTGGCTGCAGTTGTTCATGCTTTATTTTATTGGAGACATTATTTGTTGGGAGATAATTTTTTGGTTTTCACCAATCATAAAAGTCTCAAGTATATCTTTACACAGCGCGATTTGAATTCGAGACAATGAAGATGGGTTGAGTACCTTCAGTCTTTTGAATTTGAGCTTTCCTACATGCCTGTGAAAGGAAATGCAGTAGCTGATGCATTGAGAATAAGGACTCAGATACAGGAAGTTCATGAGGAAAATAGTGAGTGGCAGCTTATGGCTTTGTTCTCTGAGATGCATTTGGAGTTTCACGATAGACAGGGGCAGATGTTTCTTTCTTCTGTGGCTGTTACATCTACTTTACTTGATTGAGTTCGAATGAGGTAGATATTAGGTTATAAATTCCTAGTCCTACAGGAGAGTGTTTTAGGGTAGGACCCTATTCTTAGATGGACAATAGGTGAGGATGATATCTTGCATTTTCATGGGTGTGCATGGGTCTTCGCAGACATACGTGAGGAGATGACGCGGGACTTTCATTCCTTAGTTTGGGAAGTTCCTCCTGGTGTTACCAAGATGTATCCAGATCTGCATCATCGGTATTGGTGGCCAAATATTAAGAGAGATGTTGTTGGGTTTGTCTTGATATGTTCCACCTATCAGTAATTGAAGGTAGAGCATCAGCGACCAGAAACACTTTTGCAGTATTTACCCATTCCTGAGTGGAAGTGGAATGATTTTCGTGATGGACTTCGTGATAGGTTTACCGAGATTTCCTTGAGGGAATGATATAGTTTGGGCTGTCATTGATAGACTCACGAAGGTTTCTCACTTCTTTCTGATCAAGGAGACCTCCAGTGTAGATGAGCTGGGATGTTTGTACATTCGATAGAATATAAGTTTACATGGAGTTTCACTCTCCATTATTTCAGATAGGGATTCCCATTTTACTTCTCGGGTCTGGAAGGGACTATAGAGGGATTTGGGTACATAGGTACTTCTGAGTACAGCTTACCACCCCCATACAGATGGCCAGTCCAAGTGTACTATTCAGGTGCTAGAGGACATGATTCAATCATGCGTCCAAGATTTTGGAGGTTCTTTAGAGAAGCACATACCTCTTTTGAAGTTTACCTACAATAATAGTTTTCAAGAAACTATTTATATGGAACCTTACGAAAATTTGCACGGTATTCCATGCCGATCACCCCTATGTTTGATAGAAGCAAGGGAGGCAGCTATGTTGGGACCTCATCTTGTCCAGGAGAGCACAGAGCAGGTAGAGTTGATTCAGAAGAGGATGGCTATTACACAGTCATGAAAGAAGTCTTATGTTGATCGACAAAGATGACCTCTGGAGTTTGAGGTCGGAGTTTATGTTTTTCTATGTGTCACACTGAGGTTGAGACATAATATTATTAGGAGACAGGGAAAGCTCTCGCTAAGATATGTTGGACCGTTTGAGGTTTTGGACAGAGTCGGTCTAGTTTTCTATCAGTTTCAATTACCTCAAAGGTATCGGGCTATGCATGACGTCTTCCATGTTTCTCAGCTACGGCGTTACTTCTTAGACCCATCTCATGTTTTCCAACCTTAGGAGGTTGAGTTATAGGCGGATGCATCATTCAAAGAGAATCTTATCTGGAATGTTGATCATGGCGCGAAGGTTCTTTGTGGCTGGTATGTTCCTCTAGTACGAGTGTTATGGCAGCACAGGTGAGTACAGGATGAGACTTGGGAGAGGGAGGTCGATGTATGATCACAGTGTCCGGAGCTGTTTGAGGATTCTTATTCTAAGCCACCTTGCTAGGGAAATTTGGGGATGAATTTCTTTAAGGTGGGAAGTTTGTAAGAACCCAAACCTTCTTTTCAGGTATGGGTTTTTCTTTCCTGGTGTTTTTGGGAAAAAGATGTGAATCTGGAAATTTAAGGAGTACACGTTGTGTACTTTGAAGTACACGCCATGTACCCGGTTGTTGTGGGTGACCATGTACTGACCGTGTAATGGCCAA
This sequence comes from Viscum album, assembly GCA_963277665.1. NCBI lineage: Eukaryota > Viridiplantae > Streptophyta > Magnoliopsida > Santalales > Viscaceae > Viscum > Viscum album. Next base: position 197,263,051 of record OY728133.1, on the reverse strand, counting down.
GTACATGGCCATGTGAGTTAACCTAAAGTCCGCCTAAATCAAGGCCCGATAAAGTCATATAAACACAGTGTAATTTTAAAATAAAAACCATATACTTTTATTTTTAATTGTTATATCGGACTGGGGTTGTGTCTCATTCATAGAAAACCCTTCTTCTCAGCCCGTCTCATCCAGGAGCGACCAAAGTCGATGATTCTTCTCCGAGCCCCTGACCTACTATCTATTCTCCGAATCAGCCACTATCGATTGTGTTGGAATCACCACAGTGAGTTTTTCCTTCTTCTAGAGCCTAGTTCCTTGATTTCTCCTCTTTTGTGAGATATCCTTGGTTGAATTTTTTATAAATTTTTGTATATATACCACGTTCTAGGTCGATTCAAGGGCCGACACTGAAGTATATTGATCGTACAACACCGTGGTAGGTGTTTTTTTCCTTTACATAGTTAGCCTTTTAATTTTATGTGCAAAAGTGCCCAATACCCTAGATTAGGGTATTGTGTGTTTAGGGATTTTAACCCTGTTGATGCCTTCTATGCTTGTTTGCTTGAGTTAGGGATCTTATTTGTAAATAGGGTTATTTTGAAATGATATGGAGGTGTTTTCCCATGTTTTTTTTTGATATTGACCATTTGGTATAGCTTTTCTTGTTAGGATGATTACTTTATATGCCTAGTGTTGTTAGGATGGTGTGATTTATCTGATGTTGTGACATGCTTTGTAGCTATTTAGACAAGTAGTTTTTATGGTTTACTTTGGATGTTGAATATCGATTGTGCATGATTGCTTTACACAGGGCTGTGGGAACCTAGTGTAGTGAGACCATAGGGGGAATTGACGTTGAGTGATTCCCCAGAGTGTCTGTTATATTTATCACACTATGAGACCATAGGGTGGATTTATGTTGATTGTTACCTCAGAGTTTCTATAGTTACCATCACGAGACCACAGGGGAAATTGATGTTGAGTGCTTCCTCAAAGTGTCTGTAGTTTATCGTTAAAATTCTATAGGTGGAATTGATAGTGAGTGATTCCTCAGAGAGTCTTTGTTTTCATGAGACCAAAGGGGTTATACCATGTACCTAGGAGGTCATTATATCCTTGTATAAGTTCGACCAAAGGGGTTAGGCTGTGAGAACTTACCCAGAGGTTACTTGAGACTGATTGGTTGAATCATAGGGGATAGGCTATGAGAACTTCTCAGAGGGTTGATTGTTTCCATTTGGTTTAATAATTGATGAATTTAAATCAATGTAATTGAAACTATAGGACTATTTACTTTTTAATACTTCCTTGTTTATTGCTTCATTTTTCTTATTGCCTTCCATATATATTCACTGACTGTTATGCACAGATCTTTGGGTGGTTGCCTACTGGTATTCATCTCACACCCTGTTTGGGTCATGATTTTGAGCCTAAACAAATTATATTGTTGCAGGTATAGATAAGGGAAAGTGTCATTCTCTTCAGGTACTTGAATGTTGTGAAGATGGGGAGCATGGGACCAAGATGATGCTTGCGATGTTGTTAGAGTTTTTTACTTGTTTTTCCTCTGTACATTGGTTTAGTACTATTTTCTGATATTGTGACTTGTTTGGATGCTTTCCTAGATACTTTTGACATGCATCATTATTGATATATGTATATGTTGTAGTTTTTTATTTACTTCCAGTCTTCCGCTGTTTATTATTGTATGGTATTATTATTGCTTCAGCTACTGTTATCTATTTCTTTCCATTGCATTACTCTGCCAATGAGGGCATAGTTTCCCCACCATCACACCCAAGGCCCTCGCTGCTAGTCGGTAGCCTCTGGTGTTTGGGGAAATGCGCTTGAGGCCATATAACCAACCAGGTACGAGGCACCTTTGGGCGGCACCCAAAACCATGACATTACAGATATAACCTCAATTCATACAATATTCCTTAATTTTCTTCATATCATACTATAAAACATGTACATGTCATGCACTATGATATAGATGTTTATTACCCTCTTTCTTTCTTTCTATATTATGAAACCATTCATTAATAGGGAAAACCTGGTATAAACATCAAAAATAAATGAATCATTCACTACCTATATTTAAACTAACAACATTCAATATTTTATCATAATCATAACCTTTCTGAATTTCTATAGGAAGGTCACTATTATTTTTCTTCTTCTGTGGTTGTGTGTTTCTTTTATTGGGGTAATTTTCTTCAAAGTGACCCTATTTTTGGTAGAAAAATTTATCAAGAGTTCTAACCCTTCAATTTGATAAATTTCTTTTAGTTCTATTTTTTATTAATATGGTAATCCCTAATTTTAATTTTATGTTTTTTATTTCCTCTAGTGGTTAGGGCCTCTCCTTTAACCCCTTAACCAAACCTATGTTAAAGCTCCCAAAAATGAAGGTAATTTTTTAAAGAAATTATATAAAGAGATTATGAGGGGAAAAGGCCTTTAACTTGAGAGATTATATTGAATAACTTATATTTTAAGGTGTCCCATGGAGTTTACATTTTAAGGATGACCCACAATACATTTGAGGGTTGACTTATAGGAATTAACTATATATGATTAATGTCAGTTCTATTTGAGATTCTCTAATGCTCAGGTCAATTTGAGATGCTCCAATACTTCAGGGTTGACTCGATGGTCCCAACAATTTATTATTAAGATCAATTCCATTAAAGGATGATTCAAAGACCCTTTTATGGCCTAAAGGGCCACCGGAAGGTAGCTTTAGGATTCACATGAGGGATTTCTTATTCAAGGTCCAAAGATCAACAAGGGGGTCATTTGTGGTAGGCTTGAAGATTTAATTTCATTTTCATAGTGATGCCTATAATTCATGTTATAGTGGTTATTATAATGAATGTTACAATACTGACAAAAGATAGAAAATTTTAGGATTTAAACATAAGACCGCTTAGATGTCAATACTTATTATCTTCATTCATAGGTAATAGGAGTTGAGGTATGATAACAAAATTATTTTATAGACCTCGTTTTTTATTTTTACATGAATAACTAATATTTTCAAAATTAGTTTGTTAGAATCACCCAAATATTCCTTTAATAAAGTCCAAGGTCTAATATTAAATATGTATATTTGTGTTTTCTTGTAATATATACCTATTATATATTTATTCATATAAAAATATTCAAGATTAATCCAAATATCAATTGTTTAAGGCTTATCAACTACCTCTCTAAGGACCTGATACCCTGGAGTAAGAACAATAACATTATGTTACTTTTCATAGGTTACTGAGACTTTAATTATGGACTTGATACCTTAGAGTAAGAATAATGAAATTATGTTCCTTATCATAAGAAAAATAATTTTTTCACCATCAAATATTTCCTTCTTATTTTATCCCCATGAGGAATAATCTACTCATTATTGAACTAGAATAAACCTCATTTTTATTCTCATGTTGATTTTATTTTGATCATTAAATTTTCAATTTCATATTTAACTATAAACATCTTGAATCTATATCTCTAATATCAATTTTAAATTTATGTAATAGTTTCCTCTTATTACCAAAATTTAGATTATATAGTATATTATGCCAAAAAATTAATTAAATTTATTTGCATCAAAAGAAAAATAAAGTTTTGAAATCCCGTAATCAAAAAATTAGAATCACACAAATTGTATGAACTAATCCTAAATATCCACTAAAAAATATAAAATTTTTCAAAATATATAGAAATATTTATTTAAGAAAATTTATTATAATATGAATAGGAAAATTATAGGTATGTATCCTTCTACATTAATTACTCCATTATTTGAAAAAATGAAGTAATTATTCTTCTGTTGATTAGTAATTCATGCTTAGTTCAACAGCTGTTTCATCTTCCTAATGTGAACCCTCATGGAATATTCCTTGGATTTCCCTATAAAATATTTAAGTGATTTTCTCAAGAACCAAAAAAATTACAATTATTTTTTAAAAAATTATATTATAAATGTTAAGTGTTTCAACAAAATTCTATGAATGTTGAATATTTAAAACCATGATCATTAACAACCTTCCACGTATTCTATTTTTCACTATCCTCCACATCAGACGTTCCAGGTATTCCTATATGTGGGATTATCAGAACACTAAAAACTCAAATTTTAATCTAAAATTTAGGATGCAAACTAAATAGAGATAGGATGAATATATTTTAAGGTGAAATTTATGATAATATGCATGTTACTGGGCTATTCATTCTAGTGAATTATAAATATGATCAAAGTTTTATACTAAGTTGCAACTCGTATTTTGAATTCATATTTGTTAGAAAATAATTTATTTTTATTCCTCTACTATCTTTTATTAAGTTTCTCATCTAATGCTAACATGATTTAGAATAAATTTATCACTTTTCCAAGATCCATCATAAATATAATTAACAATATGATGGGTAATTCAGACATCATAATTACGCATATTTTTTCATTAAACTTTCCCAGATATTCAAAGAATGTAATGATCTCAGATATATTTAAAATTTGAAAAATATTTTCATCAGTTTCAATTTAAAATAACAAAATACTGATTGTCATTACTTATTGGCCCCATGATGGCTTATTTGTAGAACCCAAAAATAAAAAGTTTTTCATCATTGGTCATGATCTTCATAGTCTTAGATTTCTATGTGAAACCCTTGAACTCCTCCTTCAGCATTACAATAGAAGAGTATAAGAAATATATAAAAAACAAAGTATAAATCAAAATCCACATTTTGGGCATGGTATTGTCCAATAAATCCCTTCATAGATAATATATTCAAAATTTCCAAGAATCGTATGAACTTACCGTAAGGAAATGAATTTAAAATTATGGTCAGTTTTTATTTTTTCCCTTAATACTTGATTGTATTTATTGAAATATATATTAAAGTTAAGTATGATATCTATATGTTCATATTTACCATTATAAACTCGGTTTTTATCTAAATTAGGGAAATTAAAATATCATAGTTTACCATTATATTTGAATTAGGTGATTCAAGTTCTATTATTATTCCTTTGAATCATATGGTTTACGTAATAGCCACATTAAATGCTGTATATTTAACCTTTGTTATCTATAAATCCATAAAATATTTCATGTTATATTTCCAAGTTATATACCCTATATATGTTGTGGGAAAATCCAACTGTTGACTTTTTTATGTCAATATTAGGTGTGTAATTCAATTCAAAAAATCATTGAACATCATAACTCGTGATAAAATCAATTCCATGATGTAAATAAATATTATATTATTTTGAAACATACATGATTAGTCATTTTAAATGAAAAAATAATAAGTGTGCAAATCAGACATAAAATTTTGAACTATATTTGCATATGATATTCGGTCCATGTATGTTTTTCCACTAACATTAGAATGTGACTAACTAGTGGATTATTTATAGTGTTATCATAATTAAGTATATAAAGATATCATATTTGGTATACCATATTTTTAAAATACTTTTATCAAATATTCCTTTTTTGATAAAAAATAAATTTGTGTTCCTCTTATTTCTATGTATTTTTATACCTAGTATTTTATAGCCTATATATAAATATTTCATTTCAAATTCAGATTTCAACAATTATTTAGCATAGTCATTCAATTAAATATCTTTATAAGTAATAAACATTTCATAAACATACAAAATCAAATGGATCATATATGTATCATTATTTTAAAATAAACACAACCAAAAAATGAACTTATTATAAAATATTTTTGGAACTTGTGTGAATAAAATATTTTGTATTATTTTATAAATGTATTTTTAAACCATAAATTTAATTTTTAAGAAGAAAAACCATACTAATATTATATTTATTTAATAAATTAATATAGACCATGACACCTACCTACACCCTAGAAAGCAAGTGGAGGTTGGGTAGTAGGAGAGGCTAGAAGGTAGCCTTAGAAAGAGGGGGTCCCACACTATAGGTATATTCTATAAGGGGGACACATCCTAGCCACAACAATTAGTTAGTAAGTTGTTTTTTAGTGGTTCACATGAGAAATAAGTAGATTTTATGTTGTTATAAATGGGGTAGGGATGGAGATATTGAGGGATATGCTGGTGGGTTCAACTGTAGGCTTGGGAGATAGAATTCTCAGGGACTCTCAAGTATCACTTCCATTCTCTTTATTATAATAATTCTACTTCTCCCCCTCTTACTATATTTATAATCTTGATTTTATCAATATATATATATATATACATATATGAAGACATCTGTTTTGGTGGTTCTATTAGTGTAGGGGTTTTATCAAATTGGTTTAGTTATTTTTTTAGCAAAGAAGGTTGCACCTATGCATGTGGCTCATCGATGTAGTTGATAATGGAATGAATTTTCTATTTTTTAGTTAATTTTATAAGTTTGTTTACCCAAAAAAAATTAAAATATATTGGGTGATGATGAAGTGTTCAATGAGGATGGAGATGTGTGGGGGTGGAGGAGAGTGTGCATGCGGTGAAGAAAAAACAGGAGTGGGATGTATGCATGAAGTAGGATCATTGTGTAATCCACTACTTAATATAACCAAAGACGATCCATAAATATTAGAGGATAATATAGAAAAATTCTTGGAATAATCTATGAGAAAAAAATACTTTGATAAATTTTAGAATATTGGGATGATTTGGATGTCCTGCACCTGGTCAAGGTAAAAGTGCAGATGTGGCAATAGTATAAATAGGATAATGTGGTGATGTCTTTAAGGAAACTAAATTTAATAAGTGTCATGAGAAAGAAGATTTTTGGGAATAATTTTTCACCAATTACAATCAGTTTTACATCCTCAATCTTGGGGAAAACACTGATTTTAAAGGCGAAGTGAGTGATGGATACCATGACACCTCACTACATAATGGGAAGCAGGCAGAGGATGGGAATTAGGGGAGGCTGGGAGGCAACCTGGGCAAGAGGGGGTCCCACACTAAAATCAAATTCTAAAAGGTGGATATATCCTAGCCATAACTATCCATAACTATTTTTTAAGGGTGTATGTGGGAAATAAGTAGAGCCCAGGATGATATAAGGGGGTGGAGAGAGTGAGGGATATCATAATTATTCTTCTAGTGGGTTCGACTATAGTCTTGGGTGAGAGTATCCAAGGGGGGTCTCGAGTATCACTTCTATTATTTTTTCTCTCATAATTATCATTATGCCCCATCACACTATATTTCTTCTCTTGATTTTCTCAAAATATATACAAACATGCTTGTTCCAATGGATTCACTGGTGTAGGGGGTCAATCATAAACCTCCAAGATGTCTCATATAATTATTTTTAACTAATTATCTATATAGAAAAGTTATTTTTACATTTATTTTTTTAAAATGAATATCAAAGGAAGTTATAAAGATCAATAATATTCTCAAGGATTTATTCTAACCACTGGTCAAAATATCTCAGTGTAATCAATTTATTCCCTTTTGAAAAAAACCTTATCTATTACGTTATCTTTATATTTAATTCATTATTTTTCACTAGACCCTTTATTTATTTTAAAAATCCATTTTGACCCTATTATTTTAGAAATAGAATGTTTCTATACTAGGTTTCAAGTTTAATTTTTATTTAGAGATTTAAACTCCTCTTTTATGGATTCAATACATTTATTATAATCTCTCACACATAAATAATCCTTATAGATTTTGTTTCATCAAATAATATTTCAGTGGTTACAAATATAGCATAGGAAGTTAATTAAACTAGTAAAAGCCTCATTGAAGGTCTAACTACCCTCGTAAATTTGTTCATCACTAATTGATAATTAGAAACTATACTTGAGACCATCAATAGTTCAGGTGATTTTTTCATCTAGTGGGGGTTGTTCAGTATCAATTTCAGGGTAAGAAAATTGATGCACCTCAACCTAAAAACCCCTGTAGGTTTATTATCAAGGTATATAATTTTTTTCTATTTTTTCTAACCATAACCCTTTCATCAAAAGTTACATCATTTATCAAGATAAATTTAGAAAAACATGGATGACTAACCTATAGTTTATAGTAATTCATCACTACAAGATATGTTTTAAAAATACACTTTTCTCTTCTTTTAAAAAAAATCAATCACTAATTTTTTTGGGGAAATGGAATATGTCATGGGTGTTAAAACCTTTACATAAATAATGTATAATAGAATCCCTTTCCACTAACGTATAGGCTGGTACACTTAAAAATAAACTTAAAATGTGCATATGTTGTACACTAGAAGGATTTATGGTTATGGAAATTGGGTGGCATATGGGTTTATTTTTCTTCAAGAGTTATTATTCAATGGTATTAAATATAATAATATTAATATGGTGGGAAAAATCCATAATAATATTTCCCCATAAATATTTAGGATTTCTGTGATAGAAGAATATATCTCTCACTATTTCTATTATATCTATATTAATTTTTTTAGTTATCTCATTTTGTTAGGATGGGGTATCCCTAACAATCTTATGTATCATAACACAATTATCCCTATAGAGTTCTATAAATTCATTTTAAATAGACTATAGATGATTATAATGTTTAAATATATTTAGTTTCTTCTCTCTTTAGTTCTCTATGTGATTTTTTTAATCTTAAAAATATTTGAAATTTTTATATTTGTGTTTTAAAATGTAAATTTAAATATTCCGAGGAAATATTATATTATGGTGAGGAAATAGTTCCATCATCCATGTGATGAACCCTTTTAAGCTTCCCATAAATAATAATTCACATAATCTAATAAAATAAAATTGGTTTTATTTTTTAAAAGAAACTATTTTATATTTTCTAAAAATAAAATACTCACATAAAGGAAGTTCTATTGGAGTTTCATTTTTTAAAAAGTTTTTGTTTATGTAGTTCTAGGATACTTTTCTCACTTACATGTCCTAATATCATATGTCACAAAATGATTTCATTTTCATGTGTGGAGATTAAAATAGTTTTCACCCTCAAGTATGCATTACTCATCACTATATAACTCTCATTATTAATATAGTATTTTATAACTATGAGATAACCCTTATAGTTTTTTATGAATCTCAATTTAGAAAAAATAGTTAAGTTAACTTTATTTAATGTTCCCAAAGATATTAAATTCCTCTTTAGTACTGGTAACCACCAATCTTATTTTAAAATTTTAATTGACTCATCATGAATTTTTAGTTTGATTTCACTTAAATACATTCAAGACTTGTGTTTCCATTCCCTCTCAAAATGTTCAGATAACATTCACTAGAATTTTAATTCTTTCATGGTTGTATGTTTCTTTTATTGGGATAGTTTCTTTTGAAGTGAATATATTTATGACACAAAACGTTATTAATAGTTTTCCCATTGGATTTTATTTACTTCCCCTATTTTTATTATTATTATCACTATGGTAATCTCATTTTTGACCACTAGGTTTTTCCTTTCTGTCATTTCTAAGAACTATCACTCAATCCCCTAATCAGTCCTATGTTGAAGCACCCTAAAAGGGATTAAAAATAACTTTGGAATGAAGGCCTTGAATGAATCTGGAGGCTTGTAACTTGAAATTATTTCTTGAAGACCTTACATTTGAGAGTGTTACTTGAATACCTTACATTTGAAGGTGGATTAAAGGTCTTTAAATTATAGTCATGACATTTTAAGTGTTCAAGATTCATCAAAATATCAAAAATTAAAGGTCCAAAAAATACCCTTTTAAGTATTTTATCTTATAGAGTACGAATAATATAATTGTGTTTCTTATAGGGAAGTTAGAGAACTTTGACCATAATTTTTTCACTGGAAATTGAAAGTTCCTTCATCTAAATATTTATATTCCATGAATTTATATATGTTACAATTAAATTCTTTTTATAATTTTTTCATGAAATGGTTACTATGATTCCATGTCATTTGTTATCCATGTTATTTGGTCATGTTGTGTTAGATACCAATTTCTTCATTTCTTTGTTATACATGGATCTCGTATGCATGGGTATTGTTTTCATGTAGCTTAATTGAAAACTGCCTTGCATTTTTTGGTCCCTATATTTATGTTTAACTTATTATTAGTGACCTAGTATGATTTATATAGACTAATGATCTTATTAATCCAACATCCTAGATTTGGATCTGAGGTGTTTTGTTTGGATTGTTTCTTTCCCTCACATTTTAGTTTTGATCCTCAACATGCCTTCCATGACCAATCATATTCCCTTGTGTGTCCTTCCCAGCTATTCCGCCTACAGTTATTCAAACTATCCATCTGATCTTGGTTTTCTATGTGTCTTTCATCCTACCCCTTCACCTGAGCCACCTGAATTAGGCCTGACAATCCATTATAGCCTCACCACTGCTTCATCTTTGGGTATTTTACCTTTTAACTCATTTTAAATGATTTTTTTTGGTTTTTGAGAGTATTCTGAGAGGTTTTTCTTGTGACTTTTGGGCAAGAACTTGAAGTAGGAGGATGATATCAAGGTTTACTGACCACCCACACTCCCCTTCATCCTTTTCATGTCAATTCCCTACAAATAGAGTATTATTCTTGTGGATATCTACTGTAGATGACTAGGTCTTGGGTTCAAGATGACTACGCACTAGAAATGAGGATTCAATCATCGACACAATTCTTCTTAACCAAGTTTTAGTGTTAAAAATTGTTTTTGTAATAATTTTTTTTTATTTTCAGTGATTCTTGAATATATATTTTTTTTGGGTGTGTGTGTAATTCTGTCCATAAGTGAATGGTGTTTACTCCATGTGATAGGTTTGAGAACCTCTACCTAGTTCAACAAGGTCATCTTCCTCAGATAGTTTCTATGGTTTTACCTTCTTTGCATTCAATTTTTTAATTTCTTTCATGTTATCTTTTCTTAGTAATATATCATAACTTGGGGGTGGTTTTCACACCATAGACATAGTATCATTGCGATCTAAAGCACATTAAATTTATGTGTTCTTTACTACTTTCTATTTTATCATTATTTTTTAATAATCCAGAGTCATTATCTTCAGTTTTATGAAAATTAATTCATGTTTTTGTAAATAAATCAATTTATCTATTCAAAACATAACCCATAAAATCAATGGATCCTTGTATATTCTTCGTTATATCCATGACAACATTTCCCCAAAAAAATTTATCAAATCCTTTAAATCGTATATAATGGGTTCTACAAAGTTTGAAATTGATAAATTTGATGGTGAAAATGATTTCAATCTATGAAGGATTAAAATCACTTCTCACCTGTATCACAATGAACTAATTGATGCTCATGGTGGAACCAAAAATAAAGTTACCACCATTTCCCCAGATGGAAATATCGTTGTTACCTATATTTATGTCACTGAAGAGGTCCTTAAGAAATATTGTAGCATGATGATTTTATCTTTATGGGATAAAGTTATTAGATAAGTTTCATATGAGTCATTTTCTTCTGGTATTTAGTCCAAATTAGAAGACCTATATATGACTAAGTTGCTTGTTGGTATACTGTATAAAAAAATAATATTATATATATTCAAAATGTACCCAAGAACTGCATTTGGGGCTCAAATTGGTGAATTTTATAAAATATTTTTATATCTTTCCAATATAGATATTAAATTATAGTATGAGGATCAAGCTATAATATTGTTCACAACATTAAATGATTCTTTTAATTCTATTAAATATTCAATGATGTATAGAAAATATACTCTTACTCTTGAGGAAATTAAATCTATTTTAATATCAAATGACCTTCAAAATAAGGATATTGTTAAGGTTGAGGGTGAGGGTATGAATGTTAGAGGTAGAATTGAGTCTAGAGGTAAGATGAGAGATAGGGGTCAGTCTAAGAATCATATATCTAAATCAAATAATAAGGTGTTTAATTGTTTCTAATGTAAAAAATCCCAGTCACATAAAGAGTAATTTTCCTAACATGAAAGGTGACTATAAATAAAATAGTAATGAAAATTATTTTCTAGTTGAATAGGACTTCGATACTACTGATGTTTTGAAAAACTATGATGTTTCTATTTCCAAGGAATGGCTCCTTGATTCTAGATGCTCATTCCACATGTGTCCTAGGAGGGAATATTTCACTGAATTGAGGGAATATGAATCAGGTGAGGTGTTCATAGGAAATAATGGGAGTGGTCGTATTATGGTCATAGGTTTAATTTTTTTTTATATTCGTGATAAGACTGTTAAAAATCTTGAAGAGGTTATGTGGGTACCCAAATTGAAAACAAACATCATTTCCCTAGGAGTCCTTGATCAAAAATGTTGTACCTTTGGGTCAGACTCTGGATATATGAGAATTTCTTGTGTATATATTGATATTATGAAAGGAAACCTCTAAAATTGTCTCTATATTCTAGATGGTAAATTTTATAGGAATCATTTGAATTCATATAGTGATTCAGGGATAGATAATACCACCCTTTGTTATAGAAGGCTTGGGAACGTAAGTTCCAAAGGACTTGATGAGCTTAGAAATCAAGGGATATTAAGTAATGTCACTCCTAGTAGTTTTTCATTATATGAATATAGTGTGTATGGGAAATATATATAGTTCATATTTAGTAGGTAAATGTAAAAAGCTAGAAAAACACTTGAGTAATTCTATTATGCCCTTTTTGGTTCCTTCCATGATCGCCTCCCATAGAGAAGGATTCTACTTTGTCACCTTTATTGATGACTACTCTAGGAATGTTTGGATTCATATACTAAAACATAAGTTTGGTACCTTTTAGACTTTCAAGAAATGGAAAACTGGTGTAGAGAATGAATCTGGTAATAAAATCAAATATATTAGAACTGATAATTATTTAGAGTACCTATCCACTAAATTCATTGAATTCTATGACTCTAAAGGTATAAAGAGATATCGTACTAATGTGGAAACCCCACAACAGAATGGATTAACATAGATTATAAATAAGACTATCTTAGAAAGGTCTTGATTCATGTTGTTCCATTATAATCTCCCTAAGGCCTTCTAGGATTAGGCTTCCTCTATAGTTGTATACTATATCAATCATTTCCCATATTTTTATAATGAATTTAAAACACCAAATGAACTATGAAAGGGTTATTTTATAGTCTTTCACACCTTGGGGTTTTTTGATCCATGGCTTATGCACATACCAGGAATGATAATCTAACACCTAGGGCTATTAATTGTATTTATATGGGATATCCAGAGAGAATAATGGTTATTAATTATAGATAGAAAAACCAGATTATCAGAAGTGAGTCATGAGTTGTGATGTTGTGTTCCATGAGTATGGTCTCTATAAGGAGAAGAGTGTTAATCTTTTTGAGTCTTCAGATAAAGATGTTGAGTATTCTAAAATAACTTCTGCACCTATAGGTGTTGAAATTCCATTAGAATCTAAATACTAGCCCCAACCCGAGGTAGACTCTACCCCTCCTCTCCCACAGACTCAAGTTTAATCTGATACTGATTCAAATTCTGAGCCTGAAACTGAGTAACAAGATGATCTTAGATATTATCACCTTACCCAAGATATGGAGAGAATAATTATAAGGACGCCATCCTGGTTTAGCCAAACTAATGTGGCTGCTTATTCCTTTAATGTGTATTAAGACCTATTTAGTTAGGAACTTTAAACTTATAAGTAGGTTGTTAAGTCCAAAGAGTCGAGTAAGTGTCTAGATACTATACAAGATGAGATAATTTCCCTCCTTAATAATAAAACATCGATTTTTATAACCAGACCTAGTAATAAGAAAATTATAGGTTGTAAATGGATATTCAAGAGAAAAGAAAACAATGTTGGGGAAACTAAAATTAGATATAAATCTTGATTGGTAGCTAAAGGTTTCCTTCAATGTGAATACATTGATTATAGATAAATTTTCTCCCATGTTGTTAAACATTCATCTCTAAAGATTATTCTTGGTTTTTTTTCCAAATTTCATTTACATATTGAATAGTTGGATGTGAAAAATAATTTTTTACATGTTACTCTTGATGAAATAATTTATATGATTCCTCCTAAGGGATTTTCAAATCATTTAAAACCTGTTCATGTATGTCTTTTAAAGAATTCATTGTATGGGATTAAACAATCTTCTAGGTAATGGTATAAGATTTTTGGTTCCTTTATAACTGAAAATGATTTTAAAATAAGTAAAATTGATGCATGTGTCTACTTTGAATGTGTTAAACATGAGTTTGTTTACCTTTTGTTATATATTGATGAAATTTTATTAATCTGTAAAAATATAGGGATCATAAATTTTTTCAATACCCAACTAAATTCTATCTTTGAGATGAAGGATTTAGGAAATGATAATAAAATTTTGGATATGGACATAATTAGAGATAGAATAGACCGAACCTTGTATATGTCTCAACATGATTATATTAGTAAAGTTTTGAAAAGGTGCCTTTTTGATCATATTAAACTAGTTGGAATACCTTTAGGACAACATTTTAAATTTTCCTTGGAACAATACCCTAAAAATGAAGAAGAGGATTCCTTTATGAATAAGATTATCTATGTTAGTATTATAGGAAGTCTTATGTATGTGATAGTTAGTCCAAGACTAGATATTTCATTTGTTGTGTGTACTTTCAATAGGTTCATAGGGAAACCTGGTAATCCATATTGGCACACTTTTAAATGGATCCTTAGGTACTTTTCTATGTTTTATATATTGTGCATTTGATATAGAAATAATGATAGTTTTAGATATTTTATAGTTGGCTTTATTGGCTCTAATTATGTTGTAAACATTGATACTCATAATTCACTCACTGTTTTTTTATTTCTAGCATATGGAGGGTTGGTTGCTTGGAAATGGAACATCCAGTTTGTGGTTTCACTCTCCATAATAGAGGTGGTGTATATACTAAAGCAATCAAAAAAGTTATATGGTTATGAGGCTTGATTAATGAGTTTCCATTTTATTTTGATAGAATTATTGTCCATTGTGATAGTCAATATACTCTTAATTTATCTAAAACTATGTGTTCCATGGTATATCAAATCACATTGACATTACTTCGTTTTTTATGGATATTATATAATTTTTAATAGTGTGTGTCATTAAGATACACACTAGAGACAATTCGGCTGATAGTTTGACTAAGGTCATTCCTATTAGAGTTGGTGTCCTAAGACCAACATATTGTACTTTGATTACATGTATATTTGATGACTTGAATATTAATTAGAAATCTTTTTACATAATGTTCATTGTTCTGCATAGATTTAATATAATAATTTCCTAGAGTATTTGTCACATTGATAAGGTCATATCAATTCTACACTATGATGAGAACCTTGAAGTGCTATGATAGTATTCTTAATATAGTTCAGCAGTTGGATAACATACGATGATGGGACACATAGTATTTAGACTATCAGGTGTGAGTACTTGTAAGTGGATGAGGCTTCTTCTCATGAATTCTCACTTGGTAATCTCCAAGAAGGGGGGTTATGAGAACAGACCCACCAGTAGAAATTCTGTATATTTTGGTGTCATCAAATATTCCTATATGTGAGTGTGTGTAGTGATCCTTATAATTTATGGTTACCATTGATGCATGTCATGACTCACTCACTTAGATTTACTAGTGAAAACTGTGACGCCATATGTTGGCAGAAAGTATGGTACATTGGGTGCATCACGACTGAGATGTAATTAATAGATAAGTTGAGGAAGGATTTGTCCCTTCCATCTTTATGGGGGTTTATATCTTGTCCCTTTGATTGGAATATAATTTTCACCTAAATTTCATGACTATGGTGTAACTACGTGTTTATTTCTGATAGTCAAAGAAATATGTATCAAGAAAATAGATTGATGACACCATCATGAAACCTACTTGATGAGATATTATGAAAAAGGTATTATATTACACAATGATAATTTGTATGTAGTTATATTCATTGCAACATTAAGTTATTTATATTGGGTATCATGACCCATTTCTATATAGTAATCTTGGACTTTAGGAAAACTCACTTAATGTCAATGATAAATAATCCTAGAGGGTCATGCACTAATTATTATTTTTTGATCTTGATTAAAAAACTATTTGAATTTAATTAATGGAATAAATATTATTCTCAAGACTAGGGAATAATTTTATTCAAGTTATATGGATCACATAAATTAAATAAATATTTATTCACCGGCATTTGAATAGAAATATATTTGTTTATTTTATTGAATATTTAATAAATTTTTATTCGTGGGTATTTGAATGAAATATTTATTTATGAATATAATATTTATTCTAATATTCAATAAATACTGAGGATTTAAAATGAATCAAGGCCGCTTCTAGTGATAAAATAAATATTAATATGGAGGTAAATATTATTTATCAACTCGTGCAAATTTGTGCACCATAAAATAATATTATTATTATTATGTAGCATGGGGGTTATTAAAGTTAATAAATGTTATTTAATGGATGGAATAAAATTAAATAATATTTTAACCAAAATCCTAACTCTATAAATAGACGGTAATGTCTATTTTGTATTGCATCCAAAAATTGAGAATAGAAAATTGTTGTGCATAATGAATTCTCTCTCCCTCTCAAGAACAATAAGTATATGCAATATTTCTTCAATATTAAAGAATGAGTGATCAAGAATGAACAACTCAAGACATTCGATTCACCGCATTAGCACTCGGTGATTGAGTGGTGTTGCTCGGAGACATTGGAGAACGTGTGGATTGCCACTAGAGAGATTTTATCCTTGGATACTCACAGTGCAATGAAGGTAATATGAAAAAAGTCTTTTTTAACGATCAAAAAACATCAATGAAGAAACTTCCTAAGCCTAGTAATTTATTTATTCATATATTAAATAAATTAATTATAAATTTTATGTGAAATATCCTTGCTCATGGTTTCGGGAAATGATTATTAAAATAAGTTTTAATATATCGCCCACCACCACATGCTTCCACTGCACCTGGAACCAACAAGTGGTATCAAATGGGTCGTGTTTAAATTTATATTTATTTATTTGATTGTTGATCTATGAGAAATTATGGTTAGATTTTCATTTCATGTTATTCATTTTTTAATCCAATTTGAATTAACATGTTATCGGCATATTAATCATGTTCGTTCAGTATTTCATTTTCTTAAAGGTTTAAGAACAAATGAAGAATGGTCAGATATGCCATCATGAAGTGTCAAATCTTTGACTAGTGAAACTAGGTTACATAGCATGTAGTCAGAGCACACATTGTGTACCTATGAACATTGTACATAGATGCTCCAAGAAATTAATTACACATGATGCATCTATTTCACACCACATGTTGACTAGGAAAATTTGGCACACGACAAGTGGATACATGGCATATAGCTTGCATGTACCTGCCATGTAATCTGGCTGAGTTAACATGATAAAGCCTTGGTCATGTGACTTGGATACATGAAAACTGAGGTACACTGGATATAGTCAGGTTGTACATGTTGTGTAGTCTCCCAATTAATGGTAGAATTAAATTAAATTAAATTGAAAATTATATCATTAAAACCTTGATATATTGATTGACACTTCCTGTGTGTTTGAAAATTTAAAAATGGTTTTAAAGATTTTTAAATGTTTAATCAATTTATTATATTAAATATGTCATTATTGGTTCTTCCTTTTATTTTCTATGAATGCCATAAATAATGGGTATCTTCAATTAAGTTCATATGATCATTAATATGAAAGAGAATTAATTAAATTTTTTATTTATTAATTAATGTAAGCATTTTTATCTTAATAATAAAGAACTAATGAAAAAATGAATGCTAGTCGATTGCTTTTGTGTGTCCCTTGCATGTATGATCATTCATGAGATTGACCAAGACTTGTGTATGTGTTGGATGTTTTAATTTAATTTATTGTATGGGTTTGCAATTATTTATTATTAATTTAAATATGATGGTTTGTGTGTCATCTCTCCCTCCATTATTATGAAGGACCAATGTGTCCAGGGATATTTATGTCATCCCCTTTTAACCAATCCTTATGGTCCCCCTCACCTGCATGTGAGTCATAAATACATATAATTAATGGATTATCCCAAGGCGTGTGAAGGCGGTTCAAGATAGAACCATAATGATGCCAACTCAGGTAATACATAGGTGTAAAGGTGGAATTATATAACTTATGCCAAGACTAGAAAAATGAGTTATTTCCCCTAGGTCATAGGTTGATTAATGTCTTATCATTAAATCAACCATTAGATAAAGCTCGTGAATGGATCATTTAACTATTTATTTATTTTTGTCAATGAAATTATTTATTTTATAAATGCAAGGTTGCAGTCACATAAATAAATAAATTAATGTGCAAAGATGGAATTTAAATAAATATATTATTCGTAAATGTTTTATCAATAATGATTGGTGAGTTACATAACATCCACTTAATATTAACAATAATTGTAATGGATAAAACAAGATAAAATTTATTCATAATAAATTGAATAAAGGAATTTTCTGTAAATGTTTTATCCAACATGGTTAATTAATTAAGTATCATCCACTTAATATTAACAAGACATGTAAAGGATAAAAAAATATAAAGTTTATGTATAATTAATTAAAATCCCTCAACCAAATATTAATTCATACTTTGCCTTCCATTACTTTATTGGGAATGAAACTCAATAGAACTAAGTGTTTGACCAACCCTTTTTGGGACACTTACTTTTATAAGGGGAGTTATTATGAAGTTTTTGGGTTGACTTAACCATTTTACATCAAGAGGAGTAGCTCTTTCTATTCTTGGTGTAATTTGGAGGCAAGTGTTGAGGAAATCGAAGTCAATATTTCAGTATAGGGGTGTTTATTCAATGGATTAAGGAGTTATAAGCCCGAACATGGCAATGACCTGTGTACCTAAATACCTTTAAGTAGCTTGACCAACCCTTATTGTGGTTATGTGAAGGGGAATATGGATCCTTTACGCTATAATGTTAGAGAAACTTGGTATTTTGAGTTCAATAGTGAATTCTATTGGAACTTAATGAAATAGTAGGAGATTTAATAAAAATAAATTATTTTATTATTATCTCAAGCAATTTGTAATCAATCAAAGCACTAATAATCATCTCTTTTAATTTTAAAATAAAATGGAAACCTCATCATCCACATTATCCCTATGATCAATATTGTATAAAGACAACCTCTGAACTAGTAGTAACTTCCAGGAATGGTACAGACACCTTCAGGTTATCCTACGCCATGAATAGAAATCATAAGTACTAGAATCCTCATTTCTTGATCTACCTACTAAGGAGTTGAGTGATGAAGAGTTACTAGTCTTTGAGAAACATATGAATGATGTTGTTGATGGTCAATGTTTTATGTTTTCTTCTATGTCAATTGAAATCATGAAGTCTCATGAAAACATGGATGTGTATAGCATGCTTGAGCACCTTCGTAGTGTTTACCATGAGAGAGATAGATAGGAATGGTTTGATATTTACAAGGTGATCTTTCAGATAAATATTTGAGAGGGTGCTCTAGTTGGGCCTCATGTAATCAGTATCATTGGCTACATTGATCACCTAAGGGTTATAGGGTTTAAACTCCCCAAATAACTGGGCACCGATCTCATTCTGGAATCACTCTCTCAGAGCTACTCAAGCTTTGTTGTAAATTTTAACATGAACAACATTAAGAAGTCTCTACCAGATCTTCTCACTCTTCTTCGCCAAGTAGATAAGGATATGAAGCATCAAAATATTCCCATGCTTATGGTGAAAAAATTTAAAGGGAAAGCAAAGAGATTTAAGCCAGAACCTTCTTCACGGCCTTCCAATAAGAGGAAGATCAAGGGGAAAGAAAGAGTAACATGATGTTATCTGTTTCACATGTTATAAGAATGGCCACTGGAAGAAAAATTGCACCCAACCAAATAATCAAGGGAAAGCTTTAGGTTCATTTGTTATCGAGTGCAATTTATCTATTTCTACAAATTGGGTATTAGACATAGCTTTTGGTGCTCACATATGTATTCAAATACAGGGACCAGGTAGATTCAAAAAGATTGAATGAGGAGAGGTCGATCTATAAGAAGTTAACGGATCTAAACTTGTTGTTGTAGCTATTGAGGACTACCACCTCACGTTTCCAACTAGAATGATCTTGGTTTTAAATGGTTTTTATTATGTGAATTCAATTACCAAAAACATTATTTATGTATCCAAACTAGATAAATATGGATTTATTTTCAAATTTGGAAATAAATGTTGCTTATTTTATAAAGATATCATTTATTATGGTAAGACATATTTAAATAATAGTATTTATGTGTTTTATTACACAAACCAAGTAATGGAAATAGATAATGAAGTTACTTTACATGAATTGTACCACACCCAAATTTGGAATCACTAAATAGGTCATGTAAATGAAAAGCACTTGACTAAATTACATCAAGATGGATATTTGGATTCTTTTGAACTAAAACCACTTGGTGTATTCCACGCATGTTTACAAGGACATATGACCAAAGACTCATTTATAGAGAAAGGTTAAATGGCTAAAGAGATTCTTGAATTAGTTCATAATGATGTGTGTGGACCATTTCATGTTGAATCAAGGGGAGGATACTCATACTTAATAAATTTTACTGATGATTTTAGTAGACATGGATGTGTCTACTTAATGAGTTATAAGTCAGATTCATTTGATAATTTCAAGGAATACAAGAATGAAGTTGAGAACCAAATTGATAGGAAGATTAAAAAACTCTACTCAGACCATGGTGGAGAATATCTAAATCAAGACTTCATTGATTACTTACAAGGGTTTGGGATCTTGTCCCAACTCACTCCTCTTTACACACCTTAGTGGAACAGTGTAAGTGAAAGGAGGAAATACACCATGTTGGACATGGTGAGGTCAATGATGAGTCATGTGATTCTTCCATTATCCTTTTGGGGATACGCGTTACAAATATAAACACATATACTAAACCAAGTACCAACTAAATCCATAAATGGTATTCTATATGAATTTTGGATTGGAAGAAAAACAATGTTATCAAATTTACATGTGTGTGGAAGTGAATCATTTGTTAAGGACTCTTCAGGTAAAAAACTTACACTCCAAGGCACAAAGTGTACCTTTATAGGATAACCCAAGGGAATAAGGGGATATTACCTATGTGGCCCTTCATAAAAAAAGTTTATAGTGGAAAGACACTCCATATTCCTTGAGAGGGGTCACATATCTAAAAGAGATAGTGGGAGAGAGATAAACTTCGATGAAGTTGAGGCTTAAGGAATATAATAGTTGCTACAGGAATAGATTCCAGAAAGCCCCATGGAAGAAGAAACTGTTCGAGAGACACAAGTACTACATAGGAGTAAAAGATAGATTAGATAACTAGAACGTTATTGTTTTCTAGTTACTGGGGATGGTGACTCATTATTAGTTGATAATAATGATCCTCTAATCTGTAAGGAACCAGTAAGAGGAATAGAAGCTTCCAGGTGGCAAGAATCCATGAATTCTGAAATAGATTTCATGTACCAAAACCAAGTTTGTATTTTGGGAGACCCTCCAGTAGATGTAAAGCATGTTGGTTTCAAATGGGTATTTAAGAAGAAAATAGACATGTAAGGACAACTCAGCACCTATAAGGAGTGACTGGTTGCAAAAGGATTTAAATAGCGTCAAGTCATTGACTATAATGAAACCATTTCACGAGTTGCAATGCTAGAATCCATCATAATTCTACTTTTCATTGTGGCTTACCATGACTATGAGATTTGAAAAATGGATTTCAAAACAACCTTCCTTAACTAGAACCTTCAAGAAGATGTCTATATGACACAACCTAAAGGGTTTGCGACTCCATAGGATGCCAATAAGATATGAAAAATTCCAAAATCAATTTATGGATTAATGCAATCATCTAGGTCATGGAACATTCATTTTGATGAAGAAATGATGGGATTTGGTTTCATAAAGAACGAATGTAATCCTTGTGTCTATAAATGTTTCAGTGGAAGTGCGGTCGTTTTCTTAATAGTATATGTTGATGACATATTACTCATAAGAAATGAAATACCATTTTTATAGTCTGTTAAGACATGGTTGAATAAATGCTTCTCTATGTAGGACTTGGGTGAGGTGGCATATATTCTTGGGATCAATATCCATCGTGATAGATCGAAGAGGTTTCTCAGCCTAAGTCAAAGTACATACATTGTCAAGACACTGAAGAGATTTGGTATAGGTTAATCCAAGAGGGGATTGCTGCCAGTGACACATGGAATTCATCTTTCCAAGAAAATGTTTCCTTAGACACATGAGGAAAGAAACAGAATGACAATGATTTCATACGTTTTAGTGATTGGATTAGTAATGTATGTTATGATATGTACTGGGCTAGATGTTGCCTATGTATTGAGTGCGGTAGATAGATATCAAGTGGATCCAGTTGACCGTCATTAGATGTATTCAAGACTATCCTTAAGTATATGAGGTGTACTAAGGATATATTAATGGTCTATAGAGGAAATGAGGAACTGGTCATCAGAGGATATACAAATTCTAATTTCCAAACTGATCAAGATGACATAAAGTCACAAACGAGATACATATTCACTTTGAATGGAGATGTTGTAAGCTGGAAGAGCTCAAAGAAGGTTGTGTTCACAGATTCTATTGCAAATTCTGGGTATATTGCGGCTTTTGAGGCAGCTAAGGAAGCAGTATGAATGTGCAACTTCATCCAAGAGCTTGACGTGGTACCTAGAAGTAAATATCCTATCACACTCTATTGTGATAATAATGCAGCGGTGGCTGTCACAAAAGAGTCAATGTCACATCAACGAATGAAACACATACTTCATAAGTAACATCTCTTGAGGGATTTTTCTCAGAGAGGTGAGGTTGTAGTGAGAAGTATTTCCATGGAAGAAAACATGGTGAACCCCTTGACTAAAACCTTGAGTCAGCAGAAACATGATTATCATGTGAGATGTAGTGTATTGAAAGTCGTAGGCAGCTGGCTCTATTCCAAATGGGAATTTGTTGGAGTTGGTATCCTATGACCAACTTTTTGTACTTTGATTACATGTATATTAAATGATTTGAATATTAATTAAACATATTATAAAATAATTTTCATTTTTATGTATGGATTTAATGTAATAATGTCCAAGAGTATTTTTCGCGTTGATAAGGTCATAACAGTTCCCCGCTGTGATGAGAACCTTGAAGTGATATAACAATATTCTTAATATAGTTTTGCAGCTGGGTAACATACTATGATGGGATATGTAGTATTTAGACCGTCAGGTGTGAGTACTCATAAGTAGGTGAGGTTTCTTCTTATAAAGTTCGTACTTGGTAATTTCCAAGATAAGAGATTATAAGAACAGACAAGCCAGTAGGAATTCCACATGTTTTGGTGTCATCAGATATTCTTATCTACGAGCGTGAGTAATGATCCTTAGACTTTAAGATTATCATTGATGTGTGCCATGAATCAAACACTTAGATTTAATGACGAAAATCATCACATCATATGTTGGCGGGAAGTAGGGTACATTGGGTGTGTCATGATTGACATGTCATTAATGGATAAATTGAGGAAAGATCTATCCCTTCTATATTTATGAGATTTGATATCTCAACCCTTTGGTTGGAATATAATTGTCACCTAAATTTCATAGTCATGGTGTAACAACATGTTTATTTCAGATAGTCAAAGAAAGACGTATCGAGAAAATAGGTTGATGACACCGTCGTGCAACCTGCTTGATGAGATATTGTAACAAAGATAATATATTACATAGTGAGCGTTCGTATGTGGCTATCATCGTTGCGACATTAAGTTCTTTCACTTGGGTGTTTTGACCTGTTGCTAGACAAGTAATCTTGGACTTTAGGCAAGTCCGTCTAATGTCAAAGAGAAAGAATCCTAGAGGGTCATACACTAAGTGTTTACATTAATCTTGATTATATTCTATTTGAATTTAATTAATGGAATAAATATTATTCTCAAGACCAAGGAATAATTTTATTTAAGTTATATTGATCGCATAAACTAAATGAATATTTATTCTCTGACATGTGAATAAAAATATATTGTTTTATTTTATTGAATATTTAATAAATATGTATTCGTCGGTATCTGAATGAAATATTTATTTATGAATAAAATATTTATTCGAATATTCAATAAATATCGAGGAGTTCGAACAAACCAAGACCACGTCTGATGATAAAATGATTATTTACAAGACGGTAAATATTGTTTATCAATTTGTGCAAGTTGGTGCACCGTAAAATAATATTATTATTATTATGTGGTATGAGGTTTATTAAAGGTAATAAATGTTATTTAATGGTCGGCATACAATTAAATAATATTTTAACATAAACCCTAACTCTATAAATAGGCGGTTATATCTATTGTGTATTGTATCCAAAAATTGAGAATAGAGAATTGTTGCACACAACAAATTCTCTCTCGACTCCCCCTTCACTCTCCCTCTAAAGAATGAGAAGCGCGATAGAGATTTCTTCAAGACCGAAGAACGAGCGATCAATAACAAATGCAATACATTTGATTCTCCGCACTAGCACCCAGTGATCGAGTGGTGTTTCTCAAAGATCATTGGAGCACGTGTGGATCACCGCCAGAGGGATTCTATCATTGGATTCTCACAGCACAATGAAGACAATCTGAAAGGGTCTTTTCAGACGATCAACAATCATCAATGAAGAAATTTCCTAAACTTGAGTATTTATTTCTTCAGATATTAAATAAATTAATTATAAATTTGGCATGCAAGATCCTCGCTCATGGATTCGAACAATGATTATTAAAAGAAATTTTAATATATCGTTCACCACCTCACGCTTCAGCGGCGCCCGGAACCAACAATTTCATTGTCTAAATTCAAACACTGCTTAAGGTTTATGAATTTGGTCTCAATTCCATAGTGTAGGATGTGAGAACACCATCTTTTCATTCATTTAATTGCAAGGTGGAGATTTTTTTTATTCCATTCCCACATGTGTGTTGCATTTAAATTCTTTTTATAAGCTTGTCGTGCCATGTTCACCATGCTGCCATGGCGTTTGTTATCCATGTTATTTGGTCATGTTCTGTTGAATGCCACTTGCTTCGTTGCTTTGTTTTGCATGGATGCCTCATGCATGGGTACTGATTACATGCAACTTAACTTCAAATTGCCTTGCATTTTTTTGATCCCAGTGTTTTTGTTTTCCTTATTATTAGCAACCTGTCCTGATTTATCTTGACTGTTGATCCTGCTGATCCAACGACCCAGATTTTTCTCTAGGGTGTTTTGTTTGGCGTGTTTCATTCCCTCACGTTTTAGGGTTAATCCTCATTGTGCCCCTTGTGACCAATTGAATGCCCCCCACGTGTCCTTCCCAATTGCGCCACCTACAGTTATTCGACAGTCTTTCTGATCATGGTCATCGATGCGGCTAACATCTCACCCCTTCGTCTGCCTCGCCTGACTCGAGCCTGACAAGCCATTATGGCCTTGCCGCTTCTTTGTCACTAGATATTCAACTTCCGAACTCATTCAAAAGGACTTTTACCTGGTTTTTGAGAAGATTTCGGGAGGTTCTTGCGACTTCTGGGCAAGAACTCAGAGGAGGAAACTGAGGTTTCCCGACCACCCACACTCCCCTTCATCCTTGTCGTGTTGATTCCCTACAAATGAAGTATCGTTCTGGTGGAGATCTGATGGAGACAACCATATCTTTGGTTCAAGATGACTACGCACCAAAAAGGAAGCTCCAATTATCAGTGTCATTTCTTCTTAACCAATTTCTTTGTTGAAACATGGCTTTGTTAAGCGTTTTGTTTTCTTTTCAATCATGCCTGAATCGGTATCATTTTCGAGTGTGTGCATGAATCCATCCAAGAGCGTACGGTGTTGACTTCACGTAATGAGTTTGATCACCACCACCTGGTTCAACAAGGTCGGCCTCGGATAGTTTTTGTGGTTTTACCTTCTTTGTATTCAAGTCAATAATTGATTGTCATTAGTAATAAATCATAAATAGGGGTGGTGTTCACACCATGCATGTAGAATCACTATGATCCAAAACACGTTACATCTATTTTTTACTACTTTTTTTACTACTTAGTATTTCTATCTTTCTGTTCTTGTAATCCAGATGCGTGATCTTCAGTTTTCTGAAAATTAATTCAGGTTTTTGCAAACAAAACAATTTATCTATTCAAAACCTAACTCATAATTACAAATCAGTGGATCATTGGTTATTCTTGGGGACAACCATGACAACATTCCCCAAACAGCTCTAGTATCAATTGTCATTTTATGTGAATAACTATTTGATATTACCAACCAAATTTAGGTTATGTGATTCATAACACCAATCAATTAATTAAATTGATTTACATAGGTTAGACTTAAAAGATCATACTGCACAATGAGTGATCCCATAGATATCTTGCAAGGCATAAGCAACATAGAGGACCCAAACATAGTTGCTTGACAAAATTGTGGGACACTGTGACCTGCCACAACAACCTTGACATATAATTGAAGCCTAGGTCAAACACACTCGAAAGAAAAACATGTGATTATCATACAAATGATATACAAGAATACCAGAAGAGATACAACAGAAACAAAAGGAGTATAGGCAAAGAAATCACTCATGTTTCATAACCATGACACAACAAATGATAGATCTGCTCTTGCTGCAGAAAGGACTCCATTATTTGAACAATAACACTCATTATTCTTCTGCTGATCACTGATTCTTGCTTACTTCAACAGCTGCTTCACCTTCCTAATGTAATCCCTCATGGCATCTTCCTTGGATTTCCCTGCAAAATATTTAAGTGATTTTACCAGACAACTATTTTTTTAAAATATCTATCATAAATGAAAAGTGTTTAAACAAAATTCCAGAATCTTGAACATTTCAAACCCTGAGCATCAACAGCCTTCCATGCATTCCATTTTGCTCGGCCCTCCACATCAGACGTTCCGGGTATGCCTGCATGTGGGATTATCAGAACACTACAAACCCAGATTTTAATATAAAATTCAGGATGCAAACCGAATAGAGGAGGAATGACTATATTTGAAGATGAAATTTAGGATAAAGATGCATGCTACTAGGCTATGCATTCTGGTGAATGTTAACTGTGCTCAAAGTTTCATAGATTCATGTTTGGTAATTGATATATATCATATTCCTCCGTTATCTTTGATTGAGTTGTTCATCTAATGCTAACATACGTGGTAGGTCCGAGGGTGGGGTACAAAGGAAAAAAAGCTGCATACGCGGAGGGTCGAAACCAGGACCTCCTCAACTCATCGCCACGGGTACAGTAGGGGCGTAACCACTGAACTGCACCCCATGGGACTCATCTAATGCTAACATGCTTTAGCATAAAACTTTCACTATGTCAAGATCCATCACAAAACCAATTAAAAGTTCGATGGGTAATTCAAACATCATAATTATGCATATTTTTTTCATTCAGCTGGCCCAGAGAGTCGAAGCATGTAATGATTTCGGATATGTTTAAAGTGGACAAAACAGTTCATTAGAGGCGATTTAAAAGAACAAAATACTGACTAGTATTTTTTATTGGCCCCGCAGTGGCTTGTTTGTACAGCCCATGAAGAGAAAGCTTGTCGTCATTGGTCATATTCTTCAGAGTCTTGGCTTTCTCCACGTAATCCTTGAACTCCTCCTTCAACATACAATGGCAAAGTATAAGAAACATATAAAAAACAAAGTAGAAAGCAAAAGCCACTTTGCAACTCAATTTTCCAGCAACCTTGAGTTTTTTTTCCCACCAAAATTCTCCTCATGTTGTGCATCATAAATAGACTATAGAGATGTTCCATTGAATTGTAATACATGTGCTATTCAGGTACTGAAACTCGAAGTACATGAAATGAACCATTGAGACCGAAGTATTGCGAAAGATTACAAGTCATATTCCTTCATATAATAAATTACAACGGTTCATTTAAATATATAAAGGCTGATTTGGGTTTTGAACTACTTTTTAAATTAAAAAACCCGAAGTCTCATAAGTTTGTTTCCAACTTGGACCATCTCCAACCGGCATTATTTTAGTATGAAAATGCTAAAATGGCACAGGTTTCCTTCGGCAGATGTGCCAAACACCTTTTTTATTTTTTTTTATCTTTTTTCATTTAATGTATTGGTTTAAATGTCATTCTTTGAAATAAAAAATTAGTTTTCAATTATAATATATAGTTTAACGCAAGAATAATTCACTATGGAGACTTCATTTTGAAGCATACTTACTTCAATTAGACGTGTTGGGTTGGAGATGCTCTTAAGGTAGACATTTGACAATACTTAATTAAAAATGTTTGTGACACTTATTGATTATGATAATCAGTTTGAAAAAATAAGCTACATTTGTTATGTTTTTTTGAAAAAAAAATACACATCCCTAAAAAAGCAGCAACAAGTATTCACTTCTATGAGAGAGGCCTTTTTACAGCTACTGAAAGAATGAATCTGTAAAAGCAATAAAACAACTGGCCAGAATCCTAGAGAAGACACTTCTAATCAGTGACTGCCCTATAATACAAAGTTAAAACAGGGCTACTGGAAAGAATCCGAAAACAAGAATCACTTCCTCGCAGAATCAAACAGTTTCCAACATGTAATATTGGAGTCAAAACACTGAAGAGATGATATTCAAGGAGTAGAAAGAACCACAGGAAACGAAGGAAAAGGGCCTAGAGAATTGCAATGGCTCGGAGAAAATGAAATTCGATGGAAAAACGTAAACAGATGAAAAAATTTGCTTGAATGCATGATAGCTTCAAAAGTGCAATATAATCGGTACTCCAATGAAGTATCTCCACACCTTGACATAACATCCGAAGCATGTTCGGCTTGCTGCCAACCACTCGTTTTCTACGCTATTTATGCTGGTTTACGACGTGATGAGTTGCAGACCATGTAATGGAATGGGGAAAAAATATGAAATGAAAAGAGAGAAGATTGGTCAGGAAATGAAACCTGCAAACCCATTTTGAGTTGCTTGATCCGATCTAAGCTGCTGCTTGGCTCCTGCAAATGAGCGACCGCTGGATGCGTCGCGCGGACGTCCTTGACGTACATATAGAGGTCATTGTCTTTGGCTAATTCGGTAGCTGGTCGTACCACGCTGATGGCGCAGCCACTGGAGTCGACGTGTTAGAGGTCGTCTTCATCTTCATCAACGAATTGAACAACCAGACGTACCACCGCACGAGTCGTCCCGCCGCCGATTGGGCGGCCGACGCCCATTATTGAAGATCATCAATCCTGATTGCAAAGCGACCATAGAACATTCTAGATGGACAGGTGTTGTCATAGTAGACAGTCGTCACAATTGCACTTAAAAGAGTTGTAAATACCTTTACGAAAATGATTGTTAAATCTGGTTTTCAAATTAAAATTATGTTTTAAATTTGCCATGCAAAAATTCATGTTTTTTATTATTATTATGCAAATTGTATTTTATTATTTGCAACCGTTTATTTGGGGTTTGCAGTGCTGTTGGGTTGTCGTATGTTCTAAGCTCTGTTCTGGTGAGACTTTTTTTGTGCAAGTCCTGAGCAGTGATTTGTTCCCTTTATGCTTCTGGCCGTTCATTAAACTCCATCCGGCTCAGCTTTTGGGCATTTGTGTTTTCTAATTCCTGACAATCCATATATGTTGCATGCTATCCATTCCTTTGTCGCCCCATATCTAGATTGTTTCGCCTATCTGTTTCGCCAGTTGCATACTTGAACCGTCTGTTTGCCCTCAGTCGTCCACGCGTCCATCTCGACTGTCGCGCCTAATAGACCATCATCTCGCCGCCTGCCTCACCTCTACCGTGCCTTTATTATCAATCGCAGCCCTAGATTATCTTAGCACAGTTCTTTGACTTCCTTCGACATTTGTTATTCAGAGTGATAGTTTGAGAGAGAATGAGAAGCTCCAGTGGTGCTCGTCTTTCATGCCTTCACAACCTCATTGTTCTGGTCATCGTCTCTGATAGAGAGCTCGGTACCCACGGTCTCTATCTGGACCGTATCAGCTTCAAGATACAACTCTTGCACCACCGTTCCTCATTCAACAGATCCAGAATCTGGACTTGTGAGATTGTTATTTTTCTGTTTCAGTTGTGGATTATATTTCTTTCTTTCTTTTACAGTCTGGGTGTCAGGGCTGCATGCGTGAGTTCGTCTAGCTCAAGGGCGTATGTTAACATCTTCAGTCCAGGGTTCACCGCTGGCCCCTGAAGTGACAAAGTCTCTGTGATCAGATAGTTTCTATGGTCCACATGTGTTGTCTCTCTACTTCACTTTCTTTATTGTATGATTTTTGTTCGTTTTGCATAATAATAAACGTTGTGGTGGTGTTCTTGTCGCGGAGTAGGGCCAAACTGGTCCGAACCATGTAAATCCTCTGTGTTCTTTACTTTTTTGCATTTCATTTGTTGTATGTTCATTTTTATCAGCTCACTTCTCTTTCTTGTTTTGTTTCTCGATCTTAGTCGTTGTTTCTGCATTTTATTATGAGCTAGAAATTCAGTCCATTCACCCTCACAATCCCAACACAATTGGTATCAGAGCCTTTATTTTCAAGTTAATCATGACCTCTTTTAAGCTAGAAGTTTAAAAGTTCAATGGAGAAAATGATTTTAACCTAGGAGGAGTTAAGATGAGGGCGTTGCTCATCCACAATGGATTTGCAGACGCTCTCTTAGGTCCTAAGAAGCTTGTAGTTATTGTCTCCGATAATGGACAGTCGTCCACCACTTATATTGATATCGACCCCAACATTCTTGTGAAAATTGACTGTATGTTATTGTTAACCTTAGGCGATAAAGTCTTATGAAAATTATTGCATGAGATGTCACACCCCGATCTTGAATTTTTTGTTGTTTTATTCTTTTCATGGCTTTGGCTCTTTTGGATGGAGTTCGGGTTGAGTTCATGATTTAAAATTTTGAGTTTTGAAGTTTTGGGGTGGCTTTTTAGCCTGTGCACGGTTTGAGTGCACAGTTTAAGGGTTAATTGTGCGGCCTGTGAAGGTAGAGGTTGTTCTCAGTTCATTTTGTTATTGTGTGGTTTGACTTTCATGGTTTGAGCATGGCTTGAGACAAACCGTGTGAGGTCAGGGGAAAATTGTGTGGCTTAAGGGTTGGTGCCTGAGGCATAGCGCATGGCCTGCGCACGATTATAGGAAACCGTGCGGCAAACGTGTGAAGAGTTCTGCAGATTGGGTAGTGGCATTTAACACAGTTGGCGCACGGTTTGGGAGACCATGTGGCTAGCTCGTGCGGGGTGCTCTTCTCTCCAATAGGGTGCACAGTTTGTTAAACTGTGCGAGTTACCCAGGTCATTAAAAGTGTAAAATTCCTCTTTTCCCGCTCCTCTTTTTTAACCATATTTTGGGTTTTCCTCCTTTGCCTCGACCTAGGCACACCAGAGGGCTCTAGAAAACCCTCCTCCCTTGCTCCCCTTCCTCCATTGAAGCTCCTTGAAGGTTCCTATGTACGATTCTTTGAGTTTTTGGTCAATTTCCTCTTCTCTTCTTCCTTCTCTCTTGGTTTCTTGGTTTTTCATGGTGAGGTTTCTCTCTTGGATGAACCCTAAGGTTTAGGGTTGATGCATGGTTTGATTTCTTTGATCCTAGGGTATGTGGATTGTCTCTCGGGCTCGATTCTTCCTTCTCTCGAAGTTTGGTTGCGTTCTCACAACTTTGAGGTAGGTGTTTCAGTCCATTTCCTCTCCGGAACACCTCGTTGATGCTTAAGATTTCCTTTAATGCTTTAAAAATGTTATAATCTTGCTTGTGGCACATTATTATAAATTGTTTTGGTGTTTTCATGATGGCAAGTTGGTGCGAAATGGTTTTCAAAGGGTTTCTTTAATTATGCCCATATTTAAATGCATGCAGGGTGCTTAATGAAATGCCTTTTGTTTTATAAAAGTGAAATTGAGCACTTGTGGTGTTATTTGGACTTGATTGTATTTTGATAGCTTGGTTGAAATGATAAATTGGGCATGATGTGTGGTTTAGATGCCTCTTATGGCTTGATAATTTGTGGCAAAATGTTTTGGAAAGGTTCTTCCAGTTTTTAAATGCTTATTGGTGATCTTGTTATTGCGTGACTTTTTGAGTTGGTTTAAAGGAAAGCGGTGTTTCTTGAAAATGGTTTTTGGATGATTTTATAGACACTTGAAGTGTGTCATTGGATGTTGTCACATCCATGGGTGCACGAGGTGCACACATGGATGAGCATTCAAATGATGATGGCATTTAAAAATGATGTTTTTCTTGAGCCTTAGTTTTTAAAAAGGTTTCACCTTTTTTCCCGCTTCCTTTTTTCTTAAAATAGTTTCTTGATTTCTAAATGGTGTGTTGGTACTTCAACTGAATTTATGTGTGACTTCAAATGTGTTCTTTAAATCTTGGTATGTTTGGCATTTTGAGATATTTTTTGGTGAATAATTGGCATAAAGGCCAGTTTGATCATTTTTGGGACACACTTTGTAACTAAGTGGTATAAAAGTCCTATTTGACACTTTTCATATTATTGCATGTTTTCACTTCTATTTGGAAATGGATTTGTAAATGTATTTGGATTGGAAATGTTAAAGGCCCGATTGGCACTTTGTGTTTTCTTGAAAAGTTGGTTTTGATGTGAAGGCCATATTGGTACCTTGTGATGTTTTGGAAATTGATTTTGGAACACATGTGATGCATGGGCCTGGTGGTCATCTTGGCATATTTTGGAAAATGGATTGTATACTTGGGTAGCATGAAGGCTCGGTTGGTATTTTATAATGTTTGGCAAAGTGTTTTGAAACTCAAATGGTGTGAAGGCCTGATTGGCACTTGTGGACGACTTGTTGTGTGTCGGGAACATCTATGGAGGATTCCCCAAAGAGAGGGGAATCACATAGTTGGTGTCGATGTTTGGGTTAAGAAATCATGATGGTAGTGGGTTTTCATTGAACCAAGAGTGTGAGGACCTTCCCGTTCCCCAAGTACTATTATCATGGTATTTTTGGGTGTTGTCTAAAGGGTCGATTGATAGTTTCTTTTCGACCCTGAGTAAGACGGGTTGGTACCCCCTAGATTTGCTGAGTGGCCAGGAGGGATGTGCCACTGGATTGGCTAGTTTAGAGCATCCAGTTGGTTATTGACTGTGGAGTGGCACCATATGACAATAGGTGATTCTGAACTGAGTACGTCTAGGTATTTCATCTAGAGATGTTTAGGAAGTTCCCATGATTACTATCTATATGTTTTGTTAATTTTCCACTGCTTGTTTAGATATTTTCCCTACTTGTTCTGTCTTCTTTATCTTCAACACGTATATTGTTTCCTTTATTTTCAGAAGGATGTTTTCTTACCTGTGTTGGTTTTCACTTTCAGTATTGGGGTTATAAATTGGATTTTGGAATGTAAAAATGTTTTTGAAAAGGAAATTTTCATGTGTAGTTTTAAAAATGGAACTTGTGGAAAGGTGTTTTTGGTTTTTTAAAATGAATACAACCTATTTTCTGAATGTATTTAAAACTAGTGTTTGTGGTATATTTCAGGAAAGGAAATACATTGATTCTATGGTGATTACCTACTAATCTATTGTGTTTTCACACCCGACTTATGCCACTTGACGTCGGTAGACCCAAGTTGTTTTGCAGTTTCAGGTTTCAGGTTCAGTTTTCCTTTAGAGAAGGTTGGTCTTACAGTTGGAAATGACCAAGAGGTCACATGAATATTGTTTTAGCATTCTTATTTTTTAGTTTTGTATTCAGACTTTGTTTTGTTTAGTAACTATTGTATTTAGATCAGTTATGTATTTATTGATGTTAAATTATTTATGGTTATGATACGTGCTCAGTTTGGTTATTTGATCCTGGTTGTTTATTTGAAAAAATTGTTCGCCTTAGATTATTTTGATGCCCAAAACTAGTTACCAGCCTGTGGGGATCGGGAACGCCCTACGAGCCATGTCTCAGATCGGGTTGGGTTTTGAGTCGGATGGAATACCATCTTGGTTCATGAAAAAATGGTATCATAACAGAACCTTGTTATTTTTGGTGACAAGTAGATTGAGGATTACAACGGTCGGGACTCGATAGGTAGGTACAAGAAGGATGTCATGAACCCTTTCTTGTTATAATCCTTGATTTTCTAGGGGTAGTCTGAAATTTGAGTCTTTTGTTTTGGTTTTTAAGGTATGGATGAGGAATGGAAATGGA
Source organism: Viscum album (assembly GCA_963277665.1). Lineage (NCBI taxonomy): Eukaryota > Viridiplantae > Streptophyta > Magnoliopsida > Santalales > Viscaceae > Viscum > Viscum album. The sequence continues at coordinate 197,228,798 of OY728133.1, read as the reverse complement.
GGAAAGCCGGTGTCATGTTGTGATCTCACATGAAGTAGTGACCCAGGTTGAGTTCGAGTGCATAGTTCAAGGTCCTCTTAGTTATTGATGCTTACTTGGGGTATAACCCACTAACAATGTCACTGGGTTATACATGGCCACTAGTTCCTCATCCTGAGAGTTTGGTGCAATTTTTGATTTGGTTTGATTTTGGTCGGCGTGGGATGATTTTGGAAGGGGAAAATGTTTTTTGTAAAAATGATTTTTTTAGGGGAAAAATGGTTTCAAGGTGTGATTATGTGAGATTTAGTGTTTGAATGGGATTTAAAAGTGAGTTAAGATTTTTTGAAAAGTGGCTTGAGATTTGAAGTAGTTTAAAATTGAATTGAAATGGTGGTTTTTGAAAAGAAAATTTTTATTGTTTTTGTAATGTTTGGCTTGTGAGCATGTTGTTTTGGATTGAGGTGTTCTTTTGGTTGAGTTATGAATGATATTGATTTTGGTTATGTGTTTTTATTCTATTCAGAATATGACACCTAGAAAGGTCCCCAAGGTTTCTAGTGGGTCTCATCCTATTTTTGGTTCTTCTTAGTTATTTCTTGTCTTCTGTGGTGATCGAGGTCCATTAGAGGCTACAGAATGGATTGAGGAAGTCGAGAGTGTCTTCATATCATTAGGAACACTTGAAGCTGTGAGAGTGCGTACTATTCTGGGTTTGTTTGAGGGTCTAGATTTGGATCGGTGTAAGGTTATTTCTCCATATTATTTTCAAGTTGGGATGACATGGGATGTGTTTAAGAACACTTTATTCTAATGGTTTTTTCTTGAGGAGGTGAATAATCAGAAAATGGAAGAGCTCATGAATATTCATCAAGGCCAGCGGACAATGAAGACCTATGTTGAACACTTCAAGGAGTTTGTTTCCTTCTCTCCAGAGGTAGTGTCATAGGATCTACTGAAGGATCTTCTTTTCATTTGGGGCCTTTGTTTTGAGATCAAGGAATGAGATTTATCCTCCAAGGATCTTCATTTTGTGAAGTTAGTGGATGAGGTGTTCCTATCCGAGTTGGATTTCGGGGTGCAGTTAGTGACGGTTGATGAACATGTCTTTCTCAGTGCCCATAAAGGTTCCCCATCTGACAAGAGATGTGTGCTAGAGGAACTTGTTTCTAAGAATCATCTTTCATCGGCTTTAGCTTCTCATTCATCAGATCATTTTCTTGTGTGCTTTCAGTGTGGTCGGTTTGGGCTTTCAAATCTGTCTTATTGTAATCCTCCAAATACGTGTCATTGTTGTAGTCATTTGAGTCATCTTGAGATTTTTTTAGGAAGCATTGCCTGAAGAAGAAGCATTGATTGGAGGATGTTTTCTCTTATATACGGGGAAGCAGATGCTTCAAGACATCAGGTCTTTAGCCATAGGCCTTTGAGTGAAGCTTTTTACGTAGTCAGAAAATTTCTGGGGGTACAAGAAACCTTGGCCCAATTTTTGTCTCTAGTGTTAGAGTGGTTATGGTTAAAGTTTTTGTATAGTAATTTTCATTGCTGTTGTGATTTCCCCTTTGTTGTAAGAATCTTTGTGGTTTTTTTTCTTTTGGAATTCTAGTGGTGGTGCCTTTTTAAATGAAAGTCTTTAATTAGTAGTTATTTCTTATGTTCGTTTAGAATTTTTCACATTGGTTCCAATTTCAAGTTATCCCCACTTTTAAGATGCTTGAGTCTTGTGGAGTTGATGAATTGTGGTCATGTTCACTATTTGGTCTTGATATCTTCTGTGAGTTTCCCCTCAGCGTGGGAGGTTTTTGGTTTAGATTAAACATTTTTGGTTCTGGTGGCGGTGTTTTTTAACTTGTGTGGAGTAGTTTGGGTTAGTTCATGTTGGTAGTTCCTATAACATCCAATATATTTTGAGAAATAAAAACTATGATCGATAGCATACACGATACACTACATCAAGTTTAAATGAAAAACTGAATTTTATTATTTAAATGTTACCATTATAACCTATTCGTTAAAATGAAGAGTATGAACAAAATTAACTGAATTATGAATATATGGTTTAAACATGTATATATAATTAATTATTTGACCAATTGATTATAAATGAATGTAAAACCATTTTTAAAATAAAAGGAAATGTTTTTCTGAAAAACAATTTAAATGTGCACAAGTGTGTTTTATACCAATAAATAAATAAATCAAACTTGTTGGATTATATTACTAAAAAATATATATAATATATTCAATTTAATGTTTATAATTCATTTTAGGTGTTTTATAGACATGATATAATAACAAATTCAATTTTATGCACAAAAAGAATATTTTTCAAAAAAGACATTTTTACCACCTTTTGATAGAGCACCTATTTTAAATTTAGTTTTTATCACTTTTATAAATTATATTTTAAAAAATAAACTTATTATTTAGAATATAAGTATAAAAACTTACATTTATTTAATTTTTAGTATTTTTTTAATAATATTATTTTTTTAATGAATAGTGAAAAAATATTGTTTTTTTAAATTGAAAACTACTTTTTCATCAAATTTATTTGTAGTGTTAAATTACATATTTTAATGGTTTTAGAGTATAATTAGGTCAATTTTTTAACATTTAATATAATACAGGTCATTAGAATCAATTTCACATTGAAATTGGATATAAATAATTTGTGAACTTTTGAATGTTTTTACTTTAAAAACCTGTTTTCTCATTCTTTCAACGAGATTAATTTTTAATTAATTTCGGCCAATTATATGTTTTGAATATGGAAAAATGGATTCCATATTTTTAATAATAAGGACCAAATTATTTAGATACATCCCTTTTATTTTTGTACATTATGAATAGTAACTTTAGTAATATTTTTTATGACCACGGTTAAGGGTAAATCAAGTAATTAAAGGTAAAAATAATATTATAACTAAAATAAAATTACCTTAAAACTTGTCATAATTTCATTGGATGAGTGATTTTCAACCAAAATCTTCCTTAGGATGATTTTATGTCCACTTAGATCCACTTGGGTTACTTTAAGACATTTATAATATTATATTCAAAGAAAAGACAATTTTTTAACACTCTTGTTTCTAATAGGTAAAGTATTTTTAATACGGGGTTATACATCAGATATTTTCAACTATAAATATTATTTAGAAATATAAAATATTTCCCTACATAATTTTAATTTATTTATAATTTTTAGGAAATAAATAATTAAATTAAGTGGTGACACAATGATGATGTAGTGATTTATTAATTAATGAAAGAATCAAATAAATGATATTATAAATATTAAGATAAAAATAATTTGATATAATTAATGTCATAAAATAATTTTATGGATGAAATTTAAATTTCATTGATGCATGAAAGGATTTTTTTCAAATATATAATGTTTTGATGATATTTTTAAAAAGTCAAGAAATGAATAGTGTCAAAATCAATACTAATGGTATTTTAAAATATAAAACATTTTATTAAATGATATAAAATTTATAAAAATAGAAGATTTATCCAAATGATTGATATAAGTCTCAAAAATTTCATATATGACTCATTTATTGGTTTTTGTTATTTTATAGTAATTATATTAACCCACAAAGTGTAAATTACATGATATAACAATAAAAACTAAAAAGGATAAATAAGGGTTAAAACAAAAAGACAAGGATTAATGTTTTTTTCAAAACTTGTATAATTTTTATTGGATGATTTTATTTATACCCATAATCATCCTATATTCTAAATAAATAAATTTTTACCAATTTTTAATATAATATTAATTTATATTAATTTAATATTTTGAAGAATTCCAAGAGTGCCCCTCCCCTCTCCTATAAAAGAGAACCCATTCTTCTCTTTTATTAACACCTGAAAGCCTATTTTTTTCCAGAAAATATCAATTCAAATATCTTCCTATAATCCCTCCCCACATTTTAGAGGCCTTATCTTATGAATAACACTTACCTTAGAGGTGTTAAGGTGATAATTAAAGGAGACCGTCTGAAGAAGAGATACCATTTACAATTAAGTGTTTCTATTTTATTTGTTCTTCCAATTCCTTAAAATATTATTCATACATGATGAAATAATAAATCTAGTATCCTCAATATACTGAGATTTTATTATTATAATATCATCATCTAAATACATCTCCACTTCCATCAAATGGTAAATAATTAATTGTTCGTGTGTACGTGTGGATTATTACCTCCACGAACCGATATAATTCATTTTCCATAACCGTATCTCAATATTGGTTATAATGATGGAATTAATATTTATATATTATATTAATGAAATATTTATCATTATAATAGAATAATATATCAATTATTTTGTTACTTTTCATGCACATAAAAATGATAACTTCGTTCGTGCGTACGTGTGAACTATCAAGCAATGTGATTCATTTTTTATCACCAAATCACATTAATAATATATATAAGTATATTTAAATGATTAATATTATATAAATTAAATTATTATCATTATTTAAAGTTAAAATAATACTTACCCTTATTTCATAATGACTATTAAAAAATGGGAACGTTACTCATGCTTACGTAAAACTTACCGTCTTCATGATTGTAACATAGTTCATTTTTCATATCCATATTTAATGAATGGATTTAAAAGTATAATTGATATATAAAAGTGATTATTATGTCATGAATATTATTTTGGATATGATGGAACAATGACCACTCTAACTATTGACATCTTACCAAATTCATTTTTGACTCATGTACCGAATATCGACAAAACATCTAACATAAACTTAAATAATTAAGTAATTGTTATAACATAATAATAAGTGATATAAAAGGAATAATAAAAATTAAAAAGGTTCTAAATAATGTAAATAATTAACCTAATTTTATTATTTAGGAAGATAAATATTGTATGTGATGAGTTGGACTCAAGGTAAGGGGATTTTTAAAAAAATCCTCTTTTAAAGTAACTCTTCAACTGTGTTTACAAAAGCCAAAAAAATGTTTTTTTAACTTATATAGAATGAATGATTTTTTCCAATTTTATGTCACTTTAATGCTTTGATGCTTCCATTACAATGTTAAAAAATTATTTTCAAATAAAGTGTTTTCATTTATGAGTGTGCGACTTTGTAAAAATGAAAAGTGATTTCAAAGTGGGAAAGTTATTATTATTTTATTCATAATTTATGTGTTATGCTTATGTTTTGGTTCTTGGGAATTGTTTATGTATATGGGTGATTCCATGATAAATTGAGGGTAGGTGATCCCACAATATCTATAACATCCCACCTTTTTATCACATAAACTTTCATTACATTTTACAAAACCGAGGATCTTTAAGGTTTAGTGTCTTGGAAACCAGGAAATTAAAACAATAAACAAAAAAAAAACATTCTTCTTAAACACTTGAAAGGCTTCTCCTTATGTTCATCCTAGGTTCATTACTGCATCTCATAACCTGGGGACATACATCAAAGGAAAGGGTGAGCAGAAGGCCCAGTAAGGGAAACAAGAGAAACATTTTACATATGAACTTGAGATACCTCAATAAAGTCATGAAAAGAACTTTAAGGCATGAAAATGAAATCATGAGGCATATCATAATAAAAACAACATTTTTCATAACTTGAAGATGTGGCTACATCATTTAACATAGACAATCATGAACATATCACCAAGGTCCATCCCCAAGGTGTCATTTGAAAATTACCAAGGTTATTCACCAAGGTATCGTGAAAATTGTAATCTCTAGTGGTTACATCATTACCCAATGCATTGGAGCGCTATCAGGGCGCACCCTTAAATTTGCCTTTATTATCATGTGAGCCACATATATAATCATCAAACATTTCATAAATAACCCATATATCATAAAAGAAATGGGTTTCATTTCATAATCATAACTTTTTAAAAACTGCTTTAAAGACATGATCTTTATATCACTTTAAAACCCACAGAAAAGGAAGGTGGGTCTCATGTATGTAAATCCCAGAATTTAAAATAGAACATTTTGGTATATATGTGAATACCCCTTTAGAAGAAAGAGCTTTGAGTATTCACTTAATAAAATAAAAGGACTTTAGAAAAAGAGATAGACATTTTGAGACAGAAATTCTGCAGCATAACGGCAATGTTCCGAGGTTTTAGAAGACATTAAAAGAGAGGTAAAATGGGTCAAACATTCATAAATGACCCATAAAATAGTACATGGACAGAATAAGAAGGATACATGATCATGGTAATGAGATTTCAAGGACATACCATTTGAAATGAAAAACATGGAAGGAAGAAAAAAAAAGATTTCTCTTATGAAAGTTCGGCAGCCTAACGGCGTTACTTAAACCTCAACAAAAATGATTTGAAAAGATCAAATAGGATCTCTCATCATGTGAACATAAGAGTTCAGTATGATAGATATAGAGATAATTCCCCAACATAACAAAAAGTAACTTGAAAGAATTGACATGAAAGTAGAACTTCAAAATGAGAAGGGTGAAGAACCACTTAAAAATTCGGCAGCCTAACGGCGCCACTTAAAACATCAAAATACTGAATTGAAGAGATCAAATGGGGTCTCTCATCATATGAACATAAGAGTCCAGTATGATATATATAGAGATCATACCCCAATATAACAAAAAGGAACTTGAAATAATTGACATGAAAGTAGAACTTCAAAACGAGAAGGGTGAAGAACCACTTAAAAATTCGGCAGCCTAACGGCGCCACTTAAAACATCAAAATACTGAATTGAAGAGATCAAATGGGGTCTCTCATCATATGAACATAATATTCCAGTATGATATATATAGAGATCATACCCCAATATAACAAAAAGGAACATGAAAGACTTGAATGAAAATAGAACTTGAAAACGAGGAAGGTGAAAGAATCCCTTAAAAATTCGGCAGCCTAACGGCGCCACTTAAACATTCTTAAAACGAATTGATGAGAGCAAGGGGGGGTCTCTCATCATATGAACATGAAATAGGCAGTAGGAAGAATATAAAAGAACATCCTCCAACATAAGAACATGGAGTATAAAAGAAAAGACATAAAAGAGATTACTTGAAAAGAAAGAGAGGGGTCGGATCCCTTACCTTAAAATGTAACTCTTGAACCTCAAAGTTTGGGACCTTGAGGGCTTGGGGACACCTTGGAAGGACTCCTTGGGAGGTAATGAGACCAGAACTTCGTTGGGGAGGAGTGGGGAGTCGAATTTATGAGAGAAGGTCTTGGTATTTATAGGGAAAGTGAGGGGACAAGGCATTAATGGCCAAGGGACACCTCACTAGTGGTTTTGGCAAAACCATGGGCTTTCCCATGGTATTTGCCCATGGTATTGGCCACTTGGGACACCTCACACCTTATCTTACTATTCATAATTCGACCATATTGAATATATACTTAATACATCATTTAATGATGTCATTAAACACTCGTAACTTAAAAACTATACTTTCACTATTCACCGAAAATTCAACTTTCTCAGAATAATCCCAAAATTTCACCTTAACCAAATATCAATGCTCTGATTTCAAAAATGAAATCCATTTTATAAAAATAATTTTTTAAATATTTTTAATTTAATTTTTAAATAAAAACACTATTCATCGAAAATTCATTTTTTCCAGAAAAAACCCCAAAAATTACCATAACATAATATCGATGCTCTGAGTTCAAAAATGAAATCCGTTTTATAAAAATAATTATCTAAATATTTTTAATTAAATTTTTAATTAAAAAACACTATTCACCCGAAAAAACTAATACTTGAATAATAATTTATGAAACCATCATCTAACCATTTTATTGAATCACATTACTTAATCAAGGTGCCTAGTTTATATTAATACTTTCTTTAAGTGAGATTACTAATCCATTTGGACACATTACTAATCCTAATCATAAAATCACTATTCATAATTTACTATTCATCAAAATTTAAGTTGATCTTATTAGACTCTAAATTTCGTACTGAACATAATTGTAGAAGACCATTTTGCGAAAATCATTACACATTTTTAATTATTTAAGGTTTACACAACCATTTTTAAAATATCCTTTTTCTAAAATTCATCAAAAATATGCATACAATTTTTATCCAGTCATTTGAAAATTCATAAACTTCATCATAAAAAGAAATCCAAATTTTTATTTAAAACAAGGATTACACAAGGTAGTTACGGTCTCGTTACATAGCCCCTTATAATACCAGCATAGGACCTAAGAGTAAGGTGTGCTAGGGTGATAGAATCTTGGGGCGGCTCGGTCAACATTGCCCGGGTAGTAATTTCTATCAGTTTGAACTTCTCGCGAAGGCGATTCCGTTCTAGCTTCACATGATGAAGTTCGGCTTGGGTTTGGTCAAGAGAAAAGGCCAGTGGTGCTACCTCCTTCCCAATCTCTGTTAGATGGGCTTCGATCGGTCCAAGACTACTAGGTGAGGCCATCAAATCTTCTTTCTATAATAATTAACCAAGATTACTTGTATTTAGAGACAATAATCGAAACATTTAGTTTCTAGTGGTCATATTGAACAATGGTCATATAACAGTCAAAACCCAAAGGTCTCATTTTAATTATAATCATTTTTATCAAATAAAACATTTTTGTTGAGTATAAAAATAAAATAAAATAAAATTACACACAAAATTAGGAAACAATCTTTATTCAAAATTTTGGGTTGTTACAATCTTCCCCCCTTAAGAAATTGCATCCTCGCAATTTTTTAAAATTAGGTTTTGAAATTTCATTGAAAGTCCCACATCGGAAAAGGAGTCAGTAAAACTATTACTTTAAAAGAATGAAAGGGAAGTACGAAGGTCACCCGAGTTAGCCCACACTAGGATTCCATGTAGGAAAACATGGACATGGAGGAGAAAACAAAGGGTCATGTTCTGAGGGAGAGTGATAGAAAACATGATTAGGAGAACGTTGACCACGAGAAAATCCCAAACTTATGTTGTGTGTAAACGGGCTTTGATTACCTAGTAGGAAACGTAAACCAACAACATTTTTGTTTTACGTTTCTTTTAATAATTTTGAAGAATTCATTTACTACATAAAACAAAAACATAAGAAAATATACCTACCTTCAAGTATAGTTTCACCTTTTAATAAGTTTCTACCAAATCTAATCTTTTCTCCCAAACGATGAGCATTCAAAACTACTTGGTCTCATAAAAACACAAGAATCATCTTATAGAGAATCATATAATCCACAAAAGATTAACTATCTATTTCTTCTATCTTTAAACATTATCCCAAAAACAGAAAGGGTAAGGTTAGACAAGTCTTCAAAAAGGAAGGATCCCATAGGAATGGAAAGTAATTTTAAATCTTCAATGTTCCATGATAATACCCAAAGTTCATCATAGACCATCCCATAAATAACGATCCTTAAAATTCCTCAAAATAAACCAAACTAAGATTGAAACCCAAATACAAGAAGGATTTGATAACATAGTCTTCCAAAATAAACTTCATTGTTCATCTCCAAACAACATCAACCACTCCTAACATCTTATAACAAAATTATCTAAACTAAACATATTTTACCCAAAATAGGTTCATCATTCCCATAAGTAACCTAAATTACTATTAGTCCACCATAAATTCATCGATTCTTCAAAATATAAGTCAACCTTACTCCTCAATGAAAATACCATAGTAATCTATTTACCTCGATCATATAGGGTCCCTAAAATAGTGAACGTATTCCAAAATAATAATCATCTATTAATCCCCTAATTACCTCTGTCGTATTAACACGACAATCATCGCATTTCCTATCACATTGGTTTTTGGGACATGTTCTTCCATTTCCCGCCGTTAACTAAGAAAAGAAACTATAATTAGTGGCTTATTTACTTAGCTAATAATCATGAAAAGGAAACTTTAAGCATAAAAGGATAAACATGTAGAATAAAAGTATATCCTAACTTGTGATCCCCTAGGTTCCAATCTAGGTTATCCATGATCATATATTCTTATGTGAATCTTTATTATGTTTTATTCTTGTTCCTTTAATAATGGTTCATACTAAGCTTATGAATTTACCAAAGCATATCCCCCGGGAGTGTCGTAACCAAGAGTGCAGCAAGGCCCGTTGTCGTGTACCAGTTCCCGTTCGAGTCTAGCTCAAAGCGGTGTTTTCGGGTTTTACCCCTATGTACATCTGTGCCAGAGCCACCTCTACCTGCTCGTATCCAGACAGGGATGTATTTGCTTGGAAACCCCTTACTCAATACTCACCAAAATACCAGGAAGATTTCCTATATTTAAACTTTTCCATAGGGTTCTTCCTAGAGTTTTCATATCCTAATTTCCACAAATAACTAAACCATCCTTTGATACCAACTATAACATCCCACCTTTTTATCACATAAACTTTCATTACATTTTACAAAACCGAGGATCTTTAAGGTTTAGTGTCTTGGAAACCAGGAAATTAAAACAATAAACAAAAAAAAACATTCTTCTTAAACACTTGAAAGGCTTCTCCTTATGTTCATCCTAGGTTCATTACTGCATCTCATAACCTGAGGACATACATCAAAGGAAAGGGTGAGCAGAAGGCCCAGTAAGGGAAACAAGAGAAACATTTTACATATGAACTTGAGATACCTCAATAAAGTCATGAAAAGAACTTTAAGGAATGAAAATGAAATCATGAGGAATATCATAATAAAAACAACATTTTTCATAACTTGAAGATGTGGCTACATCATTTAACATAGACAATCATGAACATATCACCAAGGTCCATCCCCAAGGTGTCATTTGAAAATTACCAAGGTTATTCACCAAGGTATCTTGAAAATTGTAATCTCTAGTGGTTACATCATTACCCAATGCATTGGAGCGCTATCAGGGCGCACCCTTAAATTTGCCTTTATTATCATGTGAGCCACATATATAATCATCAAACATTTCATAAATAACCCATATAGCATAAAAGAAATGGGTTTCATTTCATAATCATAACTTTTTAAAAACTGCTTTAAAGACATGATCTTTATATCACTTTAAAACCCACAGAAAAGGAAGGTGGGTCTCATGTATGTAAATCCCAGAATTTAAAATAGAACATTTTGGTATATATGTGAATACCCTTTTAGAAGAAAGAGCTTTGAGTATTCACTTAATAAAATAAAAGGACTTTAGAAAAAGAGAGACATTTTGAGACAGAAATTCTGCAGCATAACGGCAATGTTCCGAGGTTTTAGAAGACATTAAAAGAGAGGTAAAATGGGTCAAACATTCATAAATGACCCATAAAATAGTACATGGACAGAATAAGAAGGATACATGATCATGGTAATGAGATTTCAAGGACATACCATTTGAAATGAAAAACATGGAAGGAAGAAAAAAAAAGATTTCTCTTATGAAAGTTCGGCAGCCTAATGGCGTTACTTAAACCTCAACAAAAATGATTTGAAAAGATCAAATAGGATCTCTCATCATGTGAACATAAGAGTTCAGTATGATAGATATAGAGATAATTCCCCAACATAACAAAAAGGAACTTGAAAGAATTGACATGAAAGTAGAACTTCAAAATGAGAAGGGTGAAGAACCACTTAAAAATTCGGCAGCCTAACGGCGCCACTTAAAACATCAAAATACTGAATTGAAGAGATCAAATGGGGTCTCTCATCATATGAACATAAGAGTCCAGTATGATATATATAGAGATCATACCCCAATATAACAAAAAGGAACTTGAAATAATTGACATGAAAGTAGAACTTCAAAACGAGAAGGGTGAAGAACCACTTAAAAATTCGGCAGCCTAACGGCGCCACTTAAAACATCAAAATACTGAATTGAAGAGATCAAATGGGGTCTCTCATCATATGAACATAATATTCCAGTATGATATATATAGAGATCATACCCCAATATAACAAAAAGGAACATGAAAGACTTGAATGAAAATAGAACTTGAAAACGAGGAAGGTGAAAGAATCCCTTAAAAATTCGGCAGCCTAACGGCGCCACTTAAACATTCTTAAAACGAATTGATGAGAGCAAGGGGGGGTCTATCATCATATGAACATGAAATAGGCAGTAGGAAGAATATAAAAGAACATCCTCCAACATAAGAACATGGAGTATAAAAGAAAAGACATAAAAGAGATTACTTGAAAAGAAAGAGAGGGGTCGGATCCCTTACCTTAAAATGTAACTCTTGAACCTCAAAGTTTGGGACCTTGAGGGCTTGGGAACACCTTGGAAGGACTCCTTGGGAGGTAATGAGACCAGAACTTCGTTGGGGAGGAGTGTGGAGTCGAATTTATGAGAGAAGGTCTTGGTATTTATAGGGAAAGTGAGGGGACAAGGCATTAATGGCCAAGGGACACCTCACTAGTGGTTTTGGCAAAACCATGGGCTTGCCCATGGTATTTGCCCATGGTATTGGCCACTTGGGACACCTCACACCTTATCTTACTATTCATAATTCGACCATATTGAATATATACTTAATACATCATTTAATGATGTCATTAAACACTCGTAACTTAAAAACTATACTTTCACTATTCACCGAAAATTCAACTTTCTCAGAATAATCCCAAAATTTCACCTTAACCAAATATCAATGCTCTGATTTCAAAAATGAAATCCATTTTATAAAAATAATTTTTTAAATATTTTTAATTTAATTTTTAAATAAAAACACTATTCATCTAAAATTCATTTTTTCCAGAAAAAACCCCAAAAATTACCATAACATAATATCGATGCTCTGAGTTCAAAAATGAAATCCGTTTTATAAAAATAATTATCTAAATATTTTTAATTAAATTTTTAATTAAAAAACACTATTCACCCGAAAAAACTAATACTTGAATAATAATTTATGAAACCATCATCTAACCATTTTATTGAATCACATTACTTAATCAAGGTGCCTAGTTTATATTAATACTTTCTTTAAGTGAGATTACTAATCCATTTGGACACATTACTAATCCTAATCATAAAATCACTATTCATAATTTACTATTCATCAAAATTTAAGTTGATCTTATTAGACTCTAAATTTCGTACTGAACATAATTGTAGAAGACCATTTTGCGAAAATCATTACACATTTTTAATTATTTAAGGTTTACACAACCATTTTTAAAATATCCTTTTTCTAAAATTCATCAAAAATATGCATACAATTTTTATCCAGTCATTTGAAAATTCATAAACTTCATCATAAAAAGAAATCCAAATTTTTATTTAAAACAAGGATTACACAAGGTAGTTACGGTCTCGTTACATAGCCCCTTATAATACCAGCATAGGACCTAAGAGTAAGGTGTGCTAGGATGATAGAATCTTGGGGTGGCTTGGTCAACATTGCCCGGGTAGTAATTTCTATCAGTTTGAACTTCTCGCGAAGGCGATTCCGTTCTAGCTTCACATGATGAAGTTCGGCTTGGGTTTGGTCAAGAGGAAAGGCCAGTGGTGCTACCTCCTTCCCAATCTCTGTTAGATGGGCTTCGATCGGTCCAAGACTACTAGGTGAGGCCATCGAATCTTCTTTCTATAATAATTAACCAAGATTACTTGTATTTAGAGACAATAATCGAAACATTTAGTTTCTAGTGGTCATATTGAACAATGGTCATATAACAGTCAAAACCCAAAGGTCTCATTTTAATTATAATCATTTTTATCAAATAAAACATTTTTGTTGAGTATAAAAATAAAATAAAATAAAATTACACACAAAATTAGGAAACAATCTTTATTCAAAATTTTGGGTTGTTACAATATCTCTCCAATTCATTGGGTAATGAGATGGAGTTAATCAATTGGGTTTCTCCTAAGAGATTAAGGGAATATACTATAGTGGGTATTATAAATGTAACCATGAATGTTACTCCCTATATATCCATGATAACTACAATAAATTTAAGAGTGACATGGAATTTATTCCACAATTTACCTTTATGTTTTATGTTTTATATGGAGTTTTACAGTAATATAATGATTTCATGAGGTAAGATAAAGAGATTATGTTTTATGGGAGAAAAGTATAACTTTGTGAAAATGTTTTCATGGGTTTAAAGTATTCATGTACTAATGATTTATTTCCTTATTTAATGCACCTTAATTATTTTTTTATGCTCATACTAAGTTTTAAAATGTTTTTCACAGATTATAGGCATGGGTAAGAGAAATAAGAAAGTCAAGATAGATGTTATGAAGTTCTGTTATGAAAAGGTTTCATATTTTGAAAAAGTGAATACTGTTTTAATAGTATCCTATTTTATGATTATGGGGTGTTATGTATGAATGATGGCCTAATTATTTAAAAATATAAACCTGAAAAGATACTCAATGTGAAAGAAATTAAATTCTTGACTAAAACTAAAGATTATGCAATGACTAAGGTCAGGTCCTTAGAGTTGGTATCAAAGGTTAGTTTAGATAAATTTAGAGGTTAGGGTATTATTCAAGCATAAGTTACAAGTTGTATATAACCAAAATGGTTATCATGTTAGGAAGAGTCATAATAATTTTAGATAAATTTAATTATTTTTAGATAACATAAATAGTGATATCTTAGTGTTCATCTACCTTATAAGATATTATATGATGATTTTATTAATATAATCACACTAAACTTTTTAGTTTTAGTAAATGGATGGATCTAGTAGGAACCAAAGTAATAATGGATGTGAAGGAAAATGTGATAGTTCTCTAAATAAGCAATCTAATGAAATGAGAGTGGCAATGAGAACTCTTGTGATTATTCTAAAACAACTACGAGGAGTCATGATTAACTAATTGAACCTTGGTGAGTTTTCTAATGCATCATATATGAGAGAAATGAATCAATGTGGAAGTTCATGTAACAATGATCATAAAGGTAAATATATTCAATGAAATATGTGTCAAGGATGTGGAAATAAACATATAGTAAAGTGTATTAAAGGGATGAGAAGATATTTTAGATGTGGTAATAAAGGCCATAAATCAATAATCTACCAAGGAAAAAGGAAGTGATCAGTTGATTCCATGAAAGGGAAAGAAGTTATTCCCGAGTTATTAATTGAATGTTTTAAATGTGGGGAGTATGATCATTATGAAAATAGATGTCCTATGAATAAGGTTCATGAATAGTATCAGGAAGACCATACAAATATATGTTTAACAATACCTAATTACATTACAATTGAAGATGAGGAAACTAAAAATGACATATGAAAGGTATGGATTATTTCTTGTATCATGTCTTGAAATTATTATTCTTAGGACATGATTAATGTTTTTGTTTATAGGAAATAAGTATTAAGGATTAAGATGGAAAATCATAGTTAGGGGATCATGAAGAACACTGAATGATTAATAATTATACATATTTTGGATTCAAGATTTATTGTAGATTGTAGGATGATGAAATGTTTAAAAGTATTCATACTATTTTGATGATGGGAGTAATTTGGAAGGCTTTTTTTTTAATTTGTGTTATATGTAACCCTTAAGATTGGTATGTGGAAATTTTATATGAGTGAGAATTATCTTTTCTTATATGGACATAATTATAAAGGTATGGATAACCTTTAGTGTTTATATAATCTTTATTTTTGAGGTAATTGTGGATTATTACATTTTGGGATAAAAAATGAAAGGTATAAGATAACCATTGAGGTTAAAACATATTATGGTTATTTGTGAGGATTTTATCATATTTTGGGAATGTTTTAAGAATTATATAGTTTTAGAAAAAGTAAAATCTGTAGGATGGGTGATAAACTATTGCGTCCGAAAATGCTGCGGGAATCGAACCCACAAACAAAGGGAAATAAGGATGAATCACATAGCATTGGCTTACGAGAAGTCCCAATTAATATGAATTTTTATTTTTAGTTAAATTATTTTATGGATGAATAATAAATTGATTTTGGGAACATATGTTTTATTGAATAGATAACCCTAGGATTGGAGAATTATTTAAGTGAATAATGTTATTTCAGGAGACATTCACTATTTTGGGAATCTTATGTGATCAAGGTAAATAGAATACTATGGAATTTTATTTGAGGAATAAAGGTCAAATTATATTTTGTAATAATCTATGTTTTTTATTTTTGTGGACTTATTTTTATTTATAAAAATGGTTAGTGTATCTTGAAGTTTGTTAGGGAAGTTAATTTTTGATATGAGACTTCAAGAGTAATTGAAGTTATTTAAAGATAAATGTTTAAATTTATCTAGGAATAATATGCAATTAAATCCTTCTGATTTTTAGGTTTTAATGTTAGTATAGATTATTTTTGAGTAATTTTATGGTCAGTTATTTATTGAATGGTCTATGTTGAACTTTTGGTATTACTGTTGAATTTTGAAGAATGAAGTAGTTTTTTGTCATATAAAGGTTTATTATTTTTTGGGATTTATCATTTATTTTAATAACAATTTTGGTTTCTGTTAATTTATAAAGATAGTATAAATAGATGGTTAATATTTTTTGGATTATGTGATTTTCTATAAGTTGATTCTAGTGCTTCAAGCATGGAAAATTCATCTTGAATACTCATCGTTTGGAGAAAAAGATGAGTTTGATGCATAAATTGATTAAAATATGAAACTCTAATTTTTCAATTAAGTACATTTCCTCATGTTATTAGTATAGGTAGTAAAATAATTCCTTAACTCTATGAAAAAGGATCTTAAAAACAAAAACATTATCCATTAAATTTTCTTACTAAGAAATCAATGACTTTTTAACACATCATAGACTTATGGTTTTGTGATTGTTAGATTTATCTTGGTCGTGTTTTATATCACCATCCATAAAAATCATATGGTTAGTTTTATATTTAATTTTTTTTATTACTAAATTGAAACCCAATATGTGTTCTCTCAGGTGAACATCATACTTCCTTTTCTTTCTTTTAAAGTGGAAGTTTCATTTATCTTTCTTCTGATGTGGGATTCGAAGAAAGATATTTTGAAAAGTAAAACCCATAGATTTAGATCTTGAGTTAAAATTGTGAGAATGAAATTTATTGGGGGAGAGGATAATGTAACATACTGAGATTTTAAGAAAGAAAAAAAATGATCGATAGCATACACGATATGCTACATCGAGTTTAAATGAAAAACTAAATTTTATTATTTAAATGTTATCGTTATAACCTATCCATTAGAATGATGGGTATGAACAGAATTAACATAATTATGAATGTATGGTTTAAACATGTATATATAATTAATTATTTGACCAATCTATTATAAATTAATTTAAAACCCTTTTTAAAATAAAAGAAAATGTTTTTCTGAAAAACAATTTAAATGTGCACAAGTGTGTTTTATACCAATAAATAAATCAATCAAAATTTTTGGATTATATTAATGATATATATATATATATATAATATTTAATGTATTTTTTTATAATTAATTTTATGCATTTTCTAGATATGATATAAGAACAAATTCAATTTTATACATAAAAGAAGTATTTAAAAAAAAGCATTTTTACCGCCTTTTGATGAAGAACCCATTTTAAATCTAGTTTTTTTTTCACTTTTATAAATTATATTTTAAAAAAATAAAATTCATATTTATAAGTGGAGTATCAAAATTTACTTTGTTTTTCTTGGTATTTTTCTGAAAAGATTATTTTTTTTGATGAATAGTGAAAAAATATTGTTTTTTAATTGAAAAATACATTTTCATCAAATTTATTTATAGTGTTAAATTATATATTTGAATGGTTTTAAAGTATAATTAGATCATTTTTTTATCATTTAATCCAATTTAGTTCATTGTAATCAATTTCACATCGAAATTGGATATAAACACTTTGTGAACTTTTGAATGTTTTTACTTTAAAAACTCACTTTCTCGTTCCATAAATGAGATTAAATTTTAAATTAATTTCTACCAATTATGTGATTTGAATATGAAGAAATTGATTCCATATTTTGAATAATAATTTAAAAATTAGGTAAATATGTCTCTTTTATTTTTTGACATTATGAATAGTAACATTAGTGATATTTTTTATTACCACGATTATGGCTAAATTAGACAATTAAAGGTAAAAATAATATTATAAATCATATAAAATTACCCTAAAACTTGTCATAATTTCATTGGATGAGTTTTTTTTGACCAAAATATTCCTTTTGACTATTTTATGTGCACTTGTAATCACTTGGGTGACTTTAAGACATTTATAATATTATATTTAAAGAAAGACAATTTTTTCACACTCTTATTTTTAACAAGTAAAATATTTTTAATATGGGGTTATGAAGGGGATATATTAAAATATAAATATTATTTAGAAATATAAAATTTTTATCTACATCATACTAATTTATTTTTAATTTTTAATAAATAAATCATTAAATTAAATAGTGACACAACGATGATGTAGTAATTGCTTAATTAATGAAAGAATCAAACAAATGATATTATAAATATTAAAATAAAAATAATTTGATATAATTAATTTCATAAAATAATTTTATGGTTGACTTTGATATGTAATTGATGTGTTAAAATAGTTTTTTTTGGAGTACATCATGTTGTGATGATATTTTTAAAAATTTAAGAAACGAGTAGTGTCAAAATTGACACTGATGGTTTTTTAAAATATAAAATATTTTATTTAATGATATAAAATTTATAAAAATATAATATTCATCCAACTGATTGGTATAAGTCTCAAAAATTCATCAATAACTCATTTTTTGGTCTTTTTTCATTTTATAGTAATTATATTAACCCACAAAGGGTAAATTACATGATATCACAGTCAAAATTAAAAAGGTTAAATAAGGATTAAAAAAGATAAGGATTGAAAAATATTAAAAACTTATCTAATTTTCTTTGTATGATTTTATTTCTACCCATAATAATCATATATTCTAAATAAATTACTTTTCACCCATTTAGAATAGAATATTAATTTATATTAATTTAATATTTTGAAGAATTCCAAGAGTACCCCTCCCCTATCATATAAAGGGCACCCATTCTTATTTTTTATTCACACCTAAATGCCTATTTGGTTCTAAAAATATCTTCCCAAATATCTTCCTAGAATCTCTACCCACATTATAGAGGCCTTATTTTAGGAATATCACCCTCTTTAGAGGTGTTAATGTGACAATTGAAGGAGACCGTCCGAAGAAGAGGTATCGTTTTTAATTAAGTGTTTCTATTTTATTTCTTCTTCCAATTCATTAAAATATTCTTCGTACATAATGAAATAATAAATCCAATATCCTCAATATATTAAGATGATATTAGTTTAATATCATCACCTAAATTCATCTCCACATCCATTAAATGGGGAATAATTAATCGTTCATGCCTACGTGTGAATTATCACCTCCACGAACCAATATAATTCATTTTGCATCACTATCTCTAAATATTGGTTATAATGATGGAATTAATATTTATATACAATATTCATGACATATTTATCATTATAAGATAATAATATATCAATTAATTTGTTACTTTACATGCATATAAAAATGACAACATCGTTCATGTGTACGTGTGAACTATCACCACCACAAAGCAATGTGATTCATTTTTAATCACCACACCACATGAATAATATATATAAGTATATTTAAATTATTAATATTATATTAATAAAATTATTATTATTATTTAAACTTAAAATAATACTTACCCTCTTTCCATAATGATTATTAAAAAATAGAAATGTTACTCATGCGTACGTACGACTTACTGTCTCCATGATTGTAACTTAGTTCATTTTTCATATCCATATTTTATGAATGGATTTAAAAGTATAATTTATATATAAAATTTATTATTATTTCATTAATTTTATTCTTAATATGTTGGAATAATGAACACTTTGACTATTGACATGTTACCAAAGTCATTTTGGACTCATGTACCAAATATCAAAAAAATGTTCGACATGAACTTAAATAATTAAGTAATTATTATAACATAATAATAAGTGATATAAAAGGTATAATAAAATTTAAATAGTTTATAAAGAAATTAAATAATTAACCTAGTTTATTATTTAGTAAGATAAAGATTTTACGTGATGAGTCAGACTCAAGGTAAGATACTTTCTTTTAAAAACCTATTTTAAAGTTACTCTTAAACTATTTTTACAAAATCCAAAAGGAATGTTTTTTAACTTATACAGAATGAATGTATTTTCCCAATTTTATATCTCTTTATTTTTTTTATGCTTCCATTATAATTTTAAAATTTTATTTTCAAAAAAATTCTTTTAATTTTTGAGTGCACGGTATAATAGAAATGAAAAGTGATTTCAAAGTGGAAAAGTTATTATTATTTTATGCATGATTTATATGTTGTGCTTATGTTTTGGTTCTTGGTATTTTTTTATGTATATGGGAGGTTCCTTAATAAACCTAGGGTGTGTGAGCCCCTAATAGATCTCCAATGCATTGGGTAATGAGACGAAGCTAATCGATTGGGTTTTTCCTAAGAGATTAAGGGAATATATTACGATGGGTATTCCAAATATAACTATGAAGGTTAATCCCTACATAGTCATGTTATCTAGAGTAAATTAAAGAGTGATATAAAATTGATGCCACAATTTACCTTTATGTTTTATGTTTTATATGGAGTTTTACAAAAATATTATGATTTTATGAGGTAAGATAAAGAGATTATGTTTTATGAGTGAAAAGTATAACTTTTTGAAAATATTTTTATGGGTTTAAAATATTCATGGACTAACGGTTTATTTTCTTATTTAATTCCCATTATTGAGATTTTTTTGCTCATCCCAAGTTTTTTTCATAGGGTATAAGGATGGATAGGATAAATAAGGAATTCAGGTTTGATGTTATGAAGATCTATTAAGGAAAAGAATCCATGTTTTATTTTAAAATTTTTATATTTAGGAAAAATTAGATACTGTTTTAGTAGGATCCTCTTTTATGATTATGGGATGTTATGTATGATTGATGGCCAAATTATATAAAACTATAAACCTGAAAATATCCTCAATGTGAAATAAATTAAATTCTTGAATAAAACTCTAGACTATGTAATGATTAAGGCTGGGTCCTTATAGTTCCCACATTGGTCAACCCGAGGTGGTGTTGTTGGGAGTCTCAATATTGGTTGCGCTAGTCAAGTTCTTTTGGTGGGGAGAACCTTCCTCCTTTTCATAGTTATTTTATTATGGTTTCTCTTATATTTGTTCGGGTGTGAATTTTGGAGTAAAAGGTCACCTTAAGATTTGTGGTTTCGTTCAGCTTCATTCAGGTTTTGGATTAAGCTTTGCTTCCTCATGTGGCTAGGTGAATTTTTGGGGGTATAAATTGTTTGTTGTGGGGATAATTGTCACACACTGATCTTGATATTTTCATTGTTTTATTATTTTCATGGATTTGGATTTTTTTATGGAGTTTGGGTTGAGTTCCCAATTTGAATTTTTGATTTTTAAAGTTTTCAGGTGGCTTTTTATCCTGTGTACAGTTTGAGTGCATGGTTTAAGGGTTAACCATGAGATCTATGAAGGAAGAGGTTGGTTTCAGTTCATTTTGTTCTTTTATGGTTTGACTAGTATGGTTTGATCATGGCTTGGGAAAAATCGAGCGAGGTCAGAGGAAAACCATACGCATTGAGGGTTGGTGATTGGGGCATGGCACACGACCTGCACACAATTAGAGGAAATCATGCCAAAAGTGTGTGAGGGGTTCTGTAGATTGGACAATGGAATTTGGCATGGTTGGTGAATGGTTTAGAAGACCATGTGGCCATCCCATGGGGGGTTCCCTTCCCTCTAGTAGTGTGCACACAGTTAGTGTACAATTTATTAAACTAAGCGTCCAAACCGTGTGAGTTACCCAGGTCATTAAAAGTGTGAAATTACTCTTTTACCCCTCCACTATTTTAACCCTATTTTAGGGTTTTCCTCCTTTTTTAGACTTAGGCGCACCATGGGGCTCCATAAAACCCTCCTCCCTTGCTCCCCTTTCTCCATTGAATCTCCTTGAAGGTTCCTAGGTAAGATTATTTGAATTTTTAGTTGATTATCTCTTCTTTGCTTCCTTCTCTCTTGGTTTATTGATTTTTTCTTGGCGAGGTTTCTCCCTTGGATGAAACCTAAGTGTTAGGGTTGATGTGTGGTTTTATTTTTTTGATCCTAGGTTGCAAGTATTGTCTCATGGTCTCAATTCTTCCTTTTCCTGAAGTTTGGTTGCATTCACACATCTTTGAGGTAGGTGTTTCCATCCATTTTCTTTCTAAAAAACTCCATTGATGCTTAATCTTTCCTTTAATGATTTAAACATGTTATAATATTTCTTATTTTTAATTATTTTAAATTTTTTTATTATGGAAAGTTGGTATGAAATGGTTTTCAAAGGGTTTCTTTAATTAGGCCCATATTTAAATTCATGCAAGCTGTTAGATGAAATGAATTTTGTTTTCTAAAAGTTAAATTGAGAACTTGTGGTGTTATTTTTCCTTGGTTTTATTTTTATATCTTGTTTGAAATGATAAATTGGGCTTGATGTGTGATTTGGATTCCTATTCATGGCTTGATAATTTGTGTAAAATTGTTTTGGAAATGTTCTTCTGATTTTTAAATGCTTATTGGTGATCTTATCATTACATGACTTGTTTTGTTGGTTTAAAGGCAAGTGGAGTTTCTTGAAAATGGTTTTTGGATGATTTCATGGACACTTGAAGTGTTTCATTGGATGTTGGAACATCTGTGGGTTCACAAGTTTCACACATGGTCGATAATTCAAATGATGATGGCATTTAAAAATGATGCTTTCATTGAGCCTCAGTTTTTGAAAAGGTTTCTTATTTATTCTCTCTTCCCTTTTTCATAAAATAGTTTGTTGATTTATAAATGGTGTGTTGGTGCTTCAAGTGACTTTAAGTGTGACTACAAATGTATTCTTTAAATCTTTGTCTATTTGGAAATTTGATATATGTTTTAGTGAATAATTGGCATAAAGGCCTGTTTGGGGATTTTTAGGTCACACTTGGTAACTAAATGGTATAAAAGGCCCATTTGTAACTTTTAATATTGTTTTATGTTTTCACTTTAGTTTGGAAATGTATTTTTAAATTTATTTGGATTGGACATGTTAAAGGCTCGGTTGGCACTTTATGTTGTCTTGAAAATTTGGTTTCAATGTGAAGTGATGTGAAGGCCCGATTGGTACCTTGTGATGTATTGGAAATAGGTTTTGGAAATCATGTTACATATGGGATCGATGTACATCTTAAAATATTTTGGAAAATGGATTTAATTCTTGGGTAGTATGAAGGTCCGATTGGTATTTTATAATGTTTGGGAAAGTTTTTTGAAACTCAAATGATGCGAGGGCCTAGTTGGAACTTGTGGATGGCTTGTTGTGTGATGAGAACCTCTATGGAGGATTCTACAAAGAGAGGGAAATAACATAGGTGGTGTCAATGTTTGGGTTAGGAAATCGTGGTGTTAGTTGGTTTTCGTTGAACCACGCGTGTCAGGACTTTCCCATTCACCAAGTACTATTATCATGGGATTATTTGGTGTCATCTAGAGGGTCGAGTGATAGTTGATTTTTGACCCCGAGTTAGAAAAGATGGTACCCCTTGGATTTACTGAGAGGCCAGGTGGGACGTGCCATTGGATTGGCTAGTTTAGATCATCCATTTGGTTATTGACTGTGGAGATACACCATATGCCAGAAGGTAAGTCCGAACTGAGTAAGTTTATGGATTTCCTCTAGAGATGTTTAGTAAGTTCCCCTAATTACTATTTCTATGTTCTTTTTATTTTCTATTACTTGTTTGGATATTATCCTTGCTTGTTCTGTCTTCTTTATATTATTCACATGTATTGTTTCCTTTATTTTTAGAAGGATGCTTTCTTACATGGGTTGGTTTCAGGTTTTGGTATTAGGGTTATAATTTGGATTTTTAAATGTGAAATTGTTTTTTAAAAGGAAATTTGTGTCTGTGTTTTTTAAAATATAACTTTTGGAAAGCTATGTTTGGTTGTTTAAAATGAATAAAACCAATTTTAGGAATGTATTTAAAACTATCATTTTTTTGACTATTTTGGGAAAGTAAATTCATGGACTCTTTGTTGATTACCTACTAAGTTATTGTATGTGAACACCCTACTTATGCCCCTCAGCATTGGTAGACCTGATCTGTTTTGTAGGTTTAGTTTTTTAGTTTGGTTTTCCTTTAGAGCAGGTTGGTCTTATAGTTGGAAGAGAATAAGAGGTCACATGGAGATTATTTTATCATGGTTAAATTTTAGTTTTGTATTTGGATTTTGTTTTTTTCAACATCTATTGTATTTGGATCAATTATTTATTTATTAATCTTCAATTATTGTTGGTTATGCTGAATTCTCAATTTGGTTATTTGATCCTAGTTTTATATTGGGATAAATCATTTCTCTTGGATTATTTTTATGCCCGACACCAATGTTTAGCCCAAGGAGATCAGGAATGCCCTTTGGGCCATGTATTAGATTGGTTCGGGTGTCAGGTCAGATAGCGTCCCATATTGGTTCATGACATGAGACTACTGCTAAGGCTATATGGATTAAAATTGAACATTTTTATATGTCTAAGTCTCTTCTTGGTGATTTATACAAGAAAATGTGACTTTATACCTTTAAAATGAACTATGGTTCTTATTTTCGTGTTCATCTTGATGATTTTAATAAAGTTTTTCTTAACTTAGAAAATATAGATGTTAAAATAATCGATGAAGATCAGGACATAATCATGTTGTCTTCCCTTAGTGATTCTTTTAATTCTTTAAAAGTATCTATGATATATGGTAGATAATTGGTCACCTTAGAAGAGGTTAAATCCATTGTGTTGTCATGAGAACTATAAACACATGTTTTGAAGGATGATTTTAGTGGATTAAAATCTAATCCTCAACTAATTCATGTTAAGGGAGAAATGAAAAATAATAATAAAGAACAAAAATATAAGAATTGGTTTCATAACTTTCAGTGTTTTGATTGTGACAATACCATCCATATAAAAAGATATTATCCTGAATTTAAAAATAAAGATAACATGGCCCAGTATCATGTGGTATGCCCCGGGTTCAACACTACAAATTTTCTTTAATTATTTTTTAACAACCTTTAGTTAGAATTAATCCTAAATTATAGGGAGTCTATCTTCTATGATCCTAGGATTAGAACTACTTTTGTTTGTAGTAGAACCTGGTTAGAAGAGAGGGTGTTTTATGGATAGTCTAAGTTGTTCTGGATTAGGTAGATATCTTTCTCTTATCAGCTTCTTGGTTGTGGTTTTTGTGTGATCTACTATTTTCTTACTTTTGAATTATATTGAGATTTTATTTTTCTGAGTTTTAATCTTTACTATATTTTACCTCTGTGGGAGGCTGTATATTTTCAGGTCTTCGAATGCTCTAGATTACATTAAGATTTGTTGGAGACTCAGGTATTATTGGTAGGTTCTGGTTTAATGTTGTTTCTTAGTTTATGTATTTTCTAAGAATGTTTAACCTATATAATAGTAGTATATGGGTAGTATGGGTAGAACATGTTCCACTTCTGACAAATGCTAAGTGATATTCAAGCTAGGTGAATATTTTGTAGACTTAGATGTTTTTATTTAGAAAATCTACCTGAACTAACCGATAGGATAAGTTTCAATAACATCATCTATAAGTTTTATTTTATTTTATTTTGAAAAGGATTAGATTTGTTAAATCTATTTTTAAAATTAAAATAATGTTTTCATTTTTCCATGAAAAAATTCAAGTTTTTTATTATTATTATACAAATTATATTTTATTCTTTATGGACCTCTATTTTGGATTTTTTTTATTTGGGGTTTATGGTGTTGTTGGATTGTCATGTGTTTTGGGATCTATTCTGCTAGGTATTATTTTGTGCGGGCCCTAGGTCGTGATCCATTACCTCTGTGGTATGCTTCTAACCATTGATTAAATCACATATGAAGACTCTACTTTTGGAAATTTGTGTTTTATAATTTTTGGTAATCCATATCCACTGCCTACTATCCATTCCTCTACCACCCCATTTCCAGGTTGTTTCACCTATATGTTTCACCAACTATATTACCTAACCACCTACCCACCCTCAACTGTCCACACATCCATCTCAGTTGCCATTCCTGACATGCCATCATCTCACTGCCTACCTCACCTCTGTTGTGCCTTTATTACTAGCCGTGATCCTTGATTATCTTAGTGTGGTTCTCTTTTTCCCTTCAACATTCTTTTTTCAGAGAGATATTTAGATAGAAAAGGAGAATATTTGATGGTGATCCTATTCCATGCCTTCACAGCCTCACTATTCTGGTCATCATCTCCGGTGGAGAGCTCAGTACTCACGAGCTATGTATGGATCACATCAACTTCAAGATAAAATCCTGGAAGTTCCATTTATCCTTCAATAGATCTCGGATCCAGACTTGTCAGATTTTTACTTTTCTATTTTGGATATGTGTTTTATTTCTTTCATTATTTTGTGTTTTGGGTTTTAGGGTTACATGTGTGAGTCTGTCCAACTCAAGGGTGTACATTACTGTCTTTGGGATAGGGTTCACCGCTAGCTCCTAGATTGATGAAGACCCTGTGATCAGATAGTTTCTATGGTTCATGTGTGTTGTACCTCTGATTTACATTCTCTATTATATGATTTTTTTTCATAATAATAAATGTTTTGGTTGTGCTCTTTCTATAGAGTAGGACCAAAATGGTATAGACCATGAAAATCATTTGTGTTATTTACTTTTATGCATTTATTTTGTAGTATGCTCATTTTTATCGACTCTCTTCTCTTTCTTATTTTGATTCCTAGTCTTAGTCGTTGTTTCTGTATTTATTCTTGGTTAATAATTCAGTCGATTAACCCTCACTATCCCATTACAATGATATTATAAAACATTATTAAGGAAAACTAATATTTTTTGCTAAAAATTCATCATAAATAAAAAATAAAATAAAATAATAAAATAAAATAAAACATACAAAAAATTAATAAAACTAAAAACTAATAAAAATATATACAAATTTATTAAAAAATTTCAAAAAATATTACATATTTAGTTTAAAAAAATAATAATAAATAAATAAATCATTGTTATGTGGGATCATAATGTTATCATATACATTAGGATTGAAAACATACTCAAGAGGCATTAGAGAATTTATAGATCTAGGTAAATCCATCCTTAAACCATGCACGTGATGACACACCACCTAAATAATTTAATCATCATCATCATAATTTTAAGTAAACTATGTTGGGACCAAAAAGGATTAGACCACAATGTAATAATAAGTACAAAATAAAAATAAAATGAAAAATGATAAAACTTGGACACATAATGTAACATCACCTCCAATGAAGTGGGGTAAAAAAACCACAAAAAATTGAAAGATCACTATGAAAATAGTGTGGGTGAAAACAATATAGCAATATTTAAAAGTGAAAACCTCTCTAAAATCATCTTTTGAATAAATATATAGATACAACTCACACACACATTGAAATTATAACCAAGAGAAAAATTTGTTTATTTGATTTTATTTTTACATGGTATTTTAACCAACTTAATTTTAGGGGGTTTTCCATGTTACATATGATATCCATTTTCCCAAATTTTCACTTTATTTTTATCTCATATTCACTACTGCATTGTGATCCAATCATTTTTGGTCCAAATAAGTGGCATTGGATAAAATTTCACATTCTAAATATTTTATCTTTTCATTTTAGGACGAATAAAATTAGAGTATAGTATCACTTTATTTTTATCATGTATATATTGCAACATGATCACATTGTTGGGAATGTCAAATTAGAAATTATAGTAAAAAAATTTCTAATTATAGTATAGTATCACTTTATTTTTATCATGTATATATTGCAACATGATATCATTGTTGGGCATGTCAAATTAGAAATTGTTTTTACTAGAATTTCTATAGTATAGTAGGAACCCTAGTTCATCTCTCAATGGAGCCTTATATTATTAATTCAAAAATATGGTTGTGATTATGAAAATAAAAGGGGGTTTGTATTTCTTAAAACTTGGGGTTTGATGATTTAATAATCCTATAAAAGAAGGAAAGTAATAAAACAAAGCGGAAATTAACAAAATTGATTAAGAGTGATCAACCTAGGGAAATCTCATGATGCTCATCCTTCATCGATTCAATAGATAGGGTTTATATATTTTAATCCATGGTTTGTAACATCTAGAACCATAATTTTACATATTTTATACTAGTATACCTCCTAGGGTTTGATTGGAAACACAAAATGATTCACCGACTACTGTCGATGATAGAGTGATTTGTGTTTGACTTCATAACCAAAACTCATTGAGGCAACACATAAAGAAATTGACATGTTTTATAGGTTTTTATATTATTTTAATGTGTTACCATGGCATGAAATTACACTTCCATGGAAGTTATTATAAGATTTTAATTAACCAATATGAACCACATAAACACTGTAATTGAAAGTGAGAAGAAAAAGTGGTGAATATTGTGTGAACCACCACATGAATGGGTACCCCCAAACATGATAATATGAGTAGAGTATGATATAAAAATACATAAATCAACTAAATAATAATATAGTATGAATAAAAACAACATAAAAACCCATAATTATAAAGTTTATTCAAATATTACAAACAAGAAGCTTGTGATTTACATCACATTTCTCCCCAGGTGATCATAAGGAGTTTATAACTCCATGGAAAGGGAGGAAGCCATAGATGTTTATTTAGAACTTACCATAGCCTCCATAACTTCTAGGACGATGATAGGAATCCTTTGGGTCCCCAAAATTGTAGATCTTTTTTTCATGTTCTAACTTCCAAATGAGGTTCCCTAGGTTCCCTTTTATAGCAAAAAATGGGAGGTGGTTTTGGGACCTAGATTTTGAGAAACCACTTGGACCATGGTTTTTGGCTAGTAAAATACCTTATCAAGACTTAAAAAAAGATTTTTTTTTTCCAACCTCCTTTATATCTCCATATCAAATTTGGTGGCCAGATAATGTATAAAATGAGAGATATTTTCAAAATATAGAACTAAAATTTTGACTTCACGTATATTCTTTTTCTTGGAAATATCAGTTAGGATAGGCCCCTTAATAAAATAATTAGTAATGCGTGTCTTAAGAAGAGTTGTATAAAAATTAATTTTGTATAATCCCAAAAAATTTAAGTGCAATTGGATGCACATATTAGCTTCAATGTGTGGTTGATTCCACATGTGGGCTTGGATTCCTACACAGTTTCTTCCATTTTTCTTTAACTTGGTCCCGGGACCTCCAAATCACCTCCAATTATAATGAAATAATAAAAAAAAGTGAAATTAACCTATTTAAAAGTGATAAAAATTAAATTATTAAACCAAATATGAAGTTCAATTTTTTATTATATTAGGAATTTTCAATACAAAACTAGTTTAATACTGTGATATAAGGGTGAAATAAATCAGTGAATCGTGGTGCGATCACACCTCCACACCTAAACATTTTTACTCCTAGGTAAGGTCACATTTAAAAAAATGATTCATGGAAATATTTAAAACTTCATTAATATTTAATATTATAAGAAAATTTAATTCATGATCGCAATGCAATCAAATAAAAAACTACACCAAGGAGTTATTCTCAGTGATCATCGAAAAAGATGTCTCATAAATTGTATCAGAATGAAATTCTAAGTGATTAATGATACTAATATGAGAAAATAATTCAATATTTAACCATTTCAATAACTCTTAACATTTGTGTGTGACAACCATTTCATGCCATTCTTTCCACTTTCTATCCAGTAAATATAGGTTATTTTAAAAAATTTCTTTATATATGATTCTTTCCACCAAACCTTCCCCACATCCCCTACAATCAATCTTCAAGGCCCAATCAAAGAAGAATTCCAAAAAGTTAAACCTTAATATACGAACCTAGATATCCATATATGTTTCACATTTCATCACTCCCCTCATTTATTATTTTTGTAGTTATTTTTTTCAAAACTTTCACTTGGAAAAAATATCACACTATTATTTCAACCCTTGGTTGATCTCATCATGACACTAATTATAATATTTATAATAAGATAAAAGGTTGAGAAAGAGTGTTTTTTGAACTTCCCAAGACACACCCCATATTTTTTCTTTTATTTTTATTTTTATTTTTTGAGGGTGTGCAATAGTCGGATAACAGGTACGCACACATAGGTCAATCTGATACAATAATGAAAAATATCAGATAAGAGATGAAGATATATAAAAATAATTTTGGAAATATGATAAATATTAAGCTAACTTATATTTACCTTCTATTGAGTAAGAAAAATTCACACTTTATAGTTAGGTGTAAAGATTTGTGGAGATATTAAGTGACACAATTTTCCCATAAACTACTCACACAAAGGGTATCAATCTTCTCAAAGGTTTCAAAATGATACAACCATTTATATCATTTAAAAAAAATTAATTTTCTAGAAAAAAATCACAACTCAATGTTAAATTCATGAAAAAACACACATTCCATCATTGAAACA
Source organism: Viscum album (assembly GCA_963277665.1). Taxonomy (NCBI): domain Eukaryota; kingdom Viridiplantae; phylum Streptophyta; class Magnoliopsida; order Santalales; family Viscaceae; genus Viscum; species Viscum album. Next base: position 197,198,236 of record OY728133.1, on the reverse strand, counting down.
TTTTTAAATTTTTTTTAAAACAAATTGAAATAGAGAAATTCCTCATGCATTGTCAATAACTTTCCATGATTAAGTGGGAATAAAAATGAATATTCTAGAACAAAAATAAGGGGGATGCAGGGGAGGTAGAAATACTATACAACACGTTAAAAGGATAAAAATAAGAAATTTTATGAAAATCCTAATGAAATCAAAATAGTGGAGAAAAGTAACAATACTATACAACAAGTGAAAAATTGAAGAAAGATAAAAGATGATGAAAATACTAATGAACCCAGGAATGTCCCCCCAGACCTAGAGTGTGTAGTGTCCTCACTGTAATAAAAGATATTGTGTGAAGGAAGGATAAAACTTGGTGGGTTTCACTAGTACATTTCTTCTTAAAGGTGGATTTCATCCACAATACACTTTGGAAAATCCTCATAAAATTGTTTAAGTCTCTTAACATTGACGTTAAGACTTTGGCCACTCTGCTCATGAAATTTTTTTATTACATCAAAAGGGTAAACATTAGTAATAGTGTAAGGACCGAGCCATCAAGAACAAAGCTTACATGGGTAGAGATTTATCCTGGAATTGTACATGAGGAACTTATCATCAATATGAAACTTATTCTGATGAATTATCCCATCATGTATAACCTTTGTCTTCTCTTTATAGATTCAAGAGTTCTCATATGCATCACACTAAATTTATTCCAACTCCTGAATCTGAAACTTCATATGCTCGCCTACATTTGAAAGATTCATATCACATTGTTTAACAACCCAATATGCATGGTGCTATACCTCCACTAGGAGGTGAAAATCCTTTCCAAACATAATCTTGTATAGTGAAATTATGATCAGGGTTTTGAAAGCTATATGATATTCTTAAATTGCATCATCCAAGAACAAAATCCAATCTTTCCTATTGGGTTGTACCATTTTCCAAGATTTTCTTAACTTCATGATTTGATATTTCTACTTGTCTCTTAGTTTGGGGGTGATATTAAGTAGAGAATTTATGAACAAACCCATACTTACAAAGAAATATTTGCATGTTGTGATTGCAAAAATGGGAACCTTGATCACTAATGATGAATCTAGGAAAACTATACCTACTAAAAATCTAGGACTTCCCAAAATCAATAACCACTTGAGAGTCATCGGCCCTGGTAGCCTTTGCTTCCACCCATTAAGACATACATCCAAAAACTAGTAATATGTACATGAATCCAAATGAATTTGGAAAAGGACCCATGAAGTCAATGTCCCATGCATCAAAGATTTCAAAAAATAACATGAGTTATTAGGGAATTTCATTATTCTTGGAGATATTACCTGTGAATTGACATCATGTGCATGAATTAAAAAAATCCAATGGAAATATCTATACTTTTTTGGGTAATAAAGTACTAAGTAAAGGAACTTTCAAGTTGTTTGTTGAGAGAAAAAGTCCCCCCCACAAGCCAAAGTGTGGAAAAACCTCAAAACATAGGTGAACTCATGGTCATGGACACACCGACGAACAACTTGTTCACTACAAATTATACAAAAATAAAGATCATAAAAAATGTACCATCTTGAATAATTATTAAGTATATAGGATTGTGAAGTTCTGAAATTATTGGGGACCCAAGATTATACTAGAAAATTTACAATTTCCTCATACCAAGGGGTAAGGACCACAACATCACAAAGGTTCTCATGAGGGGATAATTCTCCAATGGGGAAGGGTGAGTCAACATGATGGTCCAATGGTGAGTAAATACTACTAATATAGTAAGCTACCATATTTTCCACTCCTATATTATCTAGAATATCAAGGTAAAACTCCTCAAGGTGGTGCATCCACCAAATGAGGCAGGGTTTAGCTTTAGTTTTCCTTAGGATAAAACAAAGGGTAGCATGATAAAAAAACAATGATTTTTGACCCAATAAGACATAAACATAATTTTTCCAAGGAAAAAATATATAAAAAAGTTCTTTTTTATTGGTCATATAGTTTTCTTGGGAAGGGTCAAGGGTATGTGAGGAATGCACAATGACACGAGGAGACTTATCAACCCTTTATGATAAAAATTACCCAACTGAAAAGTTAGAGGCATCATGCATAATTTCAAAGGGGAGATCCCACCTTAGTGGTTGGATGATGGTAGGTGACGTGAGACTCATTTTTAGTGAATTGAATGCAGCCTCAAAATTTTTATCAAACAAAAACTCAAAATCTTTTTATAATAACTGGTACAAGGTAAGTGAGATCTTACTAAAGTTTTTAATGAATCAGGGGTAAAAACCAACACGAACCAAGAAATATCACACCTCACGAATGAATTTTGGATATGGTAGGGATGAAATTAATTCATTTTTTATTTAACCACTTGAATTACCTCATTTGAAATAAAATTCTCAAGAACTATGCCCTACTCAACCATAAAATGTCATTTCTCATAATTTAATATGAGATCTTTTTCAATGTAACAACAGAGGACATAACCTAATCATGCCAAACAATATTAAAAATTATATCCATAAATGGTGAAATAATATATAAAAACTTACATACAATTATCAAGGTTTAGAACCCTGAGATTTTTTGAAATATATTTTTTCAAATTAATTTAACCATTTCAATATTCTGCATTTCACACAACCATGAATATTGCTTGTGTTATATGAAAGCACTAAGTTTGGATTGCGTTTGATGCAATAACAATTTAATATTTAACTATATGAAACACTTAGATTAGATTGTGGTAAAAACAAAAATATATTTGGATTTTGTTACACATAATGCCAAGTTCCTTTGATATCTTTCATTACATGCAAGACCAAGTTTTACTAAAATATAATATATTATTAATATTGTTACTAAAATATTATTATAGTTACCACCTAGTCATTGGAATGGAAGTTATAAATAAGATTAAATAAATTATGAAAATATTATTTATGCATGTATATAAAATGAATCCTTTGGTTATTAATTAGTTATAAATTAAAGTAAAAACTATTTGAAAATAAATAAATTCATTCTCTAAGAAAACTATTTTTCTAGGTACAAACAAAATTTTATCTCAATAAATTAAAAAGAAATTTTTATGAAAGTTTTTAATATAATTTATATATTATGTATACAATCAATTTTTTTGAAACTCATTCAATATATTTGATAGGTATAAGATAAGAATAAATTCAACTTTATGAATAAAAAGATGTATTTTTTTAAAAGGTAATTTTACCACCTTTTAATGGAACACCTATATTAAATATAAATTTTGAAACTTATATAATTTTTATTTGATAAAATAAACTTCATTTTTGAAATCATAATATAATAATTTACTTGGGTGGTTTTTTTTATTTTTCTAAGAAGTTTTATTTTTTGATGGATAGTGAAAACACTGAATTTTAATTGAAAACTGCTTTTTATCAAATTTATTTATATAGTTAAATTATATTTTAAATTGGTTTTAAAATATAATTAGTTAAATTATACATCAATAAATCCAATTTAGTTCATTTAAATAAATTTCACATTGAAATTGGATATGAAAAAATAGTAAACTTTTGAACACTTTTTCTATTAAAGACCTGTTGTTTCATCCCATTTGTGGGCTTAATTTTAAATTAATTTCTACCACTTTCATGTTTATAATTTTGAAAAAATGGATAAAATATTTTTAATAATCATAATTTATAATTTATAATAATTTAAACTTATTTTTTTAGAAAAAATATTAGTGAAAGTAATTAAAATTAATTACAACATATAAGGTAAAAACCAGTTTTCATAGTGGTTAAACTTTAACTTAAGTGGCCGAATAACCTAGAAAAATGTCAAAAATAAATTTTATGTACATATATAGGAAATATAATCCATTTTATTAGAAAATGGACCATTATTGGAGGCACATGATGTAAGGGATACCTCTAAATAGTGTTTACCTTTTTATATTTACTAGAATGCCACTCCTCCTCCACTATAAAAGGGTACTCACCCCCTCATTTATCCACACATATAAAACCATTTTTCTTGTCCAAAACCTTAAAAAATATACTTCAAAAATCCATCCTATCATAATATAATTCTCACTTTGGGAAGAAATCGAACCATGGAAGCCCTTTGGTGCAAACCAAAAGGAGTTACCCGAATAAGAGGCAATGTTCTTCAACGACAACTTTTATTTTATCTATTTCTCCACCAGTTAAATTACTATTATATAATTCTTATATAATAAAAAAATCATAAATATACTTATATATTTTTATGTTAAGGGTACTACCTACACTCTCACACACTTCCATAAAATGGGATACACAATTATCGTTCGTGTGTACGGTGACCTACCACCTCGTAAACTAATGTCTTTCATTCTTCCATTACCACATTTAAAGGTTGGTAATAATGATATAATTACTGTTTTTATATGATATATATGATATTTATTATTTATTTATGATTTTTTAATTGTTATATAACACACACCTTTATTATTTCCATTTTGTGGTAATAAGATAACTTCACTTGTGGACGTGTGGACTATAGCCTCATCAAAGCGTTGTGATTCATTCACACTTTACATGGAATGTATTAAGGATAGAATTAGTAAAAATATATGATATATATGACATAATAATTATAATGTAATGATAATATAATTATAAATACATATATTTCATTTACTTTTTTTATTTCAATACGATAAGAAAATGGAAACAATGTTTATGCATAAGTATGATTTACCATCTCCATGAATGATGTATTTCATTTAATATTTCTATATTTTATATATTATTATAAATAATTATATAATGAATATATATGATATTTACATCATGTTTTAAATTCTTTAAATAAGTAAATCATGATCTAAGTAAGAGAATCAAGAATAACAAGTCAAAATATATATGAAAAACAAAGCAGATATTACCCGAAAAGTAACATTAACAAGGAATTGTTAATAAATGGGTAATATAAATTCATAATAAAATAATATATGGTAATATATATAATAATATGGGTTTTTATATGTATAATAAACTTATATTTATTATACAATAGGTTTGAACTTGTACGAAGAAAGTTAATACTCAAGGTAAGAGATTTCTCATCTCACTTTTATTTCTGTGAGATATATGCTATATTCATCACTTATTATTATTTTGTGATGTGTATACTTACCTATGAAATGTTATTTCATGAATTTAATTTTTTTAATGATATTAAAATTTTAAATTGATGTTATTATTTCGTGTATTTCACAATTCAAAATTTACTCAAGTTGTAAGGGGATTTCCAGTCTCACTTTTATTTCCATGAGACTTATATTATATTCACCACTAGTTTCATTTTTGTGGTGTATATACTTACCATTAATGTATTATATGATTAATATCCTGTAATTTATGGGTATTTACATATCCATTTTATGATATCTCTTTTATAGGGTTTACAGTTCAAAAGTTACCAAATCAGTAAAGTAATTTTGTCTCAATTTTCCTTTAAGACACATGTTATGTTATGCACCTACATTATTTTATAAGATGTATATACTTACATTTTACATGTTATATCATTAATATAATTATTTTAATTATATATTAAGCTTAATGTAATTTTATTATCTCATGGTTATTATGATTCAATGTTACCAAAGTGGAAAGAGTTTATTGCTCCAATCTCATTATTTATCGAGATTGTTTATGATTATGCTTCCATTGATGAAATATTATGATACATATATAAATAAATCTCATGAATTTTATTATATGAATTTTATTCATTATATATTAATGTATTGGTACCATTTTTACACTCTTTTTTACTTAATAATATAAAGAAAATGTTTTTAAGAAAATTTTACTTTATTTATATCTTCGATTGAAAATCTATTTTATTCAAAAACCATATTTTATAAAAATGTTATAAAAAAATGTTTTTAAAAGATATTTTATGATAATTTTTAAGGAAAATAATTTTAAGAATGTTTTATTTTTTAAAAAGTATTTAAAATGGTTTTCAAAGCTTCCTTTATAAGTTTTCAATTTTATTTTCAAATAAAAAGGATTTCAAAATATTTTATGTTTTAAAAATATTTTTATTAAATAAGAAAAGAAATTTTCTTAAGGAAATGATTTGAATAATTTTTAAAACTTAATTAATATGTTTTTAATGTGTTTTTAAAGAAAATTATTTTGAAAAATTTTTATGTCTTAAAAATAATGATTTTCAAAGAAAGGTTATTTTCCTTAAGAACTGTTCCAAGTGATCTTTTAAAATTATTCTCCATACAAGATGAAATAATTTTTTATATTTTATGTTTTAATAGGGATATTATACAAGGATACCATTCATATCATTTCTATGAGTTGTTTATGTTTTGATGGAATGATTTTTATGAATCTCATTTCTCTTCCACAGGTTGTACCATGATAAATGCTTATGAAACCTAGTTCCTTTCATGGGTTATTCTAAGATGAAGTGATTATTAAACTTATCTATTTTCCATAGGTTATGATATGATTAAATGTTTATGATACCCATTTCATTTCATGAATTTTGATATGATGTTTATGAAACCCATCTCTTTTTATGGGTCATGATATGATGAATATTTTATTATCATATTAATTATGCATGTATGATTTCATTATGTGATGGGTGGGACATATATCTCCCTCCAATTCAATGGGTAATGATAAATGGTATACAATCTCAAAGGGTATATGGGTTGTAGCCCATGCCTGAAAATAAGAGGGTACATGAGTTATAGCCTAAGCCCGAAAATAAGAGGGTACATGGGTTGTATCCCAAGCTTGAAAATAAGAGGGTACATGAGTTGTATCCCAAGCCCAAAAAAAGAGGGTACACTAGTTATTATTCCAAGCCTGAAGTAGGTACATAGGTGATTATCCCAAGCCTAACATTTTATGAAGGACTTGATAGGTAGCCTTGACATAATATTTTCTATGATTATGTGCACACCACAATTCTATGTCTTATTCCTATGTTATGCTCTCATGAATAATGATATTGATTCCCTTATGATTTATTTCTTATGTTATACAAATATTTATTTCATGACACATGCGTATAACCTTTGATATGTAGGGTATGATCTTCCAATGTTATGCTCATGTTCTCATACCCTTATATTAATGTTATGCTTGTTTATCTCCTTTATTTACCCTTAATGAGCATCTAAGCTCACCCTTTATTATATTTACTTTCCCCAGGTTATGAAGAAAGGTTTTAATAATGGGTAATAAAGGGGAAGATATTTATAGTATATGTTAAAGATATTTCACCAAACTATAAGAATGTGTTCCAAGATTCCAAAGACACTAAGCTATTATGGTCCCCAAGCATGTACTTTTGTAATGTAATAAATATTCATCTAAAATGATGTAATATCCATTTATGTTAAGATTGGATCACTATACAAGGTACTCAGAAAAAATATTCAATATAGATTGCTAAAAAGTACCAAGAGCATTACATTGACCAAAAAGAATCCTTCAGAATAAAAATGTTCCGAATGGATAGGTAAATGTTTTCTTTTCTTGATCCTAAGGGGCTATATGGATTAAAAAATAACCCAAATATCCATCAAGGAAATAATAATTCGATATACCATCCAATATTTCTAACATTTGGTTAATGAAAGGTAGAGAAAAGTGTTCCTTTCACATGGATTGATTTAATCTATGGTAGTCAATACAAAGACACCAACTATTTTGCATATGTGTTGAAACCAATTAGTTCTATTCATTTTACACAACCAATATTCTAGTTTTTTAGGAACAATTTTCACTTAGCTAACCCATTTACTATCAGATATGGGATATATGATCCTAGCAGTAATCATTTTACTAACTTCCAATTTTACAACTTCAAGGAGGGTAGGATTTAACCAGAATTTATATTGACTTACAGGTTTAGCCTCATCATATTAAATTATATGGTGTATACAAATATATAGGATAATCTCAAGAATATAAAAAATATCCATCCTATCACCTATTTACACTCTCTAATGAGGTATAACAGTTTTGATTCCTATGGTGGATAGAGGTTATTGGAAATAATGACAAGAAATTTGTCAATACCCTCAAGAGAGGCATATTTTAAATTATATGGAAATGGTTTCAATTCCAAAATAGGTGGTTTTTGGATTGAGTAAGGGGATTTAGGGGGAGTGAGGCCTATAAAACTATCCATATGCTCATGTTTATTCTATAAGGAAATAGAATCAATGGAAATGAGATTGTAAGAATCATTTATGGTGATGGGTAGCTTCGAATGAACACATTAATCAATTAAAGCACAAAATTTATAGTTTTATAAACCCACACAACACTAAAAACATGAATCAAAATTCAATTCATCAAAGGGTGAATAAGAGGAAAATTAATCAAAGTATGTGTTGATGAGAGATTTTTTTGTGTGTGTGTTGTTAGAGATCACTTCCATCAAATAGACAGGAAGAGTGGATCAATCTTCAATGAGGTGTTTAATAACATCAAGAATACTGAAACTTACCTTTTCACCGTGGAAATCCATGGAAAATGTACTAATTTGAACATTAATGATTGTATATGTTGTTTTAAGGAATGAAATTCCAAGAATGAGAGGAGCATGTCCTCAGGTTTAGGTATCTTCCATCTCAAGAATGTTGAATTATGTGGGGAAAATGATATTCTTCACTCTTATGAGGATATCCTCGATCACTTCTAATGGGTTTGTTTTCTACAGTTAGAAATTTACATGATGAATCCTATTGGTTAAAGATATAAAACCTATAGAGAAGTATACAAGGAGTGTGGAATTACATTAATTGAATAACCTAAATCAAGAATTTCATCTGAAAATAATGTATCCCCTATGTTTCAAGGTATCATGAAAGTGACCAGATACCTGTATTTGGTTGGAATAGCTAGTTGTATAAAATCCAATACATTTTCTCTATAGTTGACTATCTCATTCCCCTTCAGTTTTTGTTAATGGGTGAAAATATCTTTAAGAAATTTGGTGTAGCGAGGGATTTGTTTAACTTCATCCAATAAAGGAATGTTAACTTGTACCTTTTTAAATGTATCAATTATTTCTGTATAAATTTCATTATCATAATTTTTCTTAGATTTAGAGAGCCTTTGGGGGAAAGGAAGATGAACATATTGTTCATGGGAATCCTCAATGATAATTTTTTTACCCTTTTGTCTTGTTTTTATTTAATTGAAAATTTTTAGGGTAGGTAGAGAGAGTTTTCAAGAGGGGGACATACCTATTGGGTAGAATCATTGGATGAAGAAACTTATTTACCACTACAAATTGTGATTTCATGTACATTACCTTTATCATTTGGATTTGCAACAGGCTGAGATGGTAGTTGTCTATAACCTCACATCTTTATCTCACTAATTATGTTTTCTAATTGTCCCACTTGAGTTTGTAGGTCTTGACTAACCGATTGTGGGGTATGTTGGAACATTAGGTTCTGAGATTTCATTTTCTTCCCCATATCCTCAAGGATTGGTTCAGATTTTATAGAAGGATGATTGTTTCGAGATGGTGAAGGATAAGATGTTTGCATACCTTGGATTATTGATACATGTTTTGTTTAGGGTTGCTCGAGTTGCCTCCTTATTGGTATTATGGATGTACTTTCCACCCAAGGTCTTTATTTTGATTAAAGTTCTATTTATTTAATGGAGGTTATTTTTGAAAAGGACTCCTAAGGAATACTTCTACACAAGTCTTAGATGAATCCTAAAGTTATGGGAACTAGTTAGAAAAACAATTTTTGTCAAAAAAATACCACAATTAAATATATTCGGTGTAGAGTGTGAATTACCTTGTTCTTGAGATAATTTACTTAAAAGGTTATTAATATCATCAACTTTATTATCTACCTTTTATTATAGAGATTAATGACTTACCTCATGAACTCCTTGGGTTGGTATAATTTCTCATGTACCAAATTATTGTGCATTTTGATCCATATTGGATATTAAGTCACTAGAGGATGCATGAGTTTTATCTAGTATGGAACCAACAAATGAAACATCTATCATGCTACAATCCATGGGGAAACGCTCCTCATATAAGTATTGAATTATAAATTGTCCACTAATTTTGTGGTGTGGGAAACTTGAACAAAGTCGTTTGAATCCCTCCACATATTCATGAAGGGTATCTCCTTTTGATTTACTAATTTCATATATTTATTTAATAATTTATGGAGTTTATGATGTAAGAAATAAATTATCTAGAAAGATTAATTTTAGGTCATTTTAGTCCCTAATTTTGTTAGGAAGATAGTATAGTCAGTCTTTGGCTACACCATCAAGAGAGAAAGGGAAGGCCCTAAACTTAATGAGGTCTTTAGTAACATTTTGGGGTTTCATGATAGAGAAAAATATATAAAAATTATTGATATGTTTGTGAGAGTCATCACTAGTAAGAACATTTAATTTTGGAAGGTGGTGTATGAGGACTAATCTCATCTCAAAGTTGGTGGCTTCCTTAGGGTATTGGATGTATGCAGGTTGGTACTCCACATCTAGGGTGGTCAGTTATTTTAAGGTCTGATTATTTGAATCCATTTTTTTGGGTTTGAGTTGGTTCACTCTTAGGTTGGTTTAAGACCACTTGAGGTTCACTAAGGGGTTATTAAATGTTACTTGATTGTCCTACTGTAAATGGCCTAATTTGTGAGTGAAAGATCTTTTCAATTTTTGAGTCAAATTCAAGTAATATTTATTTTCCAGATCTTTTCATGAAATAATAATGTTCAATTAGTTTGTTTGTTTGTTTTTTTAATGTAATATGAATAAAATAAAAACACATAATAATAATTAATGGATAAAATAAAATATAGTTCTTTATTACATAATTAGAGAGAGAGGAAGAGAGATAAATAGAAGAAACACACAAAGACAAAAAAAAACAAAAAACAAAAAACAAAAAAAAAGGTAAGAGGGAAATAATGAAAGGGTTAATAAATAAAAAAGAAAATAAAGAACTACTAGGAAAAAAAATGATTTTCTATCCCTATAAATGGATCCAAAATTTGATCATGTTTTCAAGTGCTTCAAATTATAAATTGTTTTTACTAGAATTTCTATAGTATAACAGGAACCCTAAGTCGTCTCTTGAAGAAGCCTTAAATAATTAATTCAAAAATAGGGTTGTGATTATGAAAATAAAAGGGCAATGGGTGTTTGGAAAACTTGGGTTGGATGATTTAATAATCCAATAAAAAAAAAGTAATAAAACAAAGTAGAAATTAAAAGAATTGATTAGGTGTGACAACCCAGGGAAATATCATGACACTCACCCTTTATTGATTCAAGTGATAGGGTTTAGATATTTTAATACCTAGTTTGTTAATTCTAGAACAATAATTTCACTGAGTTTATACTAGGATACCTACTAGGTTTCGGTCAGAAACACAAAATGATTCACCAACTACCACTGATGATAGAGTGATTTGTGTTCGACTTCATAACCAGAACTCACCGAGGCAACACATGAAGAACTAGTCATGTTGTACAAGTTTGTATATTGGTTAAATGTGTTACCATGAAATGAAATTAAATGTACATGATAGTTATTATGCGATTTCAATTTACTAATATGAACCACATGAACACTACAAGTGAAATAGAGAAGAAAAAGCAGTGAAAGGTGTGTGAAATATCACATGAATGGGTACCCCCAAACATGATCATATGAGTTGAGTATGATATAATAGTACATAAAAAATAAAGAATAATATAGGATAAATAAAAACAAAATAAAAACATGGAATTAAAAATATCATTCAAATATTACAAAAAAGAAGATCAGGATTTACATCACGTTCCTCCCTAGTTGATCATAAGGAGTTTAAAACTCCATATAAAGGTAAGAGGACATAAATGTTGATGTAACAATTCACATATCCTCCATAAATTCTAGTATGAAGAGATAAATCCTTTGGTTCTCCAAAATGGTAGATATTTTCTTCCTGGTCAAACTTCCTAATGAGATTCCCAAGGTTCCCTTTTATATCCAAAATGAGAGGTAGTTTTGGGCACCTAGATTTTGAGAAACTACTTGGACCATGGTTTTGGAAAATTAAACTACCTTATCACGGCTTGTAAAAAAGAAAAAAAATTATTGGATAACATAATCTATATCTCCATGTCAAATTTTGAATCCATATAATGTATAAAATAGGATATATTTCCAAAATATAGAACCAAACATTTGACTTTGTGCATATTCTTCTTCTTGGAAAGATTGGTTTGGTTGGGCTACTTAATGGATGAATTAGGCATGGATGTATTCAGAATAGTTATATACTAATGAATTTTGGTTCATAACACAAAATTTCATCCTAATTGGATGTACTTATTAGCTGAAGTGTGTGATTGAGTCCACATGTGTGTTTGGATTCTTGCGCAGTTTGGACCACTTTTCTTCAACTTAGTCCTATATCCTCCAAATAAACTCCATCTATAATGAAATCATCAAAACAATTGAAACCATAAGTTTTAACAATGATAAACATTAAATCATTGAATCAAATATAATTTTATTTTGTTATTATATTTGGAATTGTCAATACAAAAACTAGTTTTATATAGTGGTGTAAGGGTGAAATAAAATAGCGAATCATGGTTGTGATCACTATACCATGGTACAATCATTTCTAGTATCTAAAAGTGGTATCTAAATGAGGCTTTAGCATGATATTTTTTAATTTTTTTTATTAATAATAAATCTTATTAACTTGGGTATACTCTATGGTTGTGACTCTAATTCATGTATCACATCAAAAAAATTATTGAGATTATTAAATATACGATTGTGAAATGAAGGATATTTTGGATAGATGAAATTTCTATATAGTGATGATATTTGAGATAAAAAATTTAATGAAAATAATTTTATATTATGAATGATGATGATGCAATCCGTTTTGTGGAAGGATAACCACCTACTAATAATTGGTGAATTTTCTACGGATGCGAGGAATGAAAAATGGAATGACATGGTTGAAAATACTATTTCCAAAATCCATCTTCCCTTGTATGAAGGGATTTTTTCAAGCATTATGAAGAAAATAATAGTGAAATAAATTTGGGATAGTTTGATGAAGCTTTATGAGGCCAAGTTATCACACAAATTTTTTTTCCTAAAAAGCAAATTATATGATTTTTGAATGAATGATTCATCAATGGTGAATAACCACATCAACCCCTTGAATACCCTATTTTCTTAGCTGATGATTTTGGGATTCAAAATATGAGATATTTTATATGTGTAGATTATACTCCAGAGTTTTCTAGATTCATATGATCAAATCATCATCAACCTCACTAACAACATCTTGATGAATATGTTTCACTTCAATGACATTACAGTTATGGTTCTTGAAGAACAAAAGTTGATGCAAGAACTAGGATAGAATATTTAAATGTAGAGAGAAAGTATGATTGATCATGATTCTATTGAGATCCAAAAATCATGTAAGTTTCAACCCAATGAGTAAGAATAAGGTTTCCACATGTTTTAATTGTGGAAAAAAGGGGAACTTTTAAAAAGTATATTAGGATATGAAGAGTGGAGGAAATAATTATCAAAGAAATGTGGGGACAACATCTAATAATAGATGTATACTAGTCAGTGAAGTGATAATAACTACTAGAGGTATAAAACACCTCATTGATGAAAGGATAATTGAATCATAAGAAAAATGACACATGATATCTCAAAGGGATTTTTTGGTCAGTATGAACCTATCCCAAATGGATTTGTTTACACGGGGAATGATCACACCTTTAATATCATTGAATTCATCACCATAATAATCCCATTATATTAATTATTTACCATCACTTTTACATATTCCATTTCAACTCTTTTAATCACAATTGCTTAATTATTATACAAAAAATATTCTCATTACATATTCTTTTTAATTTTTCTACAGACTAGTTATCATTAATTTTTAACTCATTATAGAAAACTAAACCATGCCAAATTCACATGGATTTATATGTATGAAAGTATCAAGTCACTTACCTCAACTCCATGCCATCTCACCAATTCTTGATCATTGTTATTAATTTTATATAATTTTTTCTTCTTTCATCACCCTTAATTTACCACATAAGTAAGGATTTAAAGAAGTCGTTATAAGAGAAGAGATGATCTTGGTTGTATAGAAAGTGATATTTACAATTCCTATATGTATAGATGGGAATTCCTATTTTCCCTTCAAATTTTATTATGTAATAACTCATTAACTGATGTAAATATAAACTAAAACAAAATAGACCACAACATAGTGGATGTTATAGTTTTTGTGAGGGTAATCTATGGAATAGTGAATCACATTATGTCATGATGCTCATGTTTGGAGTTATCACTGATGGGTTTTTTAGGATCATATCATGATCAATGTTATATAATCCCACCTTTTTATTACATAACTTTTCATTACATTTTACAAACAGAGGATCTTTAAAGTCTAGTGTCTTGGGAATTAGGAACAATAAAACTTGAATACAACATAAAACATCCTTCTAAACCACTTATAAGGATTCATAATAGGTTCATACTATGTACATTTACTGCATCTCATATCCTAGAGACATACATCAAAGGAAAGGGTGAGTAGAAGGCCCAGTAAGGGTAAACAAGGGAATCAATGTACTTGTGATATCAATAAGAACTTAAATAAAAACATAAAGACCTAATCAATGGAATAATTTGCATATTATAATGAAAATAACTTGAATCATAATTTGAATATGTGGCTACAACATTTCATTTAGACATTCATGAACATATCACCAAGGTCCATCCCTAAGGTGTCATAAAAATTACCAAGGTTATTCACCATGGTATCGTAAATCTTGTCATATCTAGAGAATAATTATTTACCCAATTAATTGGAGAAATATCAGAGATCACCCTTAATATGTATTTAAATTCATGTGATCCACATATATCATAATAAAAAATTTCATAAATAACCCAAATAGAATCAAAGAAATGGGTTTTGTGTCAAAATCGTGACGTTTAAGAAGAGCTTAAAAAATAAGATCATCATGTCATTTATAACCCATGGAAGGAGAGTGAGGGTTATATGTATGTTAATTATAGAATAAAATATATCATATTTATACATTTATGAACACCCATGGAAACTAAATAAGTCTGGGTATTCACATAAATAAACAATATAATTTCTTGAGAGAAAGAGATAGAAATTTTGAGACGAAATTTCTACAGCATAACAGCTTTATAACATGGTTTTAGAAAACATTGAAAAGAGAGGGAAAAAGGGTAAAACACTAATAAATAATTAATAATACAGTATGAGTACTGAATAAGATAATTTTATGGATATTTTAATGACATAACACATGAAAAGGAAACATTAAAGAAAATAGAAGATGCAATTTCTTTTATGAGAAATTCGACAGCCTAACGACGTCACTTAAAAATTCAAAAAATAAATTGATGAGAGTGGAAAGGGTATATCAAAAATTAGACATGAAGTGGATAGAAATTAGAACATATACTAATATACCCTCAACATAAATATATGTAAATTAGAAGACACAACATAAATGAAGTTGTGACTTTAAAGAGGAGGGTGAAAGGATCCATTACCTTGAAGAGTAACTTCGAAAGCTTGATGTTTGGGACCTTGGGAGGCTTAAGGGAACCTTGGGAGGACTCCTTGGGAGGTAAGGAGACCATAACTTCGTTTAGGAGGATTTTTAAATGAAATGAATGAGGAAATGGCTTGGTATTTATAGGAGAAGTGAGGGGACAAGTCATTAATGGCCAAGGGACACCTCATTGGTGGTATTGGAAAAACCATGGGCTTGCCCATGGTATTTTACCATGGTATTGGCCACTTGGGAAAACTCATACCTTATATTAATATTCATAAGTCTACCAGAATTATTACAAAATTATTACATCCTTAATGATGTCATTAAACACCCGAAACTAAAAACTGTATTTTCACTATTAACCGAAAATTCAATTTTTTTCAGAACAATCCCCAAAAATAAAATTATCCTAATATCGATGCTCTGAATTCAAAAATGAACTCCATTTTATAAAAATAATTTTCTAAATATTTTTAATTTAATTTTTAAATAAAAAACACCATTCACCCGAAAAAACTAATACTTGACTAATAATTTCTAAAACAGTTATTTACCAATTTTATTGAATCACATTACTTAATCAAGGTGACTAAATTATATCAATACTTTCTTAAGTTAGGTTACTTAATCCATTTGGTCACATTAGTAATCATAAGCATAGAATCACTATTCATAATTTATTATTCACCAAAAATTAAGTTGATCTTATTAGACTCTAAATTTCTTACTGAACACAACTATAGAAGACCATTTTTTAAAAATAATTACACATGATTAATTATTTAAGGTTTACATAAATATTTTAAAATATTCCTTTTTTTATAAACATCAATAATATACATCCTATATTTATCTGGACATTTGAAAATTCACAAACTTCACTATAATAAGAAATCAAAATTTTATTTATCTCAAAGGATTACATAAGGCAGTTAGGGTCTCATTACATACCCCCTTATAACAACAACATAGGACCTAAGTGTAAGGTGTGCTAAGGTGATAGAATCTTGGGGTGGATCGGCCAACATTTCCCGAGTAGTGATTTCTGTCTGCTTGAAATTCTCGCGAAGGAGATTCTATTATATCTTCAAACGATAAAGTTCATCTTGGGTTTGGTCGAGAGAAAAGCCTAGTGGTGCTACCTATTTCCCAAGTTCCATCAGATGGGCTTCGATCGGCCCGAGACTATTGGATGGGGACATCAAATCTTCTTTTTGTATTAACCAAGATCACTTGTATTTATAGAAAATAATTGTAACATTTAGTTTCCAATGATCATATTGACCAACAGTCATATAATAGTCAAAATCCAATGGTCTCATTATAATTATACTCATTTTATTAAATGAAATAGTTTTGTTGAGTATAAAATAAAATAACACACAAAATTAGGAAACAAAAATTATTAAAAAGTTCAGGTCGTTATATTCTTCCCCCCTTAAGAAATTTCATCCCCGAAATTTTTAACTCATACCCTTAGAGAAGAAAAGGTGTGGGTAATTCTTCCCCATAGACTCCTCTGGTTCCCACGTGTCTTCTTCATATTTGTGGTTCCTCCACAACACCTTAACAATGTGGGTAGTCTTATTTCATAGAACCATGTCTCTATGATCTAAGATCTCCACCGACTGCTCCTCATAAGAGAGGTCATGTTCTAGTTGTACCACCTCTGGGTTTAGTACATGTAAAGGGTTAGGTATGCACTTCTTCAAGAGGGATATGTGGAAGACATCATGAACTTGTGCTATATTTGGAGGAAGTGCAAGTCGATAGGCCACTGCTCCCACACTATCAAGGATTTCATAGGGGCCAATGTACCTAGGGATGAGCTTCCCTTTCTTCCCAAACCTCATGACTCTCTTCCAAGGTGAAATTCAAAGAAATACCTTGTCACCGACATCAAACTCCAAGTCCCTTTGATGGTTGTTAGCATAGCTCTTTTGCCGACTCTTAGCAGCCTTAATGTGTTGTTGTATGGCATGGACTTTTTCTATCATCTCTTGCACAAGATCAGGCCCAATAAGCTTTATCTCACTATCTTTATCCCAATAAGTAGGAGTTCTACATCGCTTCTCATATAGAGCTTCATAGGGTGCTATTTTAATGCTCGAGTGGAAGCTATTTTTGTAAGAGAACTCAACTAAAGGGAGATGTTGATCCCATCTATCCTTAAATTACATTGAGCACGTTCTCAGCATGTCCTCAAGTGTTTGAATAGTCCTTTCAGATTGACCATCAGTTTGGGGGTGATAGGCCGTAATGAAATTTAATTCAGTGCTCAGAGCATGTTGAAGACTTCTCCAGAATTTTGATGTGAAACTTGGATCACGATCAGATACAATAGAAAGTGGAACTCCATGCAGCCTTACAACATCCTTCACGTAAATCCTGGCATGTTGATCAAGAGAGAAATCTCCCCGAATGGAGATAAAATGGGCATTCTTGGTGAGACGGTCCACAATAACCCATATCGCATTGTTTCCTTTGGAAGTTCTCAGAAGACCAGTGACGAAGTCCATAGTGATATTGTCCCGCTTCCATGCTGGTATGGGTAGTGGTTGCAATACCCCTTTAGAAATTTGTCGCTCTGCCTTCACTTACTGATAGACTAGTCACCTTTTAGTGTAGTCAGCAATCTCCCTTTTCATATTATCCCACCAAAAATGATCACGAAGGTACCTATACATTTTTGTGCTTCCATAATGTATAGAAAAGGTCAAGCTATGAGATTCATCCATTAGATCCTTCTTTATTTCTGGAATAGATGAAACACATAGTCTTGTACGAAATTTCAGTACACCTTCTTGATCAATATTGAACTCAGGAAACTTCCCATCCTTCACATCCTTAAACTTATTCTGTAACAAAGGGTCTTATTTCTAAGATTTATTGATCTTCTTCAGTAATGATGATTGATAAATCATTTGGGTTAGTGTTGATGATGTCCCTTCCCTTATAATTCCCATGTCCATATTTACTAGGTCATTGATCAAAGGATCTCTTTGAATCCTCATCATGGAAAGAACAACTCAGTATTTCCTACTTAATACATCAACAACTTTGTTTTCTCTTCCGGTATGATAATGAATTGAACAATAATAGTCTTTGAGTAGTTCCAACAATACCCTTTGTCCCATGTTCAATTCATTTTGTGTGAAAATATACTTCAAACTTTGATGGTCTGTGTATATATCACTTTTCTACCCATAAAGATAGTGCCTCCATATATTCAGAGAAAAAAAACCGTAGCCAGCTCCAGGTCATGTGTAAGATAGTTCTGCTCATGAGTCTTCAACTATAGAGATTCATAAGCAATGACTTTGTCATTTTTCATGAGTATGCACCCAAGAACTTTCAGAGATGCATCGCTAAAAATAACGAATCCTTCTCTACTTGAGGGAAAAGGTAACACAGGTGCAGTAACCAATCTCTTATTTAACTCTTGGAAACTTTCCTCACACTCCTTTTTCCAGATAAACTTGACCCCTTTTCGGGTTAACTTGGTTAATAGATTAGAAAGTTATTAAATTTTTTTCACAAACCTCCTATAATATCCTGCTAATCCAAGGGAACTTCGAATCTCAGTTATTGTTGTAGGCTGAGGCCACTCTTCTACAACTTTTGTCTTTGCAGGGTCAACCGTGATTCCTTTATTGGTTACAATGTTCCCCAAGAAAGAAACTTTTTGTAACCAAAATTCACATTTACTGAACTTTCCAAAAAGCCTCTCCTTTCGTAGAGTTCTCAAAATAACCATTAGATGATCTTCATGATCCTCATGACTTTTTGAATATATAAGAATATCATCAATAAAAACTACCACAAAGTTATCAAGGTAGTTATTAAAGACTCTATTCATCAGATCCATAAAAATAATAGGTGCATTAGTCTGTCCGAAGGGCATAAAAACAAACTCATAATGCCCATATCTTGATTGGAAAGCATTTTTTGCAATATCTTCTTTCTTCACCCTCAATTGATGATAACCAGAATGGAGATCAATCTTAGAGAATAACTGAGCCCCACGAAGTTGGTCAAATAAGTCATCAATTCTTGGAAGAGGGTATTTTTTCTTCACTATGATCCCATTCAGTTCTCTATAATCAATGCATAGCCGCATCGATCCATCTTTCTTCTTCACAAAGATAACTGGTGCTCCCCAAGGAGATGCACTCGGTTGGATAAACCCCTTCTCCAAAAGATCTTGGTGTTGTTTCTTCAATTCATCCATCTCCACATTTTCCATCCTATACAGGGTCTTTGATATTAGATGAGATCCAGGTAATATCTCAATAGAGAACTCTACCTCTCTTTCAGGGGGAGGTCCAAGCAACTCCTCAAAAAATACATAAACATATTCCTGGACGATGGGGACACTTTCTATCCTTAAAATCTCATATCTTTCTTCTTCTTCACTGATTAACTGCATAAAAAAGGATATAGGGGGTTCTTTTAGACAAAGATCTGGTTGAGATATCTCTCCTTGGAAGATAACAGTAGGTTTTCCATTCAAGACTACTGATATTTCCTTTCTCCTGAAATTGATCTTAGCATTATACTTTGAGATCCAATCCATCCCTAGTATAATGTCGAATTCTAGCATGGGAATAACTACTAGATTTGCTATAAGATTGTTCTCACTAAAGTAAATACTAGAGTTTCTAAACACCGACGATTCTTAGATAATCCCACCGAGAGTATTGACTGATAACTCTACTTTTATCAAATAGGGGGTTGATTCTAAATTCTTTGAAAACTTGGAGGAAACAAAGGAATGCGTAGAACCAGAATCAAACAAATTATTTGATAGCTTTGAGAGAAAAACAAGAGTACCTTCTACCACATCAGTCAAAGCATCAACTTTAGCTGTCGTGATAGAAAAATCATGACCTTGATCCCTTGGCCTTTGTTGAGGCTAATGGTGGTTCCCCTCCACTGCCCTCAGATTTGGACAATGATAGGAAAAGTGCTCACGTTGTCCACACTTGAAGCACTGGACATCAGGTAGGTCATGAACCATCTTCCCCTTGTTGTTAGTGTTTAGAAGTTGAGGTTTCACCTCACCATGAAAATTCCTCGCAATGTGGCCATCTCTACCACACTTGTAGCACTTCCCACTCCCGAGAAGGTAGTTCCCAGAATGCTTCATCCCACATTTATTTCACGTGAGATGTTGTACTTATTTTACTCCTCTTCCTTGATCGAAGCCCCTCCCTAAGCTTGGCTCCAATGATCTCTTCTTGTCATTTGATTTATGATACCACTGTGTCTCACCAAACTCTAGCTCTACTTTCATCGCACTCTGCACGATCTCCTTATAGCTATCATAGTCTCGGTTGGCTAGATTCTTTCATAGATGAGGTCTAAGTCCACCAAAGAATATATCAACCTTACTATTTGGATCCATGACAAAGCTAGAGGTATATCGTTAAAGCCTTGTGAAGTTCATCTCATAGCTTTCCACAGATTCATTCTCCTTCTGCTTCAGCTCAAGAAACTCCTTCTCCATTCTCGTTCTCATGGAATGAGGGAAATACTTACTGAAAAATATCCCTCTGAACTCTTCCCACTCCATAGCTTCAACTTACAATCTTTTCCTCATGTTTTTTTATTATTTCCCATCACTGATCAGATTCTCCCTCTAAGCGATAGATAGCCAGGGTGACTTTCTCTTACTCTGAACAACGGAGCACAGAAAAGATATTCTCGATGGAGCTGATCCACTGCTCAGTAATCAATGGGCCAGTCAATCCACTGAAGGTTGGTGGTCATTGATGCATAAAAGACTCAACAGAATGTTGTTCCCTTTGTGGTGAGATCAGCATCTCATCTTGATTCAAGTTATTCCCCATAACATGAGTTAGTTGATTCATCATTCGCATGAATGTTTCCATTCCGACTTCCATCGGAGGGCCATCAACGCATGGTCCATTGCAGTCACCATTTGCACGGTTCCACCTATTGCCCACCATTTTTCTAAAAGAGTAAAAAC
Organism: Viscum album; assembly: GCA_963277665.1. Lineage (NCBI taxonomy): Eukaryota > Viridiplantae > Streptophyta > Magnoliopsida > Santalales > Viscaceae > Viscum > Viscum album. Next base: position 197,176,579 of record OY728133.1, on the reverse strand, counting down.
TTAGTGAGAAACTTATTTCATTTACAAATCTTTTAACTATAAAGGATTTTATTTCTTAAAAATTCATTCCTAAATAATTACATTTCTCTATAATTCCTTCATAATGATTCATAAAAAGCTTGGGATTAACTAAAAATATCCCCCAGGAGTGTTGTAACCAAGAGTGCAGTAAGACATGTTGTCATGCACCAGTTCCTGTTCGAGTCTAGCTCAAAGCGGTGTTTTCGGGTTTTACCCCTATGTACATCTGTGCCAGAGCTGCCTCTACCTGCTCTTATCCATACAGGGATGTATTTGTTTGATAAACCACTTACTCAATACTCACCAAAATACCAGGAAGTTTTCCTATATTTAAACTTTTCTATAGGTTTATTCCTAAAGTTTTCATAGCCTATTTTCCATAAATAACTAAACTATCCTTTGATACCAACTATGACATCCCACCTTTTTATTACATAACTTTTCATTACATTTTACAAACAGAGGATCTTTAAAGTCTAGTGTCTTGGAAATCAGGAACAATAAAACTTGAATACAACATAAAAAATTCTTCTAAACCGCTTATAAGGCTTCATCATAGGTTAATACTATGTACATTTACAGTATCTCATATCCTGGAGACATACATTAAAGGAAAGGGTGAGTAGAAGGCCCAGTAAGGATAAATAAGGGAATCAGTGTACTTGTGATATCAATAAGAACTTGAATAAAAACATAAAGACCTGATAAATGGAAGAATATGAATACCATAATGAAAATAACTTGAATCATAACTTGAATATGTGGCTACAACATTTCATTTATACATTCATGAACATATCACCAATGTCCATCCCCAAGGTGTCATAAAAATTACCAAGGTTATTCACCGAGGTATCGTAAAGCTTGTCATATCTAGAGATTAATTCTTTAGCCAATGCATTGGAGCGCTATTAGGGCGCACCCTTAATATGTCTTTAAATTCATGTGATCCACATAGATCATAATCAAACATTTCATAAATAACCCAAATAGAATCAAAGAAATGGGTTTTGTGTCAAAATCGCGATGTTTAAAAAGAGCTTAAAAATAAGATCATTATTTCATTTATAACCCATGGAAAAGGAGTAAGGGTTATATTTATGTCAATTAAAGAATCAAATATATCATATTTATATATTTATTAACACCCATGTAAACTAAATAAGTCTGGTTATTCACATAAATAAACAATATAATTTCTTGAGAGAAAGAGATAAAAATTTTGAGACGAAATTTATGCAGCATAACAGCTATATAACATGGTTTTAGAAAACATTGAAAAGAGAGGAGATAAGGGTCACCCACTCATAAATAATTCATAATAAAGTATGGGTACTGAATAAGATCATGGTATGGATATTTTAATTACATACCACATGAAAAGGAAACATGAAAGAAAAGAGAAGATGTGATTTCTTTTATGAAAAATTCGGCAGCCTAACGACGTCACTTAAAAATTTAGAAAATAAATTGATGATAGCGAAAAGGGTATATAGAAAATTAGACATGAAATGGAAAGAAATGAGAACATATAACAACATACCCTCAACATAAATAGATGGAAATTATAAGACACATCATAAAGGAAGTCGTGACTTAAAAGAAGAGAGTGAAAGGATTCCTTACCTTGAAAAGTAACTTAGAAAGCTTGATGTTCGGGACCTTGGGAGGCTTGAGGGAACCTTGGGAGGACTCCTTGGAAGGTAAGGAGACCATAAAATCATTGAGGAGGATTTGTAAATGAAATTAATGAGGGAATGGCTTGGTATTATAGGAGAAGTGAGGGGACAAGTCATTAATGGCCAAGGGACACCTCATCGATGGTATTGGAAAAACCATAAGCTTTCCCATGGTATTTTCCCATGTTATTGTCCACTTGGGACACCTCATAACTTATATTACTATTCATAAGTCGACTAGAATGATTACATAAATATTAAATCCTTAATGATGTCATTAAACACCCAAAACTAAAAGCTGTATTTTCACTAATCACCGAAAATTCATTTTTTACAGAACAATCCCCAAAAATCACCTTAACCTAATATTGATGATCTGAATTCAAAAATAAACTCCATTTTATAAAAATAATTTTCTAAATAATTATAATTTAATTTTTAAATAAAAAACACTATTCACTCGAAAAAACTAATACTTGACTAATAATTTTTGAAACAGTTATTTACCAATTTTATTGAATCAAATTACTTAATAAATGTGCCTAAATTATATAAATACTTTCTTAAGTGTGGTTACTTAATCAATTTGGTCACATTGCTAATCATAAGCATAAAATCACTATTCATAATTTACTATCCACCAAAAATTAAGTTGATCTTATTAGACTCTAAATTTTTTACTGAATATAGCTGTAGAAGACCATTTTTTGAAAATCATTACAGGTTATTAATTATTTAAGGTTTAAATAAATATTTTAAAATATCCCGTTTTTTCTAAACATCAATAATATACATCCTATATTTATCCGTACATTTGAAAATTCACAAACTTCACTATAAGAAGAAATCACAATTTTATTTATCTCAAAGGATTACACAAGGCAATTACGGTCTCATTACATAGCCCCTTATAACAACAAAATAAGAAATAAGTGTAAGGTGTGCTAATGTGATATAATATTGGGGTGGCTCGGCCAACATTGCCCGAGTGGTGAATTCTATCAGCTTGAACTTCTCGCGAAGGCGATTCTGTTCCAGCTTCACACTATGAAGTTCATCTTGGATTTGGTCCAGAGAATATCCCAGTGGTGCTGTTACATACATGAAATATTTTAAAGATATTTTTCATTTAATTTACATTCTTGCTTTGTTTTGGGTGTTTTTCATGCATTTTTGAAGGAAATGGTGGGTTTTCAAAATTTAGGCCAACCCGAGAGCCCATTTCCAATTTTAAAAATAAATTTTGTTTCTTTAATAAATCCTTAGTTTTCAACCTTTCCACCCATTAAAATTTAAAAATGACCTTCATTTAACTATTCAAACCACCAAAGAAATTTTCCCCCTTAAAAATTCATTAGCATCTTGTATTTGGGTGATCAAATTAGGTATTGGGCCAACTTGAAATCGCATTTCCAGTTTTAATTTTGTTTTTAATTATTTCATAAAATATTCATTTTTTATTATTTTTCAGTGCTTCCACCTCTCACATGTTACCACTAAACCTAGCCGCACCCCCATATTCGTTTTCCTTTCTTTTAACCTTGAATTCATCACGAATTAGGGCTGAAATTCTCGAGCTCCAAAAAACATCCAGATTTCTCAAGTAAGTTGGTTCCCTTCCTTCCTACTCCCTTTTTCTTAGGGTTTATTCTTTTTTATTGAATCCAAAAATGTCCAGAAGATAGATTTTTGTACCTAGGGTTTTATTTTTGAGTTTATTGGTCCAATCATCTGGTTTTAGGTTCAATCTTACTCGCTTGTGGTGCGACGAAGGTGCGGTTGAAGTGACGCACAAGGATTTGGGGGTTTTGACTCTTTTGGTAGGTGATTCCATATATAGGTATTTTAGGATGAGTTTTCTTGCTGTATTTTTGTTTCCTTTATCTTCCTATTTCATTGTTTTTACTGTGAAAATTGATTTGGGTAGCATTTTCAAAGCGGTTGATTTTTAAGTTCCAATTTTGTGAAAAAATGGTTGTTTTACATGTGCAACCTATATTGTGCATTTTTGTGTTGTTTTATAATTCATGGAATGGATTTATAAAAATATTTTGATTCTGAAATTTCTGGTTTCATATAATATTATTTTCCATTGGTTTTTAAAAGTGGTATTTTAGATTAATTTTATGTGCAAAGTTTGGTTACTTTTATTGAAATTGTTCTATGGAAATTATAAGTGGTTTATTTGGTCATATAAAAGGTGAAAAGAATTCATATATACTGTTTGACATGTGTGTGACCATAACTGATGATTATATGTTAAAAATGGATTTTCATAACATGAGGAAATTGTTTGATCACAAGAGGGGAAGCCCGGGTAACTAGGTGGGCTAACATGTACTAGTACGCTAGTGAACGGAGGGGTTTTGACCATGGTTCACTTAACAAATTTGACATGGATAACACTAAAAAAACTATAATGGAGATGATTAGAGACCACTAGGTTATGGAAATGCTCCCTACTGGTGGCTCATGCATGAGATAAAAAATTATTATGGTTACTTTCACCGAGGTAGGAGGTACTTGTGGCTCACAACTAACTAGTACCTAGGGGTGTTCTTATGCTTGGTGATCGTGGAATTTTTGGAATTTATATTTTCCTTATGGTATTTTGGGATGTGAAAACTAGTATCTTGCATGTTGTATTCAAATTAAATCATTCTTTAAAGTTATCCCCATTGAAAGTTATTTTCATTTCAAAGTTTCACTTTTAGAAATAAATGATACCATTTTCTGTTTATAACTCTTGCAAGCTTTTTATTTTATAATGCCTATCACTTGGAATCCTTGGGTGATATCCTATTGGGCTTAGTATCACACCCAAATTACACCTTTTTTGTGTAATTATACTTGATCATGTTTGACACAGGCAAAGGCAAGGCCTTGGGAGATGGCGGTTCGGGTTGCTAGTTTCTCTCAATGGTGCGGTGTTGTGGAGACGGATCATGGGTGATGACCCCTTGTCGTGTGGAGTCTCATGGGATATTTTTTTCTGCTACTTTTATACACCTTTGGACCTCTTTTTTATTATTTAAACCCATATACTCAGTTCTTAATTTTTATTAAGTCTTATTTGGCATAATTTTTCAGATTTATTTTGTTGTTTGTTTTTGGTTATTTTATGAATCCAAACTCGGGTAAATCATTCCCAAATGAATTTTTATGATAACCAGGAACTTATTCCAGCCCGTGGGGATAGGTAATGCCCTTTGGTCCTTACCATGAGCTGGGTTTGGTACTAGTTTGATGGCGACCAGATTAAGTTCGTGACAAAATGGTATCAGAGGAGGTTAATGTTTTTGAGTTATATTATTATTTTGGGATGAGTCAGGCTAGACATGAGATATGACTGTCGGGGATCGGAGTTTGGTCATGAGTAAGGTGCCTGGCCTGCACCCCTCATGGAAGACCGTGAGTCACCATGGGATGTCCGAATTATTTGTTTATCTTTACTTCCAGGTGAGACGTGTGGGCTGCACACTGCACGTGGACATCGAGTGTGGTGAAGTAGTTGTTTATTTTACTATTGTAATATGTTTGTATTATTTATATTTGATGTTATTCCTGAAATTTTCAGAACTATTGTACTGATTTTTTTTCTTGTGACTGTTTCCTTTTGTAGAAACATGCCTCCCTGGAAAGAACCCACACACCCATGAGAGGAAGCTGGAGAGAGTTCTCCCGCACCACTCGATCAAAGGATGATAGAAGCCGTGGTACGGGCTATCCAGGATCTGGGACAGGGAGTGGTTCTAGATCCTAGTCCAGCCAGAGAATATGAGTCTGGCCCCATGAAGGATAAGGCCTAGGAGTTCATGAAAAATAAGCCCCCTTGTTTTCGAGGTAGCTCAGAACCTCAAGAGGCAGAGGAATGGCTCGAGAAGATAGAGCGTATGTTCGAGTTCCTGGACACACCTGAGGATTTCAGGGTGAAATGTGCCTCTTTTCAACTATAGGGTCCCAGCCGTAGGTGGTGGGAATCAGTGCTTCAATCTGGGAAGCATAAAAACATGATCTGGAGAGATTTTATGGCCATCTTCAAAGAGCAGTATTATCCAGAGGTTCTATCCTATTCCAGATCTCAAGAATTCATTGATCTTTCCCAGGGAGATCATTAAGTAATTGAATATGCTAACTATTTTTCTTAACTAGTGCGGTACGTGCTTGACATTGTTTCTAATGAGAGATTTAAAGCTCGGAAGTTTGAGAAGGGGCTGTGACCAGAAATTTACTCACAGTTCTTCCTATTTAAGTTGGGAACTTATGCTGAGGTGGTTGACCATGATTTAATGGTAGAGATTGAGAAGAAGGGGAAGTATGGGATCTTTAGAGTGGTATATTATATGGGCACTATTAGCTCATCTGAAAAGAAGAGGAAGCGGGAAGAGTAGGGAAAGAAGGGGGTGGCAGTTCAGACCACTCTTCCAGGCAGTTTTCATCGGTGGCTTCTGATGCGAGGACTGTTGTATGCCACCAGTGTGGGAAGACATGTCACATCTGTCCAGCATGCCCTCATCCTACGAAGACCTATTTCTAGTGTGGAGTTATGGGACACGTGCAACACTTTTGTGGGATAACACATCCACTTCAAAGTGGGGAAGGATCCATGGCTCCCAGGGGAGTGCTAGCTCAGTCAGAGCCATCGAGGAAAGGGGGATCTCGGTTCAATGGACATGGTGGTAGGGCTGGACCATCTTTTGGGAATATCCAGTTTAGGTCAGAGCCACAGGCGGGTGGTCATTCTCAGTTAGAGACGAGGCATCTTCATGCTGTAGAGCAGGAACCAGCAAGATCAGATGTAGGGCCATTGACCGTCCAAGGTACCGTTTTGATTGAATATTCTTTATCTGCTGCTCTTTTTGATACTATTTCTTCAGTTTCATTTATATCTGCATGTATTGTGATCACACTAAACTTTCCAAATGAGATTTTATCTTTTGCGATGGAGTTGGTGACGCCGCTGGGAGAGAAGAAAGAGTAGGGTATCAGGTGTCCCTCATGTGCACTCTCCGTGTCGGGGGTGGAGATGGTGTGGGACCTACTGGTCTTGGATATGGAACTTTTTGATGTAATCCTCGGCATAGACTGGCTGGTACATTTTCAGGCGCACATCGATTTCTATAGGCGTCGGGTGAGTTTCGTGGCACCTGATGGTAGTCCACAGGCTTTTCTTGGGGAATGGGACCCTCGGTTAGGTCGTGCAGGACCTCCACTCCCAGAGTTAGGGAATCTTATATTCTAGATATTATCGCTCGTGCTATAGGATGATGGTCATGCTCTTGAGGGTGGATTACCTCATGTGATGGATGAGTTCCCAGAGGTATTTCCAAATGATTTTTCAGGCTTGCCCCCAGAGCGGGACGTGGAGTTCTCGATTGATTTGGCACCGGGGACATAGCCGATATCTCTTCCCTCATATTGTATGGCCCCCACTGAGATGAGGAAATTAAATATATAGCTGGATGATTTAGAATCTAAAGGATTCGTTCACTCGAGTGTCTCTCCTTGGGTTGCTCCTGTTCTTTTTGCAAAGAAGGCCGAAGGCTCCCTCCAGCTATGTATAGATTACCGGAAGCTGAATAAGGTAACCATCAAGAAAAAATATCCTTTTCCCTGAATAGATGACTTATTTGATCATTTGAAGGGGGAAAAGTGGTTTTCTAAAATAGACTTGCGTTCGGGTTATCACCAACTCAGGGTGAAAGAGTAAGATATCCTGAAGACAGCCATCCGATGTCGGTACGTCCACTATGAGTTTTTGGTCATGCCCTTTAGATTGACCAATGCTTCAGTGGTCTTTATGGCACTCATGAATAGGGTGTTCCACCAGTATCTAGACTTATTCGACGTGGTGTTCATGGATGACATCCTGGTTTACTCTGAATCCGAGGAGGAGCATGAGTACCATTTGCAGATCGTGTTGGGAACTCTGCGGGATCACCAACTTTATGAAAAGCTATCCAAGTGTACCTTCTGGATCAAGGAGGTGAAGTTTTTGGAGCATGTGATCTCGGAGCAGGGAGTTTCTGTGGATCCTGAGAAGATTACTGCAGTTATATCATGGGAGAAACCGAAGAACATGTTTGAGACCAGGAGTTTCCTTGGCCTGGCAGGTTACTACAGGCAGTTTGTTTGAGATTTCTCTCGGCTTGCTTCACCCATGACTATGCTCACCTGGAAGGGGGTGAAGTTTGTGTGGAGCCCATAATGTCAGGCGTTCTTTGAAGAGTTGAAGTGGAGGTTGACTACCGCCCCAGTCTTGATCCTTCTAGAGTCTGGGAAAGGCTATGTGGTGTATTGTAATGCTTCAGGTATGGGTCTCGGGTGCATGCTTATACATGATGATCATGTGGTAGCATATGGATCTCGCCAGCTCTAACCACATGAAAAGAATTATCCGACCCATGACCTGGAGCTAGTAGCGGTAATGCATGCTTTAAAGACTTGGCGCCACTACCTTTTTGGGGAGAAGTTTGTGGTCTACTTTGATCATAAAAGTTTGTCATACATCTTCTCATTAAAAGATCTCAATTTGAGGCAGCGTTGCTGGATCGAATACCTGCAGGGGTTTGACTTGGATATCATCTATACCCTGGGGAAGGTTAATGTTGTAGAAAATTCCTTGATCAGAAGAGTACCGGTGCAGGCTTTGAGGAAGTCCAGTGATGAGTGGACTCTGATGGGACTCTTTGCTCAGATGAATGTTGAGACCAAGGAGCATAGTGGAAGTGCATTCTTGGAAAGTGTTTAGTTGACCCCATCTATTTTAGAATTGATTCTGCAAAAGCAGCCCAGTGATGAGTTATTCTAGAGATCGAGACAAATTCTTCATGGTGGGGAGACTTCTTCTGATTGGTCTTCTTCCCCCGAGGGTATCTTGTGTTTCAAGGGCCGTTCAGTGGTGCCTCTATCTCTGAGGAAGGTGGTAATGTAGGATAGACACCGGTCACAGTGGGACATCCACCCCAGTGCCACCAAGATGTACTATGATGTTCGTCGACAGTTATGGTGGCCAGGTATGAGATGAGACATTGCTGACTTTGTATCAAGATGCTATACTTGTCAGCAGGTGAAAGTAGAACATCAGAATCCCTCTGGTTTGCATCATCCATTACCCATTACAACCTAGAAGTGGGAAGAGGTTATCATGGATTTAATTGTTGGATTACGTCGTACACCTCGAGGTAATAATGCTCTTTGGGTGGTGATTGATCATCTGACCAAATCATCCCACTTCATTCCTATCAGAGATACATCTAAAGTGGATGAGTTAGGCCAGTTGTATATTCAGAAGTTGGTAAGGATTCATGGTGTGCCATCATCAGTTGTCTCAGATAGAGACCCTCGCTTCACCTCTTGGTTTTTGGGAGGCCTTCAAAAGGCTTTGGGGTCCCAAATTAAGATGAGCACAGCGTACCATCCTAAGAAAGATGGTCAGACAGAGCGGGAAAATCATATCCTAGAAGACATGCTTCATGAATGTGTCTTAGACTTCAGTGGTTCGTGGGAAATCCATTTGGTATTGGTCGATTTTGCTTATAATAACAGCTACCAATCCTCGATTCTAATGGCTCCCTTTGAGGCTCTCTACGGTCAACCTTGCCGGTCCCCTCTATGTTGGGATGAGGTAGTCGAGACATTGCTATTGGGACCGAGTCTTGTGAAAAAGACATATGAGAAGTCCAAGTTGATCATGAAACGTTTATTGACAGCTCAGAGTCACCAAAAATCATATGCTGATAAGAGGCATCGAGATATAGAGTTTTCTTTGGGTGATCAGGTATTTCTGAAAGAGGCCCCTCGTCTGGGTCACCACCGCTTGGGGAAGAAGGGAAAGTTGACGCCGAGGTATGTCAGACCTTTTGAGATCACCGAGTGTATTGGTAAGGTGACATATAGGTTGGATTTGACTTCTCAGTTGACATCCATCCATGATGTTTTCCATGTCTCCCAGTTGAAGAAATACAACTCGGATCCGTCCCATGTGCTGAATTGAGAGGAGTTGGATATAGAGCCTGATTTATCTATTTTTGAGCAGCCAGTGAGAATAATGGACTTCCAAGAAAAGGTTCTTTGGGGAAAGTCTATTCCACTAGTCTGAGTTCTTTGGAAGCATGGGAGTGATACACACGAGACATGGGAGTGAATGTCATGGGTTGAGGAAGAGTACCCAAACCTGTTTTCCGATCAAGCATCGAGTTGAATTTCCAGGGAATAAAGTCCTTCATGGTGGGGAGAATTGTCACATAAATGACATATTTTAAAGGCATTTTTCATTTAATTTACATTATTGTTTTTTTTTGGGTTTTTCCATGCATTTTTGAAAGAAATGGTGGGTTTTTAAAATTTGGGCCAACCCGAGAGCCCATTTCAGTTTTAAAAATAAATTTTGTTTCTTTAATAACTCCTTAGTTTTTCAAAATTTTTCACCAATTAAACTTCCAAAATTACATTCATTTAACTATTCAAACCACCAAAGAAATTTGTCCCCCTTAAAAATTCATTATCATCTTGTATTTGGGTGATAAAATTAGGTATTAGGCCAACCCGAAATCCCATTTCCAGTTTTATTTATTTTTTAATTTTTTCATAAAATATTAATTTTTTATCCTTTTTCGGTGATTCCACCTATAAAATGTTCCCACTAAATCCATCCACACCCCCATATTTGTTTTATTCTCTTTGAAGCTATAATTCATCACGAATTAGGGACGAACTTCTCGAGCTCCAAAAAAAATCCACATTTCTCAAGTAAGTTGGTTCCCTTCCTTCCTCCTCCCTTTTTATTAGGGTTTATTCTTTTTTTATTGAATCCACAAATGTCTAGAAGCTAGGGATTCATACCTAGGGTTTTAGTTTTGATTTTCTTGGTCCAATACTCTGGTTTTAGGTTCAATCTTACTCCCTTGTGGTGTGGTGGAGGTGCGGTTGAAGTGACACACAAGGATTTGGGTTTTTTGACTCTTTTGGTAGGTGATTCCATATGTAGGTATTTTAGGATGAGTTTTATTGATGTATTTTTGTTTCCTTTATGTTCCTATTTCATTTTTTTTACTGTGAAAATTTATTTTGTTGGCATTTTCAAAGCGGTTGATTTTTAAGTCCCAATTTTGTGAAAAAATGGGTGTTTTACATGTGCAACCTATGTTGTGCCTTTTTGCGTTGTTTTATAAGTCATGGAATGGATTTATAAAAATATTTTTATGCTGAAATTTCTGGTTTCATATAATATTGGTTTACATTGGGTTTTAAAAGTGGGATTTTAGATGAATTTTATGTGCAAAGTTTGGTTACTTTTCTTGAAATTGTTCTATGGAAATTGTAAGTGGATTATTTGGTTATATAAAAGGTGAAAAGCATGTGAAGATAATATTTGAAATGTGTGTGACCATAAATGATTATTATATGTTAAAAATGGATTTTCATAACATGAGTAAATTGTTTGAGCACAAGAGGGGAAGCCCATGTAACTAGGTGGGCTAACGTGTACTAGTACGCTAGTGAATGGACGAGTTTGACCATGGTTAACTTAGAAAGTTTGACATGGATAACACTAAAAAAACTATAATGAAGATGATTTTAGACCAATAGGTTATGGGAATACTCCCTACTAGTGGCTCGTTCATGAGAATTAATTTTATTATGGTTACTTTCACCGAGGTACGAGGTACTTGGGGCTAACAACTAACTAGTACCTAGGGGTGTTCCTATGCTTGGTGCTCGTGGAATTTTTGGAATTTATCTTTTCCTTATGGTATTTTGGGATGTGAAAAAAATTATATTTCATTTTTATTCAAATTCACTCATTCTTTAAAGTTATCCATATTGAAAGTTATTTTCATTTCAAAGTTTCACTTTTAGAAATAAATGCTACCATTTTCTGTTTATAACTCTTGAAAGTTTTTTATTTTATAATGCCTATCACTTGGAATCCTTGGGTGATATACTATTGAGATTAGTATTACACCCTAATTACAATTTTGGGTGTAAGTAGACTTGATCATGTTTGACACAGGCAAAGGCAAGTCCTTGGGCGATGGCGGATTGGGTTTCTAGTTTCTCTCAATGGTGTGGTGTTGTGGAGACGGCTCGTGGGTGATGACCCCTTGTCATGTGGAGTCTCATGGGATATTTTTTTCTGCTACTTTTATACACCTTTGGACCTCTTGTGTCTTGTTTAAACCCATATACTTAGTTCTGAATTTTTGTTAATTCTTGTTTGGCATAATTTTTCAGATTTGGTTTGTTGTTTGTTTTTGGTTATTTTATGAATCCAAACTTAGGTAAATCATTCCCAAATGAATTTTTATGACACCCGGGAACTTTTTTCCATACCATGGGGATATGGAACGCCCTTTGGGACTTTCCATGAGCTGGGTTTGGTGCCGGTTTAATGGAGACCAGATTCGGTTCGTGACAGGTGCTACCTCTTTCTCAAGTCCCGTCAGATGGGCTTCGATCGGCCTGAGACTACTAGATGGGGCCATCGAATCTTCTTTCTATATTAACCAAGATCACTTGTATTTATAAAAAACAATTGTAACATTTAGTTTCCAATGGTCATATTGACCAATGATCATATAATAGTTGAAACCCAATGGTCTCATTCTAATTATACTCATTTTATTAAATGAAATAGTTTTTTTGAGTATAAAATAAAATAACACACAAAATTAGGAAACAAAAATTATTAAAAAGTTCAGGTCATTAAAAATGTTGTGAAATAAACCCATTTGAATACATAATATATCATAACTGGATCAACATGAAATGAATAAAATTAAACATAAATAGGTATACCTCAATTGCAATGTCACACCATAATTTTTAATTTCCCTTTTATTTTATTTATTTATTCATTTTTATCCTCTACCTTGAGTTTTGGGTTTTATTTTCTTAAGTATTTAAAGTTTTTAGAAGTTTTTACACTATGTAAATTTTTTTTATGATCACTACATAGTTTTCTAAACCATTCAGATGAACCTTCCATAGGTTTTTATCCTGTGCATGGGTTAATGTGTACAGTTTAGTATGAATCTTGTGGGTACCCTTACATAGAAGGGTAATATGATTAATTTTTGAATGTTCATAGTTAGTGTGCATGGTTAACATTGGGTTTAAGGTGAACCATGCAAGTCCTAGTAGAAACCGTGTGACTTACATTTTTGTGGGGGGTTTTCTGGTGCACAACTTGCACACAGAAAGTAGAAACCATGCATTAAGCATGTAATGTGATGCATATGGTCATAGATCCATTTTCCACAGTTGGAATATGGTTTGTTTACCATGAACACAAACCATGCAAGTAACAAGTTCTTAACCAGTGACCCCACATGATTGGTGCATGGTTTGGAAAATCATGTGGTCTACCCAAATTTCATTTAAATTTTAAATTATCCATTTTACTCCTTCATTTTGTTAACTCTCATATTCACCTATCCTCCCATTCATTTATGTGAGCCTCTTGGATCCTTATAGATATTTTATTCTCCAATTCCTTTCATTTGTGGCTTCTTCTGCTCGTATTTTAAGCATCCTTCAAGGAAATTTACCTCTTTTTGTTGGATCCGGTACATTAGAACCAACTTATAAGTACTTTATAATTACTTGTATTTATTGTTTTAAATACTTATATAAATTTATTATCATATAATTATTTTTATTATGCATGAAATATTATGTGATAATGTCCTAAGTTTACATACTACATTGAAAGGTCACAACAGTTCCTCACTATGATGAGAAAATTTAAGTTCTACAATATCATTCTTAAATATAATTTATATATCCATATGATATCATTTTATAGGAAAAAATGATACAGTCTACCAGGGGTGGAGACTCATAGGACATTGATACAATTTATTATGGTTCACACCCTTGGTAATATCTATTGTAGGAGATTATGAGAACATGAACGATCAATAGTAAATCCACATTTATATGTGTCATTAGATATTATTATTTGTGGACATGAGTACTGATCTCCTGAAGAATATTTTTATTAATACATTTCATGAGTTGTGTACTTTGATGTATTGATAAAAATCATGATGACAGATGCTCACGGTGAGGTATGATACATTGGATGTGTCATGAGTGATGTTGTATTAATGAATAACATGAGAAATAATTTATCCCTTATGTTCTTTAATGAAAGATGATATCCCAGGACCTTTTATGGGGATTAAACTACCAAATTAAGTCCATGGACATGATATTGTTTTCGTGAAGTTCATTTCTAGAAATTCAAAGAAAGGGATATCAAGAACAAGGTTGATGACACTAGAATTCAACCTACTTAATTAGAGATATTGAAATAAAGGGATTATATTACAAAACATACATTTATAAAAGGTTAAATTTTTTATGAAATTAATATCTCTATGGGATCCTTGTTGTATTGATAGACAATAATCTTGGAATTTAGATAGTTTATCCTAATGTTACTGAGAAAGGGGCCTAGAGGGTCATACACTAAGTGTATTCAGAACCTCAATTAAATTCCATATGAATTTAACATGTTGGATAAATATCATTCCCACACATGGTTTAATAATTATTCATTTTAGTTTGATTATAACTATTCAATCACCAGTTATTCGAGAGAATATACATGTGAGATTAATATTTAGTAAATATTTATTCACAAAGTAATAATTTATTTAATTATGTGAGTAAATAATATTTATTAATTATATTTTATTCACAAAGGAACACAATATTTATTTATTTAGTTACATTAATATTTAATAAATATTTATTTACTAATTTGGTGAATATAATATTTATATATATTTATTGGATAATAATGTAGTGATATTTATTTAATTAAATAAATTGTCATTATTCAAGGTTCGATAAATATTGATGAGGATATGTACACCAAGTTTAATGGTCTGACGAGAAATGTCATTTTAAATATTATTTGAATAAATATTAATTTTTTTATTCAAGAAAAATAATATTTATTTTATCCATGATTTTTTCACATATCAAGTGAATCATAACAATTCTATTATTATTTAAACATGAGGTTCATCAAGAATTAATAAAATAATAAGGGCCCTTTCACAATTTCTTTTTTATAACCGTAGTACTATTTAAACTAGTTATGATATTTACTAATTGTGAGGGCCATATTATTTCATTGTGAACAATGAGTACTAGAGAGTATTCTCTCAATCCTTAGAGAGCTCTACCCTACAATACTTTGAATAATGAAGATCATATTCTCCTCCTCCATTAGAATGAATCCCTTCTCTCTTGAATTATTCAATTGTGATCAACATTGATCACAATAAGCATTAGAACCACTTGTGCACACTAGAACCTAGAGAATTATATGACAATGATCAGAGGTTTGCGAAGCATGTTTAGATCACTACTAGAGGGAATATATCCTTGATTCCTCTGATGTAATGACTATAGAATAAGAGATATTCATCCTATCATCGAAAATGAAGAAAGAATTCAATAAACAACAATTATTTAATTAAATAAATTTATTATAAATTATATGTGAAAGGATACTCTCTTCTTGGTTCCAGGTTATTTTCAATTAATCTTCATATTAATAACATTGGTCAAGATGATTCTTCATCATGTACATCATGGATTATTCATGGATTATAATAAAAATCCAAGTTGGTTATGGACTTCCTGGCACTTACACTATGCTCAAAACTATCAATTGGTACTAGAGATTTCACATAATATTTTATAATTATTTATTATTCATTGATCAATTATACAAAATTGTTGTTAGTTTTTTGCTTCTAGTTTATTCATTCTTAAATATAAAGTTTAATTAACAAGTTTTTGACATTTTAATATACTTTTTTTTCAAATTTTATATCATCATAAATAGATTAATAATAGATGAAGATTTATTAGAGATAATGTCTGGAGATAAAGAGGATTCTGGCCCATAGAAACAGATACATGATGTGTGACCAAATGTATACGTCGTGTACCCAAGTTCACTGCACTTAGACATGACATGGAATACACAACATGCCAATCAGTAATAACATGAGATGAATTTAATTCACACAATGTATTAACTAAGCTAGACCAACACATGGTTGGTTTTCCCACAAGATGTGTAGTTATCGTACATTCCATGTATCCTATAAGATTTAGCAGTGAAATTTTCACTAATCTTGTGGTCAAATATGCAGTATACACCACATGATACTGATTGGATATTTCATTAATGAGATGCAAGATGTGTATTTGGCATACACGCTATGGGACTCATTAATCCCAACATCCTAAGAACACACTAATTCAACCAAAAGGTTATGTGGACACACAACAAGAGGAACACATGACATGTAGCTCATTATTACATGATGTGTACCTCGATAGAGACACACACCGAGTCTCTATAAATTTATCCTAGATACACGAAAAATGAAAAAATTGGTGTGTATCCCATTAGTACATGTCATGTAGTCACCCAATAAAGAACATTAAATTACATAAGAATAATTAATTAAAAAAATTAAAAACCAAATTACATTGTTGACATATAATATGTTGACTATGTAATAAGATTTTTAGAATTAATAAATTATTAATTAATTCATTATAATTATCTGTAAATACTGGTCAACCCATTTATTTTCCATGTTGTATTTATGATGAGTATCGCCAAGAGACTTCAGATGGCTATTAAGATAAAGGGAATTAATTAATTAATTGATTGATTTAATTCAATCACGTCTATCTTAATAATAAATAATAAATTGAAGTGAATTATAGCTAGTGTACTTTTGAATATTTATTGTATGTATATGGATGAACATGATCTTTAACCATCCCATGTATGAGATTTTTTATTTAATTTATTATTTCATGGTTTTTGTAATAATTTATTATTTTAAATAATGACCCATGATTCATTTTTATCCAATCATTATGTAAGGGCCTATAAACTCACAATTTCTTTTATGTAAAACCCTTTAACCAATTAATTGGTTCCCATAACCTAGGTGTGAGTGAAATTATATAATATATGGATCTCCCAAGAAAGTAGAGTTAGTTCAAGTTTAGATCCAAGGTGATACCAATCTAGGAGTTACATAGGAGAATAGGTGGAATTTTGTAACTTGATCCATTCTTGGTTCCATGAGTTAATTCATTAGAGAAGTTCATAGTCATTACAAAATATTTTTTTTATTTCTTTCAATCGTAATGTTAATTATTTATGGATTTTTAAATCATTAAACTAACTAATTAACAATCATTAAATATAGAATAAAAATAAATATTATAATATGTGTAAACTTTATTTAGACATGGTTAACCACTTAAGTAAAATATACTTAATATTAATAAGCATCTAACAAGATAAATGGTTAGTTTTTTCATAAATATAAAAATAACTCAAATTAAATATTAAGTTAGTATAGCCTTCCACTAAATAGGTTAAAATTGAACAATAGTTAATAGTGATTGATCGACCCAAGACAGGGTGTTCTTAATTATTGTGGAATTTTAAATTTAGTTATTATGTTGTCTTAACTTAGTTCATATCAAGTGTTGACTACCAAAGCATGACTTGATGTAACTAAGAGGTAAAAAATTGAGAAAATTCATATATAGTATTTTAGGATTTGGGAGTCCACTCAACAGATAAAGGAATTACGAGTTAATGAAGATGATAGGTTACAACTACCTAAAACCATTCAAATAACTTTTTAGGACTAAATATGGGTTATGAGAAGGGGAATATGGATCCTTTACACTATAATATCTATTAGACGTGATATTTAGAAACTAATGGTGATGAATATTAGGTTTCAATAAAATAGTCATAGATAAATAAATTTAAAAATTTATTATCTAATTAAGTAATCCACATAAAGTACTAAAATTATGCTCTTATTTATTATAGAAATGGAAAACCATAAGACTTCAACTATATCTCAATTATCTATTTTATACAAGGATAACCTTCTCACTGACTAAAATTTTATGGAATGTTATAGGTGTTTACATGTTATACTATGCCATGAATGAAGATTATATGTGATAGAAAAACCTATTCCTAAGGCAATTAGAAAAGAGTCCAATGATGAAGAAATGTATCTCTATATGAAACAATTAGATTATTCCATATATGTCCAAAGTTTCATGCTCTTATCTATATACAATGAGATTTTAAAAAACCTGAAGATATGGATGCATATAACATCATGTCTCAACTTTATAATATTTTTCAAGAGATGATGAGACAAGAGAGATTTGTGATATATAATTCCCTACTCATATAAAAACTTGGAGAGTTGGTATAACACCCCGTTACCGATCTATTAGGTAAATTCTTGACCTCTTCATGGTTCTCCTTTTTCCTGTTTTCTATAAAGAACTGAGAAGGAATTGGGAGGATACTTATAATGGTGAAGTCAAAGTTTTGTTGGACTTTAAACCTTAACCAGTGCTTTTTGCAGGATGTAGGAGGATTACATACTGTGTAACTAGGTTACACACTATGTAATGGTTCCCAGGTACAATATGTGAAAGGGAATTTGGTCTATGAAATTTTACACATCAAGAAGAGTTGTTTCACATCATGAATTATTTAAACAATAGATTCTTAATCCAAGGTGATGTATTTTTCAATGTACTTGAACACCATGGATTTCATGGTGTGTAACTGTATTACACACCATGAAATGGCCTGTGTACAATTTTTAAAATAGGCGAGAAACCATTTTGGCTTTAGTTCTTTTCTCTAGGCCCTTGGATCTCAAACTGGAGTTCTTCCTAGGTGATTTTGGGAGACTTTACTCCATCTAAATTGATCTGTTTGATGTTGGATCTTCGTTTCAGCTATGTGGAATCTCTCCAGGTAAGTTATCTTTCTACCTTTTCATTTCCTTTAATCAAAATATCACCATTGGGTGGCATGATCAGATCTATTGGGTTAATATAGTGCTTCTTCTTGGATTTTTCTAGATCCGTTTTGCGATCTTTCTCTAGAGGCCTTTTCCTTTGTTGGTTGTGGTGCAACGAGCATCCATTCTTGAGATATATGGTGTTTTACCTTTCCTCCAACTCATTTTTTTATAATTTGGATTGATATTGTGATTATTATTGGATTATAGGGTCTCTACAGGTGTTTTTGGGTTTCTTTGTTGGTGGATTCCGTTGTGGGTATGTGCGACCCGAGCTTTGAGGTGGGTGGTTTCATCTCTAGCCTATGATAATTATCCCAATTGATCTTGCTTTATAAATTGATTTATCAAATTGTAAAGACTATTTGTGCGTGTTGTAAAAGGGGTTTTAAAGAGAAATTATTTTCTCTGGTTTTTGATAAATGAAGAGGATATGAGTAATTTTGAAACATTGAAATTGATTTGTGAAAATGATCACATGGGTTACCTTGGGTACTTAGGTGGAAGGTTTAGATTAATTCCATCATCCATGTTTTGTGATTATCAGGAGGTTTTGTCATGGGGATTTTCTCTATTTCCTAGGCCTAATTTTCTAGGGGATGAATATTAACATTTATCAAGGGGTTTACTCATGGTGTATTCCTTAGCTTCCTAGGACTATGTTCTAGGAACTGGATTTCAAACTTGATTTATTGTGGTATGAGTAGTCTTCTAGTATGACCTATAATGTTCCTTGGTACTAATTCATGTGCTTCTACTTCTATTTTGTACTGCTTGGCTTTCTGAGTTATCATTGATATGCATGTTGTACCTGATTTTGTTTAGAACTATGAAGAAAGGGAAATTATTACCATGTTTTCTATAAAACTACTTTACTGATTATCATGCTATGTTTTATTTAAAATAAGTGTATAGTAATTGTTATAGAGAGACTTTATATGGAACAACTAGGTGGTATCCTACTGAGATTGTTTGCTCACACCCTATGCACCTCCTTAGTGGTGCGTAGACCTTTGTATGTATTCTAATATAGGGAAAGGCAAGGCTCTATAGTGAGGTAGTGAGGTTCATGTCAGCTGGTTTTGGGTAGATGGTGGTGATATGGTGGGAGTTCATCCACACCATCACTTGGAGTAGCTATTGGTTTTGGTTCTTATAGTTGGACTTGTACTTTGAAGCTTTTGGCTATATTTGCAGTTGTTCATTTTTGTGCTCTTTTGACTATTATGGTATATATATTCCTTTTGTCTTCCACTGTATTTTTTGTTATGTGTATACATATATGCATGTTTTTGTTTAGGTTGGGAGAAATCATTACCTCTGGTGTGTTGTTCGATGTCCAGGTGCTTGTCACCAGCCCGTGAGGATCAGGAATCCCCTTTAGGTATGTAACAGAATGGGCCAGGAGCTAGGTTTGAGGGTAACATGAGTCGGTTCATTACAATTTTGAATCAGAGAAGGTCGGTCCTCAAAATTCCATGTATTGGTATGTCTGTTAGATTGGAGATAGGATTGTCAGGACTTGAGAGGTATGTTGTGATAAGTGCCTGACCAGCTTTTATCGCAACAAGACTCAAGTTTCCATGGGATGTTGGGATGCATGTATCTAATGTTGGGTTTGGTTTTAAATCATAGTTTCTACTAATGTGTTTTCTTTTTTTAATTGAGATTTTTTCTATTGTCAGATCATTCTCATGTTTTAGTGTGTAGAAGTATGCCTTTGAGACATCTTCCATGAGTTCCTCATGAAGGTGTAGTTGATGATCCTTAAGGGAATCCACTTATAGATTATAATCTCATTGATAATATCATACAAGCAGTCCATTCTGTCGATCAGGATGTGCCACAAGTTCAGAATGTAGTGGTTGAGGTATAGCCAAGAGCTGGAGGATGGAGAGATCAATCACGAGAGTTCTTGCACGAGAAGCCACCATCCTTTAAGGGAACAACAGAACCTCAAGAGAAAAAGGATTGAATAGACACGATTGATCAAATCTTTAAATTTATAAAAATACCTGAGAATATCAGGTTGAAGTGTGCAGTGTTCAGTCACAGGGGTTCCGATAAGTGATGGTGGGATTCAATGGTCCAGACAGACATGCACATGGGCTTGGATTGGAAGGGTTTCAAAACCCTATTCTTTTATAAGTTTTTCCTAGTGTCCTTGATACTGATTAATTATATAGAGTTCCTATATTTACAACAAGGAGAGTGTTTGGTGTCAGAATATGCCAACTGATTTGCTGAGCTTGTCCATTTTTCTCTGGACATGGTGAGGAATAACCAGCTGAAGGCTTAGAAGTACCTACAGGGTTTGTGACTAGATATCAAATCACAAGTGTTCATGTTGAAACTTTCTACCTATACAGATATGGTAGACATAGATATGATTGGAGAGATGGATATGGTAGGAATGGTTGGATTTTCCAACCCTTATCTTCCATCTAGTGGTAGTTTCAGTGGTGTGCATGGGAAGAAAAGGAAGTGGTAGGATCATTGCAGAAGTGGTGGAGGTGGGTCTCAGTAGCGAGCCTCCTATGTACCATCTGTTGTAGCTAGAAATGTGCCTATGAATCACTATCAACGTGGAAAGGGTGGAAACATAATACGTTCTTGTCCTATGCCCAAAAATATGTGCAATAGCTATGGATACATTGGTCACTTAAAATGCTTTTATGAGGCTATGACTATGCCTCATTATGGTCAGGGTTCATCAAATCCAAAGTCTACTGCGGTACAGTCATAAGCTTCAAAGACTATAGGGATCCAGCCATAGGCCTCAAGAGTGAAGCATTTTCATGTAGTAGACGAGTGTCCTGCGGAAGTTGATGTAGGTCTGGAAATAGTGAGAGGTAATATCCTTATTGCATCTTTAGTAGCAATTTCTTTATTCGATACCGGTGCCTCACACTCTTTTATATCTTCACATTTTATTTATATTCTTAAACTTCCAATAGAACTTATGTTCTTTACCATGGAGTTAGAGACACCTCTTAGTAAGAGGAAAGATTAGGGGTTTCAGTGTCCTTGTTCGTTAATGATTGATAATATGGAGTTGGTCTGGGATTTTCTCATTCTTGATCTGGATCTGTTCAGAGTCATCATTAGTATGGATTAGATTGTTTCTCATTGAGATGAGGTTGATTTTTATCATTGGCATGTCTCATTTTTTTTGCTACCGATGGGAGTTCTCATGTGTTTCAGGGGGATTGGGACCCAAGGTCTAGTCGTGAAGGATATTCCTACCCAAATCTCAGTAGTTTTTTGTCTGCTGTTGTGTTTGATCCTGATGAAATCTCGCATGTTGTTGATCTTTCCATCATCATTCAGGACTTTTCTAATGTTTTCATAGATGACTTCTATAGTCTTCCTCAATGATAGATAGGTGGAGTTTATGGTTGACCTGGTGCTAGGTATGCAGCCGATATCAATATCTTCATATCATACGACACCAGTTGATATGAAAGATTGCAAGATTCAGTTAGAAAACCTATTGGAAAAGGGTTTCATTCTCCCTAGCATTTTTCCTTGGGCAACCCCTAATCTCTTTACCAAGAAAGTAGATGGTTGACTTTGGTTATGTGTGGAATATTAGAAGTTGAAATGGGTGATGGTTAAGAAAAAATTTCCTTTAACTCATGTGGATGATATGTTTGATTAGTTAAAGGGGGAAAAGTGGTTTTCCAAGATTGATCTTTGGTCAGGTTATCACTAGATTAGAGTTCAGAAGTCTGATATACTGAAGACAACTTTCAAGAAAAGGTATAAACACCATGAATATCTTGTGATGACTTTTGGTCTAACTAAATCTCCTACATTTTTTTTGTCTTTGATGAATTAGACATTCCATCAATATCTTGACACTATTGTGGTAGTGTTCATGGATGATATTCTAGTTTATTCGAAATCCGAGCATGAGAATGAGAACCACATGAGTTTGGTTCTGGAAATTATGATCAATTACTATTTTTATGGATATCTTTTGAAGTTTAGTTTTTGGATTCAATAAGTGAAGTTATTAGGGTATAATATTTCTAAATATGTATTATTATTTGATCCTGAGAAGGTGAAGGCTATTTAGTCTTGGAAGGAACCACCAAATTTCGTTGAGATACAGAGCTTCCTCAGTATTTTTGGATACTACTGATGGTTTGTTAAGGATTTCTCAAAGATGGAGTCACCTTTAATTACTCTTACTATGAAAGTGGTGAAATTAACATGGTATAAAAAGTTTCATTCTTTTTTTGATGAATTGAAACAACTTCTATCATTATATCATATTTTGATCTTACCTAATCCAGTTAAGGGATACATGGTGTTTTGTGATGCTTTGGGTACTGGTTTAGGATGCGTGTTTATGAAGCATGACCATGTGGTAGCTTATGACTCTCTTCATCTTTGAATGCATGAAAATAATTACCCAACTCATGATTTTGAGATTTTCGTAGTCATGCATGAACTCAAATGTTGGTGGCACTATCTTTTTTGGGGGAAGTTCGTAGTATTTTCTAATCATAAAAGTATGAGCTATATATTTTCTCATAAATACTTGAATCTTAGACATAGATGATGGTTAGAATACCTTCATACATTTGACTTAGATATCACCTACACCTCGGGAAAGGGGAATATCGTTTCAAATGCTATTAGTAGGAAATTACCATCACAGGCTATTCTGGAATCGAAGGAGTAATGGAACCTTATGGGGATTTTTACTCAGTTGCACTTGGATGATCAGGAAGATGTTTCAGGAATGGTTATAACTAGTGTTCAATTATCATAATCTCTCTTGGAGTCTATTTTTTAGAGTCAATAGTAGTATGATGAGTTTCAAAAGACTCGAGAAACCCTTTTTGGTGGGGAAACTATTTTTGTATGGTCTCTTTCTTCAGATGGTATGCTCCACTTTGGGAAGCAGGTTTCTATCCTGACATCTATAAGGAGTTAAGTCTTGTTTGATTGTCACAGATCTTCATGGTCTATTTATCCAGGAACTAAAAGATGTATTATGACATGAGGTGACAATTCTAGTGGACCAGTGTGAAGCATAAAATCATGGAGTTTGTGTCTCACTGTTACACCTGCCAACAGATAAAGGTAGAGCACTTGAAACCTTCTAGATTACTTAATCCACTTTCAATGCTGATTTGAAAATGTTATGAGGTATACATGGATTTTTTTTATTGAATTATGATGGAATTCCTAAGGGAGTAATGCTATCTGGGTGGTTGTTGATTGGTTGAAGAATTATTCTCATTTCATTCCAATCAAAGACACCACTAAAGATGAAGATATGGGTAACATGTATGTAAAAGAGACTGTGAGGTTACATGGGATTCATTATGCCATTATTTTAGATAGGTATCCTAGGATTACCTTGAGGTTTTGGAGGAGTATTCAATAGGCAATGGAAACTTAGGTCAAGTTGAACACAGCTTACCATCCATAGATAGATGGTTAGATGGAGCGTGTGATTCAGATCCTAGAGGATATGCTACACGCCTGTATCCTAGATTTCAGAGTATCATGGGATAGCTATATGGGACTGATTGAGTTTTTTTATAACAACAGTTATAAATCGTCAATTAAAAAGGATCCCTTTGATGTTTTGTATGTTCACTCATGTAGATCACCTCTTTGTTGGGTTGATGTGGATGGAGTATCTTTAGTTGGACCAATTTTGGTTAAGGATATGTCTGTGAATATTCAGGATGTATATCGATGTCTAATAATAGCCTAGAGTCTACAAAAATCATATCTGTATCAACGATGTTGATCTTTGTAGTTTTCCATAGGTGATTGAGTTTTCTTGAAAGTTTCTCCTTGGTTGGTTTACCATCAACTTGGAAAGAAGGGAAAGATGGTTCTAAGATATATTAGACTATTTGAGGTCACTGTGTAGCTTGAGAAGGCTGATTATCAGTTAGAATTGTTAGTTCAGTTGATGAGTATTCATGATGTTTTCCACATGTCTCAAATCAATAAATACCATCCTGATCCCGCTCATGTTTTGAGTTGGGAAGAAATTGAGTTAGTGCCAGATGTTTCTATTTTGGAGAAACCAGTTGAGATCGTTGACTCTCAAGTGAAAGTCTTACATGAAAAGTTGATTCTATTGGTCAGAGTTCTATACAAATAATGATAAGATTCTCATGAGACTTGGGAATATTATTTGTTGATGAGGGAGCAGTGGCTTCAACATTTTTCAAGGATTACATCTTCCACATGACTTACCGATGATAGAAAGTCTTTATTGTGGGGAGTTTGTAACATCCCATTACTAATCTATCAGGTACATTCTTGACCTCATCATGGTTCTCCTTTTTACTATTTTCTGTAAAGGACTAAAAAGGAATTAGGAGGATACCTATAATGGTGAAGTTAGAGTTTTTTTTGAACTTTTAGGATTAACTAGTATTTTCTATAGGCTGAAGGAGGATTACACACCATGTAACTCGGTTACACACTGTGTAATGGTTTCCAGGTACAATCCATGAAAGGGGATTCACGTTGTGAAATTTTACACATCATGAAGAGTGTTTTCACATCGTGAATTATTTAAATAATTAATTTTTAATCTGAGGTAATTTTTTTGACGTACTTGAAATCCATGGATTTCACGATGTGTAATTGTATTATACGTCATGAAATGGACCGTGTATAGTTTTTAAAATAGTAAAGAGAATATTTTGGATTCAATTATTTTCTCTAGGTCCTTGGATATCAACCAATAGTTCTTACCAATCAATTTTGGGAGACTGTACTCCACAAAGATCGATCCATTCGATGTTGGATCTTTGTTATGGTCACAACACGTCTCTCCAAGTAAGTCATATTTCTACTTATTCATTGCCTTTGATCGTGATATCACCATTGGGTTGCATGATTGGATCCATTAGATTAAGATGGTGTTTCTTCTTAATTTCTTCTAGATCTATTGTGCGATCTCTCTCTAGAGTCCTTTCCTTTGTTAGTTGTGGTGTAGTGAGCATCCTTTCTTGAGGTATGTGGTGTTTCCCCTTTCCACCAACCCTTTTTTTCAAAGTTTTATCAATTTTGTTATAAGGATTGGATTCTAGGGTCTCCTCTGGTGTTGTTGGTGGATTCTATTGTGGGCATGTGCGACCTGAGCTTTGAGTTGGGTGGTTCCATATCTAGCCTATGATAATTAGCCTGATTTCTCTTGATTCATAAATTGGTTTATCAAATAGGCATGACTATTTATGTGTGTTGAAAAAGGTTTTTTTAAGGAGAAATGGGTTTTCCCTAGTTTTTGATAAATTAAGAGGATATGGGTACTTTTGAAACATTGAAATTGATTTGTGAAAATGATCACATGGGATACCTTGGGTACTTAGTTGGAAGGTTTATCTTGAGGTCATTGTCCATGTTTTGTAATTATCATGAGGTTTGATCATGGGGATATCCTCTGTTTCCTAGGACCTTTGTTCTAGGGAATTAATATTGACATTTTCAGGGGGTTTACTCATGGGGTCTTTCTATGCTTCCTAGTACTGTGTGCTAGGAATTGGATTGTGAACTTGATTTATTGTGGTATGAATCATCTTATAGTCGGGCCTATAATGTTCCTTGGACTGATTCCCATGCTGTTGCTTATATTTTGTACTGATTGGATTTATGAGTTAGCATTGATATGCATGTTGTACCTACTTTTGTTTAGAATTGTGAAAAAAGGGAAATGTTTACCATGTTTTCTATAAAATTTATTTACTGCTTATCATGCAATGTTTTATTTAAAATAATAATACAAGAATTTTTATAAAGATACTTGATATTTAACACCTATGTGGGAACCTACTGATCCTATTAGCTCACACCCTGTTCACCTCCTTAGTGGTGTGTAGACCTTTTTATGTCTTGCAATACAAGGAAAGGCAAGGCATCATAATGAGGCAGTGAGGTTTGTGTCAGATGGTTTTGGGTAGTTGGTGGTGAGATGGCGGGATTTTGTCCACACCATTACTTGGAGTAAATTTTGGTTTTGTTCCTTACAGTTGGACTTGTCCTTCAGAGTTTTTGGCTACTTTTACAGTTGTTTGTTTATTCTATCTTTTAACTATTATGAAATATATATTCCTTTAGTCTTCTTCTGCATTTTTTTATGTGTATACATATATGCCATGCGTTTGTTCAGGTTGGGTGAAATCATTCCCTTTGGTGTGTTTTTTGATGTCCAGGTGCTTGTCTCCAACCCATGGGGATTGGAAATCCCATTGGGTATGTAACAGAATTGGCCAAGTGCCAGGTTTGATGTTAACCCAAGTCAGTTCATTATAGTTAGTTCTAGTTGGACCTCATATATTCAAGATTATTGGCTACATTTAGCACTTAAAAATTTTGGGATTTAAATCCCTTATGAGATGTGTATAAATCTCATTATGTCCACACTACCTAAGATCTTATCTAGTTTCATTATTAATTATAATATGAGAAAAAGTGTGAAGACTCTTTTAGAACTCCTAAATCTTATCATTCAAGTTGATAAAAACACAGGGTGTGAAAATTTTTCGGTCCTTATGGTGAATAAAAAAAGGAATAATAAGTTGAAGTGGACAAAGAATCATTCAAAGTCTAAGACTCTTGGGAACCATATTTCCAATAAAAGTAAGTCCCAAATAGAGTCAAATGAAAAGGATACAATATGTTTTTCATGTGGAAAGATGGGCCACTAGAAGAACTTCACTAAATTAAAGCAGCAAGGGGAAGCTTTGAGAGCATTCATTATCGAGTGTAATATTTCTAAAACCATACATTGGTATTAAATATATCCTTTGGTTCTCAAATCTATAGTTAAATGTAGGAATTGAGTATATTTCAAATGATTACTAGAGGAGAGGTGGATTTATGAGCTAACAATGGTGCATGGCTGACTGCTCTAGCCATTAAAGACTACCACTTTAGTGACCTGGTTTTTTCCTTGTAAGAATTTGAAATATATTAAGAAATATTTTAAGAGATAGGCACTGATATAATGCAAGATTCTGAGGCCCATTGAGCTCGGAATTGATATTATAAAAATATTAAATATATTAATATCACGAGAGCATAGGTTTTTAGAAATAATGGGATATCTCCCAAATGAAACCTTATATTGGAAATCCAAGACCATAATTGAATTAAGAATGTGGGGTTTAACATAGGCGTGCCTTAAGGTTGGTCAACACTAGACGTCCATTTGAGGCAACTGTTGGTGGGTGCATTTAATTAAAAAAACAATAATTTAATTATTTTTTTTATTAAATAACTTAATTAAAATAATCTATAAATAAAATCTTATAAATATTTACCATGTGTTATCCATATAACCCTTATTATATATAAGAGGAGGTTCAAAGCATTCCTCATTGGAAAATTAGAATAAAAAAATTAACGATAATCAAATTGAGGTGGATTGAGAAGTAGTAGACACAGTACGTCTTCTCCTTCATTGGAAAATGACTTCTTCATGAATGATCAATCTGTTATCAAGGTAGGGAATGTAAATTTTGGTTTCCAACCATTTGATTAAAATATTGAGCATGGATTTTATTTTCTTTTTTTATCTATGATAATTTTTCTTTGCATGAGCTCCAAAATTTATTGATTATAATGATCCAGTATAATTATTCCCCAGTTGCACATGTTATCACCCTTAGTAATATTCAATTTATGATCTTTATCTGAGAAATCTTATCCAATGTTTGATTCACTTTTTTTATGTACTTCATCCCCCTCTATTCTTCTTGTTATTCATGGTTGGCCTATGGGGTCACTGTTTGACCTTTTTAGGGAAGGTTAAAGCATGATTGAACCCCCAAAATTAGACCAGATTCATGTGTGATGAAGGTTTTGTAAAATCCATTATGGAACAAGATGCATCATAGGTTTCTAGAGATTCTATATAGATTTGGGATCCAGAGTAGTGATGGGATTGAGCGGCAGATGGTGCGAGGGATTCGTACAAGTGACTATTTTTTTATTTCTATTCACCAGAGGGAAAAAATTGATGGCTGGAGGAAAATACCTTTGATTTCAAGTGGTAAACCAGTGGGGATCATGGCGGTTTGGCCATATATAAAATATACATAAAGGAAAGTTGGGAATCTAGAAAATTATCAACTATACACCATATAACTTGGAAGAACACATGGTGTGTATCCCCCTTAGCTATGATGCTATGATTTTGGGTAGAGTTAAGGATCACACCCTATGTGGCTAGGACCACATGTTGTTCGAACCTCCCTGGGTGTCTAAGCCATGTGCTAGATGCACATGGATAGAACCCCATACGGGAGGATGCACCATATACTCTGGGAGTATATGGGCATGTGCTAGTACCTGGCCACAACTAGGTACACGGAATGACCTAATTAACATGGGCATGACTAGGAGCACACAATCAAGCCTTGGGTGACTGATACACATAGTGTGGCCCCCCTACACACTGTGTATGGTGAAATGGACTATGATTCATGTTTATAGGATAATAAGGATAGGTAGAAGATCGAGACCACATGCCGTGTGGACCCAATACACATCATGTACCCCCTATGAGAAACTTCCACCTTATGTATCTCCTTCATATGGACTCAAAAATTGGCCTACGAGTAGCCTATACTGAGTAGTTTTCCACATAGAATGTGATGGTAGCCTCTATAGTGGCTTTTGAGATATTACTTGGAATGTATTGAGCATGATGCTTATTTAGGAAACACTGTATGATGATAAAGATCATGTTGGATCATCAGAGAGTGGTCGAAGTTGGAAACATCCCTATTGCATCAGGGCGTGGGTTCCCATACCACTTGTACTGGTCTGAGTGGGACTCCCTTGATGGACTACGATGTGGTTCCTCTAACTACTGAGTGGTGCCCCTGATGGACTGGGGCATGGGTCCTATAACTATTGTGTGTAACCCCCTAACATACAAGAGCATGTTTCCTCTAACCACTAAGTGACACCCCCTTGATGAACTTGTTAGTGATTCCTATGTCTAATGAGTGACACCCCTTAACTTAATAAATAATGTGTCCTTTACCTACTGAGTGGAACCCCCTAACAGACTAGGGAGTGGGTCCTATATCTACTGAGTTGACCCACCCTGAAACACTAAGGTATGGGTCCACTATTGAAGATTATCCCCCCTCAACTGCATGGAATAGTGGTGAGGTGTGAGTCCTATACATAGTTACCTTGATGAATATGTGATATTCTGGGCATCGATGATGGACTTTTGGATCTGTTGGAAGACTCATCGACTTGGGATTGGATATGATATGGATATACTCTTTCTCTCTCATATGGTTATCTTTTATGATCATATATATATATATATGTGTGTGTGTGTGTGTGTCTGTGTGTGTGCATGTGTTTGGGTTTTTTTCCCTCTTGATTTGGGTTGAGATGGATACTTATATCGTATCTTCTATTGATCCCCCTTTAGTTTTTAGAGTGTCCTACTAGGTATGTATAAACTCACCCATGTATGGGATTTTACCACACATGTTGTGTATTATGAAAACTTCAGACAGATCAATGGTGATTTTGGTGGATCATAGGATACTCGAGTGCATAAACCAGGTATGATTGTCGATCTTGGAGATCAGGACCTGGGCTCTATCAACTTACTTTATTCTAGTTATTTTCAGGTCGATACTTCATATCTGGTTGGAACTGTATTTTTCCAATTTACACTTTAGTCATATTCTATCATACTATGATGTTTTCCCTAGATTTTTTTGCATACATGGTTTATCTCTAGATGTTACAGTCTTTCTTTATATTCCTCTGCACTATTGTATGAATATGGTTGGGTGTGTGTTTATAGGTACACTATGTGAAGGATTCCCATTTATGTTATGCCTCCTCAGTTCTTGTCACTATCCCTTGGCTTATGGAGGCAGGCTCAGGGTTATGGAGTCTCAGATTTTTTTAACCAGGAAGGCCCCAGTGAGTCGGTTAATTATAGAGTGGTATTAGAGAAGTTAATTCCTTGGGATGGTTTTTGGAGTTGTCCCCTTACGAGGATTGGTTGGTACTTAGGTAAATGATGTCTAAGTGTCTCATGTGTGGATTTCAGGTTAGAGAACCTAGTGTTGGTATGATGACCAATGTATCCATTCACCAGGACTCTAACTATCTTCTTGTCGAATCAGCATACTGAGACATTGGTTACAGGGAACAATGGTATATGCATCATATAAGATTTAGTCCTTTAACTTTCCTTCTTGAGTTAGATCCCCATATATATATATATATATATATATATATATATATATTCTCATCTTACCTTGGTATGTCTTGATAACTTTCAGGATGCCTCTGTGAAGACAGCTAGCCATGTTATCGATTCAGGATCATGAAAATGATCCAATGAGTGATGATGTCTTAGTTTAGGGGTCATATCATAAGATATTTCTTATTGGAAGTTAGGTAAAAGTACCCCCACCAATCAAGAAAAATATTGTACTAGCAAGTTAGGTTGAGGATACACACAGGCTTAGCGTACTTCGTGAGTTCCAGCATCAAAGGTTGCTGATGTTTCTTAGTGAGTCAAATCCCCAGGCAGAAGAGGGTTGGATCGATTCAGTGATCAAAGTTTTAAGGATTGTTTAGACCCCAAATGTCAGATGGTTTCATTGGAATTTAGTCTTTTCCATGGAGTAGTAGGGCACTGATGGAGTCTAGTCATGAAAACACATGATAATTCAACACTCTCATGGTCTGACTTCTAGTAGCTATTTTGTGAGAAGTAATACCCCTAATTCTTGCACTCAATTTGGATTCAGAAGTTTTTGGTGAAATAGTAGGGTAGTATGTTAGTTGTTGAGTATGATTAAAGTTTCACTAACCTTACATAGTACTCCCTCAACATGGTGTCAGATGGTTACTTCCAGGTGTGGAAGTTTGAGCAGGGTCTCCACAGAGATGTCAATTCTAATGTGGTACCCTTATACATTCCCACATGTAATGGAGTATTAGAGTGGGTGCTGGTGATGGATAAATTCCTATATAAGGGACACTATATAGTTGTATATGACATTGGGCATCATGAGGACAAGTCATTTTCATCAGCTAGCAGATGTCAGTCGTTAGGGTCTCGATGTCGTATACCTACTCATGGATTATCTCAGTCATGTGGGAATACATCACAAGGTTTGTGCAGAGGAACAAGTCATCCCATATAAGGGAGATTATATGTATTTGATGAGCATGGTCACATGGAACGTGATTGACTGACCTAATATGCTAAGAAGGGAATCCAATTCATAGATGGACCACTATGGCAGAGGAAACATCGTAATCAGATTCTCCCAAGCATGACCAGGGTGGCCCCTAGGTAGATATATCTTGAAGAGAAGTAGGAGGAGATCTAGGAGGAGGAGCTGATGGTGGAGGGTGATTCAATAAGCTACTTCCACCACCACCCCCAGGTGGCCCACTAAAGGCTCAGGGAGCTAGTGGATGGGGCCACATGTAGCTGTATTCCGTGGAGGATTATTATGAACCGGTAGCTTATAAGATGATATGAGGTATGATCTTTGTTTATTATACACTTGATATTTTACTTTTATATATAGGTGTGAGTCACTATTTTTTTTTCATATCCATTTTTTGAAATATATATATCCCCATTGAGACATTATCATAACAATTTTTTCTAGAGGTTTCAACTAGGTGCGATTCTTCAATATCGCTTATCTTCTGGTAGTGCAAGCTTTCATTTAGTGGAGAGAGTTTTACATGGGACATATTGTCCATTAAAATGAAACCTTATGATGTCATCTTGGGTATTAACTGGCTTTCCACTATTTGGGCCCATATTTAATATCATCCCAGGCATGTCAGATGCCTTCGGGAAGATGAGATGAGATTCTCCTTTTCAAGTGAGAGAGATCTCATGATTGAGTGAGTGGGTCTTACGATCAGGAGGCCGTAGTACATCACCCATCAATTGTAAAGTTTATCACTTAGAATAGAAGTCTCATCAAGCATCTGGGTTCCTTCAGTAGTGGAGGAATTTGTGGACATCTTCCTTAAGGATGTTCTAGGACTACCTCTGAGGTGAGAGATTGACTTTTGTATCAACTTGCACCCCAGGACCATGAATTTATATTCTATGTAATATCAGTTTTCCCCCATCGAGCTTTGATATTTGAGGTTGTAGTTAGAAGAAATTTGAGATAAGGGTTTCATTAGACCAAGTTTTTCCCCCTGGGAAACTCTGGTTTTTTTCATGAAAAATGAGGATGGAATCTTGTGTCATTATTGATTATCATCACCAGAACCAGGCCACGATAAAGAATAAGTACCCATTTTTGAGGATTTAAATCCTATTTTATTAGTTTTGAGGTTCAAGTTGGTTCTCTAAGATCAAAATCAGGTCTAGCTATGGCCAGTTTAGGGTTTTTGAGGCTGATATTCTGAAGCCATAATTCTGATGTCGTGATAGACACTATGAATTCATGATGATGCCTTTTTGTATAACTAATAACTTCATTGTGTTTATGGATTTTATGAATCATATCTTCCATCCATACTTGAAAAAATTTGTGGTTTCCTTCATTAATGACATACTCATCTACTCTGTACAGAGGAGGAGCATGAAGAGCACTTGAGGATGGTCCTAGACCTACTCTAGAAGCACCATATTTATGGTAAGATCTCAAAGTTCCAATGGATCCATGAGGCTCAATTCATGGGTAATTTCATTTTTGATCATGGATTAGATATGGACCCAATGAATATTGATGAAACATTTTCTTGGGATCCCTCAAAATATTGTGTAGTAGGTGCGTAGTTTTCTTGGACTGTCAGTCTATTACAGGAGGTTTGTGGATGAATTTTCTAGAGTAGCGGTCCTTTTGACCACCCCGACATGGAAATGGAAGCTATTTATTTAGATTGAGCTATATCATAGAGGCTTTGAGCAGTTGAGGCTGAGGTTGACCAATGATTCTATTATCAGATGAGGGCATGGAGTGTGTGGTGTTTTGAAATGCCTCTAGGGATGGTATCGACTACATGTTGATGCAGAGGCAGGCAATGATCCCATATGGTTTTAGGAATTTGAGACCCCATGAGTAAAACTACACGACATATAACCTGGAGTTGGTAGTGGTAGTTTTCACTCTTAATCAATGGAGGCACTATCTTTTGGGAGAGAATTTTTTTGTTTACTCAGACGATTAAAGTTTTAGGTATATCTTCAGGTAGAGAGATATGAACCTGAGGTAGAGGTACTAGTTCGAGTTCTTATAGGAATATGACTTTGAGATATTCTAATCTTGGGAAGAAAAACATCACTACAAAAAATAACCTGATTAGAATGGTTTTTTTAGTTTAGAGGGGGTTATAACCCCCTCTAAACACATTATTGATAGTTATGAGAAACCATAGCTAGTGTCCCCACCTATTATTGGTAGAGGCAGTTTTGAGGAACCATTAGTAAAGTGTTGACCAATTTAGTGGTGATTTTATTAGAGGGGGTTTTCACCCCCTCTAACTTATTTTTCAAATTATTGGTGGTTTGAAACCACCACTAATTGAGTTTTATGTCACATAATAAGGCAGTTTTGGGAACTGCCTCTATTTAAGACTAAATTAGAGGGGATTTTAACCCCCTCTAATTGATCTATATTAGAGGCAGTCATCTTGAACCACCTTTAATTATTTTTTAATTTTTTAGAAAAATACACAACCTATGAGTTGACCCTATTTTTTCCATGCGAGACTCCCAACCCGCCCACTCATGTTTCCTCAAGTACCCCCTTATCACCCGCACCCCCACCCCTCTCGTACCTGCACCCTAGCATTCCCGTCCCCATCCCCACCCACCCCTCCCATACCAGCCCCCTCAAATTTCTGCATTCCCTCTACCACCCCTTCTATACCGGGCCCAACCCGTTCCACTATCACCCATGCCCCCACTCCTCCAATTTCACAGGCTTGAATTTTTTTTCACCCGATGAGATTGAAACCGAGGATCTCCAATAATTATGCCCAGCTCCTCTACCACCATATCAAATAAATTTATGTATTATATTTACATATTATGATATTTATATATATTTAGTAGTTAATTAAATTAAATATTATTTGAATAAATATTTAAATACATATAAATATATAACCAACATATATATTTATATAAATAAATATATAGATTTATATTATATTCAATTTATACATTTATATAAACTATATATTTTATATGTGTCTTTACATACATTTGACTAAATATATTTTATAAATATATTTATGTTACGTATATACACATATATTTATATATTTATAAATATATTTATGTAAATTATTTATAGACTTAATACATATCTATATATTATGCAGATGTTTATTTATATGATATATATATATATATATAAGTATTTATTTAATATATTTATATAATGTCTTTGAAAATGTATTCATATAATGTATTTAAATACATATATTTATTATTATGAACATTAAAATATATTTATTTGTATAAATTGTATAATATTATATATAATTAATATTATATAAAATACATATATAAGAAATAAAATTTATATAAATATTTAATTAATGATATATGAAATACAATTTATAGAAATATTTATATAATGTATTTCAATACATGTATTTATTATTATGCCCATTAATATATATTTATTTCAATAAATATAATTTTATAATATTATGTACATTGATATATATGTATTTCAATAAATATAGTTGTATAATACTGTGTACATTAATATATATTTATTTATATAAATTGTATATCATATAATATTAATTATATATAATATAAAAGCATAAGCATATTATTTAAAAATATATTTATCATTATAATATAAATTATAAAAAGTACAAGCTTGGGTTTTTATATGATACATTTTTTAAATAAATTATGTATATATTTATATAATAGTTTTATGCTTTTATGTTATATATAATTAATATTATATGAAATACAATTTATACAAATAAATATATATAAATGTACATAAAATTATAAAATTATATTTATGCATACATATAAATATAATTAAATGCAATCATATAATTGGAAATATATAATATTATTAAATGATATATATATACATATATATATATATATTTACTAAATTAATTTATAATTAATATGGTATACTGAAATATATATAAAATAATTATATAATATATAAAAATTATATATAATAAATATTTATAATATAATATATATAATATAAATAATATATATATATATATATATATTTAGTTTTTTCTATATTATATTTATTTGTATACATAATATAATATAAATGTATTTGTACATAAATATACAATAAAAATGTGTTTATTATAATATATGTATAATATAAATCATAATATAAATCATAATATAAATATATAGTATTTATAAAACCATATATAAAGTTTATATATTTGAATAAATATATCTATAATTACATTTATATTATGTATACCAATATTTATATATGTATACATTTTTTTTATAAATATAAGTATTTATTTAAAGTATTTATATAATGTCTTTATATATACATATGTTTATAATGCATTTAAGTACATTGATATAATGTGTTTATGCAATATATATATATATATAGACATACACACATACTCACCAACACATATATACTATAAAATTAAAATTTATATGATATTTATTTTAAAAAATAAATAGAAATTTAGAGGGGGTTAAAAACACCTCTAATCAAAGAGATTAGCAACAGTTCATGAACCCCTTCTAATGTCATTAATTATAGGAGGTTCACAAACCCCTTTAATTTCTTAAATTATAGGGGGTTCAAAACTCTCTCTAATGTCATATATTATAGGGGGTTCACAACCCCCTCTAATATATTAAATTAGATAGGGTTAAAACCCTCCTCTAATCTAAGGTATTAACGACAGTTCATGAACCCCTTATAATTTAAGAGATTAGAGGGGGCTGTGAACCCCACCATTTCCTTTAAAAAACAATTTCCATGTTATATATATATAACCTATAATTTCCAAACTAATATATATATATATATATATATATATTACCACTAAAATCCAACCGAACATATAGGGACACTAATTATTAAATTAGTGGTGGTTTTGAAAAAACTACCTCTAAAATACAACTAAATATTACAAATAAAAAATGCAAAAACGTTTAGAGGGGGTTGTGAACCCCCTCTAAATTATATGATTAGAGGGGGTTGTGCATAACCCCCTCTCAAATTAATTTATAGGGGGTTGTACATAAACCCCTCTAAAAAACTGCCACTAATCTGCTATTTTTTTGTAGTGCATGGTGGAAGATTCCCTTAGGAGGAAGTCCCATTCTTGCTTAGTGGATGAGGCTTCTGAGTAGTTGGATTATTTCTAGTTAACCTTGGTAGAGGAGAGGGGTGATACTTATCTTTAGTTTATGGTGTTGACTCCCCTACATCTCCATTGTGTGAGGGAGGATTATTTGAGAGACATCGACTTTGAGGTTTTTTATGACCAGATATCTTCAGAATATTCACAAGAGAAATTTTTTAAAGGAGGAGAACACTTCATCCTTTTACCAGGAAGGATGATGGTTATAATCATTATGTTTTATGAGGTTATGAGGAAGTTTGACACTTCTCCTTGGATTTATATCCTAGTTTAGGTAATATGTATAGGGACCTTCAATGGAAGTTTTGGTGGGTTGGAAAGAGGTGGAGTTTCACTGAGTCTATCTCTTGGTGTCTCACATGTCAGTAAGTGAAGGATGTACACCTTTTTCTAGAAATTTTGACACAACCTCTTGAGATCCTAGAGTTGAAATGGGATTTCATATCCATATAATTTGTGGTAGAGATTCCTTGGAAAATGAGAGGCCATGATGCAATTAGAGTGATAGTTGATCAACTTATAAAGTCAGTGCACTTCATTTCCATAAGAGAGCAGAGTTACGTGGAGAGTCTAGGATAGTTTTATGTGTGGGAGATCATCCAACTTGATAGAGTAACCACAATGATTTTCTCCGAATGTGATGTGCAGTTCACATCATAGTTATGGAGAGGCCTGTAGGAGGAATTAGAGACCCAGTTGAGGATGAGCATAATGTTACATCCACATATGTATGGGTAGATCAAGCACACCAACAAGGTGTTGGAGGACATGATAATAGATTGTGTTCTGGAATTTGAACGGAGTTTGGAGGATCATTTTCTATTAGTAGAGTTTTCTTATAATAAATATATCACTCTATGATCGACATGAAACCTTTAGAGGCCCTATATGATATACCTTGTAGGTCTCCCTTATAATGGATTGAGATTGGAGAGACACACCTTGTTGGTCCATAGATGGTGTAGGTGATGACAGTGATGGTCCATGTGATCGAAAAGCGTATTAGGACAACCAAGAGTCAATATAAATCTTACACAAATTAAAATCACATGCCCTTGGATTTTGAGCAGGGAGAATTTTTTTTCCTAAGAGTCTTCCCACAATGAGGATTGCAGAGGTTTTTATAGGGAGTAAATCTATCCCAAAAGTTCATTGGGATATTTGAGATCCTACAATTTATTGTTGAGGTTGCTTATCACTTATCCCAACCAATGAAGTTAGAGTAGGTGCATGATGTCTTCCATGAATTTTAGGTGATTATATACATTCATGAGTATACACACATTATTTACTAGGGATATATGGACATCGATAATGGATCCACCTTTATGGAGTATCTGGTGGAAATCAAGGATCATAAGGAGAGGATCCTATAAGGATAGAACATTCCCTTAGTTTGTGTGCTGTGGTAGCATAAGAGCATGCAGTAGATCTCATGGGTGCGAGAAATCTAGGTGTGGGCTCAATATCCCCACCTTTTTATTTATCTTGTGATTTTTGTTGATGAAAAGTCTTGAAGGAGGGAATAATGTAGTGACCTAGTTTTTTCCTTGTAAGTCTTTGAAATATATTAAGAAATATTTTCAGAGCTAGGTGCTAAGACAATGTGGGATTCCAAGGCCCGATGGGAACAAAATTGATATTATAAAGATATTAAATATATTAAAATCATGCACACACAATTTTTTTTTAAAATAATGAAGTATCTCTAAAAAAGATCCTCAGATAAAAAATCCAATACCAAGGTTGAATTTGAAATATGGGATTTACCTTATTAATGATCTAAGGTTGGTCAGTATTGAATGTCTTCTAAGATCTAAGAGGAGGTTCAAAGTGTTACTCATTAGAGAATAAAAATCAGATGATGAATGATGATTAGATCGAGGTGGATTGAGAAGTATCAGACATAGTGGGTCTTCTTCTTCACTGGAGAACATGTTATTCACCAATAAAAAATATTTTATCAAGGTAGGTATTATCAATTGTGTTTTACACCTCTTTGATTAAAATATTGATAATAGATTATATCTTGTTTTAATCTATGATAATTTTTCTTTGCACGAGTCCTAAAATTAATTGATTATATCGATAAAATATAATTATTACTCTATTGTACATGTTATCACCCCTGGTAATAATTTATTTATGATAAATTTTCAAGAACACTTTTCCAATGATAGATTCACTTTGTTTATTTTCTTTATCCCCCTCTGTTCTTTGAATTCATCACTATTGGCCTACGGGGTTTCTGTTCAACTTTTCTTGGGAAGGATTGAGCGTGATCAAACCCCAAGATTCATGGTAGATGTATGTTTGATGAATGGTTTGGAAAATATAGGATTTATTAGGATGGATCATAGGTTTTGGGTGATGATCTGTGGATATGGGTTCTAGAGTGGCAATAGGATCGAGTGATAGATGGATTGTAAGCTTCATATGGATGACTAGTTTCTGATTTTTATCCACTAGAGGGATAAAATCAATGGGTGAAGTAAAATACATTCAATTTAGTGGGTAAAATGATGGGGATCATGAAAGTAAGTCTATATCTATAATACACATGAATTAATGTTTGAAATCTAGAAATATTTTGATCACATTCCTTGTAACTCAAAAGAACACACGACGTGTATCCCCCTTAGCTATGGCGTTATAGTTTCGGGTGGAGTTAAGGATCAAATTACATGTGTCTAGGCCCATACACAATGTTACCCTACCTATGTGGCTAAGCCATGTGCCAACTACACATTTCCAGGACCCCATACTAGAGGACATACCATGTACTCTGGGAGTACATAGGCATGTGCGATACCCGAGCATGACCAAGTTCATGGAACAACATGACGAACATAAACATGACTAGGATCACATGAAAAGTCCATAGGTGGATGATTCATGATGTGTAGTCCCCTTACATTCCATGTAAGATGACATGGCCTCTAAGAAATTTCTATAAAATAACGTGTCTAGGCAGCAGAGTGGGATCACAAATTGTGTGAACCCCATACACACCGTGTTCCCCTATGAGGAACTTACACCTTGAATATATCCTTTATCTAGACTCAGATTTTGGACCATGAGTATCCTTTCCTGATTAGTTTTTATATATAATGTGATGGAATCTTTAGTAGTGTCTTTAGAGATATAACATGGAATGTTATGAGCCTGACGATTCTTTAGGTTATGTTTGACGATGGTAGTGATCAGGCGGGATAATCAGAGAGAGGATAGGGTTGGAAACCCTCTGTTGCATTAGGGAATGGGTCACCCATATTACTTTCACTTGTCTAAGTGTCACCCTTTAACAAATTAGGGCATGATTCATTTACCTATTGAGTAGAACCCCTACTAACAGACTAGGGTGTGGGTCCTCTGGCTACCAAGTGGAACCCCTTGATGAACTATGTCTTGGTTCCTCTACCTAATGAGTGGAACCACCTTTAAGAACTAACTAATGGGTCCTTTTCCTACTTAGAAACACCCCTTGATAGACTAGGGTGTGGTTCTTCTATCTACTGAGTGACACCCCTTGAAATACTAGGGTGTGGGACCTCTATTGAATATTGTTCCCCTTGATTATGCATCAAAATGGTGAGGTGTGGGTCCTTCACACTATTACCTTGATGGATACATGAGATGATAGGCATCAATTATGGACTTTTAGATTTTTTGGTCGACTCATTGACCTGGGCTGGGCCATGATATAGAGATCCCCTTTCTCTCTCATATAGGTTTCATTTATGAGGATATATATGTCTTTTTGGGTTTTAATTTCCTCCTACTTTGGTTTAATTTGACTAATTTTATCATATCTTCTATTGCACCCCCTTTG
Organism: Viscum album; assembly: GCA_963277665.1. Taxonomy (NCBI): domain Eukaryota; kingdom Viridiplantae; phylum Streptophyta; class Magnoliopsida; order Santalales; family Viscaceae; genus Viscum; species Viscum album. Next base: position 197,135,771 of record OY728133.1, on the reverse strand, counting down.
GTTTTTGTGTCTTCCTACTAAGTATGTATATAATCAACCCTACATGGGCTTTACCCGTACATTTCATGTCTTAAGTAGAGAATAGAAAAATAAACAATTTTTTTTTTGGAGCATAGGATACTCAGGTGCATAAAACACATACGGTGGTTGAGATTGGATATTAGAAGCTGGGATCTCTCATCTTACTTTATTCTAGTTGTTAGGTTGGGACTTTATTTCTAGTTGGGAATATATTTTTCCCCTTTACAATTTGGCTGTATTTTGTCATATTCTAATGTATTCTCTAGATTTTGTTGCATTCATGGTTTATCTCTAGATGTTACATAATTTATTTATATTCAAATTCATTGTTACATAGAGATGATTGGGTGTGTGTTTACAGGTTCACAAGAAAAGGCTTCCCATTTATGTTATTTTTTATTCACACTTATCACTATCCCCTAGCTTATGGAGGTAGGCTTGGGGTTGTGGCTACCCAACTTTCCGCCGGCTAGGTGGGACTTAGTGGGTTAGGTTGTCACAACCACCTTATGTTTCCAACTAGGACGTTCTTGGTTTAAAAAGATTTTTATTATGTACCAAATATTACCAAAAACATAATTTGTGTATCATACCTAGATATGAATGTTTTTTCATGTTTAAAAATAAAATATATTTCTTTTATAAATACAATATATATTATGGTATGGAATATTTAAATAATGGTATTTATGTCTTAAATAATGAAAACCATGTGTGATGTACTGAGACCTATTTATAGATAAGTGACTGGTCCAGTTGGCCATAAGGCCTCAAGCATACCTCCCTGTATGCCAAAGGCTACAGACTAACAGTGGGGGTGTATACTGGTATAGTTGGGAAACTATACCCTCTTTATCAGAGTTTAACACATCATTAAAATAAATAATAAGAAATAGAAATGAAACACATAAACCATCACAATAATAATAAACATACATAATACAATAACCAACATTGTATAAGGATGATGTCATGATTATACAAAAATATAAAGAAGGAATACATGAAAAAATACATAAAAACTATACCAATATAACAAAAGGAAAAAGATACCAAAAGAAACTATCTCCATGAGCATCCCAAGAACTGTCTCAATCATCTTCTCCCAAGAGGAAATTAAACATCCATCACTGGTCACTTCCCTTTATCCTAACATGCATCCATGAAGTATGACTGGGTACTAAGCAGTGGCCTGAATAGGTTGTGGGTATTAATCAGTAGGCCACCACCAATGGTTTCTAATGAAAATACGGTCTATAAATATAAGATGTAACAATGTAAAGTTATAATAAATAAAGGTGATAAAAATCAATAGAAACCATGTTTACTTGGGTTCCACTTGGGATATCTGACTAACCCTACCTGATTCAGCCTAATCTAGATGTATCTAAGTATGCGACCTTTTATTTCAAACAGGGACCCAAGAAACATATCCAAGGAATCCAAAAATAAGAACCGTAAGGGATCCATAGAATAACCATGAAACCCAAGACTTTAAGATGTCTAGACGACTCGTAGTGATCAACCAAGACGTTAGGCTATTTGGTTTTGAGTGTAATCAAAGGGGTGAACCCTTGGAATTCCACCCTTAAGTGTAACTATTAGATATTGAGGAGTAAGTATAAGGTAATATTAGCATAGGATTTATTATAATCCAAGGAGATAATCTAAGGCAATCTGTGTCTGAGGATGAAAAGTTGAATCCAGAGATCTCATCCCAGACATTATAATTTTCCAGAGTTCGCAGGTGAATCATTATCTTCAAATTAAGTCATTCATGATTCTGAGACATTGACCAAATCAAAGTTGGGTGTACCACTAGGTAGTCACATCAATAAATTAGGAGATGTCCTATGATTTCAACCAAGGTATTATAGGTCAAAAATTTGAGGCTTTTTCAAGGCAAGATACACCAATAATAGTGTAATAAAAGTCCATAACAATTTCCAATAATTATTTAGTAATATATCATTATGACACGTAAAGTATCCATACTTTTTTTACAATATAATTAATTCAATTCGGTCCTTCTTTTTATAAGGTACAAACTAAACACACTTAATGGTGTTTTGGTTAAAATAAAGGAATAGTTTCAATGAAATTAAATTAAACACACCCTAAAGGGTGGTTTGGGTTGTGGTTATCAACCTCCAATGGTGTCAAGAGGGTGTCATGGAACATCTAGGCCAAGATCTAGGTGAAATATTTAAGGAGTTACATATTTTAGGAGAAAAATTTGGAAAGTCTGGAATGTGGCACAATGATACATGTTATATACATCGAGACATTTAGGCAAAAGTAATAAACCACATACCCAAGCCATATAGAGGACTGCTCATCCAGTATCGACCTCAAATTTTGGCTAAAACTTGAGAAATTAGAAAACCAAAAAAATACCTAAAAAAGGATATATTATCTCGCATGTATATAGTGTTAAATATGATAAATAAAACTAAGGAAGGAAGTTAAATGAGTGTTAGACCTATGGAGGGGTTCCAACATGACTGATGGTAAAGGAATCAAAGGTGGAACAAAGGAGAAACACTAAAAACTCTAAAGAGGGAAGGGGATGGATTCAGTAGTGTTTCTATAGAAAAATAGAGAGGAGGAAAATTAGTTTAATGTTAAGGAGGGTGAAAAGTTAATTTTATCACTTTTAATAGGGTGAATAGTTTTTCTACATTGTTATCCAAACCGTGTGCCAACCGTGAGTACTTACTATCTTTGAGTACCACACCTCACACAGTCTAGGAACACGGTTAGAAAAACCATGAAATAACCATGAGAGAAGGAACTACAATAAATTATAAACTTTTCATGGTTTTATATACCCCTTTTAATGGTTTCTCAAACCATGCTATACCCTTTTCGGGTCGCACAGTTGAGGTTCACAGTTATCCAAACTATGCACTAACCATGCACCTCATCTTGTTTCTTCAAAAACATTAACTTCGGGCCCTCAAACATTTCTAAATGCTCCTAAAACCTATACTAATCCCAATAGAACATCCATTAAGGTAAACCAATAGGTTTAGATAAATTTAAAAGGATCTATACCTCAATGTAAAAACCAAGATCTTACAACTTCCCCTTCTTAAGATAATTCATCCCTGAGTTTCAATTCTAAGGGTGGTTGAGTTGCATTATAGAATAATTTTGACAATTGAGAACATATATAGGACTTATATTCCCATGTATCCTCTCATAAATGGAAAAGATTCCATTGAACCTGAAATAGAGGAACCATCCTACCTCAAATACACCTTGTTCAATGATTGATGATTTGAACTGTATACTCATTAAAAGAAGTATCTACCTCTAGATATAATTACTAGAAATTCAAGGCATTAGAATGGTTAGAATAATAATGTTAGATATAAGAAACATGGAATAAAACATGAATAGACCTCTACATATAGAGAAGATCTATCTAATATGCTACTAACCCGACCCTCTTCGAGATCTCGAAAGTCCTGATGAACCTAGGCGCTAGCCTACCTTTCTATAAATCCATCAATGACCCAATCTAAGTGATAATTGAAAGAAGACTCAATAAACCACCTAAAACTCCATAAGTCGATGATGATGATTGAAATATGACTTCTTCTTAGATTAATTAGTAACTATAATTTTTATGATTAACTGTACATGTTCTAATGTTTCCTGAATGAGACACAATACCAATAGTGTTGGCTATCCTTCCTTCAACTAGTACATGGGTGAATGAAATGACCTAATGTAGTGTTCTTCATAAGGATCCATTCGTATATCCACTTATAAAATTTTATTATAGGAAAAAACAAGTAAGAGGAAAGTGATTTTCCCAAGATCCCACAAAATCAAGGAAACATGCATAGAGAATGTACTCTAGTACCTGTATAGTGTGCTTAGATTATCCATCATTCTGGAGGTGGTATAATGTAATCAGAAGTACCTATAAACCAATAGCCTTTTGAAACCCCATCCAGAACCAAGAAATGAACCAAGAGTACCTATATTATATAATGGTATGAGGAATATCATGAAGGGGTATAATCTCATAGATATAGGGTCTCCCATGTTCATGCATTGAGAAGGTATTTCGAATCAACAAGAAGTGGGAAATCTTCATCATATTGTCCATAATTACCTATAAAGTTCCACTTTCTTAGGGTGAATTCAGTAACCCCATCACAAAATCCATAGTGACATCATACCATTTCCTCTCAAGGATTGGTAGCAGATATAAAAGGATAGTAGGCTGTTGGTATTCCACATTAACCTATTGATAGGAGGAACACCAAGTAATAAAGCATGTTATAACACCCCAAGGATTTGTAAATAAATTGAATATTGAATGCAAGAAACACTGAGTCTCCAAAAAAACCCACTTTTTTATAATGTATCCAGTAAACATAATTTTCCACCTCTGTAATTTTAATTTTAAAAAACTAACATACACGGTTACATTCAGTAAGATATTTAGAGTCTGACAAGATAATCTTAATTTTTGGTGAATAGTAACATGAACTTATGAATAGTAATATGACCCTTCTGAATATTAAATCATATTATTATTTTATCATCTTTAGGTTATAAGATAATGAGATATTGATTAATTTTTTAAGGTGATATAAAATGAATTATAGTTTTAAAATTGTTATTTTTCAATTAAATTGTGATTTTATTTAAAAATAAAATTTTTCATATTTAGAAAATTATTTTCAAAAAATGGAGTCCATTTTTTAATTCATAACTTTTATATTAGGTAATACTGAATTTATGATAATTTTATAAAATACTTTAGTTTTTTTGAATAGTAGAAATTCAGTTTTGAGTTTTTGGTATGATTAATGAAATCATAATGATGTAATAATTAAAATAAAATGATAGTATACATATGTACATTAAAAAATGATATTATTTGTCCTAAGTGTCCAATACCATGGGCAAGCCCATGGTTTTTCAAATACCACTAATGATGCGTCCTTTGAAATTAATATAAACTCCATCCCTTTTACTATAAATACCCACTCATTCCTTCATTTTATTTCACTCAAAATTCATCATCCTCAAAGTTATGGTAGTTTTAAATACTTATGAGTCCTCACAAGGTGTCCTCAAGACTCTAAGGTCCCAAACTATAAGTTTTAGGAGTCACTATAGAAGGTAAAGATATATACCACCCTTCTCTTTTTCAAGCACTCTTTTTTATGTTATTATTTTTTTAATTTAATTTGGTTTATGTTGGGATATGTAATTCCATATCCCCATTAATTTACATGTTATGTAATAATTATGAGATAAACCTTTTTACCTCATCAAAATATTTTATGAATTTTTAAGTGTTGTTGTTAGGCTACCGAATTTTTGTAAGGTATTTATCAACTTCTCCTTTTTATTTTGAGTTCATTTCTTTTCTTTTTTCCCTCACATCCTTTAATACAAATGCTATTAAAACTCCAATAACTTAAATGTACTAGAATTTTGTTATGATAATGTAATAATTCATCATCATCTCTCCTTTAACCTTCCTTTATACTAGAAATGAAAACACTATCCAAGATGTGCTAATTTATCACTTTCAAGGATGACGGGTTTTAAATTTTTATTATCGTATTCAATTATGGTCATTAAACCATTTTTATGGTTGAACTAGACTATAAAATATTTATTATAACTTATGTAAGGTTATATAATCTTTTTTTACACATTATATTAATTTATAAATCAAAATGAGTTCGTTGTGATCAAAAACCACCAATTAACCCAAACAATTATCATTGAAGTTTTATATAATGTTTTATCTTCACTCCCAATAACCAAATGAATTTTGTAACCATGTAATATTATGGATGTTAAAAAATAAAATAAAACTTCTATTCTGAACAACCATTTTCATCTCACATGTTTATCCTTACATGTATATAAGTAAACCAATCATGAATACCAAGGAAAAAAATGACCCCAAACAATAAAATTGAACCTCTTAAACCCATAAAGAAATCCATGAATGAAATTAATAAGGCTATAATAAATAAATTAAATAAATAATTGGTTCTTTAAATATTAATTAATTAAATTAATTTGGTTATTTAATACACTAAGATCAGTGAAGAACACCATCAGACTTAAGGTAAGAGTTTTCTACCCAAACCTCCATTTTCATTCAGGTTACTCTTATTCTACACTTACCTAAATTAAATTATTATTTATTCATTTGTAATCATCAAATATTGTTTTAGAATTTTATATATATGTGTACCAAACATAATCCTACCATCCATTATGGGGAGTTATATGTTTTAAAAGGATCTTTAAAAAATTCTTCCAAAAATACAAGCCCGATTCAAGGGAATTTCTCAAATTCTTACCTATTTTCAAGGGAACTATATAATATGTTTTTAGAAACCATTATCTTCCTAAAATAACTCAATTTATTATGAAAATAATATATTGCATCACATATGGTTTTATACAAATATTTTTCCAAAAGAACCCGTCTTTTCAAAGTAAAAGAGTATTTCTATCAAAAATTACTCAATGATTTTATAAGAGTATCTTCATATATTTCAACACTCTTGTTGATTATTATGTATTATTGGGATTAATATTTTATGATATAATATAACTTATTTAATTGGAATGTTTATTATTAGTTTGACTGTTTATGTTCTATCTTAAAACCATTCACCAATTTACTTCGAATGGTTAGTGTTTACACTTAATGTTTGGGGAAAGTTATTTACATTTCATATGTTAGTTTTAATATAAATATATATGTTGTTTATATTTATCCCCATTCATATGATTAATTAATTATACTTATTAAGTTATGAGTGGATCCTGTTATAGCCCCTCAATGCATCGATATGTATAATGAGACAAACTATGGTCCTAGCACGAGGCCTTGACAAAATGGTTATTTATGGTCTTGGCACAAGACCTTGATGGTATGGTTATGATGTTTGATATTATACATTCAATCATAATGAAACTAGTAATTGAAAGTTCACGAGGTTATTAAATTAGTATAATAACCATGATTATGCTTTATTATGGAATTATTTATTCAACTCTTATTCCTTCCATAGCGTGTTCAAGTTTATTTTTAAAATCTAGGTGTTTTTAGTTTTTCACCATGCCTAATGTTTATGTTTATGATATATTACACTATATTACTTACCCTTAATGAGAATTTGAGCTCACCCCTTTCTTATGTTTCATTTTCCCCGAACATGGAGAAGTATATTATAGATGATATACAGGCTTAACCTAGGGGTTAAGGATGTTTTCAAAAGAATTTCTATATTGTATTACTTTTTAAGTTATAATGTTGAACTTATGTATATATATGGTTTTTAAAAAGTACTAATCTATTCATTCCTTTGGGATATGAATTTCTTGTAATCATGAAAATGTAATGAATTAAGGAACTGGCTCCAGGAAACTGGGGTTGGATCTTTACAGTTGGTATCAGAGGAAGTTTAGTAGAAAACTTGGAAACTAGATTTAGAAAATGTAGATTTGGGAACAAAACCCTAAGATAGTCTTTGAGGATAAACATTCAATAATGTCCTACAATTTTGGTAAGGAATATATTATGCGAATCTTTCTAGAAAATACATTCATGTCTGGATACTACAAGTGGACGTGGTTCTAGCACAAATGTACCAAGGAGTAACAACCCCGACAAGAAGTTTTGGGCTTGACTTGGGGTATCCTGGTACACAACAATAGATATTACTACGCACTTGGTTTAACAATCCTAGTGTATATTATTAGGATAATTCAAATTTTATTTACAATCCATTATGAAGGAATTAAATATAAATTTTTCCTCAAAGAAACCATGTTTATGATTATGGGATTAGTTATGTATATGATTTTATTTTATGATAAGTATTTTTCTCCTTTGAGATTAAACATTATGATTAATAACCTAATCTAGTGTATACCATTATTTAGAAATGGAACCGTGTAGAAGGAATGGAAATCACATGAATTCATGTGTCCCATGTAGGGATTTCCCTCCGATGAAAGATAATGATGTTGGCTCCGGTTCTGCAATTGGTGATGAGAAACTTATAACTATAATAGGACAACTGACTCAGGTTATGAACAATAACCTTACCCATAAAGATAATCCAAATACATAATGTGGAGGAGGTATATTAGACCAGTTTATGTGACAACTACCTCCATAATTTAATGGGACTACAAACCCATTCACAACAGATCAGTGGATAAGTTCATTAGAGAAGATATTTCTCGCTTTGGTATGTAATGAAATAAAAAAGGTTGTCATGGAGGTTTATTATCTATTAGGAGATATAGATCTATGGTGGTCTTTAATTCAAAACACAAAGGAGGAGGAATAAATATAAGAAATCGAATGGAGGGATTTTAAGGAAATATTCTTAGAAAAATACTTTCCTCATGAATAACAAGTAGATAAGGAAAGACAATTTCTGAATCTGAGGCAAAAAGAAGATTAGAATATTAAAAAGTATGAATATAACTTCACAAGGTTATAAAGACATACTGTAGACTAAATACGTAATTCAATTAGCAAGATTGATCGATTCTTTGATGGTTTAAAACCATTACTATGAAGGTTATTAGTCTCTTAAAGTTTCTTATCTTATGAAGATATAGTCTCAAGTGATATTAAGGTAGAAAATGAATTCTCTAAGTATTATGATTTTAAGGTAAAGAAAGAGAAGAAGAGGGCTTCTGAAAACTCTGGAAAAGGAAATAAGAAAATGGGGAAGAAGGGAAGATTTGACCTTCCACCCTGTGATAATTGTGGGAAGAGACACCTTGGTACTTACCTGAAGGGTATGTGTGTTTGTTAAAATTGTGGAGAAAATGCCACCTATCTCAAGATTGTAAGGGGAAGAAAGAAACTACCAATGTTCAATTCTATAATTTCAAGGAGAGGGGAAATTATACAAATTATTTTCCTAGGAATCAATGAAATGTTCCCCAAAAAAAGGGCCATAGAAGAAAGGCCATGATTATACAATTACAACTACTGATATGAAAGTCCTTAATGATGTAGTGGTAAATACTTTAATTGTCTCCTCAAATGTAGCCAATGCTTTATTTGATTCTGGATCATCTCATTCTTTCATATCTTCCCAGTTTTCTAAGAAAATTAGATATTTCTAATTTTATTTAATAAGGGATTTGTCAGTCAAAACTTCTAAGGGATGTATCATTGCAACAAAGATGTGACAGACAGTCCTCATTATGGCATATAAACGTGCTTTATCTGCTAATTTTATTATCAAACCCATGATTGAATTTGATATAATCCTCGTTATGAATTGTATTTCAAATTATGATGAGAAAATATAATGCAAGAAGAAGGAATTTACAATTTTTGAGGATGATGTGGAATCCCATATCTTTAGGGTAGAAACATCACCATCTGTTTCTCATATAGATCCACGCTTAGTAGCTCTATTAAATTAAATTCCCATGGAGGATGTGAACTTGATATCTATGAGTGAGTAATGAAATGTTCAAATCTAGGATTTACCTATTGTGAAAGAATATATTGATGTTTTTACAGAGTATTTACCTGGAAATCCTCCAGATTGGGAAGTTGAGTTCTCTATTTATTTAATTCCCGGTTCAAGGCCTATATCAAAGAATCCTTATATAATGGACACTGTGGAATTAATAGAACTGAAGAAACAACTAGAGGAATTGAGTGATAAAGTATTTATTCAACCAAGTGTCTCTCCATGGGGATCCCTTGTTCTTTTCTTTAAAAATAAAGATGGATCTATGAGGTTGTGTATGAATACAAGGAGATCAATTCTAAAAAAATAAAGAACAAGTATCCCATACCTCTCATTGATGATTTACTTGATCAACTTCATTGAGCCCAATATTTTTCGAAGATTGACCTCAGATCTAGATATCATCAGTTGCGAGTGAGGAAGGAATATATTCTAAAGACAAAATTTCAAACCAGGTATGGGCATTACGAGTTTACAGTAATGCCTTTTGGACTCAATAATGAACCCTCTATCTTCATGGATCTAATGAATAGGTTTTTCAAGGAATATCTTGATGACTTTGTGGTGGTATTTATTGATGATATCTTGGTATACTCCAAATGATGCTAAGATCATGAAAATAACTTGCACATTATTCTGAATACTCTTAAAAGAAATTAATTATATGGGAAGTTTAGAAAGTGTGAATTTTGGATTCAATCAGTTTTATTTCTTGGTCACATTGTCTCTAAGATGGAATATATGTTGATCCTGCAAAGACAAAGGCTGTTTAATAATGTCCTACTCCAACGAACATAACTGAGGTACATAGTTTTATTGGTTTAGTAGGTTATTATTGGAATTTTGTTTATAACTGAGCCTATTTAGCCAACCCAATGACCAAGCTTACACATAAATAGGTTAAGTTCGTATGGAAAAAATAATGTGAGGAATGTTTCTAAGAATTGAAGATGAGATTAGTGAATGATCTGATCCTAACTCTACCATCAAAGAGTGATGGGTTTGTGATATATATTGATGCATCAAATAAAGGACTTGGTTTTGTACTTATGTATAATGATAGAGTTATTGCATATGCATCAAGGATATTAAATATTCATGAAAAAAACTATCTTACTAATGATATTTAGTTATTTTCTATGATCTTTGCACTAAAAATATGAAGAAACTATCTCTATGGTGAAAGATGTGAAATATATATAGATCAAAAGAGTATAAAGTATATCTTATCATAGAAAGAAATCAATATGAGGTAAAGGATGTGGTTCGAACTACTCAAGGATTATTATTTTTCCATACACTACAACCCAAGAAAATAAAATAAGGTAAATAATGCATTGAGTAGGAAGGATCATGGATTTAAAAAAAAATAAGGATTGAAAGGGATCCTGTATTCATTGATCTAGTAAAGATTAACATGAGAATTATCAAAGAAGGTGAAACATAATTAATTTTTCAATTGGTATCCCAACCATCTTTATTATAAATTATTGAAAACTCTCAACATGATGATGATAACCTTCAAAAAAAAATAATGATGTGAAAGATAGGTTGTTGGATGACTTTATATGTGAAGATGGAATTCTAAAATTTGGGAAGAGGCTATGTGTTCCCTCTATAACCGAGCTAAAAAGGGAGTTATTGGATGATTCCCATAGCTCTAATTTCTCTATACACCCTGGTAGTACTAAAATGTATAAATATTTGATGGAACATTTCTGGTGGGACAACATGAAGCGGGAAATTGCTAATTATGTATCAAGATGTTTAGTCTGTCAACAAGTGAAGGCTGAAATAAAACATCCTATAGGATTCATGAAACCTATACCTATTACTACATGGTAATGTGATGTCATCACCATAGATTTTTTCACTAGATTACCCAAAAATCCAAGAAATAATGATGCAATATGGGTAATTATGGATCGACTTACGAAATCTGCACATTTCCTCGCTATAAGGGAGAATTTTCCACTGGAGAACCTCGTACAAATCTATATCAATGAAGTTGTAAGAATTCATGGAGCACCTCTTTCAATAGAATCTGATCAAAATCCTCATTTTACATTGAAATTATGGAAAAGTCCTCAGAAATCTTTGGATACTAAGCTTAGTTTGAGTACTTCTTATCATACTCAAACTGATGGGGAATCAGAAAGGATAATCCAAAATTTAGAAGACATGTTGAGATCATGATAACTTTATTTTCAAGGTATGTGGGATCAATATTTACCTTTGGTGGAGTTTTCCTACAATAATATTTTCCATTAAATCATTCAAATAGCACCATATGAAGCATTGTATGGAAAGAGATGTCATACACCAATATGTTGGGATGAAGTCGGTGAAAGGAAGATTGTGGGTCCAAAGCTTGTGGAGGAAACAACAATGAAGGTAAAGAATATTAAAACCCATATCAAAGCAGATAAAATTAGAAAAAAGATCTATGCTGATAATCGAAGGAAAGATTTGGAATTTCAAGCGGGAGATCATGTTTTCTTAAAAGTATCTCCACCTAAGGGTGTTATAAGATTTGGGAAGAAAGGAAAACTGATCCCTAGGTACATAGGCCCTTTTGAAATTCTGGAGATAATTGGAGATGTTTCATATTATTTGGCTATGCCTTCTAGCTTGTCTAAAGTACACAATGTGTTCCATGTATCGCTGCTGAGAAACTACATGCCGGACCCAACACATGTCCTCACTTCTGAAGGTATAGAATTGGAACATGGAATATCTTATAGTTAAGAGACTATCTGGATTCTAGACACTAAATAATAGGTTTTGAGGAATCAGATCACTCGACTGGTAAAGATACTTTGGAAAAATTAGAAAATCGAAGAGGCAACATGGGATCCTAAGGAGCTTATGATGAAGAACTATCCAATTTTTTTATGAGGAAAAATTATGGTAATTTTGAGGATGAAATTTTTGTGGGGGGGGGGGGGGAGAATGTAACACACCAAGGATTTATAAATAAATTTAATATTTAATTCAATTAACACCAATCCTTCACAAAACACCACTTTGTTATAACCTAGCCAGTAAGCATAATTTTCCTACCTTTGTTATTTGAATTTCAAAAAACTAACATACATAGTTGCGTTCAGTAAGATATTTAGAGTTTGATAAGACAAACTTAATTTTTGGTGAATAGTAACATACCCTTATGAATAGTAATATGACCCTTATGAATAGTAAGTCATATTATTATTTTATTGTCTTAAGGTTATAAGATAATGATATCTTGATTAATCTTTCAAGGTGATATAAAACAAATTATAGTATTAAAATTGTTATTTGTTTGAATAAATTATGATTTAATTTAAAAATTAAATTAATCATATTTATAATATTATTTTCAAAAAATGGATTCCATTTTTTAATTCAAAACTTTGATATTAGGTTACACTGAATTTATGTGAATTTTATAAAATACTTTAGTTTTTTGTGAATAGTAAAAATATAGTTTTGAGTTTTCAGTATGATTAATGACACCATAATGATGTAATAATTAATATAAAATGTTTGTAAACTTTTGTACATTAAAATATGATATGAGGCATCCCAAGTGTCTAATACCATGGTAAAGACCATGGTTTTTCAAATACCACCAATGAGGTGTCCTTTGAAATTAATAAAAAACTTCATCTCTTTTACAATAAATACCCACTCATTACTTAATTTTATTTCATTAAAAATTCATAATCCTAGAATATATAGTAGTTTTAACTCTCCAGGAGTCCTCCCAAGGTGTCCTCAATCCCCCAAGGTCCCAACCTTAATGTTTTAGGAGTTACTCTACAACGTAATGGAATCTACCACCCTTCTCTTTTTCAAGTACTATTTTTATGTTATTATTTTTTTAATTTCAATTAGATATGTAATTTCATATAACCCTTACTATCCATGTTATTCAAGAATTTTTAGAGACCCCATTTTCTCTCATCAAAATATTTTATGAATTTTTAAGTGATGCTGTTAGGCTGCCGAATTTTCATAAGGGATTTCTCAACTAATCTTTTTATTTTTATTTTGAGTTCTTTTATTTTATTTTTATTTCCTCACATCCTTTCATCAAAATTTTATGCTAACTCTATTACCTTACATGTACTAGAATTTTTTTATGATAATGTAATAATTCATCATTATCTCTCATTTCCCCTTCTTTTATACTAGAAATGAAAACACCATCCAAGATGTGCTAATTTATCACATTCAAGGATGACGAGTTTTAAATTTTTATTCCCATATTCAATTCTAGACATGAAGCCATTTTGATGGTTGAACCAAAATATAATATATATATTATAACTTATGTAAGGTTTTGGAATCTTTTTTTACACATGATATTAATTTATAAATCAAAATGAGTTCATTGTGATAAAAAACCACCAATTAACCCAAACAATTATCATTAAAGTTTTATATAATGTTTCATCTTTACTCCCAATAACCAAATGAATTTTATAACCATGTAATGTTATGGATGTTAAAAAATAAAATACAACTTCTATTCTGGATAACCATTCTCATCTCACATTTTTATCCTTACATGTATATAAGTAAAATGGTCATGAATACCAAGGAAGAAAACGCTCCCAAACAATAAAATTGAACCTCTTAAACCCATAAACAAGGCCATGAATGAACTTAATAAGGATATAATAAATAAATTAAATAAATAATATGTTCTTTAAATATTAATTAATGAATATAATTTGGTTATACAGGACACTAAGATCAAGTGAATAACACCATCAGACTTAAGGTAAGGGTTTTCTACCTGGACCTCCATGTTCATTTGGGTTACTCTTATTCTATAATTACCTCAATTAAATTCTTATTTATGCACATTTACTACTCTTATATTCTGTGAGAATGTTCTATATATGTGTACCAACCATAATCCTACCTTCATTTATGGGGAGTTATATGTTTTATAAGGATCTTTCAAAAATTCTTCCCGAAATATAAGCCCGATTCAAGGGAATTTCTCAAATTCTTACCTATTTTCAGGGGTACTATAAAATATATTTTTATAAACCATTATCTTTATAAAATTAATAATTTTATTATGAAAATAATATCTTACTTAACTTCTGAATTTATACATATATTTTTCCAAAAAAACTATTCTTTTCAAAGTAAAAGAGTATTTATCTCAAGAATTACTCGATGATTTTATAAGAGTATCTTAATATATTTCAACACTCTAGTTGATTATTATATATTATTGGGATTAATATTTTATTATATAATATACCATATTTAATTTAGTGTTTTATTATTATTTTGACTGTGGATGTGCTATCTTAAAACCATTCACCAATTTACTCAAAATGGTTAGTGTTTATGCTTAATGTTTGGGGGAAGTTATTTACATTTCATATGTTAGTTTAAATATGAATGTATATGTTGTTTATGCTTATTCCCATTAATATGAGGAATTAATTAGACTTATTAAGTGATAGGTGGGGCCCAATATAGCCCCTCTATGCATTGGTAGGTATAATGAGACAAACTATGGTTTTGACATGAGACATTGACAAAATGGTTATTTATTATCTTTGCACGAGGCTTTGATGGTATGGTTATGATGTCCAACATTATGTATTACCTAATTATGAAACTAGTAATTTTAATTTCATGAATTTATTCGACTAGTAGAATTCCCATGACTATGCTTTATTATGGCGTTATTTATTTAGATCTTATTCCTGCCATAATGTGTTCAAGTTTATTTTTAAAATCCAGGTGTTTTTAATTATTCACCATAGATAATGTTTATGTTTATGATATCTTCCACTGTATTTATTACCCTTACTGAGCATTTGAGATCACCCCTTTTTTATGTTTCATTTTCCCAGGACATAAAGAGGTATATTATGAATGACATGTAGGGTTAACCTAGGGGTTATGGATGTTGTCAAATTAATTTCTATATTGTATTTATTTTCAAGTTGTAATGTTGAACTTATGTATATATCTGGTTTTACAAAACTACTAAAATATTTGATCTTTCAGGCTACAAATTTCTTGTAATCATGCCAATGTAATGAATTAAGGAATTGGCTCTGGGAAACTAGGGTCAGGTCTTTACACATGTACTCTCCTTTTTTTTTATCCCAGACCACCAATACTAGAAGTGTAAATCATGATACATATTTTTGAGCCTAGAATGCATGGTTTATTTAAAAGCATGATATCATAAAATTAGTCCCCTTCATATTTATTTAGGAACCGGTACACATCCATGGATGTGAAATATCTCATTCTCATTAACAACCCAACCATATTGTGGGTCCTCACCTAAAATACTTTCCCTTAGGACTAAACATTCAGGATCTAAAAGTTACCTCCTCATTATTCTCTACAGAAGTGATGAAGCCACTAATAAAGACATGATAAAAGGGTGTTCATGACACTCTTGAACATCTAGATTCATTTAAAAAATAATATCCATCAACTGTCATTCAAAGCTAGCTTCTTGAATAAATTGAGTCTGATTATTTCGGCTCAGAGCATCCCCAACTACATTGCCCTTCCCTGGAATGTAAGCAAGATCAAAGTTGAAATAATAGAGATATTCAACCCATATAATTTTTAAATGTTTAATTGACACTTATAGAAAATTTATTTGAGTCTTTTATGTTCTGTGTGTACTATGAACTTTCCCCCTATCATGTAATGTATCCGGTAATACAAATCATGCGCAACAGCTGCTAACTTGATATTGTATGTAGGGTAATTATGCTTGTATGACCTCAAATGTGTGAGGTCAGACAGGGTAATGGAATATGGTCTATAGGGGGGAGGGTGAATAGATCAAACTAAAAATTTTAATCAAATAAATATATTATTTAATTTCATTATAATTGGTAATTACCAGCAAAAAAATAAATAACACAAGGATGTTTTTTTATAGTAGTTCAGTTCAAAATGAGCATACTCTACTCTAAAATAATGTCACCCTTATTCAAATTATTTATAATAAAATGAAATATAAGATTAGTATAATTTTTTCTAAAATGATTTAAGGGGTTTTTAGAAATAGAAATCGCATATGTGTTGCCATAATAAATAGACAGTTTATTAAGAGAAATTCCAAAATCACATAAATTTTGATTAATCCATAAGCTTTTAGTACAACTTCTAGAAGAAGATATATAATTAGCATCTACTATAGATAGAGAAATAGATAGTTGTTTATTAGAAGGCCAAGAAATTAAAAATTTTCCTAGAAAATTACACATACCTGATGTTCTTTTTCTGTCAATTCTTCTTCTCGAGAGTATCCTTGAGAAAAATGTCTAGATTTTTTTGGCAATCTATCCAGATTCATCCAGCTTGTTTCTAAATATCCATTTAGTTATGATTACCTAGTTATCCTCAGGAAATTATACTAATGACTAAACATTATTTCAAACAAATTTTTTAACCTTATCTTTCATAGAAACAATCCAGTTATTATCATTTAAAGCATCATTAATATTATTAAGAAAAAAATAAAAAATAAAAGAATATCTGGCACAAATATTTTAAGTATAATTTCTAGTTTTTACACCAAAATCAATATTTCCAATTACATTTTCAAAAGGACAATATTTATAAATATTCAATAATATTGGATTAGGTCGAGAAGGAATATGCTTTCCCTCAATTGATTCATCCTTATCCTGAGATTTTTATTTACCAAAATTAAAATCTCTAAAATCATCATAAAAAACATTAGAATTAGAAGTTAATTTAACATTATTTTCATTAAACATAACATGAAAAAATTCTTCAATAACCATAGTTCTTTTATTATAAACTCTATAAGATTTACTATTCTTAGAATAACAAAGAAAAATACCTTCAAAAATTTTAGCATCAAATGTATCAAAATTATATTTTAAATTTAAAATTAAAACTTTACAACCAAAAACTCTAATGTAACCAACTTTAGGTTTTTTTATTTTTAAATAATTTATAAGGATTTTTATTTAACAAAGGTCTAATAAGAATTCTATTTGAAATATAATAATCATAAAAAATGGACTCATACCAAAAATATCTAGGAATATTATATTCACTTAACATTGTTTGATCCATTTCAACAAGTGTTCTCACTACTAAAAAACTGGGTTTATCTAGCGCTGAGGATTTAATAGTGCTAGCTAAAAGCACTGTTAAATACCCCCTTTATTAGTGCTAAAAAATCACTATTAAAGGGGGTTTTAACAATGATTTTTTAGCACTATTAAATGGGGTATTTAAGAGTGCTAAAAAAGAACTATTAAAGGGGGAACTTTATCAATTATTTTTTACAAGCACTAATAAAGGCTCACCCTTTATCAATGCTTTTTAAAAAGTGCTGATAAATGTGGTCTTTTATCAATGGTTTTTAGAAGTGATGATAAGGGTATACTTAAAAAATTAGATTTCATTAAAAATAATATATTAATATATAAATATATTCATATTGTTATAAATATAATATATATTTTTTAAAATATGTTTTAGATAAGTTAGATTGTAATTTACACTTAATATATAAGATATTTAATGAAAATGGATTATAAAATAATTTAGAAAATATTTTTAACTAATAATTTGGTTATTATTACAAAGTAATAGAAATTTAATATCAATTTTAAGATAAGAAAAATAAAAAAATTAATAAAATATCTAAAATAAGTTGAAACGTAAGTCAAACTTCAAATGACCATAAATTTTGATTCGAGTGTCCGTTTGGGCTCTACTATATCTAAAATCGAAGCCTGTGATGAGATCTATTCCCTTAGTGACATAGGTAAACCACTATCATATTTTGAGGCCCAAAAGTCCCATAAGGCCTCCAAAACCAAGTTTTTAGTTGGGGTACCACAATTTTTTAACATTCGATGGATTTTCATCCTCATTTGGGGGGGGGGGTCTTTTTTTCCTCTTTTATTGGGGATTAAATTTATTCCCAAGGATTAAATTCATATTGATATTATGGATTTTAAATTTTATCATTTTTCACAACGTAATTTTATCTATAATAAAAAATATGCATGTTTTATTACATTTATTTATAATAAATCACTCATATAAATACATATATCAACATATTTACGTAGAAATGTATATTCTAATATATATAAATAAATAAATATTCTAAAAATGAATTTTAAAAAATATATAACCATTTTTTACATTATAAAAATATATTTATAATGTTTATATATACATATATGTGTTTATTAATAGACGAATATATATTTATATTATATTCTAGTATATGTAAATGAATATAATATATAATATATTTAAATAAATATAAGTATATATATCTCACACGCACATATATTATATAAATGTTTTTAAAAATAATTATATAAATATATAGATAAAAATATATTTGTATATATATATATTATTAAACATACAACAAAATAACATAGTATAGTGGTAAAGGCATTCCATATTTGAAGGAGAGGTTCTGGGTTCGAATCTAGGTGGGTGTGCATGAGGCTGGAAATTTTCAAAGTGCTGATAAAAGGGGAAGTGGGGTGAAAAGCACTGATAAAGGTGGGTGAGCAGTGTTAAAGGTGTCGTGGAAGCACTGACAAAGGGAGGAGCACTATTAAAGGTGTCGTGGAAATGTTGATAATGGGCTCAGGCTCAGGGACATCTAAAAAAATATAATTTTACCCCCATTAATAGAATTGTTAAAGGCCCCCTTTAACAATGCTAAAAAAGCATTATTAAAAGGTCCCTTTGACAGCGCTAAAAAAAGAACTTTTAAAGGACCTGTTTAACAATGCTTTTTTATCACTGATAAAAGATTTAGGATTTTCACCATGCTCTGATTGTCCACACTTTTTTAGCACTAATAAAGGCCTATTATATAAATATTAAAGGACTATTTTGCAGTAGTGTCTATTATTTCATTCTACAACACCATTATGCCGTGGTGTTCTCAAAGAAAAATAATTACGAAAATAACCATTGTTTTTTTTTCAAAATCTAAATTATGAAATTTACCTTCTTTATCACTATGAATAGAAAAAATCATAAAACCTTTTTCATTTTGTACGAAATTATAAAAAGTATTAAATATATATAAAGTATCATTTTTATGAGCAAGAAATTATACACATGTAAATATACTATAATCATCAAAAATAACTAAAGTATATTTCTTTCCACTAAGACTATAAATTTGAGTAGGACCAAATAAATCAATATGTAATAACTATAAAAGTCTATTAGTAATTATCTTATTAATAGGTCTAAATAAAATTTTACATTGCTTCCCTTTCATGAAAGCGTCACAAACATGGGGGTGTTCTTTCTTTAAGGAAATAATCTGCAACACATTCTCATGTTTTGAGAGATTATATAACATTATGAAATTAACATGAACTAAACGTTGATACCAAAGGATTATATCACTCTACGCAGCATTCAAACACTTAGAATATTGAACAGTTAGTTTATAAAAATCAATAGTATAAATATTTTCTTTTCTATTAGCATAAAATAGTAAAGAATCACCCTTAAAAACTAAACCCTTATCATTTTGAAATTTAACTTCCATTCCATCATCACATAATTTAGATATACTAAATAAATTATTTTTTAATCCTTTAATATATAAAAATTTATAAATAAAAGTAGATTTTTAAATAACAACTTTATAAAAACCTTTTACTTTCCTTCAGAATTATCTCTAAATATAACAGTGCCTCCATAACATGCATTACTAGTGGAAAAATTTGATGGGTCTTTGGTCATATGCCTACATAATCCACTATCCATGAACCATATGTCATTATTGAGACATCCAAGGCTTTCTCCAACAAAAATCATTTACTTGACAATTTTGGTACCCAAGTTACTTTGGGTCTAATAGGATTTGTAATTTTATTTTTAGGTACCCATATAGAATTTAAACATGTATTGTATGGTACTATATATAATAAGGATTTAAAAATATTTGTTTTTGAAAATATGAAAGATTCTTTGAATCTAATAGAATAATTATTTTCATAGTGACCTTTCATGCCAAATTTAAAATAATTAATAATATAAGTACAACCATTTTTACTTTTAACAAAATGGGTTTTAAAAATTTTAGGTAATATTCTATCATAACCAAAACCATATTTATTTTTATCAATTTTATTTAAAGAAATTATCTTATGATATTTTTTAGGACCTTTAATAAAAGTAGATAAACTTTTATTAATAATTTCAACTTTATTTTTCAAATTTTCATTTAAATCTTGAGGATATTTAAAATTTCAATATACTATAGAATGAGAATGAGAATCAATGTTTCTTAATTTTTCATTTTCTTGTAAAATTACCTTATTTTCAAAAATAAGTTTTTCATTATTTTCCTTAATCTTATTATATAAATTAGAAATTTTGAAAATATATATTTTTAATCTTTCAATTTCTTTATTTATTTTAGAAACATTTAGGTTTTCAAAATTATAGTCAGAATGAAAACATTCAGAATAAGAAAAATTTCTAGCCTCCTCCAGTGATTCCATAAAGCACTAGTTAGATGTTATTTTTCATTTCCAAATTTTTCCCTGGAATCAAATTCTTTTGTAAAACTCAAATTGGTGGTTAATTCCTTTGTATCCTTTTTTTGTATTTGTCTTTATTCTTTATTTTTATAAATTTAATCTTGATATTTACTTTATCCCTACACTCATAAAAAGTTACTTCCAATTAATTGTAATTTGTACCACCTTTATTATCCTCCTTATGTTTTTATTTTGGAAGTTTTTTTATAAACCAATTCTTGAATCCTTTATTTTTCATTATTTTATAAACCCCATTATAAATCTGAGACATATCTTCTGTTTCACTATCCTATAGATCATAATCAGAAGAGTAAATAGAAACAACATTCATAGATTTGAAAGCTACACCTTTTATTTTTATTATATTCCCATAAAATATGTTCTTCAGTTCCAGTTCATACTGAAGCAATGATCCTATCAACTCATCCATGGTTTACTATTTAAAGTCATTACTTTAATTAATGGATACATTATTTTCATTCCATTTATTTGGTAATTATCATAGGACTCTTTTAACAAGTACTGGGTTTCATAGTGCTTATCCAATTGAATTCATTCTATTCACAATTCTTGTGAATCGATGAAATATTTGGTTTATAGTTTCATCTTCACCCATATTGAATTCTTGGTACTCAGTACGAATCATTCTAATATTATTTTGGATTAATTTGTTAGATCCAAGGTGAGGGACTTATACAATCTTCCAAATTTCATGAGCTGTCTTACAAGAAGACACATGACTAAAAACACTTCTATTAATAGAAAAATATAAAATATTAATAACTTTTTAATTTAAAATATATCTAGCAACATCATTTCTTATAAGTGTATCTGGGCTAGCTTTAGGAAGTATGTATGATTTTTCCATGATGGAATGGTGTTTAATGCTCAATTGTTTGAGGTTTTTCTCAATTCTTGATCTCTAATATCCATATTATTTTCCATCAAAGTGTGGTATCTTTTTAGGAATCCAAAAATCATTTGGATTCAATCATTCCATATTATTATATCTCTATCCTTATACTGTGGGGTCTAGAAATAAGTTAGAAAAAAAGTAGACTCTATAGTAGGACTTAGCTAATTCCAAAAGGAACAACCTTTGAAACCAATAGTTTGGTATTGAGATAGAGAATGATAAAGATAAACTATTATTAAGAAGGTCATCCTTTGATACCAATTGTTAGGTTGGATAGGGTAATTACATATGGTCTAGATGGGCGTGGATAGACCATATTAAAAATTTTAATCAAATAAATTGATTATTTAAGTTAATTATAGTAGTTAATTAATAATAGAAAATGTAAAGAACACAAGGATGTTTTTATAGTAGTTCAGTCCAAAGTGGGTCTACTCTACTCTTATACCTCTCTACTTAGGTAGATATATGTATGCACTAAAATGATTTTTGAGGGTGAATCCTAACCTAATAACAGAATCCTTCTCTAGTGGAGGGATAACCATGACAATGAATTTTGTATGGGGAGTCAAAACCCTCACAACACTGAATTTAGATACAGAGAGTCACAACCCTCAAATCCTAACTTTAGAATCTAGGAGTCATAGCCTGAGGAAAGAAAATAAAAAATAATGATTTTGTGTTTAAAATCATAAACAAAAAAAAGACTGCATGTGAGATAGGAAATAGTATTAAAAACTAAAAAAATAGAAGAATGAAAAGATAAAAAATAAAATAATAGGTACTGGTTCTTGATAATTAGATTGTAACATCTCTTCAAGGTAGTAGAAGTTGAATAAAAAGTAATCCGAAACTTGAGAGAATGTCTAGGTGTTGAAAGAGAGTGTCACATAGGAATTTTGTTCATATAACAGGTTGAAAAGTTCATAGCCTTTTTCTTAAGGAAAAATAGAGTATTGAATATTTTAAACCATGTATACCTTGAAGTATCTTGGAAACTTTAAATAGAATATAAAACTAACAAACCAATCTCCCAGTAAAGCAATTCAAATTAAAAAATGGTTGAATTATTCAAGAAAGATAAAATTATCCTCCATAATAATATTAATAAATATCATTTGAATTCAAAACATAAATACCAATTCAAACCTATTTGAATAACCTTTAAAATTATACTAACAATTAAAAAAATCTCATAAAAATCGTAATACTGATTGAAAAAAATATTAAATACATTTTAATTTAATGTATAGTGTAATTAAAAATAATAATTATACTGATTTAAATTCCATAATATAAGTTTGATTTTTTTGGTCACCAATAAATATTAATTTAAATAAGAATAAGGCCAAAAAATCAATTCAAGATATAAATATTATAAATATATAAAATATGAAGTATTTGTAATAAAAGAATTTAATAAAATTTTAAAACTAATTAAAATATTATAATAATACTTCACATGTCTCACATATAATATATATTAACTTTAAAACCAATAAAATACTTAAACCAATTAAAATAAGTATGCAGTTCATCAAAATATAAAAAGATGAAAATTAGAGTACAATTCACCGCTAGTTAAAAAATGAGTCACTTCTAGTTAAAAAAAGAGTCACCTCCAATTCAAAAAAGAGCCACCGACAGAGTGTATATGAGTCACTGTTGGAGTATGGAAATGTATTACACTTTTAAAGTGGAAATTTATAACACTTATAAAGTTTAAATGTCTTACACATGTAAGGTGAAATGTATAACACTTATAAAGTTGAAATGTCTAACACTGGTAAATAGAGAAATGTATCCCCATTGGAAATAAAGAAATGTAACACTATTGGAAATAGATAAATGTATCACCTTTGGAAATAGATAAGTATATCACCATTGGAAATAAAGAAATGTCTCACCATTGGAAACAATGAAATGTATCACCATTTATTATGAAGAGATGCCTAACCGTAGAGAATGAAGAAATGTCTCACCATTGAGAATTAAGAAATGTATCAGCTACAGTTAAGATAGAAAATCCATCTAAGTGAGATATTGTTGAAAGAGAACCCATACAAAGAAGAAGAGGATATCTGAAGGAGAGGTACCTTTAGGGATCAACCATGGAGGAAAGAGGTTGGAGGTAGGAGATGATGAATAATGATTCATTATTTTATGTAAAATATAAACACATAAACTTTGAAAAAATTTTAGGACATATAAATGACTAAATTAGAAGTTGGTTTAGAATAATTAATTGAATATAATTTTAATACATTTACAAATAATAAAGAATATATTAATTCTAACAATTATTTAATAATATATCATCAAAAATAGTGAATTTTTTTTTGAATATTGAAGAAACAATTACATTAATTCCACCAATTTTTAAGGTATGTAAATGAATTTTTTATGGTTTCATGTACTTTAATGAAATTAAGTACAACATGTTAGATTTATAACTGAACAAACTTTGAGTGATTCCTATTATAAATGAATGAGATATAAAATAAACAAAAAATATTTTCAATTCTATAAAATTAAGAATTTCAGATATGTTGCAAGATATTAGGAAAAATAACAAACCCCTTAAAAAATAAAATTATACATTTATTTATCCTAATAAAATATAGAAAAATGAGTTAGATTTCAAATGGAACAAGTTTAGTAAGAATATGATCTGTATAGTGTAAGTTATAATTAAATAACTAAAGAAAAATTTAAAGTATTTTATACTGAAAAAATTACTTGTGTCCAAAAACATGAATCATGTTCGAGTTTAAATGAGAACATGCTATAGATATAATTATACAATGTATTAGCTTAATAAAATATATTTTAACTTGTTATTTCGCAAATGAAAAAATAATTTCAATATTTTTTTTCACATAAAATCAATTTATAATAAAATATAGATAGGTTTTAAAATAATTTTTTCACATAAAATAATAAGAGGGTTTGTGATATTTAAAAACATAAAATAAAATGTAATAAAAAAACATAAATGCATGCATGCAGATGAAAAAAAAATGATGAGACCTGTATGCCAAAAATAATTCAATTTTCCTGAAAATAGATCCCATTTTGATGGTTGATGTTCCAAAATACATGGTTCAGCCTTTGTAAGGATTGGATAACATCAAGATCGACACTGAGATTAACCTTTTTGTCAAATTTTGGAAAACATTCTCATAATATTCAGAACATATGAACTTTATAACCTTCTTTTCTAAGCTTGTAAGAGGTGTTTAAAGGCATGAAAAGTTTTAGATGAAGAATTTATAGTATCTGGATAGTCCCAAAAATATTCTAATATCAAAAAATTTCATGGACTATTACTAAGAAACAACAACATTCACCTTTTTTGGATCCACATATACCCCTACATTAGATATAATGTGACCTATGAAGTGAACTTTATCAATCCAAAGGTGGAAATTTATGAGATTGAAAAATATTCAGTGCTCTCTTAGTGTACTTAGTATTATTTCATGGTGTTTTTAATGATAATATTGAGTTTGAGAGCACACTAAGATATCATACCCAAAAACAATGACAAATGAATCTAGGTACAAGTGAAAAAACCGATTCATCAAGTCCATAAATACAAAATGTAATTTTTTAGACTGAACGATATTACCATATATTCATACAGGCTCCACCTACTTTGGAGATCTCTATGCAATATATACAAGGTTTTAAATATCCCTTGATGATAGCATGAACTCAAACCAATCTTTAAGAAGACCTTGGATCCTTATAGTTTCTTGAAGAGATCATATATATGAGGAAGTGGGTACCGATTCTTAACTTTAATATTATTTAACCACTTCTAATCCATACATATTCTCAGGGTACCATCCAAATTCATTCTAAAAAGTACAAGTTAACCCTAAGGAGAAGTATTGGGTCATCTAAAACCTTTTCCTTATGGGTCCTCTAACTACCTCTTGAGTGATTAAAGCTCAATAGGATCCATCATTTATAGAGGAATAAATACCAATTCCACTCCTATAAAAATATGTATGGTAAAATCTACATCTATATCAAGAAGTAGGCATGTAAAATCATTAGTAAAGACATATTTTAATCATTCCATCATTGTTGGAAGGAAACTTTTCCATACTTTATGATCATTATGATAAAGACTAGAAAATTAGACTAACACTCCACCCATGTTTTGATGCTTAGGTCCATCTTGAATTTCCTGAACATCCCATTCTTCTTTATAAACACAGATACCACCCTAGGGCGATGATAAAGGTAAATTTTGATGATAACAATCAACATGGGCTTAAAAAAGCACTAGCCAGTCCATCCCAAGAAATATTTTGAAGCCTATCATCTCAAGGAATAAAACTTTCCATAATAAATGGTAGCCAAATATCTCGATAGGAAACTCCTTGAATCAATGAACACTCTCCAATAAGGTTCAAAAAAGTGATTCAAGAGACATTACCTCATATAAGTACTCAATATTGACACCAAGGATTACCATTGAAGTTGTAGATATGAACGAGTGTGAAGTGACTATGTCAAAAAAAGAAGATACTGGATTCATGGATATTAATATCATACTTCATAATATTGATGGTTTGATACTCTTCCCCTCAGGTACATGATACACTACATGTAACTGGCCTGATCCACATCCCTATGCTATAACCTAACCTCCCGGAGTAGGTATTATTTTCTAGCACTACACATCTTGTATCTGGCTCCCTCAACCTTGACTACTTCCATGTCCTAAACAAATAGTAATACTCCAGTTTCTATCTAGGCATGGAGACACATATCACACTCTAAAACTTGGAGTTGGTGAAGATCCTCACTCACTAGGAATTGGTGGAAAGGTATTGAAAAATACCCGGAGATATCCCATTATACAATATACTGAACACTTTACTATGTCTCTATTACATCAAGTCTTCATGTGACTCTACCTTCCACATTGATGGCATATGATATAACTACCAGTTCATACACTCTGGCTGACACTAGCCTAGTGTGAAGTATCATGGTGACACTTACTTCCACTAGGTGATGCACCACCTGGCCTAGAAGATGAACCACCATGCCTTTCATGTTCAGATTCCCTCAGATTATTCTTAAAGATAAGGACCTGGTTCACCATATTAGAGAAAATAGTTAGTGGAAATATGTTTACCTATGATTAGATAATCCCATTCTCAAATTTTATCACCCTAGATATCACATCATTATTAAGAGTGGGTAAAAAGCATTGGATCTCAATGAAATAAGATGAGCAATCTATAAAAAGAATAATTACCTACTCCAGATGCATGAACTCCCTTGTTTGATTATATCTCATCATTTTTAGGAAAAAGTAGTCATGGAAGGTAGTCTGGAAGTCCCTCCATACCATGCCCTGATGCTAATATACCTACGTAAGAATGTTCCACCATCATTTGGAATATCCATGAATCATATATGATATAAGCTTCAACCTCATTATTGAAGGAATACCTAGATTCCCAAAGATTTCAAGCATATACTCTAACCAAGTGTCCACAACCCAATGAACACCTTCCCCCAATAAATTAGGTTCGTGCTACTACTAAAATTCCCTACCCAACTTTGACATAGATGGTTTTATTCATGGATCTCCCTCCATAGACTACACTAGACATAGAAAAAAATATCTAAGATGAGTGTCAATTCCTATTATAGAAACAAAATTTAATACTATGGGAGGTTCCACATATGTAACTATAGGTGGTTCAAGTCCCACTACCTTAAGAGCAAGATAATCACCATCCTCTTGGTTCTTGACCCAAGGCTATTGTGGAGGCATATATCTACAATTCCAAGTGACACCTCAAAATAAGATACATGTAATAAGAGTTTAAAAATAAGAAAAAAACTATATTTATAAAGATTTACTACAATAAAGGCACTAACTAAACTACATACTTTTAAAGTTAGGTTAAAAGGTTATATTTCAAGTATTAATCATAAATGTTCAGTTATATGGGATTTTAATTCCAAGTTATAGAGTAAAATACTCTTTAAGTTTCCATTATAATTACCATTTAATAAGAACCATTTTTTACCAACATTAGTAATTTAAAATAGAAAGTGTGCATATAATGGTTTAGTAATATAGATTTTAATTCCCAAGTTATAAAGACATAAAATTTAAAAATTACAATTGGCATTCCATTTAATTACAACTATCCTTTTACAACTGATTGTATCATATAACAAGTCCATATAAGATGGTTCAGTTTTATGGATTTACATTACCAATTTATATAAACAAAATAATATAAATTTAAATTAGTAATCCATTTAACTTTAACCAACTAAAAATTCTAGCTTATGTAACTAAGGTTCCATAAGTTAAACCATTTAAAAATTTAGTTAGGTAAGGTGCCTATAATGAGCCAATCATTTATGAATAGAATTCTCTTTATTTTGATTTAATTAAATGTCTTGTGGATATAGAAAACACATGCACTCCTTTTTATACAATTAAATTTAAATGAACATTAGGTATCATTACCATTGATAATATAACTCTTGAACAATGATCACACAAATAGTATAAATATAAGGTTTTAGAAAATACTTTTGACATAGACAAAGGAAGTGATGGCCTCATATAGTAGGATCATACCCTATGAAGCCCATTTATCATAGTTTCTGAGGGAGATAGAAATTATGGATTTTTCCCTATACCAATTTCAAGATGAGATCCAACAACTTAAGCATGAGCGGAACCGATTATGGGAGAAGTTCAAGCTCATCGAGATCACGACCAAAACCATGTTTACCGAATGACCCCATGAAAGACCCACCATCGTGCACCTTAATATTAGAGAATATTCTGGTGTAATAAAGGGATATATATCAAGACTCTATCATTTGTGATATTTAAATTATTTTTTTATAAAATAATGAATATATTTTTTCTATTATTGTTACTTTGTAAATGATTTTTAAATCCCAAATAGTATTTTTGGTTAATATTCAAATTCAATTAAGACATCTATTTTGATGAATTAATGTATTTTTGAAGTAAATAATATTTTAATAAAATATTATTATTAAATTAATTTTATTAAATATAAATGATCATATAATTTTTATGAAGTCGTATGGAATTTTTATTAAGGTTTGAAAACTGTTTTTGTCAAAACCCGTCAATTTTCAATAAATTTAAGTTTTTATTTTAAAAGTAAAAATTCACATATTTAGAAAATTATTTAGATAAAATGAATATTATTTTTGGAATCAGGACATTGAAATTATCTAATGGTTAATGTTTCATAGTTTTCTGAGCGTCGATTTTTTGGGTGAAAATTAAATACCATATAAATATATAGTGTGTTTCATGACATCATAATGACCCAATAGTGATATAATAAATACTATAAAAGGTATATTTGGCCAAATAAATGTTTTAAATTTAAAAAAATTTTATTTTATATTTATTTGATTTATTTTATAAAGCCTAGGTGAATCCTTCAAGACATAAAATATTTTAAGATTTTAAAATCATCTCCTTGAAAGTATGACTCACCTACACATAATCAAGGGAAATATTTTAATATATTCAGAACTTTTCCAAATAAAATAATTTATTCTACTCCCATTTTATAGAAACCATGGGAAAAAACCATGAGATGGTTTGTGGTTTTGAATATTCTATTGTGTAGTGTCCAAAACCAAAATAATAAAGAAACCCCCCTCCTTTCCTATATAAACCCACCCAAGCTCCCATTTATCTTCACTAAAAATATTTGAATCTCGAAAAAACTCTACAAAAACTCCTTATATCCCTCCCAACACACCCTAAATCTCTTAATAATCGTCTCCCTAGCCTTTGGAGTCACACATCCTAGTAAGGGATCTTCCACTCTCCTTTTTTATCAAGAACTCATTTTGTGTTATGTCTTTTAATTTCAATTTAAATATGTTAGGATATGTTCATACATACTTACATTAATGTAAATTTTATTTATAAATATTTATATCTTCCTTTAACTCTCATTAATCCATCAATGATCTTTTATAAACACCCCTTGCCATGCTGAAATTCTGTAAGGGATCCTCACTTTTCTCTCTTCCATTCAATTCAAGGACCTTTTTTGAAATTAGTCTTATTAATTTAAATTGGTTATATTTTCATCATTTTATGATAAATTAAATATTTTCCATTTTATTTTATTTTAGTGGTGGATCATTTAACCTCCCCCATTTGGACCCTTACCTAATCTGTTACTATACTGAAATTCCGTAAGGGATTTCTCTCTCTCATCTTTTTATCAAGCACCTCAATTATGATATGGCATTTAATTTCCAATTAATTAAGTTGGGTTACATTATTACCTATCACCATTACTATCCATTTCATGAATAAATAATGAGATTCCCCTTCCACTCTCATAAACCCATTTTACGAATTTCTATTTTATGCTGTTATGCTACCAAAATTGCACTACGATTTTCTATGCCAAATTCATCATGTAGTGAATACCATACCAATTTATCTATTAAGGGTATTCACATTTATGATCATATAATTATTTATTGGGGAATTACATGTATGTATTCCAAATTCTTTGATCATGTAATAACCTATGATGTTGAATGAACTCATGTTATATGATCTATTTAGAACACTTATGCATGAAAACAAAATGATTATGAAGGGTGCGACCTGATAGAACTAAAATGAATTGGGTAATGTTTATTATCATGATATGTCATGTGAAATGAGGGTTTAATAATAATAATTCATATTCAATGGGTTTTTACTCATGTTATTTCATGTGTAATGAGGGTTTACTCATGCCAATTTATGCACAATGGGTTTTTACTCATGCTACATTATGTGCAATGAGGGTTTACTCATGCTAATTCATGTGCATTGATATTTTACTCATGATAATTCATGTGAAATGAGGGTTTAATCATGATAATTTATGTGTAATGGTTTTTTACTCATGATAATATCGTGTTTTATGTTTCTGCCACATTTTCAAGTTATGATTATCATGATATATCATGCCTTTATATTCATGTTCCATTTATGATCCATTGATATTCCTATTGTATAAAATGTATTTTATTATTCATGTTATGACTTGTTTACTCCCTTACTGAGCTTTATATCTCACCCCTTTCTTATGTATGTCCTTAGGTTATCCCATGCAGTGTTAAGTACGAAAGAATGGTGCGGTAATGTAAAAGAAGTTTTCAATAAAGATGTTGTATTTCATGTTTTAAGTTGTTATGTAATGTTCCTAATTTCCAAAATACACTATACATATTGATCTTATGAGTTTAATTAAGTTAAATTTTATGTAATAAATCATTTTTAAATGTGAAATAAAGAATAGAGTTGTTATAGTTGGTATCAGATGACATGTTTAGTTATTTTTGGAATTAGGATTAGAAAACCTTAGTGAAAACCTTTAAGGATAAGACTAAGTGTAATAAAACATCCCTAAATTTTGGTAAGTATAGATTAAGTGGTTTATCAAGTAAATAAATACCTATCTAGATACTACAAGTGGACATGGTTCTTGAAAAAATGTAACTAGGAGTAACAACTCTAACAAGGTGTTTCGGGCTTGACTCAGGGTAACCTAGTACACAAAAATAGGCCTTACTATGAACCTAGTTTGACACTCTTAGGGGACATGTTTTCGTAAATTCATAAGCTCATTAAAAAATATTATTAATGGAACAAAAAATTCTCATAAGAATATATGTTTGTAATTTGATCATGGAAAACATATATTGAAGCCTATAAATTTATAAGTTAAGGAGATAAAAGTAATTTATATGTTAACCCTTTAATGTCATTGGATTCCCCTTTATGAGTTTAATTGTTTAAGGTAATTATCATAAATTTTCCCTTTTATTCTATCCAATGGCCAGAAATAGGAGGAACCGTTCTAACAACTGATGTAAAGGGAAATGTGAGGATTTCCCCAATGAGATTCCCAACCCGCTGGAAGTGAGAATCACATACTTTATCACGATACTCTCTCAGTTAACTCAAGTTCTGAAAAGAAACCTAGACCAAGAGAAGCAGCCAACCCCCCTAATAGAGAAAAACCCATAGTCGATAGCTTTATGAGATAAAGGTATCCTAATTTCAATGGATAATCTGATCCCTTAATCATGGAGAAGTGGATCAATTCCATTAAAAATATCTGATCCATACTTTAATGTTCTAAATAATAGAAGGTTCTTTTGGATATTTATTGCATGGAGCGTAAAAATGATCAGTTGTGGACATTGATCAAGAATACGAAGCTTGAGGAATATATCAAAGCAATGGAGTGTAAGGAATTACAGAAAATGTTTTTCAATAAATTTTTTCCCCGCACCCTATGTTTTAATATGGAAAGAGATTTCCTTACAATCAAAAAAATGACGATGAATCTGTTGGGGAGTATGAGGAAAAATTCTCCAGACTTGAATGATACACCTATAGCTTTGTCATTACCCCAGAATGCAAGGTTGACAGCTTCTTTTGTGGGCTAAAGCCTATCCTAAGAAAATCTCTAAAAATCCAAGACTTTGATAGCTACGAGGAAATTGTCCAGTGTTCCCTCAAAGTTGATATGGATATCGGTGAATCCTAGGGGAATCATGGGGATAGGAATAGGAAAGTTGAGATCAATTATAATGGTTTGATATATTGATATAACAATTCTAAGAAATTACATCACCCCACTTGTCAAAGGTATGAAAAGAAGCAACCTAGAAATTACCTAAGGGAATTAAGAAAATGATTTAGGTGTAGAAGAGAAGGGGACATGTCTAATAGTTGCTGATAGGAGAAACCCATCAAATTGATAGAGGAAAGGAATGCTTTGATCGAACCTCAATGCATTGTTCATTTCTACAAATGAAAGGAACCAAGGAACTTTACAAACCAGTGAGATAATCCTAGGGTTTTCAGAGGCAACTAACAACCTCTGAGGTAGAAAGGGTGATCTTTTTCCATCACTACCACTGAGGTGAATCCAAACAATGAAGTGGTGATAGGTACACCAGTTATTCATTCAAGAATAGAGAACATACATTTTGATTCTGGTTCTACGCATTCTTTTATATCCCGAAATTTTAGTAGAACAATCCAAAAACCACCATAAAGAATGGAATTTGAGATGTCGGTGAAAACAACAAATGGGGAAAGTATTGCATCCCCTGAATATAACTCCTCCTATATCAAAATGAAGATGATGGGGAGGAGTAGTTACAAGTAGTTAGTCTGGGTTTTATGTAATTTTTGAAGCCTACAGGAAATGAATTTCTCTAAGTTCTATAGTCCATGTAATACTTACGTCTATAGGACTTGTAAGGGTTCCACCTCACCCCTTGAAAGGTGGATTATAAAAAATAAATAAAAAATGAAGGCCTTCAGGCCATTGGATGGATTGAAATTACTGATGAACCTTATCATACCTCCCTTGGGGAAATTTGATGCATTTTTGGGCATGGATTGTCTTTCCTTATATAGATCCAAAATAAATTTCTGTGAGAGGGAAATCAATTTTCCTATGGGGAATCAACCCCCGATTCTATACAAGTTTAAGGAGGAAGAGGAATCTTCTTTAGAACCCTCACCCCAAGAATGGATATTACTTTTCTATGAGAAAACATATCTTTCTCAGATGATTGAATCTAAGGAAGGAACCATCCTCAAAGACACGACTATTGTAAGGGAATTAACTGATGTGTTTCCTGAGGAATTGCCTAGTCTTCCTCCTAGCATAGATAATGAATTCTCGATTGATCTTATACCTAGGTAATTGATAATATCCAAGAATCTAAATAGAATGTCTGTTGTGGAACTTGGAGAGCTAAAGAAATAACTATAGGAGAATTTTGATAAAGGATTTGTCTGCCCAAGTGCTTCACCATGGGGTGCACCAGTCCTCTTTATCAAGAAGAAGGATGGGTCAACACGCCTTTGCATCGATTATTGTGAGCTCAACAAAATCACGATAAAGAACAAGTATCCTTTTACACGAATTTATGACTTGTTCGATTGGAGACATGGAGAACAATATTTATCTAAGGTGGATCTGTAGTCCTTATATTACTAAGTAAGGGTGAAGGAGGATATCCCCATGACTTCTTTTCATACAAGGTATGGGAACTATGAGTTCATAGTGACTCCTTTTAGACTCACTAATGCCCCAAAAATATTTATGGACTTGATGAATAGTCTTTAGTGATTACCTCAACAAATTTTTGGTAGTATTTATAAACAATATTATTTTATACTCTAAAACCAAGGAGGAGTATGAGGAGTATCTGATCATTGTGCTAAAAACCTTGTGAAAGGAGAAAATCTATGAAAAGTACAACAAGTGTTATTTATGGTTAAATGAAGTCCCATTCCTAGGGAATATCATCACAAGTAATGGGATATCTGTGGATCTTTCCAAGACAAAAGCAATTGAGGGATAACTTAGGCTAACATCCATTATAGATATCCATAGTTTTCCTGGGTTAGTTGGATATTATCACTAATTTGTGAGAAATTTATGATGATTGTAAAACCTTATTACCATGATAAATCTAAAGGGAGTCAAATTTTATTGGAATAATTAATGTGAAGAAAGCTTCATGGAGTTGAAATGGAGGCTTATCACTACCCCTATGATCACACTACCCACAAGTGGAGAGATTTTCATAAATTTCCGTGATACTTTGAAGAAGGTATTGGGATGTGTGTTGATGAAAAATTATAAAGTCATTTCCTACACCTCAAGGTAGTTGAAAATTCATGATCAAAACTATCCCATGCATGATCTAGAGGTGGAATTTGTGATTTTTGAATTGAAAATATGGTGGCATTATCTCTTTGGGGGGAAGTGTAAAATATATACGAATTAAAAAATTCTCAAATTTATATTCACATAGAAAGAGGTGAATATGTTCTAACTAATATAGTTAGAGCTCATTATGGATTATGATTGCTCAATCCACTACTATCCTGGGAAAGAGAACAAGGTGGTAGATGCACTAAGTATAAAGGAACCAACAATTCTATCCTTAATGAGAATTTAAAAGGATCTTTTATTCTTATAATTGACAAATATGGACATGGGAATAATAAATAAAGGAACATCATCAATCATTTTACAAATTATTTCCCAACTATCTCTTTTGGAAAGGTTAAAGGATGCTAAAAAAGATGATGTGGGAATTTATGGGAAAGTGGAAACTATCAAAAAAGGGAAATACTCAGAGTTCAATGTTAATAAAGAAGGAATTGTGAGATTTGGGTCAAGAATATGTGTTACATAAAATCCTAAGTTAAAGAAAGAACTTCTTTATGATGAACATTGTTCTACATTCTCTATTCACCCAGGAAACACAAATATGTATCGAGATATTTAATATCACTATTTGTGGGATAATATGAATAAGGAGATCGCTGAGTATAAATCAAAGTGTCTAGTATGTAATTAAGTGAAGGATGAAAGGTATAAGTCTAAGGGGATTATGAAACCATTACCCATACCATTATGTAAATGGGAAAACATCACCATGGAATTTGTCACTAGACTTCCAAATGCATCCAAGGGAAAAAATTCTATTTTGGTTATTGTGGATCGTCTTAAAAATACTCTACACTTCATTATGATTCGAGGGGATTTCTAATTGGATAAAATGGAAAATATATACATCTAATAAGTGGTAAGGCTTCATGGAGTACCACTATCTATTGTGTCTGATCAAGATCCAAGATTCACCTCTATGTTTTGGAAAATCCTCCAAAATGATCTAAAAACTGATATAAACTTCAGTATGGCTTACCACCCTCAAAATAATGGCCAATCTAAGTGGACTATCCAAACACTTAAGGACATGTTTATATCTTTTTCAATAGACTTTAAAGGTGTATGGGACCAACATATTCCTTTGGTGGAGTTCTCTTACAAAAACAGTTTCCACTCAAGCATCTAAACAGAACATTATGAATCCCTTTATGGGAAGAGGTGCAGAACACCAACATGTTGGGATGAAGTTGGGGAACAAAAATTTCTAGGTCCTGAAATGGTAGAAGAAATGGTGGAGAAGGTTAAGACCATCCAACAACACATCAAAGTTGCTCAGAGTCAAAAATAGATCTATGCTGACAATCGTTGATGTGACCTAGAGTTTGATGTTAGAGATATGGTATTCCTTTGTATATCTCCATGGAAGAGAGTGATAAGAGTTGTGAAGGATGGAAATCTTAGTCCATGGTACACCAGCCATTTTGAGATCCTTTATCGCATCAAAGCAGTGACCAATCAACTAGCACTCCCACCGAACCTGTCTCAAGTACATGATGTATTCCATGTATCCCTCTTGAGAAAGTACATACCATACCCTCACATGTACTTAATATAGATGTGGTATCATTGGATAATTACCTTTCATATGACGAGTAGTTAATGAAGATCTTAAATCATAGAGAAACATTTATACGAAATAAGACGATGCCCCTAGTCAAGGTGTTGCGGAGAAACCAAAAGTTTGAAGAAGAAATGTGGTAATTGGAGGAGGTGATGAAGTAGAGTTACCCTCATCTATTTTAGATTGGGGAAAGGAAATTTCTAGGGTAAAATTTCTAAAGGGGGGAATGTTGTAATGACCTGATCATTTATGAATAAAATTACATTTTTTATTTAATTAAATGTCTTGTGGATATAGAAAACATATGAAATCATTTTTATCCAATTAAATTTAAATGACCATTAAGTATAATTACCATTGATAATATAGCCATTGAATAGTGATCACATGACTACTATAAATATAGGTTTTTAACAAATCCTTTTGACACAAACAAAGGAAGTGATGATCTCAACCAGTTGGATCATACCCTATGAAGCCCATTTATCATAGATTATGAGGGAGATAGATTTTATTATCTTTTCCCTAGACTAATCCCAAACCAATATCTAGTAACTTAATCATGAGAGAAACCGATTATGGGAGAAGTTCAATCTCATCTAGATCACGACGCAAACCATGTTCACCGAATAACCCCATGAAATCCCCACCATCACACACCTTACTCTTAGGGAATATACTGGTGTAATAAAGGGATATGTATAAATACCCTAGCATTATGGATATGTAAATTATTTTTGTATATAATAATGAATATATTTTCCCCTTTATTATAACTTTCTAAATGATTTTTAAAGTAAAAATAATATTTTTATTTAATATTCAAATTCAATTAAGAAATATATTTTGATGAATTAATTTATTTTTGAAATAAAAAATATTTTAATAAAATATTACTATTAAATTAATTTTATTAAATATAAATGATTATATAATTTTTATGAAGTCAAATGTAATTTTTATTAAGGTTTGAAAACTATTTTTGTTAAAACCCATGAATTTTCAATAAATGTCAGTTTTTATTTTAAAAGTAAAAAATTAAAATACTTAGAAAATTATTTAGATAAAAGGAATATTATTTTTTGAATTAGGATGTCAAAATTATCCAATGGTGAATTTTTCATAATTTTTTGAGACAGTCAAATGTTTGGGAAAAAATTAAATACCATATAAATATATAATGTGTTTTATGACATTATAATGACTCAATATTGATGTAATAAATAATATAAAATAAATATTCATAAAATACATGTTTTAATATTAAAATAATGTTATTTTATAATTATTTGATTTATTTTATAAATCCTTAGCGAATCCTCCAATACATATAAAATATTTTTTGATTTTAAAATCATTTCCTTGAAAGTATGACTCACCTACACATAAGAAAGAACAATATTTTAATATATTTGGCCCTTTAAATTATAAAATAATTTATTCTGATCCACTTTCTAGAAAACATGGGAAAAAACATGGGATAGTTTGTGGTTTTGAATATTTTGTTGTGTAGTGTCCAAAACCAAAATAATAAATAAATCCCCCTCCTTTCCTTTATAAACCCACCCAATATCCCATTTCTATTCACTAAAACTCTTTGAAGATTTACCAACATATTCCCCATACTCCTAGAGTCCTCCCAATGCACCCCAAATCTTCTAATAATCCTCTCCAAATCCTTTGTAGTCACACATCCATGTAAGGGATCTTCCACTCTCCTCTTTTATCAAGCACTCCTTTTGTGATATATCTTTTAATTTAAATTTACACATGTTAGGATATGTACATAAATACATACCTTAATATAAATTTGATTTATAAATAATTATATATTCCTTTTAATCCCATTAATCCATCCATGATCTTTTATAAACACCCATTACCATGATAAAATTTTGTAAGAGATCCTCACTTTTCTCTCTTCCTTTCAATTCAAGTACCTTGTTTGAAATTAGTCTTGTTAATTTAAATTTGTTATATTATCATCATTTTATGATAAATTAACTAATATAAATTTGATTTTATTTCAATTAGGTATCATTTATCCTCCTCTATTTGGACCCTTACCTAAACCGTTCTATGCCGAAATTCCGTAAGGGATTTCTCTATCTCAACTTTTTATCAAACACATAAATTATTATATACCCTTTAATTTAAAATTTATTAAGTTGAGTTACATTATTACATATCCCCCTTAATTTAAATTTCATGAATAAATTTTTATATACCCTTTTCACTCTGATCAACCCATTTTATGAATTTTTATTTGACGCTCTTATGCTGCCGAAATTTCATTACGATTTTCCATGCTAAAGTTATCATGCAATGAATACCATACCCATTTCTCTATTAAGGGTATTCAACTTTATGCTCATATAATTATTTATTGGGGACTTAAACATATTAATTACACATTCCTTGATCATGGAATAACCTATTATGGTGAATGGACTCATTTTATATGATCTATCTAGAACACTTATGCATGAAAACAAAATGATTATGAAGGGTGCGACCTGATAGCGCTGCAATGCATTGGGTAATGTTTAGTATCATGATATGTCATGTGAAATGAGGGTTTAATAATAATAATTCTTATTAAATGGGTTTTTAATCATGATAATTCATGTGCAATGAGGTTTTACTCGTAATAATTCGTGTGCAACAGGTTTTTACTCATACTACTTCATCTGAAATGTGGGTTTACTAATACTAATTCATGTGCAATGGATTTTTACTCATGATATTTCATGTTCAATGAGGGTTTACTTATGATAATTCCTATACAATGGGTTTTTACTCATGATAATATCATGTTTTATGTTGCTTACATATTTAAAAGTTTTGATTATCATGCTATATCATGCCTTTATATTCATGTTCCTTTTATGCTCCATTGATATTACTATTGTCTAACTTATATTATCTTCTTAATTTTATGATTTTTTTACTCCCTTAATGGGTTTCATATCTCACCATTTTCTTATATATGTCCTCATGTTATCCCATGTAGTGTTAAGTAAGAAGTAATGGTGTGGTCATGTAAAATAAATTTTCAATAAAAATGTTGTATTTCATTTATTAAGTTGTTATGTAATGTTCTTAATTTACTAAATACACTAGACCTCTTGATATCATGATTTGTATTAAGTGAAATTTTATGTAATAAATCATTTTTAAATATTAAATAAAGAGAAGTGTTGTTATATTTCCATCCTCAAGATATGCGAGAAAACACAATTTAGGATAATACATACACTTTAAGTAACCCCAATTATTTTCTTCTTTTAATAGAAGAAACACTAGAAATTACATGTATAATAATAAATTCCCAAAAAATGATAAAAATAATAACAAGCAATGATATATGTATGGAATGACATATGAATGACATATAATCCCTACGTGCCTATAATGATGCATGAGATAATGCTCATTTTCCATACTGTCTAAAGGGTAAAAAAATATAAAACACAACATCCTAAAGCATGTGAATCATCCAATGAAGAAAATAGTACAATTTTATTAAATGAAATCTAGAACAACAAGTCCCATCCTAAAAAACTTAGATCCCCCCCCACATGGGTTATCTACTCCCAAGCATGACTTATTACCATGTTTCAAGACTTTCTAGTCTCATATATACCAACCCCAAATAGTACGACAAGGAAAAAGAAGAATCTATGATACCACTTTGTGACATCCTAATCTCAGTTCATAGATAAGTGATTGGTCTAGTTGGCTACAAGGCCTCAAGTGTGCCTCCTTGAAATCTATAGGTTACCGATTAATAAAGAGGGTGTATGGTGGTACGATTTTGAGACTATAAAATTTTTATGAGAGTGAAATAATTCGATAAAATAAATCAGTATAAATATTAATGTGACATATAAACCATAAAAATAATAATTAACAAACATAATATAATAACCAACACTATATAAGGATGATGTTACGACTATACAAAAATAAAAAGCAGACATACATAGAAGTATACATACAAACTATACTAGTATAAAAAAGAAAAAAACAAAAAAAAAACTATATCCATGATAATACCAATAAATGAATCAATAATTTTCTCTCAATATCTCACCCTAAGAGAAAATAAAATGTCCATCACTAGGTGCTTCACTTTATCCTTACTTGAATCTATGAAGTCTACCAAGGTACCAAATAACGACCTAAATAGGGTGTGAGTGAAACTTAGTAGGCCACTACCAACAGTTTCAAATGAAAATCCAGTTTGTGAATATAATATATAATAGTGTGCAGGTGTAATAAATAAATTACGTAAAAATAAATAGAAACCATGTTATCTTAGGTTTCACTTGGGATACCTGACTGAACCTACCCGCTTCAGCCTAAGTCAGATGTCTCTCAGCATATTACCTCTATTTTGGATAGGTTTTTGAGAAACATAGACAAGTTATAAAATCATAATAACCACAAGGGATCCATGATAGACCCACGGAATCAATTATTTTAGGAAGTTTATCCCACTCACAATGATTAACCAAGATGTTAGTCTATTTGGTTTTGTTTGTAATCCAAGGGATGGACCCTTGTAATTCCACTCCTAAGTGTTTCTAAACAATAATGAAGAGAAATTGCAAGGAAATATCAAGATAAGTTTGGTTGGAATCCAAGGAGATAATCCAAGGTAGCCTGTGTATAATTAAATCAATATGAATCTTGGGAGCTCATCCTAAGAATTTTAATTTTTTAGAATTTGAAGGTGAATCCTCAGTGTTAGACCGAGGCATTCATGAATCTAAGACAATGACCAAATCAAAATTGTATGTACCACATGGAATTCATATCAATGAATCTGATCGAATATTATGAGTTAACCTAAGGCATTCCATGTTGAGAATATGAGAATTTATCAAGGAATACCACACCTATAACAGTGTAATAAATGTCCATAATAGTTTCCAAGAATTATTTAGGAACAAATTATAATTCCAAGTAAAGTACCAATGAATTTTTAAAATATAATTAATTCAATTTGGTCCTTCCTTTTATAAGAGACAAAACAAACACACCTAAGGGTTTTTTGGTTAAGATTAAGGAATTATTTTCATGGAGTTAAATAAAACACACCATAAGAGGTGGTTTGGGTTGAGGTCATCAACCTCTAGTATCATCAAGAGGGTCTCATGGAACATATAGGTCAAAGTCTATGTGACTTATTTAAGGGTTTATATTTTTTAGGTGAAAAACATAGAATGTTCTACGTGTAAAACAAAGTCCCACATTATAAACATAAATTTTTTTAGGGAAAAGTAATAGAACACCCACTTGATGATACTGGAGGTTGATGACCTCAAATTCCCACATTATAAACATAATTTTTTAGGGAAAAGTAATAGAATACCCAATTGATGTGGGTGAATGATTATCCAAACCATGCACTGACCATGAAACTCATATCACTTCTTAAAAAACATTAACTATGGGCCATCGAACCCTTCCAAAAACTCCTGGAACCTCTACTAACTCTAATAGAACATCTATTAAGGTAAAAAATAGGATTAATTTAATTTAATTTAAAATAATCGCACCTCGATGGAAAAGCTAGGATCTTACACAAATTATTGATAATTGATAATGAATCAATTTTTCATGACTCATTCCACACCCAGCTATGGAATCACTATATTTGTCATGTAAATGAGAATTATTTGATATATTTATGTGAATATGGTTAAATAGGAACTTTTGAGCTAAAAAAATTGAAATATGTCACACTTGTTTATAAGACAAAATGACAAAGATACCTTTTGGTGGATAAGGTGAAAGAGATATAGAGCTTCTAAAATTGGTACTCACTGATGTTTACATACCTTTTCTAGTGGAATATAGAGGTGGGTATTTTTACATCATTACTTGTACCAATGGATTAATTAGATATGAATATGTCTAATTTATGAGGTATAAGTCTGAATCCTTTGATAAATTTAAAGGATTTATTAATGAAGTAGATAATCAAATTGGTAAGAAGATAAATAAGATTCAATATGATTGAGGTGGTAAGTATCTTTACTAAGAATTTAACTTATTTATATGAGAGTGTGAGATTATATCCCAAATAAATCTTATTTTTACACCACAGTGGAATGGTATCTCTGAAATGCGGAACCATACCTTGATTAAAATGGTATGGTTGATGATGAGACATATAATTAGTCTATTATCCTTTTGGGGATATGTAATAAACACAACATTATACACCCTATACTCTGTATCAACTAAATTGGAAAATGATATTCCATTTAAGTTGTATAGTAAAAAGAAACCCGTTTTGTCACATAGTCATGCATTGGGTTGTGAGGCATTTGTTAAGGACAACTCTGGAAACAAAATTTCACCTCAAGGTAAAAAACATATCTTTATAGGGTATATTAAGGAAAAAATAGGATAATATCCATAAAAACCTTCAGAAAAGAAGGTGATTATTGAAAGACAAGTCATTTTTATTAAGGGGGATCACATCCACAAGAAGGATAGTGGGGTTAAAATAGACTTTGATGAAGTTTATACTCAAGATACACAAGAGTTGGTACAAGAATACATTCCATAGGTCCCCATGGATGTTGTTGTTCCTAAAACAAAAGTACCACATAGGAGAACTATAGGGGTTAGGTAACTAGAAAGATATGATTTTCTAGTCAAAAAATATGGTGACTCATTATTGGTTTACAATAATGAAATTATTTCCTATAAGGAGGCAGTAGAGATCTCAGAAGCTACAAGATGAAAAGAAGCCATGAATTATGAGATGGATTCTATATATTAGAACCAAATCTAGGTTTTTATTGATCTTTAATTTGATTTAAATCCCATTGGGTATAAATGTAAATTAAAGAGAAAAATTGAAAAAGAAGGTTAAGTGATTCCCTATAAAGCCAGTGTAGTGGCTGGAGGGTTAAATAACATCAATACATTGACTATGATAAAATCATTTCCCCAGTTTCCATGTTTAAATCCATTAGAATCCTATTTTACATAGGAACTTTACATGAATATGATATTTGGAAGATGGATGTAAAAATATTATTAACGAGAACCTTTAGGAAGATGTCTGTATAAAAAATCTAAAAGGTTTGTGACTATAGTAAATTCCAATAAGATATTAAAGTTATAGAGATCCATTTCTGGGTCAAAGTAGACATCTAGGCTATGAAACATATAGTTTGATGAAGTTGTAATAGATAAAGTTTTCATAAATAATGAATATGAGCTATGTGTTTATAAGTTGTTTAGTGTGAGTTCATTCATATTACTAGTAGTATATATTGGTGACATATTACTTTTTAGATTTAACATACTAGTTTTACAGTTAGATAAGAAATGGTTAAATAAGTTAATATCTATGAAGTAATTAGGTGAATCAATATATATCCTTGGAATAAAGATCATTCAAGATGGATCCAAAAGGATTATTGGAATAATTCAAAGTATATACATTGACTGGGTATTAAAGATATTTAGTATGGAATGATCCAATAGGTAATTGGTTCTAGTGTCACATGATATACATATCTCTAAGAAAATGCATCCTAAGACAAAAAGAGAGAGATAAATAATGATTAGGATCCCATATGCATACGTGATAAGATCTATCATGTATGACATGTTATGTCCTAGGCTTGATGTTTCCTATTATTTAATCATGGTAGGTAGATATCAAGATGATCTAATATAACAACAATGGTCTGTTGTTAAGTAT
This sequence comes from Viscum album, assembly GCA_963277665.1. Taxonomy (NCBI): domain Eukaryota; kingdom Viridiplantae; phylum Streptophyta; class Magnoliopsida; order Santalales; family Viscaceae; genus Viscum; species Viscum album. The sequence continues at coordinate 197,091,623 of OY728133.1, read as the reverse complement.
ATACTTAAGTATATGAGGCATACTAAGTATATTTTATTGGTATATATAGTATATTAGAAAATAGTCATCATAGGATATACTAATTCTACTCTCCAAATAGATCAGAACAATCTAAAGTCATAGTTAAGATATGTCTTTAGTCTTAATAGAGTAATTTTTAGCTAAAAGAGTTTAATAAAACCAATTTTTTTCAGGTCTATGGTGGAGTTTGATTATATATCAACTTCTCATATATTCAAATAAGTGGTTTATATTCATAACTTTTTCCAAGATCTTGATGTGGAATCTAACTTTAAAAAATACTATGAATTTTTTTTGTGATAATACTAGAGTGGTGACTCTCATAAAGGATCTAAGGTCACATCAATGGAAGAAACACGTACTCTACAAAAATTACCCCTTAATATTTTTTTTATAAAAGTGGTTAAGTCATTGTGAGTATATTTTACATTGAGGAGAATGAGGTGGACCCATTGAATAAGGATTTATCTCAGAAAAAGAATTATGTGATAGATATTAAACAAACTTTTTTAGTAGTTGGATCTAGTGGAAGTGAGATTTTGTTGGATTTGGCACCCTATAACTAAATTATAAGTACATTATGATCACTTTTATTAATTATTTTTTAATATCAATATAAATTTCTTATCACATAATGATTGTTCTTTTATGTGACATCATATGCGATAATTTACTAAGTGTACATATCACACAGAAGGGTTAATATTTTTAAATATAAGTTTTATATTTGGATGATATCATTTTATGGGACAAAAATGATACATTCTACCAATGTTGGAGACTCATAGGACTTTGAGACACTTTCTCATAGTACACACCCTTGTTAATATTTAGTGTAGGAGATTATTGTAATATGACCCGTTAATAGAAAATCCACATGTATTTGTGTCATTGGATATTACTATATGATAACACATGTACAGATCCTTAGAATTTATGGTTATTATTAATAAATTTTACAAGTCTCTTACGTATATGTATTAATGAAAACCATATGACATATTCTCATAGTGAGGTAGGATATGTTGGGTGTGTCGCAAATGATGTTATATTAATCAATAACGTGAGAAATAATATATACCTTATAATATTTAACATGAGTTGATATATTAGGCCCTTTAAAGGGAATTTAACTACCTAATTAAGTCCATGTCCATAGAAGTATTGTCTTAAAGTTCATTTATAGAAAGTAAAAGAAAGATACATCGAGCAGATAGGTTGATGACACTAGCATGTGACCTATTGGATTGAAGATATTGAGGTAAAGAGATTATATTACACAATGTATATTTATAAGAGATTATGTATCATTATGACGTTAACTTATATCTCCATGAGAACCTTGGCATGTTTCTAGACGTTAACCTTTGAATTTTGGTAGTGTAGCCTAATTCCACTAAGAAATGGGCTTAGAGGGTCACACACTAAGTGTATTCAAAACCTTAGTTAAATTCCATATAAATTTAACATGTTTGATAAATATCATTCCAACACATGGTTTAATATTTATTCATCTTAGTTTGATTGAAAATATTTAATAACCATTTATTTGAGAGAGTATATATCTCAGTTAAATATTTACTAAATATTTATTCACTATTTAATTATTAATTTAATTATATGAATATATAATATTTATTTATTATAGTTTATTCAGTAGGAAACAAAATATTTATATATTTAGTTACATGAATATTCATTCACTAATTTAGTAGATATAATATTTATACAAATTTATTTGTGAATAATGAAGTGATATTTATTTAATTAATTAAATATAAATTATTCGAGGACTGATAAATATTGAAAAGGATATGCATACCGAATTTAATGTTTTTGTGAGAAATGTCATATTAAATTTTAATTGAATAAATATTAATTTATTTATTCAAGAAAAATAATATTTATTTTATCCATGAGTTTGGAACATGTCAAGTGAATAGTAATAATTATATTATTATTTAAACATGGGGTTCACTGAGAGTTAAGAAAATAATAAGGGACCTTGAAATTTTTTTCTATCCCTAACACTATTTAAACCTGATTATGAAATTTTTTTATTGTGAGATCCACATTCTTTTGTTGTACATAATGAGTTCTTGAGACGATTCACTCAATCACTAGAGAGCTTTCCCATAGAACACTATAAAGAATCCAGATTGGATTCTCCTCTTTCAATAGAATAAATCCCTTCACTCTTGAAGGATTTAGATGTGATCAACATCGATCACCACAAGTTTTAGAAACATATGAACCAGTACTTAGAGGATTCTGTGACAATGATTGTAGGTTCACAAAGAATGAGTGGATCATCGCTAGAAAGAATCTACCCATTATTTAATTATAAATTATATATAAAAATATAATTTCATCTTTTTTCTTGGTTCTGTTCAATTAATATTCATATTAATTTCATTAGTCATGATGATTCTTCATCATGTACATCATAGATTACTCGTGGATTAGGATAAAAATATTAGTTGGTTATGACCCACCCGATGGTTTCACTATGCCTAAAACCATTACTTTTCTCCCCTTTTTCTCCTTCTCTCTATTTATTCTATTTTTCCTTGGTTCTCCATTTCTCCTAGAACCCTAAATCATGGTACAAGATAGGGTTATGGTTTGGTATGATTCAAACCTAATATTTTTCTTATCTAGGACCTATATATGGTGTTTCCTTACTCATTTTTTCATTCACTATAGAAGGAAACATGTTGTGACATCGTTATGATTAATTTTAGACTGTTTTCACTATAATAAAAACATAATTTAGAAATATTTTTTTATTGGAAATGTTTTCAAACATATCTAATGTATTTATCAATGTTTATGAAAAATTTAAGAAAATGTAGTGTTATTAATTATCTAAGTTTATAAATGTATCTAATTAAGTATTTATCAATGTTTTCTAAAATATTAGTAAATTCATCTTATTTACCCATGTTTTTATAAATGTTGATATTTTATCCACACATTTTTTTCTGAAATTTTTTTAATTGTTGTAAAATGATCCAGTAATTAGCCATATTTTATATAAACATGTTTATTTTTTTTAAAATTATTGATATATAATCTTGTTAATTTTTATTTTACATAAAACATACTATCTCTTCACCCCAACCTCACCCTCACCCTCACCCTCACTCGTGCTCATAGACAACTCTTCCCTTGATGCCACCCACCCTTAGAAAAATAGGTTAACCCACCCTCACCATCAATTTTTTTATATTTTATTTTTCCTAAAATGTTGCCACATGTCACCCCAACCCTCACCCTAACCCATGATCAAATACTACCTCCACTCCGATGTTAACCCACCTTAGAATAATAAGGGGAAAAAAACCTCACCCTCAAATATTTTTACCATTTTTTTAGGAAGGGGTAAAAAAGCTAGTAATTAGCCACATTTTATATTAACGTGGTTTTTTTTAATTTTTGATTGAAATTATTAGTATAAAATATTTTAATTTTTATTTTACCTAAAATGTACTGGCTCATCACCCCACCCACACCCTCACCTTCACTCATAGACACGCCTACCCCAATGTCACCCCACCTTAGAGAAATAGGGCATCCCACACTCTCCCTCAAATATTTTTAATTTTTATTTTCCTTAAAATGTACCCATACATCCCCCAACCCTCACCCTCACCCATGTTCATAGACGCCCTACACTATGAAGTCACCACACCTTAAGAAAATAGGGAACCCCACATTGACCATCATATGTTTTTAATTTATATTTCTCTAAAATATACCTGCATGTCACCCCACCCCCACCTTTGCATCACCTCACCTGCGCTCAAAAACACCCCTCCCCTAACGCCACCCACATCAGGGAAATAGGGAACCCCACCCTCACCCTAAAATATTTTTAATTCTTATTTTCCCTAAATCATACCCATGCATCACCCAAACCCTCACCCTCACCTACGCTCATATATTCCCTCCACTCTGACATCACCCCACCTCGGGATAATAGGGAACCCCACCCCCACCCTCAAAGTTTTTTAATTTTTATATTCCCTAAAACATAACCACACATCAGCCGACCCCAAACTTTCACATCACCATAACCCTCACCCTCTCCTTCACTCACAAACGCTCTCCACTCTGGTTTCATCCACCTCAGGACAATAGAGAACCCCTCCCTCACCCTCAAAGTTTTATAATTTTTTATTATCCCTAAAATATACCTTCACATCACCCCAACCCTCACCCAAACTCAAAGACACCCCGCTCCCTTGACATCACCCAACCATATGTCACCCCAACACCCTCATAGACCCCCTTCCATGATGTCACCCCACCATAGGACAATAGGGCCTCACACGCATGCTGTGCCTTTGCAACCTACACCCCCCAATGTCTAGCGAGCAAACCAACCAACCTAAGAAGATAATATATTTAAAATATGTATTATACTATATTTATAAATTTGTTAAAATATTTTAATATAAATAAAATTTTGTATATAATTTTCTATATTAATTTACATATATACATATATACATATATATTTGTATATATATAAATTAATATATATATATATATTAATATTTTTTGTTATATTAATATATATGTTATTGTGTGTTTCATATATATATGAGAATATATGTTATTATATATTTATATATAAATTAAAATATATTTTAATTTATATGCTATTATGTGTTATTATATATTAATATTTATGTTATATATTAATGCATAAATTAATATATTTTTTATTATATATATATATATATTAATATATAAATTGACATGAATATAATTTTTTGCTATTAGTTTATTTAGAATCTGGATCTCATGGAGGTCCTCTACCTAATAGCTCTTGGGACGCTATTGTTGATGAATAGGAGGATGTGGGACTATCTAAGGATAGACTTTCTTTTAAATATTCTCTTGTTCAGGGTTGTTAGGATTAAATATCTGGATGACAATTTGGTTAAAAATCAATATGAATTTGATGTTAATGCACAATATAATGTGGATTTGGAGTTTAGGAAGGAAAAATGAATTCTTTTTTATAAAAATAAAGGAAAGTAAATAGTTATTACTACTTATCCTAGAAAATTTAAGTAGGGAATTATTGTTGTACAAACTTTTTCTGCTAGTTTTTTTGCATCACACTGATGCTACTGGTTCTTCATCCATTACCCATGCTCTGGTACTACCCACTACTGCATGGTATTTAGGGGGAGCAAGTTTCTGATGATGTAGCAGGTCAAACTGGAAGGGATAGATAAGATTTCCCTTCTCATGTTAAGGTTGATACACCTAGGATATATAGGAAACTTGATGCTAGCATGGGTCTTTCCTCACTCCAAAAGGTCCCCCCATGAATATAGATAATTTCATTTACATGTTTGATGATACAAACAAAAATGTTTCTATGAATACTATAATTCAAAATGATATGACATATGTTGAAAAGGATGATGAATTTAATACTGTTTTACTCAGACCTCAACTCCCATTGAGAGAAAAAGGAAGATGATATATCTTAGTTGATTCACATTATTATGAAGAGAATTGGGGAGATGATTTTGATAATGGACAAGTCCATATGAAGACAATATTTTCTATGATCTTGGTCTCTAATTCTATTACTTTTAGATTATTAGATTTGCAGGATGATCTGAATGAGATAATCAATAATAAAGAGGATCAATCTGATTCACTTGAGACCCAAGTTCTTTCGTAAAAGGTTAGTGGTAATGAAAAACAACTAGATGAGTAGGCTCAACTAGATGATGGAAAATTTGGCCTGAAGGATGGTGGTATTGAGGGAATATAGTAACAGGTAATATCATGGAGGAGGGGTCATCATCCTAGTAGGAGAGAATGCAGTCATGGGTGACCTAATTGGAATTCTATGGGAGATGAGGATTGTAAGATTGGGTCAAAGATTAGAAAAGAGTTAGGTCTTTACTAACTGCTTGATAATGATAGTATATGTCTGATCCCATCTTACGCCTAACTTGTTTCTTTTTTCTTGTTTCTTAATAATAGGGATATGACCCTACTTTAAAAAAACATAAATATATATAATTTTATTAATAACCATTTATTCAATTATAATTAATTTATTATAATCATGTCTTAAATTTTTTATTTGTATGTTTATATATATGTATGTAAATATGTGTATATCAATTTTATATGAATAACATTTATCATTATTCCTATACAATAAAATTATATGTGGTAATATTATTAATATTAATATATATATATATATATATTTATAAATATACTTATAGATTTATAAATTCATTTATATATTAATATATAAATTAATATATATTGCATTAGGGTGAAACTCAGTGGTAGCTTACCCTGTGGGTCTCAGTGAGATATCAAGTTTGATCATCACCGAGTTGTTCCCTACATTTCTGTGTTGCATGATTTTCTTTATAATATACCCCCTCTCACCCCACATCGATGTAAATATAAATATAAATATATAAATATATATATCTATGTGTGTATGCATGTGTTATAATAACAATGATTTATATAGTTATTATTCATTTATTTATAAGTTTATATATTTATTTATATATTAAAATATTAATTTACATTCATATATATATATATATCTATGTGTGTGTGTGATTTAAAAATAGGTGCTCTCCTACATTAGTTTTATTATGCGGGATGACTAAAAGCCATGTTAATAAATAAAAATATATAAAATAATATATATATATATATATATATATTTATATTAATATATATATACACATATATTAACATATATATGTATGTGTGTGTTTTTATATATATAAGTTTATAAATTAATATATAAATAGTATAATATTTAAATATATGTTAATGTATTTGTATATAAATATAAATTTATAAATATAAATATATATAATTATAATTATAAATTTTTATTTTTATGTATCTTTAATTTAATTGAAATATAATTATATATATATATATATATATAATTTTCACATTTTAAAACATAGGTAAAAAATTTCAGCAAAATAGTCACGTTTTTTAAAAATGTGGTTAAATTAAAAATTATCCACATTTAAAAAGGTCACTAAAAACATCATTAAAATTGCCACATTTTTTAAAAACATGGATAAATTTAAAATTAGTCATGTTTTTAAACATGGATAAAAATAATCACTAAATTATCCACATTTTATGAAAACATCCCTAAATTATCCTTGTTTTTAAACATGGCTAAATTTTTTTCTAAATTAGTCACATTTTTTAAAAACATGGATAAAAAAACATTGCTAAATTCATGTTTTTAGTGAATCTCTCTACTTTTCCTTTAATTTCAAAATAATTGATTTATTGAGTTTTATAAATCCATTTTAATTAAAGTGTAAATGTATAAAATGGTTTGGATGGAAATTTAAATCAATTCCTATGAAGTTGTGTATTAGCATAAAGGGGTCTTCTTGGAGATTTTAAGACACTTTGAATTAAATGTGTTAAAATTCCAAGTGTATAATAAATTTCCTATGAGACTTATTTAATTGTTTTTGATAGAAAATGTAGGGCTTGGTATTTATTTTTGATTTTCCAAGGAAGGTTCCATGTTCTTAAGGAATGCTTTTATACTGAAAAGGGGTGTGTCCTAGATATTTCAAAATTGTTTTTAAGAATGGAATTTTAAAGAAAAAGGAAGGTCTTGGAATCTCAAGTAAATTTTCAAATTAGATCATTTTGTAAGTTTATTAAGTAAATGGTTTAATATTTTGATACCCTCATCAATTACCCTTGTACTTATTTAAACTATCATGGGTTGTTTTTGATACATGTCTCTCTGCCCTCCCTCCTTGTGGATTGGATTGTCATTTATTCTTTCCTGTTGCACTCTTTTATTATATTTAAATTGATGATGATGATGATGTGAAAGGGGATATTCTATGTGAGGGTGATGGAAGTGAGGTGTGCGAGATTGCTTGTATTTTTTTGATAATTATGTTGATTGATTGATCACCTCCATAGTTGTTTGTTCATGGAAACCTGTGTTTCTATTTAGGAGATATCAATTCATGATATACTAGTTGGTACACACATTTTAGGGTCCCCTTTAGAATGAGATTTGGCTAGGTGGGGGTTTCCTTTCCCAAAATACAATTGTGGGATAGTTGATGGATTTTGTTATGTTTGAGAGTTAATATAGGCCAAATATTAGTTTTTATTGGTTCTAGAGCTGTTAAGATCTTCATACACTATTACCTAGGGTGTAGTTCATGAAATTTATTCCTTGATTGGCAGTTCTTTAGTGGGTATTTCTTATTTATATCTATTATTTACCCTTATGATCATATGGATTGTGGAACCACTTATGCTATTATTTATATTTACATTTCTCATGGACCATTTGTTGTCCCTTTTATTATGATTCTAATATTTATGGTTATGTGGGTTTTCAAATTTTATTTAAAGGTGTTTTTTTGGAAAATTATTTTCAAAATGGAAATGACATGTCCTATGAATGAAATTTTCATAAAAAGTTTTGAAAATGGATAAAAGGGGTTTTTGTTTTATTTTGATAAAAGGGAAAATGTTCTTTTTTTAATTTTAATAATGTATAATTCTGATTTAGTTTTAAGTAAAATAAAGGTTTTACCCTTTATGGTGAGAGTATGTGATTTTCTTTTATTATGGATTTAAGAGATAGAAAACCTAATTTTCTTTTGAATTTGAATATAACATTCATGGCCTGTTTTATTAAAGGAAATACATAGACTCCTTGATGAAATATTACTAGTCCTGTTAGCTCACACTTTACATAGACACTCATGTATGTGTATATGTATCTCTTATAACTTATACAGGTTCCAGGTTTTTTTTTGGATTTTTTTATTATACAATTGGTCTAGGAATGAGTGAGAAAATATGTGGAGGGAAACCATGGGTGTTATAGATTTAATTTGGAAATTTAGTTTAGGTTTTGATTTTATTTTTAGTTATTGATGTATCAGACAAGATAAAATCTCATTATCAGTATTTAGTTTCTTTTTTGTCTCTTTCTATGTATCTAGTTTAGATTATGTTGTATGTTTATGTAAATAAATTTGACCATTATTATTGGTTTCAACTCACTGGTTTAGTTATTTATTTATCTATATTTGTATGATGTTTCATGGGAATAAAAAGTATAAATGATCCATGCTGTATTTTCAGTAAAATATCAACTGGGTGTTAACTCTTTTATGAGGTAAAAACCATTCCTATATGTGTTTCCTTTGATTCATGGGAACTAGTTTCCATCCCATGGGGATAAAGAACTCCCTTTGGGCCTAGTGGTGAGCCGTGTTGGGTGACATTGGTCATCCTGGGATGGTTCATTATAAATGGTATCAAATCCCAGGTTCTTGAGTAGGTCCTAGATTCCAGGGTCTCCCTCTTTTTATTTGGGATTTATCATGTCAGTATGAGGATAGGGATTTTGGAACTGAAGTGCTAGGTGCAAGGAGATCCTCACAGTTTATTTCTCATTTGGAGCCTCAAGTTACCATGGATAGTCAAACTCAAGTCATTTATTTTTATTTCATTTTTATATGGTTGATGAAATTTGGATGTGAAAATATGATATTTGGATCCCCGATGTGTTCAACATGTGTTTTTTGAGTTTCCTTTTCTTTTTTGGGTAAAAAATGAAGTAGAAATAGGGTTTCACGGTTATCCCTCATGGTATGTTAATTCATAAAAATTCCATGTATATGATTTTGTAATCTTCTTAGAGGTTTCCAAAAAGTTGGTGCATGACCTGAAAAACTATGCAAAACTCTGTACCCCTAGTTTGTTTTGGTTAATTTTTGTTCTGAATTTCTCTATAATTTTTTCTCACTTTCTAGAGATAGGATTGGTCTGTTTTTTGTGCTTTTATATTATTAAAATAGATTTTTTTAAAAGTATAGTATTATGTTTTGTTATACCTTGTGTGTTCCTTAATTGTGTCTGATGTTTTAATGGTTGGTTTGGGTGAAAAGAAGGAATTTCATGAAGATTTTGATTTTAAAACTAGTTTGGGTGTGTGATGTTTTGAAAAAGATATCTTTTTGTTATGATAGGTATTTTAAGTGTTGGATTTCATTATATAAATTGAGAAATGTTTTAAAATAAAAACTTAATTTTATGTAAATGTTTTTAAATTTTATTATAAGAAAAAACAGGATTCAAATTTGTAAATAATTTGTTAAATGGTCTTAAATTATAATAACATTGTGAAATTATTTTTTTTAGTTTTATGGTGAAGTGGTGTGTTTTACCAAGTTTTATATGTTTTAAAAGGAGTGGTTTGTTTTTTGGGAGATTTTTTTGGTCAAAGTGGATTTTAAATCCATTAATGAGAGTGGTTAATTTTAAAATTGAAGGTAATTTTATGAGTTTTTTTTGAAGGGTTTATGTTTTGGGACTTGTACCATTATTTGTAACATGACCATTTAGTTTAAATTATGAGGAATAAGTTTAATGGATTTATTTATTGTGTTATTTAAATATTATTTATAGAAAGTTAAAGAAGGAATGTAGAAGGGTTTTCTTTGAGAATGATCCTCATAGTGAATCCTCTCATCTCTTGGAGAACATTTTCTAGTTCTAGAATATACGTAGTCTTAGAATGGAGAGGTATACCTGGGGCCCTTTCTTCTTTGAATTATATCTTGGAAGTTTTTCAAGGTAGTGTTTTGGTTTTGGAATCATTTTCAGAATTTTGTGAATTGGGTTATCGAAATACATCTTGAGTGTGATATTTGTTACGATGTTTATTTGATCATTTTTAGGATTCTTTTTATGGATTCAGATATGGTTAAGGATTTATGTGTTATTTGAGTGTTTTATGAGATTTTTTTCTTCTGAGGTTTTTTTTATGATTGGTTAATGTAATACAATTCCTTGAAGTTTCTATGGCTATGAATTGAAGTGTTTCTCTTGGGTTTATTTATTTAGTCATGTATTGGTGGGTTGAATGTGAGAGACCCTTGAGTCCATGATCTATTAACTATGAATTCTGTTAATTTTTGATGATAACCTAAAGTAATGGTTTTCTTTCAAGGTATTTTAATGAGAATATGTCCCATGGTCTAGTTATAAGGCCCCAACCTGAAACCTTACTTAATCTTGAGTTATTACAAGATTACACATTGAGGATCTTTTCAGGTTTAGAGTTTTAGATAATTAGATCATAAAACATGCATTACATTCCACATTTAAACAAAGTGGTTACATAAAAGATAGTATTAATTTTTCCCATCAACAGAAACATATTTAAAATAAAACATGGATTATTTCTTTACACTTCCTTGACACTATAATCATATCATGTACCATTCCCTTGACCTGTGAAAAACATTTCAAAAACTATGTATGAGCATAAAAATTTCAGTAAGGGATATAAAAATATGGAAAGGAAAATGAGTACATGTATACATATGAATGAAATCATACTTTACCCATAAAACATAATCATTTTAACATACCTCATAAAATCATGAATAAATCATAGAAATCATAAGACATAAAGGTAACTTGAGGCATTCATAACATTCCTACGTAGGGAGTAACCCTCTTGGTTACGTTTGGAATACCCACCACAGTATATTCCATAAATCTCTTCGGAGAAACCTTAACATTTCAGTCCTTCGCGTTACCCAATGCATTGGAGAGCTATATCGGGCTCACCCGCCCTTAGTTTTTCACGGAACCACCCGTCTTCATAATAATGCCCAAGAACCATAACATAATCGTATCACATATAACATGCATAAAAGAAACATAACATTTCCACTTTTCAATCATAAGATATCAATACAACACATTGATATAAAAACATTATGAAAACCATTTTCAATACCAAAATAAAAGAAAAGTAAAACATGGTATTTATTTTTCTTTAAAAAAAGGTATGGCTTGTAGAGGAAGCCGAAACTCAAATAATGGTCACGGCGGCGGAGAAGTCATTGTCTCCGCATACGTACGACAAAAACATTCCCTTTTGTCATTTAGTAAAACGATTTGTATAAAGAATATTCCTTTTGGATAAACGTAAAATCCAAAGGGGTTTATACACCGTATAAAAGAAGGTTGTGTATAAAACAAAAATATGCCTCAATTAATGGAGATTGAGACAAAGTCCCATACAAAGATGGTATCCTTGGATTAAGGATAAATCAATTACATAATTATGTGTGACAAACGAATAAACCAAATATAAGTGGATATTAAGTGTAAAACAATCAGAGGACATTCACACATATTCATATAATGACATATTCAAGGAGTACAAGTTTATCTCAAAGAATCAAATTTGGGTTAAGAAGTTCCCTTGAAAAAATTTGACAGCCTAACGGCGTCACTACAAAATTCAGAAAATGAGTTGATGAGAGATAAAAAGGGTATCTCATCACATGGACATAAAATTTAAATCAATAAGTATATAGAAGAACATATCCCAACATAATATTATGTGAATTAAAATACATAACAAAATAATTCTTTTAAAAAAGAGGAGGGTGAAAGGTTCCCTTACCGACATGGGTATCTTTCGAAACATACGCCCCGTGAAAGAAGGACAATAAAACATTGATGTAAATACTCATAAATGAAAGTATATTACAAAATTAGTAAAATAATGGGCAGTACATACACCACACAAAGGAAATTGTGGCAAATGTAGCATAAATCTCACAGGAATAAAAGTTAGATGAAAAATCCCTTATGAAAACTCGGCAGCCTAACGACGCCACTTAAAACTTCCAAAATGGATTGATGAGAGGAAATGGGGTCTCTCATCATATCAAAATAAAGTTTAAATAAAGAGGAATATAAAAGAACATCCCCCAACATAACAAATAGTAGCTTAAAAGAAGTTACATAAAGGAGAGTACTTAAAAATAAAGAGAGAGGTTGGATCTCTTACGAAAATTCGGCAGCCTAACGACGCCACTCAAAAAATTCCAAAATGGATTGATGAAGGAGAATAGGGTCTCTCATCATATGAAAATAAAAATTACAGTAAGATTAATATAAAAGAATATCCCAATAACAAGAAAGATAAGCTTTAAAAGGAATGACATAAAAGAGTGTACTTTAAAAGAAAGAGAGGAGTAGGATCCCTTACCTCAAGTCCAACTTGTCTTGTTCATTTCATTATATTCCTGAATAATAAACTTTGTTCAATTTATAATTGCTTAATTACCTCCTATAAAGATTATTATTCAGTTCATATCACATATTTTAATGTTATAATAATTGGTTAATAATATGAGTTCATATCAGATGTTTTTGTTGATGTTTGGTACATGAGTCAAAAATTGAACTTGTTGGAAAATAATTTTCCATGTAGTTATAGGTACATCATATCCAGAATAGTATTGATGTTTTAAATATCATATATATCCAGTATATATTCATTTTATACTATTCCATAGCATTTGGAGATAAAAACGAAAAGAACCATTCATGGAGACGGTAGGCCGTACGTACGCATGGACGCTACTTTCATTTCTATTTCGTATTTTATAGAATGGAATAATAATGATATAAAGGTATATTATAATTCCAGTATAATATCATATATAGTATCATAACTCTATCCTTTATACATCCCACATATAGTATTAACGAATCAAATCACTTTGAGGGGGCGGTAGTCCACACTTCCTTAAATGAAGATATCACGTTTACCCATAATGGAAACCATAAAGATATGCCACAAATGAAAAATATAGAAGCTTAAGTAAAACATAAACATATTATATATAATATATAAATATAGTGAAATCTTAATGGCCACCTTTTAAGGTGATATATGAGTGTTGAACAATCATCGTTTCGTGAGGCATAAATTCGCCATCCACGGAAATAGTATGTTCTTTAACCATTAGATGTAGGTGTGTGTAAGTGTAGCTCAAATACTTATTATAACAACATCCTAGTATATTTAAGACACTGGATTTGTTACAAAAGAAATAAATAAAAAGAGTTTATGGGGTTAGAGAATCAAAATAAAACAAAAGGACTCAAGTGAAGACATTACCTTAAAATCAGGTAACTCCCTTTGGTTTGAGCTCAAAGGCTTCATTGGGAAGACTTATTCCCAAAGTGAGGCTTCAAGGAGTTATAGAGGGATGTGGAGTTACAAAATGGGCAGGGGTTGGCCGAGCCAAAGGCTTTGGAAGTGGGGTTAAAGAGGTAGAGGTGGGGGCCTTTTATAAGAGGAGAGGAGGGGCACTCTTGGAAAGTAAAGAAATGATACTTTATTTTAGAATGAGTTTCGGATTTTAATGGTCCCACATTGATGTGTTTCGAGGATAAGGTTAAAAGGGTTATAAATACACCCATCCAATAGGTTTTGGACATGTTTAGGTCTTAGATTTTACATTATCTTTCCATTTTATTTAAATCATTTATTAATGAGGTAATCGCTGCATCATCATGATGTCCAAAATAATTTAATATATTTAATGTCTAAAAATTATAAAAAAACTAACATGATGTAGGGAATATTTTTATATTTCTAATTAATATTTATAGTAAAAAATCTGAATTTTATAACCCCATGTAACAATTGTTTTAGTAAAACATCTCATGTTTGTGTCATTTTTACTTTAACATTAAATAAAAAGTTATTTATGTCATTTCCCAACCAAAGTGGCTCCATGGGGTCCCCAAGTTGACCTATGGATTTTCTTGGTCGGCCATGACTCATCCAATGAGTGTAGGACATGTTTCTATGTCATTTAATTTTATTAAAACATTATTCTTTCCTTAAACTACACTAATTACCTCTAATCGCGATTAAAAACATAATAAGTTACTATTCACAAAAAATTATTTTAATCCCATTGAACCACATTTTTATTTCTTAATGACAAACATGTATGTCGGATTTTTGAAATTCAAAACACAAAGATGGCAAAATTTCATTTAAACGGAAAATCAGTTTTTATAAGTACCACTTAGTGGTTTCACTATTCATCAAAAATTGAAGTTTTTCAGAAAATTACGAAAAATTCACCCTAAGATATATTTGATATTCCAAATTCAAAAATTATTTATATTTTAAAAAATTCATAACATATAAGTTACATTAATTAATTTAATAATTAATTCCCGTTGTCAGAACAAATAGCATGTTTTTATGAAACAATATATATCAAAAGATTGACACTAGTTTAAGTCAAATTTGAAAGTGAAATTAATTCCAATGACCACTATTTGATTAAATGGTAAAAATATATTCTAATTTCACTTTAAAACCAATTAAAAAGATAATCTAATCATATAAATAAATTATATTAAAAAAAGGTTTTGAATTAAAATACAACATTTTTCACTATTCATTAAAAATTGAACTTTTTCGGAAAAATACCAAAAATTTACACAAAGTAAATTTTGATGTCCCGATTCTAAAGAAGAATTTTTTTTTGTCAAATATAACACATAAAATTTTCAAAAAGTGGATTTAAAAGATTTTCTCCATCAAAAGGTGGTTAATCGACCTTTTAAAGAATATTAGAATGTTTACGCTTAAAATTGGATTCATTCACATTTTTAATCCTCTAACATTTATTGTAAAAAGTTAAAATATTTGACAAAAATATATAATCATTTTTTAGTTAGTTCTATTCATTCCCTCCATCACAACAGTTAGGCGTTAACTACCATTTAAAATAATATTATTTTATTATTAGAGTGCAATGTAAGATTCCCAAGAAACTCGTTGTTGCGTGTTGGGTATGCCATCGAGCATAGCGTCCCCTTTAAAGTCATATTAATATTTTATTCACAAATATGGATAAATGTGAAAATGTCATACTCTTTATTTACCTAGGGTGTTACATCCTTCCCCCCTTTTTGGAATTGCGTCCTCGCAATTTTAAAATTGGGCTTGGAAACTTCATTGAAAATCCCACATCGGAACAAGAGTCAGTAAAACAATCACTTTAAAATAAAGAAAGATAAGTACAAAGGTCACCCGTGTTAACACATACTAGGTTTCCAAGTATGAAAATATGGACATGGAGGAAAAAACAAAGGGTCATGTTCTGATGGAGAGTGATAGTAAACATGTCTAGGAGAAAGTTAACCATAAGAAAATCACAAACTTGTGATGGGTTAAACGGTATTCGATTCCCCAGTAGGAAAAGTTAATAGATAACATTTTTGTTTTAAGTTACTCTTCATTGAGGAATTTATTTTTCATCTTAAGGAAACATACTTACTCGTCATGTTGACTTTCAACTTTTACTAGATTTCTTACACAAACTCATACTTTCCCCAAAAGACGAGTATTTAGGAAGACCTGTTCACATTAAGAGTACTATAATCAACTTCTAGAGGATCACATAATCCACAAAAGAGAACTATATACTTCCCATGTATTTAGAATTTAACCAAAACCAAAACCAAAAAGGTTAGTACAAGATCAGATAATCCAGAAAAGGATAACCCTTTATAAAAAGAAAATCTATTCTTTATCTCCAAAATTTGTCCAACAAAACCCAAAGTTCAACGAGGACTATTTGATATACAACTTGTCCATAAAATTCTTCAAAGTAAACCAAACTAATATTGAAACCCAAATATTTGAAGGATTTAGTCACATAGTCTTCCAAGGTACAGATTAACTTTTATCTCCAAATAACATCAGTTTCTCTTAAATTCTCATATTGAAAAGTAATTAACCTAATCACATATCCTCGATGATAGGTTAATCATTTCCATAGGTAACCCAAAATAAACTTACTATTGATTCCTAAAATCATCTAACTAAAACGAATTAGTCAAACTAACCAGGGACTTCACGTAGTCCAGTGGTAGGCGATAAATACCAGTCGCACTTTGGTTGTGGGTTCGATTCCCGCAGCTTTGTCTGACGCGACGGGTTGTCACACGGTCTGCGTGTTGTCCTTTTTCCAAAACTATATAATTCTTAAAACATTCCCCAAAATGAGATAAAATCTTCAAAAATAATCATAACATATTTTAACCTCAATTTTATCTCATGCCTTTTATTTTCAATCATAACATATATTAACCCATAATTACCTCAAAAGTAAGGATCATATAAACTCTAATGGTTACCTTTATAATTATTACCTGAACTTCCACATCGATTGGTCATCTCGTACATGATGCATTAGAGATCATACCAAGGTTCAAGTGGTTGATCATAACTCCTTGATAGTTGGTTTAGAAAAACCACAAGTTTCCTCATTGAATCCCCCATTTTATCTAGTATATTAATCAGAGAACCACCACAGTTTCCTTCAAACCTGTTGTCTCTTTGGTGCCTGCTAGATCCATCCATTCACTAAAAATAGAAATGTCAGTGTGAGTATATCAACAAAACCATCATGTACTAATGAGGAAGGTAAACACTAAGATATACTTACTCATTCACTTTATCTAAAACTAGGACTCTTTCTGAAATCCTAACCATTATGGTAATTTCACTTGTGCTTAAAGAATACCCTAACCTCTAAAGTTATCTAAACCGACCTTTGATAACAACTATAAGGCCCCAACCTTAAACCTTACTTAATCTTGAGTTATTACAAGATTACACATTGAGGATCTTTTCAGGTTTAGAGTTTTAGAGAATTAGATCATAAAACTTGCATTACATTCCACATTTAAACAAATTGGTTACATAAAAGATAGTATTCATTTTTCCCATCAACAGAAACATATTTAAAATAAAACATGGATTCTTTCTTGACACTTCCTTGACACTATCATCATATCATGTACCCTTCCCTTGACCTCTGAAAAACATTTCAAAAACTTTGGATGAGCATAAAAAGCTCAGTAAAGGATATAAAAATATAGAAAGTAAAATGAGTACATGTATACATATGAATGAAATCATACTTTACCCATAAAACATAAGAATTTTAACATACCTCATAAAATCATGAATAAATCATAGAAATCATAAGACATAAAGGTAACTTGAGGCATTCATAACATTATTACGTCGGGAGTAACCCTCTTGGTTACGTTTAGAATAGCCACCACAGTATATTCCCTAAATCTCTTCGGAGAAACCTTAACGTTTCACTCCTTCGCATTACCCAATGCATTGGAGAGCTATATTGGGCTCACCCGCCATTCGTTTTTCACGGAACCACCCGTCTTCATAATAATTCCCAAGAACTATAACATAATCGTATCACATATAACATGCATAAAAGAAACATAACATTTCCACTTTCAATCACAAGATATCAATACAACACATTGATATAAAAACATTATGAAAACCATTTTCAATACCAAAATAAAATAAAAGTAAAACATGGTATTTATTTTTCTTTTAAAAAAAGGTATGACTTGTAGAGGAAGCCGAAACTCAAATAATGGTCACGGCGGCAGAGAAGTCATTGTCACCGCATACGTACGACAAAAACATTCCCTTTTGTCGTTTAGTAAAATGATTTGTATAAAGAAGATTCCTTTTGGATAAACGTAAAATTCAAAGGGGTTTATACACCGTAGAAAAGAAGGTTGTGTATAAAACAAAAATATGCCTCAATGAATGGAGATTGAGATGAAGTCCCATACAAAGACAATATCCTTGGATTAAGGATAAATCAATTACATAATTATGTGTGACAAAAGAATACACCAAATATAAGTGGATATTAAGTATAAAACAATCAGAGGACATTTATACATATTCATATAATGACATATTCAAGGAGTACAAGTTTATCCCAAAGAATCAAATTTGGGTTAAGAAGTTCCCTTGCAAAAATTTGACAGCCTAACGGCGTCACTACAAAATTCAGAAAATGAGTTTATGAGAGATAAAAAGGGTATCTCATCACATGGACATAAAATTTAAATAAATAAGTATATAGAAGAAAATATCCCAAAATAATATTATGTGAATTAAAATACATAACAAAAGAAGTCTTTTAAAAAAGAGGAGGGTGAAAGGTTCCCTTACCGACATTGGTATCTTTCGAAACATACGCCCCGTGAAAGAAGGAAAATACAACATTGATGTAAATACTCATAAATGAAATTATATTACACAATGAGTAAAATAATTGGCAGTACATACACCACACAAAGGAAATTGTGGCAAATGTAGCATAAATCTCACGGGAAAAAAGTGAGATGAAAAATCCCTTACAAAAACTCGGCAGCCTAACGGCGCCACTTAATACTTACAAAATGGATTGATGATAGGAAATAGGGTATCTAATCATATCAACATAAAGTTTATAGAAATAGTAATATAAAAGAACATCCCCCAACATAACAAAGAGTAGCTTAAAAGAAGTTACATAAAGGAGAGTACTTAAAAAGAAAGAGAGAGGTTGGATCTCTTACGAAAATTCGGCAGCCTAACAACGCCACTCAAAACATCCAAAATGGATTTATGAGATATAATAGGGTCTCTCATCATATGAACATAAAAATTAAAGTAATAGTAATATAAAAGAATATCCCAATAACAAGAAAGATGAGCTTTAAAAGGAATGACATAAAAGAGTGTACTTTAAAAGAAAGAGAGGAGTAGGATCCCTTACCTCAAGTCCAACTTGTCTTGTTAGTTTCTTTATATTCCTGAATAATAAACTTTGGTCAATTTATAATTGCTTAAGTAACTCCTATAAATATTATTATTCAGTTCATATCACATATTTTAAAGTTATAATAATTGGTTAATAATATGAGTTCATATCAGATGTTTTTGTAGATGTTTGGGACATGAGTCAAAAATTGAACTTGTTGGAAAATAATTTTCCATGTAGTTATAGGTACATAATATAGAGAATAGTATTTATGTTTTAAATATCATATATATCCAGTATATATTCATTTTATACTATTCCATATCATTTGGAGATAAAAACGAAAAGCACCGTTCATGGAGACGGTAGGCCGTACGTACGCATGAATGCTACTTTCATTTATATTTTGTATTTTATGGAATAAGATAATAATGATATAAAGGTATATTATAATTACAGTATAATATCATATATAGTATCATAAATCCATCCTTTATACGTCCCACATATGGTATTAACGAATCAAATCACATTGAGGGGGCGGTAGTCCGCACTTCCTTAAATGAAGATATCGCCTTTACCCATAATGGAAACCATAAAGATATGCCATAAATGAAAAATACAGAAGCTTAAGTAAAACATAAACATATTATATATAATATATAAATATATTGACATCTTAATGGCCACCTTTTAAGGTGATATGTGAGTGTTGAACAATCATTGTTTCGTGAGGCAGAAATTCACCATCCACGGAAACAATATGTTATTTAACCATTAGATGTAGGTGTGTGTAAGTGTAGCTAGAATACTTATTATAAAAAAATCCTAGTATATTTAAGATACTGGAGTTGTTACAAAAGAAATAAATAAAAAGAGTTTATGGGGTTGGAGAAGCAAAATAAAACAAAAGGACTCAAGTGAAGACATTACCTTAAAATCGGGTAACTCCCTTTGGTTTGAGCTCAAAGGCTTCCTTGGGAAGACTTATGCCCAAATTTAGGCTTCAAGGAGTTATAGAGGGATGTGAAGATACAAAATTTTCAGGGGTTGGCTGAGCCAAAGGCTTTGGATGTGTGGGTAAAGAGGTAGAGGTGGGGGCCTTTTATAAGAGGAGAGGAGGGGCACTCTTGGAAAGTAAAGAAATGTTACTTTATTTTAGAATGAGTTTCGGATTTTAATGGTCCCAAATTGATGTGTTTCTAGGATAAGGTGATAAGAGTTCTAAATAAACACATACAATAGGTTTTGGACATGTCTAGGTCTTATATTTTACATTATCTTTCCATTTTATTTAAATCATTTATTAATGAGGTAATCGCTGCATCATCATGATGTCATAAATAATTTAATATATTTAATGTCAAAAAATTATAAAAAAATATCATGATGTAGGAAATATTTTTAGATTTATAATGAATATTTATAGTCAAAAGTCTGAATTATATAACCCCATGTAACAATTGTTTTAGTAAAACATCTCATGTTTGTGTCATTTTTACTTTAACATTAAATAAAAAGTTATTTATGTCATTTACCAACCAAAGTGGATCCATGGGGTTCCCAAGTTGACCCATGGATTTTATTGGTCGGAAATGACTCATAAAATTAGGGTAGGACATGTATCTAGGTCTTTTCATTTTATTAAAACATTATTCTTACCTTAAACTACACTAATTACATCTAATCGCGATTAAAGACTTAATAAGTTACTATCCACCAAAAAATTATTTTAATCCCATTGAACCAAATTTTACTTCTTAATGACAACCATGTATGTCGTATTTTTGAAATTAAATACACAAAGATGGAAAAATTTCATTTAAACGGAAAATCAGTTTTTATAAGTACCACTTAGTGGTTTCACTATTCATCAAAAATTGAAGTTTTTCAGAAAATTACAAAAAATTTACCCTAAGCTATATTTGATATTATGAATTCAAAAATGATTTCTATTTTAGAAAATTCATAAAATATAAGTTACATTAATTAATTTAATAATTAATTCCCGCTGTCAGAACAAATAGCGTGTTTTTATGAAACAATATATATCAAAAGATTGACACTAGTTTAAGTCAAATTTCAAAGTGAAATTAATTCCAATGACCACTATTTGATTAAATGGTAAAAATATATTCTAATTTCACCTTAAAACCAATTAAAAATATAATCTAATCATATAAATAAATTAGATTAAAAAGAGGTTTTGAATTAAAATACAACATTTTTCACTATTCATTAAAAATTGAACTTTTTCGGAAAAATACCAAAAATTTACACAAAGTAAATTTTGATGTCCCGATTCTAAAGAAGAATTTTATTTTGTCAAATATAACACATAAAACTTTCAAAAAGTGGATTTAAAAGAGTTTCTCCATCAAAAGGCGGTTAATCGACCTTTTAAAGAATATTAGAATGTTTACGCTTAAAATTGGATTCATTCGCATTTTTAATCCTCTAACATTTATTGTAAAAAGTAAAAAAATTTGACAAACATATATAATAATTTTTTAGTTAGTTCTATTCATTCCCGCCATCACAACAGTTAGGCGTTAACTACCATTTAAAATAATATTATTTTATTATTAGAGTGCAACATAAGATTCCCAAGAAACTCGTTGTTGCTTGTTGGGTAAGCCATCGAGCATAGCGTCCCCTTTAAAGTCATATTAATATTTTATTCACAAATATGGATAAATGTGAAAATGTCATACTCTTTATTTACCTGGGGTGTTACACTAGTTCCTTATTTTCTCTTGTGGAGTGATGACCTAAGGTGAGAGCCCATGTTGTTTCTTATTGATTATTGGTTTTGGTTGTTTTTTATCCTGGTTTTTATGGGAAGGTGTTGATGAATTCATTGATGGGGTGGTTATGAGAATCATTTGTGGATAATGGTTCCTATTTGGGTGATATATCTCAATGAAAAGGGTCTCCTTATTGGAGTGTTTTCTTCTTGTTTTCACACTTTTTTGAGAAATTATAAATAGAGGGGATACCTATGATGGTCTATTTTTTCTTAGGAATCCATTTTAGATGGGTGTGGTTGAATAGTGTTTGATGATGTTCAACTTTGTTTGAGGAATTTTATTTTTTTAGAGTATTTTAGGTGGATAGATTTATGTTGGATTGTGTTGAATGGTTTTATCCAGGTAATATCCTCTTTAGTTTTTTTCCTGACCCACCCACCTCAAGTTTTAAAGAGTGGAGGTTTTAGATTTCCGTTACCTTCTACTTTTGACCAATTGATTTCTTAGGGCAGAAAGAATTATGGTGGGGAGGATTATGACACCCCTATTTTTAATTTCCCTATTATTTTAACTAATTATTTATTTTTATCCTCACCCTTTATTTTCAATATGAATTCTATTATGTTTTAATGTTTTTAGATTTGTTTTCTTTTGTGCATAGTTTTGTTGGATGTGCACTAAAATGTACATGCATGATAGGAATGTACACATTCATATGATGCATGATATATATATATATATAAAATATGATGTTATATATATAAGTGTACATTTAATATATGCTTTTGATGAATGTATTTTTCATTCATGAAATGCATGGATATAATATGATATATTATATATAATATATATGCATATATATATTATTCATTTTCTACGTAATGGTTTCATCAGTTACAATCAATTTATGAACGAATTAAAGGCTATGAATTAATTTATATAAACTATTAAATGAATTATACCCCAACTGTGAGAAAAAAATACAAGGAATTGGAGGATCCTTGGGCTTTGGATATATAAGAGGATGAGATCCTCTCTTATTGGGTGTGCATTGTGTGTTGTATATGGGCCTATTCTAAACTCTCTTCCTCCTAAAACTTTTTTATCTATTTTGAGAAGTCTCTAGTTCCCATTTTGATATGGGTATCCTAATGAAACATTATTGGATCCTTTGGATTGTGTAATACCTCTTAGGAAGAGTGATTTTTTTCTATACTCTTCATGATATTCCTCAAACATTCTTTATAGACGAAAGATAGAGACTACTGTAACTTTCAAATATCGGATACTCTATTTTTTAGTATTATTTAAAAATTATTTATTGAAGATATATCTATGATATTTGGGTTGTATTACACTATTTATGGTCATTATATGACCATAAAAAACCCATAAGTGATATTAGAGGAAGTTTCTTTAAGTTTTTAACATGTTTGAATCACTGAGGTTTTAAGAAAAACGATGCACAACATTTTCTTAAATCTGAATAAGGTTTTATACCCTTACATGAGCTTTGTAAAACTAAATTTGATTTACCCTTATGTAGGTCAATTACAAAAAGTTTATACCCTTATAATTAAGGTCTTCATAAGGGTAACCACTTAATTACCTTTACAAAAATGGGTTGTGTAAAGGTACTATTATTATTCTATTGTTCTGTGTAAAGGTAAATATGATTTACCCTTACACAATACCCTTATGTAACAATGTAGCAGTGCGAAATAAAGGTAATAACCTTATTAAAAGGGTTCACAAAAGGGCCATCATCACTTTAAACTTACATATAAAAGTATTTTACCCATTTCATTAAGGTCCCTAATTTTTACTTTTACGTAAAGTTTGAATATTGTAACACACATAGAAAAGTGATAATTAAAAGACTAAATGTTATTACTCAAGTAAACAAGGTAAAACATTATTTTAGAGAGCCTACATGATTATAAATCCAAAATTAAGTGTAAATATCTTAGATTAGTGGTTAAGATGGATGACCTTTTGGTAAGTTTCCCAAGGTGTGTGTGAGTGAGGAAAAAGTATACTGAAAGAACATGTGTTGGCCTGTGGGGACAATACTTAGTCTGGTAAGTGACCCTGGTGGGTAATAGCTTGTGGTGTTCTAAGAAAGAAACCAAGATATTATAGGTGACCTATTGTGTCATATGACTAGGTTTATGGCCTGAGAGGCTGGGTTTTGAAAAATGGTATAAGATCCAATACCCAAACTAAAGTGCAAAGTCACTTCTTAGGTTTGAGGTGTGGCATCCACAATGATGGTGTTGTGCTTTAAATTGGGGATACTGTAATATCCTTGGAAACATGAGACTTAAAAGAAAAAATGTTACTCATGTCAACTAAGTGTTCCTTTATTTTTGGGAGCCTATCTAATTATTAGTCTGCTGTTAAGAATGCTTGTCTTAGATTAGTGGTTAGAATGTGTCACCTTCTGGGAAGTTTCCTAGGGTGTGTGTGAGTGAGGACAAAGCACACTGAAAGAACATGTATTTTCATATGGGGAAAATCATTAGTCTAATAATTTACCATGATGGGTAATAACCCATGGGGTTATAGGAAAGAAACTAATCTATTATAGGAGACCCATGGGTTCATATGACTTGGTTCATTGCTCGGGAGGCCAGGTCATGACAAATATTGGGATTACCTATACACAATGGAGTTTCATAAAGGTAATACCTTTACATGAGGGACCTATGTAAACATAATCTATGTATTAACTTTACATAGAGGCTAAAAATATCATTACCCTTAGACATGTCATTTTCATAAGGGTAATAAGGGGATACCATTACACAAAGTAGGGGTTATACGTAAGTGTAAATTGAAAATTGTTATTTTTTAACATATTAAATATTTTTTTGGTTTATAAATTGTTTATAAATCATGTTAAAAGTTATTTTGGGAGTATTTAATTTATATTTATTTTATAAATAAATAAATTAATGATAATTGTTTTATATAATTAAATAAATATTTATAGAACATTTTTTCCAAATATTAAAGGTTAATATTTTAAAATACATTTTGAAAAAATTAAATATCATGCCTTATGATCTAGAAATAATTTTTTAGAAACCATAAGAGGTGATTTATAAAGTGTTTTTATATTAAAAAATATATGATATTTAGATTATATAAATTTTTTATATAATATATATCGAATTATAAATTTTTTATAATCCATGAAATATCATATAAATTCCATTTAATATAAAATATAAAGGAGTTCAAATTGAAATTAATATTAAATGTTTATATTCTTTCTAAATAATAAAATATTTATAATTATCATTTATTTATGTATAGTTCATAAATGTATCATGTTTTGGAAAATAAATAAATAGTTTATTTATTTATTAAATTCCCTTGATATTCATATTTAGTAAATTTTTTATGAAATTTGAATATTGTTCATGCCCATTTATATGATAAGTTTATTATAGGAGAGAGCCTTAAATATCATGCTAGGTTTGATATTATAAAATTTATTTTTCATCTATCTTTCAATAGTTTTTTATTTTTAGTTATGATCTTGAGAATTGTTATGTAGAAAAGATTGTGCATATTAGGTGTTAAAGTTTTCATGAATTTAATTCTATCTTGAGTAAAGTCTCCCTAAGTATAGGGACTTCGGGTTAGACCACCTACTTCCTGGAGGCTTTCATTGGCTATGAAAGTGAATGGATTTGGATTTCTATCACTATAGGATTTATCACGTGGAGTTTTCAATCACCTATAACTCTATTCCTTTACATAAATAATTCATGTAACTTATTCATATGATGTATTTGGATAAGTGTGACTATAATTAGCTGCTATTTTTTGGTTATTAATATATACTTGTGGGTTGTGTAAAGAGTTACACATTAATGTGGTGTGGAAACATTAATTTGGTGGTGGGAATAGGTATTTCCAAAACTAAATTGTTAGAGGAATTCATATAAAAAGAGAAATAAAACATAAAAATATAATTATTACATATTATGTAATAGTTATGAGTTTAATATGCATATGACATGTATTAAATGGATGAGACTAAAAACCCCTCAAATACTAAGTTTGAGATTCCTTCCAAAGAAACACTTTTCAAGACCTAAATCATCCAATTGGGTATTATCGATCTTAGCACAAGTACTCATGAATTATCTTGATTAAGGAAATAAATCTATAAGTAACTTGAGATTTTCATGTTGTGTATTATCAATATCAACATGAGTATCCCTTGATTATACTTAGTTGGAATATTCTTGGTGTTTTCTTTGGGTTACACTAGATGGTAAGCCTTAATGGTTAGGATACCAGAGGAATACACTTGAATGAATCCATATGATGGATTTGGATAAGTGGTTATTTTCTCAACTATCCAAGAATCATAAATTTTATAATTGGGATGATACCTTCCTAAATAATCATTTTTTTCTTGTGTGATAATCGGTGTATGTTATTATTAAATATGGATCTTGAATCACTAAATTGATCTAATGTGTAGGGTTTTCATATTTCATGGGAGCACTTTTATTTAAACTCCTTAATGAAAAGATATAATATATGATACTCACTCATAAATTAATTTTTATTGAAAAAATTAAAGTTAGGGGGTCTAAAGTGATGAATCCCTTGAGAGTCACCAGTGAAAATTAAATTAGAATCATTTATAAGAGATCATATATCATGGAAAATAATGATACTATCATAGGGATCCCCCTTACTTGCAAGCTTGTCTACAGTGAAAATTTTCTCCCTCCAAGTGTGATAAATCTTCATTTCATTTATTAGAAGGGACCTGCACTTCCTAATGTCATACACCATAGACCATGGGAAATTGTTATTTCCTCTTATAAAAATGATAAAAAGTTTGAAATCATAATCAATTGAGTTAATATGTATATTGTACAACCTGCAAATAAGGAGGCCGCTAATCATGGATTTAACTTCCAATTCCATATAGAATACATTATACCCACTTACTGATATATCTTTTTTATAAATTATAGAATACCCAAACTAATCATATTGAGATAATTAATAGTCCTGACCTATAAAACAGATAAATATTGGTATCTAGGATTGAGAAGTGTTATCAAAGAGAAACATTCAGAGTATCTAAGTGAGAATATTATAGAAATAAATTTCTCCAACTCTAACTCATGAGTATTAGATACTAGGCGTGTGTCACACATTTTTTATGACAAACACAAAACCAAATATATGAGGAAATTGATGAATGGTGAAGAATACATTCATGTTGGTAATAGAGAAAAAGTTTCTGCATTAGAGGTAGACACTTATGAAAAGATTTTACCAACTTGATTGATCCTGGAATTGAAAAAATATTATTATGTTCTAGATATAAATAAGAATTTTATTTATATATCTTTTATGGAAAATATAGGTTTTTATTCATTATTAATAACAAGAGTTTTTCTATATATAAGAATGAAATGTTTTATGGCATTGGGAATATCATGAATGGTTTATATATTCTTCATTTGGATAATCCTATTTATATCATCCAAAATAAGAAGGTCATGGTTGATTCTAATACCACCTACATTTGTAATTGACTCCTTAGAAATATAAATAAGGAACACTTTCAAAGACTCCATAGTGATGGATTATTAGACTCATTAAATTATGAATAGTTTAATAAATGTGAATATTGTTTATTAGAAAAAAATGACACAGTCACATTTTGGTAGAAAAGGTTATAGGGATAGTGGAATATTGACTCTCATAAATAGTGATGTATGTAGATGAATGAGTAATCAATAAATTAGTGGGTTTAGGTACTTAATTACTTTTAACGATGAATTTAGTCTGTATGGGTATGTTTTTTTGATGAAACACAAGTATGAAAGTTTTGAAAAGCTAAAATAGTTCCAAAATGAAGTACAAAAATCAACTGGGAAAGTATTAAAGTCCTTCTATTAGATTAGCGTGGTGAATACCTGAGCCATGAATTCATAGCTCATATGGGAGATCATGGAATTACTTTACAACTAACTCCTCCTAAAACAACAAAATTGAATTGTGTATTTGAAAGGATGAATTATACCATGTTAGACATGGTTTGATCAATGATGAGTTTTTGTGACCTTACTATATCATTTTGGGGTTATGATATTGAGAATGCTGCATTCTTACTAAGATGTGTACAATCTATAGTAGTCATAAATAGAAAATATGATATATGGTATGGGAAAAATCCCAATTTATAACATATGAAGATTTTGGTATGTGAAGTATTTTTACAACGATTAGCATATGAAAAACTTGACTCCAAATATGATAAATACTTATTTTTTAGTTATCCAAAATAAATCATGGGATAATATTTCTAAAATTCTACTGATCATAAAGTATTTGTGGCCTGATGGGGTTTTTTTATTGAGAAGTAATATATGAGTCGAGGTGTCAATGGGAGGAAAATTAAACTTGGTGAAGTTCAAGTCCAACAAACATGAAGTGTTCTTGAGATGTAGGTTTAGCCAGTTTCACAAATAGTTATAGAATAAGAACCAACTCAAGCTACATAAGAACCATGAAGGCCATGTAGTATTGGTCAGGAACCCAAGAAATTTGGATTTATCATTAGTAATTATAATGAAGTAACATTCACAGAAGATGAAACTAATTCTTACTAAGAGGCCATTGAGAGTTATAATTTCAAGAAATGGTTAAGAGCCATGGAATCTAAGATGGAATCCATAAACCCTAACCAAGTTTTGAACACGGTGGATGTACCTAAAAGGGTGATACCCATTGGGTTCATGTGGGTTTTCTATAATAAAAAATGACATGGATGGTAGAGTTTCTACCTATAAAGCATGGCTGGTGGAAAAGGGTCACAAACAATTTCATCATATTGACTATAAAGAGACCTTTTCATACATTGTGATGATAAATTTAATTATGATTTTATCAGTTATAACAAAAAATTATGATTATGAGATATATCCAATGGATGTCAAAAATATATTCATTAAAGGGAATTTGGACGAGAATGTATATATAATTAAACCTTAGGGTTTTGAAATTCCAAATGAGAATGCTAAGGTTTGAAAGTTACAATGGTCTATTTACAGACTAAAGAAAGATAATTCGAGTTGGAACATCTTGTTTGATGATGTAATCAAAGAGTTTGGTTTCATCAAGAATGAGAATGATTAATTTTTATACAATAATATTAGTGGGATTATAGTATAATTTCTAATACTGTATGTAGATGACATAATACTTATTGGAAATGATGTACCAACATTTTACTTTGTGGTGATAAGGCTAGGTAAATGTTTCTCAATGAATGTAATGGGTGAAGTATCTTATATACTCAATATCAGGATCTATAGAGATAGATCTAAGAGACTGAGTTATAACACATATATTGTTAAAGTATTAACATGGAGAACTCCAAGAAGGGTTCTTTATCAGTGCTTCTTAGAACAAATCTTATGAATATTCAGGATTCTTATAAAGAGTTTTAAAGAATGAATATGATTCCTTATATATCCACCATAGGATATATCATGTATGAAATGTTGTTTACTTGACCTGATGTCTCATATGATTTAATTATAACAAGTAAATACCAATCTAATCCTGATAAGAATCACTAGACTATTGTAAATAACATCATTAAGCACTTTAGAAGGAAAAAGGATATCATCTTGGTCTTTAGAGGAGAGGATGAGCTCTGTGTAAAGGTTCACATAGATTATAGTTTCTAATTAGATAAAGATTATATGAAATATCAATATAGATTTTTGTTTGTCCTAAATAGTGGGGAAATTAGTTGGAAGAGTTACAAAAATTCCACCATAGAATAATCAACAACATAGAAAGAATAAATCACTACATCAGATGCTGTGAAGGAAACTATTTAGATCAAGAATTTCATTTTTGAACTTAGAGTGGTTCCTATCATCGAGGGATAAATAGAGCTATATTGTGAAAGATTTGTGTTGTTGGTCAGGATATGGGACCTCGTTCTCATAAAAGTACCAAACACATCCTTCACAAATACAATCTCATATGGGAGGTCATTGAGAGGTATGATGCAATGATTATTTGGGTGGCTATATAGATTAATGTAGCAGATCTATTGATGAAAACATTTTTGTAGAAGAAAAATGAGGGTCATGTAGAATCTATGGGTTTCAGAAACATGAGATATTGGCTATAATGGTTTTAAATGTATCATGTTATTATAATAAAGGAAATATCCAATTATCTTTCATTATTGTGTGCTACAATTATATTTTACATGAATATTCAAATTATAATATCCCCTTAAAGTGCGACTTTGAGT
The DNA here is from genome assembly GCA_963277665.1 of Viscum album. NCBI lineage: Eukaryota > Viridiplantae > Streptophyta > Magnoliopsida > Santalales > Viscaceae > Viscum > Viscum album. Next base: position 197,061,009 of record OY728133.1, on the reverse strand, counting down.
TTTCCCTAACCGATGATCATCATGGAACATAATGGGTTGTGATGATATGTAAAGGTTATATTAAATAGATTATTGTATCCATTATAAAGGGTTGTATATTAGATATGAAGAATATATTCATGACGTAATAATTAAATACTTATTACTTGGACTGATCCATGAAATTACATCTTATGGAATTCCATATGTTCATATATATACACAGGGGTGTATTATTATTATTAATCCTTATTACTTGAGGTTTGTGAGAAACCTAGAATTAGAACCTTCATACTTTGATACCCTAATTATGAAATTCAATATATCAAATTATCTAATCAGGGACTGGTTGGGTATGTTGTTGATTATATCTTCAGATGGAGTGAAACCAAGATGGGATTTGTCCACTTGTATGATAAGAAAAGTCATTTAAACCTTGATTAAATTCGACTGAGGAAATACACGAACATATTTATTTGTTTCATATATGATATGTTCAACTACTTGGATATGTGACATGTGATGTACTTATTATATAAATGAATGACTAGTGATGTATTCATCAACTTGGTCAGTCTTTTTTGGAGAATCAAGAAATGATGAGAGACCAATACTATATTGAAATGTTCCATGTATAGTGGTTAATCAATGTCATGTAAAAAGGGATTATATAGGTATACATATGATGTATATGATATATATTGTGGCGGTAATGTTCATATAGAGATATGAGTATGTTTGATGGATATCACACAAGACCCTTTAGTAGTTTGAGTAGAATTGATGCTTTTCCAGAGGATGTCCTTTTCTTACATTGATGAAATTGATATTTCATAGTTTTTTTCAATGCTTTTAAGGTCTATATGGTCACATAGTTAGGACCTTGGATAAAGATAATGTTTTTTATTTTTTTTCAAAATGAAGAGAATTTAATGAAAAAAAAATATCCAAAAGAGTTAGGATATATTCACAAAGAGTGGTGAAGTTTTTCATAAAGTCCTTATGGGATTTTAGTGTAGGTGGAGATTGTTGGATGTTTAATAAAATGTACATGCATTATATTCATGTACACATGTGTATGATTCATGATATATATGTATATATAATACAATATTATATATATAAGCATACATTTAGTATATGATTTTTGATGCATGTGATGATTTGATATAATATAATATATATTATTCATTTTACCCTAAATTGTTTCATCAGTTACAATCCATTTATGAATGGATTAAATGTTATACATTAATTCAAAGAATTTGTTCAGTGAATTATACCTCAACTGGAAGAAATGAATACAATGCATTAGTGGAGCCTTGAGCTTCAGGTATATAATTAGATGAGATCCTATCTTGTTTGGTGTGTGTTGTGAAATTTATATGAGTCTCTACTAAACTCTCTTCCTCTATAAACTATATTTTTATCATTTGATAAGGCACTATCACCCTTTCAGATTATGGGTATCCTCACAAATCATTTGTGAATCTTTGGATAGTGTAATCCCTCAGAGGTAGGGTTCTTTTCTTCACTTCTCCTCATGATATTCCTTAAACATTCTATAGGGAAGGAAGATGTAGACTACAACAACTTTCAAACACCATGTACTCTGTTTTACAATATTATTTAAACATTATTTCTTTCTGATAAATATACTATTTTTGGTTTGTCTTATACTGTTAATAGCCATTATATTATCATAAAAAACACATCAGGTTTTCAAAAAGTCACCAAAAGGTTTGTTAAACCATGAAGACATCCCTTTATTAGGGGTTTATTTTTCACACAGGATAGTGCACATAATTAGTTTGAATTGTGTGGGTATCTAAATATAAAATGCTCCTTAATTAATTTTTTAATGTGCAGTATTAGTGTGTAAATTTAGCATATTGTTTGAGGTAAAATATGTGATTCCTAGTGTAAATGATACAACTTAACTTTATATGGGTGTTTTTTGGCACATGAATTGTGCACGGTTAATAAAAAACCCACAATAAGCATGTGAAGTGCTGAGAATGATATGAAGATAATTTTTCATAGTTGGTTCATAGTTGGTTAACTATACGACCAAACCATGAAAGTGACCAGTTCTTAAACAATGACTCACACATATTTTCTTTACACTTTATTAAACTATGAGTCTAAAATATACAATCTACCCAAATTTCAATTAAATTATAAATTATCCATTCCCCCCTTTGTTTTTTAACTCCCATATTCTCCTCTTTCCTATTTATTCATTCTACTAAGCCTATTAGATCCCTGGGGAGATTTAACCCTCTCTTTTATTTGATTTATCGCTTTTTTATCCTTGTAATTAAAGTGTTATTCAAGGTAGTTTTACTCTTTTCTACTTGTTTCTCTATTTATTTCTTTTTCTTCCATATTCCCTATGTTCACCTTTTATCCTAGAACCCAAAATCCTAGTGCAACTAGGGTTCGGGTTTGGGATGGTTCTAACCTAGGTTTTTTCTTATCTAGGACCCATAAGGGGAGTTTAATTTCTTTTTTTATCATTCTCCATGGAAGTAAACATGTTATAACCTTGTTCTAATTCCTTTGAGGTGGGGTTTTCTTTTATTTTACATTATTTTCTAAATCATGTAATTCTTGAGTTTTAATCATTTATTTTTAATTAAGTATAAATGTATAATATGTTTTGGATAGAAATGTCAATTCTTTTCTATGAAATTAGGCCTTAGTATTAAGGGTTTTTACTATGTATTTTAAGTATTTATTTGAATTAAATATTTTTAAATTCTAGTGTTTATTAAATCACCCCTGGGGATCCTTTAAATGTTTTTAATGTAAATGTGGGCCTTGAACCTTATTTTGGGTTTTGGAAGGAAGGTTTCATGTATGTAATGAATGATTCTATATTAAAAAGGAGTGTATCCCAGATATTTCAAAATTATTTTGAAGAATATAATTTTAAGGAATAGGAAAGGGCATGGAATCCTGAGTCTTTGTGTGTGTGTTAAAAACCATTTGGAACCTTATAAAGTAAATTTTTTATTTTTGTGAGACTCTCATTTATTTCCACTTATTATTTTTAAAATTTTATGGGTTTTATATGATTATGTGATGGATATATGATGTGAAAGGGTGTATTATATGTGTGGGTGTTAAAGGTGATGTGTAAAAAATTAATTATGTTTTATTTTTTTGATAAGTAATTTAATTGATTGATCACTTCCATAGATGTTTGGTCATGGGATCCTGGGTGTCTTGGTGATATATCTTTATTCATGGTACCTTATTCGGTACAAATTCTATATAGTTCCCCTCTAGTGTGAGATAAGGATGTGCGTGTGTGTGTGTGGGGGAGGGGGGGGGGGGTCCATTATGATGAGGCTGGTGTGGTCTAGTTGCATGTATTGTGTTATGTTTGGGAATCAATGTATGATTATTATTGGTCTGTATTGGTTCTAGTACTAGTAGGATCATTACACACTAGTACCTAGGGAGTATCCCATGACATTTTTTCCTTGATTAATGGTTATTTAGAGGGGTTTTCATTTTTATATTTATTTTATCCCCTTATTCTCATATAAATTTTGGAACCACTTATGTTGTTGTTTTTATTTACATTTTCTTTTGTCCTTGTGGTGATCCTATTCTTTTACTTATAATATTTACGTTGGGGGGGGGGTCTGAATGGATTTCAAAAGTATTTTTCAGAAAAAAATTGAAATGGAAATGGCATGTCTTATAAATGAGATTTTCATGAAAAGTTTTAGAAAAATGTAAGATAGGTTTTTATTATATTTTAATAACAAGGGAAAAGTTTATTGTTTGATTTTAAAAATGGATACCTATGATTTGGTTTTAAAGAAAAGAAAGGTTTTTTCATTTATGGTAAGAATATGTGATTTGATTTTGTTATGGAGTTTAAAGATAGAAAAATTTATTTTCTATTGTATTTAAAACTAAAATTCATGACTTTTTTTTATTAAAGGAACTAAATAGATTCCGTAGTGAGATCATATTGGGCCTATTAGTTCAAACCCTCCATGAACACTCTTTTATGTGTGTATTCAACTCTTATGACTTTATAGGTTCCATGTTTTTTTCCTTTTTTTTATTATATTACTGGGATTATGATGGGTGAGTCGGGATTTAGAGGGAAACCATGGGTTTAATGGTGGTTATCAATAGTTTAGGTTATGTTTTGTTTTATTTTTGGTTATCTATGTATCTTCTAAGATGAACTTTCATTATCTGTATTTAGTTTCTTTTATTGTTTCTTATTATATATCTCATTTGGATGATATTATACATTTATGTAAATGGTTTGGATCATTATTTTTGGTTGTGACTCATTAGTTTTATTATTTATTTAGTTTTTTATTTTTAATATTGCATGGAAATCCAAAGTATGGATGACCCATTCCCGATTTTTGATAAAAGATCTGCTGGGTGTTAACTATGATTTGAGGGAAAAACCATTCCCAGGTATGTTTCCATTGATTCTGAGGAACCAGTTGCCTAACCATGGGGATAAAGAATACCCTACGAGTCTAGTGGTGAGATGGTTCGAGTGATGTGTTGGGTCAACCCATTTCTGTTCATTACACATAGAGTGCCTCATCTCTGTCGATATCTATGAAGTGATTTTTATAGTTATCACCAAATGATATCTGATGGATTCTCTCCTATATAGGGATATACACCATCCATTAGAATCCTCATATTCTATGAGAGGACCCTGAAAAATCCAAATGTGTGATAATACCTTCCCTAATAAAGAAAAAATTATAAATAGTCCAGAAGAGAGCCTTGGATATGGATGGAAAATTTCTTACACCCCTGATAAAAGGATCCCATTACTTTATATAATATTCCTCCATTTAATAAAGGGATTCAAATTTCATCTTTCAACACTTGGTAGCCGATATGCGTTACCCACAACACATTTTTGTTGGAGTATAATCATTTGAACATTTCAAATTATTATTATATATTCATATTACCATAAATTATTCATCTCAATGATCCATAATTGAAGGAACCTAAGAAGAATATGAGGCAATATCCATGAACCCATTTTATAATTCCATCATACACTATGATAGTGGTTATTCCATGCCTTACATTGTATTAGTAAATTATAGCCTATAATATGCATCACATACATATATAAGCATATGATATAGATCAATTTTTAAATAAAATTGACATATTTTTAGTATATATCTATCAATATCCCACTTTCACTAAAACCCCATAAGGACCCACTACAAAAAACAATTTTCTACATTTTCTAAAAACATGACTATTTTTTAATTTAGTCAGGTTTTCTAAAAAACATGGGTAATTTGACAGTGTTTTTATATGTGTTTTAAAACATGTCTAATATTTGATTAAAAAATATTTTTCAAAAAATGTGGCCAATTTACCAGTGTTTTTAGATAGGTTTTAAAATGTGGATAATCTTAATTTTAACTGCATTTTAAAATGAAACTAAATTAAACAAGGAATTAAAAGCTAATTATTCAATATATATATATATATAATTTTTGTCACATTATAAAATTTAACACACAAACATATAATTTTATATATGTGAAAACATAATGAATTTAATTTTAATTGAAAAATTAATTTAAATAATATATATGCATGTGTATGTATAATTACATTTAATATATATATATATATATTATAATATTAAAAATAACATACATGAAAATTATATATATATATATATATAAAACATATATAAAAATATGACATAACATAAAAAATAAATGTTATTTATATAAAATTAATATATATATATACATATAGAAAAACACACACAATGTAATGCCCCAACCCTAGAATCCTGGAGATGGTGAATTACTTAATCACATTGGAATAGATACAAGCTTCAAATCCTAAGTTACCGAAAAATTTAGCAATTTTGGAAAACAATATTACATACATGAAACCCATATTACATTAGGAGAAGAAGTAAAGAATAACAAAAATAAAATCTTAGCATCCTTGAAACTCATTCAATGGATTCCTTATAATGACTTGGATTTTCTTGATTTTTATTTTTGGAAATTATTTAGGAAAATTCTAAGACCATGCGTTGAGACAGCGTGTGATTCCAAGGCCCGATGTACCCGGAACAATTCGTTAAAAAAATGCAATGTTTTTAATATCATGCACACATGACTTTTCTTAAAAAGTGAAATAACTTTTAAGTGGTTGTCTGGATCATAAATCTTTGGGAACCGTTGTGCTTAAAACAATGGCTTTACCCTAGGTACAACCTAACTTTGGTCGGTGCATGTCATATATATTAAAAGTCACCAAGGGCGTAACCATAAATAAAATAATTAAATAAAAATTATTTTATTTTAAAATCCTAATAACTCATAAATGGAAACTCGGATTGGGAATCTGTTACCACTATAAAGTTCATAAGGGGGTGTTTTCCCTAGATGAGACCTAACATTGGCTGATGTAGGTCGGCTGCGAAAGATAGTTTTTGGACGTAAATGTCATTAAATTAATTTAATAAAAAATATTTTTGATGCAACATTAGTTTTCTTTTAATATTATACATTTTCAGGAATCCAAGGTTTCGACATAACCTTAGAAATCTTCTAAAGAAAGGAGAAAAATCTCTCTCCAATGAACACTAAGTGATTGGAAAATCATGAACAACAAACCTCTAATTCATAGGATCTTGACAACGGGAATGACGTGATAACCATTCTTCGTCATCAATCGAAACGAATCAAGTTAGGGTGTTTTTATTTTGATTATTATTTTCCCCATTCTTGAAAATCAATGACGAATGTAGATCAAACAATGAATAGGTTGACCCATGGACCACTCATTCTTATGTGATGGTCGTAATTGCAGGTTTTATTCTCAGGGTTGTTTTGATTAAGGATTTGATACACTTTCATGATCATTATTATGGAATAGACTGAGGCCAAAATGAAAAACGACCAAGGTTCAATCCATGGGTTCTTCTATGTTTTTTTCTTCCCTAATGTTCTTCATGTTCTTCAAATTATTTATGGTTTATGAACGGATGATCATTGTGCCTCTGCTTCTTTGCACAAAAATAAAAAATTGAAGATCCAATGTTGGGATGACCTACTAGAGTTGCGATGATGACGAGGACAGACAAATTGAAGTGAGTCAGGATATATCACCATTCGAGTGGTTTTTCATCAGGATGAATTGTGATGTTGATCTGAGTATAGGACAATGGACAATGTGACCTAAATATCACATATGTGCCTCCATTTTGAAGAACGGAGCACAGGAGGAGAATCGGTGACCTGCAAAAGGGGTCACTGGTGCACTAGAGGCGTGTTGTGGTGGCAGTAGCCATGTGAACCACATATCAGCCATGTTTGGTGGAAAGTGATGGTAGCAGTCCATGAGGAGGTGGAGAAAATAGTGATTCCATGTTGACCAGTAGGGCATGTGGTTGGGCAGACTTTGTGCGTCGTAGAGAGCTGGCCCGCTCGCCATGCGGGCCGGACAAGGGAGTCAGGTTGCTCTAGCAGGCCAGGTCGGACTAGTCCCTATGAAACAGATTGGGTTAGGTCAGTGGTATCAGGTCAGTTGATGGGTTAGACTGGGCCCCGTAGGATGGATCAAACCTAGACTAGACCCAAATCATACACTTTCAGTAAAACAATCATAACCTCTAAACAGAGAGGTCGTTTTATGAGTTGTCTATAACGTTGGGACCCTTGTGATGTGGAAGTCCTTTTTAAATATATTAGTGGTTTTTAGTTATACTAGAAGAGGTTTGGAGTGTTCTCTTTGTCTATTCCTTTTAGGGTTTGACACGGGATCACATTATTGTCATAGAGGATGACCCATGTTCAGAAATTATTTGTCTCAACCCGGCTTCGATAGTTGACTTTGTGGGTTGGAGCACGTATCACACTAAGAGGCCCGATGGCCCTCACTTCTCTTCATGTTAGCTTAGATAGGGTTTATAGAGATAGTGTGACCAATATTTACATGTTAACCACTCTTCTATCTAGGACAATGTTTCGAGTTGGGGTTGGAGTCCCCCTAGTGAGCCTGGGTGTGGTTGACCCCCTATATGTTTATTGAGACTCTGTGTCTTATCAAAACTCCTTGTATTAATAAAAATCCATGTCTTATCAAAACTAAGTGTCTTAGAGAGACTAGATGTATTAGGGAAACTATGTAACTTGTTAAGACCATTGTGTTCTCTTGGTTACTTTTTGTAGACCTATTCAACATGATTACTATTAGATTTCTTAAGGAGTGAGATCTCCTGGATCGAACATTCCACGAGAGAAACCATATGGATGGCCATGGATGAAAACTATTAGACTTGGAATATTTTATGAGTATACCTGGATGTTCTTGCTATATGTGTTGTAGAGATATACCTTTGTTGAGATGACTATATATTCTTAGTGATGTTTCCTTTATGGTATTGTAATTTGTATTTTAGGGGTGTCCTACTAAGTATTTTTTTACTCACCCCTGCATGAGATTTTCCCACACGTGTCATGTGTTGTGCAGATGATGGAACTTATTATGGAGCTCCATGAAAACCAATACCATATGGTAATTGGTGATTTCAAATAGACCGGGGTGTGCTCATACAGATTTAGATAGCTGACTAGTACCTTACCCTTTAGGTTGGGTTTTCTACGGATGAGTTTCAAGAACTTTTTCATTCACTTTTACAATCTCTTTCTTTTGGTGGGTTTATATTCTGGCCCTATTTACTTTTCAGTATTCTACTGTCATAATATGTGGTTGGTATATTAGTGTATTCATGCTTTGGTTACTTAATGTTTTTACATTTCAACATTTTGGGTTTGGAGATGTGTGCATGTGTATAATTACTTAGGAAAATGCCTCCCATTTGTGGGATATTCCTACTCAGTGCTTGTTGCTATCCCCTGAACTATTGGAGGTGGTATTGGGGTAGTCATGGAATATGACCCTCTAGGATGGGTTGTGACATTACTCTTAATAACTTGGGGAAAGGAAACATAATAAGGGTGAGCTCAGATGCCCAATAAGGGTGAGTACCGTGGAATCAATAATGAATCAATAAGAATTGTTAGAGTTGGTGTCCAAGAACCAACTATTTTTACTTTTATTACATGAATATTTTTTTGTATTTAAATATTAAACATATTATTACATATTATTCATTTTTCTTCATGACTATAATTTAATTATGTCCTAGAGTATTATTTGCATTAATAAGGTCATAGTAGTTCCCTTCTATAATGAGAACCTTGAAGTGATATGACAATATTCTTAAATATAGTTCTATAGTTGGAAGAAATACTATGATGAGACACATAGTATACAAACCATCAGGTGTGAGTACTCATAAGTGGATGAGACTTCTTATTATGAAGTTCTCAGTTGATAATATCCAAGATGAGATATTATGAGAATAGACCCGCCAGTATGAATTTTTTATGTTTTGGTGTCATCAGATATTCATATCTGTGAGCATGTGTAATGGTACTTAGACTTTAATATTATCATTAATACATGTCATGACTTGTGCACTTTGATTTAATGATGAAAGCTATCACATCATATGTTTACAGGATGTAGGGTACATAGGGGGCGTCATGAATGACATGTTATTAATGGATAAGTTGAGAAAGGATTTGTACATTACATTTATGGAAGTTGATATCTCGGCCCTTTGATTGAAATAGAACTATCACCCTAAATTCCAGGGCCATTATGTAATGAAGAGTTTATTTTAGGTATTCAAATAATAACGTATCAAGAATATAAGTTAATGAAACTATCATGAAACCTACTTGATGAGATATTGTGACAATGGGATTATATTACACAGTGAGTGTTTGTATGTGGTTGTCTTCATTGAAACTTAAGTTCTTTCTCTTAAATTCCTTGACCCATTGCTAGATAGTAATATTGGACTTTAGGAAAGCTCACCTAATTACAATGAGAATGAATCTTAGAGGGTCACACACTAAGTGTTTCTGGTGGTCTCGATTAAATTATATTTAAATTTAATTAATGGAATAAATATTATTCTCATGACTGGGGAATAATTTTATTAAAGTTAAAATTATTTCATAAATTAAATACATATTTATTCATTGGATTTTGAATAAAATATATTTATTTATTTTATTGAACATTTAATAAATATTTATTTAATAGTTTTTAAACAAAAAATTTTATTTAAGAGAATAAAATATTTTATTCAGGTGTTCAATAAATGGAAGAGGAGTTTGAATGGAACAAGACCATGTCCATTGATAAATTATTTATTTAAAAGTTTCTAAATAATGTTTATCTAGTTTTCACAAGAAATAATAATAATACTGTTATTATTATATGGCATGAGATTTCATTTATGGTTCTATTTTGTGCAAATTGGAGAACCACAAATAATGGTGCTGTTATTATTATTATGTGGCATGAGTTTTCTCTAATAGTTATAATTTAATTTAATCTATATTTCTCAATTAAATGTTGTAACTAAAACCTCATGTTGATTAATAGGTAGGTATATTTATTATGCCAAACCCTTGGTGAATTGAGATTTGTTGATCCAAACATTTTCTCTCTTGACTCCTCTTATCTATCCCTATCAAGAATGAGAGAATTTCTTTAAGACCAAAGAATGAGTAATCAAGACTAATCGATACAAGATATTCGCTTCACCATGCTAGTACCTAGAGAATGAGTGGTGTTGATCGAAGACCATTAGAGCATGTGTGGATCACCACTAGAGGTATTCTACTTTGGATCATCACAAGCACAATGAAGGCAATACAAAAGGGTCATTCTGGAAGATCAACGATCATAAACCAGTAAAGTACCAAAGACATAGGTATTTAATTTCCTTAGAAATTAATAAATTAATTATAAACATGATGTGAAAGATCCTCTTTATTGGATCCTACATTTTTCTTCTCTTTGTCTAAATATTTGATTTTAATTCATGGATACTGGTGTTCATCGTCGTATTGATCTCATATTTGTCATCGATTATGAAAAAAGAAAAGTTGGGCCCTCCCAACCGCCATGATTCCACTACACCCAGATCCTTCAAGTGGTACCAGAGTGGGATCATCATTGTTTATAATTATTTAAATAATTCATTGATGATTTACATTTTAATAATTTAGTTTTTCAATACATATTTAATCTTTCTTGTAATATAAATTTTGAGATATATTATTTTCTTTCTATTTATCATAGATCTAATAGAAAAATAATAATTTTTTGGTTAAAATTAAATCGAATATCTCATTAGAAGGCATCAAAGATTCTATCTAGGTACCACAATAGTACATGTCATGTATTTGGTGTTACACACTGTGTAACTACCATACACACCGTGTTGTTGTTTTCATTACATCAGGAGTAATTTAGCCATTAATCAATCCATGTGAATTAATGACACATGGTGTAGTTAATTCTTACACCATGTGTTGACCAGGATATACTGACACGCGATCAACCATATTACACGCCACATGGCCCACTGGACATGGCATGTAGTCCCTTCGGGTCAAGGGAAAAACTATGTATCCCATACATGGATAAGCCAACCAATAACCGTGTATCCTAGAGACAACACAGTGTGTGGCCCACTGGACACACTGTGTACTCCGACATTTCCACAGTACACCTCACACACCCAGTCCCTATGTGTGTACTTTAGATAAGAAGATGAAAGCAATACAAGCCGTGTAGTCAGAAATACACACCGTGTACTTTACCAAATTACACAGAATTAAAACTTTAATTTTTGTGTAATGTTAATAATTACATATCATGTAGATTCTAATGGGTGTTCATAATGTTAATTCCAAGGTTATGGATGAGAATCTTAGAGAAATTCAAAAAATTACTAAGATAAAAGGATTGATCAATTAAATATAATAATTAATTGATTCAATCATGATTTATCTTAATAATAATTATTAAATAATTGAATGATATCATTATTAAATGAACAATTAATTTCATTTATGTGGATGATCATGAACTAGAATAGACCTTTGTATGTGATTGGTTTCCTTTTAATTTATTTTAAATTAAATTGTTGGCGTATGTTCCATATCTCCTCATTAATATATAGGTATTGTATGACCATGGTTTCTTTTAGGTAAACACCCTTTTTACCCCTCACCTGCATGAATCATATGTAATGAATGAATCTCCCAAGCTTGTGGAGGTGGTTCAAGTAAGGAGATGAGGTGAAACCAATCCAAGGAGATACAAAGGTGGACATGTGCATGAACTATAAATGGTTCAGGTGTCTCTAACTTAGTTCAACTATTATTTTATCAATCGCTAGTAAAATAACCATTAGGAGATATCATGATCATGACCTTTATTTTATTTCTTTCAGTTTCATGGTTTTTCATTATTGATGTATCATCATGACTACATAATTAATGAATTAACAAGCATGGAAGATGGAACTAAAATAAACTAGACTTATATGTAAATATTATCAATACATGGTTAATCATTTAAGTAAGTTCCACTTAACATTAACAAGAATGTGATAAAGATAATAAATAAATTTATGCATAAGAGATAAAAATACCTTAATAAAATATTTGGTCAGACTAAGCCTTTTGTTTCTTGATTAAGGGAAAGACTCAATAAAACTATGTGTTGAAATGGCACCGCAATCTACCGGCGCGCTCCCTGCTAGGTTTTCCTTCCCCCACTCGGCGGTATGACCTACTTCCTCCTCACCTCGCAGTGGTGGCTTTCTAATCCCCCTCTCACTGCTTCAGTTTGAGATCGGGACTTCCACCTTGCTTTCCTCTACACCTCTGATTTCTTGCAGTATTCTTATTCTTCAGATTCCTCTGCGACATGATTTTTCTTTAGATTTGCTTTGATATAGTTCTCCTTACTTCATTGTGGCTCTTTGAGCAGGGATGGGTGAGGATGGCAGGTTCCGGCTTCTTCGGGGGAGGTGCACGTCGAGCTTGCGGGGTTTGCGACGGATTCAGATGTTCTTTGTCCGATTTGTGTGGAGGTCTACGTCTAATTAGGAGGTATCAACAGAAGGTTTGGTGGATGATTGCAAGGTTTCCAGCTTCCTGCTTTTAGTTTCCGGTGTGCTGGCTTGATCTGCGATCTCTTGTTTTGGTTTCGGTTCTGGTCTTGTCTAGGTAGTGTTGGATGATGGTTTTTGGGCTTGCTGGTTTCATTTTTTCATCCCTCCTACCTTCAAATTCTCTCCGTCTCGGTCAGTTTCTTTTTCTTCTTCAGTCGCGGACCTTCACAACACTCCCTTATGGGAGTTGGGAGCTCAGACAACGGCGTCCTCGGAGGTTTCTTGTTCAATCTTGTGTGGCGATCCTCTATTTGGATCATGCAGAGGTTGAATTTGGTCTGATGATGGTGGTGATTTATGAGGTGGATGCATGAGTGTTATTTGAAGCTTTGGGATGTTTTTGATATGTTACTTCTATCTGTTTTCTCCCATTGCTGCGTTTGCTGGATCAAGCTGTCACTAGGAAACAATTGTTGTGGTAGGCACTTTTTGTTGGTCTCGCTGAATTTGGATGGCATGTTCTATCATGCAGATTGCGTTGGGTGGGCGACCTCAATGGAGGGATGGGTGTCTTGGCACCCATCATTCATCCATCTATTCTTTTGGATGGATGGGCACCCGGACTAAACTTGCATGGTGTTCTCTCTTGGATGTTGCGGTGCATCAGGTTGATGGTGCAGTGAGTCTTTCATTGGCACTGTCGTGGGGTGGCTCGAAAGAGAGATAGGTGTTCTAGCACCTATCATCTAGTCCTCCTCTCATATTTCTGTATGAGTTGGAGGAGTTCTCTACTTTGGATGTGTTTCCAGCACGACACATTTCATCGTAGAGGGAGTGACACATCATCTAGGTGGATTTTTCTGTGGCATTTTTTGTTTGGGGGGGGGTGATGATACTTTCTGGCTGGTTCCTGCTTTGATTTTTGTTTCCTTTTGGCTTTTAGACCCTTGTTGGCCGTTTTGCCTATTCTGTTAATATGTCTTTCATTCGTATCTATAATGGGTTTCTCCTTATTCCCTTCAAAAGGAGTTTCTTTTTCAATAAACTGAGGCTTTCCCCCTTTAACTTAAAAAAACGATGTGTCTGACCAACCCTTGTTGGGACACTTACTTTTATACAGGAATATCTTATGAAAGTTTCGGGTTGAAATAACCATTTTACATCAAGATGAGTATCCCTTTCTAGACTTGGTGTAAATTTAGAGTCAAGTGTTGAGGAAATCCAAGTTAGGATTTCAGGATTGGGGGTCCACTCAACAGATCAAGGAGATGAAATCCCATAGTTGGAAAAGACCTTCCTACCTAAATACCTCAAAATAGATTGGCTAACACATGTTGGGGTTATCTAAAGATGAATATGGATCCTTTCCAATATAATTTATTAGTAATTAGACATTCTGAGTTCAATGGTGAGGAACATTGAGACTTGATAAAATATTGAGATACTTAATGAAATTAATTTATTATTTCTCATAAAATGTAATCAAGAAAGTACTAATTATCTACTCTTTTAATTGTAGAATAAAAATGGAAATCTCATCAACCACACTATCCTTATGATCAATACTATATAAAGACAACATCCTCACCGGCAGAAACTTTCAGGAATGGTTTAGACACCTTCAATTCATTCTATGCTATGAACGGAAATATTACGTACTAGAGTCCTCATTACCTGATCCTCCTGCCCAAGAGGTGAGTGATGAAGAGTTCCTGGTCTATGAGAAACATATGAATGATGCGGTCTACATTCAATGTTTGATATTATCATAAATGTCTAGTGAACTCAAGAAGTCTCACAAAAACATGGATTCCTATAGCATGCTTGAGAATCTTTGTAATCATTACTGGGAGGGAGAATGACAAGAACAATTTGAGATCTCCAAGGAACTCTTTTTGAGTAATCTTTGAGAGGGATCCCCAGTTGGGCCTCACATAGTCAATATCATTAGATACATTAAGTGCCTAGAGGTTATAGGTTTTAAAATCATTGAATAATTGGGTACCAATCTCATTCTTACATCACTCCCTCAAATCTTCTCTAGTTTTGTTGTGAATTTAAATATGAAAAACATTTAGAAGTCTCTATTAGATCTTCTTATCCTTCTTCTCTAAATGGAAAAAGACATGAAGCACGAAAATCCAAATGTCTTTATGACGAATAAGAGGAAAGGTAAGATAAAGAGATTTAATCCCAAATCTTCTTCACACCCTTCTAAGAAAAGGAAGATCAAAGGGGAGGGAAGAGAACATGAATTTGTTTGTTTCTCATATGGCAAGAAGGTCCACTGGAAGAAAAACTACACCCAATTAAAGAATCAAGGAGAAGCTTCTGGTGTGTTTTTTATTGAGTTCAATTTATCTATTTCTACAAATTGGGTATTAGATACAACTTTTGGTTCTCACATATTTATCCAAATACAGGAACCAAGTTGATTCAATAAAGTTTACTGAGGGGAGGTAGATCTACAAGCATCCAATGGATATTGAATTGTTGTTTTAGCTGTCAGGGACTACCACCTAACGTTGCCGAATGGGACAATCTTGGTATTAAATGGTTGTTATTACGTGACTTCTGTAACCAAAAACATTATTTCTATATCTATACTAGATACAGATGGATTTATTTTCAATTTAGGAAATGAATTTTGATTATTTTATAAATATATAATTTTTTTTGGTAATGCACATTTATATAATGGTATTTACATGTTGGATTACAAAAACCAAGTAATGGAAATCGATACCGAAGCTACTTCACATGAATCATACCACACCCAACTTTGGCATCACTGGCTACGTTATGTAAATGAGAAAATCTTGACAAAGTTACATCGAGATGGATATTTAGATTCTTTCGAACTAAAACCACTTGGTGCATGTCACACATGCTTACAAGAAAAAATGACCAAATCCCCATTTAGTGGGAAAGGTGAAAGGGCCAAATAGCTTCTTGAAATGGTTCATAATGATATGTCTGGACCATTTCAAGTTAAAGAAAGGGGTGGGTACTCATAATTCATTAATTTTACTGATGATTTTAGTATATATGGATATATATACTTAATAAGGCATAAGTCATATTCATTTGATATGTTCAAGGAATACAAGAATGAATTTGAGAACCAACATGGTGACAAGATTAAGAAACTACACTCAGATTAAGGTAGAGAATATTTTAATCAAGACTTCATTGATTATTTATGGGAGTTTGGGATTCTATCCCAACTCACTCTTCCTTACATGACCCAGTGGAATGGTGTAAGAGAAAGGAGGAACCACAAATTATTGGACTTGGTGAGATCAATGATGAGTCATGAAAGTCTTCCATTATCCTTTTGGGGATATGCATTACAAAGAGTATCACACATACTAAACCAAGTACCAACTAAACTAGTAAATGGTATTCCATATGAGATTTGGAGTGGAAGAAAATCCATGTTATCAAATTTAAATGTGTGGGGAAGTGAAGCATTTTTAAGGACTCTTCAGGTGAAAAAATCAATCCCTAAGGTACAAAGTGTACCTTTATAGGATATCCCAAGGAAACAAGGGGATATTACCTATACGAACCCTCAGAAAAAAATGTTATAGTTGAATGACACACCATATTCCTTGAGAGGGATCAGATCTCTAAAAGAGATAGTGGGAGTGAGATAGATTTCAATGAAGTCGAGGCTCAAGGTACATAAGATTTGGTACAAAATAAGATTCTATAAAGCCCCATGGAAGGAATATTTGTTCCATAGACACAAGTACTGTATAGGATTACAAGATAGGTTATGGAACTAGAACGATAAAATTTTATAGTTACTAAGGATAATGACTCATTATTAGTTTATAATAATGATACTCTAACATACAAGGAATAAGTAAGTGGAATATATGTTGCCAAGTGGAAAGAATCCATGAATTATGAAATGGATTCCATGTACCAAAACCAAGTTCTGATTTAGGTAGATCCTCCAGTAGATGTTAAACCTGTTGGTTGAAAATTTGTATTTAAGAAGAAATTGGACATGGAAGGACAAGTTAATACCTATAAGGAATGATTAGTTGCAAAAGGTTTTAACCAACATCAAGTAATTGACTATGAATAAACATTTTCTCCAGTTTAAATGTTGAAATCCATCAGAATTATTCTGGGCATTACTACTTACCATGACTATGAGATTTGGAAAATGGATGTCAAAACAACCTTCCTTAACGGGAACCTTCAGGAAGATGTCTATATGACATAACCTTAAGGGTTTGTGACTCCAAAGGATGCCAATATGAAATTCAATTTTCAAAAATCGATTTATGGATTTAATAAAGAATCCATATCATGGAACATTTGTTTTGATGAAGCCATACAGAAATTGGTTTTATAAAGAAAGAATGTGAGACTTGTTTCTAAAAATGGTTTAGTGGGAGTGTAGTCATTTTCCTAATAGTATATTTTGATGAAGTATTACTTATTGGAAACAAAATACCCATCTTATAGTCTATTAAGGCATGGTTGAATAAATTATTATCCATGAAGGACTTGGGAGAGTCAACATATATTATTGGGATCAAGATCCATCATGATAGATCCAAGATATTGCTGGGCCTAAGTCAAAGTACATACATTGAAAAGATACCTAAGATATTTATTATGGAACAATACAAGAGGGGATTGTTCTAGAATCACATGAAATTCATATTTCTATGAAAATGTGTCCTTAGACACATGAAGAAAGAAAGATAATGGAAAATATTCCATACACATCAGCGATTGGGTCAGTCATGCATGCTATGATATGTACTAGGATAGATGAGGCCTATGTATTGATTGTGGTAGGAAGATATCAAGATGATCTAGTTGACTACCATTGGATGATAGTAAAGACTATCCTTAAGTATCCAAGGAATACTAATGATATGTTCCTAGTGTATGGAGGATATGAGGAACTATACATTATAGGATATGAAGATTCAAGTTTACAAACTAATAAAGATGACATGAAGTCACCAATGAGATACATATTCACTTTGAATAGAGGTGTTGTGAGCTGGAAGAGGTCAAAGCAAGGTGTGGTCGCAGATTCTATAGTAGAGTTTGAGTATATCACAACTTCTGAGGTAGCTATAGAAGCAGTTTGGATGTAGAGCTTCATCCAAGAGATGGATGTGGTTTCTAGTAGTAAATATCCCATCACACTCTATTGTGATAATATTGTAGAGGTGGCTCTCAAAAAAGATCCAAGGTCACATAAGTGGACGAATCACATACTTTGTAAGTATCATCTCTTGAGGGATTTTTCTTAGAGGGGTGAAGTTTTAGTGAGCATTATTTCCATGGAAGATAATGTGGCAGACCCCTTGACTAAATTCTTAACTTAATAGAAACATGATCATCATGTGATGTCTAGTGAACTGAAAGTCATTGGAAGTTGGCTCTAGTCCAAGTGGGTGTTTGTAAGATTTGGTGTCCTAGAACCAAATGTTTGTACTTTTATTACATGAATATTTAATGCATTTAAATATTAAACATAGTATTACATATTATTCATTATTCTACATTACTATAATGCTATAATTTCCTAGAGTATTTGCTGCATTAATAAGGTCATAGTAGTTCCCTACTATGATGAGAACCTTGAAGTTCTATTACAATATTATTAAATATAGTTATGTGGTTGGATGACATAAAATAATGGAACACATATTATACATACCATTAGGTGTGAGTACTTTTAAGAAGATGAGAATTATTCTCATGAAGTTCGCACTTGGTAATGTCTAATATGAGAGATTATGTGAAAAGACCCACTAGAAGGAATTTTAGATGTTTTTGTGTCATCAGATATTCCTATTTTCGAGCATGTGTAACGGTCCTTAGACTTTAATATTATCATTAATATGTGTCATGACTCCTGCAATTTGATATACTGATGAAAATCGTCACACCATATGTTGGTGAGAAGTAAGGTACATTGGGTGCATCAAGAATGAAATGTTATTAATGGATAAGTCAAGTAAGGATTTGTACCTTCTATTTATGGAAGTTGATATCTCAAACCTTTGATTGAAATAGAACCATCACCTTAAATTCCATGGTAGTGGTGTAATGATGAGTTTATTTCAGGTAGTCAAAGAATGATGTATTAAGCATATTGGTTGATGAAACTATCCTGAAACCTTCTTGATGAGATATTAGGACAAATGAATTATATTACACAGTGATCATTTATATCTAGTTGTCGTCATTGTGACTTAAGTTCTTTCTCTTGAGTGACTTTACCCATTTCTAGATAGTAATCTTGGACTTTATGCAAGCCCACCTAATGCCAATGATAAAGAATCCTAGAGGGTCACACACTATGTATTTTTGGTGGTCTCAATTAAATTCTATCTGAATTTAATTAATGGAATAAATATTATTCTCAAGACTAAGGAATAATTTTATTCATGTTAAAATGATCACATAAATTAAATAAATATTTATTCACTAGATTGTGAATAAAATATATTTATTTATTTTAATGAAAATTTAATAAATATTTATTTACTGGTTTGTAAATAAAAATATTTATTTCAGAGAATAAAATATTTTATTCAAGTGTTAAATAAATGGAAGAGGAGTTTTAATGGACCAAGACCATGTCCATTGATAAATTAATTATTTAGAAGTCTGCAAATAATGTTTATCTAGTTAGTGAAAGAAATAATAATAATTTTGTTATCATTATGTGGAAAGACATTTCATTTATGGTTCCATTTTTCACAATTTGTAGAACCACAAATAATAGTGTTGTTATTGTAATTATGTGGAATGAGTTTTTCTCTAATAGTTATAATTGCATTTAATCGCTGTTTTTCAATTAAATATTATAACTAAAACACCATGACGATTAATAGGTGGGTACATCTATTCTTCCAAACACCTGGTGAATTGAGATTTGTTGAGCCAAATATTTTCTCTCTCAACTCCTCTTATCTCTCCCTCTCAAGAATGAGAAAATTTCTTCAAGACTGAAGAACGAGAAATCAGGAATGATTGACACAAGACATTCGATCCACCGTGCTAGCACATGGAGAACGAGTGGAATTGATCAGAGACCATTGGAGCACAAGTGTATTACCATTAGAGGGATTCTACTTTGGATACTCGCAAGAGAAATGAAGGAAATTGGGAAGGGTCATTCCAAATGATCAAAGATCATCAATGAAGAAAGTACCAAAGGCCTAGGTATTTAATTTCTTCAGAAATTAATAAATTAATTATAAACATGATATTCAAGATCGTATTTCTCAGATCCCACATTTTTATTCTATTTGTCTAAATATTTGACTTTAATTCGTGGATACGGGCATTCATCGTCATATTGATCCTGAATTGGTGATCGATTATGGAAAAAGAAAAGTTGGACCCTCCCAACTACCATGATTCTGCTAGGCCCATATCGTACAAGAATAACTCAACATGGTAATATAAATAACTAAGAACACATTCCATTAAAATAACTGGATAAAGAAAAATCAATATGGATAGGTTAGTAATTGAAATATATTCCATTTAATCAATAAACCTAGAATGAACTATATCCATAGATAATGTCAAAGAAATAATCTCATGTATAAATAATAACTGAATCTGAATGAGGGGAATACTTAATTATTGGACTCCATGTTTACTAGGTACATAATACCTTTACCGTCAAGATATTTCACAAGAAGTTTTAGTATATTGGGTATAAACCCATTTAATTTGGCTAATAGATTCATATAATGAGACTACCAATTCATTGATGGGATATATATAACTGGACCCCACCCGCATAGTACCAATCCAAATCATTCCTCATATAACGAGTAATCAATTTAATTCATGAACAATGTGCCTTATCAAATATCTATACTGAATAATAGATACATATTTATCAATAATTCCTTAGTGGAGGATAAGTAACAATAAGGGTTTTTGACATTAATGAATGGAAATACCATTGAAATATCATTGAAACATTATTGAGGAAAATAATCTTTAAACATTCCAAAGTGTCCCATGACACATTGAAACATTTGAAACATAATCCCCATAAAAAAATAATATTAAATGAATTTTAGAATATAATGAGAATAAGGATATTCATGATATAACATGTCAAATTATACTATATACACCATATAAAATTGAATTGGTGCATAGGAATAAATAAGTCTCAATGGGATGTAAATTGAGATGAAATCCCATAACCTTGAGTCTGACTTGTAACATGTGCATTTATATTCTTGAATAATAAATTTATCTTAATTATTTAATTTCATTAGAAAACTTTTCAAGTTTATCATTACTTTTACTTCACTTATTACCATGTTTTATACGACTACTTAAAAAATTAAGTTTATATTAGGTGTTTTTTTACCAAATTCGGTTCATGTGTCAAAAATGAATTTGATAGGTCGACTATTGTCAAAGGGGTCATTATTAAACATATCTAGAATAATAATCATAAAATAATTATCATATTTATACATTAATTTTACTTTTAAAACCAATTATGAAATATTTTTATGAAAAATGAATCAATGTTACAATCATGGAGATGGTAGGTCTTACGTATGCATTAGTAACGTTCCCGTTTTTCAATGATCTTTATGTAAAGAAGGTAATTAACACTACATATTTATATAATTATCATTATATCATAAATACCATTCTATATAATAATATATTATTATATATATAATTCATTTTATGTAAAAGAAATCACATCATGTCGAGGAGGCGATGGTCCGCACATCCACAACCGACGTTATAATTTTTTAGTACGTGAAAAGGGTAATAAGGAAAATGATATAATATATTTATATAAATTTAATTAATTAAAAAAAATAATATATATATAATTTATGTTACAAGTATTTTTTTAAAATCATCCTTTATACATTCCATGTATAGTGTGAGCGAATCAAATCACTTTGAGGAGCCGGTAGTCCACATTCCACAAACGATGTTATCATATTTATACAAAATGGAAAGAATGAAGGTTTGTGATATATAAAAATTTAAAAAGTATTAAGACAATATAAATATCACATATATCATATATAAATATGGTTTCCATCATCATTCTCAACTATGAGAGGTGGTAAAGGAAAAATGAGTGACATCGTTTCATGAGGCGTCAATTCACCATACACAGAAACTATAATTTAGTTACCCATTTTATAGAAGTGTGTGTAGGTGTAGGTCTAAACATTAACATAAAAAAATATAATTATATTTATGATATTGGTGTTATTTTATAAACATATAATAATAATAAATGGAGTGGTAGAGAAACAAATAAATCATAAATGCACATTTGAATAATGTCACCTCTTTTTTAGGTAACTCCTTTTGGTTCGCACCAAAGGGATTCCTTGGTTTTATTTCTACCAAATGTGAGGCTTATATGTTGAGGGTATGGGTTTTGGGATACTATTTTTTCATATTTTGGATTATCTAGTGTGTCTTTATAGGTGTGAGGAAGGGGAAGAGTGAATTTATTTTTATCGTGGAGGAGAAGTGGAAATCTTGTAAATACCAAAAATTTTACATTATTGGGAGGTCTACCTTACCTAACATGCTTAAAAAATGAAAAAATGGATTAAATATTAATTATTTTAGATAAAAACCACCACCACACAAAAATAAGTTCAATTTATATAATTTTGTTCCTTAACTTATAACATTACCCCAATAATATCATTTTGGTTTTTATTAAAATAACTAGTTTTCTAAACTAAGTAATTTAACCATTAATAAAAAATTAAGATGATATTTAATAGAAAATATAGACCCAATGAATTATAAATATTATATCTAATTCATAATATAAAAAATCACATGTGTTTTGGAAATTAATTTTAAACCAAGTGCATGCAACGCACAAAAACACTACTTTAACTCAGACCATGCTAACAATGATTTTACTATCTATTGGTCAATATGTTAATTATAAAAGATCTATTGGTCCATTAATGAACCATATTTGGAATTTATTTAGATTTAGAAAATCAATTTACATAAGTTTTGTTTTTATTGAATTTAAATCATTTAATAAAATTTCATTTATTATACAATAATATTAATATAAATTATGACATTATTTTTTTAATTTTAATTTAAAAAATATAAAAACAATATTTTAATTTAAATATATTAAGTTCAAAGTTTTAAAACATGATATATTCATCTAAGAAAATAATTTAACACAATAATTCATTAAATTTAATTTACTTTTAATGTTTTTTAGCATCATTTATCTTACTTAATTATTAACCAAATGATCCATGTGTTAACATCCATTAAGTGTTTAATGTAATTATATCATATCTAAAAATTAAATTAAAATTAACATGATAAAAAAACTTATTTAACTTTAATAATAATTTTTATAACCAAAACTATTTATCTTCCTCCATACTTTGAATCTTTATAAATGTTAAAGGTAAGGGAGGTTCTTTTTTTTTCTTTTTCCTTACTTATCTTATTATATGGGTCACTCTCATAAAATAGTATCCCAATTGATGGAATAATCATGTTTTAATAATGTTTTAATCATGTTTTAATGATCACAAATTGTTACTCTTATTTAATCTATCTCATATCAAGTGTATATATGCTTGGTTTCTTTATGCTTCAAATAAATTTCTCACAATCTTGATTCATATAAATCATGTCTGATTATTGTAAACTATATTTAACTTTGGTCTATAGTGATTTATTTTATGAATCATTTAGTTTAATCAATTTGGTGAATATTAATGCTTAAGCCTATATAAAACTATTTGGAAAAGTCTAAAAAACTGTTAGTTTGGCACCAGTTTTGGTTTTCTGGCAAAGGACCAAGACAACGTGACCTAGACACTGTGACCCAGACACTTTGACCCAAACACCGTGACCCATACACTATGACTCAGACACTGTGACCTAGACACCGTGACCCAGACACCATGATCCAGACACCATGACCCAGACACCGTGACCCAGAAACCATGATCATACACCCTAACCAGTCCAGATCTCATGAAATATGTAACACTAGTTCCTTTCTAAGACACCGTTTGAAGTTTGGAAATGGACTAGACACCATGATCCTAAAACAACATCTATGCTACCAGTTCCTGATCTCAATACAATTATACCATCATGTCTGTCTCACCACTCAAAGTCAAAGAAGAAGACCCCGTCTCATGGTGACACCATTTCCCAGTGAAACCGTTTCTAGAAATATTGTGACACCATTCTTTAATCTATTTTTTTCATTTTCAATTTAATTTCTAACGATCATATTTTAGTCTTTTAAATGCACTGACATAATTAATATTTCTGTGTAGACTTGTCACCTGACAGTACGAGGTGTGAGGTGCAAGATACATGCATCTTGTCAGATCCAACACATGCACTCCAAGAATAAAAATAAAAGTGTGGCCCTGCAACAAGTGACAACGAATAACAGTGTGTAGGAGAAGCATGATAATTCTTAAAAAGTGGACTGATACATGCACCCAGATACATTTTAAGAACACACGAAGCATTCTTGAATAAAAAATCTCAAATACCACAGACCAGAGACAAATAATCTTCTTAATACAAACTCTAAGAAGAACACAAGCTAGATCTAACTGGAAGCCAAAGTACCAGACTTGTGATACTCTGTTTCTCAAGAGGACTCGATTCTTGCATCTTCTTCATCCTAAAATTCCTAAGCTGCATAGAATAACACTCAGAGCACTTGTAACCTTATATCATCATCTTTTCTCTTTTGTGTATTGTTTTTAGATTTCGAGTAGTGTGTGTATATCATTATTAAAAACACACATTGTCTCCTACACTAAACTGATGGATACAAGATATCCTTCCTCTCATATATTTTTACAATTGTTTACTCCCATTGATAAGGGTAGAAGAGGTCCTTGTGTGACCTGATAGTTTTTACCCATGAAGAACTGTGGAAGATGTTGTGTGACCTGGACAGTCTTGTGCACTATTGTTTACCCTGATCTATGGTGTGCATCAAGTTTAATAATATAAACTAATTCGTGGAAGGTGATCACCAAGTGGAGTGGATTATGTCTCAGCTTGAGATAGAACCACTTGTTTTATCCGTTGTGTTGTTTAATTTAATCTTTCTTTATTTTACTATATAATTTAGAAATCACTAGATTTAATTTGATAGTTAATCTTAGATAGAAGTTATAATAGTTTTTCCTTATTATAATAGCTTCAAAAGTAATATCAATAACTCATTCTAATATTATTGAGAATTAATCAATCTTTTGAGAGGCCTTTTGAACAGTCAAACTTTTATAACTATATTACCTTGATTGACTGGACTGTATTTATTTTTAATAGGGAATATTTTTAAGAAAAAGTTTTAACAAATTTTTTTATAGATACTCAATCCCCCTCCTTGAGTACTCTACTCTAACCAGAATTTGGTATCAAAGGAGTGTTTTAAGACTCTATTTTTGAACCTATACAAATATGATTTTGGTTTTACAATAAATATCTGTAAATTTATATTAATTCTAAATTTATATATCTTTAAAAGTATTTCTTTATTATGGATAATATACTGGAAGGTGCTGTAACAAACAAACCACCATTCTTTAATGGAACTAATTATGCCCAATGGAAGATTAAAATGAAAATTCATTTAGAAAGTATGAGTTTTGAAATTTTGTCTTCAATTATAGATGAGTATAAGATTCCTACTACAGATAGAATTACTTGGTATGACCCAAAAAATAATTCTTACAATAACAACTGCAATTCCATGAATGATTTATATTTCTCTTTAGGAGATGAGGAATTTCACATAATTTCTACATGTAAAACTGCCCATGAAATTGGGATACTTTGTCTGTTTCACATGAAGGAACTTATAGTGTGAAATAAATGAGACTTAATTTTTATACTGTTAAATATGATAACTTTAAAATGAAACCTAATGAGACTATTTATAACATGTATCTCAGGTTAAATGAAATTTTCAACATAATGATTTCTCTTGGGAGAGAAGTTACTGCCAAAGAAAAAATCATGAAAATTATCAGATGCCTACCTGATAGATGGAAAGGAACCTATGTATCTATTAGAGAGTCATGTGACATCAGAAAGTTACTTGTCAAATAACTCATTGGGAAACTAATGATGTATGAAGAGGAGCTAAAAGTCAACAAGGAATAAGATGAACCCAAAAGAAAATCTGTTGTATTCAAGAACACCACCTCTAAACACAAAGAAAAAGGGAGATTTTAAGTCTTTTTAGAAAGTTACAGAAGTGAAAAATCATCACCTGACAGTTATGAGGAGATGTCTCAATTAGACTGAAGGTTTAAGAAAATTTTCAAGAAGAAGAAATTTTCCAGAAAGCCTAACTTCAAAGGAAGATATGATCAAAAGGGAAGCTAGAAGAAAGATTGGAAAAGAAGTGATAGGTCTGATGAGGTAATATGATATTAATATAACCAAAAAAAGACATATAAAGGTTTACTATCCCAATATGAAGTATAAAAATAAATATGAGTACAAATATAGAAAGTATAAAAATGCAATGAAAGACACTTGGAGTTCTTTTTAGGAAAGTTTAAGTGACTCCGAGTCTTCACGTGATGAACAAGATAACAAATCCAATATGTGTTTCATGAAAAACACATCTGAGGTGACCCTGAAATCTCCTGTACAAAATTCATTTTATTCTGCAGATGAAATTGATTTTGAAAATATGTCTAAGGAAGAAATGTATGAGTATTACAATATGATTAAAGATACATGTAATAAACTAAAATATAAATACAAGTCTTTAAATAAAGTGCATGCTCTTACCTCAAATTTTAAATCTGAACTTACTATATAAAGAGAGAAAAATGTTCAATTACTCAAAGAAAATAATGAACTAAATATATCTATTGAGTAATTGAAAAATGACCTTGAAAGCTTTACTAATGGTAAAGATATTTTGTACCAAATTCTAGGTAAACATATTGATCTTAAATATATTATTGGTATTGGATATCATCCTGGTAAAAGAAATTTTTCAAAAAACAATTTTGTTTTAAAATCTAGGATATACATCTTTAATCTTAGTTCAGGAAGACATTCTGCTAGTTCAAGTTATGATACACTCTATACTGTTTCAATATTTTTCTAGACCAAATAGAGTTCATTTTTCAAGGACTTTACATAATGATTATAGGAAAACTATGAGGAAGATGTGGGTTCCTAAAGCACTAATCACTAATATTGCTGGACCCAAACAAATATGGGTACCAAAGTCTATTTTTATTTGACTATTTTGTAGGAAAATTGTTTAAATAGATCCTGTAAAAGCTTATGGTACTTGGAAAGTGGGTGTTCAAGACACATGAAAGGAGACTATTCTTGCTTTATGAACTTAATAAAAATTGATGGTGGACATGTCCCTTTTGGTGACAATTCTAAAGGAAAAATTATTGTCCATGGCCAAATCGGTAACTCCAACTCAGTTTTAGTTTCCAAAGTACTTTTTGTGGATGGATTGAAATATAATTTGCTTAGTATTTTACAACTATGTGATGATGTATTTCATGTTAAAATTGATAATGATGTTTGTAATGTTTTTAACTATAAAAATTAATTAGTGTTTTCTACTTTGAGAAATGGAAATGTATACTCTGTTAACTTAGATTCTTTAGTTTCTCAAAATGCTTCATGTTTAAGTGTATTTCACAAAGAGTCTTGGATTTGGAATATGAGACTAGGGCACTATAATATTCACTCCCTTAGAAATATAACTAGAAAAATTTTAGTTAAAGACCTACCCAAACTTGAGTTACCAAATGATAAAGTGTGTAATCCTTTTCAAAAGGGAAAGCAACACAAAATTTCCTTCAACCCAAATAAAGAAGTATCAAATTCTCAACCTCTCAAACTAGTTCACATGGATTTGTTTAGACCATCTAGAGTTTCAATTTTAAATGTGAATCACTATGTTTATGTTCTTGTAGATGACTTTTCTAGATATACTTGGACTTTATTTTTGTCTCACAAAAGTGAAGCCTACTCTCCTTTCACCAAATATGATAAAACTGTAGAAAATATTAGTGGACTTAGAATTAAATCCTTAAGAAGTGATCATGGTCGTGAGTTTGAAAACAAAGAGTTTGAATCTTTCGTTCAAAAAATGGCTATAGTCATAATTTCTCTACCCCTAG
The DNA here is from genome assembly GCA_963277665.1 of Viscum album. Lineage (NCBI taxonomy): Eukaryota > Viridiplantae > Streptophyta > Magnoliopsida > Santalales > Viscaceae > Viscum > Viscum album. The sequence goes on along the minus strand of OY728133.1, from coordinate 197,032,773 downwards.
AAGACCTTAATAAAATGGAGTTATAGAAAGAAGAAATAGAACCTTGAAAGAGATTTCTAGAACCATATTTAGTGAATATGACTTACCTATTTATTTTTGAGCTCAAGCAGTAAATACCACATGCTATATTATTAATAGAGTGTTTAATAGAACTATTCTTAAAATAAATCCATATGAGTTATGGAACAATAGAAAAACCATAGTGGGTTACTTTAAAGTTTTTGGTTGAAAATTTTATATACTTAATACTAAGGACAATATTGAAAACTTTTCATCCAAGAATGATGAAGGAATTTTTATATGATATTCAATCTCTAGTAAAGCCTATAGAGTGTTTAAAAAAAGAACTAAATGTGTGGAAGAATATGTCCATGTCATGTTTGATGAGACAAATCCACATGACCCTAAGACAACTCTAGATAACCTGGAAGATGATATGTAAAATATGGAAATCAACAGTAAATCCTCTAACCATCCTGTAAATGAATTTGTGAAAACTTATTTAATGGAAGTTCTACAGATTCAAGTCATAATGAACCTGAACCTACTGATGAACCCGAAATCACTAGTCCCTCTTTTTCTAGAGCTGTTAGAACCCTTAATAACTATCCTTTAGATATTATTGTAGGATATTTAGGTAAAGGAACTCAAACTAGAGCTTCTCTTAGAAATCAGGTTGAACATTAAGTTTTCTTGTCACAAATTGAACCTAAAAATATTAATGATTCCATAAATGATGAATTTTGGGTGATGGCTATGCAAGAATAACTTAATCAGTTTGAAAAGAAAAAAGTTTGGAAACTTGCTGACAAACTTAGAGACGCATTTACCATAGGCACTGAGTGGGTATTCAGAAATAAGGTAGATGAAGCTGGTAACATATTTATAAACAAGGATAGATTGGTTGCACAAGGCTATAGTCAAGAAGAAGGAATTAAATATGAGGAAAAATTTTCATCAGTAGCTAAACTTGAAGCCATCAGAATTATACTTTCTTATGCTGCCCATTGGAGTTTCAAAATATATCAAATGGATGTCAAGAGTGAATTCCTAAATGGGTATATAGTTGAGGATTTCTTTTTTGAGAAACCCATTGGTTTTACAAATTCTCATTTTCCAAATCATGTTTCTAAATTATCAAAAGTTTTCTATGGTTTAAAAAAAGCTCCAAGAGCTTGGTATGATATATTAAGTACTTTTCTTATTTAAAAAGGTTTTAAAAAAGGTATATAAGATCCTACCCTTTTTATAAAACGAATTTCCAATGATGTTTTAGTAGTTATAATTTATGTAGATGATATTATCTTTGGATATTCAAAAATTTCTTTATGTATTGAATTTTCTAAAATGATGCAAAAAGAATTTGAAATGAGTTTAATGGGTGTAATAAAATTCTCTATTGGATTTAAAATCTTTCAAAATAACTATGGTATAATTTTAAATCAAAGAAAATATACTAGAGATATTCTAAAACATTTTTACTTGAATAACACTAAATGTGATGACACTTTAATGAGTACTAATTGTAAGTTGGATCTTGATGAAGATGGAAAATCTATTGATCAAACCACTTACAGAGGAATTATTGGAATCTTACTCTACTTAACTTCTAGCCAGCCTAATATTATGTTTAGTGTATGTATGTGTGCTTATTTTAAAGAAAACCCTAAGGAATCTCATTTAAAGGATGTTAAAAGTATTTTTCAAATACCTCAAACATACACCCAATCTAGGACTATTCTATCCCAGAGGACAATCATTTGAGTTAGTCAGCTATTCTAATGCTTATTTTAGTGGTTTTAAGTTAGATAGAAATAGCACCTCTGGAACATGTCACCTTTTAGGAAAGTCTTTGGTATCATGGTGTATTAAGAAACAAAAATTTGTTGCATTATCTACTTCCGAAGATGAATACATAGATACTGGTAGTTTTTGTGCACAAATTTTGTGGATGAAACACACTTTACTAGATTATATATATCAATTCAGGCATGTACCTATAAATTGTTACAATACAAGTGCTATTAACATTTCAAAAAATCTTGTTTCACATTGTAGGGAAAAAGATATTGATGTAAGACAACACTTTTTGAGATACTATTATCAAAAAGGTGATATCACTTTGGAATTCATTAGACCTAAATATCAGCTTGCTGATATATTCACCAATCCATTAAATTCTAAGAGAATAGATTACATCATACATGAATTAGGAATGATAAATATTAAGTATAAAACGTACTGATTTCAAAACTTACTGTTTTACAGTTTATAGTTTTATGATGCACTATCTTAGAAGTATTTTCTCTCTCTCACAGTTCTATAAGTTACTGTCTTAATGTTTCCATCTCATGTTTATGGTCTCACGGTTACTGTCTACTCAGTTACTATTTTGCACATACTATTTCAAATAATAAGGTTTCACCAACGTGAAGTCTCACAATAAAAATGACACCATGAAAATTTGTTACGGTCTTACTGTGACAACCTATATCAGTCTCACTATGAAAACCTGTTACGGTCTCACCGTGAAAGTTAGTTCTTGTCTCACTGTAATAACAACTTTTCATTTTGTTTACATATTATAACCCATATCACTATGATTGATTATTTTATTCCTTTTCTTTTCTATAATGTCCTAGAAATTCCGTATAATTTTTTTAATTATACAGAATTATTTCGAGACAATGAAATCTGACGGCGCACAATTCCGAGGCCCGAAGTGCCTGGAATGAACCGTCAAAGTTTTGTTAATCTTTAATTAGCACGCGTAATCAGTTTTCCTAAAAATGTGAAATAACTCTTAAACGGTTACTGAAATTAGAAATCCGAGGGCATCATTGTGCTCAGGATGGCAGAATTACCCTAGGTGTGACATAAGTTTAGTCGGCACGAGCCTCTTGTGAGAAAACCTGAAAATGGCATAACCGTAAATAAAATAATTAAATAAAGTTATTTTATTTTTCAAATTATTATAAATCACAAATGGTAACTCAGATTAAAAATCCGAGACCACCACTGAACTTGTAAGGGTATTATTTTTTTAGGTAGATACTAACATTGGCTGGTGCGGGCAACCGGTGAAAGTTAGTTTTTGGCCGTATATAAAATAATAAAGTGACAATTATTTTATTGTAAAATCCATAACTTTTAAAAGGTAACTCAGATTGGAAATATGAGAGTACTGTTGGGTTTTTTGGGGGTGTGTTTTACTTAGGCAAAGCCTAACCTTGACCGGCGTGGGTCGAGTGTGACTGTTAATAATTTTCCGAACTTTTTTTTGGATACGTTTTGTAAACGCGCGAGCGATGTTTTGTAACTTTTGAACCGGTGCTCAGAATCAAAATACAAGGACACCGTTGAACTCACAGTGACGACATTCACTTAAGGATACCTTCACCTCAACCGCAATTGGTCGATGGTAGGAGTTAGTTTTCCATATTTTCATGGGAGGGTTGGACAAATAATAAAATAAAACAATTAACTTTTATTTTATTCTAAAAAACCTCCCATTTGAATCATAAAGGCAGGGACCACATGAGGGTGGTTAGGCATTTAATGATGGGAATTAAATTCCCAGTTACACAAAATGTGTAACCACTTTTATCTTTAATTAATAGGATACATTAACCTTGAATTAAGAACCCAACTTGTTAATGAAGAGTTATTTTATTAACTTTTCTTGTGGGTTGTATTCCCGTTGGAGAAAGGGAGAGGAATATTGGGCTGGAGAATCCTCCAACTAAGAACCACCCCCAATTAAGAACAAGGACAATGCACTAGCCCAGATCAAAAATGTGTTGCGGGAGCGACGAACACCGGCGTCCCCTTCAACGACCTTATCTTCCTTCTCACGACATCTCCAATGGACTATTGTGGTAGGGGTTTTAAATTGAAGTATGATTAAATATATTTTGTTGATTCTTAATTTTCTGGATTCACAATGATGATGAAAAAAAAGGCCATTTTTCCACACTTATACCTTTCCCCTTTTTCTTTTGTTCTTCGTGTGTTGATCAACACCAAATAATTAAAGATGCTGGAAACACAATGTCTCATTGAGCGCGATATATAGATGTAGAGATCTCGACCTGAGGATTGTGAATATGTGAACATCATAATTTTCGGGCTTGGAAGGAAGCTGCGATGGCTTGTGGAAGAAGGCTGCGGCTAGCACCCAGCCAGCCGTGTGGAAGGAGGGCAGCGTGCGTCCGCGCCGCCAAAAGAGGAGGCTACAGCCAGTTGGCTGCAATGGAGCAAGATGGCGGCCGAAATCCGTCCGACTGTGTGGCAGAGTGGCGGCGCACATCCACACCGTTATATCAGGAGGCCACGATGGAGGCCGAAGGGCGACCAATACCTTGCCGACCGTAGGTGGAGAAGCAGCGTGCGTCCACGCCATTGGGAGGAGAACCATTTGATCGTTTTGGACGGATGCGATGCATCGAGTGGAACTACTGGGCGGTCCTGCATGCCAGCAGGGTGACCGAACAGCCATCAGTCCATTCAGAATACCAGGGGGGCTCCCCCCCGGGTTGTGGCTACGGCGGACCCTGCCATGGCGGGCCACCCGACCACGGGCTGCACTGTGGGCCATGCCAGTGGGCCGTGCCAGCAGGCTGGGCTGTGCCGCCCCCTTCGTCGGTCAGGCCGGACCATGACCTTGAGGTCCGGGCTCACCAAGACCCAGTATAATCGAGCCTACCATGGCCCAAGACAACTGGTCCTAACCCGGACCAGGTCGGGTTGACCCGAACTGGGTCGGGTTGGCCTGACCGGGTCGGACCAGACCCGAGCCCATCTAGACCCATATACGCCTTTGTGGCCATATCTTGAGAACTAGACATCCATTTGATGAAATATCTGTGGAACTGAAATCCTTGTATCGAGATATTCATTTTGGTATACTCCCCTTGAGTTTTGGATAAAGTTTGAGTACAACTGGGTTGGATCGAACCCAAATCCAACCGGGCCCTCGGAGCGGAAACGCTAATAACTTACAGACCGGACATCCGATTGACGTGCCGTCTGTTGCGTTGGTTCCCTTAGGACATGAAATAACTTTGGGATACTTGTTCGTGGACCTTATTGGTGGTTGAGATATGACCAATGTCTTGAGAGAGGTTCTCCCAAAAATTCTATTAGCGGTAATCCAATGGCTAGTAGTGAGGCGGAGGTTGGAGATAGATCATACGGAGGTTAGTTACCTATCGAATCTGGGTGGGTCAGATCTTGTGTGGGTCATTGTGGGGGTTAGTACCTATTTATCCTATGTGGGTCAGTGCTCAATGATCTTATGTGGGTCATCGCATACCGATCCTGTGTGGGTTAGATCCTATGTGGGTCAGCGCTCAACGATCTTGTGTGGGTCAGTGCATACCGATCCTGTGTGGGTCAGATCCTGTGTTTGTTAGCAGAGGTTAGTACCTATCGACTCTGGGTGGGTCGGATCCTATGTGGGTGTTTGCAGGGGTTAGTACCTATAGATCCTGTGTGGGTTAGACTCCGTATGGTCAGTTGCAGTGCCTCTTGACAGAATAAGATGATCTAGCTTCGCGACTAATCATATGTACTTCTATACTTCACTAATACCTGGTTTGAGTTAAGACTTTGTTTGAACTAAGACTTTTACCTTCATGGTACTATCTTCATGGTGATACATGTGTGGTGATTTTACCTTCGTGGTACCATCTTCATGGTGATACTTGTGTGGTACTTTTACCTTCATGGTACTATCTTAGTGGTGATACCTGTGTGTTACTTTTACCTTCGTGGTGCTATCTTCATGGTGATACCTATGTGGTGGTTTTATCTTCGTGGTACTATCTTCGTGGTTATACCTGTGTGGTACTTTTACCTTCGTGGTACTATCTTCATGGTGATACCTGTGTGGTAGTTTTACTTTCGTGGTACTATCTTTGTGGTGATACATGTGTGGTACTTTTACCTTCGTGGTGTAACCTTTGTAGTGTTACATGTGTGGTACTTTTACCTTTGTGGTGTTACCTTTGTGGTATTCTTCTCTCATGTATGATATGTATATATATTTATAATTTAGGTGTATGTATGGGAATATACCTAAGTAGAGTTGATGTCTTGCTTTTTGGTTTTTCTTTATGGAACTTTAGGATACCTACGGGGTCTCGGGGTCCCTATTGAGTATCGTTATACTCACCCCTACACGAGTTACTCCCACACCTTGTTGTGTCTTGTGAAAATTATTTACAAGATTGATTAAGGCTGAGGGAGAAAGGATTGGACGGTGCTTAGAGGTGGACATTCGGCGTGATGTGACGCGGAAGAGATAGAATGACATGGAGTACTGTGGAGGTAATATGTACCTACCCTTTAGGTAAAATTTGCGATGGACAATCCAAGGGCTGTTTTGTACCTTTCTATTGTATTTTTACTTTTTCAGTTGGTCTTGTATTCCGAGCCCTTTACTTTCAGCACTCTTTTTACTACAACAGTTTACTTTGTGGTTATATCTAGTTGTGTTCTAGTTTGCGTAGTTTCTTCTTGTTCTGTTCTTGAACTATGTGTCTGTATGGTAAAAAGGAAATGCATTCCCATATTAGAGATACACCTTTCTGGTGCTAGTCTACAACCGTTGGCCTATGGAAGGTGAGCTTGGGGTAGTTACGACACAGGCCCTGGGGGACGGGTCGTGACAATGTGGTATCATAGGAGTTCGGTTCTACCAATGAACTATGACTCTGATATTTCTTGTGAAGCAATAGTGTTAAGTGTTATGAGTGTGGTTTTCAGTTCAGGGAGTCCAGTATTGGTGCGGTGGCCAATGTATCCATACAACAGGACCCTGAATTCAGATTTCCAACTCAGCGCATGGAAACACTGATTGCATGTGTTTTGAAAAGTTTTCTTTTTGATCTCTTGAGTTAGCTCACCAGGTATAACTTAATGACCGTGGAATACATGTTCATTATCAGAATTCCATTGCGTAGACAACCAGCTAGGATTCTTGAGAGAGTACATGATGACGGCCCACCGAGTGATGAGGCCTCGGTGGAGGGCCCTCTTATGGCGTTATCACCTTCAGGTGGTGTACCAAAATCACCACTACCCATTGGACGAGCGTTTCCACCAGCCCCACTAGTAGAGGATGCACGCTGAATGAGTGCATTTCATGAGTTCCAGCGGTAGAGGCCTCTGCGGTTTCTAGGTGAGATAGATTCCCAGGCAGCTGAGGACTAGCTGAAGGCTGTGGCTAGAGTTTTCCACCTAGTAGAGATACTGGTAGAGCAGATGGTGATCTTAGCTTCTAGTCTTTTCTAGTGAGTGACCATGAGGATGGTCTGCATAGTGATGAGGCTTTGGTACGTGGACCGTTTCCCAAGATAGTACCTTCTGGTAGTGTGTCAGCTATATCACTACCCATTGGGCAGCAATTACAACTGGCGGTACCGGCAGAGGACACATTTAGACTTTGTGACTTACATGAGTTTCAACATCAGATACCCCTTAGGTTTTGAGGTGAGATCGACTCATAGAAGGCTGAGGACTGGCCTGAGGAGGTGGTTGAGAGTTCTCTAGATCTTCTACAGCTTCAGCAGGAAGACTTGTCAGTAGTTGAGTATTCATCGAGGCGTACTGATCATTCCTGGTACTTGATGAATATGATACAATCAGTGCTTCAGGGCTTGGACTTCTGAGCGCGGTGTGTTTAAGGATGTCCGATCTAGAACTATTTTTCTATTCATTCCTACCTATGTTAGGGTGATAGACAGAACCTTTGTGGTTGAATGTTCTTTGGATGAGCAGATACATCCAGTGAATTTTAGTAGTGGGAAAGTAAGAAACTGGCACCAGTTTCAGAGACTTGGGTGTGTAATAATGTTTCGGGAAGAAGAAGTGTTAGGGAAAAATGAATCTACAAGGCTACAGATGTGGAAGCAAAGCTAGGAGAGAAGAATGAGGTGGTTTACATTTCAACATGTTACAACCACCCCCCTTTGTGGTACCCACTAGGCTCAGGGAGATGAAGGAAAGGGGAAGGGAGTAGCTGCATACAGTCAAGGAGTGCGACACAAGGGCTCTAGGAATGATTCGATGAATGGTCTCTGTCTACTACTAGAATCCATATTAATAGACATAGGTACCAATCACTCATTTATTTCACAAATCTTGTCCAAGACCTACAGTTTCTGGTCAATCCATTAACTTGACCCTCACATTTGGAGATACCTTTAAGAGGAGGCTTGATAGTCACACTTACGCCGACCATGTGATCTGACCCTTGAGGTGAGAGTTTCGGTTGGAACCTCTTAGTGGTAGCGTCAAGGAATTAAGATGTTAGTTTGGGTATGGACTGGACATCCACAATTCATACTCAGATTGACTGTATTAGGAAAAAAGGTTGTAATTTACCTAGAATGATGGAATGGGATTTTCCTTGGTCAGCGAAAAAGGAAACCCAAGAAGCACATGAAAAACTCATGCAATGGAGGGTGCATCCAATCACGGTTGAGTCGACCATCCCTACCCTCGTGGTAGTAGGAGTTTTGAGTTTTTAGTTCCCAATAAGAGTGGCTAGATTTCCTCCAAGACTATGACTTTGAGATAGTCTATACCCCTGGGAAGGGGAATGTAGTAGTAGATGTACTCAGCAGGAGATCTGGTATATAGTTGCTGAGTGAGGCGACAGATCAACTAGCTTCTTTGCGGATATGCTATGTGGATAAAGATGGAGCAACTTATCTTCAATCTATGATAGTCGCTCCCCCTCTCCTTTATTGATTTAGGGAGGTGTAGCTTGGGGATGGTGACAGTGAGGCTCGACGTTCTTAAATATCCAAAGGACATGCACCTGATGGATTTTCTGAAGGTTGGGAGCATGTCATCCTCTTCCAAGGATGCACTATGGTACTAGAGGTGATACGGGAGGAAGTGTTGAGGGATTTCCATACGTCCCCTCTAGCAGTTCATCCTGGAGTGGTGAAGATGTACCAGGACCTCCTGTGTTAGTACTGGTGACCAGGGATGAAGAAAGTAGTGGAAGAGTTTGTATCATGATGTATCACTTGTTAGAAAGTGAAGAATTCACGGAGCTGGAATAAGTCTTATGCCGATAAGAGAAATAGATCTTTGGAGTTTTAGGATGGGGGACCATGTTTTCTTGCGATTCCCCCCTCGATAGGGACTATAGATATTTGGACGAGGTGGAAAGTTATCACCGAGGTTTATCAGACCATTTTTGATACTTCAGAGGATTAGCGTGGTGGCATACCACTTGGCACTACCACCATGGTTGGAGTGGGTGCATGACGTCTTCCACGTATCCTAGCCGAGGAGATATGTGCATGACCCTTCTCAAGTCATCGTCCATGGAGAACTAGACTTAAATGATGGGGCGACGTTTACAGAGGTTCCAGTAGAGATTGAGGATCGATAGGAGTGGGTCCTTCATGGGTGGTTGATACCTCTAGTGCGCATTCGTTGGCAGCACGGGAACCTCTAAGAGAGCACATGGGAGCGGGAGGCTCAGATCCGTGCTCAGTACCCCCATTTTTTTCCTTAGTCTATTTTATGGCTTTCGGAGACATAAATCCCTAAGGTGGGGAAAATGTAATGTCCTAGAAATTCCGTATAATTTTTTTTAATTATACGTAATTATTTCAAAACAACGAAATCTAACGGTGCACTATTCCGAGGCCCAAAGTTCCCGGAATGAACCGTCGAAGTTTTTTTAAGCTTTAATTAGTGCACATAAGCAGTTTTCCTGAAAAAGTAGAATAACTATTAAATGGTTACTCAGATCAAAAATATGAGGGCACCGTTGCGCTCTGGATGGCGAGTTTACCCTAGGTACGACTTCACTTTAGTCGGCGTAGGCCTTCTGTGAGAAAACCAAAAAATGGTATAATCGTAAGTAAAATAATTAAATAAAGTTATTTTATTTTTCAAATGTTTATAACTCACAAATGGTAAATCAAATTAAAAATACTAAACCACTGCTGAACTTGTGAGGGTATGATTTTTTTTGGATGATACTAACATTGGCCGGCGCAGGCCACCAGTGAAAGTTAGTTTTTGACCATAAATAAAATAATAAAGTGACCACACGAGGGTGGTCGGGCATTAAAACACATATAACTATATGTGTTTTAATTCCTAGATGGTGAAACACAGACATACATACATACTCATATAACTATATGAACATGTGTTTTGTATATATGTATCTATGTATGTATGTATGTATGTATGTATGTGTGTATGTATGTATGTATGTATGTATGTATGTATGTATGTATGTATGTATGAACATGTACAACCCAAAATGGTGAAATATCGATTAAAAATACTCATATAACTATATGAACATGTACAACCCAAAATGTATCATATAAGATATATGTGTCACTATAAAAACTTCCTGGTTTATGAACCTGGTCATCTAACCCCATGGTTCTCCTACAATACCTTGGTTTCCTTCCCAACACACCATAAGCTATAACCTTCTGAGGAACATATCATACTAATGACTATCTCCACAGGCCAACACATGATATTATAATGCACTTTTTTCCTTACTCATACACATCATTGGAAACTTCCCATGAGGTCACCCATCCTAAAATTTCTCCAAGAAAAGCATTTTTAACTATGAAATTATTATCATAAATTCTATAAAAAATAAAGGTGCACCTTACTAACATGTATATTAACATTTATTATTTTATGTATCGCTTTCCCAAGGGTGTTGAATTTTTCATACCTATATAATACCTTGGTCCATGAAATCAAGTGACCACTAGACATGGAACATGTCAATCTAGAATTTTCCAACAAAAACATTCATGATTTTAAAAAATAGATTAACTAGTTTGAATGAATACATCACATGTGATTCATTCAAGTATTTGAGAACATCACATGTTACTCAACCGATAATTCTCATGAATTTACTCATTATAATATAATCAATAGATCAAATTTATTTTATTGTTATATGAATGAAATGATACCATATTGGGTGATCTCTATAAAATTAAATGATTAGAAACATACCCAACTACCCCCAATTAGAAAATATTTAAGGTTTACGTAAGAAAGGTATCAAAGTATGATGGTTATCATGTTATTTATATTTCTAACCACAGGTAATTAGGATTAATAATAATAATAAACCCCTAATTATATCAATGACCATATGTTATTCCATGGGATATACACTACCTGGCCAGTCTAGATAATAAGTCTTGACTTATTATATCATGAGTCTATTCTTCTTATATCACATAAAAAGAAAAACCTATAACAAAACATTATTTATACTCAATCTATAAAGGGTGTTGGTTTCATATCAATTAAACATACTCATATCACTATATGAACATGTCCACCAAAAAATGTATAATATAAACTGTATGTGTCATGAGCCAATATTCGGTGGTCATGAACCTATTTATCTAACCCCATGGTTATCCTAAAATACCTTGGTTTCCTTCCCAACACACTATAGAATATTACCCACCAAGGTAACCTATCAGACTAATAATTTTCCTCACATGATAACACATGATATTTTAGTTCACTTTTTTCTTACTCACACACACCATGAGAAAATTTCCAACAGGTCACCCATACTAAAACTATTCCAAGCAAAGAATGCTTCACTATAAAGTTATTATCATACATTCTTCTGAAAAATGTTCACATTACTGACTATATAGAAATATTTAATCTTTTAAGTCTCACTTTCCTAGGGGGTTAAGGTTTTCATACATATATAACACCATTTTCTATGACATCAAGCGACCTCTAGACATGGTACATGTCAATCTAGTATAGTCCAACTCAAATATTTATGATTATCCAAAATAGATGGATTAGTTTGAATGAATACACCACATGTAATTCATTCAATTAGTTTATCACATCACATGTCACTCAATAGAAAATGGACATGAATTTACTCATTCAAATATAATCAATGGCTCAAATGTCTTTTCTCGTTATACGACTAGAAAAATTCCATCTTGGGTGCGCTACAACCGGTTATATGATCAGAAACATACCCAACTACCCATAATTAGTAAATATATAAGGATTAAGTAATAAAGGTATAAATGTATGATGGTTCTAATGTTATGTATCTTTCTGACCATAGGTAATGGGGATTCATAATAAGAATACACCGCTAATTATAATAATGATCACATGTCATTCCATTTTATATACACTAGCTGGTAAATCTATGTAACACCCCAAGGTTTTGAAAATAAATATTTAATGAATGAAACCCTGAGTCCCTCAAAAACAAAAAATTTCATAATCTTTCCATTAAACAAAACTTTTCCTCTTCAATGTTTTGAATTTTGAAAAACGGTCATTTAGAGTTATGATCAGTAAGTCATTTACAATATGATAGAACCAACTTTAATTTTGGTGAATAGTAACATACCCATATGAATAGTAATAAAAATAGTAATATGACCCTTATGAATAGTAAATAATACAATTATTTTATTTTCTTAAGGTTACACGATAAAGAGATCTTGATTAATTTTTCAATTTATTTTAAAATGAATTATAGTTTTAACATTGATATTTTTTGAATAAACTATGATTTTATTTAAAAATTAAATTAATCATATTTAGAAAATTATTTTTAAAAAATGGAGTTCATTTTTTAATTTTACACTTCAAAAAATGGTTAGGGTTACTTTTTGGGATTTTTCTGAAATTCTTTAATTTTTGAAGAATAGTGAAATACTGTAAAATACCGTATATTCAAATTACCAGTTAAATAAAATATTTATGAAATCATGAGTGATTTAAGGCTACTTGGTTCTAACTCACATGAAATTATTACTATTAGGGGTCACATAAAAAACACTATTTGTTGTCTTGAGGGAAATAATAAAATAATAAATAAAATATTTAAAATTCACTCCTCTCCTCCCCTATAACCCCCCCTCACTCCCTCTTCTCCTCGCTCCTCTAAGCCTTGAAGCTACTCAAATTTATGCCCAAATAACCTTCCCTAGTTAGAACCCACGTACCAAAATCTCTTCTTCTTTCCAAAAGACCAAAACCCCTTCCCTTTAAGAGATTCTCAAGGAGGTGGATTCAAGAGGTAAATTCACATTTCATTTCTTTTATTTTCTTTTCAAGTTCCTTTCTATTGTTATCCTCTCCTCACCTCATCTATACAAATGACCATGATAAGTCTAATATAATATATATACTATAATTATATCATTTTAATGGAAGAACCATCATCAATATTCTTTCTTTCTTTATTTTATTTTATAAAAGAAATCATCGTCCGTGAGGTTCCAATTTACAACCTTTGTGGACGACGAAGTTTATTTCTTCAATTTATAATTCATTACTTGTCATGAAACCATTTTTATGGTTGATAAATACTATAATATACGTATTATAACCTATTTAATATTCAGGAACTAGTTTATGTACATAATATTAAATCATATGACCAAACCAGTTTCTAATAATCAAAATTCCGCTTAAATAATCTAAGTGATTGTCATTAATATTTCATCTAATGATTCATCCTCATTCCATGTAACAAAATGATATAAATTACCATTAATGATTTTGGATGTTCATAAATAATATCTAATTTCAATTCTGGATATTTACATCCATTCCTCATGAACTCAATTACATAAAAGACAAATGAACCGATTAGGAAGTTCAAGGAAACAAACACTCTGGAACGACGAAATTTAATCTTATAACTAATCAATAAGGACATAATGAACTAAATAAAATTATGATAAAATAAAAAAATGTATAATATGTTATGAATTAAGTTATTAATAAGTCTAATTTTATATTCTAGGACCTTAAGTTCATGAGGGGAACACATTCGAACTTAAGATAAGGGGTTTCCACCCGAACTTCCATTTTCATTCAGGTTACTTTAATTATATAATTATCTCAATGAATTTATTATGTATTATTATTTACTACTAATAAATTCTATTTTAGTGTTCTATATATGTTCACCAACCAGAATCCTTACTTATTTTATGGATAGTTACATGTTTTGAAAGGAACTTTCAAAATTGTTTTCGAAATACAAGCCTGATTCACGGGAATTTCTCAAATTCTTACCTTTTTTCAAGGGCACCCCCTAATATATTTTTGGAAACCATTATCTTTAAAAAATAACTAATTTTATTATTAAAATAATATCTTACTTCACTTCTAGTTTTATACAAATATTTTTCCAAAAGAAATATTCTTTTCAAAGTAAATGGTTATTTATCTCAAGAATTACTCGAAGATTTTATAAGAGTTTCTCCATCTATTTCAAAACTCATGTTGATTATTATGTATCATTGGGATTAATATTCCATGATATCATATAAAATATTTAATTTAATGGTTTATCATTATTTTTTATGTGGATGTTCTATCTTTAAACCATCCACCAATTTATTCCTAATGGATACTGTTTATGCTTAATGTTCGGGGGAAGTTTTTTAAATTTCATATATTAGTTTAAATATGAATGTATATGTTGCGTATATTTATATACATTCATATTTGAAATGAATTTTACATATAAATATTCCGGTGAGGCCCACTATATCCCCTCGGCGCATAGGTAGGTCTCATGATACAAACTACAGTCTTGGCAAAAGGCCTTGACAAAATTGATTATTTTTGATATTGTCACGAGGCCTTGACAGTATGGTTATGATGTACCACATTATACATTCCCTCATGAAAATAATATTTATGGTTCCTGGGGTTATTTAACTAGTATAATACCCATTATTATGGAATTATTTATTCATCTATTATTCCTTCCATAACGTGTTCAAGTTTTTGTTAAAGCCATATGTTTTTATTTATTCAACATGCCTAATGTTTATGTTATGACATCTTCTACTGTATTTCTTACCCTTAATGAGAATTTTATCTCACCCCTTAAATTTGTTTTTCCTTCCCTAGTTTATGAAGAAGAGATCATTTATTGAGTTTTTAGGGATGCAGTTTATTAGCTTTTTTTATGTATTATATTTTGTTTCCTTTCCAAATATAAAATGGGTTCCATATATGTATCTAGTTTCTTCAATACTACTAAATTGATAGGTCCTTCGGGATTTGATTCATTGTAATCATTCCAATGTATTAAAATAATGCACCATATTTAGGCTTCTGGGGTCTGGGTGTTACAATTGGTATCAAAGGATGTTTAGTAGAAAACATGGAAACTGGATTTAGAAAATGTAGATTAGGGAACAAATCCATATGTTAGTCTTTGAGGATAAACACACATGAACATCCTGATATTTTGGTAAAGAATATATTATGTGGATATTTATAGAAAATAAATCCCTATCTGGATACTACAAGTGGACATGGTTCTGGCATAGATGTACCTAGGAGTAAAAACTCCAACAAGGAGTTTTGGGCTTGACCCGGGGTATCCTGGTACCTAACAATGGGCCTTACTGCACACTTGGTTTGACACTCTTGGGGGATATGATTAGGATAATTCACATTTTGTTTACCCACCATTATAAAGGATTTATGCCCCCAAAGTAACTAAATTATATGGTTCTAGGATTTACAGTGAATAAATTTATGCTATGTGCTATACCATGTTTAGAGTAATAGAGAGTTCATAATGTTATGAGCTAATATATAACATTTAATTGATTATAAATGGCCCCTAGTAGAAGGAATTACAACTTCACCAATGTATGTGATGTGAAGAGTAAGAAGTATCATATATATAATGTCCTCAAGCCATCATTTCAAAGGAATAGTGTATCCCAAGTATCCTCATCATATGAGGAAATAGTATCTTGTGTTAAAAAGCTATTTAAGGAATTCTCTGAGTCATATGGCTTTGAAGGGAAGCAAAAGAAGAAGAGGATGGCTGGAAAAAACCTGGATAAAGGGAATATGGGAAATATTTATTTTCCCACATGTGATAATTGTGGAAGTGAACAACATGATATATGCTTGAGAGGAAAAGGAGTTTGCTTCAACTGTGGAGAAAAAGGCCACCATGCTCATAATTTAAAGACAAGGAAATCATTTTCCTATATTCAATGATTTAACTGTAAGGAGGTAGAACACTATGAAAATCAATGTCCCAAGCATCAAAGTAATATACCACAAATTATGATTTTGGATAATGATAAAGTTATGATGCTACCATAGATGAAGTATAATGATTAATATTCATAGTCAAGAATCATGCCATTTGAATATTTTTTCAGTAATGCATTGGTTGTATGAATTATGAGATATATAAGGATTGTATTGAATTTATCTTTCATTAAGGATTTTAGGTCCTATGATGAATGGTACAAAGGAAAAGTTATTCAGTAGAAAGTTAAACTTTTTCGAAAAAAATATGATTGAGGGAAAGACAACCCTTAATACATATCTAATTTTGAGAAAATGATGAAGAAATGATTGATTCAGATAAATACTGACTACCTTGGAAATTATTATTTAATTTTAGAGTGGTGGTCTATGCTATCATATATGGAGTTTACAACACTTTTTTATTTAAGGAATATATCCAATAACATGTATCTTACTTAAAGAATACAGAATAATGCATGCTTCCAATATGGTTTTTATGGTAATTCATGTTATTACCATATTTAAAGAGGACACATGATGAGGTAATTCACATGTTGGGAATGTGAATTTTAGGGATGCTTTTTGTTGATTAAGGGTTAATGATATTTTCATCATGGAAATTTAGTAACCTTCATTATAATGTTTTGAATCATTATATTTTTGAATTTTAAGCATTTATGAAATGGTTTAAGTTGATCATTGTATGGGGTTTTAGAGTTTAATTTCACTACATGATGATTTTATTATTATTCCTTGATCATGTTGTCCAATTATAATGCATTGTTATTTAGTAACTGATGAATTTCCCTTTCCTCTTATTAATAGGATATTTTAACCATATTATTGATGTGGGTTTCCCATCAGGGAATTTTCAAGTATCTACCATTAACTTTCAAATTTCAAATTCAAATTTTGAGGATGAAATTTTTGTAAGGATGATAGAATGTAACACCCCAAGGATTTGAAAATAAATATTGAATTAATTAAACACTAAGTCCCTTCAAAACAAAACATTTTATAATCTATCCGTTAAACACAACTTTGCCTCTTCTATGTTTTGAATTTTGAAAAACGATCATGTAGAGTTGTGATCAGTAAGTCATTTGGAGTCTGATAAAACCAAATTTATTTTTGGTGAATAGTAACATACCCTTATGAATAGTAATATGAACCTTATTAATAGTAAATAATAATATTATTTTATTTTATTAAGGTCACAAGATAATGAGATCATGATTAAATTTTCAATGTAATATAAAACGAATTATAGTTTTAAAATTGTTATTTTTTGAATAAACTATGATTTTATATAAAAATTAAATTAATAATATTTAGGAAATTATTCTTAAAAAATGGAGTTCATTTTTTAATTCTACATGTTCAAAAATGGTTCGGGTGAATTTTTTTATTTTTATGAAATTCTTGAATTTTTGATGAATAGTGAAATACAGTAAAATACCGTATACACAAATTATCCATTAAATACACTATTTATGACATCAAGAGTGATTTAAGGACACTTGGTTAGAACTCAAATGAAATTATTAATATTAGGGGTCACACGAAACAACAATATTGGTTGTCTTGAGGGAAATAATAAAATAATGAATAAAATATTCAAAATTCACTCCTCTCCTCCACTATAAACCCCCCTCACTCCCTCTTCTCCTTACTCCTCTAAGACGTGAATCTTCTCAAAGTTCTGCCCAAATACCCTTCCCTAGTCATTACCCACGTCTAATAAGCTCTTGGTATTTCCAAAAGACCAAAATTTCTTCCCTTTAAGAGATTCTCAAGGAGGTGGATTCAAGAGGTAAATCACATTTTATTTCTTTTATTTTTGTTTCAAGATCCTTTCTATTGTTATCCTATCCTCACGTCCTCTATCCAAATGACCATGATAACTCCAGTATCATATATATACTGTAATTATATCATGTTAATGGAATAATCATCATCAATATTATATCTCTCTCTATTTTATTTTATAAATTAAATCATCATCCGTGAGGTTTCAATTTACAACCTTCGGGGACGATGAAGTTTCGTTCTTCAATTTATACTTAATTACAGGTCATGAAAACATTTTTAAGTTTGAAACAAACTATAATATATTTATTATAACCTATTTAATATTCATAAACTTGTATATGTACATAATATTAAATCATATGACCAAACTAGTTCCTAATAATAAAAATACCGCTTAAATAATCTAAGTGAATGTCATTAACATTTCATCTAATGATTCATCCTCATGCCATGTAAATAAATTATATAAATGACCATAAAAACTTCTATATGTTCATAAATAATTTGTAATTTCAATTATTTATATTTAAATCCATTCCTCATGAACTCCATTATATAAAAACAAGTGAACTGATTATGAAGATCAAGGAAACAAACATTCCAAAACGAACGAATTCAATCTTATAACTAATCAATAAGGAAATAATGTACTTAATAAAATTATTATAAAATAAATAAAGGTATAATAGGTTCTTATTTAAGTTATTAATAAGTATAATTTTATATTCTAGGACCTTAAGTTCAAGAGGTGATCACATTCGAACAAAAGGTAAGGGTTTTCCACCCGAACCTCCATTTTCATTTGGGTGACTTTAATTATCTAATTATCTCAATGAAATTATTATGTATTATTATTTACTCCTCATTAATTCTAGTTCAGTGTTATATGTATTTTCACAAACCACAATACTTCCTTATTTTATGGATAGTTACACATTTTAAAAGGAACATACAAAATTGTTTCCAAAATCCAGGCCTGATTCAAGGGAATTTATCTAATTCTTATCTATTTTCAATGGAACCCTATAATATTTTTTTTGGAAACCATTAAATTTAAAAAATAATTAATTTTATTATGAAAATTCTATCTTACTACACTTTTGGTTTTATAAAAATATTTTTCCAAAAGAACTATTCTTTTCAAAGTAAAAAGGTATTTATCTGAAGAATTACTCGAAGATTTTATAAGAGTATCTTCATCTATTCAAAAATATTATTGATTCATATGTATTATTGGGATTAATATTTCATGGTATCATATACCATATTTAATTTAATGGTTTATTATTATTTTGTCTATGGATGTGCTATCTTAAAACCATTCACCAATTTACTCTGAATAGTTAGTGTTTATGCTTAATGTTCGGGGAAAATTATTTACATTTCATATATTAGTTTCAATATGAATGTATATATTGTGTATATTTATCCCCATTCATATGATGAATACATTGGACATAGAAAGTGTCAGGTGGGGCTTGTTATATCCCCTCGGTGCATCAGTAGGTCTCACGAGACAAACTATAGTCTTGGCACAATGCCTTGAAAAAATGATTATTTATGGTCTTGGCATGAGGCCTTGATGATATGGTTATGATGTCCCACCTTATGAGTTCCCTAATTATGAAAATAGTATTGATGGTTCATGGGGTTATTCAACTAGTATAATAACCATGATTATGAAATTATTTATTCAGCTCTTATTCCTTCCATAATGTGTTTAAGTTTTTATTAAAGAAATATATTTTTATTTATTCAATATGCATAATGTTTATGTTATGAAATCTTATGCTATATTGATTACCCTTACTGAGTATTTGAGCTCACCCCTTTCATTTTTTTCCTTCCCTAGGTTATGAAGAAGAGACTATTTATTGAGTTTTCAAGGATGCAGTTTATTAGTTTTTTGTTATGTATCATATTTTTTTTCCTTTTCAAATGTAAAATGGGTTCCATGTATGTATCTATTTTTTTCATGAATTCTAAACTAATTGGTCCTTTAGGATTTTATTCCTTGTAATCATGTCAATGTATTAAAATAATGCACCGACTCTGGGATTCTGGGGTTGGGGTGTTACAATCTAATTAAGAAATATCGTCTTATTATCTCATGAGTCTATTCTTCTTATATCACATAAAAATAATGGGGTATAAAAAAACATTAGTGCTACTCAAGATATAAAGGGTTCTAGTGTGATATCTATTAAACATACTGATATCACTATATAAACATGTACACCACAAAATGTATCACATAAACTATATGTGTTACAATCCAAACTTCCTAACTCATGAACCTTGTCAAATTAACCCATGGTTCTCCCATAATATCTTGGTATAACACACCAAGATTTATGGTATGAATCTTCTTAAATAAATCAAATTTGTTCAATAGATTATGTTGCACACAACACTAAGCTTGAACGAACAATAATATACTATTAAATAGTAACTTGGCCATTGGAATAATAATGTGACCATTAGGAATAATAATATGAAAATTAGAATAGTAACCTCACCTATGAAAGTGTAAATAAAATTTTGGAATCTTATAAATGGAAATATTATATAATTATATCATAGTATAAGTAAATAAATGTTTTAGAAATTATTAATTAAGTGTTGATATTTTCTTTATAAAACAAAAATTTTTATTTTCAATTTTATAATTAATTTAATGATTTAAAAGAAAATTTATTTTCATAAAGTGTATTAAAAAATTAATATTTTTTTTGTTTTATGATTATAAGATAATTTTATGAGACCTTACTTATTTTTTCAAAGTGTTATAAATTCAGTTATAATTTTAAAATTGGTATTTTCCAAGTAAATGATGATTTTAATTAAAAATTAAATTTATAATATTTATAAAATTATTTTCAAAAAATTGAGTTCATTTTTGAATTATTAACATTTAAAAACATTTAGGGTAATTTTTTTTATAAAATAGTTGAAGTTTTTGTGAATAATGAAATATGAAAATTTATGGTATATATACATTATAAGTTAGATAAACTATTACTTGAGGAATTGCTGATGTAAGAACCATAATCTAAAACTATACTTTTATATTTACTATATTTAGTTATAGAAATATCACTATTTCCTGTCTTGAGCCAAAATAATAAACTAATGAATAAAATAATCAACAAACACCCATCTCCTCCGCTATAAATACCACCCTCACCATCTATTATCCTCACACCAATTAAGCCTTCAATCCTATCCAATTTATGACAAATAATATTCTCAATTATATCTCCCCAATTTCTAGGAGCCCTTAGTCTCAATAAAATACCAAACCCAAGTCCCTTAAAGGGGTTCTCAAGGAGAATAATTCCAGAGGTAAAACCCTTAACCCTTCCCTTTCATTTTATTTTATTTTTCCATCCTTCCATCACCTAATATTTCTAAAAATTCATGATAAATCCATTATATTCTATATAATATAATTTTATTATATTAATGGAATAATCTATCCATATTTCTCTTCCCCTCCCCTTTTGTTCTAAAAATAAAAACATCATCTGTGGTGTGTTAATTTATCGCATTCAAGGAAAATGAGTTTTCAATTTCTATTATCGCTTTCAAGTCTGCTCATAAAACCATTTATATGGTTAAAATATATTATGATATATTTATTATAGATTATTTAAAGTTATATAACCAATATATTTACATAATATTAATTAATAAAACAAAACTAGTTCAATTAGATGATTGAAAAAATGCCAAAATAATCTAAACAATTATCAGTAATGTTTTATCTAATGTTTCATAATCATACCATATAAATGAATGAAATATGTAACCATTTAATATTATATAATTTCATCAATAACATATAATTTTAATTCTGGACAATTATTCTCATTTCACTTGATTTTTCATACATGTATACAAGTAAATTGATCATGAAAATAAATGAAATGAACGCTCCCAAACGATAAAATTTTATCTTATAACTCATAAAAAAGGAGATAAAAAGACTTAATAAAATTATAATAAATAAAATAAATCAAGGAGAGGTTTAAAATTAATTAATTAATGTATTTACGTTTATTATATAGGAAATTAAGTTCGAGTTAAGAACACATTTGGACATCAGGTAAGGGTTTTCTCATCTCACCTTTATTTCTGTGAGATATGCCTTATTCACCTCTATTTCTTGTGTGTAGTGTATATACATTGATAATTGATGTATACTATCATGAATAACTTTATCTTCATGGTATTAAATATTTAATTTGTTGATCATAAATTTTATGGGGCATATGATTTTACTGTTTACAAAGTGGTAATAGATTCTTTCCGAACCTCTATTTTTTTTGGGTTACGTTTTATCACTATTTATCCCAATGTAATTATTATTTATTTTTATGTAATTAATATAAATTTTGTTTATATGTTCCAAAATAATTTATCTAGATCATATCATCCTTGTTTTATAGGGAAATACATGTTTTAAAAATGTTCCCTTCCCAATTCTTACCGATACGAAAGCCCGATTAAAGGGAACTTCCCAATTTCTTACCCATTTTAAAGTACCATCCATAATATAATTTAATCTAAAAATATTTTTCTCAGATAACTAATTTTATCATGAAAAAATATCTTTTCTCATTTCTAGTTTTATTCAAACAATTATGCCTTTTTCTAGTTTAAAGACTATTTAATATTTTCCTTAAATCACACTAAAGAGGCTCTTTTCTGAAGTTTCTTGAAATCTACCTTAACATGTTTTCACTTAATTTGGAAATAGTTAATAATTATCTAGGAATATTTTTCCTTATGAATTTATAAGTATGATTTAAATCCATTATTTCAAGGAACCCAATATGACATTCCCTTAGGTTATGCCTTATTTTCAACTTATTCCTTGTGTGTATTGTATGTATACTTCCATTTAATTTGTGATAATCATTCATTAAAGATTTAAATAAATGTACATATTTTTTATATAATGGATATTATTATTGACTTATCCATGTACCATTTTTACATATGGTTTTTTCTTTGAATATTTTTTTAATTTGGGAAATATTTATGAATCTGTATCCTCTACTCAATACAGATATTTTGATAAGTCATATTGTTCATGAATTGAATATATGAAGAATGATTTGTAATTTTAGTGATGTGTGGGGACCGTTATATCCCCTCAATATATCGATAGGTCTCATGATACAAAATAGTTAGCAAAAAAACCTTCTTTTTGTTTTCAACTAGAATCAGATGGGTTTTTACCCACATACTTAAACCATCTTGATGGTATAATGGTTCATGTTCTAGATACATGATACCCAATAAATAAGAATTTTATTCGTTCATTATTTAGTTATTAATTTCTATGAAAATTTTACTATGATAGAATATATGGATGCATTTTCATTATCATTGTATTGATGTCATGTGTTTTTTAGATTATTTACCTTTCCATAATTTCTATACCTTATCGACTTCTCTTCACTTATTATTGTTTCATATAACCCTTACTGATTCGCTTAAGCCGAACCCTGAGTTGGTGGGTCACATGGCTTCAAGCATGCCTTCCCATATGCCAGAGGCTGGTGATTAATAGTGAGGGTGTAAGGGTAGTGTAGTAGGGAGACTATACCCTCATGTTAGAGTACCACAACAAATATATCCAATAATAAATAGTAGCAGAAGAATAATATAAACAATCAGAATCAATGAGTTGCAGATACATAAATAAATAAAACAACAAGTATGAAGTGAAAGAAATAGATAAATTTTAAACTAATAAACATTGAAAAAGACACTATGGTAGTGTCACTACATGATTCATGTAATGATGGTACAAAAAAGGGGAATAGGGGAACAAGCATACAGTCATACTAAACAAAAGTATAAAAGGAAAAAATTTACTCCACTAGAATCTTGAGTTCATAACATATCATATAATCCTAAGATCCATATAAATAAACACATATCAACAGCATATATAATAGAACTTTACCTTATCCATACCTGTAGGTAGGCAGTCTTCTCGGGTTCCAATGGTGGCCCAAGTAGGGTGTGAGATAAAAATCTTAGTAGGCCACCACCAATGGTGTCTAGGTGTAATATGAGTAGGTTATCATAACTAAATAGTTTACAGATATAAGAAGGAAAGTAAAGTAATGATGAATAAATAAATAACTGCCCGCTAAGGTTTCTAAAGGACACCATGAGGGTCTACCTACTTCAACTCATGGCTGGAATGTATATCTGATCAAGTCACTATATATATATAATAAGTAATAAGATATATATATTTTAGTGATATATTGAATCCACATATATGATCTAAGTGCGTGCTGATTCCTAATGACAATATACCTAGAATACTAGTGCTGGATGGACCGGGATGTAACTCATAGCCATCTACGACTAGTCTACGAGCTTAAGAGCTCAATTTCGAGGGTACATTCCCTCATCCAAATAGAGCGAAAGATTCCATACTACAACACTCAGGATGTCAAGTGAGATTCCATGAAACACTCTAAAATGAAACATGGAACTACATCCCATCACCCATATCGTATCATGGTGTGAGATGCCATACTCAACACCAAATGTAAGGAAGCTTGACACACCATGATTAGCTTAATCTTTTACCATTGTTTCCAGACTATATAAAGGCATGTTATAATTATAAATAGCATGGGGATTTTCCACCCATCAATTCATTTATATTTATAGATCATATAAATATTAGAGGAATATTCATTTATAGCATTTTATATAAGTAATAACCTCTTATGTATGTCATTGTCATGTTCATTTTCAATTAAACATTTCATTTCATATGAATCATTTAATAAAAAACAAATAAGGGGAATATCTTTACCATCTATTTAGTCATTCCATTTAAAACCATTTGATTCAATTTGAAGAAAAACAACTCAACATGCTTTAGACATTTCATTTAAACAATTCAATTCAATTTATTAAAATATGCCAAAACCATTTATAAGGATCAAGGTAAAAGGAATATGTCATGATTAATATATTTAAAGGATTATACCAGCTTTCATAAGCCATCCCAAGAAAGTATATTTTCTACAACCAATTCATTCAACTCATTAAAATAAGTCAATTTCCATTTCAAAGGCTCAAGTGACAAGGAAAGATGTCAAGGGAAACAAGGAATATGCCCACTCGGGCAATTCCAACTACAAAGGGGCCAAACACCTAAAAGGTGATTTGGGTTACATTTAATACACATGATTTAAGGGAAATTTGATTTAGAAACCAAGCCAAAATCTAAATTATGATTTGGGGAATTTTAACCAATTGACCAAAATGGCCAATTCTAAGTGGTACACCCATGGGGTGACCATATATAGTATGTGTAGTCTCTAAACCACTAAACAAGGTTCAATTAACATGTAACTAGGTGCAAGGGTCAATTGGATGTGAAGGAATCACTACAACTGAGATTCTCGGTAAAGGATGGAATATGAAATAATGAGATAATTATGAAATGACCAAAACTTGATGGGAAAATGATGTGAATAGATACCTCATGGCTTTAGATGAAGCCTTTCTCGATATTGACCTTAGATTTGAAGTAGGTTAGATGAGATTTGAGAAATAGTCAAATTCCTTGAAAATAGTGTATATGATCATGCATCTAAATTGCACAACAAATATTGAGATAAACTTGAAAAGGATTAGAGAGAATAGGGGAGCATACCTCAATGGATCCAATGCTTATGATGGATTGAGAAAGAGACACTGGATGGAGGTTGTGCTCGATGCCTGTGTGAGGAGGGTTGTTGAGCTCAAAGATGAAGAGAACCCACTCAATTGGTTGCTGGAGGAATAAGTAAAGGGAAAAAGAACTTAAAGTTTAAGTGAGGGAAGAATTATAATTCTACCCTAAAACATCACTGTGCATGGTTTAAGCGCATGATTAGTCAAAAAATGCACAAACCATTCATGGTTGTTTTTAGGGAAGGGCACCCTGTGCAGTTAGGAACACGATTTGACTAACTGTACACAAACCATGAAAAAATATACTATCCATCATCTGCAATAGGTCTCATGACTATGAACCCTAGGTTGTATAGTTGCAGAAAAACCATGAAGCCCAACCTATTTTCCCCCATTTCAGAACTTCAGGCTCTGAACGATCCCCAAACACCCCCATGACCTCCAAAACTTGATTATACATTGATACTAGGACCATTTGTGGTATTGCAATTAAAAACTACCGATTCATACCTTTTTTGAAACTATTTGTCATTACAACCTTCCCTCCTTAAAGCCACTCGTCCCTGAGTTGGCCTTCTAAGGGTAAAGAGGTACTTTCAACAAAGAGTTATGACCATTGTGATCATATATCAACTTCTCACTCTTAGGTCTTGTCCTGTACTTATACGTGCTTCTATAGCACCCGTATAAGAGGAATATAATTTCCTTAGAGTGTATTCATGATCCAATCAACAATACACATAGTATACTCCTCAAAGGAAGAATCCATATCCAATTCGAACTTGTCATGTTGAAAGACATGTGTCAGGTCTAGATAGTATCAGCGAAGCTAAGATATATAAAAGACATCATGCATGAAATAATATCTCTAAGGAAGTTCCGACTGGTAATCCATAGGTCTGATCTATTTCAAAACCTTGAATGGTCCAACAAACCTTGATGATAGATTACCCTACTTCTGAATACATATATTACCAAACCTGGGTGAGAATCACAAGAAAACCTAGTCTCCGACCTAAAACTCAGGAGATATTCAACATCTATCCGCATAAAAATTTCATATATATTAAGATATCAACATGTCCTTTCTGATCAATTGGACCTACTCTGTAGTTTCCCGCATCAGATATGGTCCAAGCATAACTAATTCCCCTACCTCTATTCAACAGAGAGGTGAACGATAAGTCCTACCACATAAGGCTTCATAGGGATCCATCTCGATGGTATCCTGAAAGATATTGTTCTAAAATAATACACAAGTGTAACGTGTTTCTCCCATGATCCTACAAAGTTTAGGACACATGCACGAAGAATTTACTTTAGATTATAGACCATACGATCCATCTGTCTATCAGTCTGTGGGTGATAGGCCATTCTCAAAAGTACCTGCGTACCCAAGGCATTTTGTAACCCCTGCCAGAATCATGATGTGAAATGAGCATCTTTTTTAGACATGATAGAATGAGGATCTCTTTGAAGATGTAAAACTTATTTGAAATAAATATTTTTCTATCTCATCTATCGAGAAGGTCTCTCACACAGGTAGGAAGTGTACGACCTTCATTAGATGATCGACAAAAACCCACATAGTATTGTTTCCATGAGGTGATCTGGGTTGAATAGTCACGAAGTCCATTAAAACATCATCCCATTTCCATAATGTAATGGAAAATGGTTGTCAAATCCCTACTTGTCACTAATGATCTTCCTTAACCTATTGAAAGGTAGAACACCGAGTGATGAAACTAGAAATATCACATTTCATACCAAGAAACCAGTATTGGAATCATCGATATCGATATATTTAGGTGACATCGGGGTGAACTGACCTTGCTAAGGAATGAATTTCTAATATCATCTCCTCTATGATGTCTTCTGGGACCCACACACATCCATTGAGAAATAAGGTATCATCCCCATCCACAGTCCAACTAGGAAAATCATTATCTAAGACACTTTCCTATAGAACTAGGCTATCAAAATTTGATAACTGTCTCACTCTTACCCATTCCAGAAAAAGATATGTCGTTGATAAGGCTAAAAGGATAGTCTGTCCATGGTCCTCTTGAAACTAAATGTGAATATCTAATAATAAGTCCATAAGCTTCCATTCATCATTGGATTCTTGAAATTTCTATGTCTAAGTATTCTGGCTCAGATCATCATCTATGAAACTACCTTTATGAGGAACATAGGCAAGCTAAAAATCAAACTACTGTAGGTATTCAACCCACCTGTGTTGGATGAGGTTCTGATCTCGCTATTTAAAGATGTACTTGATGTTTTTGTGGTCATTTTATACCAAAAAATTATCTCTAAGTAGATAATGTCTCCAATAGTGTAAGGAATGCACAAAAATAGTGGTATAGAGATCAGGCATTGGGTAATTCCACTCATGAGGCCTCAACTACTAAGACTCGTACACAAAGAATCACTTATCCTGAATTAGAACATCTCTAAGCCCGATGCCTAATGCATCACAGTATACGGTGTAGTCCCTACCTAGCTTTGGAAGAACCACTATCGATGATTAATTTAGTATTTCCTTAATCTCTTGAAAGGATGCTTCGTATGTTTTTGACCATAGGAATTTCAAACCATTCTTTGTCAAGTCTGTAAGCGATGTTAAAAGGTACGAGAAATCCTGGATAAAGCATCTTTAATATTTAGAAGGACCCAATAAACTCTAGATATCAAATAGTTTTGTGATATTCTCCTAAGAAACTACAACTCTCACGTTCTCTAGGTCTACTAAAACTCATGATTCCAAAATAATGTGACCTATTAAATGTAATTTTTCAATCCAGAAGTGGAATTTACCAAGCTTAGCATTGAGATGATGGAATCTCAGTGTATTCAGCATGATCTCAAGATGAGTTTCATGGTCTTGTATGGAGCTTGAACAAACCAAGATATATTCAACAATGTCTACCACAAAATTATCTAGATACAGGTGGAAAACATGATTCATAAGATCCATGAAGTCTGCAGGTGCGTTTGTTTGTTCGAACGACATAAACAGGTACTCATAGAGACTATACCTACTTCTAAAAGCTATGTTAGGTATTTCTGAAGTCTTGACATGCACTTGATGATAGCCTGACCTTAGATTTATCTTTGAAAAAATTTCTCTCCTTAGATATGAATAAAGTGCTCATCTATTCTGGTTAGTGAATATTGATTCTTTATAGTGAGCCAGTTCATACAACGGTTATCCACCTAGAGCCTAAGGGTACCATCCACCTTGAAAAAAATAACCGGTGAACCCCAAGAATATGTGTTGGGTCATATAAAGCCTTTATCCTCTAGATTATTTAATTTCTTCTTGATCCCCAGAATATCCTTAGGCTCTATCCTATAAGGGGGAATGGTGACTGGTGCTGCTCCTGGAACAAGCTCAATGGTAAACTATACCTCTCGCACCGAAGGTAGACCATAGAAGTCACCACGAAAATATTTTTTGAAATGCTTCACTACAGGAGGAAATATAGTGGGTTGTAACCCATGATCATAAAGGAAAATACTATAAAACTAAGCTGTAACACTGCCCAACCTCTTCTACTTAGGTCTAACTTGTGTAGCACTAACATCCCATTATCCCTTATTCATGTGCTTAATGACCTATGGTGATGTAAATGTCACCCTACAATGATAGAATTCAATATGATATTGATAGGGAACTGACCATTACATCTTGATGATTATGTCAAAGCCTATTATGTCAATGACATAGAGATTACACAAGAAAAGGTAACCACCTATCTCAAGGGGACAATTCTGAAAATGGAGAACGACCTTTGAATGGATACCTAACTGTGTACCAAGAATCATGGCACCATTATAAAAGTTAATGTCAAGGCCCATACTCTTAGGTATTTCCTTAGATATTAATGAGTGAGATTTGACTCTATTAAACAAAGTAGATACTAGAGTGGAGGTAACTAGAATAGTACCTCAAACTGTTGAAGGTTCAACACTCTAATCATGTGGTATAGGATAAACTTGGTGTAACTGGCATGTAATACAACCCTGAGTCACTTCCTGACTGCCCTGAGTAGGCTCGCTTTGCTGGAGCTATGATTTATAAGCCTGGCTGCCTTTCCCTCAATTGCCACCTTATCTTGGTTAGCCGATGATATTCCAGCTACCTGTCTATCATGATCCTTCTGGCCCTTATCATGACCGAGGAGTATATATAGATCCTCACTCACTTTGTACTAAAGGTAAAGTCATGTAGAAAATATGGATATGTCCCATCATTCCATATCCTCTACACTCGATTGGATCCCAAAAACACTAAGACTTAATGTTTCTTTACTTCCTGCACTTCAGATATATGAGAGAGCTATCTACACAAGGAGCCTGACTATTGCTACCCCTATGAGTAGTCTTAAAGCGCCACTTTCACCTAGAAGAAGGACCAATAAAAGCCCAAGGTTCTAAAACTCCATGATTCACAACTTCATTATCCCTCAAATTCTTCTCTATTATTAGGGACTAGTTGGATATTTCATAGATGTTAGTCTACTTGAACATGTTGACCTATGACCAGATGACACAATTCATCCCATCCTCGAATCTCTTTATAGTCATGAGATCATCAGCAGCTTGAGAGGGAGAGAATTATTTCTACTCTATGAAATGGTCAGAGTATTCCATTAATTTCAATATCCCTTTCTATAGATTCATAAATTTTCTATCTATGTTATCCCTCAGAGTCTAGGGAAATTAGTAGTCATAAAATACAATCTAAAAGTCATCCCAAACCATCTCAGGTTTCCGATCTGCCTAGGTAACAAAATCCCATCATATCTTAGATGAGTCACACAATATATAGGATACTAGCTTGAATATCCATTCTTGAGGCATCTTGAGATGATCAAATATATACAGTATTGCCTCATGCAAAGACTCTGTAACATGATGTCTTCCATCCCCTCAGAAGGTGGGAGGATGATACTACAGAATCTCATGAGTCAAATCTTCCATGCTTAGGGTAGGTTGATCACAACCTGTAATTTTCTAAAGAATATGTAGAAAACCATATAAAAAGTCAGTGTCAGTTCCTATATTAGGAATATTAAGAGGATCCACAAGTGTCTCTATTGGAGGAATGAATAGTGGCTCATAGACCGCCAACTTAGGGACATGAATGTAAAGACCCGTAAATTTCAAGGAAATTTTTTTTATTAATTTTCTTTGGAATTTTACAAGAACTCATCTTCTGACGGCACCTGATTCTGAGGCCCGGTGTGCCCAGAATCATTTTCCAAAGTTTGGCTCGGGTACATTCAGTGAACGAACGAGCAGGTTTTTTCTAACTTTTGAACCGGTGCTCGGAATCGAATTCCAAGGGCACCAATGAAATCGCAGCGCCGATATTTGCTTAGAAATGCCTCTTTTGGAGTTGCGTTTTCTTGGTTGTGGTTTTTAACTTTTTGGGTTTTAAGTTAAGAAATAAAATAAAAGTTGTGCGACAATTTTATTTTTATTTTTCACTTAAAGCCGCTTAAAGACCACTTCAAGCTGTTTAAGATGAGTTGATGCGGATAGGGTGCTATCCAAAAATATCCTACCCTCTTGGTAGGATATTTTTGAGGTGGGGCCCGCACGAGCCCCCACCGTTTCTTTTCCGCTAAGTAACGCACCCGCGAAAACCCGTCATTATGAAAGTCAACTGACGCGTTTTCTTAAATTCTTAACGCACCATTAAATTGGGCGGTTTTATTCTTTGAATTAATTCTAGGAATTAATGGGTCGTTACTTACCTATTTTTCGTTTGTTGGCATGTTAATAAAATAAGACCAACGCTCTTTCTCCTGAAGTCTTGTTCGTTGAGAGGATTGGAAGAAACCACAAGTTCTTCATCGTCCTTCGCGAAGAACGCGAAGAACGCGAAGAACGCGAAGAACGCCGAGCCCTCGGAAATCGACGACGCGACGCCAAGTACCGCGACGCCGACAATTCTTCTTCCGCAACGTTCTTCCGCGACAATCCAACCCCGCGACAACCTTCGATCGACAACGACAAGGTAGGGGGGGGGGTTGCGCTTCTTTTAAATCTCTTTGAGAGTTATAAAAACCTTATGGATTTAATTATTATTAATTAAATATGTTGTTTCTTGGTCCTCGGAGTTCATCGATGCAACGCCGGATACCGCGACGATGCGACGATCCCCTTTTTCCGCGACGATCAATTCCGCGAAGAACGCGCATGCGACGACTTGACGAGGTAGGGGTTGTTTGTGAAATAACTTTATATTCCCATGATTGTTTCTTTTAAAACAAAGAACTCGGATCAAGTTCAATTTTAATTCTATTAAAATTGTGCGTTGCTTTTATTCATGTGTTGAATATTTTCTCCCGACTATTTTTATCTAATGCGGAGGGTGCGGGCCAAACAAACACGGCCCGACAACCCTCTTCCGTTCTTCCTTGTTGTGCGGATTTGGCGGGTGACGACAAAACGTGACGTAGAGGCGATTTAATGATCCCGCAGAGAAGAACGGAACCCGGGAGGAACAACGGCGCAGACGGGAAGGAAATCGGACCACCGGAGCAACTCCGGTGGCCCGCGGAAGCTTCCGCCGGCGCGCCGCTGGGAAAACCCCGCCGCGGCTGAAGCCACGGCGACGAGGCGGTTCCCCGGCCGCGCGGAACCCCGGTTCAGGGACGCGGCGGCCCGGCCATGTCCGGGTGATCCAGGGCGCCCCCCCCCCCCCCCCCCCCCCCCCCCGCAGGGGCTGCGGTGTTGTCACGCGGGGGCATGCGCGCCCCCCGCGTTGCTCGGCCGCTCGGCCGAACCGGGCCGGGCCGACCCGGTTCGGCCGACCCGGGGGGGGGGGGGGGGGGGGGGGTTGGCCCGGGACCAGACCCCCCGTCTCCGGATCTTTTCGGTCTTTTGCCTGTAACATGAGCTACGGGCCTCCAAACGACTCGCTATCAGCGGAAACACGATCCTTGGATCGAGACGGTCGTTTCGGTATATTACACTCAAGGTTTCATAATACTTTGTGTTCAGTTGGGTTGGTTCGTACACGAAACCAACCGGGCCCTCGGAGCGGAAAGACTCATATCTTGAGCTTCAGACGTCCGATTGACGTGCCGTCAACTTTGTTGTTTTCCTCTAAGTGAGACGGATATTTTGGAATACTCCGCCTGAGGTTTGGATGCAGGTGGAGTACGGTTGGGTTGATTTTGCCTTAGAAACCAACTGGGCCCCTGGGACGGAAAGACCAATAACTCTCAGACCGGACATCCGATTGACGCGCCGTCTGCGACGTTGAGTTCCTATTGACGATACGGAACTTTTGGATACATCAACTCTGGACTTTGAGTCAGTTGATGTATTCGCCTCTCAGCTCGTGGAGCGGACCCTCCCGAATGAGCTTGATGTGTGCGGGGACCCTAGTGCTGGCTGCAACTTCGACGACGATGAATATACAGAGATCCTCGGTGGATTTGACTGCGACGATGATGAAAACAGTACGGGAATCCTCCGTGTTTTCGGTAGTGACCACTACGGTACATCTTGGGATACATCAACTCCGGACTATATGTCAGTTGATGCATCGACCTCTTAGCTCGTGGAGTGGACCCTCCCGGAACGAGCATGCTGTGTGCGGAAACCCTAGAGCCAGTTGAGACTTGACGACTGTTGATCGAACGACTCAGTGAGTTACGGATAGCCCAGTGGGGAGCGCTTGGTTGTAGCGGCAGACCCACGAAGGAGGAGCGCTTGGTTGTAGCGGCAGACCCACGGTACTCAATAGAAGGAGTACCTCTGGAGGCTATGAGAGGTGAGCTTGGTTGTAGCAGCACATGGGAGCGCTTGGTTGTAGCGGCAGACCCACGACAGATGTGCACTTGGTTGTAGCGGCACAGGGGAGCGCTTGGTTGTAGCGGCCGACCCACGATAGATGTGCACTTGGTTGTAGCGGCACAAGGGAGCGCTTGGTTGTAGCGGGAGACCCACGACAGAGGTGCGCTTGGTTGTAGCGGCAGAGGGGAGCGCTTGGCTGTAGCGGAAGACCCACGACAGAGGTGCGCTTGGTTGTAGCAGCACATGAGAGCCCTTGATTGTAGCGGAAGACCCATGACAGAGGTACACTTGGTTGTAGCGGCACAAGGGAGCACTTGGTTATAGCGGCAGACCCACGACGTAGGCGCGCTTGGTTGTAGCGTCAGACCCACGATGGAGGAGCGCTTGGTTGTAGCGGAATACCCACGACAGAGGAGCGCTTGGTTGTAGCGGCAGAACCACGACGGAGGAGCGCTTGGTTGTAGCGGCACGGGGGAGCGCTTTGTTGTAGTAGTAGGCCCACAGTACCCGATAGGTGGAGTACTACAGCAGTCCAAGGTAAGAGGGAAGCGCTTGGTCATAGTGGCATAACCACTGTACTTGATGGAGAAGGAGTTACCCAATATATTTGGGTTCAACTTCATGATCGTTCCTGTGTGGGTCATTGCGAGGGTTAGTACCTACAGATCCTTTGTGGGTCCGACGACTTAGATGAATCAATTACTACATCTTATCATCTCTAACGTCATACGAAGAAGTACCTGTGTGAGCTGAAACTCTATCTTACTTTCCTTTGTGGATTGTTTTGTGCTATCCTGTGTGGATTTACGTTTTACTTTTCTTTGTGGATTGTGTTGAGCTATCCTGTGTGGATTTCACGTTTTGCTTTCCTGTGTGGACTGAGTTGTACTCGAGCTCGGATGTTGGAGCCAAGCGAGAATTGATGACTTAGGTATATGTATTGTAATATACCTAAGCAGTGTCAGATGTTACTTTGTGATTGTATCTTTCCTTTGTGGTTCATCCTTTGTGGATTTTCGGAGACCTTCGGGGGTCTCAGGGTCCCTACTGAGTAGTTTATACTCACCCCTGCATGGGCTATGCCCACACTACGTTGTGTTGGTTGCAGACGACGGACAGCGCTGATCGTGGTGGAGGCTTGCGGAGCAGGACGATACCTGGAGGTAGACCACTGGGCGGGACGTACTCGGAGCGGTCGGCTGGACCCGAGGAGCAGTGGAGGCTTTCTGTACCCACCCTTCAGGTGGGACTTCCAGTGGACGGCTTGACTTTGCGGATTTACTTTTCAGTTGCTATTTTTCCACTTTCAGTTGTACTTTACAGTTGGGATTGTATTTCCGACCCCCTTTACTTTTCCGCATTTACTGTTGTACCCACTTTTACTTAGTGTTTACTTTTTCCGCTTTCTTACTCTGTGGTGCTTGTTTACTTTACAAATGCAATGCCTTACCTTTACCGGGATTTACGCCTTGGTGCTAGTCGCCAGCCCCTGGCCTATGGAAGGCGGGCTTGGTGTAGTCACGACACGGTCCCTGAGGACGGGTCGTGACAAATTGGTATCAGAGGTGGTCGGTTCTACTGCAGAATCTGATCTTTCTTCTATGTGAAGCAATAGTGTTTAGCGTATTGGGTGTGGTTATCAGTCCAGGGAGTCCAATGTTGGTGCGGCGGCTGACGTATCCGTACACCAGGACCCTGACTTCTGATTTCCGACTTAATGCACGAAAACATTGATTGCATGTGTGTTTCAAGTTTTCTGTGTGATTACTTTGTGTCAGCTCACCAGGTACACTGTTCTGACCGTGGCGCACTTGTTTCTTTTCAGGATGGCCCCACGACGGCAGCCAGCTAGGGTTTCGAGCGTTGTGCGTGGCGACAGCCCGCCGAGCGACGAGGCTTCGGTACAGGGCCCTTTGACAGCAGAGGCACCGACGATACCTTTACCCGCCGAGCCACCAATGCTACCAGCCCCAGCTGCTGATGATGCACGTCTCCTTAGTACACTGCATGAGTTCCAGTGCCAGCGACCGCCTAGGTTCCGTGGGGAGACGAACCCTCAGGCCGCCGAGGACTGGCTGGAGGCAGTTTTACGGGTTTTCAGATTAGTGAGGACACCAGAAGACCTCACGGTGATCCTCGCAGCGTGCCTCCTGCACATGGCAGCAGGCAGATGGTGGAGCTTGATGCTCCAAGTGCACGACGAGACATCTCTCCTCTGGACGAACTTTAAGAGCATCTTCCACTCCGAGTTCGTCCCAGCCACCCTCCGTGCGGTGCGCATTCAGGAGCTACTACAACTGCGGTAGGGAAACATGACAGTAGCCCAATACGCGGCGAGGTTTACTGATCTCTCGCGCTACTCCACAAATATGGTATGAGACCCATTCTTCCGGGCCCGGACCTTCGAGCAGGGACTGAGGCACGAGATCAGGGCTTCGATGATCTCCCTCAACATTCCGACTCTGGCAGGGGTGTTGGAGCGAGCCCTCTTAGTGGAGAGTTTCCTTGCTGAGTAGTCTCCAGCAGTAGGACCCACCACTTGCCGACATGCGGCAGAGTCTTCTGCAGCAGGCAGTAGACAGATGACGCAGGGGTCCAAGAGGACTAGACCTACCGGTGGTCGACCGCATGGCACATGATCGTTTGTGCGAGGCACTCGGGGTGGAAAACAACTTACTATGAGCGGACAATGTTACTCCTGTAGCGGGGTTGGTCACATGGCTCGTGACTGTCCGACCTGCCATACGGATGACCAGCAGATGAACGAAGGACCCCCCAAGCAGAGGCAGAGGTTCAATCAGGGCGGGCCGCAAGGAGCAGGCGGCCATGGCAGGGGAGCTGGCCGTGCAGATGGAGGTGGACGACGCTTCGGGGTGTTGCCACCACCACCACCAGGAGGTCCACCCCGACCGCAGGGAGTTGGTGGACATGCGAGAGCTCAGCTTCAAGCAGCTGAGGCCTTCGATCATGGAGCTCTGGGAGCAGATGGACATGAGCGGAACTAGTGGATACGTCCTTTGTACTTCTAGTTCCTTGTTGCTGTTGTGTAGTGTCTTTGTATTATGAGCTGCAATAGTAAAAGACTCTTACCTTTGTGATGTTTTCATTCCTTTCCTCTTATGTGTTGTTACTAAGAGGTTTCAGTTAGAATGTTGACTTGACCCTCACTTGTGAGACATCTACTGGAGGAGACCCAGTTACCACACACTGATGCCGACAGTGCGACTCAACCCTTGGAGGCGAGAGTAACAGTTGGATCTCTTGGTAGTAGCGTCGAGGCCTTACGACGTCATCCTTGGTATGGATTAGTAACATCCATGTCAGGATTGACTGTATTAGGAAAGGAAGTGGTTCATCCAGGGGATGAGACCAGATTTCTCTTATCGTCAAAGAAGAAATCTTAGCAGTTCTTGTGGGATCGGAGATGGTCCAGGTCATCCAGGAGTGGATGAGTATAGATCAGAGCCAACAGAAGTCCTATGCTGACAGGAGGTAGAGGCCACTTGAGTTTGAGGATGGCGATCAGTCTTCATGCAGGTCTCACCTCGACGTGGATTACAGAGGTTTGGCCGAAGCGGCGAGTTGTCTCCATGCTTCATCGGACCCTTCCAGGTCCTCAGCAGGATTGGCAAGGTGGATTATCGCCTGGCTCTACCACCACAGCTGCGCCGGGTGCACGACGTCTTCCACGTATCTCAGCAGAGGAGATACGTGCACGAACCGACGCAAATCTTTGACCATGGATAGCTGGTCTTTGATGATGGGGCGAATTTAAGGAGGTCCCAGTGGAGATCGAGGATCGACAGAAGCGGGTCCTACGTGGACGATCGATTCCTCTAGTGCGCTTCAGATGGCAGCTCGGGAACCTCCAGGAGAGCACTTGGGAGGGGGAGGCTCAGATGCGTGCTCAGTATCGCCTTTGTATCCCTAAGTTTGTGGTGAAGCTTTACGGGGACATAAAGCCCTGTGGTGGGAGTAATGTAAAGACCTGTAAAATTCAATGAAATTTTTTTTCTTATTTTTTTTGGAATTTTACAAGAACGCAGCTTCTGACGGCACCTGATTCCGAGGCCCGGTGTGTCCGGAATCATTTTCCGAAGTTTGGCTCGGGTATGTTCAGTGAACGAACGAGTGGGTTTTTATAACTTTTGAACAGGTGCTCGGAAACGAATTCTGAGGGCACCGCTGAAATCGCAGCGCCGATATTTTCTTAGAAACGCCTCTTCCGGAGTTGCATTTTCTCGGTTGTGGTTTTTAATTTTTTGGGTTTTAAGTTAAGAAATAAAATAAAAGTTGTGCGACAATTTTATTTTTATTTTTCACTTAAAGCTGCTTAAAGACCACTTCATGCTATTTAAGCTGAGTTGATGCGGATATGGTGCTATCCAAAAATATCCTACCCTCTTGGTAGGATATTTTTGAGGTGGGGCCCGCACGAGCCCCAACCGTTTCTTTTCCGCTAAGTAACGCACCCGCGAAAACCCGTCATTATGAAAGTCAACTGACGCGTTTTCTTAAATTCTTAACGCACCATTAAATTGGGCGGTTTTATTCGTTGAATTAATTCTAGGAATTAATGGGTCGTTACTTACCTCTTTTTCGTTTGTTGGCATGTTAATAAAATAATACCAACGATCTTTCTCCTGAAGTCTTGTTCGTTGAGAGGATTGGAAAAAACCTCAAGTTCTTCATTGTCCTTCGCGAAGAATGCGAAGAACGCGAAGAACGTGAAGAACGCCGAGCCCTCGGAAATCGACGACGCGACGCCAAGTACCGCGACGCCGACGATTCTTCTTCCGGGACGTTCTTTCGCGACAATCCAACCCCGCGACAACCTTCGATCGACAACGAAAAGGGAGGGGGGGGGTTGCGCTTCTTTTAAATCTCTTTGAGAGTTATAACAACCTTATGGATTTAATTATTATTAATTAAATCTGTTGTTTCTTGGTCCTCAGAGTTCGTCGACGCAACGCCGGATACCGCGACGACGGGACGATCCCCTCTTTCCGCGACGATCAATTCCGCGAAGAACGCGCGTGCGACGACTTGACGAGGTAGGGGCTGTTCGTGAAATAAATTTATATTCCCATGATTGTTTCTTTTAAAACAAAGAACTCGGATCAAGTTCAATTTTAATTCTATTAAAATCGTGCCTTTCTTTTATTCATGTGTTGAATATTTTCTCCCGACTGTTTTTATCTAACGCGGAGGGTTCGGGCCAAACAAACACGGCCCGACAACCCTCCGTCGTTCTTCCTTGTTGTGCGGATTTGGCGGGCGATGACAAAACATGCTGTAGAGGTGATTTAATGATCCCGCAGTGAAGAACGGAACCCGGGAGGAACAGCGGCGCAGACGGGAAGGAAATCAGACCACCGGAGCAACTCTGGTGGCCCGCGGAAGCTTCCGCCGGCGTGCCACGCGGCGGCGGCGCCCAGCGCGCCGCTGGGAAAACCCCGCCACTGCTGAAGCCGCGACGGCGAGGCGGTTCCGTGGCTGTGCGGAACCGCGGTTCAGGGATGCGGCGGCCCGGCCGCGTCCGGGTGATCCAGGGCGCCCCCCCGCGGGGGCCGCGGTGTTGTCACGCGGGGGCATGCGCGCCCCCCGCGTTGCTCGGACGCTCGGCCGAGCCGAGCCGGGCCGTGCCCTGGCATGGCCGGACCGGGTCCAGCTGTGTCGGGTCGACCCAGGGGGGGGGGGGGGGGGTCGGCCCGGGTCGGCCCGGGCCTAGACCCCCCGTCTCCGGACCTTTTCGGTCTTTTGCCCGTCACTTGAGCTAAGGGCCTCCAAACGACTCGCCGTCAGTGGCAACGCGATCCTTGGATCGGGACGGTCGTTTCGGTATATTAAACTCAAGGTTTCGGAATACTTTGGGTTCGTCCGGGTTGGTTCGTACACGAAACCAACCGGGCCCTCGGAGCGGAAACGCTCATATCTTGAGCTTCAGACGTCCGATTGACGCGCCGTCGACTTTGTTGTTTTCCTCTAAGTGATACAGATCTTTTGGAATACTCCGCCCAAGGTTTGGACGCAGGTGGAGTACGGTCGGGTTGGTTTTTCCTTAGAAACCAACCGGGCCCCTGGGACAGAAAGGCCAATAACTCTCAGACCGGGCGTCCGATTGACGCGCCGTCTGCGACGTTGAGTTCTTGTTGACGATACGGAACTTTTGGATACATCAACTCTGGAATTTGAGTCAGTTGATGTATCAGCCTCTCGGCTCGTGGAGCGGACCCTCCCGAATGAGCTTGCTGTGTACGGGGACCCTAGTGCTGGCTGCGACTTCGACGACGACGACTATACAGAGATCCTCAGTGGATTCGACTGCGACGATGATGAAAACAGTATGAGAATCCTCCGTGTTTTCGGCAGTGACCACTACGGTACATCTTGGGATACATCAACTCTGGACTACATGTCAGTTGATGCATCGACCTCTTAGCTCGTGGAGTGGACCCTCTCGGAACGAGCATGCTGTGTGCGGAAACCCTAGAGACGGTTGAGACTTGACGACTGCTGATCGAATGACTTAGTGAGTTACGGATAGCCCAGTGGGGAGCGCTTGGTTTTAGCGGCAGACCCACGGTGGAGGAGTGCTTGGTTGTAGCGCCAGACCCGCGATACTCAACAGAAGGAGGACCTCTAGAGGCTATGAGAGGTGCGCTTGGTTGTAGCAGCACAGGGGAGCGCTTGGTTGTAGCGGCAGACCCACGACAGAGGTGCGCTTGGTTGTAGCGGCACAGGGGAGCGCTTGGTTGTAGCGGCATACCCACGACAGAGGTACGCTTGGTTGTAGCGGCACAGGGGAGCGCTTGGTTGTAGCGGCAGACCCACGATAGAGGTGCGCTTGGTTGTAGCGGCACATGGGAGCGCTTGGTTGTAGCGGCAGACCCACGATAGAGGTGCACTTGGTTGTAGCGGCACTGGGGAGTGCTTGGTTGTAGCGGCAGACCCACGACAGAGGTACGCTTGGTTGTAGCGGCACAGGAGAGTGCTTGGTTGTAGCGGCAGACCCACGACGGAGGAGCGCTTGGTTGTAGCGACAGACCCACGACGGAGGAGCGCTTGGTTGTAGCGGAAGACCCACGACGGAGGGGCGCTTGGTTGTAGCGGCACGGGGGAGCGCTTGGTTGTAGCAGCAGGCCCACAGTACCCGATAGGTGGAGTACTACAACAGTCCAAGGTAAGAGGGAAGCGCTTGGTCATAGCGGCATAACCACTGTAATTGATGGAGAAGGAGTTACCCAATAACTTTGGGTTCAACTTCATGATCGTTCCTGTATGGGTCATTGCGAGGGTTAGTACCTACAGATCCTTTGTGGGTCCGACAGCTTAGATGAATCAGTGGATACATATGATCATCTCTAACGTCATACGAAGAAGTACCTGTTTGATCTGAAACTCTGTTTTACTTTCCTTTGTGGATTGTGTTGTGCTATCCTGTGTGGATTTACGTTTTACTTTCCTTTGTGGATTGTGTTGAGCTATCCTGTGTGGATTTCAAGTTTTTCTTTCCTGTGTGGACTGGGTTGTACTCGAGCTCAGATGTTGGAGCCAAGCGAGAATTGATGACTTAGGTATATGTATGGGCATATACCTAAGTAGTGTCGGATGTTACTTCGTGATTGTATCTTTCCTTTGTGGTTCATCATTTGTGGATTTTTGGAGACCTTAGGGGGTCTCTGGGTCCCTACTGAGTAGCTTATACTCACCCCTGCACGGGCTATGCCCGCACTACGTTGTGTTGGTTGTAGACGACAGACAACGCTGATCGTGGTGGAGGCTTGCGGAGCAGGACGGTACCTAGAGGTGGACCACTGGGTGGGATGTACTCGGAGCGGTCGGCTGGACCCGAGGAGCAGTGGAGGCTTTCTGTACCCAACCTTCAGGTGGGACTTCCAGTGGACGGCTCGACGTTGCGGCTTTACTTTTCAGTTGCTGTTTTTCCACTTTCAGTGTTACTTTACAGTTGGGCTTGTATTTCTGGTCCCCTTTACTTTTACGCACTTACTCTTGTACCCGCTTTTACTTAGTGTTTACTTTTTCCGCTTGCTTACTCTGTGGTGATTGTTTACTTTACAAAGGAAATGTCGTCCCTTTACCGGGATTTACGCCTTGGTGCTAGTCGCCAGCCCCTGGCCTATGGAAGGCGGGCTTGGGGTAGTCACGACACGGGCCCTGAGGACGGGTCGTGACAATGAACGTCACTGCCTTCAGGGTGAGTGACCTAAGGACATTGTAACGACATAATAATATAATGAAAAAGAATATATTAGAATATATTTATGCAATCAATTGGTGTTAGATAAGATAATAGTATAGGATAAAATCCTTCCTAGAGAAAAGACAATGCCTCTCTACCTGATCCAAAATCTAGGACCAGGCTATAGAAAGAGAATATAACAGGCCATAAGAATGATAAAAGACACCCCAATACCCACTAATAAGGCCAGGTTTGGGTACAAGATTTTGAATTATGTATATTCAAGATGGAAATTTAAATTTCAAATTCAAATTCATTTTAAAAGACATTTCTAATTTAAATTGTTCTTTTTGAAAACATTATAAAACATTAAGATTTTTGAATCAGACGGTTTTCCATTTTTGGTTCCATAAGGGACCATACACCTTATGAACCAAAACATGGAATCCACTTGACCCACATCATAACATGTTCCAGCTCATATAATCAATGGTCCATATCTAAGTGTGCCATAATTGACTGCCTAAGGTGTTCTCTTTAACCTATTCAAGAAAAAACTGTCAGGTTTAGGTAGGAACATTAAGTATCAATTATCTGTTTCCAATACCTGTAAGAAGCTTCATGAAAATTAAATATATATATCAAGGCACAATAAATATTTTCAATAAAATTCACGCTAAAAATAAACATGGCATGGAAAAATGAATGGAATATTCATCCTACTATGCCTATAGTGATGCTTGTCATAATACAAATACTTCATTTCATCAGACCTAACAAAGAAATCAAAATTTCAATCACACCAATATCAATAACATCATAAATTCAGTGCATCAACCAATAGTGAAATGATATCAATAGTTATAGGAAAAAACATAATATAAATTATAATTCATGAAACTTGGACTTTACCCCAAACACGGGTTCCTAACACCCAAGCACATCTTATGAGCATGTTCGTAGAATTTCCAATATCAAATCCATTATCTCTAAATAGTAAAACAATAAAGTAATGCTCTAATACCACTTTTTAATGTAC
Source organism: Viscum album (assembly GCA_963277665.1). Lineage (NCBI taxonomy): Eukaryota > Viridiplantae > Streptophyta > Magnoliopsida > Santalales > Viscaceae > Viscum > Viscum album. The sequence goes on along the minus strand of OY728133.1, from coordinate 196,990,069 downwards.
CTACATCAGATACACTTAAGAAGAAACTTGAGTTGGTGGGTCACATGGCCTCAAGAATTCCCCCTTATATGCCAAAGGCTACTAACTAGGAGAAAGGGTGTAAGGGTGGTGTAGTAGAGAGACTATACCCACATGGAAGAGTATCAAACTTGATACATCCAATAATAAATAGTATTGGAAGAATAATATAAACAATCCAAATCAATGAATTATGGAAACACAAATAGATAACAGAAAAAGTAAGCAACCAAATAAATAGATTATTGAACAACTGATAAAAATAGAAAAATCCACTATGGTAGTGTCACTACCTGATTCCTGGTATGGTGGTAAAAAAAGGGGAATAAGGTAATAGACATATAATCACACTAAATAAAATTATAAAAAAGAAAAAGCTTCTCCACCATCATCTCAAGATCATTCTCAATAATATACTCCTAATATCCATCTAAAGTGACACATATCAACAACCTGTAGAAGAGCACTTGAAATTTTCCATACCTATAGGTAGATAGTCTTCTCAGGTTCTAGAGGTGACCCAAGTAGGGTGTGAGATAAAAAACTCAGTAGTCCAACACCAATGATGTCTATATGTAATATGAGTAGGTTCTCATAACTAAATAGTGTGTAGGTATAAGAAAGAATGTAAAGAAATGATGAATAAATAAATAACTACCCACTCCGGTTCTTAAATAATACTAGGAAGGTCTACCTACTTCAGCTCATGGATAAAATTTCTGTCTGATCAAGTCACAATATATATAATAAGTAATAACATATATATAATTTAGTTATATATTCTATACAACTATATTATCCAAGTGCGTGCTGATTTCTAATAGACAGATACCTGAAATACTAGTGCTGGTAGGACTGGGACATAACTCATATCCATCCACGACCAATCTACGAGCCCCAGATCTCAATTTCAAGGGTACATTCCCTCATTCCAATATAGTGAGATATGTCATACTAAAAAACATGGGATGTCAAGTGATATTCCATGCAACACTCTAAAATGGAATGTGGCACCACAACCCATCACCCATATTGTATCACAATGTGAGATTCCATACTCAACACTCGGTGTAAGGGAGCTTGATGCGCCATGCTCAGATGAATCCCTTACCATTGTTCCCAACCTCTATAAAGGCATATTATAATTATAACTAACATGGGGCTTTACCACCCATCAATTCCTTTATATATATATATCCCATATACATAGTAGATGAATATTCATTTATAGCATTTTACATAATGCACAATCTCTTATGTATGACATTTTCAAGTTCAATTCCAATTAAATATTTCATTTCATAAAAATTAATTAATAAAAAATAAATAAGGGGCATGAAATTACCACCCCTGGGTTAATTCCATTTAAATCCATTTGATTCAATTTTAAGAAAAACAACCCAACATTATTTATCCATTTCATGTCAACTATGCCATTCAATTTTTCAAAACATTCCAAAACCATTTATAAGGATCAAGGTCAAAAGAATATGTTATGATCAATATGTTTAAAGGATTATACTATCTTTACTAATACATCCTAACCAAGTATATTTTCTGTAACCAATTCTATTAATGAATTAAAACAATTCAATTTACATTTGAGAGGCTCAAGTGTCAATGAAAAATGTTAAGGGAAATAAGGCATATGCCCACTTGGAAAATTTCAACTAAAAATGATCCAAATACCTAAAAGGTTCTTTGGGTTACATTTAATAGACATTATCCAAGGGAAATTTGACTTAGAAAATAATCCAAAAGCTAAATTGTGATCTAGACACTTTGAACCAATTGGCCAAAATGGATAATTCCAAGTGGTACACCCACAATGTGACCATATAAGTTATGTGTGGCCTATAAACCACAAAACAAGGTTCAATTAACATGTAATTAAGTGAAATTGTCAATTATACACGAAGGAATCACTAAAACTGAGATGATCTGTAATGGAAGACGTATGGAACAATGACATAATTATGAAACGATCAAAAGTTGATGGGAAAATGATGTGACCACCTTACTCAAGGCCATATATGATGCCCCAATCGATATTAACCCCAAATTTGAATCAGGTTGGAAGAGATATGATAAACAGTCTAATGCCCTAAAAATATAGTATATGAGCCTGCATCTAAATAGTGTAACAGATTCTGAGATAAACATGAAAATGATTAGAGAGACAAGGGGAGTATACCTCAAGGTATCCAATGTTTCTGATGGATTTAAGAAACAAATACTGAATAGAGGTTCTAGCTCGATTCCTAGGTGGGGAGGGTTCTTGAGCTCAAAGAGAAGAATAACCCACTAGTTTGGCCACTAGAGGAAGAAGGAAATGAAAAAATTACATAAAGTTTTAGTGGAAAAAATTGTAATTTTACCCCAAAACATCATTGTGCATGGTTTAGGTGCATGGTTAGTCAAACCATGTGAAAATCATGCATAGTTGTCTATAGGGAATGAAACCCTACATGATTAGGAACACAGTTTGACCAACCATGAGAAAACCATGAAAAAATCCACTATCCCCCATCTGCAATAGATCACATGGCCATGCACCCTGGGTCACATGGTTGAAGATAAACCATGAGACCCAACCTATTTTCCTCATTTTGGAACTCTGGGATCCGAATAATCCCTGGATGCTCCCATGACCTCCATGGCATGATTAGACGTTGATACTAGGTCCATTCTTGATATTCCAATTGAAAAAATAATGATCTATACCTTCATTGAAAATATGGTTCATTACATTTTATTATCAATGTGATAAGAAAACCATGTATGTATCTAGTTCCTTGAAGACTACTAAACCAATCGAACCTTGGTGACTTGATCTCTTGAATCTATTATATTATGATAAAATGACCACTAAACCCAGGTTATTGGGGTCAGGGTTGTTACAGTTTGTATTATATAAAGTTTAGTAGAAAAACTATAAACTATATTAAGAAACATAACCCTAAGATAGACATTGATGATAAGCATAGAAGAACATCGTAGAATTTTGGTAATGTATATATTATGTGGGTATTCCTAGAAATACATCCCTATCCGGATACTACAAGTGGATGTGGTTCCAACATAGATGTACCTAGGGGTAACAACTTTGACAAGGTGCGTCGAGACTGACTCGACATCACTTGGTACATGATAATGAGCCTTACTGCGCACTTGGTTTGACACTCTAGGGGGATATTCATGAGATAATTCAAATTATCTTTATAAACCATTATAAAAAATTTAAAGTAAATATGTCCCCAAAGAAACCATGTTTATGATTATGAGATTAGATATGCATAAATTTTGAATTTATTTTAAGGTTTGTTCTAGTTTGAAATTATTCATTATGATTCATAACATACTTTAATGTATACCATTGTTTAGTAATGTTGTCTAATGGAAGTAAATAAATCAATACCCGTGAAAAATGTAGGGATTTACCTTTTGATAAATTCAACATAGTTAGTGTTGAATCTAAATATATCATAAACCTATTAAGAAAACTCACTCATATTATGATGAATAACCATACTACACCTATGTTGGATCATCATACTCCTTTATATATATCCAGTTTTCTAAGAAAATTTGACATTTCCATTTTTATTTAATAAGGGAGTTATAATTCAAAATTTCTAAGGGAAGTATCATTGCAACAAAAATGTTCCAGTCAGTCCCCTTTATTACATGTAAATGTTCTTTAGTTACCTAACTTATCATCATACCTATGGTTGAATTTTATATAATCCTCAGTATGGAATGGATTTCAAAATATGATGTGAGAATTTATTAAAAAAAGAAAAAAAATTTAATTTGTGAGGAAGATGTAGAATCCCTTATCATTAGAAAAGAAACTTCATCATCTGATTCTTATCCAGATCTGCACCTAGTAGCTCTACTAAATGATATTATTAGGGAGTAAGAGAAAAAAAATCTTGTCAGGAGTTATGTCATCTTCAAATTTAAAATTTACCAATTATATAGGAATACATGGATGTATTTCCTAAGAAATTACCTTGACACCCCTAGAGCATGAAGTTTAGTTTACCATTGATTCAATCACTAATGCAAGCCTAATATCAAAAAATCCTTATAGAATGGCCATTATGAAATTAGTGGAGACAAAGAAACAACTATTGGAGTTTAGAAATAAGGTATTTATTAACCCTAGTATTTCTCCATGGGGATACCACATTCTTTTTTAAGAGGGAAGATGAATCCTTGAGGCTGTGTATTGACTATAGAAAAATAAATGCTATTAAAATAAATAAAAAGTATCCTATACCTCAAATTGATGATTAATTTGATCAACTTCATGGAGATAAATATTTTACAAAGATTGAAATTCATCCATGATATCATCAATTGTGTATAAAGAAGGAAGATATTCAAAAGAAAACATTTTGAACCAGGTATCAACATTACGAGTTTATGTTAATGCCATTTGGGATGAATAATGCACCCTCTATTTTAATGTATCTATTGAATAGAGTATTTAATGAATATCTTGATGATTTTGTTATAGTATTTATTGATAATATTTTTGTGTAATCAAAAGCAATGAGGACCATGATAATCACTTACAAATTTTTCTGAAGACTCTTAGACAAAAAGAGTTATATGGGATGTTTATAAAGTGTGAATTATGGCTTCAAATAGTTTCTTATCTTGGATATAATTTCAATAAAATAGAATATCAGTTGATTCTGTGAAGATAAATCCAATCCCAGAATAAACTATACCAACAAACATATCAAGAAAGTGCAGCTGCACCGGGATGATGGGCCTATCACCTGGTCCAAATATTCCCTTCTATGAAGATTTTCTTTTGGAACTTCCAGGGGCTTGGGAATTCTCCCACTGTCACAGCCCTTAGGCACTTTATTGTGGCCAATAAACCTAGCCTTATTGGAATTTCTAAGCCTCGAATGCCCTTATGTAAATGGAAATCATTCAAATGGTCGACTCTTAGGTACTCTCTGGTTTCCCATAATTCTCTTCATACCTATTCAGAGTCGCTTTGGGTTTTGAAACATGACAACATCTCCTTGATTTATTCTCATCATGATCAGCAATCGATCACTTTATCTGTTGGTATTGATAGACATGTTATGTATTTTAACTTTTTTTATGCCTTTAATAAATATATTGGAAGACAATTTTTATGGTCATCTTTGGAAAATTTAGCACTTGAAATGAGGCAGAGCTGGATTATTATTGGTGATTTCAACTCGGTGCTTCGGCCTGAGGATAAGACATGGAATAGTTTCAACAGACTTTCTACGAATGAATTCTCTGCATGTATTGATGCTTGTAATTTGATTGAGGTTCCAATCACAGGAGCTGATTTTACTTGGAGAAGATATAATTTAAATGGGATTTAATCTAGTAGAATTGACAGGTGATTTTGTCAATTGAATGAGGGAAGTCAGAATTTTTCCCTATCTAGTATCACTCTTCCAAGAGTGCATTCTGATCACAATCCTCTCTTAGTGGATTCATGTCTTGGCTGGGTAAGATCATCTCCCTTTCCTTTTAAATTTAATAATTCCTAGTTAACTATCCCAGGTTGTAGGAAGATTGTTAGTGAAGCATGAGAGACTACTTTCATTGGAAGTCCTTTCTACATTATGGTTATGAAACTTATGGCTGTGAAGGATAAGCTTAAATTTTGGAGTAAACAGTCTTTATCAGGCCTTGATAAAGATATTCAAACTGTAGAGGACAATCTTATGCAGTGTCAAAGAATTAATGAGTGTCGAGGTGTGATCTCTAGGGATGAGCTCCTTGCTCTTTCAAAATTTAATGAGCTCTTGGCCTTAAAAGAAAATCTTTCTCGGACCCAATTCAGTGTCAGGTGGTTGAAGGATGGTGATAGGATCACAAGACTATTCCATTGCTTGTATAGGTAATAGAATGTGAAAAGTGGCATGAACTCCCTCATGGTTTATGGAGTTCTTTTCAGCTCTGATAATGAAATTTCTGGTGCTGTTTGTTATTACTTTGAAAATCTCTACAAGGATTCAGCTAATGACTATACTCATAAAATGTTTGGAAAAATCTCTTATATGGTTCAAGCCTCTTAGAATGACATGATCACTAGTGTCCCCACTAATAAGGAAGTCAAAAAAGCTGTCTATTCTATGAATGATGATAGTGTGGTAGGTACAGATGGTTTCTCTAACAAGTTTTTTCATGTCCTACTGTGATATTATTCTTACTAAGTTTGTTAATGCTGTTAGATATTTCTTCTATCATGTTTAATTTCCTTTTGGTTCCAATTATAGATTTATTACTTTTATTACAAAGAAGAAGAATTATCTTGATATTCATGATTTCAGGCCTATAGTAATAGGGAATACTCTTCCAAAGGTTATCAGTAAAATTTTGGCTAACAGATTGGGAAGCATTGCCAAAGATCTTATCTCCACCAATCAATTTGGGTTCATGCCTAGAAGGAACCTTAAAAAATGCTTTTTTACGGCTTCTGAATATGTCAATATTATGAGGAATAAAGGAAGGTATGGTAATATGGATCTTAAAGTTGATATTTTGAAGGCTTTTGATACAATGAAGTGGAGTTTAATTTTTTCAGTGTTAAGAATGCATGGTTTCTCTAATGGGTGTATTAGTTTGATCAGCTACATTCTTAAAAGATCTATTCTCTCTATTCTTGTTAATGGTTCTCCTAGAGGATTCTTTGGGTGCTCAAGGGGAGTGAGACAAGGTGATCCATTTTCTGGGCTTCTCTTTTATCTTGATGAGGTTTATCTAAGTTTTTGTATTTCAGATCTTGTGCGCGCTGGTTCGTTCCAACAGATGATTTTTGGAAGAGGATTTTTTTCTCCCTCACATCTTCTTTATGCGGATGATATTCTGTTTTTTGGGAAGGATGATAGGATCACCATTCGATATATTAAGGTAACCTTTGAGGATTATGAGGAGGTTTCTGGTCAAGTTATCAGTTGGTGGAAATCCTCTGTGTTTTTTGGGGAGGGGGTTATCATTTCCAAACAAAACAAAATTGCACAGAAGCTTGGGGTTAAGAGAGGATCTATACATTTTAATTATCTTGGGCTTCCTCTTTTTTGGGGTGTTGTTAAAAGATGATACTTTGAAAATATTTACCTCATAATTCTTAATCAGATGGATACCTGGAAAGGGAAATCTATGTCTCAGGAAGGGGGTGTATGTCTGGTTAACTTTGTGATTAACTCCATGCACGTTTATGTATTTTCCCTATACAGATGGACTAGAAATATTCAAAAATAATTGCAGAGATTGATTCATAATTTCATTTGGAATGGCTCTATTTATGAATGAAAGCTTGTTACAGTTTCTTGGAGTGATTGTATTAGTCCTGTTGATATGGGAGGTATGGGGCTCAAAGATCTTAAGCTTTTTAATGAATCTCTCATTAAAAAGTTTACCTGGTCCCTTTTGAATTATAATTATTTCTCTAAGGAATTATTGTGCAATAAACTTGGGTACAAGATTTTAAATGGGTATTCTCTTTATGTCCCCTATTCGATTTGGTCTTCTATCAAGCGTTCCTATCTTAACCTTTCCCAATCCTCAAAATGGGTGGTTTGTAGAAACTCCACCTCGAATTGTTGGTAGACTGTTTGGTTATATTGTGCTATTGCTAATGTTATTGACATTCCCCCTTTGTTGAAGGATCTCTATATTTCTAAATTTCTTAATACTAGAAATGCTCAAGAGCTTCTTCCAGGTCCTTTGAAGATATAATTGGATTGTTATCATTACTCTGCTATGGATACTATGATTTGGATGCCTAATGTTCTTGGCTCTTTTAGCACAAAGGGGGATTATAGATCTATGTGTGCTTCTCCTTTGCTGGTCCCTTCTTGGTTGTTGATGCTTCAAACTGCCTTTATTCCACTAACCCATTATTTTCTCATGTGGAGGATTTGGAAGTGCAAGCTTCCTTTGCAACGGATGTTGCAGAAGGCTGGGTTTTCTCTTGCACTTGTTTGCCTTTTTTTTCTTGTTGCGAATGAAGTTGTTGTTCATTTATTCATCTCCTATAAATTTTCATCTTGCCTATGGAGTTACTTGTAAGGACTTTTTGGATCTCAATTACACCTGGAAGGCTTTGGTCAGCTTATGGCATCTGTGTATCATGTTTATTGCAGTACTCAAGTTAAACCTTTGCTTCTATCTGTTGTTTCAGTGCTTGTTTCTTTTATTTGGCGGGCCCAGAATGCTCTTACTTTTGAGAACAGAATTATCCCAACTTATGTTGGTATTCAGGAGCTTCATATTGGTGTTATGTCGACTGCTCGAGCTAACATTTGTGTTATGCGGAATTATGTTTTTAATCTGGTGATATTGAGGTCCCTTGGGATTTTTGGTAGATACATAAAACCCTATGCGATGAAGTATATTCAGTGGATACCTCTGATTTATCAGTGTCTAAAAATTAATGTTGATGGGGTGGCCTCAGGTGCACCAGGACCTTCAGGCTGTGGTGGCATCTTCCGTACTAACAAGGGTTTCTTTAAAGTTCGTTTATTTATTTTCTAGGAAATGGTTTGGCAATTGAGGCTGAGTTATGGGCTATGATTAAGGCTATCCGGTATTCTTATTATCCTGGCTGGATAGTTTTATGGATGGAATCTGACTATACTTTGGCGGTTTATATTCTTCGAAATCGATCAAGGAATGTTCCATAGAGAATGCTTTCAGACTTGGATGACCATCTCAATCTTGTAGATCAGTTCTGTTTGGTTGTCACTCATGTTTATTGGGAGGCAAATCAGGTTGCTGATTCTCTCTCCAAACGTTCCATTGATGAGGTTATATCTTTTTAGTCCTTTGTCACACCAACTTTCTATTGTGAGTTGGTGGTTGCAGATGCGCATGGTGATGTGTACACGTGTTCTTATTCAACCCCTATTTCTTCACTCTTGCTTTCTTTTATTGTTTTTTAATAAAATTTTCTGGGAAAAGGATTGTCTCCTGTTTCTGAGATTTCTGGTTTACCAATGAACATAAATGAGGTACATAGTTTCATTGGTTGATTAGGTTACTATCGATGTTTCGTTCATAATTTTTCCTGATTGGCTAACCCTTCAACCAAGCTCACATGTAAAGGGGTTATGTTAATATGGAAAAATAATGTATAAAATGATTAGAATAATTAAAGAGAAGATTGTTCAATGCTCTAATTTTAAATATTACATTAGAAAAGGATGGGTTTTTGATATACAATGATGAATCAAAGAATAGAATGGTTTGGGTCCTTAAATAAAATGATAAAGTTATTTCATATCCATCATTGAAGTCAAAGACTCATAAACAAAATTATCCAACTCATGATCTTGATTTAGTAGCCATAATATTTTCTTTAAAGATATGGAGACACTATCTTTATGGTGAAAGATGTGAGATATATATAGATCATAAGAGTTTGAAATACATCTTTACACATAAAGAACTCAACATGAGGAAAATGTGATGGCTCAAGTTAATAAAAGATTATTATTTCTCAACACACTACCACCCATGAAAGTAAATAAGGTAGTATATGAATTAACCTAGAAATATCATAGACTTCTAACCCAAATAAATATTGAGAAAGATCCTATATTCATGGATTTATTAAAATTGGATATGGTAATTGTTAAGGAAAAAGAAACATCACTATTTTTTCAAATTATTTCTAATCCATATTTACTGAATAAGATAAAAATATCTCAACATGATGATGAAAATTTTCAAATGAAAATTAAAGCTTTTAAGGATGGATGATTGGAAGACATCGTATATGAAGATGGAATTCTGAAATTTGAAAAGAGCTTATGTGTACCATCAATAAAAGAATCATAGCTCAAACTTCTCTATAAACCCTAGTATTACCAAGATGTATTGATATTTGAAGGAATATTTTTGGTGGCATAACATGAAGTGAGAGATTGTTGACTATGTGTCAAGGTGTCCAGTTTTTCAACAAGTGAAGTCTGAGAGACAACATTCTAGAGGAGTCATGTAACCTATAGATATTCTTATGTGTAAGTGGGATGAAATTACTATTGAAATTTTCATAGGGCTACCAAAGAAACCTAGAAGGAATAATAAAATATGGGTTATTATTGATCAACCTACCAAATTTGCACATTTCTTTTCTATAAGGGAAGATTTTCCACCAGAACACCAAGAAAGACTCTATATTAATGATTTTTTAAGACTTAATGGTGCACTAATATCAATTGTGTTTTATTTAGATCCCCATTTTACATAAAAATTCTAGAAGAGTCTTCAGAAGGCTTTGGATACTGAGCTTTATATGAGTACTGTTTATCACCCTCACTTGACTTTAAAGATATATAGGATCAATATTTACCTTTGGAATAATTTTCCTATAATAATAGTTTCTATTATAGCACTCAAAAGGTGCCGTATGAATAATTATATGGAAAGAGATGTCAAACTCAAACTTTTTGAGAGGAAGTTGGTGAGAGGAAACTTATAGTCCCAGAACTTATTAAAGACAAAGCTACAAAGGTAAAGACTATTCTGGATCATATTAAAGTATATAAAAGTGGGAAAAAGAGTTATGATGAAAAATAGAGAAAGGATTTAGAATTTCAAGTGGGTGATCACATATTTTATAAATCATCTCCATGGAAGGGTTTCTTAATATTCGGTAAGAAAGGGAAAATGATCCCCAAGTACATTAGACCATTTGAAGTTATGGAAGGAATTGGATTTTTAGATTACCAATTATCAATTACACCAATTCCATCTAAAGTTCATTATGTTTTCCACATATATTTATTAAATAAGTACATGCTATACCCAATACATGTACTCACCAATGAAGAAATAGATCTGGAACCTGATTTTTCTTACTGTGAAGAGCCTATCAAGATTCTTGACATAAGAGAGAAAGTATTGATAAATTTTTTGGATATAATAGTAAAGGATATTTGGTGAAAACATAAAATAGAATAAGCAACATGGTAACCATAAGATGTTATGAATAAGAACCACCCACATCTATTTAGAAGGAAATATACATGAAAAATTTCAAGGACAAAATTTATAAGGGAAGAATATATCACCCCAAGATTTATGGTATATATATTTTTAAATAAATATAATTTATTCAATTTCTTATGTTTCACACAACACTGAGCTTAAATGAAAATTAATATACTATTAAATAGTAACTTGACCATTGGAATAGTAATGTGACCATTAGGAATAGTAATGTGACCATCAAAATAGTAACCTCACCTATTAAAGTATAAATAAAATTTAGGAATCTTATAGATGATAATATGATATAATTATATCATAGTATAAGTAAATAAGTGTTTTCAAAATTATTAATTAAGTGTTGATATTTTTTAAAAAAACATAAAAGTTTATTTTCAATTTTTTATTTAAAATAATGATTTAAAAGAAAATATATTTTCATAAAATTTATTAAAAAATTAATATTTTGTTATCTTATGATTATAATATAATTTTATGAGACATTAATTATTTTTTCAATGTGTTATAAAATTAGCTATAATTTTAAAATTGGTATTTTTCAAGTAAATGGTGATTTTAATTGAAAATTAAAATTTTTATTTTTAGTAAATTATTTTTAAAAAATGGTGTTGATTTTTGAATTCTATACGTCAAAAAATGGTTAGGGTGAATTTTTGGGATTTTTCTGAAATAGTCTCTTTTTTTGTTAATAGTGAAATACAGTAATATATGATATATATACATTATAAGTTAAATACACTATTACTTGATTAATCACTGATGTGGGAACCATAATAAAGAACTATAATTTTATCTTTAGTATATTTAGTCATGGTATCATCACTGTTACTTGTATTGACCCAAAATAATAAACTACTATAAAAATCACCCCTCACCACCTATTATACTAACACCTATTAATCCCTGAAGATTTTAAAATTTATTCTAAATCCTATTTCCAAGTCTCTCCCTAATGTCTAGGAACCTTTTTTCTCAGTAAAAGACCAAACCCAAGCCCCTTAAAGAGGTTCTCAAGGACAAGAATTCAAGAGGTAAAACCATTAACCATTCCTTTTAAATTCCTTTAATAACCTTAACTAACCTTCTATATCCAAACATACATGATAAGTCTGTTATATTATATATAATTTATTTTTATTATGTTAATGGAATAATCTATCATCATTTCTCTTCTCCTCCCCCTTTATTCTAAAAATAAAAATATCATTCATGATGTGTTAATTTATCACATTCAAGTACAACAAGTATTAAATGTCTATTACTTCCTTAAATCATGGACATAAAACCATTTATATGGTTAATTTTTTTTATTATATATTTATCAAAACTTCTTTAAATTTCGGTAACCATTATATATACATAATATTAATTAATAAAACAAAACTAGTTCACGATGATAAAAAAATGCCAAAATAATCTAAACGATTATCACTAACATTTTATCTAATGATTCATCCACAAAACATATAAAAAAATGAAATATATAACAAATTAATATTCTATAAGTTTATTAATAACATATAATTTTAATTCTGGACAACTATTCTCATTTTACATGATTTTCTATACATGTATACAATTAAAATAATCATGAAAATCAAAGAAATGAACACTACCAAATGATAAAATTGTATCTTATAACTCATAAAAAACTCCATAAATGAAGTTAATAAAAATATAATAAATAAAATACATTAATAAAAGGTTCTGAATTAATTAATTAATTGATTTAATCTGATTATCTAGTACATTAAGATCAAGTGAAGAACACATTTGGAAGATAATAGGTTTATCATTTATGAATGTTACTTCATCATCATGTTTTATAAGAAATCAATATATATTAGGATATTAGATAATACTACTAGAAATTTGAGGTTTTTATGCAACTTGAGTTAGTTATTCTTCTACAATCCCTTGTGAAACAAAAAACTTCCACCTCATAAACATTTCACATTTATTGGTATTGAAATCCTCTAAGTTAAACTTTCCTCTAACTAATTCCTCAACTAAAATATTCCTTTTCATGGAAGACACCAGTTCAGCCCGTAAACACTTTGTGTTCAGTAGTATTATAAATGTAATATTTTATAGTGTCTTTAGGATAACCCATAAAGTTGTATTTATCTGATTTTTGGATGATTTTATCATAAGACAAATGTCATACACATGCCTAAAAATCCTAAATTTTTATAAAATAAATATTGGTATTATTCCCATACCATGTCTTATATAGTTCCTTCATGACTACCTTATATAGAACAAAATTAAGTAAGAATATGGGAGTTTCGAGATAAAATCCCAAAATGAATTAGAAAAATCATATTGATTCATTATCGATTGAACCATGTTTATCATGGTATTATTCCTCATATCAGATTCACCTTCCACCTTGATGTTTAAAGAGTAGTGAGTTATGAAACAATTACAAAATATCTTATATGATAATTTAATTCTTGGATTAAGTATTTACTACTCTGATTTGATCAATGAATATTAATAATTTTACTTAGCTGATTCTATACTTAGTTCTAAAACTTTTTGAACATTTCAAAATATTTAAACTTTTATCTCATTAGAAACACATAAAAATATTGAATAAAGTTATCAGTAAAGTATAAAAATTACATATAATCTTTAGTTTCTTGTATTCTCATTAGTTTATATACATCACTATGTATTAGTTCCAATAGTCCACTATCCCTTTCACATTTTTCAATAAAAGGTGATTTGTTCATTTTTCCTAATAAAAAAGATTTTAAATTATGAAACAAGTCATAATCGAATGATTCCATGAATCTATATCTATAGAGTCTTTAAATATATTTCTATTTTATATGCCTAATGTGATAACACCAAAGGTAAATGGGATCATAATATATATGAAACTTAGTTTTCCCATGTGGAAGACTTATCTCATTTTTGAGTTATGGATCATCAGGCCCTTGAGATGGGTAAAATGGAAATTTCTCCTATCGAATAACCTTGATTTTTTTGAAATTTTTTTTTCTCGAGATGTAATATTTACCCTTGGGATGGAATTTGGTGGAATCCCATGTTATAAATATTTTTATGATATTAAATATTTATTAAATAAATAATATTTATTCCAACATGTGTAGATGTTTATATAATACAAACAGAGCTCAATATGGGAATTATAACTTCATAGTTGAGTTTGTAATGAGAAGTTTTACATAGGTGAGGTATAAAATTTGTATGGATTCTCAGTGTTGGTCCATTCCTTTAAATGGATATTTATCTTAATTTATTTTTTTGTATTTATTTACTCACAATTCTATTCTCTCACCATTATAAATTTTGGGGATAATAATCCGTCCCATCATTGATGTTTCCTAACTGATGGGAGGAGGGAGAGGGAGGAGGAGCATATGATAAGGCTGATTAGAGATAGATCAAGACAAAAAAATCCATGAAGCATGAATCATTTGTGTGTGGAACTTGAATCTTTGAAAAACCACCATGAGGTCGAAACATTATATCAAAATTTTATTTGTAAATGTTTTTCGGTTATTTTCAATTTTAATTTTGGAATTTTGAATTCTTTTGGATGGATTAAGGCATATATAGGGATAACTTATGAAGGAGTGGGAGGATTTTGGTGGTTCACAAGATTTCTAAATTTAATAATCTTGATTAAATGATGTGTAGTTCATAAAAATATGCCATGTAGTCCTTTGTTGTGATGAAGGATGGCTAAGGTGTCCACACAATGTGTTATCCATATGAAAATGTAGTGCAAGACCATTGGGTACATTACATGGGGCGTGGAAAAGAACATAGAATAAAACCCCATGTAAGGAACATAACATGTAATATTACACACCATGTTGGGCTATAAAAAATGCCTTGATATAGAATGCATGACTTAGAGTCTCATGTATCATTCACATTTGTGTATGACTTATGGCACACTATGTATTTGAGAAATACATGATGATATGGGTTGAGGTAAACACCTAAGGGTACTCCTCAAGTTTAAAAATAGTGTATTCTCTAGATAATTCTTTGTTCTTTGAAAACAATTGACAATGAGGAATTGTTACACACCTAGATAAAGGATCTAGGTATAAGCACAATGTACACCATAATACACTCTTCATAACTTCCTTATGATGGGATTCTGTGTGTCTTCTCACCCTAGATCTAGATCTAGACAATAATTTAGTTCATTATGAGAATATTAACCTGTAGAATATAATAGCGGTGTCATTTACATCATAATATGACATTAGTTAGATGATCAGAGGATGATTGTTGATCTTATACCTATAGTGATGAAGATGGGATCCAGTTGATGATTTTGGGAAGGTGTGAAGATGGTGATCCCGATAGTATTCATATATTGAGGCATGTAACCCTCATAAGTATTCATATATTCTTTTTATCTAGGAGTTTTTGGTGGATATGAATCCTTGTATAATGGAATGGTAAAAAATGTAGGAGTTTGAGCTAGTCTTCAACAGTTCCCTCTATGTGGTAGGGTGGTCCAATAAGAGTCATAGATGTACTTAGAAGTCAATAATATTCCCTCCTTTCCATGAATCCTAGAGAGAGTAAAAGAACATAGTCTAGATATTAGGATGAGAAGTTAGTCACACAACCCCATAATACTATGGTATTTATGGTTTGTTTTTTTCATGGATAGAAAATGTTCTCTCTATCTCTCTCTACTTGGTAAAATCCCATGATATTCTATGGGAGATGGATTAGGTGATTACCTGAGTAATCACGGTGGAAACATTCATTGGAATATAAGATATTATGACTATGATGTAAGGATGATATGAAGATTGGTTTTTGGTCTTCCCTCGGTCTCATGTCATATGATGAGGTGTGAGTTATACATTAAATTGATGGAGTCAATAACCCCCCTAGAGATGTGGTGTAAAGGTCTTCAATACTGGGATAGGGTTCATTAGAGACCCCACCTCATGGAGCTGGCTAACCCCTATATGGGTGGATTCAATTTTCTTCTTTCTCAATCCTGGACTTTGATGAGGTGTGAGGTCCTTTGTGGTGTTAGTAACTGATAGAGCAAATATTTTCAATTAATTTATATTGAATATAATTGTTTTAAACCCACAAAATTGTTCTTCTAAGATGAATTGTTTCATTTTTATGATAATGGTGTTATTTTGAGCTGAATTGTAAAAATTGGCCATTTTGGATTTTTTAACAGTTTTAAATTATTTCGGTAGATTGGCCATAACATTATCTACACTGATCCAAATTGCGAAATTATTTCTTTTTCAGATTCTACACATCCAGGGCTTCATTTAATATATTTGGACCAAAATCTGAATCGGCCATATGGAAGCTCAAAAGAAGCTCACAAGTTGGCTCAAGAAAACTGTTTTCAGTTCTGCCTAGTTTTGATGTGGGATCCATATCTCAACCACTGTGGGCCCAAAGCTTGTGAAATTCGGTGGGTAGACGCGCAAGGAGTTTGGGAGCATCTTTTATGAAGTAAGCACCGAGTGAATTGGCCGTTTATGGGGCCATTAAAGCACCTTAATCCGGAGGATTTCGTTTTGGAGAGTCTGACTGGACAGAATAAATGCTCATAGTAAAACGGTCATAACTCTCGGAATATATGTCCAAATCCGCTGCAATTTTGAGGGGACACGGCCAAGGGAATTATGAACAACATTCATGAAGGGCTCAACGCGTGAAGATGTCATTTAATGGGGATACAACGCGTCGACATTCGGGGGAAGAATTATGGCTATAAAAGGAGGAGAGCTCCACCCTCTCAAGGCATCCATTCTCCACCCCATTCCTTCTGGGACACCAAGAAGGAGAACTTTTCATCTTTATATTTTATTTATTTTCTTTTTCATTGTTTTGTAATGCCTTCTTCTTCCCCATTCAACTCGATTACCCTTACCATGGTGGGGTAAACATTTGGAGTGATTGGGGAAGGGTTGGTTTTCTACATTGTAATGCTTGAGTTCTTGGACACAATTGAATAAATTTCTTTCTTCTTCAAAGTTGTTTTCAAATTATTATAGCGGATTTTATAATCAAGTGCGATCGTTATTTAATATTAATTCCATTATTTATTTTCTCCTTGGTAAAATAATCAATATCTCCCTCCACTAATTTCTGGTTTATATACGATGGAATAAACTAGGAATTAGTGGTGAAGTACTCGACGATCGTCAGTACGTGTAAAAGGTGTAGTGAATGTTCTTGATTGTTTGGGATAAACAAAACCCGATCGGGAATTGCCCATTTCAATTAAGGATATTCAATACAACTATTTTACACATGGAAGGAGAGTTGACCAAACCGAGATCTTGGTAAGGTTTTCTCTCACAATAACAATTTCACCAAGGAAGTGAGAGGAAACGATTGTGGAAACTCACTTTAATCAACTAAGAAGAAGAGGTTTGAATTAAATTGAACAAGGATAGCATTATAATTAGGAAACCGACCCCGACCTAATCACCCTTTTAATTTCATTGTTTTTCAATCATTTGAATTTCAAATTTCCTTTCACAACATTTTTACCCCCGTTTTAAAGTGACAACCCATTTTGTGTGCACTCCTCTTCGGGAGACATCCTAGGTCAACCACATTACTACATTTTAACTTAGGAAATAATTGTTTTGCCACGCCCCACGACAGGCGTGCGTCAAACTTGGCGCCGTTGCCGGGGAGGCAGTGCAACAAAAAAACAAAAACAAAATTGAATGACCCGCACCTCAAAAGAACCATTAATTGAATTTGATCCAGAAATTGAAAGAACATTAACCCAACTAAGAAAAAGAAATCTACCAGAAATATTTGAAGAAATAGATCTCTCAAATTCAAGTGAAACTCTTAGTGTTCACTCTGAACCTGAAATCATGGCTAGAAATCCCAACCAAACCCTGCGTGATCTATGTGCCCCACAATTTGCCATTCAAAATAACCAACTAATTGCACCCACTGAACCAAATGATTTTGAATTACGTGTCAATATGATTCCTGTTCTTCCAAAGTTTCATGGTCTTGCAGGAGAAGATCCAAATCGGCACATGCAAGAATTCAGATACACTTGCTCAAGCTTCAGGCCAAGAGGAGCACCCGAAGACCAATTTCAGTGGAGGGCATTCCCCTTCTCACTTGAAGGAATAGCTAAAGAATGGTTGTACAACCTACAACCAGGGGAGATCAGTGATTGGGAAGACCTAAAAAGAAGTTTCATGCAAAGATTCTTTCCCACATCGAGGAGCACTACCATCAAGAAGGAGATTTACATCATACGACAATCAACTGGAGAAACCCTCTACGAGTACTGGGAGCGCTTCAAGAAGCTATGTTCCAGCTGCCCACATCAAGAAATGGAGGAACACCAATTCCTTGTGTTCTTCTACCAAGGACTAATGGATAATGATCGAAATCTTCTAGATGCCTCATCAGGGGGGTCCCTGATTGACAAGTCTCCTGCAGATATCAGAATACTAATTGAGAAGATTGCTCAAAACTCACAACAATTTGGACTAAGAGGAATGGGAACCAGGGGGATACATGAGGTAAAAACATCTGATTCATCTACATTGATTGAAACCAAAGTTGATGACCTTGCAAGATTAGTCCGTCAAATGGCTGTAACACAAGCAAATGGACAACAAGCTTCAGCTCAGGTATGTGGTTTATGTTATTCTTCCACTCATTATACTGACCAGTGCCCTGAGATACAGGGGACAGAATACTGTGCTGCGGCCTTTCAACCAAGACAATTCCAACAAAATCAACTGCAATCCCAACAAGGATATGGGAACCAACAAAACCAGATGAGACCATTTAACCAGCACCCCAGTCAACCTCCTTACCACCAGCAGCAATACCAGAACCCCCCTCCCTTCCAACAATCTTATAAACAGCCCTTCCAACACCAACAATCTTTTCAGCCTCCACCATTCCAAAGAAAGACATATGAACAACCATCCACCAGCACACAACCTTCTGTGGAACAACTACAATCCAAATATGAGGGCCTAGCAGATAAGGTTGACAAGCTAGCAGACACAGTGGGAAGTCTTGTTGAAATAATGTCCAAGAATCCAGGTAAGCTTCCATCCCAAACAGTGCCAAATCCAAAAGAGAATGTAAGTGCAATCATAACAAGAAGTGGAAAAGAAATCCCACCTCCATCCAACCCTGAACCTGAAATAATACCACATATTCTGAGGGATAATGATTCAAAAAGTCTTGTGAGAATCCACCAAGAAGATGAAAAGGAAGAGAAGGAGGAGAAGGATAGGCCACAGAATAAGAAACAAGAAACACCAATGCAAAGAAAACAAAGGGAGAAGAAAGAATTACCTCCACCATTTCCAACAAGGATGATTGAATCAAAGAAATTGCATGAAGAAGCACTTCAAAAAGAAATTCTGGACACCTTCCAGAAAGTGGAAATCAATATCCCTCTACTTGAAGCTGTTAAACAAATTCCAAGGTATGCAAAATTTTTGAAAGATCTTTGCACCAAAAAGAGAAGGCTTCATGGGAATGAAAGAATTAACTTGGGAAGAAGTGTCTCAGCCCTTATCACACCACAGATTCCAACCAAATGTCAAGATCCAGGGACGTTTTCCATTCCATGCACCATTGGTTCATTAAATTTCACTAATGCTTTGTGTGATTTAGGTGCTTCAATTAATGTATTGCCTCACTCGGTATACACTTCTTTGCAGATGGGAGAATTGAAGCCCACAAGAGTGGTGGTCCAGCTTGCAAACAGATCCACAGTTTTTCCTGCAGGAGTTTTGGAGGATGTCCTTGTGAAAGTCAAAGATCTCTTATTCCCAGCTGACTTCTACGTACTCAATATGGAAGAAGATAGGAGCCCATCTCATTCACCCATCATTTTGGGGAGACCTTTCTTAAAGACAGCCAAAACCATCATCAATGTCCACGAGGGGACACTCACCATGGAGTTTGGAGAGAGCACGGTCCACTTCAATATTTTTGAATCCATGAGGCATCCATCAGATGATCACTCCCTCTTTTCTCTTTCCCATGAAGTTGGTGAAGAACCAATTGAAGAATCAGGTATGCTCTCTGAATTCTTAGACTTAAGAGAGACTTCTTCCCTTGAAAATATCATTGATCATGTGGATGCTGAAGATGTTGGAGATTCTGACTTCATGTGGGAGGAAGAGGTAAAATCTGATTTCTTTGATGATTTGTTAAATAATGAGGAAGATAATATGGTTTCTTGTGTGCAGGAGGTCCAAAATTTGGAAGAAGAAAACGTCAATTTAGTCTCATCCCTTGAGAATCCCCCTAACCTGGAACTCAAACCACTCCCCACTGATTTGAAATATGTATACCTTAGGGAGGGAGAGAAACTACCAGTGATAATTGCAAATAATCTTTCTAAAACCCACGAAAAATTATTGATTGAGCTTTTGAGAGAGAATATCAAGGCAATAGGATGGAGCTTAGGTGATATCCCAGGAATTAACCCAAAAATATGCTCACATATAATTTTTGTTGAGGGAGATTCAAAACCTGTTAGACAGCCCCAACGGAGACTGAATCCCACCTTGATGGAGGTTGTGAAGAAGGAGATCGAAAAGCTCTTGGAAGCTGGGATCATCTATCCCATTTCCGATTCGCAGTGGGTCAGCCCTATTCATGTCGTTCCAAAAAAAACTGGCCTGACCACTGTGAGAAATGAAAAGAATGAGTTAATCCCTATGAGAATTCAAAACAGTTGGAGAGTGTGCATTGATTTTAGAAAATTGAACCAGGTCACTCGAAAAGATCATTTCCCCATCCCTTTCATTGACCAGATGTTAGAAAGATTGGCAGGGAGAACTCATTATTGCTTTTTGGATGGATTTTCAGGTTACTTCCAGGTACCCATTGCCCCCGAGGATCAAGATAAGACGACATTTACATGCCCTTTTGGTACTTTTGCATATAAAAGAATGCCATTTGGATTATGTAATGCTCCAGGTACATTTCAGAGGTGCATGGTGAGTATATTTTCTGATCACATTGAAAATTGCTTGGAAGTTTTCTTAGATGATTTCACAGTTTTTGGAGATTCTTTTGATCATTGTTTGAAAAATCTGGAAAAAGTTTTGAAAACCTGCATTGAAAAAAATCTTGTTTTAAACTTTGAAAAATGTCATTTCATGGTTCAAAGAGGAATTGTACTTGGTCATGTCATTTCCCAAAATGGAATTGAAGTGGATAAATCAAAAATTGAAGTGATAAATTCATTACCTTACCCTACTTGTGTGAAACATGTTAGATCATTTTTAGGACATGCAGGATTCTACAGGAGGTTTATCAAAGATTTTAGTAAGATCTCTCTCCCTCTCTCTAGATTACTTTTGAAAGATGCTGATTTTGATTTCAATGGTGCATGTAGGGAATCCTTTGATGAGTTGAAGAAGAGATTGATTTCACCACCAGTGATGCAGCCTCCAAATTGGGAAGAACCATTTGAACTACTTTGTGATGCCTCTAACCAAGCAGTTGGAGCAGTCCTTTCTCAGCGAATTGAGGGCAGACCACAAGTCATTTCATATGCCTCGAGAACTTTAGATGCGGCCCAATTCAATTATACCACCACGGAAAAAGAGTTCTTTGCAGTTGTTTTTGCTTTAGAAAGATTTAGATCATATCTTCTTGGAACTAAAATCACTGTGTTTTCTGATCATGCAGCTTTGAGGTACTTGATGAAGAAAGCCGATGCTAAACCAAGGTTAGTGAGATGGATGATACTACTGCAGGAATTCAATATAGAAATCAAGGATAAGAAGGGATCTGAGAACCAAGTGGCTGATCACTTAAGTAGACTGCCAAACACTGCTGAAATTGAAGTTCCAGAAAGAGACCCACTGAATGATCAAATTCCAGGAGAGCAGTTGTACTTGATTGAAGGAGAAGTGCCTTGGTATGCTGACATAGTCAATTTTCTGGTAACATCTCAGGTCCCATCTCATTTCAATTATCACCAAATTCAAAAACTAAAAGCTGAATCTAGATATTACATTTGGGATGATCCATTCCTTTGGAAGATTTGCAATGATCAAGTAATAAGAAGATGTTTACCTGAAAGTGAAGTTAAATCTGTCTTTGATTTTTGTCATACTTTAGCTTGTGGAGGCCACTTTGGACCTCAGAGGACAGCAAGGAAGGTTTTAGAATCTGGAATTTATTGGCCCACCATTTTTAAAGATGCTCATGAATTTTGCAAAATATGTGAAAAATGTCAGTTTTCAGGAAATATTTCAAAGAGAGAAGAAATGCCCCAAATGCCACTGAATTTTTGTGACATTTTTGAAGTTTGGGGGATAGATTTTATGGGACCTTTCCCGATGTCATTTGGAAATTCATATATCTTGCTTGCAGTTGATTATGTTTCCAAATGGGTGGAAGCAAAAGCAACCAGAACTGACGATGCTAAAGTTGTTTGTGATTTTGTCAGGTCTAACATATTTTGTAGGTTTGGAGTGCCTAGAGAAATCATCAGTGATCAAGGGACTCACTTCTGCAATTTGAGAATGGAGACATTGCTGAAGAAGTATGGGGTGCATCATAAAACATCAACTCCCTATCATCCACAGACTAATGGGCAAGCTGAAGTTTCAAATAGGGAAATCAAGGGAATTTTGGAAAAGACTGTTAATCCAAACAGGAAGGACTGGAGCCAAAAGTTAGATGATACATTATGGGCATACAGGACGGCCTACAAAACACCGATAGGGATGAGTCCCTATAGACTGATCTATGGAAAGAGTTGCCACCTTCCTGTGGAGTTGGAGCATAGAGCCTACTGGGCGGTCAGAGAGATGAATCTGGACCTTGAGAAAGCTGGGAAAGAAAGAAGATTGCAGTTGCAGGAGTTAGAGGAAATTAGAAGGGAATCTTTTGAAAACTCAAGGATTTACAAAGAACGAACAAGAGTGGCCCATGACAAGCTAATCCAACCAAAAGACTTCTCTCCTGGAGACAAAGTGTTATTATTCAACTCAAGACTCAAGTTGATGCCAGGTAAACTTCGTTCCAGATGGGAAGGTCCATTTATTGTTACTCATGTATATCCTTTTGGTGCTGTGCAGATTATGAAGGATGGAGAGCAGGATCCATTCACTGTGAATGGACATAGGTTGAAGAAATTCCTTGGGACCCTACCATCAGAGCCATTGGAGGAGATCATGCTCCTCCAACCTATTTATCAATAAGATCCATCAGGTTGTACCTCTCCTTCACATTTTCTTGCTGTTGTGATTTAATCAGAATTCTTCTTACATGTTAAATCCACTTAAATGCATCGAGGACACTGCATCATTTAAGTGTGGGGGAGGGAACCTTTGTAGTATAGGATTTTTATTTGATGTTTGTTTTCAAAAAAATAAAAATAAAAATAAAAAAATTGTGTGTTTTTGAAATTTTTGTGTGTTTATTTTTCAATTTTTGGTGTGTTTCTGAAACTTTTGAGCTGAAAAGATTATCAATACCATTATTGAAACCCATGTCAATGAGTGAACCAATCTATTTCATGAAACCGAGCTTAAATGAATGCTGAAATGACTTCTTTTCAAGTTCAAATCTTTTAGAATTTCATGAAAAGTACACTGATTTTTGAAACCCATGCCATATTTCACTGTCTATATCATTGAAATAACTTTCCTGTGAGGCTTCTGAACCATTTTTGTCATATTCTTTTCATTCACCTCATTTCATGAGAGAACCAGACCATGCTTGCTTTAACCAGAATTTGATTTATTCCTTTCAAAACTTGAGGGTTGGGGTACGTGTGTTTTAAATGATTGAGGCACTTATTTTGTTTAAAGCCCCCTTTTGAAAATAATCCTTTTCATTATGGCCCACCTTTACATTTATCCTTCATTATATCCCCTAGTATCCATGAATTGCCTGTTAGGTTAGCCACATTACAAGCCAATTTTCCCTATCATACCTGCTCTTGAAGTAAAATTGCATGATCTTGTTGAACTTAAGTGTGGGGGAAGATGTCTTGTGATGTACTACCTCATTTAGTTATACTTTGGGTGGAAAATAAATTGTGGAAGAGATGTGTGTGATGCTGAAAAATTATTCTGTTGAAAGCTGTGCCTTTTCTGGAGCTTTTATGTAAAAAGAGAAGCTGTGCCTTTCTGGAGCTTCCAATGTAAAAAGAAAGCTGTGCCTATCTGGAGCTTTAAAAAAAAAAATCATGTTTGAAAAGATTGAAATGTTTGCTGCTGAGCTGATTGAATGATGATGGAGCCTATTTTCATCAAAGGGGAAGTGAAGGAGACCATATTTGAGTGAAAACTAGAATCTTGCAATTTTGCTTCAATAAGAGCCAAGCCTTCCTTTTTCGGCCTCAGAACTTTTAACATCTAAATCCTACCAACCGGAAGCCACAGAACAACCTTGAAAAGTCCTCATGAGAAACACATGTTCTTGACTCACATCGGGTGGAGAATTAGGAATTTATCAAACCTATGGTGACTCTTGTGTGAGTTTGGATGAGAAAAACCTTGTTCAACCTTTACATTTGTGAGATGAGAGAAAATTCATGTGAGGTAGGTGTTTTGTGTGCATGGGATAAGAAATGAAGTGGAAATATATTAAAATCTTAAATGGAGAACTTGAAATAACAGTTTTTTATGAGGCATGATATCTTTTTGTTTCTTGAAATTGATTTGATTGATCTCATTGATATGTGTTTTGATTTTGATTTGATTTGATTTTTACTTGTCCAGGAGTCCAAGTGCTAAGTGTGGGGGAATTGATAGAGCAAATATTTTCAATTAATTTATATTGAATATCATTGTTTTAAACCCACAAAATTGTTCTTCTAAGATGAATTGTTTCATTTTTATGATAATGGTGTTATTTTGAGCTGAATTGTAAAAATTGGCCATTTTGGATTTTTTAACAGTTTTAAATTATTTCGGTAGATTGGCCATAACATTATCTACACTGATCCAAATTGAGAAATTCTTTCTTTTTCAGATTCTACACATCCAGGGCTTCATTTAATATATTTGGACCAAAATCTGAATCGGCCATATGGAAGCTCAAAAGAAGCTCACAAGTTGGCTCAAGAAAACTGTTTTCAGTTCTGCCTAGTTTTGATGTGGGATCCATATCTCAACCACTGTGGGCCCAAAGCTTGTGAAATTCGGTGGTTAGACGCGCACGGAGTTTGGGAGCATCTTTTATGAAGGAAGCACCGAGTGCATTGGCCGTTTATGGGGCCATTAAAGCACCTTAATCCGGAGGATTTCGTTTTGGAGAGTCTGACTGGACAGAATAAATGCTCATAGTAAAACGGTCATAACTCTCGGAATACATGTCCAAATCCGCTGCTATTTTGAGGGGACACGGCTAAGGGAATTATGAACAACATTCATGAAGGGCTCAACGCGTGAAGATGTCATTTAATGGGGATACAACGCGTCGACATTCGGGGGAAGAATTCTGGCTATAAAAGGAGGAGAGCTCCACCCTCTCAAGGCATCCATTCTCCACCCCATTCCTTCTGGGACACCAAGAAGGAGAACTTTTCATCTTTATATTTTATTTATTTTCTTTTTCATTGTTTTGTAATGCCTTCTTCTTCCCCATTCAACTCGATTACCCTTACCATGGTGGGGTAAACATTTGGAGTGATTGGGGAAGGGTTGGTTTTCTACATTGTAATGCTTGAGTTCTTGGACACAATTGAATAAATTTCTTTCTTCTTCAAAGTTGTTTTCAAATTATTATAGCGGATTTTATAATCAAGTGCGATCGTTATTTAATATTAATTCCATTATTTATTTTCTCCTTGGTAAAATAATCAATATCTCCCTCCACTAATTTCTGGTTTATATACGATGGAATAAACTAGGAATTAGTGGTGAAGTACTCGACGATCGTCAGTACGTGTAAAAGGTGTAGTGAATGTTCTTGATTGTTTGGGATAAACAAAACCCGATCGGGAATTGCCCATTTCAATTAAGGATATTCAATACAACTATTTTACACATGGAAGGAGAGTTGACCAAACCGAGATCTTGGTAAGGTTTTCTCTCACAATAACAATTTCACCAAGGAAGTGAGAGGAAACGATTGTGGAAACTCACTTTAATCAACTAAGAAGAAGAGGTTTGAATTAAATTGAACAAGGATAGCATTATAATTAGGAAACCGACCCCGACCTAATCACCCTTTTAATTTCATTGTTTTTCAATCATTTGAATTTCAAATTTCCTTTCACAACATTTTTACCCCCGTTTTAAAGTGACAACCCATTTTGTGTGCACTCCTCTTCGGGAGACATCCTAGGTCAACCACATTACTACATTTTAACTTAGGAAATAATTGTTTTGCCACGCCCCACGACAGGCGTGCGTCAGTAACCCTTAAATTATTTTTAAACTCTATAAAGGTATGAGTCTCTTGATACATTTGCAAGTGGTGACATGATGGTTATAGAGGTGGATTAGTGGGGATGGATTAAAAGATAAAGGTTGGTAACTCCCTCATTTGGCTTATATACTCTGAATAGGTGTGGGTCCTCTGATTATGGTATCATATTAGTGGTATAATGGTGGTGTCATCCATTCAGCACAAATATATCCTGGTGTTCGGGGACCCATAATTCTCTAGATTATATATGTTCCCCTTAGTCGTGTTCCTCTAGTGGAGTTGGGTTGAGTGGGGGGGGGTATCTACTTTATTATTGGTTGACCTCCTCTTGATCATTATTTGTTTATATAACTTCCTTTATTCCTTACATGGTTGAGGTGGTGTGTATTTTTTTTTCGTATTATAGGGAAGGGAACTCCCCTATGGGATAGGGTATGAGTCACCCATACATGGGGTTGGTAGAACTTCAAAAATAATATTGTTTTCATGGTGAGAGATTCCTATTTGTGATCAGAATATCAGTTATTTGATCTAAGTTTTAGGTTTTTAGATGGATGTTTGTGGTAAAAGGTATCATTTTTGGAACAATTATATGATGGTGAGTCCATTTGATCTCTATGAATGATGAGATATTTGTGATGATGGTGCATGTTAAATTACTCATGGTCTATAGGACTATTCATCTGGGTTATTCTTGAATATGTCCCCTAGATAAGACATGGCAATTCGGTGGAGATTCCATCACGGGGACTTGTGTGGTTTGATCAACCCTAAAGAGGATGAGCAGTGAGGTGTTTTCCCTTAAGGTGGATAACTAGGATGGTGTTTACCCTTAAGGTAGATGACTTGGGATATGTTTTCCCCTAAGATTTGAAATTATTTTCATGTAGTCCTCATTCCGTAGAATGTGTTACTTTTTTGGGATTATCCCTTGTTTTCACTATGGGATGGTATCAGGGTCTTATTAGGAAGTGATGCCATAAATTTTTATTTGACAAGTTTTTCCCCCTTGATTAAGTTAAGTGACTATATGATTCAAACCGTAGTTATGAGATTAATTAAAGAACAAGAAACATTAATCTTTCTTGGGAATCATATTTAGCATTTTTATACTCACTGCTACATGGAACTTATTACCACACATGTTTTATTTTTGTATATGACATACATGTTGTTCAAGATTTTAGTGGTTTTTCAGCTAGTGGGGAATGTTATTAGTGTATCATAGTGGGATTAATGGTTCTAAATGCCCAAAATTAGTTTTTTAACGATTTGGTGATTCCCATTCAAATTCTCTTGTGGTTATTTATTTTTTTTGGGATGTTTGTACTTGTATTTTCCCCTTATTTTACTAGAATTTGTATTGTGTTCTTTTGGGACGTGTAGTAGTTGTATACATACATATTTTATTTTTATATGGATATTTATATCTTGTTTAGTTGTGGATATTTATTATTTTTGGATAGTTATGTATATCTCCTAAAGTTTTTATTGGATAAGGCCTCCCATATCTATGTTATGTCTTTTTGGTTCTAGTTACAAGCCCTTGGCCTATTGTAGGTTGGCTTAAGGTGGCACACTCAACTTATCACTAGCCTAGGTGGGGTATCGATGGAACAATTCATGTCATATTGGAATTAGAGAAAATGGTTCTAGGGATGGAGTTTAGAGATAAGTCTCTCCTGATATTGGTTTACGACATGTGGGGAAAAAATTCCTGAAGATTCTTAGACTTAGAGGAAAGGACAATAAACCTATTTAGGGTGTCTCAGAAGACACATTCCAATTCAAGGAATATGATAATACATTAACATACTTGAGTAATTAGGGAATTGGTTGTAGGTTATAGTTGAGTAAGCCCATACATCATATAGTAGTCAGTGCATTGTTGGTTCCATGGAATGAAATAAAACATCATAGATTTCACAATGTGTTAAGGGAATTTATTTCCTCATCAAAATGAAATTTTATAGGTGTAAAATAGATATTATACAAATTATGGGAGTAATGAGACTACTCACAACCATGGGAGATTCATAGGTGATGTTCTCCTAATAACCAAGTGGTTTAGTTCCTAAAATATTTTTATGGTATGGATATAATATAGGGATAGTGATTTTTATGTCCTTGTATGTTTCGTTTAAATAGGGTTGGTAATCTCCCTAGGGGTTTGGAAGATACTTGGATATCGGTCCCCCATATTTTTATCTCAAGGATGTAATGCATGTAATATATGGGGGTGGGAGTGAATTCTAGATTAAATTAAAAAATTTCTAGTCTATAAGTTTTAAGTTGTTAGTATTTATGAAATATCAATCAATTAAAAGATCAGAGTAAAATAATTCATGTAGAAAAATACAAAGAATATGAAACACAATAAGAATAGTAGAAATATTTTTATTAAAAACTTATAAAAGTATAACCATAGTAAAATAAATAGCATAAATTCAAAAACTATATACAAAATAAGTTAAAAACAATGAAAAAAGTATTTGTTAAAAAATAAAATTATCCTTTAAAAGGATATTATAAAACCAATTTTTTTAACCAAAGTGTAAGGTTTATATTTAGACTATATCTAAGGTATCCATGACTTTAAACCTATCGTAAGGTATCAATAATTTTATACCTATTGGAAGGTATGCCTTCCTATCCCCAAAGTCCCTTAACCTATCTGTAAAATATTTCTTCCACACATGGGAAGAATATGAGATCTGTATTTATATTATTGGAATTCACCATTCACATAATATTAGTAAATAATATATCTTCATATCCCTAGAATCCCTTGAACATAAAATATTGGTAAATCCTATATCTTCCTATCCCTGGAATCCCTTGATCATGCAAGATCAATATATCCTCTGACTTATTATCCCTGAAATCACTCAACCACGAAAGACTGAAAAATACTTTGTATTTCTATCCCTAGAATCCCTTAATCATGAATGACTAGTAAAAGAATAATTTATAAGAGAAATATTAAGATCCATTTAATAAGGCCTCATAAAATGTTGTTCTTAGTAAGAAACCATAATGAAAAATAAATTTGAAGTACATTAAGTCAAAAAATATTGAAGACTTCAATTTATTTTAGGGTTTACTGAATTCTCTACTTATTCATATTTATTCTAACACTCAAAGTTACAACTCCATTTATAGATGACATTGTAACAAACTTCAATGGTAAAATTTTGAAAATCTTGGATTTAGTTGTGGCAGTCTTCAAAAAATCTTCATCATTCTTCTAAAGAATTCAACATTTTTCTTTATATAGTGATGAGTTAATATAGAACCTCTTTATTTCTATGAATCTTGTGAATAAAATATACTAAGAAGGTTCAAAATATTGTATTTTCACAAGCCTTTCTAAGATTTATATTTTTATAGTTATTGGAAATAAATTCTATAGAAACACAAAATATGAAACAAATTTCACGTTAAATCAATATCTTTTTAAGTGTATTGTGATTTCCAAAAAAAATAAAGGATATGTTTTATTGACTTAGAAATCTCCCCTTTTTATAAAGAAATAAACATATAATAAAAAAATTAAAAAATTTAACTGAAATTTAAAAAATACATCATATAAAATCAAGTAGAGTCTTAAAGAGTATTAAAATATACTTCTTCTATTTAAAAAAATTAAAAAATAAACTCATTAATAATATACTTGATATATAAATAAATTAATTTAATAAATAATCTTTTTTCCTTTCTTAAGATTTTATAAATTTCTTCCCATTTTTTATTTTCAAAAAGTGAAAATAGTAAAAGGGAAAAAATGAGAAGAACAACTAAAGGTAATAAAATTATGAAAAATATAATAAAAAATTATAAATTTAGTTATATTATAAATTTTATGATCATATGTTTTTGTTGATTTTTATATTTCTATAGATTTTTTTATTTTCAAGAAAAATACTAAGAATGGTTGATGTTATCAAAATTTTATACATAAATTGCATTCCAGACATGATTTCCTACCTAATAAGATATTTTTAAGAATATATTTATTATAGTAGACATCTTTATATATTATCAATCTTTTAACTTCACCTTGTTCACCAAATATCCCTAATAGTGCTTCATCTGTATCCAAGGATTTCACTATTTTGAAAAATAGAACTTTGAGCTTCACATATGATGTTTTGGGATTATTATGATTATCTCATCTAGAGATACTTCCATTGAAGTCCATTTCCACATAGAATAGAAGAGTAAAAATATAATAATTTGAGTGCAATAAAAACCCTTGAGATTATAGTTCTTATATAGGAATTTTGAAATTGTTACTAACTAATTTTTATTTATTTATTATATGAGTTTTCTAATATGTTTCCCATGAAAAAGTGTGGAAAAAAATATTTCGTAAAAAATCTTTTAAGAATTAAATTTATGATTTCTTCTTAGGAAAATATTAGTTACTTTCCAAAAAAAGTATATAAAAATAAACACTCCTTCTATAACTAATGATAATAACCTAAGATATATTATGTAATTAGATTTTTATAGATCCCCTACTTTGATAAATAACAAAAATAATGGGATGAAGAAATTAGAGAAATATATAGTTACAAAGGTTAAAATACTTGAATTTATCATCCAATAAAATTGGATGATCTGCCTCTTTCATGGATGGTTCAAGGAAAAGTTTATCTATGATTTTTTATATTTTATAAAAATGGAAAATGATACTAATATAATATTTATGTAAATATAAATGAAAAATATGAAAAATTGATGAAAATAAATATGAAAAAATGATGAAGAAAAAACACTAAAATTTAAATGAATAACTAATGAAATACAAATGAAAAACTGATGAAGTTAAAATATCCTCTCCATCATTCAAAGAATTTTTTAATGTATAAAGATTAGTTAAACAAGAAGTGAATTTAATATATTATCAGGTTGTTCATTCCTAAATTCTATTTAACGTATTTGAATCTATCAGAACTTAAAGGTTTTATAAAAATATCATCAAGAATATTTTCTGTTCCAATAATGTTTATAATTATGTCTCCTTTTTTATGTAATCCTTAAGAAAATGGTGTCTTATATCTATGTGATTTTCATATGAGTGATGTTATAGGTTAATAGAAAAATATATATCAATAGTATTATCACAAATTATTATTGTTAAATTGAAATTAAAAACAAATTATATGAGTGTGTGTTGCATCAACAACACTTGAGTACAATAACTTCTATCTACTATATATTTAGTCACATCAGTGGAAAGTGATACAAAACTTTTCTTCTTACTAGAATAAAAAAGTAAATCATCTCCTTAGAAATTACATATTTATCTATCTAATATAATACGTATTAATTCAATATTTCATTACATTTTAAGAACAAAATCATTTTTTTAAGAATAAAACAAACATTGTATTAAATTTTTGAGCGAGGAAATGGATCCACAATGTACATGCATGATGACTCCCTACCCTAGTGTTTTTAAATTTACTATATGAAATAAATAATATATGATAGGTTTTTTAGATGGATTTTAGGAGTGTCTTCAATATATAAATCCTCACCATCTGATTGAGTGATAGTTTCATCCATAAAGCTTCGTGAAAGATATCTCCCACTTTTATTTCTATACCAAATTGAGAACCAGTGTCATTGTGTTATTCTATTATAGTGATAACTTCCTATCTACCCTTATACATCAATATTGTTTAGATATAGGATCCCCTAACATGGATCAATTCTCATGTGATGCTAAATGGATTTTTATGTGGTTCCAAAGTTTGGGTGGTGGTTGGTTTTCAGTTGCCAAATGTTTGACATCTTTCTCAAGAGGCGATGTTTGTAGGTGAGGTGGTGGATTGGATCCTTTTAGGTGGTTCTGTTTAGTGTTTAGGTGTAGGAATTTAGTTTTTAGGTGAAAATTGGGAGCCATGTGAGGTATGACACAATTACCCAATTACCCAATAAATGATGGAGGGGGTTCTCAAGGATGATGCATTGCAGGAAAGGGATGACATTTGTCCTCTGATTGCTGGAAGATTCTATGATGGGTTGATTTAGTGTCTTTTTTAGTGGATGTTTATCTATTTTGATGGTCTTAAACTAGTTCATTTGAATCTATTATGGTTATTGGGGATTTTTTATTAGGTTTCATATGTCTTTGTGAGCATTGGATGTTGTCTCGTTGCATTTGGATGACATTGAAGCTTCTCACAGGTACCACTGGGTGGGAGACCATGGAAGATGGATCAGTTTCTGGGAACCCATAATTCAGCAATCTATCCTCATGTTGGATGGATAGGTACCATGAATTTGATTCTGAATAGATTTTTCAATCTGGGTTTTCATTGGATATGGTTGATAGTGCAGTGAGTTCTTTACAAGCATTATCATGTGGGCAACTCGAAAGAGAGATTGGTGTGCTGGAACCTATCATATGGTCATCAATTAACATGTTTGTATCTGAGGTATGATTTCTCTACTAATTTTTATTGGTCAATCATGATTTAACTTCTTGGTGGGGGGGGGGGGGGGTGACACAACATCATCGTTTGATTTAACTATTTCATTTTCTAGTAGGAAAGAAATGACTTTTTTAATATTTTTCATGATATTTGAATCCCACTAGACACTTAGGACAATTATTCCCTTCGGTTCATTCTTCTTTAAGGAATTTTTTCCTTATTTCTTGAAATGGGTTTCCTATTTTCCCAGTTTTCAAAAGAGGACTTGTTTTTTATGATAAATAATGAGGTCTTGACCCACAACCTGTTAAAAAAAACTAAGTTATGAAATACATTTTAGTTAACAAATTATACATTTTATAATTTTTAAATTTGATTCCTTTGGATTATCTTGAAACTTATCAAATTAACATACAAAAAACATAATTTCTGGTTGACTTTTTATAAGATACAACAAAATTTTGATGATAATTCTATAAAGGTTTTGATCTAACATTTTACCAAATTCATGAAGATTAAGTTTGATAAATTTTTTTAGAGTACTCATACATGATGAATTTTCAAAACCAAAATCTTTGAGTAAGTATTTTAAATAGTTATATTAATTTAAAGTATTTACTTCTAGTTTTTGAGATATTTGGAAGCCATGGAAAAAGTTGAGTTCACTCATCATGCTAATTTCAAACTCATTTTTCATAAATCTAGAGAAACTATCATAAATAGATTTTTGATTTAAATAAAAAATAATTTCATCAACATAAATTTGAACAATGATCACGTCTTTAAAAAAAAATTTAATAAAAGGGTTGGGTTGACACTTTAACACAATTATATTTAATTAAATATCTAATAAGTATATTATACCTAGATCTTGGGGCTTGTTTAATTCTGTAGAGTAATTTAGTAAGTTTGAATACATTTTCTGTAAATTTAGTGTCTTTAAATCTAGGTGTTTGTTCAATATAAAATTCATCTTAAAAAAATTCATTAATAAAATAACTTTTATCATACATTTTAAATAAAGTGAAATTCAAATGCGCTACAAAGATGGGTAAGATTCAAATAGATTCTAATATTTTTATTGGGGAAAAAGTTTTACTATAGTATATGCCTTCCCATTAACAATAACACTTATAAAAAATATTTATTTATTTATTAAAATAGTTCCATTTTCATCACACTTTTTTTAAAATCCCTTTTTACTCCAATTAATGGAATATATTTGGGTTATTTAACTAGGATCAAAACCCAATCCCTTTCAAACTATATGAGATATTATTACATAAACCTTATCCAAATTTCATCACCCAAGGAATCAAAATATGTTTTAGGTTCAAATTGTGATAAGAATACTTGATGCTAACATTTATTTCTTAAGTAACTAATAGGTTTAATTGGCAGACTTACATCATTACTAATATTATCGATGAGATAATCACTTAAAATAAAATGGTATTTTAGGTAAAGTGGTTAATTGATCTTTATATAACTTATGTTCATATTATGTTGAAGTTAATTTGAGGTAACGATAATTTGAGGGTTTAACTTTCAAAGTATTTACTCTTGGTTTCTATGAATCAAATTATAGAAAACTTATAGAAACATTTAAAAAATAATAATTTTGAGGATGAACTTATAGATTTTTTACAAAAATGGAAGGATTAATTTCATTAAATTTTACACTATCCATTTATTTAACAACATGTTTTCTTTTGTTAAAAACTATATAAGACTTATTAGTTATATAGTGACCAATAATTATTCCTTTATTACCTTTAGGGTCAAATTTATATAATTTATCTTTAGTATTCTTGATGAATACTTTACACCCAAAGAACCTAAAGTAAAAAATGTTGGGATTTAAATTTTTCCAAAATTAAAAAAGAGTTTTATTATGAAAAGTACACAGTATAACTTGATTTAGAGTATTTAAAGTATTACTCACATCCTCAACCCAAAAAATTATCGAAAAAGAATACCCAATTAGAAAAGATTATGCAATTTCTTGAAGAACTCTATTTTTTCATTCAACTACACCATTTTAATGTGGTTTTCTAGGTGCTCAAAATTTATAAGTAATACTTGATTTACTATAAAAAGTTTCAAAATATGAGTTAAAAAACAAACCAATATGATAACTTTGTATATTAATCAATGGTGGAGTTTTCTAATTTTTAATAGAATCATGATAAAATAAAAAATGGTTAATATCATTTGATTCCCATGTGAGAAAATAAACACAATTAAATACAGTATAATAATAAACCAATAAATAAACATTGTATTTTCCCCTGATAATTCCAATTATTGTATGAAAAAATAAATCCATTCCCACTAATTGTAAATATTTAAAAGTCATGGCTTCTCTTTTAGATTATAAACTAAACTTATGTTACTTTAAAAATTTAAAATGATCACAAAATCTAGTTTAATTGAACTTATATTCCGATATATCCCTAAATTTCATTTCCTAGAAAATTTGGTTAAAGTATTAAAATTACAATGACAACATATTTTATTCCACAACCAAGATAGATCTTTAGCAGCACTTAGAAAAGTATAATTTTTATGACATAAGTCTTATATGTCAAGAGTGTAATCATTCCCATGCCTATTGATAGATAAAATGAATGTATCTTATGAAATTTTAATATTAAATTTACCAATCTTGGTGTTCATAAGATATTACCCCTCAAATAGTTTACTAATATTGATAAGGTTGTTTTTAAGACCTAAAAAAATAAAAAATAAAAAATTAAATCTTTTCAAGAAAATAAACACCACCAATTCTGATGATTTATCCATGCGAATTGTCTTTAAAATCAAATCATCCTATATTCAAAATTTTAAAATTCCGGATACTAGACTTGTCTCTTCTCATGTATCAAGAACAAACACTATATATATATGATTTATTTTAGCTTATAGTACTCAACCACTTTTCTTAAAAAATATAAATACAAGTTCCTGGTTCACATACTTTATTGGGTCTAGTTACGTTAATAATTTTTTTAGGAAACCACATTTACTTAACTCTTTTGTGTTAAACAAATTATAGTTCATTAGAAATAAATGATATATTAAAACTAAAGTATTTAATTTGGTTTAAAGAATAATATTTATTCCACAGAATAATATTTATTCCACTAACCACCCCTTTAAAATTTAGTGTAAAAGGGTAAATTTTTTATCAAAATGTATGTTGATTGGAAATGAGTTTTTTTAAAAGTAAAACAAATACCATTTTATGTTATAGAGGGTTTAATTTTTTTTATTCATTTTATAAAATTTTTATTTCCTAGAGGTATAATCTAATAAAATTTGATTTGGAATATTGACTTTGTATTTAAATTTAAAAAACAAATTACGACCAACTAAATTATGATCATCAAGTTTTTGATTAACTAAATTAAGACAATAATTTTTTTGATCTAATTTAGTTGAAAATTTTGAAAATTTTGTGGTTAATTAATAAATTATTTTATTGTATTTAATAATTTTTACTTTATAAAAATCATAGTTGTTATTTAACTTATTATTTTAATTTTACATGAGAGTTACATATCTATCCAATTGAGAAAAAGTAGGTAAAAATTCCACATATTCTAATGTATTTATATTTTAATTATCTAATGAATTTTATTTTTCACTATTTGATGATATAGAATAATCATCATTATAATTATAAGAAAATTTATAATATAGAGTAATTTTTTTTATAGATTCAATGGTTACCTTAACCATGTATCACTTTCATTCATCAAATTGTTTCAATAAAATATTACAATTTTCTGATTGTCATTACTGTTTTCATTTAATGAACTATCAGAAGATATGTTACCTTCATTGGAACTCCATGTTTCTAAATCATTCAAACTTTTAATTTAATTTTATTTTAGTACATCTCATTGAATTCTTATAATTCTTCTTTAATTTAGGAAAATATGTTCTAATACAACTAGTCTTCTTATTGTCATCGAAAATCACATATGATGAATACTTCTTATCATGTATTCATTTCATATCTTTTTAATAAGTATTATAGAAATTCATATTATTAAAAATTTTATTCATACATCTTAAAATTTGAGAAATATAATTATCACTATCATCTATACTACTTTGAATTGAATTCTTACACTTCTTCTTTGAAACCTGATATTTAGAAGCAATATCACAAGAGGTAAAAGTACCAAAAGTAGGATTATCAAAAGTACATGAAATACTACTCCATTTTTCCTCTTCTCTTTCTCAATATGTATCATTATTCCTATTTTATATTTCATTAATATACCAATTATATCACCCAAAATTAACTTAATAAAATTATTAGTGTCATTAATAGTTTTCTTCTTTGGATCCCATTATTTCAACATTCCATAAATAATATTTTTGATAATATGATCTCAATTTAGCTATTTATTTCCCAAATATTGTAAAATATTTATTATATTCATCAAACATTGATAAATTTGTATTATAATTTCACTAGGAAAAAATAAAAGGCTTGATGATTCAATTTCAATATATATCTATGAATTTAAGAAATCCTTATAATTTCTAAAGCAAGTATTTTTTTAGCATTTTCAGTATTTTGTTTACCAATTCACAAGATGATATCTTTTTGTAGATGATCATGGTCATAGAAAATAATATAATATTAAAAAATTTATGATTTTCATAATAGTATATATTTTCTTCATAAAAAATATATAATTCATTTCTTTAAAACTTTATAATTTCTTGTTATCATAATAGGCTTTTTGAATCTAGTGTTTATTATAAATAAATTCATACAATCACACTAGTAATCATTTTATACTCCATCAAAAGTAGGGTGTTTGGTTAGATTTAAAATTTGAAGTGTTCCTACCAGAAAAAAAAAACCATTAAAAAAGAAAATTTTCCTCTACTAACACAGTTAGTGTAAGGAAATCAAGATGAAATTATGATAATCTAATAGAAATAAAAGATAATTTTAGAAAAATTTAGAGACTTTATTTATTCCAAAATGTTTCTATTAAAAAAATATGAATGAATCTCAGTTTCATAACTAGGTAGATAATATATTTGATACTAAAATTTTCCCCATGGATTAATATAGGTAATATATAATTAGGGAGGGGGGGGGGGGGTGAATTCTTGTTAAAAAAATTAAAATTACAAAATTCAAGTCCTCAAGTTTTAAGTTAATTGGATTTACAAAATACAAATCAATTCAAAGATCAGTGTAAAATAATGCATGTGGTAAAAATATAAATGATATAAAAAATATAAATCATAGAGGAAATAAGTTTTTAGAAAATTATGAAAGTTTAACAGTAATAAACTAAATAAACTAAATAAAAAATTTAAATTAGTAGAAATTAAAAAATTATGTACAACATAAATTTAAAATAAGACACCATGTGTTGGTTACAAACCAAATACTTCTGTAAAAGAATATTATAAAAGAACACTTTTAAACCAAAGTGTAATATGGATATTTATAATGGATATAAGGTATCTACAAATTTAAACTTATTGTAAGGTATCCATTATTTTACACCCATTAGAAGGTTTGTCTTCCTATTCTTGAAATCCCTTGAATCAAATTATAGGTAATAGATATCTTCCAAAGACCAGAATTATCTATGATATATCTTCCTAATATCAAAAGTATTAGATCACATAATATTGGTAAACCCTCTTTATTCCCATTTTTGTAATCCTTTAACCACAGTGTATTGTTAAATTTTCCATATTCTAATCCCCAGAAGGCCTTGATCATACAAGATTGATAAATCCTGTGTATTGTTATTCTAAGAAGCCCTAAATCATGAAATATAGGTAAAATTATAAAATAAATACTAATATATTTATAATAAAGCCTCATAAAACATAACTCTAAATATATACGTATAAATAAAAATAATCATAATTACACTAATTCAACAAGATATTGATGCCTTCAAAATATTATGTTCTCAAAATTTTCATCATTGTTTTTATGCTTGAAGTTGTGGTTTTATTTGTAGATATAATTTTAACAAACTTCAATGGTTGAATTACAAAAATATAATAGTCAGTTGTAATAGAATTGAAAACAAGTTCATCATTTGTCTAATGAGCATACCATTTTTTTTATCTATTGATGATTTAATATAGTACTAATATAGTTCTATAAATCAAATTAATATAATATATCAAGAAGGTTTAGACTATTGAATTTTCATAAGCCTTATTAAACTCTTTGGTTTTTCTGTTATTAGAAGTTCATTCTGCATAAAGAAAAAAACTAAAATAAAGTTTATGTGAATTAAATTTCATGTGAAGTTTATTGTGACTTACAAAAAAAAATAAAGGAAGTGATTTATTATCTAAACACACATGAGATTAAAAAGTTTGGTACTCCCTAATAGATATAAGGACAAGGACTAACATTCTTTAGGTTCAGGTCCTCTATATAGGCTTGGGATTTAGAACTCCCTCAAACCTGACATAGTTCAATTATCCCATACTACCGTGGGTTTCAATAAACCCTTGCTACACAGGATGGGGTAACTCCTTCTTTAATAGTTATAGTAATTGATGAAATTAAGTTATGGTTATTTTATCCATGTGAATTGGTACTCCCCTATGGGGTGGGGAATTGGTCTTCCATGAGAAGGATAGGTTCTGCCTTAGCTGACATACCTTTCATTTGAGAATTGGATTAGCACTTCATCAATCCTAACAAGGTGTAAGTCCCCTACACTATAGGTTAGTCAGTACTCCTCATAGATAGGGTGTGGTTTATCCTTCAGTAAAGGATGGTATGGTGTAGATTCATCACTGGTGGGGTTGATAACTCCCTAGATTATTTTATAGACACTCATTGAGGTTTGGGTACTTTACCATAGTTCATAGATTGGTAGGAGTTTTTATGATACATAGAATTTGATTTGGATATCCTAGTTGAGAGTGAAGCTATAGGATTATCCATTAATAAGGGGTGGTATAGATTATCAGGATCTTTCACATAGAGTATCGTGAGTATGATGTGATGGATTCCAAGATTGGGAGATTTGTATAGACATGTGTGTGAGGTATCACTTGATATCTTATCTACTATTATATAGATAGATGATGTATGATAATCATTGTGATGAATGTTCCACGGTGTGAGCTTTGGATGGATTTGATCAGGTTTTTCCTATTGTGTATAAGGGTGTGATCTGGGGCCTTTTTCTTTGGTGATCATAATTGGTTGGCCTTAGTGTGTACTTTCCTCTCATGGTTGTGTAGTTGGCTCATGATCCATAGAGATTATAATAGATTCATTGGACTAGTGTGTTTTGAATAAATACATCAATTAGAGGTGACCATATTCCCCAGTTTTTATCATTTGTTTGAGTTGATTTTGTTAGAGAGATTTTCCTGGGATCCCATCATGATGTAGTGAGACCCATGGAATGAGTAGGTCCAACCCGAATGAAGCTACAACTAGTTCTTCCACTGGCTTTTTAACTTGGAATCATTATATGTGGCTGTTTTAGAGGATCTTTACTATAGTTATGTATTAGAGGATAATCTTTTTCCCTAACACATTCCCCAGATTAATCTTGGGGAGTAAATTGTAATATTATGGAAATTTCTTGCTTCATAAGTTTCTATGGATTTGAAGTAGAGGTTGAGATATAATCTCAATATAAATTTTATATAGTATATATCTACATGTTCGGTTATCTATGAGTTCCCTAGTGATGGTCTTGGATATGTAATAAAGTAGATAAGGCACTGAATTTGAGAGTTTAAATATTGAGAGTATCTTAAAAATAAATAGTCAACCATATCAACTCTGTGTCCACCCAGGTGGTTTGATGAGAGTTTCAGTAGGATATCCCTTGTGGAATCTCAATATATGTAAAGAGGAACAACACTTCATTGGATTTTAGTTATTTAGATTTTAGTATTTGTAATATGTTGAAATTGGGTTCCAAATAGATGGATCATATCATCTATAGTGAATGGGGCTCTGTCTAAGATTAGTTGAGTTGACATATTATTCTTTCTGATGTTGTAAAGGAGGGAATACAAGTATTTTTGATATCCTCATACCATAATATATATATATATATATATATATAGTTTCAGTGTTTTCACTTGTCAACTATTGACAAGGAGTTCTAATATGCTCTTTTGATGTGGTGCGATGCTCTTGTTTAAGAATATAAGAAGGGATTATGATGTGAATAAATTTTCTCTATTAGATATTATTTAGGTTCAACCTTTTTTAAGGTGGGGAGCATGGAACCCCCATGTGAAATGCCTTGTTATATGACCTGTATTTGAGTGATACCAATGTTTTTTGGAATCACTTCATCCTAGAATTGATGTGTTTCCTGTGGTTGGAGGAAAAGTATTTGGGTGGATATTATTGAGGAAATTCAGAGTGATGAGTTGAAATTGTTTCAGGAGATTCCTCTATGGTGGGTTAAGGCTTTTTGATTCTCATAGAGGAATAATAATCTCATATGTGACATCCATAATTAGAGTGATTGAGAAGGGAAGCATTCTTGAGTGGAATTACATTTTGGGTCCCTGTGATTCTATAAACCTCAAAAATCTATAAGTTGTTATGCATGGTTGTGTTATATTCTAAGATTATGGTGGTTTATAGGTTTCAGGGTGATCTTCTTGGTTTGTTTTATTTTTTAGGATGAAATGTATCAAAGGTGGGGAGGATGTATTGACCTCACTTTTCCCATGTGAATGACTTAACTCATTTTTTTTGAGTTTGAGAGCCATGGATCATTAAGAAGGATAAAATAGTAATTTAACCAAGTAAATGACCTTGGGGTTTTATGGTTCCATTGTTCTTGGGAGGTTTCATTTACCCTTGGTATATAATTTCATGGAATTCCAAGAAAGAAATATTTTTTTTATGATATTTAATATTTATTAAATAAATATTATTTATTCCTATGTGAAAAAATTTCAATATCTACTAAATAGAGATATATATGATAATTATATCTTTTCATATGAGTCTATAATGGTTGGTCTTACCTAGGTGTGTTATAAAATTTTTCTAGGCTTCAGGTCTCAGGTAAGGCCTTTACATGGGTATTTATTTTAATTTATTTTTTGGTTTTTATTCCCCTTAACCCTATTATCTCCCCATTAATCATGATAGGGAGGATATTACCTCTCATAATTGACTCAACTAAAACTAATGGAGGAGGGGTAAAAAGTAGGAGTGATTGAGGAGGCCAATCAAAGCTTGATTGGGATGCAGTGGCCATGGAACACAGATTATTGGTTGCGAACCTTGAAGCTTCATTGATTCAACATGATGTTGGATTATTATTTATATTTTCACCTCATAATAATTTTTAATATTTTTTTTAATTTTATTTTGGAATTTTGACTACTGTAGTATGGATTAAGGCTCATTGAGGGGTTATTTATGAAGGAACATGTGGATTTAGGTGGTTCATAGGATTTCTTCATTTGGAAATCCTAATTACAAAGTGTGTCATTCATGAACACATTCCATATAATCTGTCAATGTTACAAAGTTTGAATAAGGCATTCACACAACATGTTGGCTATATGAAACACTATATATTAACCTTGGGTACACAATTAAGGTGTGGCAAAGTGCATGAATTGACACCCCATGTGTAGTACATAGCGTGTAATAATAAACGCCATGCCGGGTTATACAATGTGACTTAAGCTAGAGTATATAACTCAAGATCTCATGTATCATACACATCATGTATGACTTGTGTTATGAATTTTATTTGGGTAATTCATGATAATATGGGATGATTTACATGCCCAAGTGGACTCCATGAGGATTCATGTTGTGTATGTTCTGGGGCATGCTATGTACTTAGAAAATACATGACCTGGCGGTGTTGGTGCATTCCTAGATAAATAATTTGGGTGTACATTCCATGTACACTATTTTATACACCACATAACTTCTTTATGATGAGATTATATGTGTTTTTTTCAACCTAAAGTTATATTTGGAAAATTAAGTAGTCCATTATGATTTTATTTCCACGTAAAACATGATGGTAGATACCTTTGTGTTATTGAAGGTTTATGAAAATATGATCCAGGGTTGGTTGTAAATCATATCCCCAGAGAAATTAAAATGTGATCCCTATGATGATATTAAGGAAAACACCTCCATTCTCATCCACCTCACGGGGACCTATGTGGTTTGATCACCCATGAGGTAGATTATTAGGGAGGTGTTTTACCTTGAGGTGGATGAGTGGAGAGGTGATTTCCCCTAAGACATGAAATTTTCTCTTGGAGTCCTCATTTTATAGAAGGATTTAGAATTTAGGTGTTATCCCTTATTTTCTACATGGGATGTGATTAGAGTTATATTAGGAATTGAATCCATACCTTTTTCTATGCTTAGCGTTTTCCCCTCGACTGAGTTAAGTAGATGTATGATCTGGCCCATGGTTGTGATTTGACCTAAAAATAGGGATTCCCATTATATTTTTGGGGAATCCTAATGGTAATTTTTTTAATAATTTATACATGGGTTCTGTTATTGCACATTTTTTTTGTTTTTGTAGACAATTTATAGGTTGGTGTCTACTTTGGTGGGCATGGAGATAACGGGGTTAATGCTTAGTTGAGCCTGGTGGGATTAATGGCAGAAAGTGTCCAGGATTAAAGTTTATGTGATATGGTGATTACCCTTCCCAATATCTTGATTCCAGTTATACTTTTTGGGATGTGGGACATGTATTTTTCCCATTTTATATTGGAATTTTTATTGTGTATCTTTGATATGTGTAATAGTTTTATACATGTATATTTTCTGCTTAGATAGATATGTATATCCTATATGGTTGTAGATATTTATTATTATTAGAAAGTGATGTATATATTCTACATGTTTTATAGGATAAGGCCTCCTA
Source organism: Viscum album (assembly GCA_963277665.1). Classification (NCBI taxonomy): domain Eukaryota; kingdom Viridiplantae; phylum Streptophyta; class Magnoliopsida; order Santalales; family Viscaceae; genus Viscum; species Viscum album. The sequence goes on along the minus strand of OY728133.1, from coordinate 196,946,262 downwards.
TATGTATATTATGACTTATTGGTGTTGGTCACCAGTCCTAAGCCTATGCAAGATTAGGGTGACACACTCGACTTACCATCAACCTAGGCGAGGGATTGATGGGTTGAGTCATGTCATAATCAGACTTGAATTTTTTATTTTTATTTTTATAGATTTTATTATCCATGTAGATAATATATAAAACATTTAAAATATTTACAATTCTAGAAAAAATTCCATTAATATATATATATATATATATATATATAAACTTTTGTTATTAATAATAAATGAAAATCCCATCTTGTATAAAAAAGATAAATAAATAATTTTTTATAGTAGGAAAATAATAAAAGTTTTCAAAATCTAGAACTAATCTTGTTAGTAGACTTACATCATATGTTCTGAATTATAATGCATAAAATCTTACTCTCTTGACAATATATAGATCTACCTTACCTTTCTTCAATTATATTTTTTTTCTGAGTCTATATTTATCAACAAAAATGTTTGTTTCAAATTTGATATTTAATACCCATTATTTAGAAATAGATAAATTTATTTTTAAAATATTCACATTTATATGATCTGTATGATTATATTTGATAACAATTATAAACCTTTGATACTAATCTAAAATGATTTTATAGGTTATAACTTTAAGAAATATCAAAATGATAAACCTAATGCATGTAATAATCTACAACAGACATATCTATGGGTGAGTTTTATTTTTTATATCATTTTATCAAGGAATTTTAATGAAATGACTCCCAATAAAATGATGAACAATATATAATATCCATTTAGTGATCCAATATCTACATTTCATTATAATATACATCGATTAAGAATATAAATGAGTCATGGAAATATCTGGAATACAATCATGTCAATCATATCACATATTACTATTGTATAGTTTTGTGGATAATTCATTATCCCAATACATCATATAGATTCACTATACTATATTCTTATAATATCCCAATGGTTAGGGTTTCCCAACTAATTGAAACCTAAATATTATATCAGATATAAGCACATAGCATCACCTATAATCTTCATTCCTTATATAATATAATTTATGGGAAACTAATGGTTAGGGTCAACCGTAATAAATGATCAAGGTTTTGATAAGTTTATTATTTGGAAGGAATTTCACACTTTGAATTTAAGGCGGTTTCTTCATATTACCACATTAATATATTATATAAATATAAATATAAATATAAATATAACTATAAATATAAATATAAATATAAATATATATATATATTAAATACATAACTATTTCATATGAAATCTTTATCAACACATGTTATATTCCTTTATATATAAAATTTTCAATTGATTCTATTTTTTGATACCTATTCTATCCAAAAATTGATATGTTTAAAATATATTAATGTGGAACTCTTTACATAACTCACAATTTTTGTTACACATTAAAAAATAGAATCCAAACATATTTACATATATCCAAAGTCATCCCTTGCATAAGGTATATGAAACTCTTTTTCATATAAAGGTTTATAATTATATGAAATTAACCATCCTTATATGATTAACCTTGGAGCCATAGTAGCCAACCCCCATTATTCCAAATAAGGCATATGATTTCAGGCTAATGAGAAGTTTGACCCAAAGTCTCTTTATCCAAGGATACTTTACTCAATATTGACTTCAATTTCATCATAACACTAACACCTAATATTTATAAACTATATTCAATATCTAAATTTTAATTGAAGTCAATATAGATTAAAGATAAATCTTATGTTTTCAAACATAGAATGACATGAAAATTTTATAAGTGACAATTTATGCCATAAATTTAAGCGTATATAATATTTACATTATATGAACATTTTATAAACATAAGTATAAAAAGGAATAAATAAATAAATAAACATTTTATTTATTTAATTAGAATAATATTTAAACATGAACATTTCATTTTTAATTTAGATTTACAAATATTTTATTTATAATACCCAACACTTATCTTTTATAAAAACCTTATAAACTGTAATAATATTAGCATATATATATATATATTTCTTTTTTTGAATAATTTCATAATTTAAGATATATACAAGCCCTTATCAACCATTATAATGAATTTAAATAGTGATAATGATTAGTTATTTTTACAGGAGGGGATTTATTAATCATATGCACATCTCTTAGCTTTCTTACGTAGGATCAAAAATCACTTTTTGTTTCTTATGAAGTGACCAGTTATATCTAGTGATTAGTTTAGCACTATCAGTAGTTGTTTCCAATGTAAGGATACACCAACCATAAAATTTTATATATTCTATTTTGTCTTTATAAAATGATCCCCTATTATTTACAACATGAATTATCTATCATGAATTACGATAACTCTTATCATTTCATATGACACAAAAAATTATAGGATTCAGTGAATCATACATTATGACTCAACCAGTTATATACTAAAAATAAGAAAATTATCACATCACCCCATACTATATTCAATATCATAAATATATTTAGAGTGATCCAATGATATATGTTCAAAAACATCGTATTATATGATAATATATCACCAAAAGATCACTATGATACGAATATTCTTCACAAAATTAGTAGAAAAACATATTGATTAAAATATAAAGGTGGATATGATACCACTGAAAGGTTTTTTAGGATTATCTAATGATAAACATAGAAGAATAAACACATTATAATACACGATCCATCATCATTGAATAAATATGAAATTAAGAACATAAAACATAAACATGTGTACCTTAATTAAAGCATGCCACATGTTTTTTGATCTTAATGGATTATGTTTGATAGAAATCACCAAGAGACAACTCATGGAGTCTCAATTACAGAGGGATTCACATTGACCAATAGAATCCTTATATTCTATTATAGGACCCAATTAATTCCAAATGTGTACTAGAACCTTCTTCTAAGAATAAAAATAGAGAAATAGTATGAAATGGAGCTTCAAATATGGATAGATAGTATTACACAACACCAAAAAAGGGATCTAAATCCTTTATATAATCTTACTTCATTTAATTAAGTAATTTGATAATCAAAATCCAACACTTGGAATATGACATGCATTACCCCTAACACAATCAAATAGGGCTATAATAATTTTATCATTTTGAAATGATAATTATATATATTTTATAATCCATAAATAAATCATCCCAATGAACCATAACTAAAGGAAATAGAGCAAAAGATATGGTTGTATCCATACACCCATATCATAATCCCATCATACACTCTGATAGAGTCAATTCCATGCCTTATACAATATTATTAAATCGTATCCTATGATATTTTCCACATCTATATCTAGAAATACAATATAGATCAATCATTAAATACAATTGAAATATTTTTATTTCATATTTATCAATTTCATAATGTGATAATGTTCTGGTTTCTACCTTTTCACACTCTAGATTCTATCACGATTGGTTATTCATTATGTGATGATGAATTTTAAAAGATTAAACATCTATCAATATTGTTTAAACATAAAAAATATCTATGTGGGGATACAACCTAACATTTAAAAGGAGTTCAAATGTTGACAATTTTTTGAAATTCTGGAATTAATACAGGCTATACATTTTTGTTATATGATTCTTATATAAGATAGATAGATCCTTATACATGGAAATTCTATTTTTAAAAAATTTTAACATTGAAATTATTAATATTTTGATTATATCCTACCTTTAAAATAATGGTTCTAAAAAATGTGGCTTATGAGAGATCCTTACTAAGTAATGATATATTCATGAAAACTATAGATACCTTAGGAGGGTTGAAACTTCCAGTTTATCCTTAGTGATCATCATTAAATACATTTTTGATACCTAGATCAACTGGTATTCTATATAAATTTGGTTTGAATTTCAAATGAATACAGAATATTTGAAAAACTAGTTTTTTATATTCCAAGACAAAACCTAAAGAAAAAACCCAATTTTGGTTCTTTATTTTAAATAACCTTATAATAAGAATTATATGAAACAATAAATTCAGTTTTTTTGGTATGATGATGAATGATTATTTAGAAAATTATCATTAATGATAAGTTCAAAAAATCAGTAAAAACCTATATTTTTCAGACTGTGAAATTGTGCATAAATTTTATTTTTTAATTTGGATGCTCAGGGGGGGGGGGTAATGATCATTTTCCTCAAGAATATGATCTTAGATAATTATTCGAACCACTCCATTGATCTTGGAATAGGTTTTTTTACCTAAGGATATGATTTTGGTGGAATTATGAGTCGTTTGAATTTTAGCAGAATAATTAATGTTTAATATTTAATTAATTAAGTATTATTTTATTCGCACATGTTCATTTGTAGATATATTTTGATTAGAGAATATAAGTGAGATTATATATACATGTTTGAGTCTTCAATGGGGGTTTTTCCTAGTCTAGTTATAAACTCTTTTCGGTCAATGGGTTGGGGCCATGTTTCTTTTTCTTTTTCTTCTTCTTTTCATTTCCACTATTCTTATCTATTTTATCCCATGTAATTTTATGCATTACCCCTATATATTTCCCATTAACTATGACTAATATATATAATGGATATAGAGATATATAGAGAGATGGAATACGAACAGTTCTACCATAGATCTTGGGATGATCCATATCCTCATTCTGTAGTTACAGAGCACATATACGGGTGAAGTTTTGGAGGATTCATCCCAAAGGTAGGCCCTTTTTAAGTTTTTTTTCCACAAATCTCCTTAGATTTATCTCTTTATAGTTTTAAGGCCATATTATGATTTTTATGGATCTCTATGGGGCCAGTCTATGCTTAACTAGGAAAAGAATAGGGTTTCAGGCCAATTGTAGGGGTCCCCATTCAAGAAACCCCAATAAAATAGTGTATATACCTGAGTACATGAAATGTACTCACAATGCTTCACATGGGAGTGCACTCCATCTAGACATATAATGTAAAACCCAAGTACACGATTTGTAAAACATTTACATGGTGTGTACCCTATATGGGGTACCTCCCCATGTTCCACACATGGTCTGACAATGTGTTTTCTCCAAGAAATGTACTACTACAAAATATTTATCCTAGATGAGGTTTGACTGGGTGAACTACATGCCAAATTCCCCTATATGGGTTATCTATCCATGTTCCTGGACATATATCTGAGTAACACTACATGGAGTGTACTCCCAATACATGGCGTGTAGTTCTAAAAAGTCATGTTCCCTGAACAAGAAGAGTGAATGGAATGTGTATGACATGAATATTTGGTCCTTTATTGCATTCCATTTTATAACAAACTTGTTTATATTTATTACTTTAGCACTTTTATTGTTCACTACTTTCAATGATTCCTAGTTATTTCTGATATTTATGTTACTCTAGTATGAGGTTGTTGTCTCCCTAAAGACCCAACCTTGGCCCTCTCTACTAGTTGGCAGCCTCTAGTGTATAGGGAGGAACTCTTGAGGCCATATCGCTAACCAACCCCACTATTATTTATAGAGTGAACTGGGTTAGGGCATGAAAATTGGTATTATAGTTGTTCCTTTCTTATTATTTTACTATTTAGGATATGGTCTATGAATGTTTTTCGAATGTTTCATAAGATGTGATGGATATCAGACTGGTGCATCAAGAAAACTTTTTTGGTAAGAAGTCTAGGTTACCAAGGATATGGGATTTCTATTCTTAATATGTGGTGTAACATTTTTTTATGATTTTTTCTTTGAGTAGAGAAATTTTTTTATGAATTTTATGATTTATTATATATTTATGGATCTTTTCCCATTATTTAGAGGCCAATGAATAATTTTTACTCTTTTTCAGCAAAGGAAAGTGGCTTCACATGCATCATATTTGGCACATAGGGTCTACATGTTATAGGTATGCTAGTGTGTAATTTTATTGATGATAAATTCCAATTATTTAAATTTTTTTCAGAAAAATAAATGGTGTTCTACCATATAGGTTCTTGGTGGAATTCTACTCATTTATAATGTAACATACTGACCCAACTTACCATTCAACCCGGTAGATGGACCGGTCGCCACATTGCTTCAAGTGCATCTCCCCAAATGCCAGAGGCTACTGACTAGCAGCGAGGGCCTAGGCGAGTCCGTGGGGAGACTATGCCCTCATTACTAAAGAATCACAACAGAATTACAACATACAATAGCGGAAGAAGGTAACTAGTGGACAACACATAGACAACAGAAATAGATAACAATAAAAGGATCTGATAAATGTAGAAGGGTGAAAGTCAATACAATATAGTTCAAGTACACAAAATACCAAAAAGAAACAAAAAAGCATCCCCTGTCGCATCGCAAGCCTCAGCTTGGTCCCGTGCACTCCTACTACGAGTAGCAAGTCAAGTTCCTATACTAGGGTGTTTTCCCATCTCATTACCTGAAATCATATAATCTGCTTGGGTCCAAAAACATGACCCAAACAGGGTGTGAGACAAAATCCCTGTAGGAAACCACCAAAGATCTATGCTAATCTGTCAGTGAATATATAAAATAGGCAGTGTAATATGGAAAGAAGTAAACAAGGAAATTAGCAAGACCAACCCAAGCTTGTGCTTTGGATTGGAATCGCTTCAAGTATCCATTACATTCATTAATCACTTCATTCATTTGTTAAAACCATTCCTTGAGCTCGTTCCTAGAATAATCAAATCGGAAACCAGGCATCGCTTAGGGAGAAAATCCATCAACACCCTACAAGCCCATTCCGAAGAACCTCTAAGAACCTGACATCGCTCTACAAGACCATTCTGGAGAACCTCCTAGGTACCCAACCTCGCTCTAGGTGCGGTATAGTCTGCCATCTGAGCCCATCCCTGAGATACTATAAATAAGATCTGGGTATTTCCCATGACATATCATGCCGTATTGAGTCCGTCCATGGCATCTCACTCGGGATCCATGATTCACTCGACATTTCAGTAACTAGTCTCATATGAATCTATCCATGGAAAATCGCATTGGTTCCATGGTTCACCCATGAATTTGTTTCACATTTTAAGCAGTTCAAAAGCATTTAACTCACGTGGGATAAAAATTTAAGAAAAATCATACAAGGGTCAAGGGGTAAAACTCCATCCCATACTCGCAACCATTTCAATTACAATTTCATCTTATTTCAATTCCATTCATATTCAATTTCCATTTTTAACAACCCACAAAGGAAAGAAAAGGCATGCCTCATAGGCATCCTGGGTCAAAAATCCAGAAAAGATCCATTCAAGGAAACACACCCAAGGGGTGGTTCCCGTTCAAGGTGTACAACCTAACTCAAGCACATACCATCCTTTTCAGATTACCTACAACATTCTAGGTAATAACAGGGTTAAATTCCAGGTTCAAGAGACACCCCAAAAGTGGGCGCGCGACACTCCAGCATATATAAGTAGCTTGAAAATCCTCGAAAAGCACGAGACCACCTACATTAGGATTGTACTAGATAGCTCATCCAGTATCAGGCTCTGATTCGTCCTGGTTTGGAAGAAAACTGTAGAACAGACGAAGAACGATAAATTAGGGCATATGAGCCTTAATCCAATCTGCGTTCGTTATAACCAGAAGAATCAAGAAGAATTAAAAAGGAATTGAGGACTTACCGTTGTAGATCCATCAAGATGAATGGCGTTTGAAATGGAGATCAGACGAAGAAACAAGATCAAATCCCTCCGTAGTCTCCTTGAGAGCTCTCCCTCTTCTGTCCGGTGGAAATGAGGGTTAGATTTTGGTTTTTATAAAACTTAATTAATTTAATTAAAAATTAATTAAACATCAAAACACAGCTGGTCGCACGGTTTACCCACACGACCTGGAAAACTGTGCAGAGACTGTGTAGACCTTGCTGGAAGGCAAGGGGCAACCGCACAGCCACCTCGCACAGTTTACCCAAACCATGCACATGCCATTCTCCTGCCTCTGCCAAGCCTGCACCAAGGTGCACAGTTTAGCCAGGCCGTGCGTAGGCCATGTGTAAACCGTGTGACAGGACATTTCTAGCCTAAAACTTGTTTTTGGGCTCTGAGCAAGCCCCAGACAACTCCGTAACTCCCTTGGTCAAGTTAGGCATCCACATTAGGCCTCAACAGAATAGTTAAACTGAAACGAAAAGGATCCTTACCTCATATGAAAACCCAGGTTCTTACAATCTTCCCCCCTTATAGAAATTTGTCCCCGAATTTCTCTCTAAATGGTGGTCAAGATTCGTCTGCGAATAGCTCTGGCTACTGAGCACGTATGTCGGCCTCCCGCTCCCAAGTCTCATCCTGTAAATGTCCGTGCTGCCAAAGTACCCGTACTAGAGGAACTGACCGGCCTCGGAGAAAGTTCGTGCTCCTATCAATGATACGAATCAGATGCTCCTCAAAGGATGAATCTACCTGAAGCTCGACCTCCTCAAGCTGGAAGGTATGTGATGAGTCTAAATATTATCGCCGTAACTAAGAAACATGGAACACTTCATGCATGTCTCAGTACCTCTGAGGTAACTGCAAATGAAAGGCTACTGACCCAAACCTCTCTAGAATATCAAAAGGTCCAACATATATAAATGATAGCTTACCATGTATTCTGATCCGCCTGTGTCCCAACCACGGTGAAACGCGCAAGAAAACCTGATCCCCAACCTCAAACTCTAGAGGTCGTCTGTAGTGATCAACATATGACTTCTAACGAGACTGTGTGGTAGCCATCCACTTCTGTATCAACTGGATATGCTCAGAAATCTCCGGAACAAGATGCGGTCCCAGTAAAGATGCCTCACCTACCTCTAACCAGCACAAGGGTGATCAGTATGGCCTACCATATAAATCCTCATACAGTGCCATCTGTATAGTCACCTGATAACTATTTTTATAGGAAAAATAAACTAGGGGAATATGCCTCTCCTATGATCCCCCAAAATCCAGAACGCATGCTCACAGCATGTCCTCAAGCACTTATATCGTACGCTCTGACTGGCCATCAGTCTGAGGGTGGTATGCTGTGCTTAGAAGCACCTATGTACCAAGCACCCTCTGAAAACTCTTCCATAAATGTGATATAAAACGAGAATCCCTGTCTGAAACAATGGTGTGCAGGACCCCGTGGAGTCGTACTATCTCCCAGATATACAAACTTCCCAACTCATCCACACTGAAGGTCTCCTTGATCGGAAAGAAATGAGAAACCTTCAAGATCCTATCAACCACAACCCACACAACATCGTTACCTCAAGGTGACCTCAGAAAAACAGTCACGAATTCCATTGCAACATCATCCCATTTCCACTCCGGGATAGGTAACTGTTGTAAAAGCCCAACTGGCCACTGGTGTTCTACCTTTACCTGCTGAAAGGTGGAACATCTCATGATAGAACTAGCCACTTCCCTCTTCATACTCGGCCACCAGTACTATAGGCGCAAGTCACGATACATCTTAGTGACTCCGGGATGAACTTCCCAAACCGAAACATGAAACTCCCACATCAGCTCCTCCCTAATATCCACTAGAACCCATACACGACCATGGATACGAAGAACTTCATCCTATCCTATCGTACAACCAGAAGGAGGGTCCTCACCTGACACACCTTCCCGTAGAACTAGGCCTTCCGAATCTGATAGCTGTCTCATCCTTACTCTGTCTAGGAGGGTAGAAGTAACGACTAATAATGATAGAAAAGTATGCCCTTGGTGATTCTTCACATCAAGATGCATCTCAGAGAACAAGGACATAAGATTCCATTCGTTGCCATCCTATTGCACTGCCTGTATTTGAGTCCTTTTGCTCAATGCATCAGCCACTACATTTCCCTTACTAGGTGTATAAGCAATCCCAAAATCAAAGGACTACAGGTAGTCCACCCACCGTCGTTGCCTAATATTCAGATCACGCTGAGTAAAGATATATTTGAGTCTCTTGTGGTCTGTGTACACCATAAAACGCTCTCCCAATAAATAGTGTCTCCAACAACGCATCACATGAACAACTGCTACTATCTCAAGATTGTGCATAGACAAATTCCTCTCATGTGGACTTAGCTACCGTGATCCGTACACCATGAATCTCTCTCCCCGCATCAACACTGCACCCAGCCCAATACCAGATGCGTCACAATAGACTGTGAACTCTTTCCCTATTCTGGCAGTATCAGAACTGGTGCTGATGCCAAACTTCCTTTAAACTCCTAAAAGGCTGCTTCACAAGCATATGTCCATACAAATTTCATGCCCTTCTTAGTCAGGCCTATCAACAGCGCTGCTAAGCATGAGAAATCCTATATGAAACGACGATAATAACTAGCAATCCCCAATAAACTCTATATTTCAAAGACATTCTTGGGCTGTTCCCAAGAAACCACAGCTCTAACCTTCTCTAGGTCTACAGAAACTCCCGTCTCAGAGATAAAATGGCCCAAGAAGTGAATCTAATCCATCCAAAAGTGGCACTTAGTAAGATTTTCATATAGATGATGCTCTCTTAGTGTATTAAAGACGATCTCCAGATGGTTGGCATGGTCATTTAGATTTTGAGAAAACACCAAAATATCATCCAAAAAAACCACGAAGAATGAGTCTAAGTAAGGATGGAACATGCGATTAATCAAATCCATGAAAACCACTGGTGATTTTGTAAGACCGAATGGAATAACCAGATACTCATATAAACCATACCTGCTACGAAAAGCTATACGAGGAGTGTCTATAGGTCGAACACGCACCTGGTGATACCCTGACCTCAAATCAATTTTTGAGAACACCCTAGCTCCTCAAAGCTGATCAAACAGGTCATCTATGCGTGACAAGGGATATCGGTTTTTAACCTTTAATTGGTTCAGCTTCCGATAGTCCACACAAAACCTAAGAGTCCCATCAGCCTTTTTTGCAAAAAGGACCAGCAAACCCCATGGAGAAGTACTGGGTCGAATAAACCCCATTGCCTGCAAATCTTCGAGCTATTTCTTGAGCTCTTGCAACTTCTTCATAGCCATCCTGTAAGGAGGAATGGATACTGGTGCGACTCCTAGCACTAGCTCAATGAAGAACTCCACCTCTGTCTCAGGAGGTAAACATGAAAATTCGTCAAGAAAAACATCCCTAAAGCGCTCAAATACTGGAGGAAGGTCCGTCTGACTCACTCCCTGATCATCCAAAAAAAATAGCGATCTGAGTTGTCATCCTGTCCAGCCCACAATGCTCTGGTCTAGCTCGGCTTGCCTGGAGATCCCACTTGCCCTTAATAGTATACACTGCACCCTCTGGTGATGTGAAAATCACCCTCCGACGGTAAAAATCAACATAGGCTTGGTAGGCTACTAGCCAGTCCATACCGAGAATGACATCAAAACCTATCATTTCGAGAACATAAAGATCCTGGACGAAGTGACACCCTCCAACCTCAAGGGTGCACCCTCTACACTAGAATACAACCTCTGCCCTAACTCCTAGTGGTGTGTCTAGAATCAAGACGCCATTAGAAGAAAACACAACTATTCCAAGGCTTTTCACTACAGGCGCAGATATAAAACTATGTGATGCACCTGTATCAAAGAGGGAAGATGAAATAACAGATGCTACTAAGATCATTCCTCTCACCGTAGATGGTCCCACTCCTTGATCCTCGGAAGTAGGCTACACAGAATACATCTGGCCTAAACCACTGCCCTGTGATACAACCTCACTACCCGGAGCTGACCCACTCTGACGTCTCAGTGTACCCTGTGCCTGGATACGTCTACCCCGTCCACTACCTTGGCCTGATTGGCTAGTCGCACCCCAAATCCCTATTTAATGAGAAGATGCCAACCCTGCTCCTGCATATGGAGTCAGTGAGGACCCTCTATCACTGGCTGCTAGTGAAAACGTTCTGCAGAAATGTTGAAGATGACCCATCTTGCCACATGATCAACACTCGAATGGGTCCCTCGGACACTGTGGCTTCGTGTGTCCCAGCCTACCTCACTGGTAGCACCTCAGATTGCTAACCGAAGATAGGTTCTGATTGCTAGAATCACCATGTGGAAGCTCCAGAAAATGCTTCCTACCAACAATCACTACAATACCTAATCTCAATGCCGAACTGCTTCGGCTCGCACCTCCAGCCTCTCTCAGGTTACGTTATGTGATTAGAGCCTAGTTTACAATTCTAGAAACATTAGTCAACCTGAAGATATTTACCTGAGATCGGATGTCATATCTCAGACCATTCTCAAAACACCTGGCCCTTGACAGCTCATCGCCCATCAGGATAGGTGCGAAGCACTGAAGCTCAGTAAAACAGGCCGAGTATTCCATCACAGATAACACACCCTATTCCAGATGCAAGAACTCCCGGGATCGATCGACCCTCAAATTCTCTGGATAAAATAAATCGTAGAAGGTCATATGAAACTCTATCCAAGCCATCTCTCGATGATGATCCGACTGGGTGATCACATCCCACCACCTCTTGGCAGAATCATGCAGCATGTACATAGCGAGCATGAACCTCATATCCAGAGCCGTCTCCAAATGCTCAAAGATAGCTAGTATCACCTCTAACCAAGACTCTATAGCCTATGGTCTTCCATCCCCTGAAAACGTAGGCGGATGCTGCTGCTGAAACTCATGCGTCAACTCTGCCATAGTTGGGGCAGGTCGCGGTGCTCCCTAAATGGTCTACATAAAACATAACAAGCTCTCAAGGAATCATGCCTCAACACCTGTGTCCGGTATAACTGCTGGTGCTGCAGCTGGAACAACTGGAGTTTCCTCTTGTAGCCCATGGCCTACCATCTCCGTAACGTGGTCATCACTGCTCTCCTGTTGTATGACTGGAGGTTTCTATGGTGGCATGAATCTGTAATGCCAAACACACATCAGTTCGGGATTTTTAACAATATTCGAAACTCACAAGCACAAAACCTTGGACAAGATAGGACAATACCTTCCTAAAAACCATGTTAACCCACATCCTGCTTCTAAATCTAGGACTGCATAAGGAATAGTCACCAAAAACCACTAGAGTCACTACCTCTTTCCCACTCAGAAGCCGGGTCTAGGTCAGGCTCTAATTTTAACATTCACTCTTTTAACATACCTTTGTTCAAAAGATTTAACCAATGGTCCACCAAGATTAGATCCCTGTGGGCCTATAACCCACAGGTCAGAGGATCGAAACCTTCCTCTGATACCACTTTGTAACGTCCTGACCTGACTTACCATTAAACCCAGTAGCCAGACCGGTCGCCACATGGACTCAAGTGCATCTCCAAAAATTATAGAGGCTACCGACTAGCAGTGAGGGCCTAGGTGAGTCCGTGGGGAGACTATGCCCTCATTATCAAACCATCACAGCGGAATTACAACATACAATAGCAGAATAAGGTAGCCAGTGGAAAACAAATAGATAGAATAAATAGATAACAATAGAAAGATCTGATAAATGTAGAAGGGTGAAATTCAATACAATACAGTACAAGTACACAAAATACCAAAAAGAAACCAAAAAGCATCCCCTGTCGCATCGCAAGACTCAGCTTGGTCCCGTGCACTCCTACTCCGAGCAGCAAGTCAAGTACCTATATTAGGGTGTTTTACCTTCTCATTACCTGAAATTATATAATCTTCTTGGGTCCAAAAACATGACCAAAACAGGGTTTGAGACTAAATCCCAGTAGGCAACCACCAAAGATCCATGCTAATCTGTCAGTGAATATATAAAACAGGGAGTGTAATATGGAAAGCAGTAAACAAGGAAACTAGCAAGACCAACCCAAGCTTGTGCTTTGTCTTGGCATCGCTTCAAGTATCCATTCCATTCATTAATCACTTAATTCATTTGTTCAAACCATTCCTTGAGCCCGTTCCTAGAATACTCAAATAGGAAACTAGTCATCTGTCATGGAGAACATCCAACAACACCCTACAAGCCCATTTCAGCAAACCTCTAGGAACCCGGTATCGCTCTACTAGCCCATGCCGGCGAACCTCCTAGGTACCCAAAATCTCTCTTGGTGTGGTATAGTATGTCATCTGAGCCTATCCCCAGGATCCTACAAATGAGGTTGGGGTATCGCCCATGACATATCATTCCATGTTGAGTCCATCCATGGCATCTCACTTTGGATTCATGATTCACTCGTCATTTCAATAACTAGTCTTGTATGAGTCCATCCATGGAAACTCACATTGGTTCCATGGTTCACCCATGACTTTGTTTCACATTTTAAGCAGTTCAAAAGCATTTAAATCAGGTGGTCTAACAATTCAAGAAAAATCATACAAGGGTCAAGGGGAAAAACTCCATCCCATACCCGCAACCATTTAAATTACCATTTCATCTTATTACAATTCCATTCATATTCAATTTCCATTTTTAACAACCCACAAGGGAAATAAAAGGCATGCCTCATAGGCATCCTGGGTCAAAAATCCAGAAAAGATCCATTCAAGGAAACACACCTAAGGGGTGGTTCTTGTCCAAGGTGTACAACCTAACTCAAGCACATACCATCCTATTCATATTACCTACAACATTCTAGGTAATAACAGGGTTAAACTCTAGGTTCAAGCGACACCCCAAAAGTGGGTGCGCGACACTTCAACATATATAAGAAGTTTGACAATCAGAAAAAGCACAAGATCACCTACCTTAGGCTTGTACTAGATAGATCGTCCTATATCAGGCTCTGATTCATCCTAGTTTGGAAGAAAACTGAAGAACAGATGAAGAACGAGAAATTAGGGCATATGATCCTTAATCCAATCTGCTTTTTTTATAACCAGAAGAATCGAGAAGGATTAAAAAGGAATTGAGGACTTGCCGTTGCAGATCCAATAAGATGAACATCGTTTGAAATGGAGATCGGGCGAAGAAACAGGATCAAATCCCTCCGTAGTCTCCTTGAGAGCTCTCCCCCTTCTATCTGGTAGAAAAGTGGGTTAAATTTAGGTTTTTATAAAACTTAATTAATTTAATTAAAAATTAATTAAACATCAAAACACAACAGGTCACACGGTTTACCCGCATGGCCTGGAAAACCGTTCCGAACTTGCTGGAAGGCAAGGGGAAACCACACGACCACCCCGCACGGTTTACCCAAACCATGAAAAAGATGTGCTCTTACCTCTTCCAAGCCTATACCAAGGCACACGGTTTATCCAGGCCATGCGCAGGCCATGTGCAAACCTTGTGCCAGTCCATTTCCAGCCAAAAACTTGGTTCTGGGCTCCCAGCAAGCCCCTGACACCTCTGTAAATCCCTCAGTCAAGTTAGGCATCCACATTAGGCCTCAATAGAACATTTAAAACGAAAAGAAAAGGATATATACCTCGTAAGAAAACCCGGGTTCATACATATGACAACTATAATATATATTTCCTTCTAATGGAAAGTCATGTGGATTTATGGTGAGACATTTAATAGTGAGGATGATGAGTCAATCCTCATGCACATAAGGTGTAGTGACCTTAGTAGGTCAATCAGGTACATGATACCCAAGTTTTTAACCCCATTATAGGCTGTTTTTTCTTAGGTTTAGTTATATAAAGTGTTAGTAACAACCTATACAATGTTTTACCACATAGCTTGGAATGAAATTATACTTAACTAAACCATGTGATTATGGTATGATGCAGATCATTGATACGATTCTTTGTGCTTACCATTGAACCTTATAGGTTAGTACGGGTAGTATATTATTTTTCTAGTAGACCCTTTGTGGGTGTCTCTTTTCAGGTTCTTTTAACTAAAGATTCATAAAAACTTAAATGGAGTTTTTTCATCTACCTTTCTATGATATTTTACTTAACCAACCTTCATATATGGTATATATTCATATCATCATTTGTGATTCCAATAGGTACCTAAACATCCATAGTGAATAAGAACCTTTAGGGGGTATTATCACATATTGATTCTCAGTGAGGGTCATTTCTTTATCTTCCTTATACTTGACACCCTGACCCTTTAGGGAGAAATACCTTAAGAGGATTCTTAGAAAGGATCAGAACTTATAGGCTGATGATTTGACAGTGATTCTATTAGAATTAATTATATCAACAACTCTTGAAATTTATAGGTTGATGTTTTATTTACATCCCTTAGTGAGATTATACTTTAGTCTATGTGGTTAGACCTAGTAACCTTATTATGAGACATGATCGGTAGGGCTAGGTGGGATACCTAGAGGCCCTTAGTTTTAATTTGGAACCTTGTAGGTCAGTCCTTAGTTTGATCAAGGGAAACCTGCGAGAGGTGTTGACCCAGGTTTATAGATTCTTTTTTAGGAAGTGATTTTAGATATATTATTATGTTGAGACTAATGAATGAGTGGTGATAAAGTTTTAAAATATATGAATGGTGATGTTTTTAGCTTATGAGAAATACTTAGAGTGCTTAGGTATCAAGACTGTCTTCAATGGGAAAGACTGTTTGGGTGTCTTGAACTATTGACTAGTGGTTTTTAGTTAGTAAAATGGTCAATTTGTGGGTAAATGTTCCTGACTGGAATGAAACGGGGTGATAAGATGTCATAGAATAAATCGTGGCACAAGTAAAGTTCAAATTTTTTAAGAGGAGTTCCAAGGTAGATTTTGGACTAATGAAACCGACATTCTGCATATCATTGTATTCTTAGACTTATTAATAGATAACATATGGAATCATGAGGCAGGTGGTATGGGTTTGTACAATAGCTATGTATGGTGAGTTTGGTTCACACCATTTACATATGGTAACCGTTTAAAATAGAATGTTTATGAGCATCCGGTTATGGTTTAAGGATCGATGGTATCTAATATGATTCTTATGGGCACGGTGACCCATATCTTGATTAAATTAGAGTAATTTACCTCTGATTAGGGATACTTTTGATATAAATCAGGTGTCATGAGGAAGGTTTCCCATGGATAGAGCTAGACACACATTATGTATTGATATGGTATCATGAGTTGGTTAAAGAAAATTATAACCGATTTTTTGTGAGTGCGGATTAGGGATAATGATACACAACTATTGATGGAATTTTAGTGTACTTCTAGTTGGAGATGATCATGAAACATACATTGACATCATCCTATGTATGATGATAGAGAAACAATATCTTTTTTACATTTGATGAATAAACTTCTAAAATATTGTTCTTGAGGAGTAGTATAGGGTAATCCATATGGTGGGGTGTGCACCATTTTCTGTTGAGGGTGGTTACTCTCATGATGAGTTGAAATTTAGAATTTTCCATAGGAACTATTATCGAAATGAAAGAACATGTGATATTGATATTTAATGATTGGGTATGAGATGGTTTGTCAATACTAGTCATTGTGATGAGTGATGGATGTAGTATTGGTTATGGAACATGGAGTTTGGTTGTGAGGTGACAATAAAGATACTCCTATGGTTGGGAGTACCAAATCGATTGTAATTGAATGTCTCTAGTGTAATATAGAATTGTGGATACAGTGGGAATTATTATTGGATGGTCAAGATAGCATAGTTGGGAAAATGATCGGGATGAAAGAATGGCTATTGTTTGACCACCAAAGTTTCTTTGGGATGATAAGGGTTATGGTGGGGAGGTCCTAAAGATCCATGTTTTCCAAACTGTAAAATTGAGAAGAAATTTTAATTTTTACTTTTGGATGCTTATGGGGGATAAAATTTTCATTTTTACCTTGTATATGATCTCATATAATTATTATGACCGCTCTATTTCTCCCTAAATAGGGTTTTTACTTTAGGATAAGTGTTTTGTGGAATTATGAGTTGTTTGAATTTTAGAAGAATAATTAATGTTTAATATTTAATTAATTAAATATTATTTTATTCGTGCACATTCATTCATAAATATAATTTTAATAGAGCATAATATTGATATTCTATATCCACAGTTGTTTCCAGAATGAGGGGTTTTCCTAGTCAAGGCATAAACTCATGCCGGTCACCAAGACAATGCCCCCTTTTATATTTATTTTCCATTTCTTATTTTATTCTCCCCTATTATTTTATATTTTTCCCTTGGATTCTCAGGAATGCCCCATTTGGGTTTCCCCTTCATTGAAACCAAGATTGAAAAGGGGGAGGGAGATAGATATAGAGAGAGGGAAGAAGATAGGTTCTTCCACAGATCTTTGGAGGAGTTGGATCATCATGCGGAAGCTGCGAGGCCTGGATACAAGAAAAGCATCAGTATATTCCACCAAAAGGTAAGAATTTATTAATTTATTTTCCATAAATCCCCTTATATTTACTACTTTATTATTTTAATGTCATATTTTCATTGTTAAATACAACCATAGGGTTAATATATGCTTAACCAAGTGAAAAATAATGTTTTGGGATGAATGTAGGGGTTCCCATTTGGGAAATCCCAATCACACAACATGTGGTTTTATGAACACATGTTCTAAATACTTCCTATTTAGGGAAGATGAAATTTTATAACTACTCATTATGTACGAGGAGTACATGCTATGTAGTGGTACTAAACCATGTAACCAAGAACATGGCTAGTCAACCTGTGTAGGGGAACTTAGCTATATAGGGTACATGATGAGACCTCATGTGGGATACACATCATGAAGTAGTATACAACTAGATAAAAACATAGGCTCGTGCCATGTGTGGAACGTAATGAGTTACACCATATAGGTTACATATTGTGTGTATGTTTTACACATCATGTACTTGGGTTTTATATGATAAGTTTGGTTAGAGTACATGTCCATGTAGTGATTTGGGAGTACACACAATGTACTTGAGTATACACACTGTGTACTTCCCCAGAGTTACCAGTTTTAGGGGTTTTCTATGTTTTTATGCCCTAGAGTAAAAATTGGACAGAAGAGGAGTACATTTTGAGTATTTTTCCATGTAGATCATGATGGTTCAATCGATGGCGTAATTTTAGGACTCCTAAGTGGATTTTTAGGGTGTTTTAATTACAATAGAGAAGTTTTTCCATTGATAATTGAATATAACTCTTTAATTTGAGTGAGACCTGGGACAAGAGAAACCATATGATTATTAGAATGATTGGTGGACTTGGAATGGGTTCACAAGTGTCCTAGTATGATACTTCATTTTTGAACCATCCCTAGTTAGCAGGACTGAGTTTAGTTTAAATGAAATAGATATGTTGGGAGTTCAGATCAACTGAGAGTGAGACTTTGATTTGAGATGGTCAACGAGCCATCTCCCAAGAATGATGCTTAAGTGGACCTTCCATTGAGGTGAAGTTTCCATTTGGGTGATACCCTATGAGGCTATTTTTTATTGAGAATCCCATGTAGGATGCCTCTACTTATTTCAGGATTTAGTAGATCCCATGAGGGATGCCTCCTCTTTATTTTATTCCAAGGATATAAAGAGGTATTAATTTACCTCAATACCTTCTATGAGGATCCAAATATGGATGCATCTTCATACATTTTGACCACAAGGATCCAGTGTAGGATTCCTCCACTTTTATAAATTTTCCAAGGATCCTAAGGGGGATGAATTTTCTTATGGTTTTAATTACAATATTCTAATAGGGGTACCTTCACACATGTGTGGAACTCAAGGATCCTAAGTAGGATGTATCTCCAATTTATTGATCTCGAGGACCCAGTGGATTCCCTAGTGTTTGAACAACCTTGATTGTGTGTATTTTGGGTTTGGGTAGAGATGTCAACAAGTGTCACCTTAGAACCCATACCAAATGTACAAGACCAAGAGGATTTAACAATAGTGTCGAGTTTAGGAATTATACCACCATCACTCTTTAATTTTTATATTCACATGGTTATTGTTGATGAATCTATGATTTCCTGAGGTGCTTATTAGTACTTGGACAATGAGCCCGAAATGATATGATATTTATTGGGATATCCAGATGTACTCCTTGGGATTTATTATTTATGCCTTTTAATATTGATATATTATTGGGATGCTTAAATGTAATTCCTAGGATCCATTTTATGGGCCTATATGTCTATTGGGATTCCCAAACATACTTCCTAGGATCTGGATTTTGATCCTTACATGATGATTGATACCATTATAGTAAGTACCACTTATCAATGAGATTCACCCCTATTTAGGGAGTGTAAAGGAGTTTACTAAGGATGTATCATACCCATCTTGAGATACTCTCAAGGATGATTACTCTCTCCCTCAATGATTCATAGGATTCTCCCTAAGAAATAGTGGATTCACCATTACTATACTCACCAGACATGTCTAGGAGTGGGTTGTTGAGCCATTTATTTAATGGATTTAGAGTTCTATCTTATATTTGAAGAGAATTCCTTACATATTTTACATGGAAAATCCCAATTAGGGATTATCCTAGTCATAATGGATTGATTTCCTATTGATCGGGACCTAAGGGTCAAACATTGGGTTGAATTTATATGGCATGAGTGGTATGACATCCAGATCACTAATATATTTATATGGTGTTTATATATTACATACAATAACTCATTATAGTGATTATAGGTGATTAAGGCTAAACCCAGAGATAAGACATGTATCCCTTGATGGTGATATAGCTTGCTTAAAGGCATTTCCAATATTTCCCAAAGAAAGTATTGTCAATAAGAATTATAGACCCAAGGATCGACTTCATTATACCTAGATTCAGTAGTATGACAATAATATAAGTGTCCTAATCATTGGATATCTAGTCGATCATATCTTAAGTCAAAGGATCAACTATGGATTGAGTTATTTATGTTATTTTTTCCTTATTTATTATTCCATTTGTATGTCAGCTAAGATTAACATGTTTAATGAGAATGAAATCCTGATAGAAGTTTATAGGTTCACCGTTGGGGGTGGCCTACTTAGATTATTTCTCACCCCTTATACATGAAACTCAATTCGAATTAACACCTTATGTATAATTTTATATTGAGAAAAAATGTTTAATGAATAGGACTGAGGCTGAGGGTTTCATGATCGAGCAGAGTATCTTGTATGGATTATTATGATTGGGGTGGAGTAGCTCAACATCTCTTGGAGACTGGTATGTGGTTCGGTTTGGAGTTAGTAGAGGACCCTTTTACTTTTATTTTTTATTTATTTAATACTTTTATATGTGATTGGACTAGTGGGTGATTAGAGTTTTATTTATGAAATGTCTATTTAATCCTTTAATGTATTATATTTTATTACAACCTTGTTTATATTTATTATGTCCACACACTAATTATTTACTGCTATAGATGACACTTAGTTATTTCTGCTGTTATACTGACTCTAATATGAGGGAATAGTCTCTTCCTAGACACACCTTAGGTCCTCATTACTAGTCAACTATCCTTGGAATTTAGAGATGCATGCTTTCAGGCTCGTCTTCAACTGGTCCAGTCTCTATTTATAGAGGGAACCGGTTTGGGATATGAAAAAATCATGGAATATAAAGAATTATAGGATAATACTTTATATCATAGTTCCCTAGTTTCTATGTCATAGTAAATATACAACATGGGTACTGAACATGAAATAATGGATATATACAATCCATTATAGACTTATGATGTTCTGTGAAAAATTTATTTTAATGAATTTCTCAAAATGAGTGCCTCCACGAAACTCCATCCCCAAACAAATAGTCTAAAATGATGTCCACCCTGAAATGAATTTCTAAAATGACCATTGTCATGGTATGACTATGAAAAAAATGGCATAGTGGTTTTCCCCCTAAAAGACACATGGATTTCTACTATGTCATGGTAGCTTGTTCAAAATGTCATGCACTATATCATGGTGTAATCTATTTTAATAAAATTTAAATAAAATTCTAATATTATTAAAATTATCAAAAACTATTGCTGATGCGAGTTGATAGGGCCCATAACTACCCCAAATGGGGGATTTAAACTGAATGAATTATTTTTTTGGTAGATGTGATCTTGGTTTAAAGTGTATCTATAAGATTGAATAATTTAATAAGTGTTTTAAATTTAGAATGCAGAGAAATATAAAATTGAATATATTAATTTATTAATTATTTATCAATGACAATATAAATTTTTTATATTGAATAAAATTATATGAAGAAATTATATAAACCATTCCAGAGGTTCTTTTGGTTTATTTGATCAAAATATGTAATTAAGATGCAATATGAGTTATTTAAGTTATGTAAATTATTTACATAAAACTTGAAATGCTTGTAATTTGATAATTAAACTATTCATAAATTATCTCATATTCTGAAATATGATGGATTCCATATTAATACTATGTAAAATATAAATATGAAATGATCATATTAGATAAATGTAATTTTTTCATGTTTATCCATGCCTAAATTATATAGTGTTTTTAATTTATTTATTAATTATTCATAAAATTTTATCTCATGTTAAAATTTATAAGTTTTATACTTATTTAATGTTATTATATTATTTATTATTCAATGATATAAATTTTATATTATGAA
Source organism: Viscum album (assembly GCA_963277665.1). NCBI lineage: Eukaryota > Viridiplantae > Streptophyta > Magnoliopsida > Santalales > Viscaceae > Viscum > Viscum album. The sequence goes on along the minus strand of OY728133.1, from coordinate 196,923,829 downwards.
TTATAGTGTATTATTTAGTCTAAACGTTTTTAAACTACTTATTTAAATTATCAAACATGAATTTAAGGAGTTACATTCTAGGTATAATAAATGATTTGGTTTTATTATACATTGAATTTGGTTTTTGTTAGGTTATGATATTGAATTATTAAGTTAATTATAGTTTATAACTATTAGGTGCTAAAGTTTTTATGAATTTGAACTATTTCTTGAGTAAATAACCATGAGAAGAGAGACTTTTGGTTGGATTACTTCCTATCCCAGAGGCTTATTCTTTGTCTATAAAAGTTGGGGCTGGGTACTTATCACGCCATTCATACACTTGTGGGGATTATTTATTCCATATCATTCTTTAACATCTCATAAAAGTGATTAATTTACCTTATACATTTGATGCATTTAGATATGTATTAATATTGTTGTATTTTAATTTGGATTTGCAACACAAACCATGGATTGTGTAAATAGTTACACATCAATATGGTTTTAATATATTGATTTCAAGAAATAAACATGGATTCCAAAATAAGTTATTATAAGACTGTATACATGTAAATATAATAATGATGAAACACATATTTTAAAATATTTTTTATTATAATTAATTGGTTTATTCACTCCATTTTCACAATGTAAGGGTAAAAATAACATTTTCAATACATGAGTTTGTTTTGGTGTTTAATTTTAATATGGCCCAAAATATGGATTTTAAATCTATTAATTTTGTTACTATTATGAATTTAATGTCCCTAGGATATACCTTCTAAGTTGTGTTTTTATTAATTTATAGGTAAAGAAGTCACTATTTCATGAGGATAGAGAATCATGGAGGATAAAATGGGGTTTTGGGCATCCACATGAGATTAAAATGGATATTCTATAACCTATATTTAGTTAACCTTGTATCCATAATGATTGTGTATGAAAATAACACTCTATATGTCAGAATAAACAAGAAAAATCTAGACCACATCATGTTATAATAACCACCACATCTACTATCATTGCATGTGATTAAATCAAAAATTCCCAATGACATGTCAGATTAACAAAAACCTATAAAAAATTAAATGAGTGATAACCACCTATATTTGAGCTACATAATATTAAATTTTGAGATCTAGAATCTCATGGGATATTAAACACTAGGATGATGTTTTTAGAATATCACATATTTGTAAGTAGGCAAGGTCTGTATCTACTTATAGAATATTACACATTAGAAGTTTCTAATTTTATATTATGAAGGAAGATGGAAAGTAAAAGTAAATATTACAGAAGTATGTGATATGTAGTATATAACCTAGAATATATAGTTTTTATTATGATTAAATTGGTATTTTACTATAATATGCAATATAATTAAGTGATATGGAAAATAATGAGAGCTTCATAGAGAGATACTTAATATGTAATAGATCTAACGTAAGGTTTTTCACTTAGGGATATTTATCCAAGTTGTTACGTAATATTTATTTTCCAAGAAAAAAGAAATCTAATTATAGTGGAATTCTCTAGACTAGTGGAGGTGATTATTTATCACATTCAAATGAGAATAATCTATCATAAAACTTTTTTGAATCACTTTGAAAAGATTTATAATATTAAATAAGATTATTTTATTGCTATGAGATTCGTCAAGCTGTACACACAAAATACTTTCAATTAACAATGAATAAACAATAAATCTTTGATTATTTTTCTCATCCAAAAGGATATTTTTATATTTTTTATTTTACAACATTATTTAATGAAATAGAGAAGAAATAATAAATGATCATGAAACATATTTTAAGGGAACTGGTCCAAGTTTATGGAATATTGGAAAGAATCTAAATCGAAGAAAAACCAGATGAATTCTATATGGAACCCCCCATTCTCAAGCTATTTAATGTGGAATTATACCCATAAACACTAATAATTAGTAAATTTACTTAATTATTCCTATTTAAATGTGGTATTCATATATTTTAAAAAAGGTTAGATTTTATAGTTCAATTTTAGGGTTCACAACCCAACCTTTATCCTTGTGAGTAGTTTAATTACTTTTTAATTCATTTTTTATTTATAATACTATAGTCATTTATCTATTTCTCTCTCTCTATATATATTTCATTTTTTTATTTCCAATCATGCCTCTCTAATACTCATTTATGTATGAGAACGAAATTATGTACATGATCTCATGTAAGGCTATAGTGCTATTGAGTTTCTACACTTCAAATTATTATTTTATTTATTCAATTTAATGATGGGTAGTGAAGAAGTTTGAGATAAGGTTGAAAATCATTTCTTGATTATCACATGTCATTGTCTCATTACTTCTAATATTAAAAATTATATTCTTCCCTTAACATAACTTATCTATTATATGATGGATTTGGATGAGTTATAAGATGAAATGATAATTGAAATGTGTAATTTATTCTTTAATATTAGAGGAGTTGGGGAAATGGTGGATTTTAATATCTTTAAATTACATTATTTTTCCAAAATATAAATAGTGGAGGTTATATGATTAATTATATTGATTTGGTTAATTAAAATAATTAAGATAATAATGAAAACAATAAAGGAATACTAATAATTTTTCCCAGGGATTAATTCTATTTTTTCTAACTACTATAATTATTTCTTGCTTTATTTTCATTATATACATCCAAAATACACCAAAATACCCCACATTTTACCTTTATTTTTTTTAATTATTAAAAAATATATATTAATAAGCAAGAAAGGGATAGAGAATGATAAAAAATTGGCTCTTTGAGAGATGATCTTGGCGAGGAACTGTTCTGCACTAAGAAAAATATAAATTATATTTTTCAAGCCCCATGATAAGAATTTAAAAAATTTGGTGCTGAATATGAGGATCCAATCAATCAGTTATTATTTATTTCACATTTTTTGAATACCTTTTCTTTATTTTTATAAAAAAAGTTAAAAATGGCACATATTTCCACAATGAGTTTTAGTGAAAATAAATTTTATGCATGAAATTAGTTATCAAAGGTGAAACAAAGTGAGAATAAAAGGATTTAACATATATATTATATCAAAGATTTCATTTTAGAGGTTAGAAAAAAATAAAATAACTCACTACCATCCTCTAGGAATAGTAAGAACCATAAGATAATATTTATCTATGGGATAAGAACAAAGAGTCACTACAAGACTATAGATAGGAAGAGTAATATAGTTAACAATCATGTTTTTCCAAGTATCTCGTACTAATTTGAACCCACTCCAAGCACTAATGACCTATTGATGAAGCATAGGGATTATTGGTCACCATCTTAAAGGATCAAATATAATAGGTAAAGGTAAAGTTCACATAAATTGTTTCTTTCCAATAAAGAAATAGTGTATTATAAAAGACACCTCTAATTGAAGAAAAAATCCCTTGATATTTGAGATAGAGTAAGTGGAAGTCAACAAGGATGATGAAGCTACACTGCCTACCTGAATAAATGGCTTTATTGAGGCTTTATATGAGAGAAAAAATATCTAAACCAATAAATTTTTTATGGATATATTTAATTTAACTCATTTTTTCTGATTTCATCAAAACATAACTATTTAATAACCCTTTGTTTTGATAATTAAGAATCAAATTTAAAAGAATGGTTATAGGCCTTAGAATATAATGAGAAATATATAATTACTAAAGAAGAGGCAATGATCTTTGAATAAGAACATGTATATGATGAGAGACTAAAGGAAGAAATTCCAGTGGATATGAATAATGAGACAAAAATAATAGATGATAACAAGTAAGATTTATAATTCATGATGTTGGACCTAGATACGAGTAAAAAATTTATGTTCAAAGTGACATTATTAAAATAGGTTCCTTAATTCATCCTACCACACCTATATACATGTCATTTTTTACTATTAAAGGAGTGGATGAACACTTCTCATCTTAAGGGAGATTCAATAATAATTTTTTATTATGATCATTATATCTAATCATTTATGGTGATTTATATCAAATGAACCCAATCCACCATCACATTTGGGATAATAGTTGGCACTACAAAGCTAGGGATAATAAAAACATATTACCCACTTCGAGGTTCAAAACCAAGTCTTCTTTTTCTATATATTTATATTTAGTTTTCATTTTGGTAAATTTACAATGATTTGTTTTTTAATTTTATAGTTCATAAAAGGTATAATTTAAGAGCTTAACCAAGGACACTATGTTCAGAATATAAATAGTTTGTATTTACCAAACATATTATGTTTTCTACCTAAATTATTCACTTTTTACTTCTAGATGGGCAGTAACATTTATGTGTGGGGTAGTGTTAATATGTTTTATGAGTTTTTTGATTATTTTTTTTAATTTAATTGTTAGGAACTTATATTTTAAAATAAAAACCATTATAATTTTCACTCGATATTTTATTTTGATATATTTTACTTCATTTTAAAAAAATATACTTTCAAATAATTTTTTTATATGGAAATTTTTCCTTCACTTTGTGCTTCAAAACATTTATATGTGTTTGATTTATTTTTTTAATCCATGCCCATGAAACATCAAGACAAATTAATTTTCCTATACCAAGTGGTATTCTAAAATTATTTAACATATTATTCTCAATAACCTTAATTTTCTTGAGAGAACCATAGAACTTGTGTGATAATTAAAACTTGTGATTATTATTTTTTCAAAGTTTTATAGTTTATAAAATGTTTTTAATATAATAGATAAACTTATTTTTCTATCAATATATTTTACCTTATGACATACCTTTTACATCAATCCTTGTTTATCCCTTAGAATCTAATAATTTCATTAAGGATTTAAGCCACATTATAAGACTATTTTTATTTATCTATATTCACTATTAATATATATACATGATTATTTTATGTTTGATTATAGAGGAAGGATATTTCATGTGGGTTCCTTGGGAAATATTTCAATGTTGGGTGATGTGAGTGGAGTGTTTCATAAATCATAGTATTTGATAGAGAGAAATGGGAATGATTCATTATAATAACTCATTTTATTTAATTATTATTATCATATTCTCTAAATAATAGAGAATTAATGACGAGAATAAAGGATATTCATTACACTACATTTATGACTCCAGACCCTAATGAAAAATAAAATGTCATGGATTTTCATTCATTCATTGTAATCATTGGTTATCTCTTCCTACCTGGAAGAAAGTGAAAAAAATGTAAAAGAAAAATAAAATATAATAAGGATGAAGTCATTTATTGTGTTTTATATTGATGAATCATGGCCCATATAAAGAAAGGGTAGTTTGGTGTCACAATTTTTATAGAGAATTGATTGAGGTACATTAATAGTTACTTTATTATTAATGCAATGTATTTAATAGTGAAACTTCATATTTATGGCCTTTTAATTTTAAAAATCTACCCACCAACACAAGACACCAAAATTTCTTTGAAAATACCTCATTATTAAATAGATATTTATGTTTTATAGTATAGAGAAATGATATTTTTTATAATCCCACAATGATATATGCATTTTCTAATTATTTTAATAACTCCAAATTTAAATTTCTCTTGAGTGAAGAGTGACATAAATTTCAACATGTGGTTATTTTTTATTGGGCTATGGATGAATTATCAGATATGAATGAATTTAAACCTGGGAAGATAAAAATAAAGATTTTTTTTTCATAAACGAGACATGATAAATTCTATTTCAAAAAATGATTTTGAAAAATTATCTCATTATTTATTCATATACGAATTTGATATGAATATTTGCTTTTTATATATAGGGAAAGAAGATAAGTGTGTGGGAGTGTTGAAATACATATTTTCATGTATTTTTCATCTTAGCTAATTGGATTTATTACCACTATTTTCAAAATATTTTGTTAAAAATCACATGATCAATATATTAGTTTATTTTATATTTTAATGAAAATATATTATAAAATATAGATTTTATAGGTATTATTGTTATTATAAACTTAATATCCCACTCACATACCATTGAAATTGTATTTTTATTTATTTATTAAGTGAAAAAGTCACTTTGGTGTGAGGATAAAGGCATACAGAGGATAGAGTGGGGTTCTAGGAATCAACGTGAGATTAAAATGGATGTTCTATAACTTGTATATGATTACACACCAAGAAATACCTCTTTAATAAGAATAAAAATGTCACATGTCAGAAAAAATATGCAAAACCATATCAGGTTTGATTGATTTCAATAGACCCTCTCACGTCAGAATGACCATAACCTCTTATACGACTGCATGCGATTAACTTAGAAATACCTAATCCCATTTCAGATTAATTTATACCTATAAAATATTAAATGATTATTACCCAAATAGATCTAAGATATGTTAGGATAACTTAAAATTTTTATAATCTCCTATGAGATTAAACACCAAGAATTTGGTTTAAAAAATAACACACATTTGAAAATATGAAAGGTCTGGATCCACTTATGAAATATTACATAAGAGAATTTCCTGATTCCCAATGACGGAAAAGGATGAAGAGTGGATTTAAATGTTGTAGAACTAGGTGACATAGAAAGTAAATCCTAGACATAAATATTCATAATATTATCCTATAATTTTAATATAATACATAGTATAATTTGGTGATATGAAAGATAATTGGGAGATGCATAGAGAGATAGGAAAGATGTTATAGATCTTTTATAAGGGTTTTCACTTAGTATTTTTTTGATGTTTTTGCATAAGATTTATCTGATAAGAATAAGAATAAATCTAATCATAAAAGAGTGTTCTATACTAGTGGATAAGATAATTTCTCACATTTATATTATCTTATACTTCCATGAAATGTTTTTGAATCACTTCGATGGGATTAGGAATATTCATGAAGATTATTTTGATATCTTGATATTTATCAAGCTATATACATGGAATAATTTTAATGAACCATGAATAAAAATAAATCTATAAATATATTTCTCATCCCGAAATGATATTTATATATCTTTAATTTGACTACATGGATTAATAAAATTTTGAAATAAAGGAAACAAGATTGTATAGGATATTTAAAGGTAACCAACCAATTTTTATAGAATATTTTGAAGATTAAAATCCTATAAAATAATGAAAGGATTATATGTAGAAAATTATCATTTCTCAATCCATTTTATATAAAGTTATCCACACACACATCAATAATTATAAAATATCTTGATTTTTTTATTCATTTTTTTTATTATTTCTACTAAAGATAAGGTTATATTTTAGAGTCTATTTTTTGGTTTCACAGCTTGGAATTTATCCTTGTGAGTATATTAGGTTCTTAGTAATTCATTTTGAATTATTAATACAACAGTTTTTATTTTCTTTATCACTCTCTTTATATATTTTGTTTTCTTTCACCATTACTCTATAATAATCATGGTATAGAGTAACTAAACTAAGGAGTGATCTTGGGGTTGGTTTTAATGGTGTTAATGAATCCCTTATCTTAGTTTATATAGAGTTTTAATTATTTTATAACAAGTAAACGGGTGTGTTGAGGATTTCTTGTGTGTTTTTACATATTTCCAAGGTATATTCCATGGGTTTTACATTCACTATCAAATATTTGATCCCTCTATTTTATTAGTCTACTTATAATATATTTTATTTGGGTTTGGTTGATAGAAGAAATAAAATATGATGGAGAACGATTTTTGATGGTCAAGCATACTAAATTGATATGTGATTATTATTATTTACTATAGGAGGTGGTAATAATTGCTGTGATGAATAGATATTATAAGTTCACTAAGACTCACAATATAAGTGGGGAATAATAGCTCATGTATTGTGGGATTATTTATCAAATTTATTCTCAAATTTTAAATTGGATAATGATAGAAACCATTTATCTAAACCTAATATCAACCTATTTCATGTAAATTATTTGGTTTTTTATTCTTTTCACTTATTTTATTTTAAATATATGTATTCATAAACCATAAAAAACACCCCAAGTTTTCCTTTTATTTTATAAATATTATAAATTCCAAAAATATAATAACTGAAATAATAGTTAGTGATCCCAAATAATATCCTTGAGATACAAACCTGTTTATGTTTTGTAACAGGGAAAATATAAATTCTAGTTTTATATGCCCCATGATAGGTGTTTTAAATTACATGATATATGATGGTGATATTAAATGACATTTAAAAATATTAAGTATTTCATTACCTCTAAATAAAACACTTATCATGATCTCGATCATCAAACTAGGTAGGTTTGTGCTGAATTAGTGTTCCATTGGATTATATCATATAAGGAAATCAAGTATTAATGTGACCTTAATATTATTGGGCCTCATTTTTGGGTTTTGTGTTGAAATTATATGAGAAACCCTTGGGTATGATACCAGGTGAATAATACTGAGTTTTTCTATTTGATGGATTGGATACAAATTTTTTTCTCAACCACTAAATAGTCATATATGATATGATTTGTATGATACCAAACAAAAATAAATAAATTGATGAGTTTTATAACAAATAAAGGTCATAAATTAGTAAAACACAGATCCTTTCCCACTGAAGGTTATGATGGGTTTAAAATGACTAATATTTTTTAGTAGGAGAAATTTTAATAGAAGTCATTATTAAATTGAATGTAAAATATGACACTCATCTAATTTTTTATTATTATAGATAATATTTCATACTCATCACAGTTAAGAATACCATTGAGATCTATCTTATATAAGGTTAATATTAACATGTGAAAATTATTTGGCTAGTATAGAAACTGAAAAAATTTTCTTAACAAAAAAGAAAAAAGAAAAATTCTATGTATTTTAGAAACCCTTTCCAAATTAAATGATTGTTGATTTTTTCCAACAATAAAATCTAGATTTTTATTAAAAGTATAAATAGATTGAATTTAGGTTTAAAAATAATTAGATTTAAAATAACCTATAGAACATTAGTATCAACTCATGTACTCAATAGGATTGGGTATTTTATTGACATCGAAAGACTGGAGGTTTATATTAATGCATGATTGGGATATGGGTTTCATTATATTATTATTGTTGGAAATGGTTTAAATAATATGAATATGTTTAATAAAATTTTACCCAATATAATCAAAGTGTTTAAAATTAATGATCTTCTCATGTTGTTTCTAGGATATAGTGTGGAATTTAAAGCATCAAAGGGTAATATTTTAATCAGGAAAGAAAAAATTAGATCGTTTAGTTTTTATAATTTTTTATCAAAACTAAATAAGGTGTTGGTAGGAAGGATGTTTTTTTTATAAGTTGTAATTTTCTAGGATAATTAAAGGGGGTTTTAGAAACTCTATAGAGAGTCCACATATGACATCAATGTTGTTGAATAAATTCATTGATTTTTAAGGGTATATGATACCCAATTTATATTTTAAAATGTTTTAAATGTAAATGATTTAACAATAATGGTAAGAATTTTTAAATATTTTAGTTTCCATTTAACTAATGAATTTAAGGGTTACTTAATCATGTATTTAAATACAAAGAAAATTTTCTGGATAAAATAGATCTTAATAAATGTCATGTATAATTATCACCTCAATTTTATATGATAATATAAGTTATTTTTTAATAAAGAATTGTTTTGAAAAATATGACATGTTATATATGGATTAGGACTTATAATAATATATAATATGTTTACTAAGAATATATTGATACAAAATATTTTTTACCTGGGTAAAAGAGTTTATCCAAAATATTAGTTAAAATATGAGGTAAATATTTTTCCCCAAATATAGTGGAATATTTTAAAGAAAAGATTAATAATTTCATAATATTTCTATAAACACATAGAAATACCACATATTATGTGCATAAAATAGTTTATTTTTTAAACATAAAAAAGAAAATAAGTTTTATTTCATGTAAAAATGAGTTTATGTTTTTTATCATGATGTTCTTGAGAGAATATAGTTTTTAAGAGGCTAGTGGGACTATTTTGGAACCTAAATAAGTTTGAGTAAGAAAAAATAAAATATTATACCATTCAAATTTCAATGTGAATATCACTTAATATCCTAAAATATTTAGGGTCTATTAGTAAATAAAAATATAAAAAGTTACATTTAATTACCATAAAAAAGAGAAAATTCAATTTATATGCTATATAAGTTTAAGATGTGTTGGTAAAGATAAAATAATTTAAATAGCATAATTAGTTAAACAAATGATATGAAAGGAAAATTTTGAATGAAAGCATCACACTATTATGATGATGGAATTAGAAAGAGTTCTAAGTAGACCTGATAATTTATTAATATCAAAACATTGGATGTTGTGAAGTAAATAAGTTTTAATACAGTGTTTAAAGATTTGAACATTAGAAATATTATTCCTTAGCCTCACTATTATTTAAAAAAATTCTTCTTTATAGATGTTACTAAATAAAAGATTTTAGTACGAAGTATTATCATACGGTCACATAGATATGCAGTATGAATTATATAGAGATGTAATGAGTTTAACAAAACACAAAAAGTATAGTGAACATAATTCCTTTTTAGTGGTCTATCATATGAGATATTATTAGATGAGTGTTTATGTATAGTTTTTTAGTATTATTAAAGATTTTATTAATATATAATGTATCATTTTATACAAAAATTAGCCTCTACTACATCATTCTTTCACATTGTATTCATATATTTCTTGAAGTGTAATGATGATTGACTTTTAAAAGTAAGAATACAATTTAACCCTAACCAATGTTCATCAAGAACAATTCTAGGTTTTTATGAAATGTTAAGTTTATCATAGGAAGGATTTCATATAGATATATGAAATATTCTCATGAGGTACAAAATGATTTTTCTTTATAGGATGACCCTCCAAGTATACCACATGTAGGTCTATACACTATGTCTTTGTTATTCCAGGGGTGAAAGTTCCATATTAAATCCCCATACTTGAGGTTAGAAAGATACATAGAATGAGGGAATTAATAAATTTATATCTTTATTATTCCATCCTTGATGATAAGATAATTTGGGGATGTGTTTCTTTGTTGATGATCATGCCATCTATCGAGGCTTAACCAAGATGGGATTTATCCACTTATATGATGAGTATGACATCTAGACTCTCAATTGAGATATAATAAGGATGTGTACGTGTAAGAACCTAAGTAATGTCAGTATAAATAATTTTCATGTGTTATTAATCTTAATTAATTATATTTTATAGAGTTATATTAAGTATAATAATATTTGGTATTTTTTCAGTCAAAGGAGAAAAGCTTTATTTCTAAACAAAGTAGATTTTTATGAATTATATGGTTTTATTTAACATATTTATTTAAAAATAATAGAATTTTAATTTTAAAAATTAATTTAATTGTTTAAATGAACAGTTAAAAATCATATTATGATTAATTTTTGATAATTTTCTGAAAATTTTGGGTTTTCAATGAATAGTGAAAAATACTAATTTATATTGAAAATTGTCTTTTATTTTCAAGTATTTATAAATTCAAATTATATTTTTGATTACTTTTAAAATATATTTAGTTCATTTTGATTAAAAATAATCCAATTAATTTTATTATAACCAATATTATACATGATTTTTTCTAAAATATTTTTATACTTAAAAATGCATTTATTTTCATGACAAATCGCTTTTCATCAGGTATTGCGGGTTTAATTTTAAATAAAAATTCAGAAAATTATCTGAATTTAACTTTATAAAAAAGATTAAATATTTTTAATTATAATAATTAATATTATTCAAAATGTTTAACTTAATTTTTGGTCATACTAAATAGTAAAAATAATAAAAATCTATTATAATGATTAAGGTCAAGACAAGTTTACTGGGGGTTAAACTAAAGGGATAAGGGTTAAAATGACTTAATTTTTTTCTTTATAAATCCTATTTTATGACAATATTTTGATCCTATATCCTATAATATTCTACAATGGTCCATTTTATATCCATTTTTCTTGAGTAATACATTGATATATTTTTAATCTTTTTAAAATTTCTAAGTGCGTTCACTCTCCCACTTATAAAAGTACTCATCCTATCCTCTAATATACACACTTCAATCGACTTTTGGTTCAGAAAATAACCTCCAAAATACATTCCTAAAACACCTCACTACATCCTAAAGTCCCTTGTTTTATTATAAAACTAGCCTAATAAGGCTTTATGTAATAAATCTAAAGAGGTTTTCTGAAGAAGATGTATAGTTTTTAGGTGAGTGTTTTAATTTTATTTATTCTTAAAAAACCTTAAAATATTATTCTAACATGATGAAATAATAAAATAATTATCTTAAATATACTAATATTTTATTATGTTAAATTAATAACCTATACCCCTCTCATATTCCATCAAATGGGAAATGAAACCAATGTTTGTGTGTATGACACACTACCGCCTCACAAACTGATGTAATTCATTTTCCATCACCATATCTCACAACTGGTGAAAATTATGGATTTAATTATATATATATATATATATGTCATTAATTATATAATTATAATTCTACAAAGTTAATATATCATTTTTTCTTACCTTTCCATCAATTGAAAAATGACAACGTTGTTCGTGTAGATTACCACTTCTACAAATCGATGTGTTTTTTTTTCATCACCACATCACATGGATGGTATATATAATTTAATTTAGATATATAATATTATATTTTTTATATAATAATAATTATATAAATACAATTTTATACAAACCTTCTTTCCATCATTCTCTTTGAAAAATAAAAACATTACTCAAGTGTACTTATGTCCTACTATCTCAATGATTGTAACATAATTGATTTTCCAAAACCATATTTCTTGTTCAATATTAAAGTTATAATTAATGTATAAAAATAATAAATATATAAATATTATTATTCTATATATGATGTAATAGTGACGTATTTGACCATATTCTACCCATCAAAGTCAGTTTGGACTTATAGGAATAATATTATCAAAATGTCTGATGTGAACTTAATTAATTAACTAGTTAAATATAAGAGAGTAATAAATAAAAAAAATAAAAAATAAAAAAATAATATAAAGTAATTAAATAGTTAACATAATTATTTTAGTTAGGAAGATAAAAAATGAAAATAATGAGTCATACATGTGGTAAGGGACACCTTAACTTAAAACCTCATTTTAAATATTTTAAATATTTATTTATAAATATTTTCCTTCCATATCCATATTTTAAAAATTATTTTATGAATGTATTTATATGGACATAAATGAAACATAAATTAAATTTTATATAACTTTTTAATTTATTTAAAAGGTTTTTAAAATGAAATTATTTTGTATTATATATGAAATGTTCTGACAAAAAGGAAAAAGTAATGTTATTTTTTAATGTATATGACATCAATGGTTTATCCATCCTATGTAACTTATATTTGATGTTTGGATTAATTTTCCATATTTAATGCTTTCTTCAAAGAAAAAACTCATTCTATTCATTTTGGTTATTTTCGAAAAATGTTTTTAATCGAATGGATATTTTGATATCTAGAAATGTTTTTTACATGGGTGAAAGGAATATTTTTATGATTATGATGATATGAATGATAGTTTTAATTTGTTATGATTATGTTATGGTTCTTGGGAATTTTTTATAATGTTGAGTTATCTTGATACATATTTTGATTATGGGTTATCCTAATACAACTCATAATGATGGGTGGGACTGATATAGATCTCCAAAGCATTGAGTAAAGGGATAAGGATAACATATTAGGTTTACCCTAAGATATTTTTTTAATTTACCAGGTAAATTATAATATTTTTAAGTGATATTGTAAGAGTGACATAAATATTATTTCCCAAGTTACCGAAATGATTTATCTATTCTTCATATGTGTTTTTACATAAATATTATTATTTCATAAGGAAATACAATGAGTTTATGTTTAAATAGAAGTTTATTCTACTTATTAAGGATGAAATGTTTTACTTGGTGAAAATGTTTTCATTTGTTTTTTATGAGTAAAAAATAAACATTTATGAGATTTATTTTTTAGATTTAATATTTCTTATGAATTTTTTTAAAAAATATTTGGGTACTAATGTTTATTTTTAGGTAATAAAATATTTATTATGCGATTAATGTTTATTTTTAAAAAGGAAATTTTTTATGTGTATTGATATAATAACAATTTTATTTATTTATTTTTAAATGTCCCTTACTAAGTTTTTCATAATCATCCCATATTTTAAAATGTTTTCATAGGTTTTTAAGTTTTATTAGGGATAAGGATGTAGTCGGGAGGGAAATTGTGAAGATATTTCATGAAAAGAAAAATTGTTTGATCATAAAAGTGTTGTATTGTGGTAAAAAATAGATATTGAGTATAAGTATCCAATTTATAATGTAATACTATATTTTGAAATGGAAATGAACTAATTATCTAAAACATTAAACATAAATGATCTTTGATAATTCAAGAAAATAAATTCTTCTATAAATATACAATTTATAGATTATTTAAGGCTGAGTCCTTATAGTTGATATTAGTGTTAAGGTTTAGATCATTTTAGGGGTTATAATAAGGGAAGTAAATAGAATTAAGACATTATAATATATGGTTATCAAGATATATCATTTCAATAAAACCATATTTCTTCATCTAAACTATATATACTCATAATAGTTTTCTATAGAGACAATAGGGAAGCAAAAGTAGGAAGGAACCAACAGGACAATAAACTTACAAATTAGTAACCTGGAATGGTTAGAATTGAAATTGATTAGTTTTTTCTATTATGGATCTATTTATATAGAATATAAATGGTGTTGTAAATAATGTTAGAGTGAAACTTGATATATAATATAAGAACATGTCAATACTGGAGGATTTTATGAGACAAAAACCTCCAGAATTCAATGGATATTCTGACTCAGTGGTAGCTATGGGATAGATTAAATCCATAGAAAATATATACTACATCATAAGTTATTTGGAGAACTAAAATGAAACTATTTATATTTTACATTTTTATGGTAAATCTAATCAATGGTGGTCAATAGTTAATAAAACTATAGAAAGAGAAGAGATTGACTCCATGGAATAAGATACATTTAAGAATATTTTCCTTGGGGAGTATTTTCCTTAGTCATTTTGACTTAGGATAAAAAATAAATTCTTGTAATTGAGTTAGAAGGATGAAGATTAAATGGCCTCATATGAAGAAAACTTCACCTAATTGGAAAGGTACACACCAAATTATAACCAGGATCTTGATGTAAAAATTAATTAGTTTCGATCAAGATTGATGGTAACATAATGAATATCTTTTTTCTTATTGTAAATTTAAAAGTTATGAGAAACTTTTTAACTAAAATGAGAAGGTATAAATGGTGTTTCATTATGACCATGTATTCCATAAAAATTAAGAGAAAAGATGTTTAGGTGGTAGGAAATGAAAAATAATCCATTAAAGAAATATAAAAGTAAGAAAACCAAGTTTATAGTTTGTGATAGATATAGTAAAAATTACCATGGATAATGTATTATAAAATATTTTAAGTTTTTATGATATGGTAATTTTGAGAATATGGCTCAAGATTTCAAAGAAAAGAATCTTGGTATTGGTAAGAAGTTTTTGGATAAGAAGGTAGTAAGGTGTTTTAAATGTAATGAGATGGGTCATTATGTGGATGTGCATTCAAAGAAGAGAATGAATGATAGGAAATAGTAATACTATAAGAATAAGGGTGTGCTGAAATCCTTTTTAACTACTTTAGTAGATGGTGGTCCATCAAATTAAGTTGTAACAACTCTAGGGAGATGAGTATTCTTAAAAGGATGTTCTTAGGTATGGGTGCCATTTGATAAAGGTGAAGGAGGATAACATCCCTAAGATAATGTTTTGTACTAGGTATGAGAATTATGAGTTTTTGGTTATTCTATTTGGGAAGAATAATCCTCTAGTTTTATCTAATGATCTTATGAATAGGGTTTTCCATGAATATTTTCATAAATTTTTAGTTGTGATTATTATTTATATTTTGGTTTATTCTAAAATATATGAGGATTAGGAAACACATTTAATGATTGTTCAGAAAACCTTGAAATAAATGAATATATATGAATAATTTTGAATAAGTTTTTTTGGTTATAATATATTTAATTATTTGTATATATCATAAATAAATATGAAATAATAGTTATATCACTAAACTAATGTTTTTTTATGAATGAACTAGACCAAAAAATGTTACTAATATTCATAGTTTTCTTTGATTAACATGATATTATATGTTTTTTTTGAACAAATTTCATAGTTATCTAGCCCAATAAACAAGTTAACACCAAAAGAAGTTATGTTCATCAATATAATGGAATGCGATGACTTTTTATAGTAATTAAAAAGAAGATAATTAAATACTCTAGTTTTGGCCCTTCCATCCAATTTTTTTATTATCTAAAATGATTTTTTATTGAATGGAATGATTATTATTTTAATGTATAATGATTAGATAATTTCTTATGCATCACATCAATTAAAAACTGATGAGAAAAATTATCATACACATGACCTTGAACTAGAGTCCATTGTTATTGCTTTAAAAATTTGGAGACATAATTTATATTAAGTAAATTGTGAAATATATACTAATCATAAAAGTTTGACATATATATTTACTTATAAATAGTTAAAGATAAGATATTGGAGATGTATGGAATTGATAAAGTACTATAATTTCATAATTCATTACCATCCATTAAAGGAAAATAGAGTAGATGATGATTTAAGAAATAAAGATAATGCACCATTAACTATGAAACGTCTAGAACATGATACTTTGGTTAATGATTTGATGAATGTTGGATTAGAAATTAGGCATGAAAGAACTCCCTCTATTTTGTTTCTGGTGTCAGAAAAATAATCTTTGTCAGGAATGATTAAGAAATATTATAACGAAGATTATGAGTTATCAAAAAAGGTAGAATTGGTTAATAATGTTAAGTTTCATGAATTTAATATTGAAAAATAAGGTTTTTTAGTTTCAAAAAAATTTCTCATTTTTATGTGATCCGCATTTGAAGAAAGAACCATTGACCAAGGTGTATAACTCTCTATTTATGATTCATCCAGGAAGCACAAAAATTCATAGAGACCATTAAAAAATTACTATGGGAATTAATAAAGATATTACTAATTTTAATATAAAATGCTTGAACTTTCAAAGGGTTAATTCCAAATGAAAATTAGCCTTTTTCTATTTCTAGAATGCAAATCGAAGAATATTTCCTTAAATTTCATGGTGGAATTACTTAAGGAATCTTAAGGTAATAGTGTGATTTGGGTAATTGTTAACCGATTAAATAAATATGATAATTTTATCCCCATTAAAGATAATATGTATTTGGATAAAATTTATTAAATTTATGTTAAAGATATAATTTGATTATATAGAGTCTATATTTCTACTATATCTGATAATTATCCCAGATTCACCTCTAATTCTTGGAAAAGACCTCAAAAGTCATTGAGCACTGAATTAAATTTCAGTATATCCTTTCAACCTCAATCTAATGGATTATCAGAATGAATGATTTGTATATTAGAGGATATTCCTTGATATTTTTTTGATAGATTATTAAGAAATTTGGGATAGACATTTAACTTTTGTTGAGTATTCCTATAATAACAGTTTTCAATCCACTATACAGAAAAAACTTTTTGAATCCTTATATGGAAAGCGGTGTTAAGCACTAGATTATGGGGATGATGTTGGGGAAATAATTTAGTTAGGACTATAATTTTTAGAACAATTAGTTGAGAAGGTAAATATTATTCAGTAGTACATGAGTACCTCTCAGAGTTGGAAAACAATTATGAATATAATTTAAGGAAAGATATTTCATTTGAGGTAGGTGATCATGTTTTTCTTAAATTTTCTCCATGGAAAAGTGTTATGCGTTTTGGTAAAAAGAGAAATTTAATTCAATGGTTCATTAGAACATATAAAATTATAGAAAATTTTGGATCATTTTCTTATTTAGTGGACTTTACTTCAAGTTTATCTTTTGTACATGATGTATTTCATGGTTCATTGTCAGTAAAATATGGTCTAGATGCATCTCATGTATTGATCCATATAGTAGTTAAATTATTAGAAAACCTTAGTTATAAGAAACAATTGACATAGATTATTTACCACACAGATAATTGTTTTGGAATAAATTTATTTAATATGTTGAAGTTTTTTTAAAAACTATATGAATGAAGAAACAACATTAGAATCAAAAAATTATTTGATGAAAAAATATCCCCACTTGACAAAGTAATGAATAAAATTAGGAGGATGCAATTTACAAAAGGGGAAATAATTTAATAAAAATAGTAATGGTAAGATAAATAATTTTTATGTTTTATTAATATTAATTAATTATATTTTAAAGATTTATATTCATTATAATAATATTTGGAAATTTTTTAGTGAAAAGAAAAAGATTTTATTTCTTTCCAAAATGGGGTTTGACATATTATATGATTTTATTTAAAATATTTATTTCTAAATTATCAAATTTTAATTTTAAAAAATTAAATTAATTTTTTAATTCATCATTTCAAAATTATCTTAGAATGGTTTTTTGATAATTTTCTGAAAAGTTTTATTTTTAATGAATAGTGAAAAATACTGTTTTTATTGAAAAAAAATATTTCATTTTCATGTATTTACAAAAACACATTGAATTTTGGATTAGTTATAAAATATAATTATTTTATATTGATTATAAATAATTTAATTAATGTTATTATAATCAAAATTATACTTAAATTTATGTAAAAATATTTTTATACTTAAAAAAGAATTTTTCTGAAAAAGTTTTTTTTTCTTGTATTAAGGGTTTAATTTTAAATTAGATTAAACAAAATATATGAATTGAATTTGATAAAATGTAATCCATATTTTTAATTTGAATAAATAATATTATTTAATAAGTTTAACATAATTTTAGGTCATAATGAATAGTAAAAACCAGTAACAATCTATTACCACAGTTAAGGTTAAAACATGTTTACCAAGGGGTTAAACCAAAGAGATAAGGGTTAAAATGATCTAAAAACCTATTTAAATCCTGTTTTATGGATATATTTCAACATTATATCTTATAATATTTATATATGGTTCATTTTCGATCCATATTTCTTGAGTAATTCATTAATATATTTTAATGTTTTTAAATATTATATGTGTTTTTTCTCCCCCACTTAGAAAAGGATACCAAATCTCTTCTCCCCTCCACAATTCAAGAGATATTTTTGTCCAAGAGATACCCAATTACATTCATAAAATTTCTACCCATATATTACAGTCATTTTTTATTCTAAACCCATCCTATAAAGGCTTTATATATTAACCTAAAGAGGTTTCCCAAAGAAACGGTATAGTTATTAACCATGAATTTTCATTTTATTTCTTCTTATACCACCATATAATATAATTAAAACATGATGAAATAATAAAATTTTTATATTGAATATAATTATATATAATTATGTTAATTAAATAACCTATATCTATCTCCTATTCTATAAAATTAGAAATGAAACTATCATTCATGTGTACGGCGGACTACCACCTCAAGAAATGCTGTAATTATTATTTCCTTTACTGTCTCTATGCCTCGTTATAATGGTGGATTTAATTCATATTTATATTATATTCATGAATTAATTATAATTTTATAAATACAATACATTATTTATTTTCTTACCTTTCCATCCATTTAAAAATAACAACATCATCTGTACGTATGTGTGGATTACCATATCTACGAAGCAATGTGATTCCTTTTTCATCACCGCATCACATGGATGGTATATATAAGTATATTTAAATATATAATATGAAATTTATGATATAACAAACATTATTTAAAGATAAAATTATATTAACCTTATTTCCCTCACTCTCTTTGAAAAATGAAAATGATACTCATGAGTCCGTATGACCTACCGTCTTCATGATTATAACATAATTCATTTTTCATAATCATATTCCATGGTTGGTTTTATAAGTATAATTAAATATAAAAATAATAACTATTTTATGATTATTATTCTATATATTATATAATAATTACCACTTTACCATAGTCAACCCACCAAATTCATTTTGGACATATGAGTCAAATATAATCAAAATGTATAACATGAACTTAATTGATTAAGTAATTGAATATAAAATTGTAATAAATAATATAAAAGGAATGATAAAATAAAAAATTTATTATTAAAGTAAATAATTTATATACATTTATTATTTAAAATGATAAAAAGCATATGCTCTAATTTAGACTTAAGGTAAAAGACACTTTACCTTAAAAAACTCATTTTAAATGTTTTAAATATTTATTTTCTAAATCATTTTATAAATTATAAAAATTATAAAAATTATTTTATGGATCTATTTATATAGAAAAAATTAATTATAAAGATAATTTTTGGTCACTTTTGACTTTATTTTAATTGTTTCCCATGTAATATTTTAACATATTTTATACAAAGTGTTTCAAGAAAAGGATAAACAAATTTTCTATTTTAATGTATACAGTGTTAGTGGATTTTCTAGATATGGTAACCATTATTTTATGTTCCAATTCATTTAAAATATTTTAAATTTTATTAAAATAAAAAACATAATTCCCTTTTTTTTTCTCAATTCCAAAAAGGTTTTTAAATGGAATGGATATTTCAATATCCAAAAGTGTTTTCTTATGTGTGTAAGGAATATTTTTATGAGTGTGATAATGGAAATACAATATTTAATGTGTTATGATTATTTTTTAATTATTTGTAATTTTTTATGATGATAGGTGTACCTAGTACATATCATTATAATGGGTTATCTTGATATATCTCATGACTACGGGGGATCCAGATATAGCTCTCTAATGAATTAGGTAAAGGGATGGAGTTAACCAGTTAGGTTTCACCTAATAGATTATTAGAATTTATTAAGTAGGTTATTAAATTTATAATAGTGATTATAATAATGATATTATATTTATGTTTCTAGTTACCTATATGATTTATATATTCTTTATATGAGGTTATATAGAAATATTATTATTTCAAAAGGTATGATAATGAGATTTAGTTTAAAGGGAAGTTTATACTTCTTATTATGGGTGAAATGTATAACTTTGTAAAACACAATTCTTTGGTTTTTCATGAGTTTAAAGAAAAAATTTTGAGTTTTATTTTTTTACTTAGATTTCTTATGAAATTTTTTATTAAATTCTTTGGGTAGTTACATTGTTTTCTTAGGTAGTAAAATGGTTATTTTAAGATCGAATATTATTTTGAAAAATGATTTTTTTAGAATTCAAAGACTAGTGGGATTATTTTATTATTTTTATATGCACCTTATTGTGATTTTTTTTCTCATACCATGTTTGAAAATGTTTTCATAGTGTTTTATGGATGATTAGGGATAAGGATGGGGTCAAGAATAAATTTTTTAAGATATTTTGTGAAAATAAAACTTTTTATATCTTAAAACTTTTGTATTGTGGGAAAAATATACATAGAGTGGAAGTATCTACTTTGTGATGAATCATGATTGTATTTCCATAATTAAGAAACATGAAACCAAATCACCTTTGATTAAGGAGGTAGTTCTAGATGATAATCTATCTCTCAAATTTAATTCAAAATATTGAATATTTTAATGAATCTGGGCTTACTTCCCTTGTTAAACCATTATTTCCCATGTTGAGGAGAAAATTTCAAGTATACATGTTCAATAGGTAAAATCAGTAGTGGTCTTATCCTTTAAAAAAAATACCATTATAAGAAATTAAAAAATTTATAGAAAATATTACAAAAAATCACAATTATTAATAAACCACCAAATCCATTTTTTCTTATTGAAAACTCATATTCTGAAAAGCACTATTTTCTTTCCCAATTTATAGAATATGTACCCTTTTCATAATTATTGTATTATTTTTATTTTTTTGATTATAATGGAAACACTATATTTCTCCAAATTTAATAACTCTTTTTATGTAATTCAATATCATAATCTAATAAGAAATCAATATTTTTTATATTTTTATCATTATCTAGCCTTGACAATATAAAAATCCTTATTCATACATATAAAAAATCACTGAAAAGTGTGTATTAGCTTTAAAAAATGGTATTATAAACTATTGATCACTAAAATTCATTCTCTTTAAAAAACCCATACCGATATACAAAATATAGAGGTTCCAAAATTAAGGTTTTACAAAAACCATTTTTAATACACATGAATACCAATTTAAATTTGTTTTGCAACCCATGATTAAATAATATATAATAATCCAAATATTTACCAATATAATAAAATGAAAATAAATTTAATATAAAAAACTAAATTTTTTATTAAAAATAACACAACATAACACAATCAAATTTACCTAATTAAAAAAATAAATTTCAATTATAAAAAAAATCAATTTATTTTTAAAAAATATATTTTCAAATATAATATTAATTAAACCATCAACATTAAAAACTATTATTTCAATTTAAAATGATAATGGTTACAAAACCACTGATTTATAGTTACATATTTTTATATTAAAATTTTCATTATGTATATAAATTCATTATTTAACAAAATTTACACAATCCAAGTCTATAATAAACCATAATTAATAAAAACAATACACTAAATAAAATAAAAAATTAATAAAAGATATTGGATCCACAAGCCTAGTCCCATCAGTTATAAAAATTCTTAACTTCATGACTCTAAAATCACATAAAGAGATTGAATCCTTCAACCCTTGATATGATTAATGAGGGTTCTCAATCAATAGTAATATATTTATTAATTATAAAAATTCATGTTAGGAATGAATAATGATCAAAATACCATTATAGATACAATAATATATTCAAGATTAAAATATATCAACAAAATCTAACATTTGAACAAGTGTTTATTTGTTCAATACATGAAAGATGATTTTTTATTAAGGGTAAAGAACATAACACCCTGAGACTTTAAGATTTATTTACTATTAAATAAATTTAATCACTTTGATAGCTTGTGATGCATGAAACATGAAGTTTAATGAATTGTGATACTCTGTTAAAATATTATTTAAACATGATAATTATAACCTAGCCATTAGATTGGAAGGTATAAATAAGAATAAATAAATTATTAAATATATATATAGTTTATAAAAATTTATTGGTTATTTATTTATTATAAACAAAAATAATAATCATTTGAAAGTAAAAGATTTTTTTTTGAAAAAGTGTATTTTTTTCAAAGAAAACAATTGTGTCACTTTTTGTGAACTTATGATAAAATTAATAATTGAAATTTTTTGAAAATATATTTGATAAAATTAAATTAATTTTTGAAATCATCATATCAATATTATATTAGGGTGAATCTTTGGGATTTTTCTAAAAGGTTTCATTTTTCGATGAGTAGTGAAAATGCTATTTTTATTGAAAACCAACTTTTCATTTAAATTATTTACAAAGTTAAATTATATTTTAAATTTATTTTAAACTAAAATTAGTTAAATTAAATTATAATAAATATAATTTGGGTCATTGGAAGTATTTTCATATTGATATTTAATATTAAATCCTTCTATTCTTATGAGGATTTTCTTTTGGGAAACCCGCTTTTTTGGTGCATCAGCAAGTATAGTTTTAAATTGGATTCTTCAACTTTTGTGAATTAAATTTGGAAAAATATATTCCATATATTCAATCATAATAATTTATAATATCTAATAAGGCCAACTAATTTTTTACCATTATGAATAGTAAAAGCAGTACAAATTAATTACCATGGTTAAGGTAACAAATTAATTTACCTGGGGGTTAAAAGAAAATGATAAGGGTTAAAATGACCTACCAACTAGTCTAAAACCAATTTTATGGAAATATTTATACTTTATAACCTATAAGGTTCTATAATAAACAATTTTCTAGGCTTGTGTCTTGATAAAAATGTGGGTTTAATTGATTCTTTCTAAAAATTCCATGTGTGTCCTCACCCCGACTTAAAAAAGGCCACACCGTCTCATCTCATCTTCACACTTCCAAAGCTATTTGGTTCAGAAAATCCCAAAAAAATAACTTCCTTATCCATATACCAACATCCTAGAGTCCTTTTTTTATAAAAAATTCATCCTAGTAAGGCTTTTGGTGCAAACCTAAAGAAGTTACCTGAAGAAGATGTAACATCCTCAAATGGGGGTTTTTATTTTATTTTTTTAACCCATGTAGAATATTATTTAAGAATTAAAATACAATAGAACCATTATATACCATATACTGATATTTTATTATGTTAATATAATAACCTCCATCCATCTCTAATTCCCTAAAATGGAAAATGAAACCATTGATCCTGTGTATGGCAGAGTACTGCCTCGCGAACCGATGTAAATCGTTTTCCATCGACACATATCATGATTAGATATAATGATGTATTTAATGTTTATATATAATATTTATTATTTAATTATAGATATTTAATTAAAATATAACATACACCTTCTTACATTTCATTCTGGTTAAAATATGATAACGTCGCTTGTGTGTACGAGGGACTACCACCTCATGAAGCAATGTGATTCATTTTTTACTTATGGTTTACATGGAAAGTAATAAAGATAAATTTAATGAATATATATTATATATATGGAATGATATAAATTATTTAAATTTAATATATCATACTCTCCTTTACCTTATCACTCATTAGGGGAATGATATTATCTCTCGTGTATACGTACAACAAACTATCCCCACAAAGTGATGTGACTCATTTTCTATGCCCATGTTTTGAGAATAGTATAATAATGTATATAATGAATAAATATGATATTTATATTATTATTATCATTCTATAGTGTTGGTCGGAGTAAGACATGCAATAGGGGGTGAATTGAGTTCCTTAAAAATTTATGTTAAAAAGTTTACTTAAAATATTCCCCCAATTTAAACTAAAACAAGCTAGTTAATCAAGGTAATGAAATTATAATAGTTTGATTGTTCAAATAACTTCTCAAGAGATTGATTAATTCTTAGTAGTTTCAATATGAGATATTGATACAAAATTTTAAACATCTCTAATAAGGAAAATAGTTATAACTACTATCCAAGAATAAATATCAAAGTAAAATTTAGTTTTCTAAAATATTAGTTAAAATAGAGAAAAACCAAATTGAAAGTCAGAGTGGATAAAACAAGTGGTTCAGTATTAAGACGAGACCAAATCCACTTCTCTTGGTGATTACATGAAACCAAGAAATATATTTAAAATAGGCTTTGATCCACACCCTGGATCGGGGTTAATAACAATACATAGAACTATCCTGGTCACAAGACACATTCCACTGTTCTTTATGGGAAAACAAACAATATGGTCACACAGGACCTCTTCCATAGTTACACGTGGGTAAAATAAAGTGTAGAAAAATATTTAAGTTATGATATATTTTATCCTCTATTTTAATGCACAAGAAAAAGTGTGTTTTAATAAAGAAACACACTCTTATCGACAAGTAATAAAAACAATACACAGTAGAGAAAAGATGATGAAAAAGGGTTAGAAATTCTCTAAGTGTCTTTCTATGAAGATTTGGACTTACAAGATGTAGAAGATGTGATTTTTGAGTCCTCTTGTGGAAACAGAGTATCGCAAGTCTTCTTCTCTGGTTTCTAGTTCGATGAGATATGCTTTGTATCTCTTGTTCTTATTAGAGTTTTTGCTATGAGTATGTTTGAGGTTATGATCTATAGAAGTTGAACCTTTTTGAATTGAGAGTTATTAATGTGTTCTTCAGAATATGTGTTCAACTCTTTTTTCTCATGCATCCAACTTCTTTAACTATTTGTTTAACTATGTATCTCTTTCACCACCATGTATTTTATCTTTAGTTTATCTTTGTTATGGACGATAGGGAGGACAATATCTACACCTCATACCTTTTACTATCAGGTTACATGTCTACAAAAAAATCATTAATTATGTTAGTGCCATTAATTGACTCAAATATGACTGTTATAAATATCTTTTAAATTTAATTTAAAACAACAGAAAAAATGGTTAAGTATGGAACATTGTAACATTTTTGGTGTCTGGTCCTTTTAGAATTTCGGAATCAGTGAGAGTAAAATGATAGATAAGTGGTGTCTCAGGTAATGGTGTCCCGTAATTTACAAATTCTGAATGGTGTGCTGTTACGATGTCTTGAAGATGGTAGAAAGGAACCAGTGTCACATGCTTTATGAAATATGGAACTAATTATGGTGCCAAATTAACTATGTCTAGATTACAGTGTCTGATTCATGGTGTTTGGATGATAGTGTCTAAGTCACGCTGTCTGAGTCGAGGTGTTTGAGTCACGATGTCTGAATCATGGTGTCTAAGTTACGGTGGAAAATATTTTTCCAAAATCTAGAATCAGTGGCAGACTTATAGTTTCTCAGACTTAGCCAAATATCTGTAAACTGTACGATTTGTGAAATTTTGAATCAGGATATTGTGAGAGTTTAGACCATGAGTTATATGAATTAAACCATAAGGAGTCCAACAATCTCCAAACATGATTTATGATATGGTAAACATAATTAACATGATTTTTGATCATTAAAACATAAGGAGTCCAACAATATCCCCCTTTTTGATGATCAAAAATCATGGAAGTTATTATCCATATATTTTAATATTTATTTTTCTTATATTATTTATCCTACTTTTCAGATTATCAAAAAGATAAAAAGAAAAAGAAAATAAATAATTAATGAAGGTAAGAAAGAAAATAAATAATAGTGGTGCACATTTTATTGGATAGAAAGGTAAATTTCATTACAAGCATAATAAAACATACAACACATCCCTATCAAAATGCATCCCTCACTTCTCTTTAGAGCCAATAGTATTCTCTTTTCCCTAGGAAGAAACATTAGGATTATCCATAAGAGTATAAATAGAAGTGGTAGAAGGGATTGATCCAATTGTGAGAGAAGGAAGAGACACTCTATTAAAGACATAGGGTGCTAGAGTTGGATTTGTTAAAGACTGATTCAAGGTTTCTTCACTAATAATTGGTCTAATATGGCTCAGATCTTGAGATATAGACATGGTAGTAGGAGAAAATTTAGTGGAGGAGGAAGGCGTTGAACTTGGCCACAAAGGGGCTGCTGTTGGAGCCACTATAGTGGTACTTTTCACATGGGGATAAGACTTTAATAAATTAATAAAATAAATAATGATATCAACTCTACACTGCATATCCTTCTCAAATTTATCTTTTTTCTCCAAAAAATTGTCCAACAGAAGAGTGAATTCTTTTAGATTTCCAACTTGAGTCTTGAAGGTTTTAGTGATATTTTTTTTCTTCAAATTTCCTACATGGTACTTGAAGTGATTGGTCAGATCATGATTAGAATAAATTCTATTGAAGTATACTTCCACCTTCTCAAAGAGTTATTCTTGAGAACCATTGACAATATTTGAATGAATCCTTACCAAGTCAAGAACTTGATCACAATTCTTGATGACATCAGAGAAACCTTCCTTATCAATACCACTCAATACAGACTGATGTTTTTCTTTAACAACTATTTTGATCAGTTCACTGTCTATAGGATGAGATGATTATCTTGAGGTATTTCAATCTATAATAGTAGAGGTGAGAGACTTAAGTTTATTTATAACCTTTTGTAAACATCCCTTATACTCATTAGTCAGCTTGTTAAGACCAACAACTAGAGAACCCATATCACTGACCATCTTGGTGTTTCTCTCAGCCACTTTTTCATTTAATGTAGCCAGAGTTTGTTTGATTAGAGATAAAACCTTATATGGGAGTTGATCAACAATTTTCTAAACATGATTAGTGACAGGATATTGACCATATTGCACAAATTTCTGCATATCTTCAACCATGGATTTTAGAGACTTCACCTCATCACTTAAATGGTTGTTCTCAATCCTTCTTGAATTTCATGAAACCTTTTTGGATGAATCTTCCATATTATTTTCTCCAGCAGTAGGGAATCATCTATTTCGACGAGATTAGTCTCTAAAGCAGGATATGATTCCAAGATCTTTTCAAATCTAGTAAACAAGGTGGTTCCAAAAGTTTTCAGATCCCTGTGACTGACAACATCAGAAGATTCTTGAGAAGGTTTAGTATTAGGTACTAAAAAATGTTAAGGTTTATTAGTAGAGGTTAATTATATGGAATAAATTGGTTTCAATTGAAACATAGTAGAAAGATCTATGCCTTTTACCAAGGCCTATTGGGTACTGTCCACATCAAAATAACTAAGAAACCTGTACCAGGTATCCACAGAGCTTTGGTCAATAGGATTGGGAACTTGAACACTTTATAAACTAGGGTGATGCTCCCCCAAAATAGGTTCATTTATTTTTGTATTAAGAGACTCAATCTATTGAACCATTTCCAAATTATCAGCATTGTTTGGATCACTCATCTCTTTTCTAGCTAGCTGAAAGGCCTGTTCCCTTCTTTCCTCAACAGAAAGGATTATTTCAAGTTTAACTTATTGTTCTGACTGTTCCATAGAATCAACCTATATCTCAACAGAAGGATCCATAGGTTATTTTAAATGTTCCTTATAAATATATTGTTCTTTCACAAAAGTAACTAGTCCTTTTTTAATAAGAAATTTTCCAGAAACTATCTCTATAACATTTACTTTTTTGAGGAATAGGTAGGCCACTGTCTTCCTAATACAAGATAGTTCCTTCCTCGGGTGAAGCTTCTACATCTTATACTTCTTCACCTGAGTATTCATCTAATTCATCTAGTTCTAAACTAGGTTAATATTCATTATTAGGTCTTAAAAGATTCTCAATTGTATTTAACTTTTAATAAATATTTTCATTATCTTCCACCCAAGACTTTTTCCAAGGATTCCATCAAATTTTCATCCTTATAATTGTATCCTTTGAGATAAAAAACTCATATTACTAAATTAATTCTTCATTTGGACCAACTAATCCTTTGGAAATCAACATTGCAGAAATTATCCTTGAATAAAACAAATATTTTGATTTTGAAGTTATCTTGATCATTTAACACATGTGAAGTATAACATACTTACACAGATTGATCTTATTCTCGTTCTTCATAAGATGTATCAAGAACAATTATTGATACTTAAGGG
This sequence comes from Viscum album, assembly GCA_963277665.1. Lineage (NCBI taxonomy): Eukaryota > Viridiplantae > Streptophyta > Magnoliopsida > Santalales > Viscaceae > Viscum > Viscum album. Next base: position 196,894,621 of record OY728133.1, on the reverse strand, counting down.
TAGAAAAATATATTTTTCCTGTATAAATAAAATTTTGAATAAACTTAAATAACAACCTTGTATCACCATCAAGATCAGCTGTAATTTCCCTTCTCTTCTTCTTATTTCTAGTCAGACTACAAAGAACCTGTTTTAGGCTAAACACATCACTATTAGGAGGAGTACCTCTTTGGTAATCCTTAAAAATTATTTTATGAGATATTAATAAGTAGAAAACCCATATACTTGAAGAAAAGTTACATCTTTGACCTTTTACCCAGTTTCTTACAACAAAATCAACTTTAGAGTTGAACAAGAACCGAACATAATGATAAAACTGTGAAACAAGATTCAGATAAATCAGCCTTTTCTCTTTTATGAACCCATAAAGCTATCCCTATTCTTCCAGAACTTTCTAAATGAGTGACTTACTTTTTAGAAACCACTTCAGAAATACTTTTTTCTCTGGAAATACTATTCTATTAGCAAGGCCTGGATTCATTTGTCCCTCAGGCACTATTTTCAGATTATTTTTCACTTTCTTCTGAGACTTGTGCTTCTTAGAAGTTGATGAAGATGGATGCTTCATTCTGGGCATCCAACATGGGTTTGATAAAGATAAAGGGTTTAAATAGGGCTATAAGTTTGAGAGATAAGGGTTTCAGTTCTAATAGAAGAGAGATAGAGTGAAGAGAAGAGTGAAAAATATCAGGTTTTTATCATTTAGGGATTTGAAACATCACAATCACAGATACATGGCATAAAAAAAATAACATAATCAATATAGTGATATGGGAAAGGAAATTATAAAATATAAATCTAAGTCATTATGGTGAGACTGGAATAGGTTTTCATAGTGTAATGATTATGGTGTGACTCTAAATGGTGAAACTGTATCACTGAGACAATAAGTATGAGACAGTAACCGAGAGACAGTAACCGTGAGACCGTAAGTGTGGGATAGTAACTTCAAGACAATAACTTATGAAACCATGAATCATGAAACTATAAACTGTGAAATAATAAACTATTTACTTAAGGATTACCATTCCTAACTCATATATGATGTAATTTATTTTTTCAGAAATTAATGGATTGGTGAATATATCAGCAAGTAGATGTTTAGTTCCAATGAATCCCAAAGTTATATCAACTTTTTGATAATTATCTCTCAAAAAGTGATTTCTTATATCAATGTTCTTTGTTCTAGAATTTGAAAAAGGATTATTTTAAATTATAATAGCAACTGCATTGTCACAATTTATAGGTACATGTATTAATTGATATTCATAATCTAGTAAAGTAGGTTTCATCCACAAAATTTTTTCACAAAAACTACCAATAGCTATGTATTTAGATTTGGAAGTAGATAATGAAACAAAACATTGTTTCTTACTACACCATGATATTAGAGACTGAACTAAAAACTAACATGTTTTAGAGGTGATTTTTCTATCTAACTTACAAACAACAAAATCATCATCTAAAGAGCTAAGTCAAATGATTTTCATCTAGGATAAAATAGTCCAAAATTGGTTGTATGTTTAAGGTATTTGAAAATCATTTTAACAGTATTTAAATGAGACTCTTTGGAATTTTCATGAAAATGTGCACACATGAAAACACTAAACATAATATCAGTCTGCCTAGCGGTTAAGTAGAGTAAACTTCCAATCATTCCTCTATAAGTGGTTTGATCAAAAAATTTACCATTTTCATCAAGATCCAACTTATAGTTAGTACTCATTAGAGTATCACTACTTTAAGTCCTATCCAAGTCACGAAATTTTATAAGATCTTTAATACATTTTCCTTGATTTAAAATAATACCTTCTTTATTTTGAAAGATTTGAAATCCAAGAAATAATTTTAGTTAACCCATTAAACTCATTTCAAATTTATTTTCCATCATATTTAAAAAATCAATACATAAATAATTTTCTGAAGATCCAAAAATATTATCATCAACAAAGATTTGAAAAACTAAAAAATCCTTATAAATTTGTTTTATAAAAAGAGTAGGATCAACTATACCTTTTGTAAAACCTTCAGAAATTAAAAAATTACATAATCTATCATACCAAGATCTTGGATCTTATTTTATACCATATAATTTTTATCTTAATTTAAAAACGGGACTTAAAAAGTGAGGATTTTTAAAAGAAGAGGGTTGTTCAACAAAAAAATCCTCAACAATTTACACATTTAGGAATGAACTCTTGATATCCACTTGACAATGTTTGAAATTTAGATATGTTGAATATGAAAGAAAGATTCTAATGGCTTCAAATCTATCTACTAGTGTAATGGTTTCTTCATAGTCAATTCCTTTTTCTTGAATATAACCTTGTGCAACTAATCTAGCTTCATTTCTAACTATGTTACTGGCTTCATCTACTTTGTTCCTGAACACCCATTTAGTGCCTATGGTCAAGGTGTATTTGGCTATATCCACAATTTTCCAAAGTTTATTCCTTTCAAACTTATTTAACTACTCTTGCATATCCATCACCAAAAACTCATCATTGATAGCATCATTGATTTTTTAGGTTCAAGCTATGACAAGAAAGATTAATGTTCAACCTTATTTCTAAGATAAACTCTAACATGTGGTCCTTTATCTAAATCTCTAACAATCACAAATAAAGTATGGTTCTTAAGAGTTTTAACAGCTCTAGAAAAAGAAGGGATAGTAATTTTAGTTTCTTCAATAGTTTTGGGTTCATTATGGCTTGAATCTACAAAATTTCCAAAACTAGAAGTTTTAACAGATTCCTTTACAAGATGCTCAGAAGCTTTATCAGTAATGTCCAGATTTGGCATATCATCCTCAAGATTCTCTAGGGAGGTCTTAGGTTCATGTGGACATGTTTAAACAAATTTTAAATGCAAATATTCTTCTACACATTTGGTTCTTTTGTTAAAGACTTTATAGGATTTACAAGATATTGAATATCCTTGAAAAATTACTTCATCACTCTTGGATGTAAACTAATCAATGTTATATTTAGTATTAAGAATATAGACCTTTCATCCAAAAACCTTGATCTAAACAACCTTGGGTTTTCTATTTTTCCACAACTCATTGGGAGTTATTTTAAGAACAGGTCTGATTAACACTCTGTTAATAATATAGCATGCTCTATTGAAAGATTTTTCCCAAAAGTAAATAGGTAATTCATACTCACTAAGCATAGTTCTAACAAGTTCTTATAAAATTCTTATTTCTTCTTTCTACGACTCTATTTTGTTGAGGTGTCTTAGGGGTAGGGATGTTCTGACTATAGCTATTTTTTGAGAAAATGATTCAAACTCTTGATTTTCAATCTCATGAACATGGTCACTTCTTATAGATTTAATTCAAAGTCCACAATGATTTTCTATAGTACTAGAATACTTGGTAAAATTAGAGAAGGATTCACTTTTGTGAGCTAACAAGAAGGTCCAAGTATACCTAGAATAGTCATCTACAAGAATGTAAACATAGTGCTTCCAATTTAAACTAAAAAATCTAGATAGTCCAAACAAATCAATGTGAACCAACTTGATAGGTTGAGAAGTTGAAACTTATTTCCTTGGTTTGAAAGATATTTTTTACTGTTTACCTTTTTGACAAGGATTACATACTTTATCATTTGGAAACTCAAGTTTGGGTAGGTCCTTGACGAAAACGTTTCTAGTAATATTTCAAAGAGATTGTATATTGTAGTTTCTTGAAATTCTATGAAAAAGAAAAGAATCTTTGTGAAATACACTTAAGAATGAAACATTTGAGAAAATAAAGAATCTAGATTAATAACACAAACATTTACATTACTAAAAGAAGAAGATATTAATTCATTCTTAGAATTAAAAACATTTCAAGAACCATTTTAAAATTTAACATGAAATCCATCATCACAGAGTTCTGAAATTCCAAGAAGATTATATTTCCATACATTAACAAAAAGTACCTTAGAAATTAAAACTGAGTTATAGTTACCAATCTGGCCGCATCCAATTATTTTTCATTTAGCATTGTCACCAAAGGTTACATGCAAACCATCAATCTTTATTAAATTCATGAAGCATGAGTAATATCTTATCATGTGTCTTGAACACCCAATGTCCAAGTACCATAAACTTTTACAGGATCTCTTATAACAACTTTCCTATAAAATAATCAAACAAAAATAGATTTTGGTACCCAGATTTTTTTGGGTTCGGTAACATTAGTAATCATTGCTTTAGAAACCCACATATTCTTCATGGATTTACTATAAGAATTATGTAACATATTTGAAAAATAATGTTTATTTAGTCTAGAAAAACAAGAGGAAGTAAAATATTTTCCATAACTAGAACAAGAAGAAAAATATTCATTTTTAGGTAGAAAAACCGATTTTCTAGATGTAGTTACAAACTTCTTTTTGGAGAGATTTCTTTTCCCATGTTAGCATCCTATACCAGTAGTGTATCTAAGGGAATTTTTTTACCAAGGATTTGTGTAATTGTATTTTTTCCATTGGTAAATTTATCTTGGTCATTTTTCAATTTCTCATTAGACAACTTCAGTTCATTGTTCTCTTTGAGTTATTGAACATTTTTATCCTTATCTACAATAAGTTTAGATTTGATAGTAGTAGTCAAGGCATGCTGTTTCTTCGAATATTTGTATTTATATTTTAGTTCATTACAAGTTTCATCAAGCATATTATAATATTCAAATACTTTATCATTTTTCATATTTTTAGAATCACTTTTATATCCAGAATAATAGGAATTTTGTACAGGAGAATCAAAGGTTACCTCAGATGTGTTTTTCATAAAACACATATTAGATTTGTCAGACTTCTCATCATGTGAAGACTCTAAGCCACTTGAGGTATCCTTAGAAAGATTCCAAGTTTCCTTCATGGACTTTTTATACTTTCAATTTTTTTCCTCAAATCTATTCTTATATTTTAACTTAGGATAATCAGCCTTTAAATGTGATTTTATTTACATTCATAATATACTATTTCATAATATTTTTCAATTATTTTTCAATCCTTGTTCCTGTTTTCCTTGTGATCATATCTTCCTTTGAAGTTATGCTTTCTGAAAAATTTCTTTCTTCTATAAAACTTATTAAATCATATTACTAATTGAGCTATTTCATCATCACTGTTTGGTGATTATTGTTCACTATTGGAACTTTCTGTAGGGGCTTGTAATTTCCCCTTTTCGTTTTCTTTAGTTTTAGAAGTTGTGGTTTTGAAGGCCATTGACTTTCTCTTCGGTTCATCTCCATCTTCCTTGTTGACTTTTAATTCATCCCCATACATCCTCAAATTTCTTATCATCTCTTGGAATAGTAGCTTGCTAATATCACACGAATCTCTAATTGAGACAGAAGTCCCTCTCCAGCTATCTGGTAAGTATATGAGTATTCTCTTAATTTTCTCCTTGGCTACAACATCTCTTCCTAGAGAGATCATTGTATTCACAATTTCATTAAACCTAATATAAATATCAGAAATAGGCTAATTAGAATTTATTTAAATTTTATTATTTTTAATAGTATATTTTTTTAAGTCTTATTTCCTTAACACTATAGGTTCCTTCATGTGAAACAAATAAATTATCCCAAATTTCATGGGCTGCTTTACATGCATAAATTCTATTAAAATATTCATATCCTAAAAAAAATTATAAGGAATTCATGGATTCATAATTATTATTATTAGAATCCTTATTTGGGTCATCCAAAGTGTTATTATCAGTAGTAGGAATATTATATTCATCTATAATAGAAGACCAAATCTCAAAACCCATACTTTCTAAGAGAATTATCATTTTAATTTTCCATTGTCAACAATTTTTTCCATTATAGAATAGAGGTCTATTAGAAGAAACAACTTCCAATACATTATCCATAATAAAGAAATAAACTTTTAAATATATATAAATTTAGAACTAAAAGAAATTTAAAGATATTTAAAATACAACTAAAATCACAGTTGAAAATGATTTTAAATAGATTATAATTTAAACTTTTTAATAGAGAGATTTTAAAAACTCCTATGATACCAAATGTTGTTTGGAGTAGGACACTCAAGAGGGGGGTGGGGTAATTGAGTTCCTATAAAAATTTATGTTAAAAAGTTTTCTTAAAATATTCATCCAATTAAAACTAAAACAAGCTTGTTAATCAAGGTAATGAAATTATAATAGTTTGAATCTTCAAATAGCTTCTCAGAAGATTGATTAATTATCAGTAGTATCAATATGAGATATTGATACAACTTTTGAAACTAATATAATAAGGAAAAACAATTATTACTACCATCAAAGACTAACTATCAAAGTAAAACTTATTTTTCTAAAATACTAGTTAAAATAGGGAAAAATTAATTTTAAAGTCACAGAGGATATAAAAAGTGGTTCAGTCTCAATTCGAGACCTAATACACTTCTCTTGGTGGTCACCTACCATAAAGAAATATATATAAAATAGTATTTGATCCACACCCTAGATTGGGGTAAACAATAGTACACAAGACTATCCAGGCCAAAAGACCTCTTCCACTGTTCTTCATGGGAAAACAAACAACTAGGTCACACTGGACCTCTTCCATAGTTACATGTGGGAAAAAAGTGTAAAAGAATATTTAAGTGAGGATGTCTTTTATCTTTTAGTTTAATATAGGAGACAAAGTGTGTTTTAAAACAGTCACAAACCCTACTCAAAAATTAATAAAAACAATACACATTATAGAAAAGATTATTAGAAAGGGCTAGAAATGCTCTAAGTGTTTTTCTATGCAGCTCTGGACTTGTAGGATGTAACAGATGTAATTTTCGAGTCCTATTGTGGGAAAAAGGATCATAAGTCTCTTTCTATGGTTTCTAGTTTGATGATATATTCTTTATATCTATTATTATTCTTAGATTTTCTTCTGCGAGGATGTTTGGGGTTATGATCTGCAATAGTTCAAGCATTTTGAATCGAGAGTTCTTCATGTGTTATTCAGTATATGTGTTCTTCTCTTTTTTTGAATGAATTAAACTTCTATAACTATTTATCTAAATATAAATATTTTCACCAGAACATATTTTTTCTTAAATGTGTATTTGTTATGGATGATAGAGAGCACAATTTCTACACCTCATACCTCATAGTGTCTGGTTAAATGTCTATAAAATATCATTAATTATGTTAGTGTCATTAAATGAATCAAATATGACCATTACAAATAATTTTTAAATTTAATTGAAAATAATCGAAAAAATGGTTATGTATGGAATGATGTTATAGTTGCGGTGTCTGGTCCTTTGAAAATTCTAGATTCAGTGAGACTATGATGTCAGATAAGCGGTGTCTCAGGTAATGGTGTCTAGACCTAAGAACATTCTGAACAATGTCTTGTTATGATGTCTTAGAGATGGTAATAAGGAACCGGTGTCACAGGTTTTATGAAATCTTGAACTGGTTATGGTGTCAGAGTCACAATGTCTAGATTATGGTGTTTGAGTCATGCTGTATGGATTACGGTGTCCAAGTCACATTATCTATGTCACAGTGTCTAAGTTATGGTGTTCAGGACTTATCCAAAATCCAGAACTCGTGTCAGACTTATAATTTCTCATACTTAGCCAAATATATATAAACTCTACGATTTGTGAGATTTCGAATCAGTATCTTATGAGAGTTTAGACCATGAATTTTAAATATTTGACTATAAAGAAACCAAAAATCTACATACATGATTTGTGATATGATGATCATGATTAACATGATTTGTTAGCATTAAAATATGAAAAGTGCAACAATCTCCCCCCTTTTGATGATAAAATATCATTGAAGTTATTAGCCATATATTTTAATAACACATTTTCATATTTTATTTATCCCCCTTTTAGTATTATCAAAAATAGAATAAGAAAAATAAAATAAATACTGAATGAAGGTAAGAAAAAATACAAAAAACAATGGTGCACATTATATTGGATAGAAAGATAAAGTTAATTACAAGCATAATGAAACATACAACACATCCCTATAAAAATACATCCTTTAGGTCTCATCAGAGCCAGTAGTCTTCTATTTTCCCTTGAAAAAAACATCAGGGGGAGCCATAGGAGCAGAATTAGAAGTGGTAGAATGGATTGATCCAATTGCGAGAGAAGGAATAGTCACTCCTTCAAAGAAATAGGGTGCTAGAGTTGGTTTGATTAAAGGCCGAAGCAAGGTTTTTTAACTAATAATTGGTATGATCCGGATTAGATCATGAGAGATAGAATTGGGAGTATGAGAAAAGGTAGTGGAGGAGGAAGGGGTTGAACCATGATACAAAGGGGCAGCTGCATGAGTAATTATGGAATTACTTTTCACATGTAGATAATTCTTGAAAAAGCTTGATTATATCAGTAATGATCTCATCTCTATAATACATAGCCTTATTGAAGTCATATTTTTTCTCCAAAAATTTTTCCAATAGAGGAGTTTAGTATTTCAGATTCTAAACTTGAGTCATAAAGGCTTGAGTGAAAGGAGGAATTTGAAAATTTTCTACAAGGTACTAGAAGAGATTTGTTATATCATGCTTAGAATAAATTCTGTTGAAGTGGAAGTCCAACTTCTTAAAGATTTATTCTTTAAAATAATTGGAATTCTTTGAATTAATCCTTACCAAGTCAAGAACCCATTCACTATGCTTGATGAGAGTAGAGAAACCTTCCTTATCAATACCGCTCAATACTGACTGAAGTTCTTCTTTAACAACTGTTCTGATCAGTTTACTATCCATAGGCTTAGATGACCGTCTAGAGGCAGTTTAAGCTGTAACAATAGAGGTGAGAGACTTAAGTTGATTTAGAACCTTTTGTAAACATACATTATACTCATCAGTCAGCTTGTTAAAAAAAACTATCGCACACATCTCACTGACCATCTTGGTGTTTCTCTAAGACAATTTTTCATTTACAATTGCTATAGTTAGTTGAATCATAGATACAAACTTCTATGGGAGTTGATAAAAACTTTCATCAATATGATGAGAAATAAGAGCTTGAATAGTTTTCATTACTTTCTGTATATCTTCGACCATAGATTTTAGAGACTTAACCACATCACTTAACTATTTGATATCAATCCTGAATTCTTGAATTACATCAAGAATTTTTAGTTGAATATACCATATGATTTTCTCCAACAACAGGGCATCATCTATTTCTCTGAGATTATCCACTGATGTAGGTTGTGACGTCAATATATTTTCAAATCTAGCTAACAAGGTGGTTCCAAAAGCTTTCAGATCACTATGACTCACAATATCAAAATATTCTTAAGTAGGTTCATGAATATGAACTGAAATAGGTTGAAGATCCTTAGTAGAGGTTACTTCTATGGTAGAAATTTATTTCAATTAAAACATAGTGGAAGGATCTATGCCTTTTCCCAAGGCCTCTTGGGTATTTTCCACATCAAAATAATTAAGAAACCTATACAAGGTATCTATAGAGCTTTGGTCAATTGGATTGGGAACTTGAACAATTTATAAACTGTGGTGCGGCTCCCCCTCAACTAGTGCACCTATTCTAGGAATAAGAGACTCATCTCTTGACCTATTTCCAAATTCTCATCATTTTTAGGCTCACCTATCTATTTTCTAACTAGCTTAAAAGAATATTCCATTATTTTATCAACAGATAGGATTATTTATGGTTCATATTGTTCTTCTAACTATTCCACAATAGAAACCTATTTATCAACATCAAGATCTATATATTGTTTTAAATGTTCCTCAAGAACAACTTGTCCTTCCACACAAGCAGCTAGTCATTTTTCGGCAACAATTTTTCCATCAACTATCTCTTCTACAATTACTTTTTTGTGGAAAAGGTAGGCCACTGTCTTGTTTATCTAATACAGTTCTTTCTTTAGGAGAAGCTACTACATCTTCTATTTTTTCACTTGAGTATTCAACTAATTCATCTGGTTCAAAAATAGGGTCAAATTTTTCTTTGGTCTTTAAGGATTCTCAATTATATTGAACTTTTCAAAAATTCTATCATTATCTTATACCCAAGACTTTTTCCAAGGATTCCAACTAATTTTCTTCCTTCTAATTGTATTTTTTGAAATAAAAAACTCATAATCATCAATTAATTATTCATTTGGACCAACTACTCCTTTGGAAATCAATAATGTTGAAATTAACCTTGAATAAAACAAAGAAGTTTATTTCAAAGTTGTCTTGATCATTTCAAACATGTGAAGTATAATATACTTACATAGATTGATATTATTCCCATTATTCATAAGATGTATCAAGAATACATCTTAATACTTAAGGGTAGAAAAATATATTTTTATTGGAAAAATAATATTTTGAATAAACTTAAATTATATCCTCGTCTCACCATCCATCTCAACTACAATTTCCATTATATTCTTCTTATTTCTAGTCAGACTGCCAAGAGCCTATTCTAGGATAAACACATCACTAGGAGGAAGAGGACCTCTTTGGTAATCCTCAAAAATTCCTTCATGAGGTATTCCTTGGAAAGAAGCCCATAGCCTTGAACAAAAGGTACATCTTTGGCCTTTTAACTAGATTCTTACAACAAAATCATCTTCAGAGTTGAAAGAAAACTAAACATTATAATAAAACTGAGAAACAAGATTTGAATAAATAAGTTTGTTCCCTTTTGTGAACCATTCTAGACATCCCTATTCTTTTAGTACTTTCAAAATGAGTGACTTACTTTTCATTAACCACTTCATACAAACTTATTTCTCTAGAACTACTATTCTATCCGTAAGGCCTGTATTCAGTGGTCCCTCATGCACTATTTTCTTAGTATTTCTCACATTATTCTAAGTCCTAAACTTCTCAGGATTCGATAAAGATGAATGATTCATTCTGGGCATCCAACGTGGGTTCGATAAAGATTAAGGGTTGAAGGAGGGATATCAGTTTGTGAGAAAAGGGTTTTGATTTTAAGAGAAGAGACCTTGAGTGAAGAGAAGAGTATAAAATATTGAGGTTTTTATCATTTATGGATTTCAAACATCGTAAACACAAATATGTGGCATAAAAACAATAATATAATGGATAAATTTATATGGGAAAGGAAGTTATAAAAATAGAAATATAAGTCATTACTATGAGACTGAAACAAGTCATCACAATGTTTTCATTACAATGTAACTCAAAATAGTGTGACCGTATCATTGAGAGAGCTATTATAAGATAGTAAACAAGAGAAAATAACTATGATACCATAAGTTCTAGATAGTAACTTCAATACAATAACTTGTGAAATCATGAATCATGAAATTTTAAACTATGAAACAATAAACTATTAACTTAAGGATTTTCATTCCTAATTCATGTAGGATATAATTTATAATTTCTAAATTTAATGGCTTAGTGAATATATCAGCAAGATGATGTTCAATGCAAATGAATTCCAAAGTGATATCACATTTTTTATAACTATATCTCAAAAAGTGGTGTCGTAAATCAATGTTATTTGTTCTAGAATGTGAAAATGGATTCTTTGAAATTTTAATAGAACTTGTATTATCACAATTTATAGGTACTTTTCTAAATTGATATCCATAGTCTAGTAAAGTGTGTTTAATCTACAAAATTTGTGCACAAAAACTACTAGCATCTATGTATTCAGCTTTCACAGTAGTTAATGTAATAAAATTTTGTTTCTTACTGTACCATGATATATAATACATGAATAAAAAGTGACATATTCTAAATGCTCTTTTTCTATCTAACTTACAACCACTAAAATCAGCATCTGAAAAGATAACTAAGTCAAATGATTTTCCTATAAGATAAAACAGTTCAAAATTGGTTCTATGTTTGAGGTATTTGAAAATCATTTTAACATATTTCAAATGAGACTCTTTGGGGTTTTCTTGAAAATATGTACACATGAAAACACTAAACATAATATTAGGCCAACTAAAAGTTAGGTAGAGTAAACTTCCAATCATTGCTATATAAGTGGATTGATCAACATATTTACTATTTTCATCAAGATCTAACTTACTAGTAGTACTCATTGGAGTATCACTGCTTTTAGTATTATCTAAGCCAAAAGTTTTTATAATATCTTTAGTATATTTTCTTTGATTTAAAATAATACCTTATTTATTTTGAAATATTTGATATCCAAGAAAGAATTTTAGTTCACGCATTAAACTCATTTCAAATTCATTTTTCATCTTGTTTGAAAAATTATTACATAAATAATTTTGTGAAGATCCAAAAATAATATTATCAACATAGATTTGAACAACTAAAAAATCCTTAGAAATTAATTTTATAAAAAGAGTAGGATCAGCTAAATATTTTTTAAAACCTTTAGAAATAAGAAAATTACTTAACCTATCATAACAAGCTCTTGGATCTTTTTTAAAACAATATATTGTTTTTTTTAATTTAAAAACATGATTTGGAAAGTGAGGATTTGTAAAACCAGGGGATTTTCAACAAAATTATCCTCAACTATATACCCATTTAGGAATGCACTCTTAACATCCATTTGATAAAGTTTGAAATTTATATATGCTGCATATGCAAGAAAGATTCTAATGGATTCAAGTATAGATATTGGTGCAAATGTTTCTTTATAGTCAATTCCTTCTTCTTGACTATAACCTTGTGCAACAAATCTAGTTTTGTTTCTAACCTTGTAAACAACTTCATCTATTTTGTTCCTGAACACCCATTTAGTGCCTATGGTGAAGGTGTCTTTGGGTCTATCCACAACTTTACAAACATTATTCTTTTCAAACTGATTTAGATCCTTTTGCATATCCATCACCCAAAACTCATAATCGACAGTATCATTAATGTTTTTAGGTTCAATTTGTGTTAAGAAAGTTTTATGTTCAACCTAATTTCTAAGAGAATCTATAGTATGTGTTCACTTATCTAAATATCCAAAAACATCATCTAAAGGATGGTTCTTAAGAGTTCTAACAACTCTAGAAAAAGAAGGTCTAGTAATTTCAGGTACTTCAATAGGTTTGGGTTCATTATGGCTTGAATCTATAGAATTTATAGAACTGGTAGTTTTAACAGATTCCTTTATAAGATGGTTAGAATATTTATCAATACTGTCTAGATTTGACATATCATCCTCAAGATTCTCTAGGGAGGTCTTAGGTTCATGTGGATCTGTTTCATAAAATTTGACATGCACAAATTCTTCCACACATTTGGTTATTTTGTTAAAGACTATATATGAATTACTAGATATTTAATATCCTAGAAAAATTCCTTCATCACCCTTTTAGGAAAACATACCAAGATTGTCCTTAGTATTAAGAATATAGACCTTTCCACCAAAAACATTGAAGTAATTAACCTAGGGTTTTTTATTGGTCTATAAATCAGAGGGATTTATTTCATGAATGGGCCTTACTAACACTCTGTTAATAATTTAGCATGTGGAATTAACAACTTTTCCCCAAAAGTAAATAGTTAATTCATACTCACTAAGCATAGTTCTAGAAATTTCTTGTAATTTTCTATTTATTCTTTATATAACTCCATTTTGTTTAGGTTTCCAAGGGGCAGAGAAGTTATGATTGTATCTATTTTTTGAAAAAAAAGGATTCAAACTCTTGATTTTAAAACTCATGACCACAATCTCTTCTTAGAGATTTAATTTTATGTCCACTAAGATTTTATACAAACCTATAATACTTGGTAAAATGAGAGCAGAATTCACTTTTGTGAGAAAAGAAGGACTAAATATACCTAGAATAGTCATCTACAAGAACATAAACATAGTTATTCCCATTTAAACTAGAAAATTTATATGGTCTAAAAAAATCCATGTGAACTAAATTGAGAGGTTGAGAAGTTGAAACTTCTTTCTTTGGTTTGAAAGATATTTTGTGGTGTTTACCCTTTTGACAAGGATTATAAACTTTATTATTTGAAAATTCATGTTTAGGAAAGTCCTTGACTAAAACTTTTCTAGTATGATTTTCAAGAGAGTGTATATTACTGTGTCCTAATATTCTATTCCAAAGAGAAAACTCTTTATGAAATACACTTAAGTATGAAACATTTTGAAAAATTATAGAATCTAGATTAACAAAATAAACATTTTTATTTCTAAAATCATAAAATATTAATTCATTATTAGAATTTTAAACATTTCAAGCATCATTTTCAAATTTATCATGAAATCCAACATCACATAGCTGTGAAATACTAATCAGATTATATTTCAATCCATCAACAAAAAGTTCTTTAGAAATTAAATCTGAGTTAGAGTTACCAATCTGGCCTAAGACAATTATTTTTCCTTTAGTATTTTCACCAAAGGTGACATGCGCACTATAAATCATTATTAAATTCTGGAAGCATAAGTAATCTTCTTTCATTTGTTTTAAACACCCACTGTCTGAGTACCAAAAACTTTTATAGAAGCTCTTCAAGCAGCTTTCCTATAAAATATCCAAACAAAAAAATATTTTAGTACCCATATTTGTTTGGGTCCAGTAACATTATTAATTAGTGATTTATGAACCCACATCTGATTCATGGGTTTCCTATAATAATTATGTAACATATTTGAAAAATTAACTTTATTTTTTCCAAAAAAATAAAGGTTGTAAAATATTTTCTATAACTGGAACTAACAGTAGAATTTTCATTTTTAGGTAAAAAAATAGACTTTCTATATTTAGATACAAACTTGTTTTTGGTGAGATTTTTTTCCTAGGTTGGTATCCTATTATAGTAGTGTATCTGGTGGCAATTTGTTTACCCAAAATCTGTGTAAGAGTATTTTTTCCATTAGTAAATTTCCCTAGGCCCCTTTTCAATTTCTCATTAGATAACTTAAGTTTATTTATCTCTTTGAGTAATTGAAAATTTTTCTCCTTATCTATAGTAAGTTCAGATTTGATAATAGTAGTCAGAGCATGTTGTTTCTTCAAAGATTTTTATTTATATTTTAGTTCATTACAAGTGACTTTAAGCATATTACTATATTCAAATAATTATTAATTTGTGAAAATTTCAGAATCACATTCATCTCCAAAATAATAGGAATGTTGTACAAGATATGTAATGGTTACCACAGATGTGTTTTTTATAAAACATATTTCGGATTTGTTATACTTTTCATCATGTGAAGATTCTGATACACTTGAGATATCCACAGAAGCACTCCATGTTACTTTTATGGCCTTTTTATACTTTCTATCTTTGTTTTCATACCTATTATTATCTTTTAACTTAGGAAAATAACCCTTTACATGTCATTTTATTTTACATTCATAATAGAACATGTCATTAGATTTTTCATTTATTTTCCAATCCTTCTTCCAGTTTCCCTTGTGATCATATCTTCCTTTGAAGTTCGGATTTATGAAAAATTTCTTTCTTTTGTAAAACTTATTAAATCATCTAGCTAATTGATCCATTTCATCATCACTATATAGTGATGATTGGTCACTATTGGAACTTTCTGCAGGGGCTTGTAATTTCTCGTTTTCATTTTCCTTAGTTTTGGAAGTAGTGGTTTTGAAGGCCACTGACATTCTCTTCGGTTCATCATCCACTTCCTTATTGAATTTAAATTATTCCGCATACATCATCAAATTTTTTATCAAATTTTTGACTGGTAGATCTATAATATCACAATATTCTCTAATTGAGATAGAAGTCCCTCTCCATCGATCTGGTAAGCATCTGTGTATTCTCATAACTTTCTCCTTGGCTATTACTTCTCTTCCCATAGAGATCACTGTATTCAAAATTTCATTAAACCTGAGATACATGTTAGAAATTAGTCTCATCAAAATTAATTTAAAATTTATCATATTTAAAAGTATATGTGTTAATTCTAATTTCATTAGCACTGTATCTTCCTTCATGAAAAGCATATGAAGTATACCAAATTTCATGGGCTGTTTTACTTGCAAAAATTCAGTTAAACTCATCATCTCTTGAAGAATAGTATAATTTATTTATGGGTTTGAAATTATTATTATAAGAATCCTTATTTGGGTAATACCATGTCTGCTTATTAGTAGAAAGAATCTTATATTCATCTATAATGAAAGACCAAATCTCAAAACCAATACTTTCTAAAGGAATTTTAATTTTAACTTTACATTGGGCATAATTTGTTCTATTAAATAATAGAGGCATATTGGAAGAAAAAACTTAAAATATATTATCCATAACAAATAAATAAACTTTTAAATAATTATAAATTTAGAACTAACATAAATTTAAATAACTTTAAAATAGAACTAAAATTACAGTTGCAAAATATTATAAATGGATTAAAATTTAATATTTTGAACACAAGGATTTTAAAAAATACTCCGATATAAAATTTTTGTTGGAGTAGTACACTAAAGAGGGGGGGGGGAACTTAGTTCCTCTAAAAACTTCTGTTAAAAAGTTTACTCATAATATTACCCCAATTAAAACTAAAACATTCCAGTTAATCAAGGTAATAAAATTTTAATAGTTTGACTATTCAAATAACTTCTCAGAAGATTGTTTAATTCTCAGTAGTATCAATATAAGATATTGATACAACTTTTGAAACTACAATAATAAGGAAAAACAGTTATAACTACTATCCAAGAATAACTATCAAAGTTATGTTTATTTTCATAAAATATTAGTTAAAACAATTAAAAACTAAATTGAAAGTCACAACGGATAAAACTAGTTGTTCAGTATCAAGTCAATACCTAATACACTTCACTTGGTGATCACTAAAAACCAAGATATATATATAAAATATGATTTTATCCATACCCTAGATCGGGGTTAATAATAGTACACATGACTGTATAGGTCATAAAACCACTTCCACTGTTCTTCATGGCAAAAAACACCCAAGTCACACAGGAACTCTTCCATAGTTAAACATGGATAAAAAAGTGTAGAATGATATTTAAGTGAGGATATCTTATATCCTATAGTTTAATGAAGCAGATAGAGTTTGTTTTAATACATACACACACCCTTCTCGAAAAGTAATAAAAATAATACACAGTAGAGAAAAGATGATGAAAAAGGGTAAGAAATGATCTGAGTGTTTTTCTATGTAGATCTAGACTTATAGTATGTAGAATATGTGATTTTGAAGTCCTCTTGTGGAAATAGAGTATCATCCGTTTCATGGTATGGTTTTTAGTTCGATGAGATGTGCTTCATATCTCTTGTTCTTCTTAGAGTTGCTGCTGCGAGGATGTTTGAGGTTCTGATATACAATATTTTAGCCTTTTTGAATCAAGAGTTCTTTATGTGGTTTTCAATATATGTGTTCTTCTCTTTTTCACAATAATTCAACTTCTATAACTCTTTTTCTAACTATGAATCTCATGAACCACCATGTATTTTATCTTCGGTGTGTCTTGGTTATGAATAACAGGGAGTACAATCTCCACATATCGTACCTCGTACTGTTAGGTGACATGTCTAAAAAAATAATTAATTCTTTAAATTGTCATTAAATGACTAAAATATGACCATTAGTAATAAATTTGAAATTTAATTGAAAATAAAAAAAAGGTTAAGTATGGAATGATGTCACTATTGCGGTGTCTGGTCCTTTTCAAATTTTGGAATCAGTGAGACTACAGTGTCAGATATGAGGAGTCTTACATAATGGTGTCTAGTCCATTGAAAATTCTGAAGGGTGTCTTGTTATAATGATTTGGAGATGGTAGCAAGGAACCACTATCACATGCATTATGAAATATGTAACTGGTTACGGTGTCAGAGTCACGATGTCATGATTATGGTGTTTAAGTCACAACATCTAGATTATGGTGTCTGAGTCACAGTGTCTGAGTTACAGTGTCTGAGTCACGATGTCTGAGTTACGATGTTAGGGAATTTTCCAAAATATGGAACCAGTGGCAGACTTATGGCTTCTTATACTTAGACAAATATCTGTAAACTGTATGATTTTTGAGATTCAAAATTAGGATCTTGTGAGTGTTTAGAACATGAGTTATATGTATTAAACTATAAGGAATCCAACAATCTCCAAACATTATTTGTGATATGGTAAACATGATTAATAGGATTTTTGGGCATTAAAACACGAGGATTCTAACATAATGATTATTTATTTATATCCTATATACAAGAACCATAACTTTCATGACAAAAAATATAAATGAAAACACAATAATTAAAACCTAAAAAAATAATATAATGATATATTATTAAGAAAAGTGTGTTTAAATGTTATATGAGGATAATATATGATATTATAAATATGAATATGGTTATTTTATAAATTAATAATATTATTTATACCATTATATAGGAGGGTAAATCATGTTCAACTAAAGGAAAGCATGGGGTAAGAGACTTCATCTCAATTTCCCTTTATTGAGGCATATTTTATTGTTGTGAACCTACTTTATTTTATATAGTGTAAATAATGACAATTTTACATGTAATATCATGAATCCATAATACTTCATGATATTTTAAGTTTCAATTTTAATTAATTCATCCAAGGGGATTTGACTTGGAAATTACCAAGTGGTAAAAAATTTCATCTCAATTTCCATTTCATCAAGACATATTTGTTTATATGAACCTATTCACTTATTATATAGTGTATATAATTCCCATTTATGTATTTAACATGAATAGATATTTATTCATTATTATTAATGTTTTATTCAAGTTTATTCTTTAAGGTTTTTCAATTTAAAAGTTACCAAAGAGGTATAAATTATTGTATGATCTCACTTTATTTTGTGATTGTTTACTTTCTCTTGAGACAATAACTTTCTTGTGATAATTTTTCATTAGAAATTAAATTTATCTTAAATATATATTATTATATTATATATATTATTATTTCATAAACCATACAACATTTTACATTCGGTGTTTACTTTGAAAGTTATTTGATTAATTGAGGAAATATTGATATATCCATATCCTTTACTCAATATAGATATTTGATGGTAAGGAATATTCTTCATGAATTAAATTTATTATTAGACATATGATGAATGATTTTTACATGTAGATATACAGATTTTGGTTATAGATATCCCCTCAATTCATTGATATGTCTCATAAGAAAAATCAATTTTCCAAATCAGATGGGGTTTTAGACATAGTTTTAAACTATCTTGTGAACGGTCCTAATAGTAGAGTTATCATGATTCCTAAGATCTTTATTTCTAATATATAATAATTTAATTAATTAATAATTAATTTATTATTATTATATATGATATGTTCACATTAATATTATCTTTATATGCATTTCATTATTAGTTTATTGATTAAATTAAATGAGTGTTTAGTTAGTTATCTTGTAATATTCATTATTCCTTATTTCTTACTCAAGTTATAATTTAAATATCATGTGTTTTCATTTATTTAACATTACATATTGAATATTGTTATTTATTCAGAACAACATTCACTATACATAACCCTTACTAAGTATTTAATGCCACCATTATTTTGTTTCCTTTCACCAAGTTATAAATATGAATAATTTGAATGAGTTTCAAGGATGTTGATCATTTTTTATGTTTTATTTTCTTCTCCCAATGTAAAATTGGTATCATATACGTATTTGTTTCTCCAAAACTTCAAAATAGATCAATATTTTTTGATTTGACCCTTTATATCTATTCCATTGTAATAAAATAGGCACTAGCTCCAGGTTACTAGAGTTATGGTCATTATAAAGAACTCCAAAATTTATTCCCAAAATATTCCCTGAATCTTACAAAATTATTGTAGACTCAAAATGTGAGTTAGGAAATTCTAAACAATTTTTTTTAAAAAATCAACGTAATAGTCTTCTATATTCAAAGTTCACTCACCCAGTTAGCATACTTGTGTGTTTAACCATGAAACACTACTGACTAAAATTTCAATACACATGGATAGATTGAACAATTATCCAAACTATTCACATAAACTACATCTCCTATTTTACTCATGAAAACTAAGATTTTCTACTAGTAAAATTAAAAAACCCAAAAGGAAAAATATTCAAAAAATACAAGCATTAAAAATACCCCCACAATAAGACTTTTCTTCCTGGAATAGTCCTTCAGTTCCATTTACCACAATAAATTATAACCATTGTAGCCTCATATCAACCACTCTCCCCCATATATCCACTTGGATCACCCTATTACAATACAACACACAAACCAATGGAATACTCCATCCCATGAAAATTTTATCTCCAAAATCCACTACCAAAATTGATTTCTCTACATATAAAGATTCCATTATCATTTAGAAGTTATAATAAACTAGATATATTATGAGGTTGTAGATAACACTTTTTTAAAAATAAAATTTCCATTGAAGTGGTTTCAAGTGAAAAATAAATCCATGGGGGATGTTGGGCCCAAGAAATAAAACATTATGACTATGGATGGTATAAGTAATTATTGATGGTCTTAGTTTTTATACCAATATTGGTGTTTCATTGAAGGAAATAACCCATAATGGGGTTGAATTAATGCAACATCCCATATTATTTTGAGTATATAGTAAAGCATGGATCTTACACTGGTGTGGATAACTCTCCCAACACAAGGCCATTCCCAAGGATGAATTTTTATGTGAAAAAAGTCATATAGAGTGCCCAAATTAGACTAAGTGAGATGAACCAAGAATAACATACAGATATTATACATCATTTCAATAATTTAAAGACTTAATCTCTCAAATTCACAGAGTCCCATAATCCAATAGTTTAGTTTCTTTGGAGATTATATATTTGATCTTCTTATTTAATGATAAGTTTTCAATATTTCCCATAAATAGTCTATCACGTGTTACACATTTAGAAATATTATACATAATAATATTCTTCCTAACCTAGTTAATGAAAACATAATAAATTGTCTAGCTTAGATTCTCAATAAGGGTAAACATAAGACATAACAATCAAATATCATAAGTGAGCATAATATGGGTATGTGTGTATGAGAAAAAAAATCAAGGTGCATTGATATATCATAAGAGAATCATAAAAAAAAACATAGATCATAAATCATGAGTCATTGGAATAATTATTTAGAATAATATAATATATGAGTAATAATAATGTGAAAACATGTGTCGATAGTCATGAGATATGAAAACATAACATAGGTCTATGAATATGTAATAAACATAAGAATATAAATCATAACATATGTAAAGGATAAAAAAATACAGTCATATCATAAAGTACTAGGAAAACCACATTCTTATAACATAACAGGATCGAGATAACCACCAGTGTTCCAAACTCATTTTGTTCACGTGCTAACTTATGTCCTATAACCCCTTTAGACTTAGGCTAACCATCCATGTCCTATAACCATTTTGGATTTAGGATAAACACCCACATCGTATCCTGATCTCATGAGATATAAAACTTTACCCTATTCATTGGTGGTCTATAACATAACCACTTGTCACATAATGATAAACCATAAATATGTGTTCCACAAGAATATGAAAACATTCATAATTTCACTATGGCATGATTTACCCATGGGAAAGAAATGATTTTCATGAATACTTCCATAAGAAATTATCACAACCCATATAGAGTAATAAGTTGTTTGGTATCATTAAATAATATACCTTTTGAAGTATAATAAACATTAAAGGATGTTGACAAAGGTGAAAAATAGTTTTATAAGTTCATTAGAAAATTTCTTTGAAAAATAATAATAAATACTTTTTATTTTTATTAACTTTTAATTTAAATGAAAATATTTTACAAATAAATGGGAATAAAAATTACTTTTTAAATCCTTGAAAAATTATACAGGAATCTTCATAATGAATATTGAGTTATAATGTGAGAAAACACGTTCATCCAAAAAACATAAAAAAATACTTTTTTCCAAATATTTTGTAATGAAATTCAAATAAAAATAAATGACTCATACATAATTTTTTTTTTGAAAAATATTCATTTTAAAAACCTTTAAAAAAGTAAAATTTAATAAAAAAAGATATTATGAAATTATTTAATCATAGATAAAGACATCCATAAAACAATATACTGAATATAGACTTGGAGGAGAAAGATTCTTGAAAAAAATAAGAGATATGGTTAGCCCTACTTATAAAAATCCTTTTGGTTGAATTGTAAACCAAAGGGAGGTGAAATGATAATAATAAATATAAAAATTATAAATAAACATATGTGAAAAAATATATGCGGGTTAAGGGAGAAAGAACAACAATTCAAATAGGAGTTTCGACATTTAAAATCTCTATTTGAAAGTAAGATTGGAATGATACCCTTATAACTTTGGTAGTTTTTTAATCAAAATACCTTGAAATATAAACCCTAATATATATTTTTAAATCCATTTAATTTCATGAGAATTATGATGAAACACATACATGTCTAGTAAATACAATATTAAAAATAAGATAGGTTGTGAATATGAAACATATCTCAATGATTGGAAAATTTAGATGAGAAACCCATACCATTATTCATGACTTCTAAAAAATAATTTTCACATATTTTATGAATTATATACTTATAGTAATACATTACTTAAGAATAAAGTATTTAGGATTCATTATTATAACTAGAATCTACCAAATTTCTAATAATTCTTTAGAAGAGGTGTTATACCAAGATTATAAAAAAGGCACAAAACGACAGTAGGGGGGGGTGGTTGAATTGAGTCCTTTTAAAAATTATTATCAATTTATGATTCCATATGAAATTAGTGTTTAATATATCAGATATTTATTTAATAATTTATTTAGTTGAAATATAAATAAATTAAATATTAGGACACATGAAGTAGGAGAGTCAAAAACCAGAATAACTAATCCAATGTGATAAGACATAGAACCTAAGGTTCATTTCCAGAAATAGATGTTCCACAATTATTTGTTAACTTTATGGGAGACATAATCCAAATAAAATGATACATGATTCAACCCACTTATATTCCATAATTAAAATAAAATCCCTAATATAGACTAATGGAGAAATAAAAATTGACACTCAATAAAGAAAAACAATTTCAAAAAACATACCTATTTCTAAAATTAATTTCACAAAAGCATAAACAATAAAAAATTAATCAAAACCATGAAAGAAATTAACTTTACTTATAATATCTAGAAAATTTTAAATTTATAGCTTTAACTCAAGATAAAACTCCAACTCTTCTATCATGGATTATTTTTTTTACACAACCTACTTTTATTTCCTAAACACTTTACCCTTTGAACACTTTCAGACACCTCTTAGTTTTTATAATGAAATAAAGAAATATTTCATAAATGATAATAAATTTTAAACCAATATTCTAAATCACTCACTTGAAATCAACCTTGATAAAACAACCCATTTCATTTTGAAAACCAAATAAAATAACTTCACAAATTTATTATGAGTTGAAAGTCAAATTACTTGATAAAGGATTAAAAAAATCATTTTCCACAAGCATTCACTTTTTTAGAACAATCATGACCTTAAGAGCCTTCATTTTATTTAGAAGTATAATCAATATAATATTTATCAAAATGAATCTCTTTTTTAATACATTATATAAATATTCATTTTGAAATAAACCAATATTTTTTTTGAAAAGTGAAATATATTTTCAAACAACCCTTCAAGATTCATTAAAAAACCATAATTTTAGGAAATACCACTTTTTACCTAAAAAAAACTTTAGACCATTATAAATAAGAAAAAAATGATATCAAAAACCAGGAAAAATCTATTTCAAAGGTATAAAAACCATATAAAAATCATCTTTGATTAGTATCTATTAATTCAAAATCACTTTAGGAGTAACTAGAAATTGATAGGAATTGAAAAAATAAAATAAAATATGGATAAATAAATATGCACAATTTGTTTACATGGTTTCCTGGACCATGTGACAACCATGAACCATGTTCTATAACGTTTATAGAAATATTATTCATGGGATCTTTATGGTTTACCAAACCATGTAGTCCAACTGTGAAACCCTGATTCTTTGTCCAATTTCACTCCAAAAACCAAGTAATTAAAAAAATATCTAATAAAACCCATTAGGGTTTAAATAAAATCAATTTTATTCAAAATAAATCTAAAAATAAAATAAAAAATGGATCTTGAAATCCAAATTCAATTCACAACTACCCATGGAAACTTAGGAATCATCATGAAAGATAGAGATAAAAAACCTACTCCTGATTGACATCTTCAGTAACAAACATCATATTATATATTATACCATTAAAAAATATAAATAATAATATGTATTATTAATAATATATATTTTTTAGAGAAAATAAGCTATGATAGTATTTTAACGAACCAGTCTGGTCTAACTCAAAATAACACCCAACCAGATTCTCTAGTGGGCCCAAATTTTATGATTCAAATAATTTATATAAACATTAAGCATTATCAGAATAAAATTTCAAACTCATATTCATAAACATAAAAATATATAGTTTGAAGAAAAAAACACAATATAACAGAAGTAAATAAATAAATACAGTAGAACAAATTGGATGATCCACAACATTATGAGTTAAACCAAAAACAAAATCACACTAGAAAATAAAAGTCTATGCAGCCCAGGGATACTCAAAAACTCCCAAAGATACCTTTAATATTAGAAATTAGTTAGAAACAAAATAGTGCGTAATCTGGGAACCAAAAAATAAAACATAAAAACAACATACACATGTGTTTTTATATATAGGGAGTGAGCTAAACATTCCTAGTAGGATCTCACCAAGGAGTCTATAGAATTCATTACCAAAAAATTTTCAGAAATTATAGTTCGAAAAATATTTAGAAAATAGGTTTTACATGTGAGTTCATAAAGGAAAACATTTCATTGTTTCAGAATCAACTTTCATTTGAAATTAAAACAAAGATTTAATTTAAAAGTGATATATTTAAACCACCAAAAGAAAAACAACCAATTTTTTAAGAACATAATCCATTTCCATAAACCCTTTTCCTTTTCCAAAATATTTCGATCAACCCAAATTCGATCAAAATATTTATAACATAAACTAAACCTTTAAAGTAATAGACTAAAAATCAAGATGGAACTATAAGTGAAAAATTAAAAATAAAATGAATATTAATAGAAAAATGGTTCCAACTAATCTAAATGAATAAAGGGATAAAATTATCAAAAAAATAACCTACATGAAATCATCAACAATGATTGAGGAACATGTGTAACTCACTATTATTTATAGGTAGATAGTCTTATACATTACCATAACATGGGGAAAATTGTCAGACTATGTTTCATCATAAAAAATAAACAAACACATGAATTATTCCAAAATTCATTATCAATAGAACCCCCTAGCCTTAAAAAATGATACAGCTTGAGAACACTAGGTAGTGTATGAGATAACAAGTTTATCATACATCTATACCCCCCTCTTATTGTCTATGGTTCCTATGTAATTAATCAAGTATAGGTGAGAATAAAATCAATCAATGAGAATCACATGAATCAATATAATATAAATAGTAAATTTTATATCACCTCCAATAAACTCATAAAAAAATACACCTTTTCACTTCATACAATCCTAAAAAATATTCAAATTCCCATAAATGGGGAAATAAAAACCTAGGAAACAAGTGGGTTCCTAAAAAAACATAAATTCCTTTTAAAAATTGATAAAAAGGCCTTTTGAGAACTATATTGGGATTCCAAGATATAATCCAAAATTTTAGAGTTCAATAATAAAAAAATTCACTTCAAAAACCTATTTAAAAACTATTTAATAGCTGAAACTTCCTTTAAATGTAATTAAAATTTCAAAGCCTCCTTGAAATCAAGAAATTTCTTTCAAAAAAGATATTTTAAAAGACTAAACCCTACTTTAATTGAAAAAAATCCTTTTTAAAACATCACACTAGTATAAGACACCCTTTTCAAATTCAAATTCATTTATAAACAACCTCTAAAGAATTTACACCACCACATGGAACTCTTAAAACTATACTTAAAAGATTTAAAACAAAAAATATATGAAGAACCATTTATTACAAGTGGTGTAAACCTTGAAATATATTTTTAAACCCATCACATGCACCATATAAAATAATAATTTAAAATGAAATGTTTTAAAATAAATCTAATAATTCAATACATGTCAATAAATTATATTCAATAGAAACTCATACCTTATAATGAATTATAACTTGTATCTGATGATTATTGAAGAACAAAAAATGGTGAAAATGATGTCTATATGCACTAGAAATAAAAATCCTAGAGATTAGGTCAATCTTGAACCCCAAAATAATCCAAAATGGAATATAGAGTTTATAGTAGTAGTTCAAAAAAATAAAAATAGAGAATGAGTAAATAAGAAGAGAGGGGAAGAGATCTATCGGAAATCACCTTTAATATTTGAGATAAAACAAGGAATAAATTTGAAGGAAATGCTATATAAGAGGAGATTAAGGAGGGAGTCATGCACCTGGGGGTCGATGAAGGCAAGGTAAAATAAAGGGGGATGAGGTTCTCTACGAATTTAACAATTTTTAAAAAATCATCTTACCATATGATTTTCTAAACCATGCACTAACCGTGAAGGTGCTACTAACTTAAGCACCACACCCCACATGATATCTCATAACCATACACCATCCATGAGGGTTACATCTAGATAAAAACCAAGTCATAAAGTCACTTATATAATGCCACATTGTTTGGGTAACCATTAACAAACCATGAAAAATAGAACTGTAAAAACTAAAAAATATGTCATACGGTCACCACATAGTTTCTAGTAACTATGCACAAACAGTTTAACACCTAAAAAATTAATAATATTTATAAAAAAATATATAATGTTTCAAAAAATTAAAATAGACCAAAATTAAATAAAATTAAAAACAAAAAATGACATCAGGGTGTTACAATCAGTGTATCATTTAAATAAATTATATTTATATATATATATGAATCCAATGAGGGTTGGTTCAATGTTTAGCAGCTGAGGTTCCCATGAAGTAATCCATGGGGAGGTATTATATTCGAGTATCCCTAGTGGTTCTGGTGGCATAGTTATGGTGGTGAGTGAGGGGGCATGGTGTGTATAGGGCTGTCTCCATTAAGGGGATAATAGTTCACACCATTCTGCACCTAAATGGAATTGAAATGTGGTAAATGTGAAAGTTGGGATCCAGCACCACCTCATATCTTCATGATATTAGCTTCACCACTTTTATACTAGATTAACCTATACTGTGGGAACTAGTAACACCTTCATGGTGGGATGGACCTATAATGAGTCCCTCATTTTAAGAACAGAAATTAAAGTTATATATATTTATGAGTGTTTATATTCGTGTGTTTGTATATATTTATGTATGTATACATTCATTCAAGTATGTTTGTATTTTTTAATCCATTAATACACACACACACACACACACACACATATATTCACACATACTAGACTTATTTTTTCATATTTATTTTCCAATATATATTTTAATTTTATATGTAATTTATATAAAAATTTAAAATTGAAATATATAATTAAATATTTTTATAAATACAATATCCAGTATATAAATAATTTTTCAATAATTTATCTTAATAATAATATAAATTATATATCCACACACATATTATTATATGGAAGTATGTATGTATGTATATATGTATATATGTGTGTGTGTTTTTGTGAGTTTATGTGGGTCTATGTAAAATATATATATATATATATATCATATTTCTGATTCATGTCTAGTAACCCATTATATTTATAATATAAAAATGATTTATATATTGTGTTTAATGTGTTTATTTTACCTGTGAGGTGTTTTTAGAACAAACAAACTCTATTTTGAGTATATATATACTTAGAGATATTTTGGAGTTCAAAAAATCATGGTCATCCATGTAAAATAACTAATGTAACCATTATAAACTTTTTAATGATTTTCAAACAATCATGGATGAACTTACGTTAAAAATATGGTGAAAATGAAAGTAATTTTTTGATTTCATAAACATAAAGGTAACCAAAATTACAACAGATGGTCAATGTGAATGTGGTTTTTTAGAAGAAATTATGCACTCGTTAGTGTTCAAAATTTTGTAATATATTCTTCTCTCCCAATGTGTACTATTTTATAAATTTTTAGTATATCACTTTATGATATTTTTGCGTTTGAGATGATGTGAGGAGTATAGAGGGAAAGGAGTGTGGTCAAAACTAAAATTTTAGTTGGGAGTAGGAAGTCACATTGTGGTTATAAGGGTCATTACACAAGAAGGTTGGCTGAAAAAATGTGTTGATCTACTATTCGTTGTCATGACATGGTAGGGTGTTTCACAATGTGATGGGTTCAAAGGTAGGTTTAGTAAATAGATGAACCTTGTGAAGGTTCAATGAACCCTACACATGTTTTGTTTAAACCCTTTAGATTTTCCTTTTCCATGTTTTTGGTCATGTTCTGAAGGATTCATTCATGACATGTATCTTGGGGGTCAATATTCATTGGTTCTACCCAACATAGTGTCATGTAATATTTATGTGGGTTTCAACGTGACTCATTATTTGGTTATATTGATTTGTAAAGTTTACTGAGCTTTTAATGAGGTAGATATGGGAGGATTCATGACATGAATATTTATAGAGGTTTGATTTGATCCAGTCATGGTGAAACCATTCCTTATCACACTATGATGAACTATTTTTCTATCTAGATATAAATCACAATCCCCTTACTTTTTCTATATTTTCCATCAAATTATATTGAACCTTTAGTGATCAAAGGTACTCTTTTAGAGTCTCTTGATTCTTATTTAATAGTTTTCTACCCTTATATTCATGAGAGTAATAATCATTATATCTAGGGTGATTTCTTCATATTTTCTTAGTGTTTTCCCTTTTTCCTCACCCAAAGAAGGTTGTGATAGTGTTTTGGTGATGGTTTTAATGGTTTAGGGTTGTTATATTGATTGGGGTTATTTTTCTATAGGATTTCAAGGGTACCGTACATGATTCAGTCCTTAATATCATCACTTCTTTACTTTTTTATTGCATAGATAATTTTGAATCATCGTTTGCGGTAGGGGATTTGAAATATCTCTTACCTTATGTATAAATTTTGGGGATCTCTTATTTTTTGTTTTCCCTATATGGATTTTTTGAATTGAATTAAAAAAATATAATCCATATGACCTAATGTAAACTAAAGGGTATCAGGTTAATTACATGTGTGTAATTGTTTCCAAAATAATTCTCATGAGATTTATAAAATTTTTCTACTATTTATAAAAAAATTGTTGTTTTTATCCTTACATATTGATGCTATGATTTTTCTATTATAATCACCATAAATAAAATTCTAATAACTTAAGGATGTTAAATAATTTTTTTTGTAAATATGTCAACGAAATGGTGACTATTGTATGAGAATGAGGCTAAAGTAGTGGCTGTTACTATAATTTGTTGTTATGTTTTTATTAATCTTGTGGGGCCTTAATTGTGGCTTTGATTATGTGGTTAACGTGGGGGGTGATATGTAATTTTTATTTTGGATATATTCATATGTGTTGGTTGGTATATTTTAGGTAGAGGTGTTGAGTGGGTTCGTATGAGATTAATTGTGGGTTGGTTGATGTTGGTTAGGCTATTAGTGTGGGCTATATAGTTGGAATATGCTTTCTTTTCCTTGAATGGAAAGAGGGAATGTAGATATTATGATGGGATTATGGAATGTCTGGTTGTTATAGGTTTATGTTGCAGTTTATTAGTATAATTGGAATATAATAACTGGTAGAGATGAAATGGAAAATGGGTGTGGTAAAAATTGTATGATGTACGGTTCTAAATGAATTAATAATGCACGAAATAAATGGACAGTGGATGGAATTAATATGGGGTTTTTTTAAAAGTAATTTTCATTAAATATATAATTTAATGTAATAATGTTATGATTAAATAGGGTATTATAAATTATTATAGAGTCTTTTTTTATGTTGATAATTGATGATGATTATATTGTTATAGTTTTTAGAAATATAAGTGTGTGACGATGGATGTGTGGTGATGGTTATGGGTTGTAATGGTCTTATATTGGTATAGATTCCTTGGTTGGGATTGTAAGTGTTATATATATACATATGTGATTCATTTCCTTCTGATTTCTAAACACACCCCACTCGAGTTGGATACCCTTACTGATGCGCAACATGCTTCGGGTTTTGGATTTTTCTCCCCTAACACCCTGGTTAGTGAGGAAATGGATTGCTGAATACCCCTCTTCCCATATCCCCCATCCATGTGTAATATAGGCTATGATTTATTGAGGTATGTATAATCATACTACCATAGTATATGGTGTACTCTAAGATTCTATGGGGTACTGGTGTGATAATAGATTCACAATACTTTGGATAACCCTTTAGGGTATGGATGTGGAGGTACATGGTGTACAAAAAGACCCCACAAGGCATGGATGAGGAGTTATATTGTGTTCTAGTAGAACATGTGGTAGGAGGGAATATAGTTAATTTCCTCCATTTTCTTTATACCATACTATAACATATAAATAGACAATAGATAAGAAGTGATATGTGGTAGTGGATATGTGATGATGATAATAAGTATGAGGTATGTGGTATAGTTTTTATATGAGATATGGCGTGCTATGTCATAGTTTTAGAAGGTATTAGAAGAAAAAGATTTTTGATTTTAGGGTGTGAGAGAGACAAACCAGTGGAGGAGTGGTAATACGAACATGTTTTTATACATTTTTGATATTATGTTGTTACTATAGGATACAATACTTGGTGTGTGAACCTTTGGTGAGGTTGGGTGATAGTATATCTAATAGAAGGTGGTCTATTTATATATTTTTTCACTAATTAATTAGTATACTCATTCAATATTTTCACAAGAGGCATTGGGTATGATCCTACTAAGTATACATATTATTCTCACCTCTATGTATATAAACATAATTTTAAGTTTATAGGGAAGGTTATGTGACTGATCCAGATAGTACTATATTGGATGTTGGGTTTGGATATGAAGTTGGTGCCTATGACTCTATTTGGAATTTTCTTCTGAAGTTTTTTATTTTTCTTTCACATTCATCCATTGTGGGATTATTGTTGATCTTGGTTTATTTATATCATTGTTTTGGTTAGTGTTTTATTTATGTATTCCTAGGGTATATGAGTGTAATACCTCCCATTTGTTTGTTTTATACCCTAAGTGTTAGTCTTGAACTTAGGGAATATTAGAGGTAGGATTTTAGGGTTACTTACATCATCATTATAGGCCAAGGAGGGTTTCCCAATGGGGGTGGGCTATGGTATAGTGTTATTAATGAGTTTGGTTGAGTGTTAGGATATATTTTGGAGTTATGAATAGGTGAATATTATATATTTTGGAAGGGAAATGGTATCAGTGGAGCTTAGTGTGTGACATAGGCTAGGGAGACTAGCTAGGAAAATGATTTTAGGGCTCCGCATGATCTGATGTAAGGATCCATAGTTTACTAAACAACTAAGTGAAATGGTTCTTTTTATTGTGTAAATACCAAGTAGGGGTACATACATCATACTTGTTGGAACTTATGTTTTAATTTTGGATTATTAAAATAAAAATTAAATTGAATATAATAAAATTAATTCTATTAAATAAATTTCATGTTACTGATCTTTGAAGTTTAGTTCCTTTTTGTGGAAATGTCATCTAGTTATTACCTAGATATGGTTTAGTGTAATGACCCAAACTTTTATCAATGGAATTTATCCACTACTATAATAATTTATTATAGTATAAATTACATAAAATCACTCAGTGACCGTAATAAAAACTTTATGAATGAATAATTAATAAAATAAGAAGTATTTCAAGAGGTTAAAAAACTGATACCGATGAAATTGTAACTTGATATTAGGAATAGTAATACAAACAATATGAATAGTAAACCATCAAAATTAACAGTGTCCTCACCCATGAAAGTATAAATAAAATTTAGGCATCTTATAAATAAAATTATGGTATAATTATATCATAGTCTATGTAAATAAATGTTTTAAAAATTATTAATTAAGTGTTGGTATTTTTGTATGTCATAATTATATAATTATAATTTTATGATAAATTTAATAATTTAAAAGAAAATTTATATTCATAAAATGTTTTTATAAACTAATATTTTGTTTTCATATTGATTTTAAATAATTTTATGAGACCTTAAGTAATTTTTCAAAGTGTTAAAAAATCAGTTATAATTTTAATATCTATATTTTCCAAGTAAATGATGAATTTAATTAAAAATAAAATTTATAATATTTAGAAATTTAATTTATTAAAATTTAGTTCATTTTTTAAGTCTAAACTTTAAAAAATGGTTTGGGTGAAGTTTTGGTATTTTTCTGAAATACTTGATTTTTTGGAGAATAGTAAAATACGATAATTTACAGTATATATACATTATAAGATAAATATACTATTTGTTAAGTCATCGATGAGGTACAAAGCATAATATATAACTTCCCATTACTATTATAATTTATTTATAGATATTATTAAACTATTTATAGTATTGAGATAAAATAATAAACTAATGATTAAAATAATGGGAAAACACCCCTCTCCTCCCCTAAAAATACCACCCATCACCCCCTATTCTCCTCACGCCTCTGAAGATTTTATCCGTTCCAAAATTATACCCAATACTCCTCCATATCCCTTCCACATGTATAATATCTCTTGGTATCACAAAAATACCAAAACCATTCCCTAAGGAGGTTCTCAAGGAGGATAAATCCAAGAGGTAAAATCCTATTCCATTTTCTTTTAATTTTCCATTCAATTTCATATCTTTTCTTCAATTACCCTCACCTTTACTTCATCAAAATAGAGTGATAAATAAAGTAACTTACATATACTGGAATTATATAATGTTAATGGAAGATCGATCATTAAACTCATCTCTCTCGCTCTTTTATTATAAAAATGAAATCGTCACCCGGGATGTGTTAATTTACTGACATCATGAGTGATGCACCATCATTTTCCTTAAATGCCTTCAAAGTTGATAATAAAACCATGAAATGGTTTAAAATAGATTTTAATTTTTATGATAGAAACCTCTTTATGTTTTTTAAATAACATTTATACATAATACTAAATGATAAAACAAAATGAGTTCGTTGTGACAGAAAGACCACCAAAATAAACTGGAAATGACCATCACTAATTTTTCTCTAATGATTATTTATCATGGTATATAAAAAATTAATTATAATACCATTTAAACTTATATAATATCATAAATAACATATAATAACAATTATGGATATTTATCCATATTTTACAAGAACTTCCATTCATGTATACAAATGAATCGATCATGAAAACTATGAAAACAAACACTCATGAATGATGAAATTAAATTCTATAACTCATCAAAATGCCTATAAAAGAAATTAATAAAACCATAATGAATCATATTCATGTATAAAAGTTTATAAAATTGTTAATTTATGAATCTAATGTGATTATATAAGATATTAAAGTGAATAAATCATTCATACACGAGGTAAGAGGAATTTTTGAACCCAAATCTATTTATTTGGGTTTTCACTCATTAACACCATTTTTTGTAATTATATTACATTAATATAATTTTTTAATCATTATATTACCTTTTCCAGGATATTAATGTTTCTTACATAATTTTATGGCAAACAAAATATTTTCCAAAAGAATTCTTCTTAAAAAAAAATACACCCTTTACTTATCGAAATTTGTTTCTCCTTCACTCAAGTTTGAGGATTATTATATCAAGTATTTTATTCCCTATTTAATTTTGGAAACAAAATTATATGAATTTATTATTTATTAAATTAAACCCATTCTTTTACATGGGTTATTTATGTTCAATATTGATATATGTTCTATTTGGCATGCATTTTAATGCAAATGTTATGATGTGACAGGTCTGCCAGGAATTATATAGTGAAAAGTAAATATTAAGATATTATGGTTAATATTAATATGCGATGGATTAATTCATAATTATATAGAGCTCCAATTTAAGGGGTAATGTGATGTATCTCTTAAGAAAAGTGAAATATGCATGAATATGATGCTATCTTTGTTCACAACTATGTGTGGTAGTTGACCACTAAGACATGATGTTTTATTTTTATGCATTTCCAAATTACATACCATTATCTAATTCTACATATCATGATTATAATAATGATGTTATGACTATTATCACCAAATGTTATATTGTTTTATGTTCTCATCTATCATCTTACTAGTATTTTACCTCACCCCTTTATTTAATTAATATCCCAATGTGATTATATGTACTAAGAGTAATTAATGGTCCAATAAGAAGCTAGGGAAGAAAGAATTAAATAAATTCTTATGATTTATTTTTAAAAATTATGTTTGATTTTAGTTTTCTAGATAAACTATTCATTTGGATCATCATTGTGTAATTACTTTATGTTTTTTGTCTATAAAATAATTTAATAGTAATGTAATAAAAAATGGTCTCTATATTTAGGTTGTTAAGGTTTAGTAAGATAGATTATTTTCCCATATGAGGGTTTTCGTTTATGAGGAGGATGATCTATAGAGGGTTAAACTATGATAATGTTAGAATCAAGGGATTACTAAGTATGATGAGAGTTTCTATGATATGGAGACATAACATTGCTTGTAGGAGATTGAGATTTCATTCAGGAAGATTCATAATTGGGTAGAGTATCATGTTCCTTTGATCATTTGTTAGATGCAAGGATTTGGGTGTAAGAAGTGGATCTTATATCTTAGAGGAGGTTAATGTGGGTAATATTTCTTTGAATATTTTCCAAATTTAGTTTCTTATAAAGTTTTTATCATTGCCGACGAGGGTGGAGAAGAGTTAGGAGCCTCTCTCCATTCAGTAAGGGAACTTGAGTGTGTAGAAGCTCGAGAAATGGTTTAATGACCACATTCTATTTTCCCTTGATCTATTTATTAATGAGGAGTCTAGGAATTAGTGTTTATAAGTGCTACATATCTTAATTTGGTATACACTCACCCCATTTAAGTTGCCAATGTATTTAGAGTTACAGAAGGAGGATGAGGTCCTTGAGATGATGCATGCCCGTACTTGGTTGTCTTGAGATGGTATCCATTATAGTTAATATAGGATTAGGGTTGTGGGAGGTCGATCAAAAGTTTTCATACCAATAGTTTTCTATCATCTAGGAATCAACCTCAATAGTTTGCTTCCCTTTTCTCTAGGACTAATAGTTCCCATGAACATATCAGGATCTCTGGTCCATTATTCTTTTCTTATGTGAGACATGGTCATCAATGATTCCAATTCCTAACTATAACTATATATATATGTGGTGTGAGTGGGAAATTTTAGTTAATACCCATGTAAAAGAAGTTTCTTTAGAGTCTATATTAGCCTCAGGGACAACCAGATTTCATTCCTCCTTGAGGATATAGAGATGGTATATATATCATCCCCATGATGTCCATCACCCTTAAGGATATTAGTTCAAGTGTGACCATGGATGTGGTCTTAATTAGCAAGGAATGAGAGATGGAAAGAGAAAAATTCTTGGTATTAATTTTCTAATATGAGGGGGAACATAGGTACCATTTTCTTATCTTTTACATTGATTAATTTATTGTTTTATTTGAGAGTTTTTTCACTCTTTTATTATGATGATATTACTCTTTATTACACAACAATTCAATATTTATTACATAATATTACACATAATACAACTCGAAAGATCAATAATTATAGTGTATTTAAGAATTAGGTACATTAAAAAACAACTTAAAATAGGGAATACATCATTTTTATTGAAAAATCCCTTAAAATTCTCATTTTATTCCTCCATACTTAAAATCACATGGGATAACCCAGGGACATACATAAAAAAGGAGTGAGATATAAAGCCTAGTAAGGGAATTAAAATGATGTAACATGAATAAAGTAATACATGTTATACAACAGGAATATAAATGGGGAATAAAATGGGTAAGAATCATAAACTTGAAAAATGAGGCAAGATATAGCATGATAACATAAAGGAAATATGGAAACTGTGGAAACAACTTTAAACATATAATCATAAGCATAGGTCAAAGATAAATGCTAAGAAATCATAATGGAAAAAGTCCCATGATGGATTAGGTTCACTCCCTAATACCATGAATGAAGTTACATGAGACTAAAATATTACCTAATGCATTAAAGCATTATATAATTTCAGATGCACCCATCACTTTCATTTCATTCACATGCATAAGTGTTCCACAAAGATCATACACCATGGGATCATTTTTCATCAAATTCTTTTGAAAGATTAAGGATTACTGAATAAATACACGTAATTCCACAATAAAATAAGTATTAGTGAATATTGGTGAACACCCTTGATAGGAAATGTGTATGGGTATTCACTACATATTTGTTTAGCATGGAAAATTGTCGTGAAATTTCGACAGCATAACGAGGTCGTATAAATGTTCATGAGATGGATTAATGATAGTGAAATGGGTATCTAATCATATATAAGTAATAGGGGAAATAATGGGGATATGGGAAAACATATACCAACATTAGGAAATAGAGATAAAAGTCATATGATTATGATGATGCTTGAATAAGGAGGAAAAAGTGAGGACCCCTTACCTTGATAGTGTGATTCCAAATGCTTGGGAAGAGCTTATTGAGATATTTGGGGAAATTTCGGAGAAATATATAGATTTTATGTTAGAGTATGTAAGTTTTACATGGTTTTTTAGTGGAGAGTAATTGGAGATTTGGCAGGTCTATATAGGAAATGAGTGAGGAGTTCTTTATTATTTCTTAAACTTAGGTTTTGAACTCTATAAAATAAACTAATAAAAAACAAAAACCTAAACATGTTGTTTCCCATGTTTTTTTTAAAAAATAGAGTGGTTTTAATTATTTTATAATGGTAAGGGAATAATTTATTTAAATATTTCTCCTAGTCATGTAGAAGTGAGTTATTTCTTTAAAGAAATGATTTTAAAACATTAAAATATATTATAGGTTTTGGATGATTCATAAAGGCTTCATAAAATTAATAAAATAAATTTATAATAATGTTATTTTAAATGTTGAACATATATTTGTTCATGGATAAAATTTATAGTATTTATTACTTCATTTTTGGATCATTATGATGTCATAATACACACCGTATATTTTTACTATATTTAAATTTTCCCCAAAAATTCACCAGTCTCATAAAATTAAGAACAATTCACCATTGGATAATTTTGAAATGATGATTAAAAAAATAATATTTATCTTATAAAAATTATTTTCTAAATATATGAATTTTCACTTTTAAAATAGAATCAACATTTATTGAGAAATGCTTAGTTTTTGGACTATAACAATTTTCAAACCCTTATAAAAATTACATTTGACTTCATAAAAATTATGTGATAATTTATATTTAATAATAATATTTAATTAAAATATTTTCATAAAAAAAAATCCATTAATTCATAAAAAAATCCATTAATTTAATTTAAATAATAACCAAAAAATATAGTTTCTGTTTTATTGTATCAAAAACCAAAATCAATTAAACAGCAACAATAAATAGTAAGTATAACCATTATTATATTGAAAATATAATATAAATATTCATATTATTATGGTATTGATATATAACCCTTAATTACACCTGAAAATTACCTAAGGGTAAGGTGGGTGATTCTGAGACTTTCATGGGGTGGTTCGTTGTTCAGGGTTTGGGTTGTGATCTCGATGAGCTTGAACTTCTCCCACAAATGGCTTAATTCATTCTTTAGTTATTAGATATCAGATTGGGATTTTTCAATGGAAATGGACAATGATTTTATCTCCCTTGGAAGCTCTAATAAATGGGCTCAATACGGTACTATCATACTAGTTGAGGCCATCACTTTGTTTGTCCGTGTCAATTGAATTTGTCAAAACATTATATTTATACTAATCATATGATCACTATTGAATGAATATATTATAAATGTTTAATATGATTAATTATATTCTAAATATTATAGGATATAATAAAACCAATTAAGTTTATGTTTTTTCTATAACCATAATACATAATAAGAAACTAAATTAAATCACATGGGGAATTTTATTTATAAAAGTTTGGCTCATTATAATCCCCCCTTCAGATATTTCACCCTCAAAATTATCATTTCACACAATAAAATAGATGAGGATAATTTCGTTTCATCACATCCAATGATTCCCATACCGCTTCTTCAAATTTTCCATTTATTCACAGCACTTTGACAAGGTGCATTATGTTATTTAATAAAACTTTTTCTCTATGATCTAATATCTTCATTGGCTACTAATCATATGAGATATCATTATCCAATGGGACCACGTATGGATTGAGGACATATTAGGGGTATGGTATTTAATTCATCAAGAGTGATACAGGGAACACATCATGTACTTGAGATAGGTTACCTAGGAGTGCTCATCAGTAGGACAACAATCTAATGCGATCAATGATCTAAAATGAACCGATGTATCTTCGACTAAGATTTACCATATTCCCAAATCTCATGAACTTATTCCATGGATATATGTATAAGAGTACATTATATCTATACTAAATATCATGACCTCTTCTATTATAGTAAACATATCTCTTATATTGACTCTGAGTAGCCTTGATGTGATACTGAACAGTCTTGACCTTTTCCATAATTTCCTTAACCATTTCTGGACCTATCAGTTTTTGTTCACCAACTTCTTCCCAATGTATACGTATTCAATACCTCTTCCCATAAATTACTTTATAGGGATCCATTTGGATTCTTGAGTGAAAACTATTATTTTATGAGGACTTGACCAGATAAAGATGTTGATACCATCATCTTTTAAAGTAAATTTAGAATTCTCTAAATATTTAGTCGAGTGTCGGGATGGTCCACTCAGACTGGAAATCACTTTGAGGGTGATAAGACTTTCTGAAGTTTGAGTTAGTATTTAGAACATGTTGGAGACTCTTCCAAAACATAGAGGTAAATCTTGGTTATCGATAAGATATAATCGGTAGTGGTGCTCCCAGTTTCCTCACCATTTGTCTAATGTACATCCTTGTAAGTTGATAGACTATGAAGTCCTATCTAATTGCAATGAAGTAAGAAATATTTATCAGATGATCCACCACAACCCATATAAAATTATTTCCTCTTGATGCCTTCAGAAGAACAATGAAAAAGTCCATGGTAATGTTTTTCCATTTCTATGTAGATATGGGTAATGTTTTCATCCTAAACTTGTATTTTTTCCTCTATTCCATAAATTTTTGAGATTCAAGACACCTTGATGTATATTTCATGATCACCTTCTTAATATTGTCGCACAAATAGTGCTCTTAGTGGTCTCAATACATATTTTTTCGTAATCGATAAATGGAGAAGGTAAAAATATGTGTATCATCCAAAAAATATTTCTTAAACGTAGGATTTGATAGCACACACCATTGTTATCCAAATATTATTAATCATTCTTCATTAATATTGAAATATGGGGATTTACCTTTTCTTATAGATTCTACTTTCTTCTAAATTCCATCATCATCTCTTTGATCACCCATTATCATCTTCAGAAGATATAGTTAAGTAATAATTTGTGAAAGTATTGATGATGTTACTTCCTTTATGATTCCTATTTTAATACTTTTTAAGTCTAATAAGAGCAGATCTTCTCAATTCTCATCAATGATAAAATTGATGGATCCATTCTACTTATATCATTTGACACATTATTTAATTTCCGAGGATGGTAGTGCATTAAGAAGTCATATTCCTTAATCATCTCTAACCATCGCCAATGGAACATATTCAACTGTAGATGTGTGAATATATATATTATGTTCTTGTTATCTGCATATATTTTACACATCCCCCCAAAGAGATAATTCTTCTAGATTTTCAATGCAAAGATCACTACATCCAACTCTAGATCATGAATTGGGCAGTTCTATTCTATAAAATTCAATTATATTGAGGTATAGGCTATAACTTTTTCATTATTCATTAATACACAACCCAATAAATTCTTCGAAGCATTTCTATATACCACATAAATTTCTCCACTTGTCAGTAGTATAAGTAGAGGTGCTACGATAAGACTCTTTTTCAACTCCTTGAAGCTATCTTCAGATTAATTTTTCTAGAAAAAATTTACTCCCTTTAAAGTTATATTGGTTAGAGGGTTTGAAAATTTCAATTAATTTTTCAAAAATCGATGATAGTACCCAGATAATCCAATAAAACTACAGATTTATGTCATAGATATTTGAATTTACAATCCTCCAATTTATTATATCTTTGAATTTCCCAACCGTCAATTTCCCATCATTCACAAGTACCCAATACTTTTGATAATATTCCACAATAATGGGACTTTATTCAAATAGAATTTTCATTTTTTTACTTTTCATAAAGATTATCCTTTTATAAGGTTATTAGCATAGTTCTTAAATGATCTTCCTGATCTCACTCAATTTTGGAGTATATTAGAATATCATATATAAATACCACCACTATGTTTTTGAGTAAATCTCTAAATACTCTATTAATCAAGTCCAAAAATATTTATAGAACATTAGTGAGTATGAATGTAATTAATATGAAATCATAGTTCCCATACCTTTTACAAAAATCTGTCTTATAGATATCCACCTTCTTCACCCATACATGATAATACACTGACCAATGATCTACCTTGGAGAAGTATTGTTCTTGACATAGATGATCAAACAAGTCATTGATCCATGGAAGAGGATACTTGTTCTTTATCATGATCATGTTAAGCTCATGATAATCAATAAAAAGGTGCATTGACCCATCTTCTTGATGAAGAGGACTGGTGGACCCCATGGTGAAGCACTTGAGCATATAAACCCTATATCCATATTCTACTTTTTTGTTTCTTCATCTCCACAAGTTCTAAAATATCTATTCTATATGGAGTCTTGGATAATGGAAACACCCTAGGAATAAGATCAATTAAAAATTCAACCTCTCAACTATAAGGAAGACCGGAAAATTCTTCAGGAAACACCCCAAAATATTACCTCACAATGGGGATGTATTCGAGGATGATCTTTTCTTTATAATCAATCATTTGAGATAGATACTATTTTTTTGTAGGGAAATAATATCCACGCTTAAGATGTTGGTTCTAAATAAGATTCATTATCATCCTTTCACTTGTATAGAATTGTTGGAGGATTCGATATACATAGAGTGATTTTCTTATCGTGGAAATTTATGTTGTCTATATATAGGGAAATCCAATCTATACCTAGAATTGTATCAAATTCATCTAAAGGGAGTGTCACAAGGTTCACTGGGAAGTTCATCCCGTAAATTTTAATAGGGGAGGAGTTATATACCTGGGATAAAATAATTTCCCCATTTTTTGTGTTCACTGAAAGCTCTACTTCCCAGAAAAATAGCCACTATAAACTTCTCTTTCTCAGAAAATTTAAGGATGGAGAAGATCGTATTAATGGAGTTGATATATTCATCCATAACTAAGGTATCAGACAATCCATTAAAATTTGGAGGCCTTTGTTTCATAAAGGACTCAATTAAAACTAGTTCTTTCTTAGGGGGATTTGAGTGTTCCTCCCAATCCATGTTAATATTCAGAACCTGAGTCATCTGGGAGAGTATCATCATAAAGTTCATTAATCATTCTACCATTGGATTAGGAATCTAATTTAAGAATTAATCACATTTACCTTATAATTTTTTTTTACTCAATTCCTACTATTTCCAACCATTGTCTAGAATAAAGGAAAAATTAGGTATGATTAATTTTAAACTATTAAACACATAAATAGAAATCCAATGACATTAATTGGATAAATTACAAATGAAATTTATTTCCTTATATTATGAATTTATACGTTTCAATTTATGTTATCCATGATCTATTTTCTAACTTAGACACTTATGGAAAATTTTTTCCCTTAATAACGGTTTGTAACGAGCTTGTGAATTTACCAAAGCATATCCCCAAGAGTTTTTAACTACGTGTGAAAGGAAACCCATTTTTGTGCACTATTTCCCAATCGATCATAGTCCAATACAATGTTTTAGGATTTTACTCCTATGTACATATATTCTAGAGAAACATCTACTTATAGTATCAATATAGGGATGTATTTTCTTAGAAACCACTTACATTATACTTTACTAAAATTTAGGGATGTATTATTATGTTTAATCTTTTCTCTAAGGCTTTCTCTAGTTTCTAATACTATTCAAAAAAAAAACTAAACATTTACTTTGATATCATCTATGATGACCCTGATCTTTATTAGACAATAATTCATGAGTTATTACACAAGATTACACATAATACAACTAGGAATATCGAAATGTATATTTTATTTGGTAAATAGTTAGACTAAATAACAACTAAAAATAGTGAATACATCACCTTTATTTAAAACTTGATTAACATAATAATATTATTCATTCATACTCAAAATTTTATGGGATAACCAGGGGACACAAATAAGAAAGGGGTGAGCTATGAATCCCAATAAGGGAATAAACATGGCATAACATGAAGAAAGTAATACTTTTTATAAAATATAAATATAAATAGGGAATAAAAGAGGTGATAATCATAAACATAAAAAATGTGTAATAATATAACATGATAACATAAAGGTAATATAGGAAATGTGGAAACGACTTTAAACATGGAGTTATAAGCATAGGTTAAGGATATATTCTAAGACATCATGATGGATAAAGTACCATGATGGATTATGTTTACTCCCTAATCCCTTGAATGACGTATCATGAGCCTAAAACATTACCCAATAAATTGGATAGATATATAATTATCGGTGTATAGCGACATAAGAATAATATACATGGACATTACATCATTTTAGTTGAATATTAAGAACATTACAAAAGTACATGCCCAAGGATTGTACTAGTATAGTGTCTTTGGAAACTTGGAATCATAATATTCAATCCTAGAGAAAGATATTCAACATCTCCATTAAAGATCTACCCCTTTAGTATTCCTTTTTAAGACCTTTATTCATAACATGAGGAAAAAAATCATTAGAAAGGCATGATCTCAGATGCTCAATAAGGGTAAACAAGGGAGATATGTAAGCATAAAATGGGAATAAGGTTATGATAATATGATCATACAATCATAACATCAAACCATTAATATCAAATATCATAATCAATAGTCATTACATAAATATTGGATTTTCTTAAGACATGAATCATAAGGTAACCAAGATTATAATCCCTGAAAGCATAACTTAAGGATATGATATGGAATTTGTGGAATACACATAAGCATGTACAATAATTCCTTATAAGTCAAGGATAATTGTCAAAAATTGTAAGGGAACATCAAGGGGTTAAACCTACTGGGTGGGACACCCCACCATCCTCAGTTACAACCATTTCCTTATAGTTTATTAGGTTACACCTTTCTCCAATAGTTTACCATGCTCATTGAATTGTTTCCCATCATTATCTAATGAGATATAAATCTTTACCCAATACATTGGAGTGCTATCTGGGCCCCCGTATCATATAAGTTATAAAAATATTACCAAATTCTATTTAGGACACCACATCATATAATATATAATGGGAATACTCAATGCTATCTAAGACACCCCATCATAGAAGCTGTAATGGGCTTACCCAACTCTATCTAGACCACCCCATCTTATAATCTATAATGGGTTTTCTTGGTGTTATCTAGAACACC
This sequence comes from Viscum album, assembly GCA_963277665.1. Classification (NCBI taxonomy): domain Eukaryota; kingdom Viridiplantae; phylum Streptophyta; class Magnoliopsida; order Santalales; family Viscaceae; genus Viscum; species Viscum album. The sequence goes on along the minus strand of OY728133.1, from coordinate 196,850,807 downwards.
CCATTTTACAAGATATAATGAGATTACTTGACACTATATGGGACACCCAATGTATAAGCTATAATGAGATTACCTAGTGATATTTGGGCCACCCCATCGTATAATCAATTTCCATGAACCACAACATGAATAAAATACAATGATCTAGTATATCATCATAAAAACTCATTAAACAATTATTCTTTCACAACTTGATTAACCTAGTGAAAATAAATGGGTTTCATGTCAATCTCTTCGAAATGAAATTATCCTATGGAAAATAAATGGGTTTCATAACAATCTCTTTGAAAAATGATTAGCTTATGGAAAATAAACGGGTTCTATAAGCACCATTCCATCAAAATATAAACCATTCAGGGAAAGAATCTGAATGGTATCCTTAGGTAATATCTATATAAAAGATTTAAATATATCAAATATTGTCTTTCTATATGGAGAATTTTTTTTAAAAGATCACTTGGAACCTTTCTTAAGGAAAGTAACATTTCTTTGAAAATTACTTTTTAAAACATGAAACATTTTCGCATCCCTTTTGTTTGAAAACCACTTTGAAAATGAATAGAGTAATTTTTAAAAATAATTTAAAAATTTTATTGAATAAAAATATCTTTTCCAATTTGAAAACATATTTTTAAAACATAAAACATTTTTGAAATAATTTTTAGAAAACATGATTTTTGAATAAAACAGATTTATGACTGAATAGAAAAATAAAGTAGGATTTTATTAAAAACATCTTATTAATTATCTAAAGTAAAAAATAGTGTAAAAATAGTAAAATTACCTGAATATATCATGAATAACCATAGTATAATAAAATTCATGAGTATTATTGAGATATGGATCATAATATTTCATCATTAGAAGCATAATCATAAAGAATCCCAGTAAACAATGAAAGTATAACAATAAACTTTTACCGCTTTGGTAACATTGAATCATAATAAAAATTAGAAAATAACATTACATGAATTTTAAAATATAATTAAAATAAGTTAATTAATGATATAACATGTCAATAGGTATTATATACAACTTTTAAAAGAATATAGGTTCATAACATAACATGTGTCACAATGAAGGAAAATTGAGACAAAATTACCTTATCAATTTGGTAACTTTTAAACTGTAAAACACATGAAAGAGTGATCATCAAGTGGATATATAAATACACATAAAATTAAGGATAAGAATAATATAATTATTTCATGGTTAGTATACACACCACGAAAAAAATCTAGTTGGTAATATGTTATAAGTCTCACATAAATAAAAATGAGACTAGGAAGCCCCTTACTACTTGAGTAACTTTTGAATCATGATATAAGAAAAAGAATAAAATAAATTTAAAATTTTAATATCATGAAATAAATTTAATTCATGATATAAAACTTCTTATGGTATTATATACACCACACAACAATACTAAGTGATGAGTATATCATATATACCACCAAAATAAATACGAGACGACAAAACTCTTACCTTAAGTATGGAATTTCATCATACATGTTAACAACTTATCTATAATAAATATAAGTTTCTTATAAATCTACCATAGAAAAATGTTATTATATATCATACCATATATTATTTTATTATGACTTTATATTACCATTTTATTTATAATTTCATGTTAATGTTACGTCTCGGTTAAACACCGCTTTATTTTTTTATATATGTTTTTACTTGTTATTCCTGATCTTGTAACCTATATCATGTTTTAATTATTTCAAGAATGTATAATTTTTTTTAAATATCATATATATTCAATATATAAGTATTTATAATAATCTATAAAATATTTAAATATGAAATAAAATACACAGTTCCTGGAAATAGCAGGCCATATGTAAGCATGAACGTTGTTTCCGTTTTCTTGTTTTATTAAAAGAAAGAATGTAAATGATATATATATATATATTATAATTTAATTATAATTATTATCTCATAAATATCATATAAGTTTAATAAACCCATTCTTAATACATTCAATGTAAATTATGAACAAATCACATCGCTTTGAGGATCCAGTAGTCCACACGTCCACAAATGAAGTTATCGTATTCCCACAAAATAGAAAGAATAAATACATGTGTTATATAATAATTATAGAAGCATATATACATAAAAAATATCATGTACATAATTATTACAATACTTAAAAGGTTGTTATTGAAGAAGGAATGACATCGATTTGTGAGGCGGTAGTCCACCGTACACATGAATGATGATTTCATATCCCATTTGATGGAAGTGCGTGAAAGCGTAATTAATAATATATAAAAAAACATATAAATATATTTAAAATAATTATTTAATTATATAATCTCGTAATGATAATAATTAAATGTGTGGATAAATAAATGAAACAAAAGTTCTCATTGAAGACAGTTAGCTCTTCTTTGGGTAATTGATTTTGGTTCGCAAAAAAGGACTAACATGGTTTGATTTATGAAAAAAGTGAGCATTATAGGATGAGATAAGGAAATTTTATATATTATTTTTTCTGGTTTTGGATGATACAAAGGGTTTTAGAGGTGAGAATATGTGAGGTATTGAGTTATATTTTGTAGTGGAGGAGGAGTGACATTCTTGTAAATAAAAATAGGTAAACACTATTGAGAGGTATTTATTAAATCATGTGCCTCCAATAATGTTAAATTTTATAGAAATTGGAGTATATTGTCTAAGTATTTCTATAAAATGGATTTTAGACATGTTTATAGGTTATTTTCCCCCTTAAGTTAATGTTTGATCACTAAGTAAACTCATTTTTACCTTAAATACTATAAATAATTTTAATTAATTTCACTAATATTTTTGGTTAAAATCTAAGTTTGAAACTAATATAAATTAAAAGTTATTTTGTTTCAAAATATCGAATTCATTTTTACAAATTATAATCACATAAGTCTAATAGCTTAATTTAAAATTATTCATGCAGATGAGATGAAATAACGAGTTTTTAAAGTGAAAATGTTCAAAAGTATGAAATGTTTTTATATCAAATTTCAATTTTAAAATGATTAAAATGACCTATATTTTGTCAATATATGTATAATTTATCTAAATATACGTTAAAACCAACTAGGAATATAATTTAACTATATTAATTAATTATAAGAACAATCAGTTTTCAATTAGAATTTAGTATTTTTTACTATTCATAAAAAATGGAACTTCTTAGAAAAATACCAAACATTCACCCAAATTAAATTTTGATATTTAAATTTTAAAAAATAATTTTATTTTTTTCATATAAAAATTATATATTTTTTGAAAATTATATTTAAAATAGGTAAACCATTAAAAGGCGGTAAAATTACCTTTTAAAAAAATACATCTTTGTATTCCTAAAATATGGTTTATTCTTATCTTATGCCTATAAAATATATTGGATGAGTGTAAATATACTTTATTGAATATATAATATATTAATTTTATGAAAAAATTTCATGATTTTTTTTTAAATTATTGAGAAAAAACATGTTTTTATAGAGAAAAATAGTTTTCTTAGAAAATAAATTTATTTATTTTAAAATAGTTCTTACTTTGAATTATAAATAATTAATAACCAAAGGATTAATTTTATATAAACATGTAAAACATATTTTCACAATTTAGTTAATCTTATTTGTAACATCCATTCCAAGGGCTAGGTTGTAACTACAATAGTTTTTTAATAACAATATTAATAGTATATTATAGTTTGGTAAAACTTTGTCTTGCATGTATTGAAAGATATTAAGAAACATGTAATTGTGTTTAAAACAATGCAAACATAGTTTTATGTTTACCAAAAGGTATCTAAGTTTTTTTATAGTGCAATATAATCTTTGGCTTGTGTATAAAAAAAGATTAACATGGTGTAACATGCAATGAAAGACATGATAAAATTTTAATTTATTCAAAATAATTATAATTCATAAAAACATAGGGTGTTACATTATACCCCCCTTAAAAGGATTTTATTCATAAAAAATATTTGGGTTATCAAATGTTCAATAATTAAAATTTCCTTTCATAAAAACCCATATTGAAAAAACAATACTAAAACTTACTTTAAAATGGGATAGTTGAAAACAAAATGGTTAACCAATGTAACTCATAAATAGGTTTCTACAAAGGAAAACATAAGTGGTAAGTGAAAAATGGACATGGAAGTGAAATATAACTATCAAGTTCTGATGGATAGTGATAGAGAACATAGTAAGGATATTGTTAATGATCAAAAATACATAAACCAAATAGACTTGATAAAGGTCATTGATATCATAAAAAATGACAATAATGATACAAAATTTTATTTCATGACCCTTTTCTTAAATTTGAATAAGTTTCATGAGAATATATACTTAGTTGATTTCAACATAATATCACCCTTTTTTGTCCCATGATCAATTTCCACTTCATCTTTTATTCCATGATATAAAGGTGAATTTTTCATTCCTAAAACATTAGAATATCATGAGATCTATAAATAGAATGATAGGTCATTAAATATGTATTTATCACAAAAAATGGTTAGAAAATGTTTTCCAATATTCATAAATCATCATATGTTGAGACAATACTTTAATATCTAAAACCTCATCTGATGTTTAACAAAAACCATTCCCTAAATGGTTAACCTTATAACCCTTTCAAAAGATGAAATTCCATAACTTTATAAATAAGGTCACTAAATTTATAAAAAATAGATTAACATTGATCCATCATATATAATAAATTAGCTCTTGTTTATCACATAACAAACACGAAAACAACTTCATAATATTATCTCCTGAAACATGGTAATAACCTAAATTACCATAAAACCTTATTGAAAATATTATTGGTTTATTATTACAAATATTATTGGATATATTCTTAAAATCCAAAAAAAGTTTTCAAATTATTCCATGATAATATAGACCACTTTTTCAACAATTCAATAATCAGTTCCATGGTAATCAATACTATCGAATTTGGTTTATCCACAATTATCTCTTTATCCAGGATACTTTTTTTCTCAACATCCAGGACAAATTAAGTGTTACCTAACTTTAATCAAAATACCATCTTTCCATTAAAGCAATTTTCTAGGTCACCATCACTATTCAATATACTTTTTCAAATCCTTAATGGAAAGTATGTACTTCAGGATTCATATAACATAATTCTTGAATTCCTATACATATACACTCTAATCATCTATATTTATTCTCAAACCATTACTTACGATTCATAATCTTATTACTTAATAACCCTTTTCTAGTATATTAAATATGAATCATTTATGAAGGTTTATTATCCTCAATTTAATAATTAAAAAATAGTATTAGAATATCCCATACATTTCACATTTCATTCCTGGTCTCTTTATCTTCAGTAGTATAACCTATACTCATGTTATCTTATGGTTATCTTCATGATATTTCAACTTTGAACATTGATTTTTATGATGCCCATAATTTCCACATATGAAACATTAAATGTTAACCCAGTTCCTTATAGTTCCCACTATTTACTACAACCAAAAATATTTGTGTGAAAAACATTTATCATAGAGGAAAACCACATAATCATGAAAAATTACATATAGGATGACTAAATAGTGACACCTTCTTTTAAATATATGAAACCTTAGGCTTATCCTTAGAGATATACAAAGATATGTCATTATAAATATCCCTAGGGATCACACTAACATTTTATCATCCTAGTTTCCAAAGGACGAATAAAACTTTCCTTTGATACCAACTATGACGACCCGAGATTAACAGACTTAGATATTACATCATTTTAGCTAAATATTCAGCACATTAAAAAGGTACATTCTCGAGGAACATAATATTTTAGTGTATTTGGAAACAAGGAATTAGAATCTTCTATCTTGGTGAAATATCTTCAACATATCCCTTAAAGATCTTCCCCTTTAGTACTCTAACTTTAAAAATTTCTTCATAACCTGGGGAAAATAATCATAATAAATGGGTGATCTCAGATTATTACTAAGGGTAAAAAAGGATATATTTTAGTATAACATGTTCTTAAGGGTATGTGAACATGATCATATAATTAGAAAATCATACCCTATATATCAAAGATCATAATCAAGATTCATGGCCTAAATATTAGAAGTTCATAATACATGAATCATAAGAAAATATAGAGCATAATCCATGAATGAATAACATAGTAACATGACATGTAATTTGTGTAATACACATAAGAATGTAAAATCATTACTTATAAGTCAAGGTTCACTGAAAAAACTTGTTAGGGAACTTCATGGGGGATAAAACTACTAGGAGGGACAAACCAAAATCCCTAGTCACATCCCCTTCCTTATAGTGGACTAGGTTACACCTTCTTACGATAATGAATCATGTTCGTTGACTTGTATCCCATCATTATCTTATGAGATATAAATATTACCCAATGAATTGGAGTGTTATCTATGACACTCCATCATATAAGATATAACGGGCTTACCTAATGCCATCTAGGCCACCCCATAATATAATGTATAATGAGATTACCTGGTGTAATCTAGGACACCCCATCATATAAGTTATAATGGGATTACCTAATGCTATATGGGACACACCTATCATATAATCTATAATGGGATTTCCCAATGCTATCTTGGACACCCCATTACATAATCTATAATAAGCTTACTCGACGCTATCTAGGACACCCCATCATATAAGATATAATGGGATCACCAGATTCTATATGGTCCACCCCATTGTATAAGAAATTTCCATGAACCACAACACGAATAAAGTACTAAGAGCTTCTATATCATCAGAGAACACTTTTATAAAACAATTTTAGAAAATATATGAGTGAAATAAAATAGATTTTCGATCGAAGAGAGAAATAAATTCATATTTTCATAAAACCATTTTCTTAATTATCTTAATTAATAAAGAGTGAAAAAATGTTACCATTAATTTAATATATCATAAATAACCAGTGGATAGGTAAATTATTAAGTATTATTGAGATTTGGATCATAATATTTCATCAATGAAAGCATAATAGTAAATAATCTTAATAAATGATGAAATTGTAGAAATAAAGTTTTATCACTTTGGTAAATTAGAATCATAACCCCCATGAGAAATTAAAATTAAATAAAGATTAAAATATCAAGAAAATAAGGAAATTCATGGTATAAAATTTCAAAGAGATTACATGCACCTCATTAAAGAATATAGGTGCATAACAAAATAGGTGCCTCAAAGAAAGAAAATTGCGAGAAAACTACCTTACCAATTTAGTAAATTTTGAACCATAAACCCCATGAAAAAGATACAATAAATTTTATATTTAAATAAAAATAAATTTAAAGATAGTAATAATATAATACATTCATGGTCATCATATACCCACACAAAAGGATTGAGTGGTGAATATGGAATATGTATCACAGAAATAAAAGTGAGACTAGAAATCCACTTACCACTTGAGTAATTACTGAATCATGAGATACATGAAAGAATAACATAAATTAAAAATTTTATTATCATAAAATAAATTAAATTATTTATATAACATTTCATAGTGTATTATATACATGAAAAAACAATAATAAGTGGTGAATATAACACATATCTCACAGAAATAAAAGTGATATGAGAAAACCCTTACATTAAGCATTGCCTTTATTCATACACATTCTAACATCCTATAAAATAAATATATGTTTATTATAAAACTACCAAGGAACCATAATATTATATATAATACCATATATGATTTTATTATGACTTTATATTACTTGTTTATTAACAATTTTATGTTAAAGTTATGTTTCAGGTAATAAATGCATTATTTTTTTGTATATGTTTTGAATTGTTATTCTTGATCATATTAATTAGATAATGATTTAATTATTTAAATAATATAAAACATTATTTAAAAATCATTTATATTTATTATATAATTATTTATAATAATGTATAAAAGATATAAATATGAAATGGAATGCACCATTCATAGAGACAATAGGCCGTATATACACATGAATAATGTTTCCATTTTCTTGTCATATAGAAAGAAAGAATGTAAATGAAAAAGATATATATATATATATATATATATATATTGTAATTATAGTATTATTATTATTCCATTTATATCATATAAGTTTACTAAAACCATCCTTAATAAATTTTATGTAAAGTGTGAACGAATCACATGGGGACCCCATATCTCTAAGTTTATTCATCCTAACGTAGGATATGATTAGATATATTATACATAGAGGGATATATAATGACTGTATAATTTCTTATTAGAGGAAAATGGAACCTACCTTCCATCTCCCACTTGATGTTCACAGATGATACAATCATTTTATCAAATGCTGACAAGAGGTCTGTGTGTAGTATCAACATAATTCTAGAGGAGTACTTCTACTGGAGTGGAAATGGGATTATAAATTCCTAAAGAAATATTCATATATATAAAAATGTGCTACAAATAAGTCTAGTCATCTATGCAGTAGATTGGATATGTAAAAAGGCACCTTCCTAATAGAATAACATGGCACCCATATATATTTAAGAAGAATACACATTAGAGATTTTGATCATGTGGTGAATAAGATAACAGGGTGAGTGATTAACTGGAAAAATCACTTATTATCATTTTGGGGATGGATATCCTTGATTAACAGCATCCTGTCTTCCATTTAAGTTCATGACCTTTCTTTTAGCTCAGTTCTAAAAGGAGCACTAAAATCCACTGACAATGTCTTGTCCGACTTCATATGGGATGCACACTCGGAAATTAAGAGGAACTGGGTTGCATGTGATAAGATGGACCGCCCCATCCAAGATGTTAGAATTAATTTGGGAAGACCATGGGTCACTATTCAGTTCATGAATGTGAAACTAGCATGGTAAATCATTAAAAAATCAGCTTTCTAGGGAAGAATAATGTCCCATAACTATAGAGACAATGTGGAAGCTAATAGCGCATTGAGATCTCCCTTCTGGTCGATAATTTTCCCTATCATTCCGATTCTCCAACTATACTCATGCTGGATAGTAGGAAAAGGTAAAATTCTCTTCTAGAATCATAACTAGATAGGATCTATGGTTTGTTTTCTGGGATTTCCTACCCCAACAATTTCCTTCAAGAAGGATAGCTTGTACCCATCCTTCATCAAGGTAGTGCTGTAAAATAACCAATAAGACATATTTGAGTCAATTTTCATCAACTTAGAGCTAGAAAAATGCATGTTAAACCCTTCTAACATAGGTAATTTAATTATAAAAGAGTTTATACAAATCTATACTCCTTAAGGGAATTATGACAGATGGAATGAGATTGTGTTGTTCAAAAAAAATTCTAACCAAATACAATTTCCTCACATGGAGAATAAGGAACCACATAGTACCATTAGATGAAGGCATTACAAAATTGGAGACCAGCTTAACATCTGGGTGTAATTGCTGTTAAAAAAGAGGGGAGGAAAGTATAAATCAAATCTTCTTTGAAGGGGAGTGGGCCCAAGACATGTGGAGGTTATTTGGTGATTTTACAACTATTTTATCTCATGGACTTTGAGATGGTCCATTCTTAGAGAAATGGTTCCATGGGACAGATGATGTAGAACTGGAAAGGATGGAGAGATCTGTAATCTTTTGTTCTTGTACTGATGGAAATCTAGAAACAATGCCATGTATGAGGGGACCCCTTCAACATGTAGGTCCATTATCATGAGAACCAAGAACCTACTCGTTGATCTAGTCACCCTTATTCGTAATTGGTAGGAAGCCCCCTATCTGGGGATGCTGTAGTTGAGCTTCTCTTTAGCCCTTCCACCCATGTTCAGGATATAGGGTCATTGGGTACAATGGATCCTTCCAGTAAATAGTTTTAAGTTAAATACAGAAGGCTCATGAACCTCGAGTGACATGAAAGGAGGAGGGGCGATTCATGATTCTCTAAGAAGTGTTCTTATTTCCATCACATCCCATTATGACACTGGTAGCTCAATCTAGGTGGAGGATAATGCGGTTCTTAATAAGATCAACCTCTGTAACCATAAGAATATCATACTCACTAATGTGGAAACAGACTCCATGGTCATTCAATAATATCTTATTGTAAGAGTCCCCATCCCTTGGTCGGTATTTTACATAATCAAGAAATTCAAATCTCTCCTCAACGAAAATATCTACTTCACCCACACATGGAATGAGGGGAACAATGTTGCGGATCATCTTGATTCTCTAGAAGACTATGTCTCCAATGTCACATGCCTCCATAACATCACTTTCTACAATCATGAGGGTATAATTTGACTCATGGGGATTCCCTTGGTCTCCACTATTATAGACCTCCCTAGGCCTTGGATTTTCCTTGCTTCCTTGATCCTTTTGTTTCCTTGTATCTTTCTTCATAGAATAAATATATAATGATGATGATAATGAGAGTAGTCTACACATTCACAATCAAAGTTATTATATTCCCAAAAATGGAAAGAATGATGGTATGTGTTATATAATAATTATATAAGAATAAGGACATCATAAATATCATATATATCATATAAATATATCAATTACATCATTATTCCCATACTTGAAAGTTGGTAATGGAATAATAAATGACATTAGTTTGTGAGACGATAGTCCACTATACACATGAATGATGATTTCATATCTCATCTAAAGGATGTGTGTGAAAGTGTTGGTCTTAAAAATAACATAAAAATATATAAGTATATTTATGAAACTTATGTTAATACATAATCACGAAATAAGAATAATTTAATGGGTGGAGAAATAAATGAAACAAAAGTTCTCGTTAAATAACATTACCTATTCTTCGGGTAATTCCTTTTTATTTGAACCAAAGGACTAACCTGGTTTTCTTTCTATGAAACTTTATTCTTCTAGGATGAGATTGGGAAATTTGATATCTTATTTCAGATGGTTTTTGATGATCCAAAAGCCTTGATAGGTGTGAATAAGTGAGAGGGTGAGTTCCATTTTATCATTTAGGAGTAGAATTATTCTAAATAAAAAAGGTAAACATTATTAAGTGGTCTTAATTACATCATGTGCCTCCAATAATGGACCATTTTATATAAAAAGGAGTATATATTAGAAATATGTATATAAAATTGATTTTGTAGATGTTTATATGTTATTTTCCCCTCAAGTTAATGTTTATCCACTAAGTAAACTCATTTTTACCTTAATTTTTTTAATTGATTTTAATTAATTCCACTAATTGTTTTGGTCAAAAAATTACATTGAACTTACTAGAAATTATAAATTATGATCATTAATTTAAAGTACCCTATTTTTGAACTAGATCAAAATAATATTCTTTTGAACTTTTTTATTTAATGCTCAGGTCAGTTTTAAAATTATACTTTGGGATAAAGTTTTGTAAGTTGTGTTTGTTTTAAGCGTTGATATCGTGCTTAAGTAAAGGCTCTAGGAATTCCCCAGGTGGATCGATGGGTTTTGGGGGCACCGAACCCATAAACTCAGTTTAAAAAAGGCAAGGTAGAGGCATTCGCACGAGCTGTGTATAGTTAGTCAAATCGTGTGATCATCAATGCTAGATACTCCATATATTCAGTAGTAGGTTAATGGTCTGCGCATGGTCTGTCAGACCATGCAAGTTAAATCGTTCAACTTACCCAATTTTTAGTTTCAGGTTAAATTAATTTAATTAAATTAATGGTTAAAAGAAATTTAATTAAATGAGTTATTGGGGTTTTAATTTAATTAAATTAAATTTGAGATAATTTAATTAAATTATGTTGATATTGATAAGTTATTTGATTAAATTTTGATGAAAAGAATTAAATTTAATTTAAATGATGATGACCTGAAGTCTTTAGTTTTTTGAATTGAGATGAGAGGAATTTAATTGAATGTATTGTAAATGAAGAGCTGGGGGTTATCAAATAAGGGTAATATTAAATGGTAAAATTTAAAGGCTGTGTAAATGAGTAGTTTTGGTTTTATTTAATTAAATCCAAGGTGAAGATGAATTTAATTAATTATTAAAAAATGGAGGTTTTATTTAATTAAATTCGAGGTTAAGAATAATTTAATTAGTCATTGTGAAACAAGGGTTATTATTTAATTTAAATTATTTTGATAGAACATAATTAAATAATGTTGATGAGTTTGAGTTTTTAATTTAATTAAATTGTGTTAATAGAATTTAATTAAATAACATGAATTGGAGAAATTATTTAATTAAATTCAGTTGGAATGAATTTAATTAAATGATGATTAATGAGGTGTCTGGTTTTTTAATTAAATTATGTTGAGAGAATTTAATTAAATAATAATAAGTTGCAAAATTTTTTTAATTAAATTTTGTTGGAAATGAATTTAATTAAATGATGTGTTAAAGGGAGAGTTTGGGGTTTGCATAAGATTTATGTAAATTAATTGATAATAATAATAATATAATGGGGATTATTATTATTATATGAATCCTTATTTTAATTTGAGGTTATTTGAGGGAGAAAATAAATAGGGTGAGGCACAAATTAGGTGATGCGTGACCCCCTCCCCTCGTCTCTCCCATGGTGAGGCACACCACCACCCCTCCTACATTTCCTCTTCGAGTGCCCGGTCCCTTTTGGTTCCTTCACAAAATATGTCCATCTTGGCAAGGTAAGTCATTCTACATGCATTTTTTTCTTTAGATCAGCTGTTTCTTCTTCTTATCACCTGATATCCACTAGGCCAAAACCCTATGGTCTGGGATTAATTTGGGTTATCATTTCTTCTGACTTTAGGCGGTGTAGAAGATGTCTTGGGACCCATTGGTCCATATTCCAATGACCGTCGAAGAAAGAGAAGTGATTTAGCTTGATTCGATTAACCTCTTTCATATTCATGTAAGGATATATACCAGGTAAATGGTTTCACACCTCTTGAATTAAGTGATTATGGTGTAATTGGGTTGCAGTTGATTATTTTAGTGTGCATTGTTCCCCGCCACACTAATTGTGAGTGCCTATTATTGTAGTTAGGGGTTCTGATCAATTCCAAGTACATGTGTGCATTAATGTGGAAGTTCATATGTGCTAGCGAGTTTCGATTTGAGTTTAGAATATTTTACTCAACCAAATTCATTGAGGTAGAGTTTTAAACTTTACCAAATTAATAAAATGCAGTTTCGTTGATTTGTTTCTTTTGATAAAGTTAACTGAAATGTTAGATTAAATTGTTTATTGGGGGAATGAGATAATTAATTATGAATTAATTATGTACTTTTAAATGATTACTAATTAGGGGATTAATTATGTGTAATTAATTTGGTTAAGTTAAGATAATTAATTATGAATTAATAATGTGTTTTGAGATGATAATTAATCAAGGGATTAATTATGAGTAATTAATTTGGTTATGTTGAGATAAATAATTATGAATTAATTATGTGATTTGAGATAAAAATTTATCAACAAATTAATTATAATATATTAATTTTGTTAATTTGAAATAATTAATTATGAATTAATTATGTGCTTTGAAATGATAATTAATCAGGGGATTAATTATGAGTAATTAATTTGGTTAAGTTGAGGTAATTAATTATGCATTAATTATGTTCTTTGAGATGATAATAAATCAAGGAATTAGTTATGAGATATTAATTTGGTTAAGTTGAAATAATTAATTATGAATTAATTATGTACTTTGAAATGACAACTAATAGGGAGACTAGTTATGTGTAATTAATTTGGTTAAGTTGTGTGCTTGGAAATGATAATTAATCAGGGATTAATTATGAGATATTAACTGGTTAAGTTAAGATAATTAATTGTGAATTAATTATGTGTTATGAGATTATAATATAGACAATTAATCAGGGGAGTTAATTATGAGATATTGATTTTGGATAAGTTGAGATAAATAATTTTTTAATTAATTATGTTATATTGAAATGGATTCCTTGAGATAATTAATTTGGGAATTAATTATGTGATATTGAAATGGTTTCTTTAGATATAATTAATTTCAAGATTAATCATGTGATATTTGGATGGTTTCCTTGAGATAATTATTTTGTGAATTAATTATTTAATTTTGAGATGGCTTCCATGTAATAATTAATTGTGAAATTAATTATATGATTTTGAGAAGGATTAATTTTTATTAGTTTACTATTAAATTTACTAGAGAATTTGATGCGATTAATTAATGGTTGAATTAATTAATGTTATAGTTATGATTAGTTAATTGTCTAGTTAATGATTGAAATTGATATGTTTAACTAATTGTTGAGTTAGTAATGAATGCGATGTTGTTAATTAGTTATTGAATTAATTAACAAACTCGATTAATTAATTTATGAATTAAGTAAGGGACAAGATCTTGGGGTTATAGACATGACTTTCTACACCCCTGATAAATATAAATGTATGATTGATAAATGGGTTTTGACATAGGGAGTGATGCTCCAAATACTCATGGGGTGCAAGATATGACGTTTCACACCTAGTATACAACTAAATATTCTTTTATGGGATAATGATTGATGCTCCAAATAACCATGGGTTGTGAGACAAGGACTGATGCTCTAAATACTCATGATGGTACTAGACATGCTGTTTTACACCAATTAATTGACATTGGAATTTAGTTCCAATTAGATGTACATGAATTGAATTAAATGGTTAATGAAATCCGATGAGATGTAATATTTTGTGAATTGAATATGAGAAATAGTTCAAACTCTAGCATGACCGAGACATGTGATGAGATACAGGTGTCCAGGAAAACCTGAGGATTTATGCGGTTAAATAAAGAATATTAAATAATGTGTTAAGTAGTTTATTTATAAATTCTATATATATAGTGCCTATTCAGACTCTTATTGTCACGACCCGTCCTCGGGGCCCATGTTGTGACAACCCCAAGCCCGCCTCCCATAGGCCAGGGGCTGGTGACTAGCACCAAAGGCATAAATCCCGATAAAAGGGAAGACATTGACTTTATATAAGAAAACAAACACCATAGAGTACACAAGATGAAGTAAACACTAAGTAAACTGAGTACAAAAGTAACTGCTGGAAAGTAAATGGGCCAGTATAAAAACCCAACTGAAAGTACAGTACAACTGAGAAAAGAAAATAAAAATGCTAAAAAGTAGAGCAACAACCACCAAGATGTCCTCCGGAACTCCCACCTGAAGGGTGGGTACAGATAGTCTTGTCGGCTCCTCGAGTCCGGCCGTCTACTCTGTGTACATCCCGCCTGATAGTCCACCTCCGGGTACCGTCCCGCTCCACAACCTCAGCCACGATTAGCGTTTTCCGTCGTCTGCGTCCATCACAACATAGTGCGGGTGTAGCCCATGTAGGGGTGAGTATACGATACTCAGTAGGGACCCCGAGACTTCCGAAGGTCTCCCAGAATCCACGAAGGATAAACCACAAAGGAAAGTTACAATCATGAAATAACAACGAACACCACTTTGGAATATGCCCATACATATACCTAAGTCATCAATTCCAGTTCGAATCCAACTTCCAAGACCAAGTTCAACCCAGTCCACACAGGAAGGTACAATCCAATCCATACAGGAAAGCACAACCCAATCCACACAGGAAAACAAGTCAATCATATCATAGATAAAGATTGAAATTCAAGACTCAACTCACACATGTATACTATTCATGAAGAGAGGTGGAGATGATTGATGTAGCCTCAGAATCATCTCCTCTGCCGAACCCTCATAGGATCCAAGTACAGATGATGTTGCTGATGAACCCATGGAGTATCCAAGTATAGTAGTCATCGCTGCCGAACCAACGGAGGATCCAAGTACAGTCGACAACACTGCTGAACCCACAGAGGATCCTAGTATAGAAGTCATCGTCGTCGAACCCACAGTGGATCCCAACACGGTAGATGTGGTCATCAAACCCACGAAGGATCCCAGTATGGTATACGTCGTCGTTGAACCCACAGAAGATCCTAGTATGGCAGTCATCCTCGTCGAACCCACTGAGGATCCTAGTACGGTAGTCGTCCTCATCGAACCCACTGATGATCCTTGTACGGAAGTTGTCATCTTCATCACAGCCAGCTTTAGGGTTTCCGCACACGGCACGCTCGATTCCGGGAGGGTCCACTCCACGATCCAAGGGGTCAATACATCAACTGTCACAAATTCCAGAGTTGATGTATCACAAAGTTTCATCTCGTCAATAGGAACTCAACGTGACAGACGACATGTCAATCAGACGCCCAATCTGAGAGTTATTGGCTTTTTCGTCCCTAGGGCCCGGTTGGTTTTTAAGGTAAAACCAACCCTACCATACTCCATCTACGTCCAAACCTCGAGAAGAGTAATCTAATAGAACCTTCCCACTAAGTGAAAACCAAAAAAATTGACGACACGTCAATCGGACGTTCGAAGCTCAAGTTATAAGCGTTTCCACTCCGAGGGCCCGGTTGGTTTCGTGTTCGAACCAACCTGGACATACCCAAAGTTATACTAAACCTTAAGTGTAATAAACCAAAACGACCATCTCGAACCAAGGATCCCAACCCACCTGACAGTGCATTGATCGGAGGTCCGTAGCCCATGTTATGGGCATTGGAACAGAACTGTCCGAAAGTAGGGGGTTTGGGCCCAGTCCGACCCGGCCCGATAACCCCTGGGTCGGCCCAAACCGGGTCGACCCGACCCGGGTCCGGGTCCGGCCCGGTTGGGCGTGGCCCGGACTCGCCCAGCCAGCATGGCCCGGCCCAGCCAGTGTGGCGCGGCCCGGTGCGGGGGTCCAACCTAGCGCGGGTGGCCCGACCCAGCGTGGCTGACCCGACCCAGCGTGGGCGGCCCGGCCCGGCGCGGTTGGCCCGGCCCGACGCGGGCAGCCCGACCCATGTGGTCGGAGGCTCATCTCTCAGCCGAGTGAGATGAGGGGGGTGGGGGGGGGGGGCACTGCCCCCCTTGATCGAAGAAACGGTGGCCCCCCTTTCAGGTGGGGTCCACCTTAGTAAAACCGGGGGTTACACCCCCTGGTTATTCGAAAACGGCCGGCCATTTGGCCGACTGATGAGCTGCCACAGGACCCCCGTGGGTCCCGCCTCCTGATGCGCCGATGGACGGCTGAGTCTGGCCTCCCGCTTGTTGAACCGACGCGGCGCGACGGCACCGCGACCCTCCGCCGCGACCCGCTCTTGGCCACGACCTCCTTCAACCTCACCGGCGCGGCGCGACGGCGCTGCGCACCTTCACCGTGGCCCGCTCCAGCCGCGGTTATCTCGTTCCCACGTGGTGCAACGACACCGTGTCACCTTTGTTCCAAGCTACAACGATGATCAACAACAACAAGGGGAGGAGGATCAGCCGTTTTTGTGCGGTCCGATATCCTCCCGTGATATCGATAGCAAGTGCTGAATTAAATTAACGAAGAACATTAAATAATACTTGAATGATGAAACAACCCCTACTTCAAAGAAATTCGTGGAAGCTAGCATCACGAAAAACGGCGTCGTGGGGTGGGGCTCCGTATATGTCGATGGAGAACGTCCGAGGAGGAAGAGGCGTCTCCCTTTCTTTGACGCGGAGAGAAGATGGAACGGTGTGACAGCATTCTTCGTCGAAGTGGGGATGTTCTTCGCCGAAGAAGATGAAGTTCCTCAAGAGAAGAAGAGATCTCCCTCTCTCAATTCTCAACACAACAAATAACCACCAAAAGAAAATAAGACTAGTCTTATTTTATTACATCAAGCCATGCATTTTAATTTTTAAAATTCAAACACAAATCTCACCTAATTGATTATGTATGTTGGCTTGAATAAGGAGGTGAGAGGGGAGAGTTACAAATTAATGGGAGTTGTCAACTTAAAGAGGAGTTAGAGGAATTTGAAGGGGTGGGGATTGTGTGGGCCCCACCTCACTAATATCCTATCAAGAGGAGTTAGAATTTTAGTGGGTCCTACCCTAACTCCCATTCATAGGAATAAACCACCTAGAAAAGAGAAATAAAATTGTGACACAACTTTATTTCACTTTACACTTAATTCATTTTTAAACAACTCCTCCCGAGAAAACACAACTCCAATAAAGGTCTTCCTAAGCAATTACTGGCACTACGGTTTCATCGGTGCCCTCAGATTTTGTTTCCGAGCACCGGTTCAAAAGTTAGAAAAACCCGCTCGTTCGTTCACTGAACGTACCCGAGCTAAACTTCAGAAATTGATTCCGGGCACACCGGGCCTCAGAATCATGTGTCGTCAAGAACTGCGTACTCGTAACATCCCAAAGAATTTAAGAAAAAAAGCTATTTGAAATTTACGGGTCTTTACATTACTCCCACCTCAGGTATTTACATCCCCGTAAATATACATCACAAACTAAGGGAACAAATGAAGGTACTGTGCACACATCTGAGCCTCTCGATCCCATGTGCTCTCCTGGAGGTTCCCGTGTTGCCACCTGATGCGCACTAGAGGAATCGACCATCCATGTAGGACCCGCTCCTATCGATAATCGATCTCCATCGGGACCTCCACAAATGTTTCCCGATCATCGATGTCCAGCTCCCCGTGATCGATGATATGCGTTGGGTCGTGCACGTATCTCCTCAGTTGAGATACGTAGAAGACGTCGTGCACCTTGTGAAACTGAGGTGGAAGAGCCAGGCGATAAGAAACCTCGCCTATCCTGCTGAGAACCTAGAAAGGTCCAATGAAGTGCAGAGATAACTTGATGCCCTTGCCAAATATCCTCAATCCACATCGAGGTGAGACCCGTAAGAAAACATGGTCACCATCCTTGAACTCCAGTGGTCTCCGCCTCCTGTCAGCATAACACTTCTGTCGGCTCTGAGCAGTCATCATCCACTCCTGGATGATCTACACCATCTCCATCATAGCCTGAACCATCTCTAGTTCTACACGTAGTTATTCCAACACTATCCACAAAGGATATCTGAAAATGCGGCCAGCTGTTGTCTCACCACTCCTAATATCTGAATACCCGATCTCCTACTAAGTGCATCCGCTACAACATTCCCTTTACGAGGAGTATAAACTGTCTCAATGTCATAGTCCTGGAGGAACTCAAGCCATCACCACTATTTCAGGTTCATGTCCTTCTGATAAAAGATACACCTGAGACTGTTGAGTTGGTGAGAACCGTAAACCGTTCGCTCGATGAACAATGGGTGAGATTAGCCATTTGTAAGAACTCAACTCCACCCTTCGTCGTCTGTGATCTACAAGAGATACTGAGATTCCTCCTCTTATGAAAAGATAAATTTGGTCTCATCCCTTGGATTAACCATGTCCTTTTCCTAATACAGTCAATCCTAACATGAATGGTACTATTTAATGCCATGGACGACGTCATAAGGCCTCGACGCTACTACCAAGAGATCCAACCGTTACTCTCGTCTCCAAGGGTCAAGTCACACTATCGGCAGCAGTTTGTGGTCACTAGGTCATATCCAGTAGGAATATTGAAATTGAGGGTCAAGTCAACAATTTTAACTAGAACCTCTAATTATCAATTTCATAAAAAAGGATAGGGAAGAAAACGTCACAAGAACAAGTGTCTTTTATTACTGCAGCTCAAGATAAAAGACACAAAGCATCCAAAAAAATATCAAAAAAGCTAGAAGCAACATGAACAAAAGTCTCCATGTCTAGAGCTAGTCCTGCTCCTATCCATCTGCTCCCAGAGCTCCATGGTCGTAGGCCTCAGCTGCCTGAAGCTGACCTCTCCCCTGCCCACCCGTTCCCTACGGTCGGGATGGTCTTCCTGGTGGTGGTGGTGCTAGGGCCTCAAAGCGTCGCCCACCACCCGCTGCTTGGCCAGCTCCTCTGCCTCATCCGCCTACTCCCTACGGACTGCCATGGTAGAACCTCTGCCTGGGAGGTCCCTCTACCGTCTACTGCTAATCTGCAGGGTGGGTCGGGCAGTCTCGAGCCATGTGACCCTACCCGCCGCATGCATAGCACTGTCTGCTCCTCTTGTGGCTGGATCTCTTTCGTGTGCCCTATAAAACCGAACCTGTAACCTGATATTTACCATCTGATGGTCTGTCCTGCTTGGTCCTCTGCGTCATCTGTCTACTGCCGGCTGCAGAAGACTCCGCTGCGGGTCGTCCTGCGGAGGGTCTCTCCACTGGTGATTGCTCAGCGAGAAAACTCTACACTAGAAGGGATCTCTACAGCACCCCCGCCTGCGTCAGGATATTGAGGGAGATTATTGAAGCCCTGATCTCATGCCTCAGTCCCTGCTCGAAGGTCCGTGCCCTGAATAATGGGTTCTGTACCATATCTGTGGAGTAGCGTAAGAGGTCGGTAAATCTCGCCGAGTACTGGGCTACTGTCATGTTGCCTTGCCACAACTGTAGTAGCTCTTGAATGCGCACCGCACAGAGGGTGGCTGGAACGAACTCTGAGCAGAAAAGGATCTCGAAATATGACCAATGAAGAGATTCCTCGTCGTGCACCTGGAGCATCAAGATCCACCATCTACCTGTTTCCGCTTGCAGGAGACTCGCCGCAAGGATCACCATGAGGTCAGCTGGTGTCCCTACTAATATGAAGAATCGAACAACAGCCTCCAGCCATTCCTTGGCTGCCTGAGGGTCCGTCTCCCCGCAGAACCAGGGTTGTATCTGATGCTGAAACTCGTGCAGTGCACTAAGGCGACGTGCACTCTCAGCTGCTGGGGCTGGTGGCATCGGTGGCTCGGCGGGTAAAGGTACCACTTGTGCCTCTTCTGTAATGGGGCCCTACACCGAGGCCTTGTCACTCAGTGGGCTGCCATCTCACACAAAGCTCAGAACACTAGATGGCTGCCGTCGTGGGGACATCCTGAAAAGAAACAGGTGATCCACGGTCAATACATTATTCATGGTGAGCTAACACAAGTAATCACAAAGAAAAATTTGGAACGCACATGCAATCAATGTTTTTCTACACTCAGTCAGAAATCAGAAGTCAGGGTCTTGGTGTATGGATACATCGGCCGTAGAACCAACACTAGACTCCTTGGACTGATAACCACACTCAATACCCTTAACACTATTTCTTCACACAGAAGAAAGATCAGATTTCTGAGTTCTGCAGTAGATGCGAATCCCTTGGATACCAACTTGTCATGACCCGTCCTCGGGGCCCGTGCTGTGCCTACCACAAGCCCGCCTCCCATAGGCCAGGGGCTGGTGACTAGAACCAAAGGCATAAATCTAGATCAAAGGGAAGGCATTACCTTTATATAAGAAAACAAACACCACAGAGTACACAAGATAAAGTAAACACTAATTAAACTGAGTACAAAAGTAAGTGATGTAAAGTAAATGGGCCAGTATACAAACCTAACTGAAAGTACAACACAACTAAGAAAAAAAATACAATAGCTGAAAAGTAGAGAAGCAACCACCAAGACATCCTCCGAAACTCCCACATGAAGGGTGGGTATAGATAGTCTCTTCGGCTCCTTGAGTACGGCCATCTACTTCATGTATGTCCCGCTTGATACTCCACCTCTGGGTACCATCCCGCTCCACAACCTCAACCACAATCAGCTTTGTCTATCGTCTGCATCCAACACAATATAGTGCGGGCGTAGCCCGTTCAGGGGTGAGTATAAGATACTCAGTAGGGACCCCGAGACGCCCGAAGGTCTCCCAGAATCCACGAAGGATAAACCAAAAAGGAAATTTACAATCAGGAAGTAAAAACCCACACCACTTAGGTATATGCCCATATATATACCTAAGTAATGAATTCTAGTTTGTCTCCAACTTCCAAGCCCATGTTCAACCCAACCCACACAGAAAGGTACAATACAATCCACACAGGAAAGCACAACCAAATCCGCACTGGAAAACAAGTCCATTATATCTTAGATAAAGATTGAAAGTCAAGACTCAGCTCACATAGGAATACTATTCACGAAGAGAGGTGGAGATGATTGATGTAGCCTCAGAATCATCTCCTCTGCCGAACCCTCGTTGGATCCAAGTAAAGATGTTGTCGCTGCCAAACCCACAAATGATCCAAGTATAGTAGTCATCGCTGTCGAACCCATAGATGATCCATGTATAGTCGACAACGCTGCTGAACCCACAGAGGATCCTAGTATAGAATTCATCGTCGTCGAACCCACAGAGGATCCCAGCACGGTAGACATCGTCGTCGAACCCACGAAGGATCCCAGTATGGTAGACGTCGTCATCGAACCCACAGAGGATCCTAGTACTATAGTCATCCTCGTTGAACCCACTGAGGATCCTAGTATGATAGTCATCCTCATCGAACCCACTGAGGATCCTTGTACGGAAGTCGTCATCTTCGTCGCAGCCAGCTTTAGGGTTTACGCACACGGCACGCTCGATTCCAGGAGGGTCCGCTCCACGAGCTAAGGGATCGATACATAAACTTTCATGAAGTGCAGAGTTTATGTATCACAAAGTTCTATCTCGTCAATAGGAACTCAACGCGATAGACGGCGCATCAATCGGACGCCCGGTCTGAGAGTTATTGGCTTTTTTATCCCAGGAGCCCGATTGGTTTTTAAGTTTAAACCAACCCGACCATAATCCAGCTGCATCCAAACCTTGAGCGGAGTAAGCCAATAGAACTGTCTCACTAAGAGGAAACCAACAAAGTTGAAGGCACATCAATCGAACGTCCGAAGCTCAAGTTATAAGCGTTTCTGGTCTGAGGGCCCGGTTGGTTTCGTGTTCGAACCAACCTGGCTGTATCCAAAGTTCTCCGAAACCATGAGTGTAATATAATGAAACGACTGTCTGTTTCCAAGGATACCAATGCAACTGATGGTGCGTCGATTGGAGGTCTGTAGCCTAAGTTATATGCGTTTAAACGGAACTGTCCAAAAGTAGGGGGTTTGGGCCCGATCCGACTTGGCCCAATACCCCCTGGGTCGGCCCGAACCGGGTCAACCCAACCCGGGTCCAGGTCCGGCCCAGCGCGGACGGCCCGACCGGGCGCGGCTGGCTCGGCCCGCATGGCCGGCGGCTCGGATCTTGGCCGAGCGAGATGCCGGGGGGGGGGGGGGGGGGTGCTGCCCCCCTTGATTGAAGAAACAGTGACCCCCCTTTCAGGTGGGGTCCACCCTAGTAAAATCAGGGTTTACGCCCCCCGATTATTCGGAAACAGCCGGCCATTTGGCCGGCTGATGAGCTGCCACGGGACCCCCATGGGTCCCGCCTCCTGATGCGCCGACGGCAGGCTGAGTCCGACCGCCCCCTTGCTGAACCACCGTGGCCAATGGTCGTGGCTCTGGCCCGTCCGGCGTGGCGCGATGGCGCTTCGCTCCTCCACCGTGGCCCGCTCTTGGCCATGACCTCCTTCAACCTCACCGGCGTGGCAAAAAAGTACCACACACCTTCACCGCGGCCCACTCCAGCTGTGGCTCTCTCATTCCGGCGCAGTGCAACGACATCGTGTCGCCTCCGTTCCAAGCCACAACGATGATAAACAGCAAAAAGGGGAGGAGGATCAGCCGTGTTTGTGCAGTCTGATGTCCTCATGTGATATCAATAGCAAGTGGAGAATTAAATTAATGAATAATGTTAAATAATACATGAAAAATGAAACAACCCCTACCTCAAAGAAATTCGCGGAAGCTAGCATCGCGGAAAACGACGTCGCGGGGTGAGGCTCCGTATACGTCAACGGAGAACGTCTGAGGAGGAAGCGACATCTCCCTTTCTTTGATGCGGAGAGAAGGTGGAACGATGTGAAGATGTTCTTCATCAATGTAGGGTTGTTCTTCAATGGAGAAGATGAAGTTACTCAAGAAAAGAAGAGCTCTCCCTCTCTCAATTCTCAACACAACAACTAACCCCCAAAATAAAATAAGACCTCTATCTTCTTATTACTTCAAGCCATGCATTTTAATTTTTAAAATTTAAACACAAATCTCACCTAATTGATTATTTGTGTTGGCTTGAATAAAGAGGTGAGAGGGGAGAGTTACAAATTAATGGGAGTTGTCAAATTAAAGAGGAGTTAGAGGAATTTGAAGGGGTGGGGCTCATGTGGGCCCCACCTCACTAATATCCTATCGAGAGGAGTTAGGATTTTAGTGGGTCCCACCCCAACTCCCATTCCTAGGAATAGACCACCTAGAAAAGAGAAATAAAATTGCGACACAAGTTTATTTCACTTTACACTTAATCCATTTTTAAACAACTCCTCCCAAGCAAATGCAACTCCAATAAAGTTATTCCTAAGAAATTACCGACACTGCGGTTTCATCGGTGCCCTCGGATTTCGTTTCCGAGCACCAGTTCAAAAGTTAGAAAAACCCGCTCATTCGTTCACTGAACATACCAGAGCTAAACTTTAGAAATTGATTCTGGGCACACCGGGCCTCAGAATAAGTTGCTATCAGAAACTACATACACGTAAAATCCCAAAGAATTTAAGAAAAAAAAATTTTCCTTGAAATTTACGGGTCTTTACACTTATTTCTGACTATGTGCTGAAGCAGGTATCATCATTAGGTGTCCCTTAGGAACCTAGATGGGTTGTAGTTTATTTATTAAATTTTTTTATTACATCATTATACCTACACAATATTTAATTATATTCCATTTTCTTGATTGAGATAGACACCGGTGGTCCCAGCCAATTGAGATTTATATCTCACACCCTACTCGGGCCACCATTGCACTGGGGTACCCTAGTAGACTCTACTTGTTTACAGGACCTTGGATCTTGTTTGTCACTATTTTCTTGAACTTGGGAGTTTGGAGAAAAGGACCGAGCGAGAGCTCAGGATGCTCATAGAGATCTCACTTGGGGATTTGATTATTTTCCTTGTTTCTATACTAATATATAAAGAATGATATCTTGTTTACTACTTTCAAATATATATCAACATGAAATCCATGAATTTTATAATCTATAATTGGGAAATTTATTTATACAGTTGACTATTTCTTTATATCTAATTTTTTTGATGTCTGAGTTTATTATCTATTTCTGTTGTACACTCTGAATATGAAGGTATTGTCTCCCCACTTACTATCCATAGACCATCACTGCTAGTCGACAGTCTCAGGCATATGAGGGGATGCGCTTGAGGTTCTGTGGATACCTGTCTAGCTACTTGTTCGAGGGTAAGACGAGCCTAGATAATAAAAAGTGGTATGAGAGGGATTTAGTTTTATTACTTTTTTCCTTTGTCTTTCTATTTTGGGATGGTAGATAGGAGAATAGGGAAGTATTAATGATTGGTTAATAGCCATTCCTAGGACTTATCACCCCACGTACATGAAATGACCAAGTGGAAAAGGTTTAGAATTGATGTTGATACTATTTTCTGTTACAGTTGATATGATTTCCCCTTGCGTGACTGGTGTACTTTATACTGCTTATTGATTTTGAGAATTTTGGAAATTTTCCTTGGATTGATATGGAAAGGAAGTTTCATTACAAGCATTATCTTAGGCTAGAGATTCATATTCCATATATATAACATACCATGTATTTTCATTAGTATGATGCCTGGTAATTTTGGTTGTGTGCCTTAGGTGTAATGCCACTTTTTGATCTAATTTAGAATTCCTCTTTAGATAGAATATTTCAGTGATTGATTTAACATTCTTTAGTTTTTATATACAATGTTTTCTTAGTGATTAACATGATTTGATGTTATTAAATTGTTCTATTCTATACCATAATTCTATGTTACTGCTTGTGATACAATTATAGAAATGTTTTCACGTGTAAAAGGATGAATTGCTGAAAATTGTTTGGCTGTATTTACGATAGGATTTAGTTTCAGTTGTATGGTGTATGTGATCCTTATAATTGGAAGAAGGGTAACCTGTGTATTAAAATGATTAAAAATGGTCTTCTAAAGTTAAAATGTTAAATGATCTTTGATTTTGAAGAATGAGATCCAAATGCCATCAGTAAGGTTTATGGGTGCCTTATCGATTGGTAGATGGCCACCCATGTGTTTGAGCCTAGTATAACAACAGTGTGTCTAAAAATGGTTATAAATGTAAACATTTTGAGTTTTTATTTAATTAAATGTTTTGGGTTACTTTTTAAAGAACCTGGATTAGAATAAATGGGACCCTCAGAGGCCAACTCTATGTTAAAAAGGAATTTAGATACTAAATTACCTTTTTTAAATGAAATGACACTGAATGTAAAATATTTAAAGGGGGAGTTTTCTTTCATTCTTCTGTGATATTTTTGATTTTGGTTTTATTTATGTGTAATTTTCCCTGGTATAACTTTTAGGTTTTAAAGAACAACACCCTTTTTTTGAGGGGTGGTCTTTGTATCTTGCCTCTTGGTTTGGGAATAAGAATTGAATAATTCTTGGATCAGTAGGTTAGACATTCCATGGACATGGTTATCCATTAAATATGTTCTTAGGTTAACTCTAGAGTAGAGAAATTGGGGAGTTAATGTAAGATCATCCCACTGCTCGGGATGACTTTTTGGGACTCAGGGGTTTTGACATTCCATTCGGTTTAAAATTTCAGTATTCATGTGATATGTTGACATAGTGATCATGGTTTATTCAACATCACACATGGATTTAAGGTGTTTTTTAAATAGCATTCTTGGAAAAAACTAGTCTTTTCTTTCCACGACATGGACACTACTTAGGTGGGTAGTGTCGCATCGGTTCTGATAAACGTGTTAGTGATTTCTTGAAAGCACGACTTAATAAGGTTGGCAGTGTGTGAATTTTTTTGGAAACTCCATTTTTTATAAGAGTTTAAATGGAGAGATTTGAATGAACATTAATTCCTTCGGTGAAATAGACATCGGGTTTTGTTTGATGATGCATCAGCAAGTGAAGCTAAGATTTTCATAAAGAGTTGACGAGTGATAGTTCATTTTACCTTCTTGGTGACCTGGGTTTAATCTTAGTTCGATCTTTTGATTGAGAAAAGTATTTTCTCTATCATGAACTCAACTTGGAGGCCCTGAGATAGAGTCAGTATTACGCCGTTCTAATGTTATAAAAGTCATTGGGATTGATAAGCAGTTGTTATCTATGTTATACACGAGATGAACGGTTCTTTGGGTTATGCCTTTCTTTGTTCTAGATAATGATAGTTTTAAAGAATACTTGTAATTTCTTGACTTGGAGAGGTCACCAGAAGTCGATTAAGGACTTTAAATCACTTGTAGTTGGTATTGAATTCATTTTAAAGACATATCGCCAGTTTAATAGTGGGTATGAGTTTCATGTGTCAGAAATGTCTTTCAAGGAAAGATCTATGGAATGGGATTCTAAAATTTTTAAAGGTAAATTTAGAATTTGGTAACACAATATGATCATTAAAATGATACTTCTTGACTTTGGTGGGTTGGCTGGTGTTGTAGTATCTCTCGATGTCTTCTTAAGGACGAGAAGTTTTTAAGGTTGGTAGATTATAAAGTTCCATGTGTTTGAAATGGGTTAAAATACTATTTTTGATGAACTTTTTCATTTAATGATTGGGTTGGTTTTAAAATAAAGATTTAGGATGAAGTTCTGAGATTTGGGGTCATTTTATGTGTTGATATGGGGATTGAGTAAAGTTTCTAGGAGTTTCTAGTGTAGTTCGATGGGTTTCGGGAGAATTGGACCCATAAACTAAGTTTTAAAAAGCAAAGGGCGAGGAATTCACATGGGATGCACATAGTTAGTCAAACTGTGTGGGTTATCCATGAAACATACTCTAGGTATCTAGTAGCAAGTTCATGGTCTGCATACAGTCTGTTAGAGCATGCCAGTTAAACCGTGCGACTTATCCAATTTTGAGTTTTAGGTTAATTTAATTTAATTAAATTTATGGTTGAAAAGAATTTAATTAAAAGAGTTGTTGTGGGTTTCATTTAATTAAATTAATGTTGATAGAATTTAATTAAATGACAATGAGATGGAGAATTTATTTAATTAAATTGAGATGAAAAGAATTAAATTAATTTTAAATGATGATGTGCTAGAGTATTTATTTAATTAAATTGAGATGAGAATAATTTAATTAAATGACTTGTAAATGAGGATTTGGGTGTTATCAAATAAGGTTAATATTAAATGGTAAAATTTAAAGGGTTTGTAAATGAGGAGTTGAGGTTTCATTTAATTAAATTCAAGGTAAAGAGGAATTTAATTAATTAATACCAAATGTGGGTTTTATTTAATTAAATTCAAGGTTAAGAAGAATTTAATTAGTCATTGTGAAATGTTGGTTATTAATTAATTAAATTAAGGTTTAGAGAATTTAATTAAATAATATTGATGAGTTGGAGTTTTTAATTTAATGAAATTGCTTTAAGATAATTTAAATAAAAAACATGAATTAGAGAAATTATTAAATTAAATTCTGTTGGAATGAATTTAATTAAATGATGATTAATGATATGTCATGTTTTTTTAATTAAATTATACAGAGATAATTTAATTAAATAAAAATTAGTTGAAAAATTTATTTAATTAAATTTAGTTGGAAAAGAATTTAATTAAATGATATCATAAATGAGGAGTTTGGGGTTCATCTAAGAGATGTGTAAATTAATTGATAATAATAATAATATAATGGGGATTATTATTGTTATTATTATTATATTAATCATAATTTTAATTTGGGGTTATTTGAGGGGGAAAAGAAAGAGGTTGAGGTGCACAAAAGGTGAGGAATGACCCCCTCCCCTTGGCTCTCCCATGGTGAGGCACACCACCACCCATTCTACGGATCCTTATCGCATGCCTGGTTCCTCTTGGTTCATTCACGAAAGTTGTCCATATCGGTGAGGTATGTTTTTATCCATGCATCTTGTTCTTCTCATCAGCTATTTCAGATCTTCATCCCCGATCTCTGTTAGGCCAAAACACTAAGATACGAGATTAATTTGGTTTCTTCTTTTCTTCTAAATATAGGCGGTGTCGAAGGTGTCTCGGGACCCGTTAGCCCATATTCTGATGACTACTGCCGAAGGAAAAGAAATTAAGATTTATTTAGTTCACCTTCAAGATATTCAGGTAAGGCTATATACCCGATTAATGGTTTCTCACCCCTTGAATTAGGTGTTTATGGTTTAATTGGGTTGTGGTTGATTATTTTTGTGTTTGTTGGCCCCCTACACACAAAGTGCGAGTGCCATTTGTAGTTTTTAGGTGTTATGATCAATTCCATCTATGTGAACACATTAATATAGAAGTGCGTATGCAGGAGCGAGTCTTGGTTTGAGTTAAGAAGCTTTGGCTAGACCAAATTTGTTGATATAGGGTTCTAAATAGGTCGTAATTAATAAAATGTTGTTTTGTTGATTTATTGCTTTTGATAAAGGTGGATAAAATGTTGGATTAAATTTTTTATTGTAGGAATAAGGTAATTAATTATGAATTAATTATATACTTTGAAATGGAAATTAAGCGGGGGATTAATTAAGAGTAATTAATTTGGTTTAGTTGAGATAATTAATTATGAATTAATTATGTGCTTTGAGATGATAATTAATCGAGGGATTAATTATGAGTAACTAATTTGGTTAAGTTGAGATAATTAATTATGATATAATTATGTGATTTGAGATAATAATTAATCAATGAATTACTTATGAGATATTAATTTGGTTAAGTTGAAATAATTAATTATGAATTAATTACGTGCTTTGGAATGATAGTTAATTGTGGGATTAATTATGAGTAATTGATTTGGTTAAGTTGAGTTAATTAATTATAAATTAATTATGTTATTTGAGATGATAATTAATCGAGGAATTAATTATGAGAAATAAATTTGGTTTAGTTGAAATAATTAATTATGTATTAATTATGTACTTTGAAATGATAATTAATTAGAAGATTAATTATGATTAATTAATTTGGTTAAGTTGTGTGCTTTGAAATCATAACTAATCTGGGGATTAATTATAAGATATTAATGTGTTAGGTTGAGATAATTAATTATTAATTAATTATGTGTTATGAGATTATAATATAGATAATTAATCGGGGGGTTAATTATGAGATATTGATTTGGTCTAAGTTAAGATAAATAATATGCGAATTAATTATGTTATATTGAAACAGATTCCTTGAGATAATTAATTTGTGAATTAATTATGTGATATTGAAATGGTTTCTTTAGAAATAATTAATTTTTGAATTAATTATGTGATATTGGGATGATTTCCTTGATATAATTATTTTTTGAATTAATTATTTAATTTTGAGATGGTTGTCATTTGATAGTTAATTGTAGAATTAATTATATGATTTTGAGAGGGTTTACTTTTTATTAGTTAATTTTCAAATTAAATAGAGAAATTGATGTCATTAATTAATGGTTGAATAAATTAATGTTATAGTTATGATTAGTTAATTTTCAAGTTAATGAACATAATTTTTATGCTTAACTAATTGTTGAGTTAGTACTGAATGCGATGTTGTTAATTAGTTATTGAATTAATTAACGAACTCAATTAATTAATTTATGAATTAATTAATGGAAAAGATTTGGGGTCTTAGACATGACTTTCTACACCCGTGACAAATATATATGTACAATTGATAAATGGGTTGTGAGATAGGGATTTTGACCCAAATACCCATGGGGTTTCAGACATGATGTTTCAAACCCAATATGCATGAAAATATTATTTTATGGGATAAAGACTGATTTTCTAAATACACATGGGTTTTGAGACAAGGAATGATGCTCTAAATACTCATAAGGGTGATATACATGATGTTCCACACCCATTAATTGACATTGGGATGCAGGTCAAATTGGTCATAGATGAATTCAATTAAATGGTTAATGAAAGATGATATGATGTAATGTTTTGTAGATTTAATATGATAAATTGTTCAAACTTCAGCATGGTCGAGACAGGTGTTCAGATATAGGTGTCCAGGATAACCTAGGAATTTATGCAGTTGCATAAATATTATTAAATAACGTGTTAAAAAGTTTATTTATGCATTCTATATATATTTTTCATGTTCAAACTCTTATTTCTAGCTACAAGCCAAAGAAGTTATTTCCATCAGGTGCCCATTGGGAACTTGGATGGCTTGTAGTTTATTTATTCAATTCTGTTATTACTTCACTATACCTAAAAAATATTTAATTATATTGAATTTCCTAGATTGATCTAGACACCAGTGGTATCTACCTACTGATATTTATATATCACACCCTACTTGGGACTCCATTGCACTGGGGTACCCGAGTAGACTCTACTTGTTTTTAGGACCTTGGATATTTATTTTCTGCCATTTTCTTGTCCTTGGGAGTTAGGAGGAAAGGACCGAGTAGGAGATCTAGATTCTTATGGAGATTTACCTTGGGGATTTGAGTATTTTTCTTGTTTCTGTACTAATATGTAAAGAAAAATATTTTTTTACTACTTTCAAATATGTATCACTATGACATGAATGCATTCTATAAACTGGCATTAGACACTTTCTTTATTCAGCTGACTACTGATTTATATCCACTTCTGCTATTTTCTTGAGTTTATTATCTATTTCTATTGTAAAATCTACATATGAGGTTAAAGTCTCCCCACTGACTATCTATAGACCCTCGCTGCTAGTTGGAAGCCTCAGGTGTACGGGGAGACGCACTTGAGTTCATGTGGCGACCTTCCCGGCTACTGGTTCGAGGGTAATCTGAGCCTAGATGTTACAATTAAAAACATGGAATATATTTTTCAAATTATAACAAAGTACGTTTCAGGATTTAATTAAAAATTAATCCTACATATGGGATGAAACAATGGTTTTTTAAAGAGAAAATGTTCAAAATCTTGAAATGGTTTTATATCAAATTTTAATGAGAAATTGACTCTAATGAACGAATTTTTTTAAAAGATGTATAATTGATATATATATTCTATAAAACCAAATAAAAATATAATTTATCTATAAAAATAAATTAGAATAAAAGTCATTTTTTCAATTAAAATTTAGTATTTTTAACTATTCATAAAAAAACAAACTTCTTAGAAAAATACCAAAAATTAACCTAAAGTAAATTTGGGTATTATGATTTAAAAAAAAAAAATTATTTTTATAAATAAAAAACATAGAAGTGTGAAAATAATATTAAAATAGGTCTTCCATTAAAATGTTGTAAAATTACCTTTTTTAAAAATACATCTTTTTCCCTAAATTTGGATTTATTATATTCTTATGCCTATCAAATATAATGGATGAGAATGAAAATATTTTATTGAATATATAATATATAAATTTTATTATAAATATTCATCAAAAGTTGTTTGTTTAATTTTTCGAGATAAAACATGTTTTTACATATAAAAATACTTTTCTTATAAAATTAATTTCTTTATTTTTAAATAGTTCATACATTTATTTCTAACAAATTGATATACCTAGAATTAACTTTATATAAATGTGTAAACCATATTTTCAAAATTTAGTTAATATTATTTGTAACTTCTATTCCAAAATCTAGGGGGTAACTATAATATTATTTTAAATAAAAATAAAAATATTATATTGTAGTTCAGTAAAACTCAGTCTTGTATGTAACAAAAGAAACTGAAGGAACTCTGCATTATGTATAACACAAGCCAAAAATAGTTTCGCATATACCAAAAGATAATCAATGTATTTCGTGTAGAGAAATATATTGTTGGTGTTGTGTATAATGAAATATTAAAATTTTTTAGTGTGAAATAGAATCCATTAAAAAAATTTAATTTAATAAAAAAATAATTCATAAAAACTCAGGGTGTTACAGAGAGAACCTGTAACTTTCATTTCATTCACATGTATAAGCGTTCCACATAGATTATACAACATGGAATCATTTTTTATCACATATTATTCCATTATTAAGGAGTATGTAATACATTTATGTAAGTACCCAATCAAATAATTATGAGTGCATAATGGTGAATACCCTTAATAGGAAATGGATCGGGGTATTCACTACACATTTGTTTGGCATGGAAAATCATAGTGAGATTTTAACAACATAACGGGGGAATATAAATGTTCATGAGAGGGATTTGTAAGAGTGATAGGGGTATCTCATCATATATACATCATAGGGTTATTAAGGGGGATATGGGAGAACATATCCATACATTAGGAAATGGAGATAAAAGGTATAAGATAACGAAGATGCTTGAATAAGGAGGGAAAAAATATCCCTTACCTTGAGTGTGTGATTCCGAATGTTTGGGAGGAACTTTTTGGGAGCATGGGGGAACAATGGGAGGAATATTGATATTTGATGTCAGAATAAGGATGTGATTCATGGTTTTTTATGGGAGAGGAATGAGAGATTTTGTAGGTTTATATAGGAAAAAAGAGGAGAGTTCTTCATTATTTCTCAAACTTAGGTTTTGGACTCTATATAATAAAGTAATCAAAACCATAAAACATCCCTTAGTTTTTCCCATGGTTTCTGAAAAAGGGGAGTGGTTTTTATTATTGTATATGTCAAAGTATGTAACTTATTAAAATATTTCTCTTGGTGATGTGTAATTGAGTAAATTCTTAAAAGAATTTATTTTGAAGCCTTAAAATATAATATAGGTTTTTGATGATTGATAATGAATTTAAAAAATTAATAAAATTAATTAAAATTATATTATTTTAAATTGTAAACAAATATTTTTTCATAGATACTCTTTATAGTATTTATCACATCATTTTAGGGTCATTATGATGTCATGACACACACCATATATTTATAGCGTATTTAAATTTAACCTGAAAATTGGAATGTCTAAAAAAATTATGAAAAATCCACAATTGGACAATTTAAACATGATGATTCCAAAAAAAATATTTATTTTATCAGTAAAGTTTTCTAAATATATGAATTTTATCTTTTAAAATAGAATCAACATTTGTTGAGAAATGCTGTGTTTCTTTGACAATAACAGTATTCAGACCATTATAAAAATTACATTTGACTGCATAAATATTATATGATCATTTATATTTAATAAAAGTTATTTAATAATAATATTCTATAAAAATATTATTTATTAAAAAAATAAAATAACTGATTAAAAAAATTTATTAATTGAATTTGAATATTACCCAAAAATACAATTTCTGTTATATTGTATCAAAATAAAAATAGTTTATAAAGTAACAATAAGATATATAACCATCATTATTTTGAAAATATAAAATATATATTAATATAATTATGGTCTATATATATATCCCTTCAGTGTCATGAGTTCCTTAACCATATTGATAGGACTCATGAACTCTATGTTCTATGATTTATTTTATTTTTTTGGGGCAATTTTCATCAATAACATCATCATATACTTGTGAAAAAATGGAGGATCATGATGAGAAACTTAAGAATATTTTATAAGTCCCTCATTACCATAATATTTATGGAAATATGTCAAAGTGTTTGTTTTGGATATATGAGGAAAACTTACTTGGGAGTGTAGTGTCTCAATGGGGAGTGGTAGTGAGTTTATCAAAGATTAGGGTGGTTATTTCATGAAAGAACAATTTAATATTACAGAGGTATATAATTTCCTAATCGACATGTTCTATTTTAAGATGTTCATGTCTTAATTATCTAAGTTTGTGACCCCATTAAAAACCATGACTAGGAAGGACCAATCATTCTTATTAACTAATCAATGTCCATAACATTCGAATACTTTAAGGTAAGATAGATTAGTGCTCCCATTACTCGGATTCCATAAGAGGGAGTGATGTTTGAGGTGTTATGTGATGTTTCCCCTATCAAACATAATTTCATATTGATATAGTAATGGGACGTGATCTCATATGGTTCATGGTGGTTATATCCTTATAAGTGTTACTATTCCACCCATGATATAGAGTTTCCAGTGCTGGTTTTTTCTTTGAAGTTGTGGTGACACTAACTCAACAGTGATCAAATTTTAGACTTCATAGATAACAAAATCATGAGGTATGTTTTCTCTTAGTAGGATTTGAATATGTGATAATGGTGGTGGATGAAGTTTCTTGAGGACTATGTCTTTGATATCTCTTAAACACAAGGTAATGGGAATGTACATTTTAATATGTTGAGTATAAATTCATTATGAGATGTTTCTTGAGATTCTAGAGATTCTTGGAGGGGGATGGAGGATCTTTAGGGGATTGAAATTGATGTAGAGGTGGATGATGGTAGAGTTTTTCCATTTTAAATGATGGTGTGATCCCCCTTAATGCATTCGGTGGAGGAGTCTCAATGGGGATTCTCATAGGTATATGTTATGTGGGACTATTTCATCCATAGTGATTCCTTTCAAGGATGGTCTATGTATTTTCAACATCGTATATTTTTTTCAAGGAGGTTTTTATTCTTCTATTAGTGTGTGATGAGGTTATTTATATATTTCGTAGCTCGACGGTGCCAATACATCCGGGTGCATGCAAGATGTATCATGTCTTAAGGGGTATTATTTTGTGTCCTATGAAGGAGTGGTAAGTAGGGATGTTTTTTTGATGACACTTATTTTATCATTAGGCGAAGGTGGATCATCATGGTTAGGGTGTTTTATTTGAGTTGTTAAAAGTTCATGAGTTGAAATGGGAGGAAAACTTTATGGAATTCATCACTGGTTTACAATTATCTCTAAGAGTATGTGATTCTATTTGGTTAATCAAATGTTGGTTAATAAAGTTGGATAAATTCCTAGAAATCTAGGAGTTGGGTACTATGGAGGTTTTAAAAGGTGGTATGTAGATATAGTGGTGAATATTCATGGGGTACCAAGGAACATAATTTCTAATCAAATTTTTTATTTAAAAATTCTAAAGGGGATTGAAATATGATTTAGGATATTAATTTCACTTTTACACTTATTTACATTCTCATATGGATGGATTGACTGAGAAGACCATCCAAAACTTACAGGATATGTTTCAAGATTACATTATTTATTTTCATGGATCTTGGGTGAGACATTTTCCATTGGTTGTGTTTTATTATAAAAAAATTCCACTCTTACATTGGCATGAACCCATTTAAGTCACTATAAAGTTAACTTTGAATTTTTGAAGAATTTTCCTTTGTTTTAAACCATCTTTGTAAAATTTGATGGATGTTGTGAAGGATGTTACGAATTTTCTTGGACTTTTTTTGATCTTTTTTAGATGAATTATGATGGATCTAAAATGTTTTTGTGTATATTAGAGTGAAGTAATAAGTTTTCTAAGACTATGCTCTTTTGAATTTATATCGTATAAGATATTCTGGTCCTCATAGGAAGTTTGATTACTAGATAAGATAATTATCATATATGTAAGATATTATTCATGTAAAATAATTTTTCATAAGAAATGATATTAAAATGAATTAAAATTTCATGAGAAATATGGATTTTAGAAAATTTAAAATGAAAATTTTAATACATGTAACAGATTCTATGTAGTGTGTAAGATATTTTATATACATAATACATTTTGGATCTTCTCCTAATAATTTTTAACTAATTGTATGAAATTTTTCAATATAATATAATTATAATATGTGTAAGATAATTGTTCCATGCATAATATATTTTATCTAATGGTATAACAATTTTCCATGTGTAAGATTATTTTTGGATCACATAAGATATTAAGCCCATAGAATATCCTCATGAAATATATTTTACTTTGATAAATGTGATAATTTTCAAGATTATATATTATAATAGAGAATAATTAATATGATTCTTATATCTAGTTATTTATGATTTTTATGTTATGATCATTCCAAATTCATTATGACTCAAGATAAAAAATCCTCACATCATAAATCTTGTCATGATATTATACAAGGATTGAATGTAAGTTTCTTTGATATGAAGAGAGATTCTACAACATCATTTTTTTCTTATATAGAGGAACATAAAATATAGAATCCTATATATTTTATGAAATTTATAGAGGAAGGAATATCACAATATTTATGGGTATTTTAATGAGAATAATAATGACCAAAATTAATAGAGATTTTGAATTTAAAATATTTGAACTTAATGTTCATGAAGGTGGTTATTTTTTCCAGGAGTCATTGAGCGATATCTTTCGTATAACTAAAAAAAAGAGTTTTCAAAATATACTTTTCAAATAATATTCATATTAGTTGTATAAATATAAATAGAATAAATAAATAAGAGAATTGTGTTTGATAATTTTGAAAAATAAGATGATACCCTACAATTGTGAAAAAACATATGTATCAAATAAAGATAAATTTTTGAGTATAGAAGAAAAAATGTTATTAGTGATATTTTTAAGTACTTGAGGAAATTAATTCTTTATGCTAAATATTCATTAATTTTCTACAAAGGAGTGAGGAAATGAGTTTGTGCATTCATGTTTTTTTGCACAGATTGATCATTCTGAATCGGTGAGAGAAAGGTACACATTATGATGCTACTGTTTTTTATATTGATCTTGTAGTAGAATTATTTGTTGAATAATATATATCATTTGATATTGAAGCATCCTTTTATGATTTTAGTAATTAATTCATGGACAATAATTAAGGAGTATATTTGGTGAAAACATGTTTCCTTTCTATATAATACCATTCAATTACCGTGGTAAGTGGATGATACCTACCAATAAATAGAAGTTGATAATTATTTTTCAAACATTATGTTATGATTATAGGTATTTTTAATCAATAAAAATTAAGTAATAATAAAATATATGACCCAAGCCTAGGGTGATAATGATAAGGATTATTCTCTCACATTGATGTCAAACCTTGTAAACATATCGTTTGTGTTGAAATATTTTCATATTATTTAATAAAAATAAGGAAGAGACTCCAAAGAGTCAATATATATTATAATAATACACATGGGTTTAATTAAACATAATAATTTGTAAAAAGAAAAATAGGCACTACTGATTCACCCCTATTTGTAGTACCCTAATTGATCTAGGCCATATAAGTGGTATATAAGAAAACGAGGTTCCCTTGAGATTCTTCTCATATAAGGTTTATCACAGAGAATCAAAATTATATTAATATAAGTGTATTTATCTTTTTCAATGGAAGGATATTTCATGTTTTTAATAATGTAATTCTAGAATTTATAATATCATAAAGACTAGAAGTGATTGATGCTAGCATTATGTGCTATCCAGTAATTTCAAGGGATGGTGATATGTAATTTATAGATATGATGAATCTTGAGATAGATGGTAAACCAAAAAATGAAACACTACCCTATTTTATGATATAGTGTACAACAAGGTGATGACGGTATAGGAAAATAAGGGAATGAAGGATAATCTTGTGAACATGTATAATGGAAACATCAAAATAAAATAAGTAAAATTTAAAATCTAGAGGAAAAAATTTAAAGATATAACAATGAATGAATATAATAATGTTGATGAATATTTTAAATGTTTGAATGAGATAGTTATCTACAGGAGAGGAAACAAGGGAAAATAGGATGATTAAACTATTTTTGAGAAATCAATGAGAATATTTTCAGATAGATTTGTCCTAAAGATTTTAGATTTAGAATAAATTCATAACATTTCCCATGATGAGATACATAATACCATCTTGGATTATGAGATAATAAAATCATCTATTTTCATGAATAAAAAAAGAGGAGATGAGTTTCAAATCCAAAAAAATAATGATCAAGGAAATAGAATATGATTCCTAAGGTGACTATGGTGTAGATGATTCGAGTGACAAAAATCACAAGAAACTCAAGGATATATTATCTAAAAACCTCAATAATAGAAAAATAAAATATATACAAAAGGATCCACCTAAATGTTTTTAGTGTGGAGGAATTAGACACTTTTATACATATTTTCTAGGGTAAAAGAAAAATGGGGAATTTGAAGATGAAGAGATATTTCATTAAAAATCTAAAGGCCTCATTAAATTTGATGAAGGTAGAAGGAATATGTTAAATTAAAAGAAAAAAGGGAATGTTAAGTAAATAAAATGAGGATAAGACTTCCTCATGTAATGAATGAGATGATTAATGTGCTAGAATAGACATGAAATTTATATCACATGTTGAAAGAAAAGGGCATTGTTGTAGTAGGGAAGGGAGATAAAAATAAGATCAAACCTATATGGTTAATATTCTGAGGAAATATCTTAGATTTTGTGTTGATTGAAATTATCAACTCAAATGGGAGTAAAAATTTCATAATAAGGATATTGGAAAGTTGAAAAATGTTGAGAATTAGTATCAAAATGAGGATAATGAATATATTCAATAAATCTAACACCTCAAAGTTAAATATTTTGGTCAGAAATTAATTATAATATAATTTGAGAATAAGATGTATAATCAAGAATAAAAACTTATTCAAGACAAATAAATTTGTCTTAAATAAAAAATACCCTTGAAGAAATGAATATTTTCTTTAAAAAACTGATAATATCTTGGATAATCCATCATAAAGTATTGAGAAGCTTTGTACGTTGGATTTGGTAAAATTTTCATTTATAATTTCCAAAAATATTAAATCTATCTCTATTAATAGTTCAGGTCTTAAATACCAAATTTTTCAAACCTAGGTTGAGAAAAACCTTGATTAAGAGAATCAAATATATAATGGATTTGAGAACTTCAAGAATAATTGTGTCTTCTAAAAAACCAAACAAAGGAAGGTGGTATTAATGACAAAACAATAAGTATATTTTCAAGAACATACTCAACAATTTCCTATAAATGCCTTCTTTAGAGGCTATTGTTATTGTTGGGATTTCTATAGGTGAAAATCTTATGTTTTTTGGAATAAAATTTCTATCCCATGGGGAAAATAAAGGTCATAATTACGATAATTATAATATTAAAGAAGGTACAATAGATCTAGAATAAATAAAACTAGTTGTCAGAGGATTCTAGGTGTATACATCCAAATTAGGTATAATGGGATTGATATTGTCTATGGAATATGGGAACATAAAGTTCACTATAATAAATGGGGTATATCATTATACTGTTCAACAATAACATATTTCAAAAGAAGGAAGGAATAAAAAAGAAGTAAGATAGAAAAACATTTATTACTGAAGTTTCTATAAAATCTAGTAAAAGGACTAATACTTGGATCCTAGACAGTCCCTACTTATAAAACATGATAATAATACATTTATTGACATGATGGTGGTTTAATGACTTTTTAAAATAAAATGTCATTAAAATTAAAGGGATTTGACTCAACTGGGATTGATCATGACAAGATAAATTTATAGGAGGTATTATTTGCTGATGGTCTCAATCACAAGCCTTTGTGAAATTCATAGAACAAAATGGCCTCATGGATGATAGCTTATCAAGAGAACCACAAACTTGGTGTAATAACCAGCATGTGAATCATCACACATGGAGTCGTCTTGACCGATGTCTTGTGAAAAGGGTGGATCTTTCTTCCTTTCATGACATCAAAATTTATCACATGGTTCAGGGTCTCTCAGAACATTCTACTCTTTGCATTTTCGTTTAGTTCAAAAGTGTTAACGATGATTTCTTCCATTTCTAATCCACATGGATATTAACCTAGATTTCTTAGACATAATGAGAAATTATTGGAACCAATATTTTAGAGGTAACCCCTTGTAACATCCCATGTTCTGAGAGTCACCTAGAGGTGCCCCGTACCTGGTTGGTCACATGGGATCAAGTGAATTTCCCCGAATGACAGAGGCTGCCAACTAGAAACGAGGGCCTTGGGTGTGATAGTGGGGAAACTATACCCTCATTGGCAGTGTAACACAATGAAAGTAAAAAAAATATCAATAGCGGAAGAAATAAAATATGAAATAGGTAAACAACGGAAGTAATAAACCACTGAAGAGAACATATATATATGATGCATGATACATATGTCTAGGAAAGCATCCAAACAAGTCACAGTGTTGGAATACAATATGAAACCAAATTACAATTGAAAAATAGATAAAATTCTCCACAGTATCGCAAGCCTCATCTTGGTCCCATGCTCCCCACCTCTGCAAAAATCAAGTACATGAAGTATAATGATGCTTGACCTTATCTATACCTATAGCAATATAATCTTTTTAAGCCAAAAATCTTGACCCAAATAGGATTTGAGACTAATATCAGTAGGTAACCACCTAAATATCTATGCCTAATAGTAAGTGAATATATATGGCAGGCAATAAACAAAATGAAGCTGTAAACAGGTAAGTATACATAGTAACAATACTACAATTTCAAATGCATTCATTTTCATATATCAAGTAAGCAGCTAATCAAAAGTAGGTAAACCCTTGGGAAGTACTCACAACATAACCCCTCTGGTTCAACCAAAACAAACACAAGCAACCCTCTGGGAAGTACACACAGTCTAACCCCTCTGGTTCAGCTTTTGCAAAGACACTTTGAGGAAGCACTCACCATCAATTACCCATATGGTATCATATCGTTAACTAATAAGCACTCTGAGGAATCACACAACTTCCAATTCCCCTATTAGACCATATCAAGGGAAGTATAGACACTCTGTGGGAGCAATTAAGTCCACCCCCTATGGTCTCTCAATGTAAATGTAAACAAACACTCTGGAGAAGCCCTCAACATCAATTCTCCCTATGGTCTACTACACCAGGTTTCCATAGCCCTGTGTAAGTCAATCGTGCACAAATGTTACATGGTTTCCAAAGTAATCCTTAAGAACTACTTGGATAAAAAATCTACATCATATCATATAATGTCAGATAATAATCACTCCATTCTAGCAATACTAGGAATGGGAATAAAAGCAGCAACCTAACAAGAAAAGCTAGACCAAACAGTAAAAAACAAGAAAATATGGGAAAAACATCCATAGCATGGAAACTTTAACCCAATTCACAACAACTAAACTCTATCCAAACAAACAATGCATAACAAGTAATAATAGGGCTCAAACCATAAACACATAATACCCCGTTTTGGGGTATTGGGAACTTTTGCACATAAAATTCAAAGACTAACGACAGAAAGTCACAAACCACTTACCTCAGCATCATGAGATAAATATATGTGAAGATCATGCCTTGAATCACTATAGAATGCTGTAGATCTACAAAAACACTTAAAACATTCAACCAAGGATAACCCGAGATAGAGGAGAAAACAAGAGATGATGTTCAAGAAGATGGGAAAACACAACGATGTGATTCCAACACAATCGATGATGGTTGTTTAGGAGAACAGAAGATGAGTTGGGGTGTTGGAGAAGATCTGTGGCCATACAAACACTCTTGGATGAGATGGGTGAAGAAGAAGATGGTTCTATGCATCAGACGCAACCCCATTCCATTTAATGAAAAAAGAATGTACACAACGTGTATTTTAAAATCACACAGTGTGTACTTGCCTTTTTCAGCCGCCACTTTATGCAGTTTTCAGGTCACCACACATGGCCATGTACTCGGCCATTACCCGACCATTACACGATCACATGCGGAAACCGAGTACACAACATATACTTAATGTACAAGGCGTGTACTACTAAAATTTCCAGAAACTCATATTTTTCTCAAAAACAACCAGAAAGAAAGATTCATACCTAAAAAGAAGATCTGGGTTCTTACAAACATCCCCCTTAAATAATTTTGTCCCTGAATTTACCTAGAAAGGAAACATAGAAGAAAAATTCTCGAACAGCTCCAGCCACTGTGATCGTACATCAGCCTCCCTTTACCAAGTCTCATCTTGTACTCTCCCGTATAGCCTTAGCACTCGTAGCAAAGAAACAAACCGGCCACATAGAACCTTCTCACATCAATCAACAATCTGAAGAAGATGCTCCTTGAAAGATGCTTACACCTTGAGATCAACCTCCTTGGGTTGGAAAACATGAGATGGGTATGAGAAGTATCATTGAAGATGAGAAACATGGAATAAAAAATGCATATCCTGATACCTCTTAGGTAACTGAAACTAATAGGAAACCGGCCTGACTCTCTCCAAAACCTCAAACGGCCCAAAGTTCCTTGACGAAAGCTTACCCTGTCATCTAATCCTCTTGTGTACCAACCTCAGTGTGACACACAGAAAAACATGATCTCCTATTTATTACTCTATATGTTGTCTTCTTCAATCAGCATAAGACTTTTGTCGTGACTGTACAGTATTCATCCTCTTCTGAATCAACTATATCTACTCTGTGGTCTCCTAGACAAGACGAGGTGCCAGCATAACTACCTCTCCTACCTCCAGCCAACATAATGGTGATCGGTATGGTCAAACATACAAAGCCTCATTAGGTGCCATCTGAATAGTTGCTCGAAAACTATTATTTTAGGAAAACTCCACAAGAGGTATGTGCTTCTCCCATGAACCACCAAAATCCAAGATGCATGCTCGAATCATGTCCTAAAGAACCTAAATCGTATGCTCGGACTGGCCATCTGTTTGGGTATGGTAATTTATACTCAGAAGTACCTCCATACCCATATCCCTCTAAAGTCCCTTCCGGACCTGAGATGTAAAACGAACATCCTTGTCTGAAATAATAAAGTGTGGAACTCCATGTAAATGTACAATCTTTTGGATGTATAACCTTCCCATCTCATCAACACTGATGGTCTCTTTGATTGGAAAGAAGTGGGAAACCTTTATGAGTCTATCAATGACAACCAAAA
Source organism: Viscum album (assembly GCA_963277665.1). Classification (NCBI taxonomy): domain Eukaryota; kingdom Viridiplantae; phylum Streptophyta; class Magnoliopsida; order Santalales; family Viscaceae; genus Viscum; species Viscum album. The sequence continues at coordinate 196,807,225 of OY728133.1, read as the reverse complement.
CTACATTATTCCCATAAGGCGACCTTGGTAATCCTGTCACGAAGTCCATCGCGACATTGTTCCATTTCCACTCGGGAATGGGTAACTGCTGCAAAAGACCAACCGGTTGTGGATGCTCTGCCTTCACCTATTGACAGGTGGAACACCTCATGAAAAAACTAGAAAAATATCTCCACATTCCTTGACAAAAATACTAATGGTGTAGATCTCAATACATCTTGGTGACACTAGGATGAACTTCCCAAACTGAGGAATGAAATACTTTCATCAAATCCTCGCTTATATCTGCTGGCACCCACGCACGTCCATGAAAACACAAGATCTCATCCTTGCCTAATGACTATCCAAGAATAGAGTCATCTCCCGAAACACTATCCTGTAGGACTAGGACTTCTAAATATGATAGCTGCCTCATTCGCACTCGATCAAGTAGAGTAGAGGAAACAACCATAGAATAATGAAATTTCTGTCATTGACTGTTGTACACCACCAAATGCATCTCAAAGAATAGATCCATAAGCTGCCACTCACTACTGGCCTTCTGAACTACCTGTATCTGATTCCCCCTACTTAACGCATAAGCCAAAACATTGACTTTCTTAGGTGTTTAGGCAAGATGAAAGTAAAAGGACTAAAGGTACTAAACCCACATTCACTATCTCAAATTTAGGTCATATTGAGTGAAGATATACTTGAGATTTTTGTTGTTGGTGAAAACTAAAAAATTCTTTCTGATAAGATAATGTCTCCAAAAACATAAGGCATGAACAACTGTAGCTAGTTCGAGATCGTGCGTCAGGTAATTCCTCTCATGTGGCCTCAACTGCCGAGAACCGTACGTAACAACCCCTTCCCCCTATATAAGCATTGCTCCTAGCCCAATACCTGATGCATCATAGTATATAGTATAGATCTTGTATGGATTTAGCAATACTAGTATTGGTGCAGAAGTCAACCTCCATTTCAGATATTGAAATGCTGACTCACAAGATTCTAACCACAAGTACTTCACACCCTTCTTATTCATGCCCATTAGTGGTGCTGCGAAGCGTGAAAAGTCATGTATAAAATGCCTGTAGTAACCATCCATCGCTACAAAAGTCCATACCTCAAATACATTCTTCATATGATCCCAGGAAACTAATACTCTCACTTTCTTTGGATCTACTGATACTCCTATCTTTGAGATAACATGACCCAAGAAGTGAATTTGGACCATCCAAAAGATTCATTTTGAGAGTTTAGCATATAAATTATGCTCTCTCAGTGTACTCAAAATGATCTCATGATGTGTGAAATAGTTGTGTCGAGTGTGAGAGTACACCAAGATATTTTCCAAAAAAACTACCACAAAAGAATCTAAATATGGATGGAACACTCAGTTCATCAGTGCAATGAAAATTGTAGGTGTTTTCATGAGACTGAATAGCATAAACACATACTCATATTGATCAAACCTACTCTGAATGGATATAAAAGGTATATCTGATGGTCTAACGTGCAACTTATGGTAACCGAACCTCAAGTTAATCTTCGAGAAAACCTGGGCTCCTCAAAGTTGATCAAAGAGATCATCAATCCTTGGTAAGGGATATCAGTTCTTGACCATCAACTTGTTCAACTTCAGATAATCCACACAAACATTGAGGGTACAGTCCTCCTTTTTTGCAAACATGATAGCAGAACCTGAAGGAAAAGTACTTGGTCGGATGAAACCCTTTGCCTGCAACTCCTCCAACTGCTTCTTGAGCTCCTGAAACTCTAGTGTAGCCATCTTATAAGGAGGAATAGACACCGGTGCTGATCCTAGAACAAGATAAATAGATAATTTCACCTCTCGCTCTGGAGGCAAACATGAAAAGTCCTCTGGAATGACATACTTGAATCTATCCACCACTAGAGAAAAGTCTATGTATGAAGTCCTTTAGACATCCAGATACTGACTCGAAATCTAGACTGTAACTCCTCCCAACCCATGATGCTCGGGTCCATCTCTTCTCACCTAGATATCCCACTCACCCTTATAAAGAAACAATCCGCCCACGGTGATGTGAAACTCACCCTATGATGATAAAAATTGACAATAACCTGGAAGGTAACTAACAATTACATTCTAAGAATTACATCATAGCCCATCATCTCTAAGATATAGAGGTCCCAAAATAAGTGACACCCACCAACCTATAAATGGTATTCCTTGCACTACCGTACACTAGCCGTTATTGTCCCCAATAGAGTTTATAACATCAATATATCATTAGAAGAAAAGTTTTAGAGACCAAGGCTCTCCACAACAACAAAATATATAAAGCTATGGGAATCCCCTGTATCGAAAAGAGAAGAAGCTAAAAACGAGGAAACTAGGATTGTACCTAGAACTGTAGAGGGTTCGGGATCCTGCTACTACTGGGTCGACTCTACTGTAAAATTATAACATGCACTGTGGCCCTACAACCCTGCCTGACCACCCTAAGAGGATCCACCTTGATGTCACTGAAATCCTGGTGAATGAATCTCACAGCCGTGACGTCCCCCTTGGCCTGAACAGCTAGAAAAACTATAGTTCCCTAACTGATGAGAAATTGGTGGTGCTTCTACTAAATATAGAGTCATAGTAGAACTCCTATCACCAACTGATGGTGAGAAAAATAGATATAAATGATGAATGTGCCCCATCTTGCCACATGATCGGAAATCCACTAGGTCTCTCAGGAAATGTGGCCTCATATGCCCACTCTTCCTACACTTGTAGCACACCAAATGGATACCAAAATATGTCTGTTTCCTTCCTGAACTCTATGCGTAGACTCCCTGTGGTGCTTCCTATTGTCAGTAGGAGGGATACCAACTCTAGATGTTGAGCCACCCGGGCTCTCAACTCCAGAATCCCTTATATTTCGCTATGTGATTAGCACCAGGTTGACTATAGAAGTAATGGATGTCAACCTGAAAATGTTCACTTGATATTGGATGTCATGCCTGATACCATCATCAAACTTACTTGCCAAAATTAAATCATCACCTCCTAGAATAGGCGTTAAGTGCTGCAGCTCTGTGAAGTGAGTAGAATACACCATAATAGAAAGAGTACCCTGCTTCAGTCTCATGAACTCTCAGGCTCAATTGACCCTCAAAGTCTTTGGGTAGAAGTATTCATATAAGGTATGTTGGAACTCATCCCACTCCATAATCTACTGGGATCCCGCCTATGAGAAAAAATCCCACCATCTCTTGGAGGAATCTCGAAGCATATACGTAGCGAGCGTCACCCTCCTCTCTGAAGGCATTTCTAGATGCCCGAAGATAGAAATCATGGATTCTAACCATGACTTTACATCCTGAGGTTCTCTATCCCCTATAAAGGTGGGAGGATTTTTTTACTGGAAAAACAATGTCAACTCTGCCATAGAAGGGGCAGGATGTGGTACTCCACATAAGGTCTACATAAACCTCATAAATCCATATTGAAACTGTGTGTCAGCACCTGTGTCCAGAATGATGGCTGGTGTCAAGACTGGGACAACTGGAGGATCTACTAGTAGTCCCTGATCAGCTATATCCAGTGTCTAATCACTGCACTGTAACTGGAGGATAACCAGAGGACGTCTCAGTGGCATGAATTTGCAAGGTCAAGTGCACACCTTAGATCAAGATTAACATGGAATTAAGCTTATAAGTATAAGAAGGGATCAAGAGAAAGAAAGAATTCAAGTTCTTCAAAACATAGATACACAACGTGTATGTTCAATACATAGTGTGTTCCTTTATTCCTTAACATGGGTGTGTAATCCTTCCAAAACTAGTCGTGTAACACCTCATACACACAACATGTTGTCCTAACACATGATGTGTACTTGAACCCTCTTCCCTTGATCGAGTTATTCTACACGGATAAGCCACACTGTTTCCCTATAATAAGATTACATGGCATGTTTGTGCCAGACACAACATGTACTAGAGAAACTTCACCGACCCGTGTTATTAGTTACACGTCCGGTCACACAGTTGATGCTACACGAGGTGTTTGTTCTAGACATGTCATGCACTAGAAGGATTTCACCGACCCATGTTGTTCGCTACATTTCCATATTCAAGGGTCACTCTACAGAGAGTGTTCAAGCTTGACACAGTGTGTATAACCTATGTTTTATCTATCCTTGTCATTAGTCACACAGGTGGACACATGGTATACCCAAAATGGCATGTACATCCGGTACATAGCGTGTCCCACTAAGATATCTCAACCCCGTGTCTCTGCCTACACATCCAGTGACACCGTTAGAGACTACACGACATGTACATATGGAACACGATGTGTAATTAAGAAAAAAATTTCCTTACCGAATATAAGGACACATGGTGAGTATTAATCATTACACATAGTGAATTATGGATTTTTTCCAGAGAGTAAGCCTCAAAAAATACCCCAGAAGCCCATAAAAACACTGAAACAAACATTAAAGTGCCAAATTATTATCCTTGAGGGACCTAATCCTCACGAATCAAATATTGGAATCTTATAAATGTCATATTCAAGGAAAAAAAAGTAAAACGATCCTCCAAATTTCGATCAATGAGGGCCCATAACACCTCAAGAACCAAATTATGGCGTTAATTCAAACAAACCTTACACAATTAAATACCCTATCAAAAATCAGGTATTCTATCAACTTATCTATCACTACAACAAGCATATCTAACACAAAATCTATCCCAATAACATGCAATCGGTAATACACACTAAATGGCATGAAAATAATGCATGACATGTGATCTCTAACAAGTGCCTCTACGATGCATGAGATGGAATACCTGTATCTAATCAGGTTGCAAAAGAAATAGAACCTCAATAACATCCATAATAAAAACCAAAACATGTGAGTCAACCAATGGTGAAATCAAATCAACTATAACAATTTCAAAACCATAAAAATTTCAACAACAAGATAAATTGGCTTTTCCCTGTACACGGGTTAGCTACTCCCGGGCACAACTTATTACCAAGTACCTATTTCCTTTATATCCCTAACTATAGGCTCCAAACAGTATGTCAAGAAGAAAATAACCCTATGATACCACTTTGTAATGTCTCGGTTCTAGGATCTACTCAGAGGTGCCTCGTATTCAGTTGGTCACATGGCCTCAAGCGCATTTCCCCAAATTCCAATGGCTGCCGAATAGCAGTGAGGGCCTTGGGTGTGATAGTGGGGAAAATATTCCCTCATTGGAAGAGAAACACAACAGAAGTAAAATATATAGCAATAGAGGAAGAATTAAAACATGAAACATATAAAAAATGGAAGTAATAAACAACTGGATCACACACACATATATGATGCAGATACATATGTCTAGGAAAGAATCCGAACAAGTCACAATGCTAGAATACAATACTAAAATAAATTACAATAGAAAATAGATAAAATGATCCACAACATCGCAAGCCTCAGCATGGTCCCATGCTCCACATCGTCGCATCAATCAAGTACCTGAAGTAGAAGGGCACTTTCCATTACCTATACCTGCAACAATATAAACTGTTTGGGACCAAAAGCATGACCCAAACTGGGTGTGAGACTAATCCCAGTAGGAAACCCCCCAAATATTTGTTCCTAAAAGTCAGTGAATATATATGGAAGGAAATAAACAAAATGAAGTAGTAAACAAGGAACTACACATAGTAACAATCATACAATTTCAAATGCATTAATTTTTATATATCAAGTAAGAATCTAATCAAAATATTGTAACCCTTTAGGAAGTAATCATAGCCTAACCCCTCTAGTTCAACCAAAACAAACACAAATAACCCTCTGGGAAGTACACACAGTCTAACCCCTATGGTTCAGCTTTAGCAAAGACACTCTAAGGAAGCACTCACCGTCAATTATCCCTGTGGTCTTGTATCAGTAACTAATAGTCACTCTGAGGAAGAACTCAACATCCAATTACCCTATGTCCCATATTGATGAAACTAAAGAAACTCTGAGGGAGCACTTACATCCATTTCCCATATATTATCACAATGTAAAACTAAACAGACACTATGGAGAATCCCTCAACGTCAATTTTCCCTATGGTCTACTACACCAGGTTCCCACAACCCTGTGTAAGTCTATTGTGCACAAGCATTACATGTATACCAATGTAAACCTCAAGAACTACTTGTCTAAACAATCTATAACATATCATAGCATGTTAGATAATAATCACTCCATCCTAACAATATTAGGCATGGGAAGAAAAACAGTAGCCTAACATGCAAATATAGACCAAACAGTAAAAAACAAGAAAACATGGGGAAAATATCTATAACATGGAAAAGATAACCCCATTTAAAACAATTAACCTATATCCAAACAAAAAAGGCATATAATGTAATAATAAGGCTAAAACTATAAACACAGAATGCCCCATTCGTGGGTATTGGACACTTTTACACATAAAATTCAAAGACTAACTATGGAAAGGAACAAAACACCTACCTCAGTGTTGTGAGATCGATATACATGAATCATAGGCCTTGAATCGTCTTATAAAGAAGAAGATCAAAAAAAATTATTAAAATGTTCAACCGAGGATAACCTGTGAGAGAGGAGAAAACAAGAGATGAGGTTCAAGAAGAAGGGAGAACTCACTGATGTGATTCCAACACAATCAATGACGATCTATTTGGAAAATAGATGATGATTCAGGGGCTATGAGAATATTGGTGATCGTACGGATGCTCTCAGTTGAGACAGGCGAAGAAGAAGATGGTTCTGTCCATCAGATGCGACCTCGATCAATTTAATGAAAAAAAAGAATGTACCCAACATGTATTTTAAAAGTGCACAGCGTGTACTTGCCTTTTCCAGCCTCGAATTTAGGCGGTTTCCAGGTCACCACACATGACCATGTACTCGGCCATTACCCGACCAGTTCATGGTCACCCACGACAACTGAGTACATGGCATATACTCCTAAAATTTCTAGAAACTTATTTTTTTCTCAAAAACAACCTTAAAGAAAGATCCATACCTAAAAAAAGATCTAGGTTCTTACACCCTTGGCTATCTCCTTATAATAATTTAAGGAATCTCAAAAGTGAACTTTTCTCCTAGATCGTGATTTTTCCCTTAGTAGATCAAGAACTGATGAAAATTAAGAGGGATTTTCAACAGTTATAGTCAATCATGGAGAATGTTTGGGATGATTATGTTTTTAATGATTCGATATGCAAGAAAGACTCCTTTGCAGATATTTTATTGAAGCAAGAATGCATTTCTCATGAAAACTCAAGATAAAAATAGATTCATGAAGGAGATAAAAACTTAGTGTATTTCTTTTCTTGTATTAAAGAAAAACACAGACACATGAATCCCAACCTACATTTTGAGGATGGATCTTATACTAATGTCAGTTATGTTTTTGGAAATATGGTGGATAGCTACTTCAATTATTTATTGGTTTCTCCTAATAAGGGCATGGAAGGAAGTTATACGAGTGGATCATATGATTTTTTTTGTAATTATATATATTGTGTCTGAAGAAGTGAATAAAAGGATGAAGGAAATACATGATGGGGAAGAAATTCTTGAGGAGGTTTTGTCATTAAACCCTAATAGCACACTTGGTCTGGAGGCTTTCCAATCTTCCTTTTATAAAACCACATGGGATATTTTGAAGAGGAGTATGATCAATGAATTGTAAGACTATTTCCAAGGTATTAATCTCTCTAGAGTGGCCTATGAAATAAAAATTATTTTAGTGCCCATGGTAAAATATTCTGAGTCTTTGAATCATTATCATCCTATTAGATTTTGAAATTTATTCTATAAATTACTTACTAAAAGTCTTAACAAAATTATTTCCCCCTTCCTCCCAATTTGGGTGGTTGAGGGGAAAAATGGGTTTGTGAAAGGAATATAAATCCAAGGGGATATTTCGTTGGCCCATGAAGTGATTAATGAAATCAACCTAAAGTCATTTGGTAGTAATGTGACCATTAAACCAGATACGAGCAAAGCCTATGATAGAGTTTAATGGAGTTTTATCAACAATGTCCTTACTCATATGTGTTTTTTTGTGTGGGTCATTAACATTCTCTTTCATTTTTATAGTTCTCTATGGATATATACTTCATTTATGGACAAACTGTTTTGGGTTTTTCAAATTAGTTAGAGGATTGAGGTAGGGAGATCCCCTTTACCCTTCCATTTTTGTCATTTCTCAATATATCCTTAGTAGATATATTAATCATTACAATACTTTAGGAAAGGACACCACATTCCATAATAAAAAATTTGTTCGGGGTGTATCCCATATTATGTTTTCGGATGAAACCACACTATTTTTTAATGGAAGTAGAAAATAAATTTTAGGGTTAATGAGGATTTAGAGGTTTGTTGTTCATGGATCAATCAAGTTGTCAATAGTGAGAATAGTAACTTCTTTGTTCCTAATAAATTCTCATAGAGGAGGATAAGGGAATTGGAAATCAGCCTTGGCATGCACAGATGATCCTTTCCTATGAACTAACTGGGTTCCCTAATGTCCCCTAACACCCTTCTCATCAAACACATTGATATGGTTTTTGAGAAAATCATGGGTCACATTCTCAAATAGAAAATAGGTTTTTATTATTTGGAGGGAGAATCACTTTGATCAATTCTATCATCTCTTCCATACATAGGAATATCTTGTCTACTCTGATGGTACAGAGGAATGTGATTTCCAACATTTAGAACACTTTAATATCCTCTCTATGGGATGACCACTTGGAAGATATGTTCCATTGGGACTCAGGAAAATAGATTGCTAAACCCATTAAAGAAGGGGTATTAACTATGAGATCATTTCTATAACCATGAACTATCTTCATTATAGACTTTCTTGGGAGATAATAGAGGGGAAATACTTTTGGGTCAAAGACATGAAAAGTACTTATGGTAATTAAGGAAGCTTTTTAGGAGTTAAATCTTTCAAAATTTAGAATATTATCCAACATTATATTACTATCCATCAGTAGAACACCCATTGATTAATTTTTAGTGGGAATATTTTCTACTGGAACCAAAAAAGGATAGGGACCATTATTGGTTTTAAAAGATGATCCACTTCATGTATTATCTTTAGGAAGGCAAGTTTGAATCCCAAATTCATTCATTCCACCTTGGATGATAATCAGAGGAGTATCTTTGATAGAATCATGATGTCTAATAATCCGAACAAATATGTTTTTATTGGATCTTCAACTGGTACTTTAAATATTTGATATTTTTATAAAACTAAATCTATAATCTATCCTCAATATCATTTGGTAGAAATATTAGGGTTCAATGAGTTTCCTTAAATGTTCTATTTCATGATATGGTGTTTCTAGAACAATTCTCTTTCAACTAACGTGAGTATCCAACAGAGAGGGATCAGTCTTTCTTCTAAATGCCTTTTTTGTAGGGAGATGTGTTTTGAATCCAGAGATCATTTTTTATTAAATAGATAATGAGAGAAGTTAGTTTGGGGTTCATTTAGACTACTCACAAGATGGTCTAATCAATATTTTTCAATAAAACCCTTCATACAGGTATAGTTTCTTAGTGTAAACAGATCTTCCACTGAGAGAAAGGCAAGGACCATAATCTTCACAATAGGTTGTTAGCTTCTCTAGTCATCTAGAAATGAAAAATGAAATTAGTTTTCACCGGTAAACATCACATGTATCATCTTTAAGATAAAAAACTTAATTATAGACCTGTATAGGTTATGAAAAGATCTGGTGAACTCCCCTTCCCTCATGCCTCTGATTCCCCTGCAATCCTCCCTCAAAAATGAAACTATATTCCATTAGAAAATGGGTCAAGTGGAAGCCTCCCTTTACTAGGAACAATTTAAACATAGATGGTTATTTTCATATGGGATATATGCATAGTGGTGGAGTGGTTAGAGACCCCAAATGTTCGATTGTTGTAGCTTTCTCAGATTTAATTGGAAAAAGTGATTCTCTTCAAGCGGAAGCCCATTATTTCCTCACAGGCATTCTCCTATGTAATCATAGGGACATATTATTAGATTGGTTGAGGCTAATTCATTATCAGTCTATAATTCCATGTTTAGAAAAGTGCCAATTCTTTGGTCCGTTGAATACTCCATAAAAATATACAAGGATCTAATGGATAACCATATGACCATTGTTTATACTTGGTGCGATGGTAATGTTGCGGCCAAATATATTTCTTATAAAGAATATCAGAATGACTGAATTTTGTTTTTTTCTAGACTTTTTTCTTCCCCCCTTAGGGTACCATCTTTTTTCGGGCTGATGCCCTTGGGATCCATTATTACAGAGCCATGTAATTGTCTCTTTGTAAAATCTTCAACCCCTGATCCATTTGAAAAATAAATTTTTTTTTGTGGATGAATGGATAATCCTAATAAAATAATGAACTAGTAGGAATTTATTTCAAATTATATATGTTAGTAATTCCTATTATCTAAGTGTTAAAAAAGAAAAAAATATACGATATAGAATAATTGACTACCCTATTCAGAATAATCTGAGTAAAATATTAAGAGAAAATGTTATGGGGGATATGAATTATTTTATTTTTGATAGATATTAGGTTTGTGTAACTCGTAAAATATGAAAAATAGTTAAATGTTACAATAAAATATTGGATTCACTATCTGCAAGGGATCTTGAATTATTTCCCTCAGATTTGTGTTGAACTATTAAGCACAAATCCCCATGTGGTGAATTTTATTTTATCACATTTAATGATGGTTATAAAAAATGGACAGAGTATTATTCATGATGAAAAAGTAATATAAAGTGCATATGTTCATGATTTATAGAAGATAAGTTGCAAGAGAGTATGAGATTCACATCAAGAAACTGAGAACTAATAATAGGAATGAGTAGACTAGAAATGAGTTTATATATTTCCATAGAATGTATGGGATTAAACATCAACATAATAACCCATAAACACCTCAACACAATGGTGTTTCTAGTATATTTAATAGAACCATTGTGGAAATAGATAAAAGAATTCCTTCTGAATTTGAATGACCTAATTTATTTTAGAGGGAGGTAATTTTCATTGCTCCACATTCAAAAATAATTTTTTTAGTTCAAATTTAAATATGATTTTATATGAGATGTGTTATAACTAGAATCCAAAATGGATTTAATTTAGAGTCTTTGGGAGTCCCAGATTCAACAAGATTAAAGACTTGATATAGGGAAAATTTTATAAAAGAGATGAGGAGGGTATCTTTCTTGGATACCAATCTAATGGGACATGATACAAATGATTGAATAAAAAATTCAAAATGTGGTTGTCTATTATGATATCAAAATTACTGAAAACCAACCCATAAAATATGTTCTAAATATAACAATATTTCAATAATGTGATGATTCCCTCTAGTATAAAACTTTATAGAATAGTGAAAAATATATGGAGTTTGAGCCATAAGTAACAAAAGTGAATTATGACCAAACTTATAATAAAAATAATATTTTTGAGAGTGATAAATAAAAGGTTTAATGGATGAAAAATCATGTAAATATAAATAATATAATAAGATAATTTTTTTCTTATACAAACTCAACGAAATCTATTATATGATGAAGCTACAACTTAAGAATCTAGATGAAGACTACAATTTTGTAATTATACCTTACTTATTTACCATATTGATACTCAATTAGTGAAAAACTATTTTAAACATAAATATTTGATTGAGGCTATAGAAAAGGAACTAAAATAGATTGCGAGGAACTCCACTTGGGACCTTATTCTAAGAATTATTAATATAAATGTTTTTGGAACAAGTGGATTTTCCAAAAAAAAATGACAAAGGATAAGTGACAAGAAACAAGAATAGAATTATTTTCAAGGGTCATTCCCAAGTTGATGTAATTGACTATAAAGATAAATTTTTCACCACTAGATAGAATAGAAGTTATCAGTATGTTCCTTTCTATGAAAACTTATATATATTTTAAAATTTATCAAATGGATTTAAAATATATTTTTTTAATTAAGAGCTTTAAAAATAGGTTTATATTGAGAATCTACATAGTTTTGTGCTTGATAATGATGGAACAAGAGTGTCAAAGTTGAAGAAAGATATAAATGGGTTAAAACAGGCCCTATAAGCCCTTTTTAAGGTTAGAAAATTTATTAAGGGAATTAAAATTCATAAAATATAAAGTGGAAACAACCATTATATCAAAGAAATGAATACAATTACACTTATTGTAATTACATATGTTGATGATATAATTTTTTAAGGTGATCATAATAATTCTCATCAAGAGTTTTTTAATTAAATAAAGTAACAATTTGGGATGTATATGCTTTTTGAAATAAGATACTTATTTAGTTTACAAGTCATTTAAGGTGAGAATTTTATATTCTTATCCCATGTGAATTATTCTAGAGAATTATTGATGAATTTTGAGATGAGTGGGTCAAAAACTATATCTACACTCATTCACGTGAGACTAAAATTGTATAAAGAAACCAAAGATCATATTTTTCATTGCAAGTGAATTTAGAAAATTGATTGGAAGCCTAATTTATCTCATATATTCTAGTCCATATATTGTATATGTTTTGAGTCTCTATGATCGATATTAAAGTGACCCAAATGGTTCACATATCATGACTTCCAAAAGAATTCAAAGATATATAAAAAAACTATGTGATATGGGATGATTCATAAGGTAGGAAATAATTTGAATACATCATGGTTTAAATATTCTAATTGGTTTGTTTATTATTATGATAGAATATCCACTTCCTATGGAATTATCTACTTGGTTGATAACTATGAATGTTTTAATTCACAAAAAAGAGCCGAATCACAATGATAACTATAGTGGACAAGTATATTTCTATTACTCATGTTCGCACTAAAATAATTTGAATGAAGGATAAATTGGATTATTTGAGGTTGAATGTTAAAAATCCTCCCAGGATTCATTATGGTAATCAAATCCCAATAGACCTATCAAAAAATCCCTTGCAACAATCAAGGTCCAAATATTTTTATATCAACTTTAATTTTATTAAAGTTAGAGTGACCAATAATGATATCATGCTAGAACTTATTCTTACCAAATAATAGTTGGATGAAGTTTTTACTAAGAATATCCATAAGGATAAATTTGATTACTTGATGGTAAACATGGGTGTTCATACTATCATGAACCAACCAGATATATCCCTCTTTTGAACACATGAGCTGACCTAGAATATACTAGAGAGGAGTCACCAACCCCCCTGGGGTGATGATAAGTGTCATTAACATTGAATTTAATAATTCAATAAAAAATTTCACATAAAATAAATTAAAATGGTATTAAAAAATATAATGACTCATCTATACATTGGAAATACATTCCAAAATAAAATAATAAAATTTAAATAAATCATAAATATAAAAATCATAATAAATAGATATAATGGAAACGATAATTCCCACTACTAACTACCACCCCAATATAAAAACAACCCATATGATCCATCACTAACTCTCCATATATATATATATATATAGATTACCCGTAATTAAATAAAAAGAAAATGAGAAATTATAATTGGTATGAAACTATTAATGAATAAAAATAAAACCGAAATATCTTGTGTGACCCGAGTTCACTCTCTATCCATCAGCATAAAAGTCCTCTCCATGAGTATTCAAGAGAAAATAGTCCTTGGTAGGTACTCACCTGAACTAGAGCCTAAACATACAAGATACAATTTATTTACAAACCCAGAGTGGTTTGATTAGGGTTTCAACATAGAAGCATTGATGGGTTTCAACAACAAGTCCATGCATTCACTTTTACAAAGAATTAAACAAATTCTAGTATAAAATACAAAAAATTTTAAAATTTATTTTAAGTAATATTTTGGAAAAAATTCTATTGATTTATTAAAAAAAATATTTTCACAAACCAAATAGTTTAGAAACATGTTTTCCCTAGAATCATACCATTTCTAAATCATGGTTTAATTTACTCTTGAAAAAATATTTAAAGAGAAAACAAAAAAAAAATAATACATAAAAAATGGAATCACTGTGAAGAATAATAAGTAAAGAAAACTAATGAAACATAACCCAAGTAGTTATGAATGTGAAAAAGTATAAATGAGTAATTTCTGAAATAAATATAAATCATTCAATAATACAAAGGATATCAAGTTATTGGGGAACAAGTAAAAATAGACCAATTTTATTAAAACTCGAATTGAGGAAATAACTAAAGAAAAAACTTGCTTAAATAATGTTCAACGGAATAAAATTCTCTGAAGAAAAACATTTTATAAACACACACTGTAGGAGAGATTTGGATCATCTAATGTCATAAACACCCTAGGCCCTCATATCATCTTATGAAATAATGGTCTATCATATTGTGTGAAAAATAAACTAAGGATAACATTCCTTAGAATATAGATATGGTGTCACCTACCCATAACACCATATCCAATCAACCATTAAGTAGTACAGGCATTGGAAAAATGGTGTGGTGTCACCTGTCCATGGAACCACGACCTTAATCCAAGTCTAGAATCACTACTGGAAAATGGACCTATACCCACGGTTTTGGGGAAAACCGTGGGTATAGGGTATCAAAATATGCCTATACCCACAGTTTTCCCCAAAACCGTGGGTATAATCATCAGATAAAAAAACCTATACCCACAGTTTTGACAAACCGTGGGTATAGGTTTCCCACGTGTGGGCGAGAAATTTATTTTTTCCATGAGAACAAAATAAAATTTGGCAGGAGATCTATAACCTCGGTTTATTCCTCTATACCCACAATTTAAATAAATATATTTAATATATATATATATACATATATATATGCAGTGATGGGGTAGTGGTATGGCCGCTAGTGAACAAAGAAGTGCTCGCGGGATCGAATCCCACAGGCCGCTATTTTGTAATATATGCTATACCCACAGTTTCCAAACCGTGGGTATAGAGTTAGAACACGGTGGAAAAACCTATACCCACAGTTTTTCCAAACCGTGGGTATAGGTAATGGACCTATACCGATGCCACAAATGACCATGGTTCCCCAAACCGTGGGTATAACATATACCCACAGATTTTGAAATGTGGGTATAGGATCATTTTCCAGCAGTGAATGTTCATTTATTTTGGAGTAATTTCAAAATGGATACTTAATAGTTTCCCCCATTAGATACATAGATTCTTATGTGCCTATTTTTTTTAAAACATAAGAAATGTAATCTAAAAAGGATTTCTATCAATAGTTTAAAAACCATATCTAATTTCCAAATATGAAGCAATCCTTTTAAAACCATATCTATTTAATATGTTCAAAACATTCCATTAAAACTAATAAATAACCATGAATTTCTTTACACATAAACATATTCTTTATGAAGTACTGAACGATTACATAAACTAGTATTTATAAATAAATTATTAATGTCCTATTATGAGAATTTATTTAAAAAACCAAATCCAAACACCTAATTTAAAATATCTAAGATCCCCCTTTTTATTCATATTTACATATACATTCACAAAAAAAACACATACATACACACATCTATCTATGTATATATTCAAATATTTTCATGAGAATATGAGCACATCTATATACATGCACACATATGTGTACAAGATTCACACAAGACATGAAATACACACAAATCAATCAGAAGTGAATATCACAATGATGGAATAAGTAAACTCAATAAAATTGATCAAATAATGAAATACCAACTAACTCAACCTATTAAGAACATATTTCACCCCCTTAAATTACATAAAAAATATCAAAAATAAGAACCCAGATATTATTTATATAAAAATAAATCTAAATACTCTATAGGTTAAAAATATGACTATTATTTCGGTGTAGAAATAGAATAGGATAAAAACCATAATAACTCATTTAGAAATAATTTTTAATTTCATAAAAATCTTGATCAATAATTATATTTAAATTAATTTTAACTCACTAGAATGGATAATTTTAATATAATTTAATTTGAAACACCCATAAATGTATGGTGTGCTAAATAAATGTGAAAACATAGAAGTACCTAAATTGAAATGACTTGAAAGAAGAGAAACTCCCGTCAATATAGAATAATAAGAATGAATGATAAGTTCTTCAACATTGTATTTAAAGAACCAATAAAAAAATTACATCAAATTGAAACCATAGGGTTTATACAGACATTCACACATCAATAAGAGAAATAAAAAATATATAGTATGAAGATGAAGAATGATATATGGATAAGGGACCCTTAACTAAGACAAAAGTGATTGGAATCACAAGAAGGGTCCAATGTTGAAGGAGGAGGTGAAAAGGAGAGCACTTAAAGGCTTCCATATGTGGTATTGAGAGAGCGAGAGAGGAAAGACCAGTTTTGGGTATTAATTTCATATGGTTTATTTTTACAAATTTTAAATTTTAAAGACATGGGGGAATCATAATGTTGTGGAATAGTTTACCAAAAAATGCATAAACCGTACATCTATCACTGGACATGCCTGGGAACCTATGTGAAATAGCTATATGGTCAAATAGACCATATTCAAAACATGTAAAAAGAGCTAATAAGGTTGAAGTCAAATCCTCATGGTCATTTCACAATTACTGTTAATTATGTGGAAATAATGAAACAAGACAATGAGTTGAATTTACTTCAAAATATTTAAAAGGAATGACCAGAATCTCAATATAAAGATGAAAAATTAATAAAAAATCAATAAAAAATTAATAAAAATTTAAAATAAATAAAATAATTATTAAAATTTTTGTTGGGGTTTTGTATATTTACTCACAATAACCCTTTACTCCCCCTAAACTTACCGAATTCCAAAAATAAGGTTTGATAAGAAAATTATATAAGCATAGAAAACCAATAATGAAATGAACTCTGAAATATTACACAACCAAGTTAAACCATGACACAAAGACCCAAATTCTAACCATGACTCACCTGACTCACTACCGGAAAGGATCAAGGAATGTATACTCTTGATGGTTCTCCCCTCCATTTATGAATTTTTTAACATAAAAATTAAGAAAGAAATCCTAATTCCCATTAAAAAGGACTAAAAAAAGACCCAATCGAAGAAGGGTGAATATGATCAGTAGAAAAATAATTAATTATCTTAAAATTCACAAGATTTTAATAATCCAAAGAAAAAATAAGGATCAATAATCTAAAATGGATCAATGTGGAAAGTGATAGAAAGAGGGGAAAATTCTCTAAAGGGAATCCATAAAATACAAAACAATTCATGAAGGAAAAAAACCAAGGGCCCAAGTATTTCTATTATAGGTTACTAATAAAAAAAACAATAAAATATTTTTAAAATCCCAAAATATTGGAAGGAATACTCCATAAGATGAAGAAAACCCAAAGTTAAATTGATATACACCACAAAAAAACCCCATGTATAAACATATTCCAATATAATCAATATGATTCTAGTCATAGGTCAATGTAGGATAGCTTGGTACCTCACTATCTGAATACATACTCATAGCTTACTTGAACAAGAAACTAAAACAAATAACCCATCCTTGTCAACCCCAACTACTCACCCAAGATTCTCTATTAAAATAAAACTGTAAAATAAGCTCCAAGAAATGCATATTAAAGAAATGATTAAAACCCCTTAATTGGAATACAAGTAAATAGTTAAAGAAAGCATAAATTTAAAAAATATCCCTCAAGTCCTTTAACTACATCAAGATACATAAGTAAAAACCTCAAAACTAATTATCATAATTAATCCCAAAACATCAACACACCCATATAAAAAAAATAATCTAAAATCTGACTATCCCCCTTTTATCAAGACCATTATAGGGGATAATGGAACAACATGAAATATGAACCCAAATGTAAAATAAACTCATAATGACAAAGTAAATTAAAACCATATTAATAAAAAATCACAAACCATATCTCTAAAACAAATTTTTTATATGAATTATTTTGGTTTACTTAAAATATAATTTTTAAATCCTCCACAAAAATATTACTTGATTAAAAACACCATAACCAAAAATAATTCACATTAACAAAAATTATGAGAGTAAACCAAAATTCCACTAAAATAAATTTAAAACCAAAAAAAGGTGATGAATTTATCCATTGTAACCATTTTAGACTCCATAATGAATTTTAAAATTATAAAACATTGTTAAAAATCGTTCTAAAAACACTACAAAAAAATATTAAAGTATCAAATTCCCATTTAAAATCATTTTTAAAAATTTATTTTATTTTTTAATCACTTTCATGATTCTTGAAATAGAAAATACATCTTTAATTTAGTTTAAATAAAATTTCCATCATTCATTTTAATTCACACTTTTACCATTTAAAAAATATTCCCTTTTCAAGAACAAATTGAGAAAACCAAATCATATAAAAATACCTCTAAAAAATTTTCAATTAAAAAAGAATCCAAACATATAAATTACAAAGGGGTTATTGGTAGTGCATGGTTTGGACACCTAGTTTGACAGACCGTATGCCAACCATTCCATAACCACCGAGAGTTTCTTCGAACATTGTGCATGAGCTCCAAATAGTTTGTCAGACCATGTGAGATAATTATTTTCCACCAGTTATACCACTAATTTCCTCCAAAAATTAAACAAACTGCAAGAATCAATACACTATAAAATCAAATTAAAAATCCATCAAGAATAATTAAAGTAAAGAAAAAATTAAAATAATGAATTCCCATGGAAAATCTGGTTTTTTCACGAGCGGTAGTGATCAAGAACCAAATCATGACCATCCTAAAATAATTTTATAATCCTATTATCTTTTTTTTAGTCTTGAAAAATAAAAATGGCGCTTAAGAAACTATAACCTCTCAAGAACCTGTATCAAATTCAATTTTTTTCACAAACTAACCTGAGTCTCCCCTCTATTAGTCACCAGAGCCTTCACGAAACATACTCTTGGGGTGTCCTAAATCCCTTTAAGATGGTTAAAAGTCTCATTGGAATCAAATAAAATAATTGGGGATTATTTTTACATTAAAATAATTTAAAATGAAAGTACAAAAAATGACTTGACCTATCCATACATTGACCATCCATGCCAAAATGATATAATCAATTTTAAATAAATATTACAAATAAGATGTAGAATAAATAGATATAATGAAAAATATAATTCCCCTAGATAAATACCAACTCTCTGTATAGAAATATCATATAAGATACATCACTTAGTCTCTACATATATAGAGCACCGATTTAAGAAAAGTGAATAACGAAAGTCTTGTTGTGCTAAAATTACTAAATCACAAAAATAAAATTAACATACTCAGTGTGACCCAAGGTCAATATCCATTTATAGGCATAAAATTACTCTATTGGAGTGTCCTACAAAAAACATTCCTTGGGTGGTACTCCCATGAACCTAATCTAAAACCTATAATAACCACTTTGCCTAAAATACTCTAACTGGTATGACTAGGGTGCGAGCACGATAGATTAGTAGGGTTTCACCAGTGATTACATACATTCAATTTTATAAATCACTATATAAATTACCATTTAAAATAAATTAACTTAAAAAATATGTTATAAGTAATCTTTTAGAAAAAAAATATAATTTTCTTTTAAAAACACCTTCTCATAACCTAAATAGTTTAGACACATGCTTTCTTGGGAATCAAGTTTCTAATAAATTATGTTTTAACTATTTTTTAAATGAAACGCAACACACCCAAATAAATCACCAAATACATAAAATAAATCACTAATAAACAAAATAAGTAAATATAGCTAATGAATAAGAACACATGTAGTTATAAAATAGAAAAAAAGTACAAATGAATAATTACTTAAAGAAAAAAAAATTTTACTAAACCGAAGGACATAAAGGTAAAGGGTCAAAAATAAATCTAGAATTTTTTTTATTAAAATTAAATAGATTAAAATAGTAAAATATAATCAATATTATACAATTATCAATGAAAACAAAATATATAATGTAAAATGTTTCATAAACATGCACTATAGAAGAGACCTGGGTCATCTAATGTTCAGGGCACATTAGGTCCTTGTGTTATCTTATAAACAAATGATCAATATAAGTGTGTGTAAAAATCACTAAGGAGAACATGTATTGGACTAGAGGCATAGTCTCTTTGTCTGTGGCACTATATCTAATCCACCAAGAGGGAGTACATTCCATGGCCAAACGGTGTGGTGTGCCCCATCAACAACACCAAAACCGTAATCCATATGTGGAATGTTTAGTTAGTTTGGTGTAATTTCAAAAGTTATATTTATAAAATATATTCCCTCTATATATACTTAGGTTCCCATGTTACTAGTTCACATTAAGGATTATCCATTTCATCTAAAAACTCTCTTAATAAATAGTTTACAAAACATTTCCAATATCAACGTATAAATAAATCCTTTCAAAATAATTTCTATTTAACATATTTAAATAACACCTTTCAAACCTATACATAACCATAAATATCTTTTCACACACACAAATATATAATTTCTTTCCAAATTAGAAGATATTCCTCTAAATCATACTTACAAATAAATATTGAAGGTCCATGTTTTAAAAATTATTTAAAAAACCAAATCTGAACACAAAATTTTAAATCTATAAGATCCCCTTTTTATTTTTACATAAATATGTACTTACACACACAACAACCTCTCTCAAAGAACATATTAACATATTCTAATGTGAATATGTATATATATAGACACCCACACATATGTGTATAATTATTACAAAAGACATGAAACACCATTACATCAATATAAAGTGAATAAAATAATGATTGATTAAGTAAATTCAATAAAATCGATCAAATAAAGAAATAAAATCCAATTCAACCTCTTATAAATATTTTTCATCCAATGAAATTATATAAAAAATATCAACAATAAGGAACTCTCAGTTTATATATACAAAAATTATCCTAAAATTTATATAGGTTAAAAATATGAATATTATATAGGTGTAGAAAAAATTCAGATAAAAACCATAAGAAAACATTTATAAATTATATATAATTCATTAAAAACTTGATAAATAATTATATTTAAATTCATTTGAACTAACATTAATGGATAATTTGAGTAAAAATTAATTTGAAACACCCAAGAACTTGTGGTGTGTTAAATAAAAGTTTAAGAATAGAAGTACCTACCTTGAATTGACATGAATGAAGATAAAATCAATTGAATATGGAATAAGAATAACCTAAGATAGGTATTTAAACCCCATAAATAAGGATCCAATAAATAACATAGGTCAAATTGACACCCTAGGATTTGTAAACTATTGCACACAGTAAGAGGAGGATGAAATAATTATAGGAGGAAGAGAAAGAATGATAGAAAAGAGGAGATACCATTACTTAAGATATATGTTCTTTAAATAATAAGTAGATACCTAAAATATATAAGTACGTTAGTGGGGTAGATCATGGGGAATAATTCATGTGGTACTAAGTGAATATGGGGGGGCGGGTGGTGGACCAATTTTGCGTATTAATTTCCTAAGAGGAATTTTCATGAATTTAAAATTTCAAAGCCCTAGGTAAATCACACATTTTTACATAGTTTACCAAATTATGTTTCAACATTGAAAAATTACTAAAAAAACTATGGAACCTATATAGGATGATTTTTTTTTTGAAAAAAATGCACAATCTATGAAAAATATATCTAATAATGTTTTATAAACATATATATGGTCATTATACGATTACTGCTAACCATGCAGTAACCATGAAACTGGTCAATAACTTGAATTTCTCATGAATATTTTTAAAAATGGATGGCTCATATAATATAATTAATATTAAAAAAATTAAATAAATAAATAAAATAATAATGGAAATAATTTTTGGGGTGAGATACATCCCCTCCCACATCATTAATAATCCTTGAGAGCACACCCCACTAAGCCTTTGATTATGTTGTCAAATAAAAAGAGTAAGTGAAAAAATATTTCTTGAAATATGGTTTTTCAAAGTTGGTGAGTAAATTTATATCCTTATACTTTTGTGTCTATATTTTTATAAATATATCAGGTTTTTCTTGATTAGGTGAGTTACCTCATTGAGAGGGGTTATATTTTCACTTGGTCCAAATATTACTTGTCATCGAGAGATATATTTCTCCAAAAATACTAATATAACCTTTTTTGTGGGGTAAATATGTTAGTATTATTAAGAAATATATTATTTTGAGTATCTTGAATATATAATTGAGTTTATGATAGTTTTGATAAATATTTACATGGTTCAAAAATAGATCCGAAGGTGGAGATTGAAACATCATTTAAAATTTTGAAGGTGTTGCCTTTGTTGCTAACCATCTATGAGAAATATGATGTATGATGTGATGGATTTTGGGAATTTCCATAGAGTGATTTTGAGTGTTTATTGATGAACACTAATGAATATTGAAAGGTTATATGGATATCTGAGTGAAGCAAGAAATTGGAAATTTTTAAGCCTGCATGAATTTATAGTGAATAATATATTTTGGACCACATAAGAAGTTTTAGATGATCATAATAGAATTATCATATGCATAAGATAATAATTTTTTAAGATAATTTCCTATAAGAATTTATATTATATCAAATTCAATTGTCCTGTGAAATATAGATTTTTAAAAAATGAAAAAGGCATTTTTCTTGCATATAAAATATGTTTTCTATTATGTAAGATATTTTTCATGCGTAAGACATTTTGGAAATGGTCATAACTTTTTTAGCTAGTTGTAAGATGTTTTTCCATATAGAATAATTTTCCTCCATGTAAGAGAATTATGTAATGTGAAAGACATTTTATCAACATATAAGAATTTTTTCCATATATAAGAAGATATTTTTTGCTGATGTAAGATATTTATCTCCTTAATATAGACACATTAGTTATTTTACATTGAGTAATGTTAATAATTTTCAAGATTATATATTCTGAAGGAGAATAATCCCCATGATTCTTATGGTTATTTATTTATGATATTTATGTAATAGTTATTCAAAATATATCGAGACACAATATGCGAAATATTCACGTCATAAATCATGTCATGATGTTGTGAGAGGATTAAAAGTAATCTTCTATGCTGTGAATGATAATTCCAAATCATCATTTTTACTTATATATAAAAACATGAAATATGTAAAAGTGTGTATTATATGAAATCACTAGAGAAAGTAATAATCAAATATTTATGTGTATTTTAATGAAAAATTAAATGATAAGGATTGTAGCTAAAATTATTGGTGATTTCAAATATATATTATCCAAAATTATTTTTCATCGATGTTTCTTCTATTTTTAGGGTGTTTTTGACCGATATATTTAGTATATATGAAAAAAGGAGTTTCTAAAATATATTTTTGGGAAATATTATTCCAATTCATTATATGAATATAAAAATAAAATAAGAGAGAAAATGATCCCATAGGAGGAGGCGTGATTAGGTGAACATAGAAGGATAACTAAAAGGTATGTAAAATCCTATAAAGAAATTTTCATTGAGTGTGATCAATATTTTCATACATATAATGATGATTAAAAGGTTTATGAACACCTTGAGATGAAGAGATTCTGATATAAGAGATTCTCTATGATCACTTTTTCAAAGGAAGAGGTAAATTTTTTTCTTTTAATATATTCTTTGTGCTTATTGGAAAATTTATCACGATTAGGCCCTCACTAATATTCCTAAGAAAGTCTATAGAGGCTATTGAATTTTTTGGATTTCATGTTGTTCTATAGAGCTCTTCTCATGTTGTCTTCTATTTTTATTCTAAAAATGAATATTACTTCCTATATAATAGAGGTTCGTGGTCCTTTGGAGTTTGATCGATGATAGTATTAAAATGGTCATTAGACATCAAAATTGACTTTGAGCCTTCCATTCTACCAATATTATTATGTTTTCCTATTTTTTTGGTTTATCTTTCTAAGAAAAATGATATTTTTCTAATTGATATATTATTTGGGAAACCCCTGGAATTAGATTATACTACTAAAAATATTTCAATATCTTTTTTGTTAGAGTATTTATAGATCTATAAATATATCAACCTCTTCCATCATTTATATGTGTTGAAAATAAAGACTCTGGTTTTTTAAAGTGATTTTAATGGGAACCAACTAATATGTTATTGTAGATTACATAAAACTGGTCACTCCTCAAAGATATGTGGAAATAGTCCCTAGCTTGAACAGCCCATCATAAGAAATAAATCAATCTGGGTTATACAAGGAATACAAAAGGGAAAATCTATTGTTTCCTCCAGAATCATAAGGGATATTTACGATAAAGATGTTAATAGGATCTAGATGGAACTTCTATGTCTCATCCCTCTCAGGATATTTTTAATATATTTATGGATATTTTTCATGATCCCCAACCTATCAATGAGGACAAAGAGGATCTTAATAGGTATGTGAAATGTTCCCAAAATACATAAAGAGTTATTTAACCCACGTAAGAGGAGGAAGATGAGGTTTACTCTGATTATAGTGAATCTTACCATGATACACATGATAAATATCATCATATTGAGGATTATAATTTGAATTCAAGTGATAGAAAAGGTAAAAAACCAATGGTTAATGTAGATGGATTCATTACTCCACATCATACAAATACATAGAAGCATCGATATTACTCTAATATTGAGAGGAAAATTTTCCCTATATCTATTACAAAATATTTGAATGTAAAATATGACATCCATCCAAAGTTATATATTTCTAATGTACCTATCTCGGCCTCAAATAAAGATTATTATGAAGATATTTCTATGTTTAATAATTTCACACATGTTTGAATAAATCCTTACAGATGATATCTATGAATGGGTTGATGAAAAAAATATGTTGGATTATAACAAATACTTAAACAAGGGCCCTTTTAGAATCTCTTTTTCATTTTTATTTACTATACCTTTTTAGGGTTCTAATAGATTCAAGGTTCTTGGTTTGAACAAGGTATGCATGTGGAGTTCTAGGTTTCCACTTATATTTCACCTTTAAATTGTTATATCTCATTCATTTGAGTTTGTTGATGTGTAGATGAATACTTATTGGGTGTGGTACTAGGATCTGACCCAGTGAAAGCTATATGATGAAACTGATAATGTGATGGTTGTCTGGTTTATTTCACATTGGAGTTGGTGATCCGTAATTTCAAATGGATTTTATTGTTTATATATTGATAAAGTGATTCCTAGTGACTAATATATTTCTCTCAATTTTATGTAGTTTTATAGGGTTTAAATAAGTATATCATTTCCATTGAAAACTATTACTTGAAGTGAAGTTTCCATATTTAATATGTTCCTTGATATCAGGTAAACTACAAACTCACACTGTTCTAATTTTTATCTTTTGAGGATGGACTTGGGTCACTATTGTTGACTATATTATTAGGAAGTCCAAGCCTTTATAGATTCTAATTGTGGAGATGATGATGATTATTTAATATTGATAAATAAATTATATTATATGGAGTAAGAGATGATGTAGGATCTAACCTTTTATATTATATCTGAATAATTTATCTTTGGTTGTAATGTTCAAAAATTCCAACTTAAGTAATGTTTTAAAGTATTTTTATTTTATTCAATTTCATTTCATCTATTGTTGGTAAATACTTAATGTAGCTCGTGTATTCACTCTAACTATCCTTTTTTTATTAATAAATTTTTCAGGAGCATGAGTTGGTCTACTAACAGATACTTTGAGATGTTATAATAAATATAAAAAAGAAAAAGTGAATTATGTTCATGAATTTTAGAGAACAATTTTATACTATTTAATTATAAAAATCAAATGTATAGAAGGAAGAGAATTTTTTTGATGAGATTGATGAACACTTTATTTAAGATATTTTGAAGTATTAAAGGAAAGATAATCATATTTTTATATATTAAAGTACTTAAAACTATGTAAGAGGAAGAACCATTCATATATCCATGTTCTCATTCATGGGTTGATCATTCTGAGTTGAGAGAGTAAATTTGTCCTATTGTGGATATTATTTTTATTTGGATCTTGCAGTTTAAGTCTTTCTTGAAGAATATTTATCCTTTTATGTTGAATAATCCTATTATGATTTCAATATCTGATTCAAATATATAAGAGAATGTGAAAATTTTAAGAACTGGTGGTTCTTAACAAAATAAAACTATTTAATAACTGTGAAAGTGGATGATACCTACTTGAAAATAGAAATAGATAATTCCTTCTTACACATTCCGTGCCAATTTTTGGAATTTTTATTCAATATAAATTATAGTGATAATAAAATTAGTGTCACAACCACAGGTTGATCACTAAATGTATTAGGATCTCACATTGAGGATAAACCTCATAAAAAGATCACGTGTGTTGTATTATTTTCAAACACTTCCAAATGGATGATAAATAGATTCTAGAGAGTGAATATAGACTCTATAAGGGATTATTTCAAAGGAAATAATTTTAAAAAGGTTAAACGGTACTACTACTTTATCCACCACTTAGTAGTACCCTAACTGATCAAGGAACTACACATTGTGTAAGAGGACTTGTTATTCTTCGTTGTGTTGAACTGATGTTGGGTAGTGTATGGTACTTGTTCTAAATCTGATATGAAGAACGACTGATAAAATTTAGATAATATGAGAGTGGATAGAGGTGGTACACGACCATCATAAGTCTTATGAATATTAGAAAAGGAGATCTCTAGAGTTTGAGGATGGTGACCATGTGATTTTATGGTTATCCCCTTATCTTGGGAATTAGAGGTATGACTAGAGGAGTTTTCTCTCTTCCCTATTTACCATTCCTTCTGAGGTATTGTATCATGTTGGTATGGTTGTGCATATTTTGTTTCTTTCTTCACAGTTATCTAGGATCCATGATGTCTTCTATGTTTCTCTACTTAAATAATATCTTCTTAATGATTCACATGTCATTGATTGGAGAAATTTGGATATTCAGGATGATTTAATGTTTGTATAGTGACCAGTTGAGACCTAGGATCTCTAAGGTAAGGTGGTGTGTTGATGTGTTATTCATTTGGCGTGCATTTTGTAAAGGAGAGTATGTGGGAGGGAGAGTTACATATGTGTTCTTAGTATCCTGAGATATATATTTTTTCATATTTTATCTATTGATGAGATTTTTGAATTTTAGTTAAATTGATTAAAGGGATTACCTATGGATTTTTAAATGGGATGTTTCTACTAGTTTTGGTTTATTATTTGTGGTGAAACCATTATGTTTGATAGATATTTCCTAGAGTGTGGTAGTTTGGTAGTGTTTTTTGGTATCTTCCCTTCCAGGGTTGGTTTTAATTCTAAAGGACAATAATTACTAGATATATATATATATATATATATATATGATGAAATGATCTTAACCTTACCATAATGTTTTTTTTAAGATTTGGTTGTTGGAGGTGTTGGGTGGATTTTAAGGCAAAAAAGTATAAATGAGATGAAATTTTACTTGGGAGACGGTGGTCACAACATGACCATTAAGTTGTAGAATTAGAGGGTTGGAAGCTTTAGATGTATTGGTTTGTTATTCTTTGTCAGAAAACTGTGGGTGTGTGTAGAGGTGTGATGGTTTCTATATTGGATTCTTGGATTTCATGTTCTTATATATCATTGAACATTATTATTTAGTACCATACCCACAAGAATAATAGCAATTAATCCTCAGTAGGATTCAGCTAATGAACCATGGTAGTGAAACCCTCCATTTTATCAGAATATCATCATATATGATTTGGGAATAACTGGAATTATGGAAAAAGTAGTGGAACCTTCCCTTATTTAAGATATAATAGTGAATCCTCAAAGGCATGAGTATTTTAATTTAACATAGAAATATATTCATGAAACACTTCAATCATTCCAAGGAATGAATAATTCATAGGTATTGGAAGATTGGTTAGGGAATATTGAAGGAATCTATGAATTCTTAGAGAACCATGATTCCATCAAGGTGACATTCCTTATCTTCAAGCTAAAAGATCTGAGAAGAGGATGGTGGGACTAATTTGTTTTTTAATAGATGCATGAGGTCTTGGAGTGGAAAGACTTCAAGTCCACCTTATCAAGTAATTCTATTAAGAGTATATCACCTTTAAAAAATATACGGAGTTCCTCACCCTTAATATACAGAATCGAATAGGGTTAATGTAAATTAATTTCATAACTGAGAGCACCATGTTTTCACCTGATTTAGTGTATAATTAGAGGAGGAAATATCATTTATTTTAGATGGGTATTCCACCTATTGTCTAGTCACATGTATTCATGCTACAACATTCCAACTTATGTTGAGTTAGTAGATATGGGGTTATGAAGGTATCTAGGCACGAGGTGGATGTATGTGGGATAGAGATTAAATTTATTTTATCATTGGGACAATGAAACTTTTCATCTATGGTGAGATTTCCCTTAATACAGTCTAAGGATTTCACTAAAATTAAATAGAGAAAAACAACATAAATTGAAAACATACCTCTTCTATCTGAAGGTTTACTCGACATCTTCTTGTCACCATAATTTTTTGCATGAAGGATAAAAATAATAATACCTATAGATCATCCACACATGTTTCAAAAATACATATTATCATTGATCATCAAATTTTGGGTTCTAGCACGAATATTCAATGATTCCTTCAATTCCCTTTTGATCACCACATCAACATGCATACAATATGTGAGGGAGAACTCAATCCAATCACCTATATACGTAGTTCCTCTATCTATAAAGTGTGATGGGAGATAGAGGTTCTGAAGAACTTTCTATGAACCGTCAATGTGTGAGATCCTCTCACTACATATTTATAGTGGATGCTCAAAATACCTAGAAGGTTTCCCCATCCCTTGTATATTTAACATCCACTAACTAAATAATAAATAGTAATTATGAATTACTAGATTGTATCATTAATACTATTTATAATTTATCACATACCTATAATATTTATTAAATATATTACATGATAAAACCCACCAATTTTACTTGAATCATAATTCTTGCTAATATTAAATAAACCCGGAATATTAAAATAATATTCGTTCGATAAATATTATTTCTCATATTTACATAAATGGTAAATAATGTTAAGAAATAAATTCAGATCAATTATTATTTACTTTAATAATAATGAATTTATATATTATTTGGTGATATGTGACTTTGAAAACACCCTGACCCCATGGTGAGACCAATTTGTTCAAGTTACATATTCAACGAAATGGGAAATATACTTGAATTCACTATTAGGTGTGACCATCTAGGGCCTTATATTGATACCAATGGATAAAATCCAAAGACCAAGAGTGGAGTTTAGCAACCCATAAAGGCCCATAAAGATATAATGATATTCATAACAATGAAAACTAACCCACATACATGTATTGTGTAGTATAATTTCTTCATCTTTAAATATCTCAAAAATCTGGATGCACACGTACGTCATCGTCCTTTTCTTTCTTTGTTACTTTTTGATTTAACTATATGGATTTACCCTTTTCTGCTTTGACAAAATACTTATGAATGTACTACCATCTTAATCAAATAGGCATGAAGTATATTACTTCCAAAACTCTGAAGTGACAAATTATATCAAGAACATTCAATAAATATTATACCACCAATGAGAACCCAACTCAAGATACCTCACCACAATTTCGTTATTGTGGTTTTTTCCTTGCATCAATGTATGTGATCTAATGGAACACACTTGTAATGATCTCAATTCAGGATAACAATACACATGTCTATAGATATGAATAACCAATGAGACCTAAAACATGTCGTTTTAATATAAGAGGGTATGTCCTCATTATCTCATTACAAGAGATATCCAAGTAGAAACGTCATGAGAAGAAGTATCAATGCTTATGGGCCCACAACACCTGATAGTCAAACATGAACTATGTCCAGTCAGGAAAATGTTTCTATACAACATGACATTAGTTTATGATTAATTTCGTAGTATCTTGAGGTCTACATTATAGGCCGGGATCTACTATAACTTTCTGATACGATACTTAATCTATGGAAATTACCATTTCAATAGTGGATGTAAAAAAATGTACACTATAATGGTAAGTATAAATCATGTATAACGAACTTTACACATTTTATGGTAATAAAAAAGTTCTGTATAGTTGGGTATGGGGAACCCACTATTACAACACTCCTACTTTCACCAGATCCAACTTTCTAACCATACTTATTATCTCTCACATGATTAAGATCATGTTTTTGTAGTGTCATGAAATTAGTTTCCAGATATTCCACATTTCTACTGTGTGATAATTCTTCTATGTGTGACCTCACCTCCTTGAGTAAAACTTCTCAAGAGATAGAATCCCTGAGTATATACCTTTTTTCCACTATCAAAACATGACATCTTGGCCAATACTAATAACAGAATTATCATTATGATAAAAGTTCACTAGGTTGGCGATATTTCATGAATAATAAAAAATAGTTTCATTTAATAACTACTTATTAGATGCCTCAAAATATGTAACATACCTGGTGTTTTTAGGTATGTATACCACTGACTTTTATTGGATTTTATTTCTCAACAAACTTAGCCTAACTATGATACTAGATCAAATTGATCTAATGGAAGACTAGTTTGTATCCTACCAAAACTATTATCCATTCATTTCAATATACTAGGTACATATCATTTTTACTTTCTCAAGTACAATTAGATAGTTTTGACTTATTCACATATAGTTCTCGTTGATATATTTAATATTTTACTACTATAAAGTATACACTATAAATATCATACATTTTATATATTATGGAATATGTTATTGAACCATAAAAAAGTGTATGTAATTAAAATAACTAATTTAATCACATCATATTCCAATGAATTTATACCCAGAGGGATTTATTCCACGTGAAATTGGTAACAATTATTCTCTTCAATTTTTCCAACTTTTAGTTTTCAATATGTTGTTAAGATATGTACGATTGACTAGCTCTAAGAAACCATTGGGTCTACCCTAGTATATCCAGTTCCCTAGAACATAGCTTTATAATTTAATTCAATCTCTAAATAATCTCATTCATTATAGTCTTAACTAATAGTAATATAGATATTTTTTTCATATCTTGTCGAACATATTTTACTAGGAAAACAATGGCGCTCCCACTAACCTCTGGTAGACACATGAGAAAGATTCATTCCAAATGAATAGTCTATGATCTAGTTTCTTACTTCAATCCTAACATAGATTTCAGTAACTTGAAACTCTATTGGCATTCTATAATACCACCATACCTTTATGGTTTCATCAAATAGACAACTTCCATGATTAGTGGACATAACATCAAATGTAGAATAAAATGATCATAAAACACATATTTGATAAGTAAAATTAAAATGTATTTAGGAATATCGACTTGGTATTACCAATAAAGAATTATTGGTATGATTTTTGTGGCATCCATGTATCATGTTACTTGAATAACCACCACAATATTCAAAATAATAATGACCTTTTGACTTTGATACATGAAATCCATTAATTAATTTTAATCGACATTATCAATCTTAACCGATTTCCATATACTACCCAATAGTATTTGTTATTATTATCAATAAATATTTTATCACCATCCATGGTGAATATAAAACTATCATTATCATTTTAACCTTCCTATGCAGTATGTTTCTTTGAAACAATCCTCTTCCAGGAGCTCTTGTAGAACTTTATCCTATGCCAACTATTTGTGCATATCTAGAATTAACTAGAACCAATTTAATATTTATTACGTTATCCCTAATACATATGTGATCCATTATATATAAATGTATTCTATAACTTGAATACCACATTTCTATCTTATGTATTTCTATAATATCCTAAGAAAATTTTTAGTATAATTTCATTAGATGAAATTTGTGTTTTGTTTGATGTAAGTATGTTTATATACTAACAAAATATTTCATCTAAACACATGCTCTTATGACAATGGATTTTCATCATAATAAAAATGTTATGATATCAATTTTTAATGATAGTTTACATATGGTTATGTGATATTTCTATTATTTTCAAATCATGTATTGAAATATAATGGAACTTTCTACAAGTTACAACATTGATACTACTTACATCATGAATCTGATATATAAAATTTTTATTTAAGACTTTATATATGCTATATTTTATTGATTAATGTTTTCATGGAAGAATCATAATCTATCATACTATAATAATCATTTTTTTGATGTGGATAAGGTAATGTGTGTTTAGGATTTACTCTACACTACATTATACTGATCAACAAATGCTTAGTCAAGGTATTCATTGATCTGCCAGCTCGAAGAATCTTATATCTTCTGACAATGAATATTATAAACCTCAATTTTTAATCCTTAATCATTTAACAAAATATTAGGAAGTATATTTACCAATAGCTTACCCTTGGAATAGTTCACGCTCTATGGATAAACTAATTTTGGATGTTTTGTTGAATACCTTTATTTCTTAATGTTTCTTTGTCCAAAAAAAGTAACTATATATGTCGATAATACCTATGGTTTTTAGATGTAACACCCCAAGATTTCATGGTACACTTCTCTTTGAATAATATAGTAGCATGTGTTGTATGAAACTTCGAGTTCTAAGACACACTACAACAAATCAAACTAGCTGTATGAATAGTAATACCCACTTTTGAAAATTTTATACATTTTATCTTTCAAAATGGACTTCATTTTTTGATTAAAAATATCTAAATTATCTTAGGGTGAATTTTTGGTACTTTTTTGAAAACTTTCATATTTTGATGAATAGTGAAAATTACTAAATTTTAATTAAAAACAACTTTTTTAATCTAAATAATTAATAGTGATAAATTATTAATTTGAGTGGTTTGAAGTTATATTTATAATATATTTTTACCATTTAATCCAATGTTGGTCATTGGACATAACTGGACATAAACAACTGTGAATCTTTTGATAGTTATTGTTTCTTAAAAACACATTTTTTACAACAGGAATTAATTTTAAATTAATAAATGCAACTTCTATGTTTTTAATTTGATAAAATAGACTTCATTATTGAATTCTGAATATCAAAATTATCTTAGGGTAATATTTTGGTATTTTTCTGAAAACTTTTAATTTTTGATGAATAGTGAAAAACACTGAGTTATAGTTTAAAACCGAATTTTTATTTAAATAATTATTTATTTTATTTAAATTATTTTATGTCAAAATAGATACATAATACCTATATAAGTTAAATGTAATTTATTGGAGTCAGTTTATAATAATTTTAAATATATAAAAATTTCAATGAACTTTTCACCGTCTTTTACCCACCTCCTAGGAGCTTTTGCAAATCCACATAAAACTTAATTTTACCGCTTCTGTGAGCTGAATTTCAAAAATCAAAGAGACAAAGTTAATATAAAGGAGTAAAATGTGGTTCAATGAGATGAAAATAATTTTTGGTGAATAGTAACTTTTTACTTTTATTTACCACGATTAAAAGTAAATAGGGTAATTAAGGGTAAAAATGATATTAATATTACCCTAACACATGTCCTAATTATATTGGAAAAGTTTATCTCAAACAAAAAATACCTTATGAATAAAATATTATAATTTAGGTCCACTTGGATTAGACTAGGAAATTTATTATTAATTAATTCAAAGAAGAGATAAAAGAGTTAAAATCAAAGTTTAATAACTAAAACATTTTTAATATAGGGTTTTACATAAGATAAATTCGATTATAAATATTCATTAGAAATATAAAAAGATTTTCTACATCATGGGAGTTTATTTATGATTTGTAAACATTAAATAAATAAATTTATTTATGACACAATGATGATGCAGTAATTACCTTATTCATGAAAGAATAAAATAAATGGTATTATAAATATTAAAATAAATATAATTTCAAAGTTTTTATGACATCCAAGAATTTTATAGGTGAATATGACATGTTAGGATTGATTTAATGTATTTTTTTTTTCAGAATCTTGCATTATGTTTTCAGAAAAACACTGGAGTATATTTGATCAATTTTAAATGTAAGTATCTTCTAAAAATAATTGCATCGGTAGGTCTCATGAGACAAACTAGTGTCTTGGCACGAGGCCTTGACAAAATCTTATTTGTAGACCTGGCATGAGGCCTTAGATATGTGGTTATGATAGTCTGGAATTATGCATTCCATCGTAATGAAAGTGGTTATTGATATTGCATGTGATTATTCGATTAGTAGAATATCCATGTGAATAAGTAAATGTAATTATTTCTTTTTATTTCTGCCATATTATGCTGACGTTCAAGTTTAAAAGGCTTTTGTTTTAGTTTTATACATTTCCTTAAATGTTTATGCTTATTTTTAAAAGTTTCCATTGTATTTCTTACCCTTAACGAGCGTTTGAGCTCGCCCCTTTCTATGTTCTATTTTCCCAGGATTCTAAGAAGTGTATTGTGATTGATATGAAGGGTTAAGCCAAGGAAATAACGGTGTTCACAAAGGATTATTTATGTTGTTTTGTATTTTATAAAGTGTAATGTAACATTCATGTATATAATCTATTTTCCAAGACTTCTAAACTGATCGGTCCTTTGGGACTTGATTCCTTGTAATCATGCCAATGTATTAAAATATTACACCGACTCTGGGTAACTGGGGTTGGGGCGTTACAGTTGGTATCATAGGAAGTTTAACAATTACATTGGAAACTAGATTTAGATAAACTCTGATTAGAGAACATTACCCTAATATAGACTTTGATGATTAGTATAGAAGAACTTCCTAGAATTTTGATATTGTAGAGATTTTGTGAGTTTTTCGAGCAATACAACCCTGTCTGGATACGAGCAGGTAGAGGCGGCTTTGGCACAGATGTACCTAGGGGTAAAACCCGAAAACACCGTTTTGAGCTAGACTCAAACGGGAAGTGGTGCACGACAACAGGCCTTGCTGCACTCTTGGTTACAACACCCCTGGGGGATATGCTTAGGATAATTATAATTTTCTTTACAAACCATTATTAAGGGTTTATGAGTATATACTTCCTTAAAGAAGACATTTTTATGATTATGGATTATATCCATAAACTTTTTAATTTATGTTAACTGTTTTACATGTTTGGGATTAGGTATTTCTATTCATAAACTAATCTATTGTATGCCATTTTTTAGAAATGGAGCCCAGTAGAAGGAATGAGAACTCCAGCAATACACATGATCGAAAGAGTAAGAAAGATCATATCTTTCATGGTATTAAGCTAGAATTTAGAATGGAAATACTCTCCCACGTATTATCATCATATTAAGATATAGTATCATGTGTTGATAACATAAGTAAAGAATTCTCAGAGTCCTATGGATTTGAAGGGAAGCTATAGAAGGAAAGGATGATAGAGAGAAGGACAGATAAAGGGAATAAGGTAAAGAAGGATTTTCCCATATGTGATAACTATGGAAAGAATCACCTTGGAAAATTCTTGAAGGGAATGGGAGTATGTTATATGTGTGGAGAAAAAGGACATCAAGTACGTGATTGCAAGGGTAAGAAAATAGTTTCAAATGTACAATGCTTCATCTGCAAAGAGTTTGGACACTACGTGAACCAATGTCCCCGTCATCAGACTATGCCGCAAATGATGCTATTGGATAATAATCAAGTTATTATACTACCATAGATGAAGAGGAATGACTAGTGTTCTTATGTTTTTATTTTGGGATTATTTTATTGAAGTGGTGTATCAATGATTTACTGGAAATAAATAAGGATTGTACTGCAATAATATTTCATTGAGGATTTGAGATTTTATTGTACTAAGAAAAGTGACTCTATAGCGAGTTAAACGTTTTTTGAAATTACATGGTTGAAGGAATGATAAACCTTAATATGGTCCTAATATTGAGGTACTGATTTTGGAATAAGATATGGTTGATTTGGGTAAATTATATTGGATATTCTTGACTTCCTTGAAACTGATTAAAGATTTGTATATTCCATCATTGTTGGAGTTTATAAATTTTTTTTGGATGGATGATGTATATCTAGTATTCTATATGGAACAAGGGAGCATGAATGTAATCAATAAGGTTTTATGGTAATTCAGGATGTTTTAGTGTTTTAAATGAATATATGATGAAGGTATTAACATGCTATTATGGGGTAAAAAGGATCTACATTATGCATACCTTTCATATAAATTTTGAACTGAGAGTTTACAGAAGTATTTTGGATAAGTCTACAGGTTGGAATGGATTAAGTTTGAAAGGTTATTTTTGGATTTTTATAAAAGGACAACATGCAGACCGTGTGACAACCTGTCACGTCAGACAAAGCTGTGGGAATCGAACCCACAACCATAGTGCAATTGGGATTTATCACCTACCACTGGACTATGTGATGTTCCTGGATGGTATAATATAGTTTGTTTTTTTAAAGGTTATGATATATGAATTATAAATTCATTATATTTGGATCCCTATACGATTAGGATAAATAGAGTATTTCTGAGTTGTATTATGTTTTTGGGTGAAATATGAGTTTGTAGTAGAAATTTATTAATGGATAAAACTATAATTATAAAGTAATTATATCTCCTTATGATCTTAGCCAATCTCATAAATAAATTCCTCAACATTAAGAAAAGGAACTTAGAACAAAAATTTTGTCCTAGATGGTACCTTAGATCATCACAAATTTATGGCTTTGGGATTGTTGGACTTTTCATAGCCATCTTCTCTACCACTCTCCATCAGATATTGATGGTTATATTTCTCTTAAATATCCAAATTTTCCTACATGGAACCCTAGTATATGTTATTTTCAGTAACCTTCATACTTACCACTCTTTACTTTAAATAGAGGCCTCATTAATCCATTTTTCGAGGTGGGATTTCAACTATGATATTTTGAAATGTCAAACCCAAGTTTCCAATACCGAGCGTAAATTGTGAGGATGCAATTTATTGAAGGAGGGGAGAATTTAATACCCCAAGCTTCCAAGGTACAATTCTCTTTGAATAATACAGTAGCATGTGTTGTACAAAACTTTGAGTTCTAACACACACCACAACCAATCAAACTAGCCGTTATGAATAGTAATACCCACTTTTTGAAATTTTATAAATTTTATCTTTCAAAATGGACTTCATTTTTGGATTCTAAATATCAGAATTAACTTAGGGTGAATTTTTGGTACTTTTCTGAAAACTTTCATATTTTTATGAATAGTGAAAATTACTAAATTTTAATTAAAAACAACTTTTTTAATCGAAATAATTAATAGTGATAAATTATTAAATTGAGTGGTTTTAAATTATATTTATAATATATTTTTACCATTTAATCCAATGTTTGTCATTGGACATAATTTCACATTTAAACCGGACATAAACAAGTGTCAATCTTTTGATAGTTATTGTTTCTTAAAAACACGCTTATTGTTTTGACAATGGGAATTAATTTTAAATTAATAAATGCAACTTTTATGTTTTGAATTTGGTAAAATAGACTTTATTATTGAATTCAGAATATAAAAATTAGCTTCAGGTAAATTTTTGGTATTTTTCTAAAAACTTTTAATTTTTGATGAATAGTGAAAAACACTGAGTTATAGTTTAAAACCAAATTTTTATTTAAATAATTATTTATTTTATTTAAATTATTTTATTTCAAAATAGATACATAATACCTATATAAGTTCAATGTAATTCATTGGAGTCGGTTTAAAATAATTTTAGATATATAAAAATTTTATTGAACTTTTCACCCTCTTTTACCCACCTCATAAGAGCTTTTGCAAATTCACATAAAACTTAATTTTACCACTTCTATGAGGTGAATTTAGAAAATCTGAGAGACACGGTAAATATCAAGGAGTAAAATGTGGTTCAATGAGATGAAAATAATTTTTGGCGAATAGTAACGTTTTACTTTTATTCACCACGGTTAAAAGTAAATAAGGTAATTAAGGGTAAAAATGATATTAATATTACCCTCACACATGTCCTAATTCTATTGGAAAAGTTTATCTCGACCAAAAACTACCTTAGGAACAAAATATTATCATTTAGGTCCACTTGGATTAGATTAGTACATTTATTATTTTTTAATTCAAAGAAGAGTTAAAAGAGTTAAAATCAAAGTTTAATAACTATTTTTTTTTTAATATAGGGTTTTACATAAGATAAATTTGATTATAAATATTCATTAGAAATATAAAAAGATTTCCTACATCATGGTATTTTATTTATAATTTTTAGACATTAAATAAATAAATTTATTTATGACACAATGATGATGCAGTAATTACCTTATTCATGAAAGAATAAAATAAATGGTATTATAAATATTAAAATAAATATAATTTCAAAGTATTTACTACATCCAAGAATTTTATAGGTGAATATGAAATGTTAGGATTGACTCAATGTATTTTGTTTTCAGAATCTTGCATAATGTTTTCAGAAAAACACTGGAGTATATTTGAGCAATTTTAAACGTAAGTATATTCTAAAACAATTGCATCGGTAGGTCTCATGAGACAAACTAGTGTCCTGGCACAAGGACTTGAAAAAATCTTATTTGTAGTCTTGGCACGAGGCCTTGGATACATGATTATGATAGTCTAAAATTATTCATTCCATCATTATGAAAGTGGTTATTGATATTGCATGAGATTATTCGATTAGTAGAATATCTATTTGAATAAGTAAATGGAATTATTTCATTTTATTTCTGCAATATTATGCTTAAGTTCAAGTTTAAAAGGCTTTTGTTTTAGTTTTATACATTGCCTTAAATTTTTATGCTTATTTTTGAATGTTTCTATTGTATTTCTTACCCATACTGAGCGTTTGAGCTCATCCCTTTCTATGTTTTATTTTCTAGGATTCTAAGAAGTGCATTGTGATTGATATGCAGGGTTAAGACAAGGGAATAATGGTGTTCATAAAGGATTATTTATGTTGTTTTGTATGTTATAAATTGTACTGTAACATTCATGTATGTAATCTATTTTCCAAGACTTCTAAACTGATCGGTCCTTCGGGACTTGATTACTTGTAATCATGACAATGTATTAAAATATTGCACCGACTCTGGGTAACTGGGGTTGGGGTGTTACATTAGATCCACTAATTCTAAAGACCATACTAGGTATATCATTGACATGAAATTTTAGTTTTTATTGACAAAGAACTCTCTTTCTCCAACTGGGTATATAATTCCTACATTTTATATTCATCAAGTATTGCCAATGATTTATATACCACTGAACTATTTTTTGAGAATGATACAACCCAAAAGACTCATTCCTGAACTTGGAATAAATTATTCTTATGTTAAAATGAGACATGAGATAATTTTTTTGGTTATACTCAATAATAGTTTGACCTAAATAATTAACTTGTAAATTATACATTTTGGGGTTCTCACT
The DNA here is from genome assembly GCA_963277665.1 of Viscum album. Taxonomy (NCBI): domain Eukaryota; kingdom Viridiplantae; phylum Streptophyta; class Magnoliopsida; order Santalales; family Viscaceae; genus Viscum; species Viscum album. The sequence continues at coordinate 196,767,701 of OY728133.1, read as the reverse complement.
ACTGGCATAGGAATCACCCATTCTCAGCCTCTTAGAGAATACACCATACTTTTGGTAATTCCTCAATTACTTTCTTACTTAATTTATTTTGGCATATATGTTATTAGAATATTTTGTGTAATAGCCATGATGTATATTATAAACACTACTTATAATTGATGAATATTCACTAAAGAAGAATCATTTACTTTCTTATTTAATTCAGTTGATTACATTAAACATCCATAAATTAATTTCATGACATGAAAATAAAATAAAATCTGTTTTAATAACGAACCTATATTTTTTGAAGGAAATTTTGAAGGTGATTTTTTGTTACTCTTTCCATTGGATTTTTTCCTTATCTTTTAACTTGTTAACCATAATAATTAAAGATTATACTTTCTTTAAGTTATAATTTACTTAGAAATCTTTACCCAAAGGGTAATGGGGCGTTTTTATTCAACAAATTCATTTATTAATATTAAACAAAAGGAGTGTAATTGTGTGGAAAACATGTAAGAATGGTATGTATTGAAAGATAATGACCCACATTTCATATTTACATGTAACCTGTGTAATATCATTCATTCAAATCCCACTTCACTTTCTCCTCATATGATTCTCAGAGATGAGACTATATGTGAAACCATCTATGTCACGACATTGTAACCACAACTAACATCAGATGTTGATGATGAAATTATGACATAAAAATCATATTCTCAATACATGAGTCTCCTATAAGAATTTTTAACACCCACGTTCCTGAGGCAACTTAATAGGAATTAGAGACACCAGCACCTGCAATTTTTAATACTAAGAGCCTTTACTACACATATAAATTCATGCTGGATCAGTCATTCTCTTTTTCCAAGATTATCATAGTGTATTTGTGGTATTATACTCCATTTTTAACAAAAATAAAATCTGTTAGATTATACCTTTCTCTTGATTACCCATTTAAACATTATTGATTAATTAATTAAATCATTAAATGTCTCCCACTATTTTATGGAATTATAAGAACCCTCTATACTAGAATCAGACCACCCAATCACATGATTATTCTAGTGGTAAGGATCCTTGATACTCTCATCATAGTATAAAATATTTGGATACGTCACTTCTCAAAGTGTTCAAGGTAGACGTTTGACTGGCCAATGAAAATAACTCGTGGGTACTTGACACTTAAACATTGATCAATTTTTGTGGCGGTTTACTAAACCACCGTTAAATTTTTTATTAATGGTTTATAATATGTTTTTTATAAACTACCGCTAAAACCATTTTTTTTTCAACCTCAACACTTCCCCCCACCCCTGATACCCCCTTCGTCCCCTAACCCCCACGAGACCTCCAGCCCCCAGTGACCCCCGAACCCTATCCCCTCACCGCCTTGCCGCCTCGCCACCTTGCCACCTCATTGATTCTCATCTTAGATAGTCTTTTCTCATTCAAATTTATTTGAAACTGATTGACCAATCATGTTTCATAAACTATATTCTTCTAAGTTACCTTCATGTAAATAAAATTCCATAACATTCTCTTTAATAGAGTTGGTTTGATCTCCCAAAAAAATATAGGTAGTCTAAGACCAATACTAATAGTATGTTTAATTATTAATAGTGTGTAGTATAAAATTTTTTCTATAACAATGTTGAAATTAATTAATTGGATGATTAATGATTATAAATCATGGGTGGGATTATTCCTTAGATCCATTTAGATTAAATGATAATGTGTTCTAAGTTGTGGCTACTCATGGGTCTGGATGTCATTGATTAATAATGAATTGATAAATGGATTAATGTTTGTTTATCATGATATAAAAACCTAGGTGATTTCCTGATATAACATGAATTTGGAAATAGATTATTTTTAATTGAAATTAATAGCAATAATTTGTTACAAGAATGAATATTAAATTGAAAGACATATGATAATTTTTAGAATTAATCATTGATTATTATGATATAATATTGTGATATGCTTACTATTGTGACCTATTTTGAGTTTCATGATGTAATTATTATATACAAGGCTAGGCACAAATTCACTCTTTAATGACTTTATAGAGATATTGGCCTTGTTTAATGCTGTAATGTTTATATAGGGGGATTATATGAATTTCCTATTGTAGTGATTATATAAAGGGATATGACTAGATACCATACTTCTTATAGAGACCTATATGTTTGGTATGATAAAATGATTATCTAGAGGGATTAGACATGATGTTGAAATGCATATACAATGGTATTTTCCCAGTCATTTTATCATTCCATGGTTCTATGATGATGGTTGGAATGAATTTCATACTTTCTCAAAGATATTTTAGAATGGTTATGAAGTAGGTTTATAGTAATATTGTATTTATTTCTTAATTAATAGTCCTTTTAATCAGTTTATTACATGAACTTATCATCAGACTAGTTTTGATTAGAAATGGTGGTATCGACCTAATGAGTTGTACTAACACTATATTTGGGCCACCAATTGGTGGTAGAGAATATTATATGGACATAGGATTGGATAGGGTAAATGAACATTGTTATTGATTCTTTCTTATTTTGTGGGATGGAGTTTGGTGATGAGACCGACATGGGGCTTGAGACTGGGGTATTTTGAGTTTATTTTTGTTAGATTGTACTTTTATTTTTATTACCTTTAGTTTTCATTTTGATAAATTTTATCATGCGATTAAATGATTTATTATTAATTTTTTATTGGTTCATCCTTTTTCATCCAAGTAGTATTTCTTACACTTTCATCTATTTCCATTAAAATGATATTTATTTTCATTTTTTATTTGCACTATATTGTAACTATACATAAAGGGGTATAATATCCATGATATATCATCACACCCTTGCATCTAGTTAGAAGCCTATGTAATAAGAGGATTCAATATTAACATCCCATAAGTGACTTGATTTCACTACACGAGAGAGTTCCAGATCAGGTGACAATACCAGATAAATCCTAAAATAATTTTGTGTCTAATATTATCAATTTTTATCATGAAATTAGAAAAAATTAGGATCCATACATTCTAATATCAAGCGTTAATTCTTTATTTATTATTTTATTAACTGTTTTAGATTAGCATAACCTCTAACTTGGCCATGGATTTTCTAATGGTATTTGTATTATGGTCAATTGTGCCAAATATTTTTCTTCCTTTACTCAGAAGTGAGAAATTAAATTTTGATCTATCAATTAATTAAAGCATGGGTAAATGGTATAAAAAAATTCCTTATTATTAAAACTTTTATTCACCCATGAATATATTATCATGAATACCCACCAATAATAATACATCAATTTGAGAAGAAAACAAAACAAAGAAGTAATTTTCTCAATTTGGAATCCTTTATTGAATTCATATGGAGTGGTTAATCATGACTAGTTGAAACATAGTACACTATATAGGATATTAATTTTATATTCTAAAACAATAAAATATAACATATGTTATAAATATAAATTCATATCATGTTAGTTTTATCATTCTTATATGGCATGTGTCTTTGTATAATTACATTTCTATGACCTCTTATAAAACATAGTCAATTACCTTGGGAATTTTTATTTAATTGATATATTTTTACACTCAAATAACATATACAATCTAATCATCAAATCATTTTATGGTATTTTGGTAGGAATTTTATACAAGCTGTATTAAATCACAAAAATATGGCCTTCTGAGTATACTACCCAAAATAGATGTCTTATACTTATAAATACACAATGTGAACGTCTATATTGAGCCATGTATTTTGATGGATATTACTCTAGTTAATAAAATGGTTATGTTAACCTACAATTTTCCTTAGAACCCCATGATAAAATAAGTTATATTTACTATTGATGGATCAATATATTTGGTTCTAGTTTAATTCTTATATAACCAATATAAGGTGTGTGTATATATGTATAATTTTAATTGGGTGATTTTTATAACATATGGAAAAATATTCTATATCTTTATCCCTATGTCCATTTCTCTAGCTCCACCTTTGACACTTTCCCATCTTCTCAACATCTATTTCCCTTCCTCCATGATTCCTCCATCTGTATCCCTTATGACACATGCATATTTTTAAAAATATAATATGCCTCTATTTTCTCCACATCATTCTTATTTCTTTTTATGTATCTATTCATCCATGAAATCTGTGATCTACTTAGAAACCCTATAATATGCCACTCAGGTAGGTTATCTTGGTTGGTTTGTGAAAATTTGGAATCAAATGACTTCATGCCTCTTCTTTGAAATTTCTATATAGTTTGGGATGTCTTGGTATACATGAGATAGTGTTTTTGAGACTTAATAGGTATATTATGAGAAATTTCTTGGCCAGATATCATCTTAATGTGCCTAAAGTTAACATGAGTTGTTGGGAAAAAGTGTCTTTGAGGATTTTTATCTAATCCTAAACTGTTTCCAAATATTTAACATGTTTAAATATTTTTTCAACTAGAATATATGAATCTCATTACATATTTATTAATAGTTATGTGTTTTAATTTTTTTTAATATTGTGTAGGCAGATTATGATATACATGGATAAAAGCCAGATCACATTATTGAGGAACACACCTCAGTTTGTTAAGGGTTCGGAGGAGTTTTTAGATTTTGTGATTTCCAATAGATCTGTTAAAGGGAGAATAAGATGTCCATATCCAAAATATAAATTTAGAAGATGGTTGAATGGAGATAAAGTTTATGAAAATTTAATATTAATGAAATTCCCTGGACAATATTTGTGTTGGATTTGGAACAAATAATTGAACGTTACATAAAGGTTGAGCACTGATGTAAATCCACAAAATGAGCTCTCAACTTTGTCGACAATGGTAAATGGAATGGAAAACCTTATAAATGATGCATTTGGCACTGCAATACACCACCATCAACCTCAAAACATATCAGAACATCAAGATGAGGGTGCTAGAAATAACAATGTGACAAGTGATGTTTTTGAGACTTTATGACAACAAGATGAATATTGTAACATATCAGTGGATCCTCCTCTTGATTAGGTGGAGACTAATGTACGAGAAAACTTCACTACTAAAAATATGTTTCATGATTTAGTTTAAGAGTGAAATCAAGAGTTATATAGTGGATGTTTGAAATATTACAAAAATTATTTTTCCGAGAAGTTATACCATATCAAATGTCAATGTGGAATTATAAAAAATTCAATGTCCATGGTATTGGAATTTTTGTGTGATGAATTTACTGAAGAAAACATCGTCAAGTATTTTTATGATATGAAAAAATTTGTTAACAAGCATGGTTTGAATTATAAAAAAAATACATGTGTGTCCTAATGATTGTATGCTTTATTGAGGAGAGGATTCAAATATGCATGATTGAAAAAAATGTTCTTCTTCTAGATGGTAGTCAATGGGTGATGTTGGAAGTCTGAATCAAAATACTACAATGAAGAAAAAGAAAAGGAACACAACTGTATATGTTTTTTATTACTTTCTTTTAAAGCCTCAATTGAAAATATTGTTCATGTTATCAAAAACCACCAAACACATGAAGTGGAATTCTGTAGATAATAACAATGATGGGTTAATGCGAAATCCATGGGATTACCAATCGTGGAAGACATTTGATTCATTACATCTAGATTTCTCAGATGATCTTAGGAATGTTTGATTGGGATTAGATGCTGATAGATTCAACCCATTTGGGACTTTGAGTACCAGTTATAACACTTGGCTAGTTGTTTTGATCCCTTACAATCTGCCTCTATAGATGTGTATAAAACAAAAACATTTTATCATTTTGAGGATTATTCCTAGAAAAAAATGTATAGAAATGATATTTATGTATACTTTCAGCCTTTAATTGAAGAACTATAGGAGTTATAGAGCAACGATGTTGAGACATTTGATGCTTCTTCTAAAACAATGTTCAAAATGCATGCTACTTTAATGTGGACCATTAGTGACTTCCATAGTCTTGGGAAATTATCTGGTTGGAAAACTTATATAGGTTTGTATTGTACTATTTATAACATTGGTTTTGAGACCAAATGACTACCTCATAGTATAAAATGGTTCTTCTTGTTCCATCAAAGATTTCATGAACCATCTCATAGATTTCGGCTAAACAGATCAAAATTTAACTATATCATTGATCGTAGACCACCTCCAAAGTTGGTAACTAGTATAGAAATATTGAAACAACTTGGAAAAGATGAACTGGAATTAGGGATAGTTTATGATTTTAATGATATTAGGAAACATGTTCAAAGTACATCGTCAAGTGAAATCGGAATGTAACAATGGAAGAAAAAATTATATTCTTCAAACTTTTGTATTGGGAATTTAATTTCTTACGGCATAATCTTGATGTGATTCATATTGAGAATAATGTCTATGAGAATTTGATCTTCACATTTCATAATGATCATGTAGAGTTGAATGATCATCTCAATTCTCAGAAAGACTTATATGTAATGAACATAAAACACGATATTTGGCTAGATGAGAATGAAAAGTATGATCCATCATTTTTTGCAATGAAACATAGGGATAAAGATCCATTCCTTAAAATTTTAAAACATGTAAAAGTATTTGATGGGTATTCAATTAACATCTCAAGGTGTTTTGACTTAAATAATCATAAGTTACATGGATTGAAAAGTCAGGATTTACATATTTTGTTAGAGTAGTTACTACCATCGGCATTGTGTACATTATTACATGAAAAAGTTACTGCTTTTGTACTCCAATTATACACAATTTTCAGGAAACTATGAAAGAAATATCTACAACCATTTGAGGTTGACTACCATAAAGAGAGGTTAGTATTCACACTTTGTGCAATGCATATGATCTTTCCGTCATCTTTTTCTACTATCATGATGCATTTAACTGTGCATTTGGTTGACAAAGATAAATTAGGTGGACCTGTTCATTATTTATGGATGTATCCAATTGAGTGGTACTTTATTTATATGTTTTTTAGTCAATTAATAAATTTTTTTCACTTAATTAAATGCATATATATGTTTGTTTTTTTATTTCATAGATATCTTGGGCATTTGAAATCATACATGAGAAATAAATCTCAACCAGAAGGCTCTATTGCTAAAGGATATTTGGAAGAAGAGTGTCTTAACTTTTGTTCTATATACTTGGATGATTTTGAGACAAAATTTAATCTAGTTGGATGTGTTGGCAACACATCGACTCAATCTCAAATATATGGGAAATCAAAAATATTTCCTGCTACTAACAGATCATTTGGGAGGACCTCAAATGTTACACTGACAAAAAATGGAATTATTATAGGCACATAGATATGTACTGCTGAATAGTGAAATTTCAGATCCATTTATTTAAGATTTTAGGATACAAACAAAGAGATAAATGAGAGTTCATACATGAAATGAGAAAGATATAATGGAAGTTGTTAATAAAGAGCTTCTAGAATGGTTTTCTCGGCATGTAAGTTTATAAATATTGAAATAAATACAAATATATGGTTGACACATATATTTTGTAATTCTAAAAAAGTATATTTATTTTTTCAAATCATGAATACTAATACTCGAGCAGAGATTTCAAAAGATTTGAAGTTTCTTTCTTGAGGTCCTCTAAAACAAGTTAGAATGTTCGACACCTACAACGTGAATGGATTAAGATTTCATATAGTCGATTGAGAAGAGGGTTTGAAAACACCGAATAGTGGTATATTAACATTTGCTGAAGTGGGATACTATGGAAAACTGATCGATATTATTGAATTAAACTACCATATACATTTTTTAGTTATTTTATTCAAATGAAATTGGATCAATATTATCAGAGGTTTTAAAAGAGATTCCTTGAAATTTACTTCTGTGAACTTATCTTGCTTGATGGATGTTGGTGATGGTGAACTGCATGATCCATATATCTAATCTTCACAAGAAAAAATGGAATATTTTGTGAATGATGTTGTGGATGAAGGGTGGAGTGTAGTTGTTCATATAAAACAAAGAGATTTGTATGTTATGGGTGATGAAGTGAATGATCTGACCTATGACATTGAATCTCTTCAACAATAAGAATAAAAATTATTTTTCAACCTCTATATTGAAAATATTAGTCTAGAAAGGATGAATGAGGTGTATGAAGTAATGGAGTAGGAAACCGACACGATTGAAGGAGAAATGATTGTATGTACAATTACACATTCATTTAGCAACCAATTATTTCATTTGTGCAATCATTCATTATCATTGTTATGCATATTTTGTTTTCTAATACTGTGAATATTCTTTTTTTAATTATTTTTTCTGCAAAAATATTTTGAAATATATGTTCTGAACATAATTTTAATTAATTAAATAACAGGATTACCAAAGAAGAAGCAATATACTGTTTCAATGACCACTGCGATAGATGAAGATCCATCTGTCTCCCTCCCTATGACATCTGAGCAATTATCTACCTTCCCCCTACACCATCTCCCTCTACACTATCTATCACACTCTATATGAGTGTCACTTTAGAAGCTCAGTCGTCACCTCCCTCTTCAGGAGCCTTAGTAGTGGGGGAGGGGCACACCACTTCTAGTTCTTCGTGGGGATACTGAAGAGTGACTGTTATAGGTAAAAATTTTAATTTGAATAAATATATTGCACTTGTTTTTATACTAACAGTTTTTTCACTAAAGATAGAAACAATGAAACTTTTCGGAAAAATATTAAAATTTCATATGTATGGAATCTAACCATAGAGAAGATAGTTGTCCCATTTGATTCATATGGGGTCCCTACAGATGATGCTGTAGGATTACTTTGCCATATTTTAAGACAACTGGATATGGATCCCATTTCCCATCCTATTTTATATGATGATTGGAGACATATGCCTGTATTTTGTAAAAATGATGTTTTTGATTCCCAAATAAAGGTGATTTATTTCATTATGGTTTAACTGAATGTCATGTTATTAATATTTTAAAAATGATGTTTTTGTACAGATGTTTTTCCACATTACAGTTGCTGATGTGATAGCATGAAAGTGGACATTGAAAAATATGGGAAAAAAATTGAAAGAAATTAAATGGAGTTTGTGGGGAAATTCCAATTATACTTCGTTGACCACCCAATATATTTATGACAAGTTACATGATGGGGTACCCAAAGAGCAATGGAATGTTTTTGTGATAGATTTCATGATGATAAGTAGAGGGTATTTAAATATATATTACTATAACAATCTCATTATACATTTATACATGTATATAAAGAGGAGATGAAATTGAATAATATACTATTAAATTGAATTTCATTTATTTTAGGATCTTTCAAGAAAGAATGTATTAAGCCGGGATAAGAAAGTCATCCCTCATACTGCGGCGTCAAAGTGTTTTTCTAGAATCCGATCTGCTCTGGTAATATTTTCATTAGTCTAAATATTTATAAGACAATATTATTTGTTTAAAATATTGAATTTTTTATTTAAGTTTGTTTAATGCAGTCACAGTGTTTAGGGAATGAAGAATCCCGAACACAAGTGTGGTCGAATGTTCACCAAAAATATGATGGAAGTTTTGTTAATGAGCATGCCAAAGAAGTTGGGGTATGAACTCATTTTTCATTATAATAAATTATTATCAGTTATTACTATGTTAATATACATTTCTTCTAATATGACTTCTATTTTATTTATAGGTAAAAATTAATGAACTATGGGATTCCAATCCTGCATAGTCCTACTCAGTCTCCCATGATGACTCGGTTGCTAAAGTCATTGGGAATGAGCATCCTGGTAGAGTGTGTAGGATGTGTTTAGGACCCATACAATCCGAGGTCTTTATAAGGCCACTGGTAATTGTAAATACATCTACTCATGGTTTTAGCCAGTCTATACCCCAAGATACTCAAAGATAGATTTTTTCTCTAAGAAACCTAGTTCAGGATCAAGGGGCTTAGATATCTTCTTTGCAGAAAGAGTTTATTGATTTATATAATAAGATGACTAGATCTTTCCCTCGTGGTATTGAATCAACTGGTGGTGAGCAGGTAAATAAAAAAAATTTAAAATCATTTAGTTTTTAAACTTTTATTGGTTTTGAGATTAAATATAAATATACAAAAGTGTATAATTATCAATATAATTTTCTTTCAGGTGGTAGTAAGAAGTAGAGATGGAGGTGGAGAGGGTGACGAGCTTTGTTCATCATCAGAACGTGATTAGTTGTTTTTTTGATATATTGGAGAAATATGGTAACAGTCGGTTTGTATATGTATCACGTGTGTTACATAGTTTCCACCAAACATATTTATGACCAAACATTTTCTAGATTTCCCATGTTTCCATTTATGTATTTTATTGATTTCTGATGTTTTCTTTTATAACTTGATTTCTTGAGTGTGGTATGCACCATATATGCCAATTATTTTTTGTCATGAATCATTTTTTATGATTCATTTTTCCTAAATTTATTAGGTCTGTTACCCAAGGATGAGCGATCAAAAAAATAACCTATAGTAATAGGAATCAATCCATTCATAGTTCTTAGAAAAGGTTCTCTATAAAAATTTGCCTCATGTATAAGAGGAGAAGGATGAGATATATGGGAACCATTATGTGAGAAATAAATAAAGAAATTGATGTGAATGAGGAAGGGTCTCTCCTTTAGGGTATAGCTAGTGTGATTATAATTTTCAACAAGGCCTATTATAGGAGATCCCAACATCATTACATATATTGAAACATCATGAATCAATCCACATATAGTTTTTATATAATACCCTTATGCAAATTATGATATTTCCTAGGGTAAGAGTCATTTTTTTCATAACATATGATTATGGATAAAGAACCAAATTCTAAGGATCCTTATATAGATATGGATTATATGTAGAGGAAGACATGTCTTACTAGGTAGACTACTCTAAGAAGTTTCAAGTCTTACAAGATGGACCATGCATCATATAGTTTAACATCATGTCAAAATGACTAAAATAATATATAGTATAAGACCATATGAAAAATACCTTTTTATTTCTAGTTTAATATAGTTCAAACTGATATTTAAAATGAAATGAACTTATCTTGATGCCAACCCTATGGATGGAAAACAAATGTGAGTGAAGAATCCCAATCACTAAGATAAAGAGGGGGATTTGATATCAGTTTTTTGGTTGGGTTTGATATTGGAGAACTAGGAATCACTATGCATCCCATGAAAATAGGAATCAATCCATGCATAGTTCATATAATTTTGGGGAAAATATGATCACCTTGACTTAGAATTGAAAAATAATATAAAAACCAAAATAAATAGAGTGAGTGTAATGGTACATACCATTTTTGAACTTCCCTTTGTGCATTATCAAGTGTTGGGGATGTTTAGGGAGAGTTTTGTGGGGATTTTGAGGTTTGAGGTGGTGTTTTAGCCTTTTGAAGGCCACCACAGATTGTGAAATGACTTGTCTTGATATGATGGAGGTAGTTTTATGTTGGTCATGCTCTTGTGTAAAATGGGATATATAACCATGACTTGGGGATCACATAGTGCTATGTATGTTGTCCTAGTGGTTTTCCTATGCACCATGAGAATCTTGAAATGCCCTTGTGTGGGCATGGAATATCATAGGATGACCTTTCCAAAATAGGAAACCCAAGCTCACCACATTGTAGCCTTGGGCATGGTGAGGGTAAAATGGTTAGGAAATGAGAACTAGGTCATGGATTCTATACATGGAATAAAATAGAAGAACCACTCCATGTTCTAAGATTGGTAAATATCATGATTTTTTATTTCATTGGTTAAATGGTACATATCATCTTAATAAAGATAATGAACAATCTTAAATGAATTTTAAGGGGAAGGGAGAAATCAAATGATTTTTACTTATTCTTGTTATTTATTCTTATATGGCCACACTGACTTGGTTTTCAAATTATGACTTATTTTGAGATAGTGTGTTGTTTCAGTTTTTATAAAACTTTATATGTATGTTTGTATAACCTCACCACATATGAAAACAACTAATAATATATATAAAACAATTAAATTGGTTTCCCTTTCAATATTGTATTTCTGTGTGAATACCCTTCATAATAATTTAGTAATTATAATAAAAACCCTTATTGAAACTAAATTATGCATGGTGGTTGTGATGTGTAGTGGTAATGATGTGTGGTGGTGGTGATGTCGGGTGGTTTTGATGCGGGGTAGTTTCAATGTGTTGTGGTTAAGATGTGTTATATGTTATATCAATTGGAATTTTTTTTCATGTCATTGGTAAAGGGCCTGCAGTATCAGCTGCATTTTTTTGTAAATATGGATCTAGAGGTGGTTTTAAACACTAAAAAATTAATATAATATATTTAGTGGTGGTTTTAACCACCACTACAATTAAGATACTTTCTTATCAGTATCAGTTAAAACCATCGCTATGGACAATAATTTAGCGGTGGTTTTAACCGTTGCTAAATCCATAAAAAGTGACGTGGAATGCACCCACAACGATGGTTACCATAAACTACTGCTAAATCGAGGAAACCATTGTGTGTTGTATCCTGACACACAATTTAGTTTCAGTTTTTGGAAACCCCCATAGAATCATAAGGTGGAAGTTTAAACCGCCACCATTTCCAAAAAAAAACGACCACGAAATGGTCATTTTCCTACAGTGTGATTTGTTGAGTGATGTCCCAGCTTCTAAAATCATAAAATTTATTTTGTCAATACTTTCCTCTAAAATTAAAATAATCTTTATTTCGCTACTTATTTTTTGAAACTTTATTAATGTCAACCATTAATCTCATAAGAAATCCCTTATAGTATGTTGCACCCTCAAATTTGGTGGACGAGCACCCCGAACAACCTTTTTTTTTCAAATTCAAATGATGAAAGATGTTTAATGAATTAATATTTCTTTGGGGGGTTTTTTTTAAAAAAATAATGTAATCCATTTATATTAATCTTCTTTATTATATGTTTTCATGATCACAACTGAACATTAATAGAAAAAACATTTTCCTCTTGTTTACGCATTTTATTGTTTAATATTTTGTGTATTCTCCCACTGTCTTAAAATGCATAAAATAATAACTAAATGGATAAAGGAAAGAAACTACCCAAAATGGATTGAGAATCTAAAACTGATTGATCCATTTAAACTCAATGGATCAACCATGACTTAGGGGTATCATACATGAGTCGTAGCTTGACTCACAATGCAGCTCATCCCTTGTTTAGTGTATCCACTACTTTTATGAGTTTCACCTAGACATGGCATTTTATGCATCTTACACCATCCATGTATTAGATTACCACCTCATATTGATAGTGTCCACATCTTAATTCTTCTTTATCAAAGGTACAAGTGTACTCGCACGTGGGTGTGGGGAACTAGGGGCAGAAAATTTAATTGAAAAATTTGGACATGCAATAACTTATTTAAATTGACAAAAAAATAATGAAATGCACATACCATCTTATTTAATTACAATAATCACATGATATTAAATAATTATATAAATAAATGATAAACATACACATATAAGTTAATGATCAGGACCAATCAGTGGGTAAAAACGTGTGATCAAAATTAAACCACAATAATATCAATATGAGAGTATTTTAATTAAATTAAATGTATTATTTAATTTTAAATAATTTTATTATATTCAATATAATAAATAATTTATTTCTAATTAAAAAAATTAAATTAATCAGTTAATTAAATTTAATATCTAATTATATTAACTTTACCCGAGAGTTAAAATTATATGTGTTATAATAAAAAATTAATATTTAAATTAATTAAATTTAATTATAAACCTTATTTAATTGATTATATTAATTTGATTGACCTGGGACTCAAAACCTTAAGTGGCCATAAAGCGGGTCCTTCCAAACTCGTATAAACCTTTTTCAGGCCGTGTAAAGCCCATTCTGATCTATTCTGGTCTAGGAAGATTCAACCAAACTTTTATCAGGTCATGCAGACCCACTCTAGTTAATTTTAGGGTAAATAAGATTCAGAAGAACTTCGAAGGGGTTGTGCCCTAGTGATGGAGGTCCGCATACACTAGAATCAGGAGAAAGAGGGGAAGCCAAACTATGAACGCCATAAAAGTTTGATCAGAGGCATCCCTGCATGTGGCTAGAAAAGAGGAGGCAGATTTCATCCATTTTGGTCATGCTGCGGCTGTCCCGGTTGCGCTCAACCAAAGGTGAGGCGATTATGGATCTACAGAGGAACGACCTTTGGTGTGGTGAAAGAATCCCCGAAGGCTGATTGGGAGGGCCAAAGCCATGGTTTCGTCAGAACCGGTCCACCAAGACTCGACCAACCATATCTGTAGGGGATAAGGAGGCCGCTCTAGGGGAGAAAACTAGGTTGGCCTTCTATACAAGTTTGTCTAGTGTGACGTGGTGAGGAGGAGGGCCAGACCTCTTCAGATGGGTAGCCACATGTGGCAGCAGTGGAGTTTTCCCCTCAGCATCGACTGGTAGAAGATGGCATCCAATTTCCAGTTGGTGGCCTTCAGCTATGGATGAAATTAGGCTGACTAGGGAGGAGCCATGGTGTTTGTATGGACTTGGTTAGTGGGGGACAACTACCACGTGGCAGTGCTTGGACTAGAAAATTGGGTGCCTCTACTCAGGTGGCTAGGAGGAGGTTCCATTTCCAGCTTCTCAACTAGAGGATGGAAATGGGTCCAACCTCAAGAGGTAATTAAAAGAAGATATAAGGGACCAAATGAATTATATTTTCCATATGCAAGTAGTTTTTTAATATACATTTTAATTTCAATTCGTCATATCCTTACTTTTTTTATTCACATTAGCTGGCTGCCACACCTTTGTTTGGTATATATAACTATTTTCACACCAATTTTTAGACTTTTCAAACCTAATTTTTTTAAGTATATTATCATATAAATTTCAATATAATAAAAATAATTATTATAATAAAATAATAAAATTTATCCACATCTATGTGGAATTAAAACTCATGCTGAATAAAACTGTTCCATTCATCACCGACCGAAACACACTAGTTTATCATAAAATAAAACTGATTGGTTTAAATTTTAATACTCATTAAACAACCATTTTAAATCCATAAATATTTTCTCAGATAGTTTTAACTTGGAAATCTGACGTCGAATTGAATCTTGAATGGATCGACTGAGACCGTTTTTAAACCATTTAATGAAATTTAAACCAATTTCACATTTCTTATCTCAGATAATTTACATAATCAGTATGATACCAATTAAACATACCAGGGTGAGAAGTATAAGCATGTGTGTTTGGAATTTATTTATTTTTTATCTTCTGGATAATGAAACATGTTTTATACAGTGATCCAAGGCCCGATTCAGTACAAGGATCTCTTGTAAATCACAGAGAGAAAAAAAACCCAAAACATAACTTTTTGATCTGAATCATCAATTCACATTTTCTTGTCTTTGGTGATCTCTTATCAATGGATAAAAAGAATAATACCTCTATGTCATCAAAATGGACTCCAAATATCAATAATGGAGTCGATCATCGAATTTAGAGTGCTCGTGCGGAGAGCGCACGACGACTTTGACGACTTGAAGATCATCACATTGACATGGTTGTGATGCATGAGGGAGAACTCAATCCAATCACCTTAATCCAAATTTCCACTCTCCAAAAATTAGGAGAGGTGATAGTGGCCTTGAAAAACTCACCACGAATAGTCTAGAGTTAGAGATTCTCTCCACTAATTTATAGTGGATGATCAAAATATCTGGAAGGGTTCCCCGACCCTCATATTTTTAACATGCACTAAATAAATAATAATTAATTTTTTTACTAACTAAAATCCATCATAAATATTATTAATATTTTATCACATACCTATAATATACATTAAATATATTATGTGATAAAACTGAGCCATTTAACTCAACTCGTAATTCTAGCTAATATTAAACGAACATGGAATATTAAAATAATATTCATTCAATTGATATCATTCCTTGTATTTATTTAACAGGTAAATTATTTTAACAAATAAATTCAACCCAATTATTATTTAATTTAATAATAATGAATTTATTTATTCTTTGGTGATCGATGACTTAAAAAACACTCAGACGACATGGTGGGGCCCACCTTGTCCAATTTTTCTATTCAAAAAATGGGGCAGATTCTTGAATACACTGTTATGTGTGATCCTCTAGGACCTTATCTTGGTACAAAAGAATAGAATCCAAAGACCAAGAGTGGTGTATAGAAACCCATCAAGTCACTTAAATTGACAAGGATAGTCATAGTAATGAAAACCAACCTATAAACACACAAGATGTAATATAATCTCTTCATCTTTAAAAATCTCATAAAGAAGGACACACACTTATGTCATCATCATATTCTTATTTTATTGTATTTTTATATAACTGGATGGATTTAACCTTGAATACTTTGTCCAAATACTT
Source organism: Viscum album (assembly GCA_963277665.1). Lineage (NCBI taxonomy): Eukaryota > Viridiplantae > Streptophyta > Magnoliopsida > Santalales > Viscaceae > Viscum > Viscum album. The sequence continues at coordinate 196,751,255 of OY728133.1, read as the reverse complement.
ATGAATGTACTGCCATCCCGATCAACCAGGCCTAGGATATATTACTTTATCAACTTGGATGTGAAAAATTATATCTTAACCATTCGACCAATGTCATAAACCAAATGACTCACCCAACACAATCTACCTTTCCAATATTTTATTAGAATGTTTTTTCCTTGAATCAGGGTACGTAATCAAATTCCATACACTGAAAATGATCTCAAGTCAGGAGACCAATATACATATTCGTAGTTAGGAACAACCAATGACACATGAAACATGTGGTGTTCCTCTTTGTGGGGTTTTACTCACGATCTCACTACTAGATATCATCAAGTGATAAATTCATGATAATAAGTATCAATGCTTATTATCCCCCAGCACCTGATAGTCAAACATCAACTGTGTCCAGCTATTATAATGTATCTAGACCATATAACCACATTTTAAGATTAATTTCATAGTATCTTTAGGTTCTCATTATAGCCTGGGATCTTCTATAACGTTTTTATATGAAAATTATTCTATTGAAATTACCATTTCGATAGTAGAAATAGAAAATTCTACAATATAATGGTATGTATACATCATGTATAACTAACTATACACATGTTATGGTAGTCAAAAAGTGTTTCATAGTTGGGTCTAGGGCACCCACTATTAGAATATGTTGATGGTAGATATTGACCATGTTGGTAAGTCAAGGATAAATAGATTTCCTCCTACCTCTAGTGGTAGCATTACTATTTTTCTATAAGTGGAAGATAATGTAAAGTTAATTTTATAGAATAAATAGTGGTCATGTTTCTCAAAATAATTTTCCCACACCATCACTTGTAGGTAAAGTATTATTTTTTTACTTATATATCCAAGGATGGTACAATAATCACTTTTACTCTCTTCCACCAAAAATCTACAAATCATGTGAAAATTATAGTCATTTGAAGTGGTTATATCAGTATTTTTATTCCCTACACTCTATAAAAATATTATTAACACTTACAAGATCTACAATGTAGACAAATTCTTCATGGAGAATATGATTATAGCAATATGCATCTATAATAAAATAGTCACATAGAGCGTAGTATTCTCCAATGGAATTTGACATGTGTCTTTCAACTTTGAAAGGTACTATTTATGCTATTTCAACATTGGAAATTTCTATTTCATATTTAGGTTCCTTTCACTCATTTGTGTTGACTTGTATGGTGTATTTTTAAGTCATCCAACAGAAATCAATTCATTCATTTTGGTATGGGTGACACCTATTAGAAAGATGAAGAGTAAGGGTTTTTTGATGCCCCTATTTATTTTTCATCATTTGTGACATTGAATAGGTAGGGGATTTTCATGTTCTAAACTTATTCCCTTCAAATGTTATTATCATTATAGATTAGTTAATTTATCAGAATGCATGGATCAATCTATACCAATAGTAGATTCCTTTTATTATCATCATAACTTCATTTTTTTATTATAATCCTAAAACACTTTCACGGATAAAGTGAGAAACCCCAAGAGAAGACAAAATTGTTAAAATAAAACTTGAACCTATTAACACTATTATCCTTTAAGAGCTTCCAAGAAAAATAAGTTAATGGTGATAATGGATCATCCTTTATAAGGTCTTCAAATCGGCACACCAGGCGATCCCATGCTTGCAAGTATTCCTCTTGGTTGATTTTACCCACCTTACAACCTCTTGCTAGGGTACGATTGTGTTTTCTAATACACTCCCACTGATCTATATTGGTGTCCACCCGAATGGTCATTTCCATCATTTTTATGCCCTCTTCTGAAGTGGCATTGACCCCATGGGTTTCCTCTTCCAATTCCTCTCCGGAGTGCAGTAGTAGCTCCATGGGTTGCTCATCATCCATGTTTGTATCCTGTAGGACATTCCTGATGGGATCAGCCCCATCATCTACCACCTCTGCTTGACCAACATTGCCACTAGAGTTGAGAACACCTTCCCTCACTTGGACCTTCACCCTTCTGGCCGAACGAGTCTCCATTGGAGAAGGAAGATAAGAATAATCCTTGCGTAATTTCTTGCCTCCACACTGGCCCTTCATCCTCTTTAATAGCTTAGTAGTTTTATGTCCTTGTCTACAGATGAATTAAGATATGAATATTTCAATTGTGTTCTTCCTATTATATTTAGTGTGTTTCTTAAAGGGTTTCTAGATGAGACCTTATTTTTTCCTATAGATAGGGAAGTAGAGTTCTCAAATGAATCAATTCTAGTAAATCAACCAATATTGATTCCATTTTACAACATTTATCTAGATTTGTTGAATAAGTTAAAAGTTATATTGGATGATTTTAGAGACAATGGATTTATATATCCAATTGTGTCACTATATAAATCTTATATTCTATTAGCAAAGAAAGTTGACATAACCCCCATCTTATGTGTTGATTATCAGAATCAGAATCAAGTAGTTGTAATAAAGAAATATCCCTTACCATGTATTGATGATTTATTTGAACTCTTGAAAGGGGGAAAATGGCGATAAAAAACTAATATTTGGTCTGGTTACCACCATATTATAATAAATTAGTGATATATTTCAATTAATACCTTTAGGATTTGGTATTTACATTTTTAGTAATTCATAAGGTTTTTTGGTTTGTGTAATTCTTCTACTGTTTTAATAGAAGTGATGAACCAAATTTTCCACCAGTATAAAGCCACTTTGGTTATAGTGTTTTTCTATGAAATTATGATGTACATTATGACTGATGAATATTAAGGGTTTCACATGAGACATTTTATGAGAATCCTAAGGTATCACTTTCTATTTGAAAAATTGAAAAAATTGAAAACTCTGAATCCAATAGGGAAAGTTATTGGAACACATGATATCAAAAAATAGTATCTCAATTTGTCCTGAAATATTAATAAATTTCATGAATGGGTAGGGACCATGAGAATTATTTTACATTTCAAGAATCTTTTAATTGGTAGGATATTATCCGTAGTTCATAAAGGATTTACAAAAACATGCATCACCTATAACTTCTCTCACCCAAAAGGAAGTGATTTTATTATTGGATTTAATGTGTTAGTAATATTTTGATAAACTAAAGAGTCATTTTTCCTCCTAATATATTTTGATATTACAATAAGGTGGATTGGGATATGTGTTTTATTTTTATGGCTCTGGTGTAGGTTTTGGATTCTTATATATAAAAGGGTATCGTTTGGTGTCTTATGACTCACGTTAACTTATAACTCATGAGAGGAATTATCCCACTCATGATTTGGAAATAAAATTTATTGAGAATACCATAAATATATAGTTAAACTATCTTTATGGGGAGAATTTTATATTTTACAATGACCATTAAAGTTTGGGTTATATATTTTAAAAAAATATTTAAATGTCTTATAGAGAGGATGGGTAGAATAACTAATGTCATTCGAATTTTATATTAACTACACTATAAGAATAGTTAATGTGGTTTCTAATACTATTAACCAAAATTTTCGTTCTAGGGATATATTATAATAAAAATATGAATAGAACATGATGGTGATCATTTCTATGATTTACTTGAGAGTTAGGGAGGAAGGGTATGGTAATGTTCTCGCTCGTGTTCGTTTAAAATACTCTCTCCTTGAGATTATTTTTCCAAATAAGTAGCATGATAATGATTTGAAAAATATAAAATATTGTTTATATGGTAGGGAGACCTTTAATGAGTGGTATCTTTTTAAGGAAGTTATTTTTTCTTAAAAAACTAGTATGTTGTTCCATCGATAATGATAAAGGAATTGTCCTGATATTGTTATCATTATTTGTGGGTTATCCACCATAGAACTAAAAAGATGTTCTAGAAAATGAAGTTTTAATTTTTTTCGTGGTATGAAAGATTACATAGATAAAAACTTAAATTTATTATACAAATGAAATAAAATTATGTATAAGCTTAAAAAATCTTTTAGTATACTTCAAACTCACCCCATGAAAATACAAAAAATGGAACGCGTTTTCAATGGATTTTAGTGTTGGTTTACCTTTAACTCTTAAAGGTAATAAAAATATTTGGGAGGTATCAATAGATTGAACTACTAGATATTTTTTAACCATTCATTGAACCACTTAATTTTAAGACTTTGGAAATTATAATATGAATGATATTATAAGTTTTTCATGTTACTCTGATAGCTATTGTATTATCCTATGACCCTATATTTGAATATATGTTTTTAAGGGCCTTTATTAGGTTTTGGTAACACAAATTATGTTAATAAAAAATATCATCCTTATATGTATGGACATATTAAAAGTGCCACTCATATTTTGGATGATATTCTTTTTACCCGTGTCTTGGATTTTTGAGGTTCTTGAGAGAGACACTTGGGGATGGATGAGTTTTATTATAATTATTGTTACTAATAATCCATAAATATTGAACATTTTGAAGAATTATATGGTCATACATGAAATTTATATCTATATTTTTTTTGATATTGATGAGTATTCCATTTTAGGAACGAGTTTGGTTCAAGAAACAATACTAAAGATCCAGTGGATTCGTTAGCATTTGGTGATGTGTCAATGTCAGTACAAATATTATATGGTTAATCATCAATATTATTTGGATTTTTAGATAGGTGACCAAGTTTTCTTAAAAGTATTACCCCAGTTGGTTCATTAATGGCTCCTAAAACAAGGCTTGATGACCCATAGACACATGGTGTCATTTGAGATCATTCATTGACTTGGAAAGGTGGAATATAACTTGGATTTACCACCTCAGACATCTGCAATCTACAATGTATTATATTTTTCACAACTAAATAGGTATCAATATGACCCATCACTTTTATTAATTGATAATACCTCAACATAGAACCTGATATTTCCATGACCAAAAATCCATTGTGATTTTTTAATTTACAATAAAGGATCTCTGTGGAATGTCTACATTGTTTCTTTTATATCTATGAAAAAACATGTTAGACTCACATGAGGTATGGATGTGGGAGCATATGATGAGGGATAAATGACCTAATATCCCTATAGAAAAATATTCTTCAACCTGTATTTCCAAGGGAAGAAATAAATATGTTTTAGAGAATTGTAAATTACTGATATTGTATTTAGGTACAACATTTCTCTTGATTCATTTAATTCTTCATTTCTTTTTATATACCTACATTTTTCATATAGTTTTAGATTGTATGATGGGTAGGGGTGTTTATTGAGGATTTAGTGGTGTTTATACATAAACCTACAACAAATAAAGTTGATATTCATCCATCATCTCACTAATTTGGGTAGAAAGATCACCGACAATACCGATCTTGGAAATATTGGTAATGGGAATTTCATATATTTATACCACTAAATCCCCCATTATATTTATTAATCATAAAAATTCAATCTAATTTCAATACATTTGAACTCGGGTACTCACATTTTACATCGTATGCTCTCAATACATGGAACCTTATTGGGCCGAAGTACAAATTGAAGTTGAGAACCTCTCTTTATTGTGATATATCTATTTTGGTCATGGATATAATTTCCCTTGAATTATTCATGTTTATTAAAATGGATCCTTCATGAAAAAATAATTTTTTTATCCATGTTTCTAATCATTTTAATTATATATAAGTTCCATAATTAAGGGTTTCTGTCTGGATATCAAATACACTCAATGCTTTGTTTGGTATTTATAGTGGTAATTTATTCCTTTTGTTTTCTTTATTCTATAAATTTCTAACATGGATATTATTGATTGGGAATTCATGTTTAAGGGCCCTCTATTAATTCTTATTATCATAGATTTTTTATTTTATACTGGATCTAATAAAAAATTGTGAAATCTATTTTCAAATCCAAAACCAATACACCACATTTTATCAAAACCTTTTTCATGACATTAATTTTTTTAGAAAACCAATTTCAAAGAGAATGTAAGAAATGTTCATTAGATAAGTCCAATCCATGTTTTATTGTTTCATTTTACCTTATTTAAAAATCATTCTCAATGGTAGTTTTTTACCCCAGGCACTTTTTGTCAGATCATGGGGATCAGGAACACCATTTTGATCATATTGTGGATAGGCTCGTGTTATTAATAGTTAGGTAATAGAAGATAGTTCATGATAGTTTATCAACTGATACTTATTATTATTAACATAAAATATCAAATAATTACCAAGGTAAATGAAAATTAGTGTTTAGGGTGATTTTTTATAAATCTTGAAGTAATTAAATCCTTTAAATTTACATTATAAAAGGAGGTATTTTAGGATATAAGTCATAAGATGGGAGATACATATTATCCAATACAAGTTTAAATATTTTATATCATATTACTCACAATTATTTTAAGATTATATCTCTTAAGAGATATAAGAATCATTAGTTCAAATAAAAAATTATAGAGGACTTAAGTATTTCAATTGTAAATTAAATGGAAAATGTGATTCTGATATATTTAATGGTAGAGATGGTTTTTATCAATACAAGAATTATGTATTAGAATGTATAAATTTCTCTTTATTAAAAACAACTTAATTTTAAATTTTTACAATATAAAACAAATATTCCACAAATATTTTTATAAAAAATTCCTCTTATTTACTTTTGTGATATCAAATAAGTTTCACTTGAGTGGTAGATTTATAATGAGATGTTTTTAGAAAATATAATGAGGTAGATTGGTGATACCTCGATTTATTTATATCAAACTATTAAATATAATAAATATATTATACAATGATTAAAATACAATTAATTAACTAAAAATGGACAAATGGTAGGAGATAATCATTTGGTTTTATTAATCTAATGATCATGGTTTATTTCTTTTAGATTATTAATTTGAATCAATGATCCTTATTTTCATTATGAGGATATTTAAAAACATTCAAGATAAATATATTTTTATTAGAGACTCATTATGCTTGTATGGAGAAATTATTTTAAGAATAAAATAAAATGGCGATATTTATCAACCAATGGATTAGAGAAGGTGGTTATCAATGGAGATGTAGAGAATAAAATTTAATCTATTAAAATAAAAACCATTTTACAAGGGTAAAAAATCCAACAAAATATGATATCACTTGGTTATTTACTTTTTATTCATATGAAAATATCATTGAAAATTTATCTACAATATGGATTCTCCTTAACTAGGTGGTCATGGTTTACTATTAAGATGATGATGGATTAAAAAAGTGATAATGAAATATTTTAAAATAAGATTTGCACTATAAAATGAGTCTTAGGGGATGATTTGATTCCATTTTAATATAAAAATTAGTATATTATAACACTAATCATAATTATGAGACATTATAAGAATGAAAAATAAAGAGTTTGATATTTGAAAATTTGTTGAATATAGATATAATGTTATCATTTTCAAAATATATAGTTTATTTTTTGAATTATACATTTTATGAAAAGTGTGTAATGAAAAAGGGATAATTATTCCAAAATTTTGTAGGATAAATTAGAGTAATAAATAGTTTAATAATTAATAATCAACCTAATTTGATTAGTAAAATTTGAAGTAATCAGAGTATAATATAGATTCTATTTTTTCAATGATTATAATTTGTATACATACATTGTATAAATGAAAATTATTTGAAAAAAATTATTTCTATTTTTAAAATTTTACATAATCAGTAGGCGTTAATGAATGATATATGATATGTGTTGAGAAATGTGTTTTTTAACAAATCGAGAACATCATTTTAAATACAACTATCATTGTAGCAACCTAGGTAATGTTAATTTTAAATATATTTCTTTCCTTATTTGTATTCAATAATTATATTTTATTGAGTAATATTAATTATAAGAATATTAGGTAATTTTTCAATCAAAAGGGAAAAAGAATTATTTATAACCAAAATGGGGTTTTAAATATCATATGGTTTTATTTAAAAGCATTAATTCCAAATTATATCATTTTTATTTTAAAAAAAATGAACATAATATTTGAATTATGAATATAGAAATTATATTTGGATGAATTTTTTATATTTTTTTGAAAATATTTATTTTTCATCGGATAATGAAAAATATTTATTTTTTGGGAAATTTTCATTTCAAATTCTAAATTTATAAAGTTCCATTTTGATTTTAATTTTTTTTATTACAAAACTACCACACTTATATTATATGAAATCCAATTATGTTCCTTGTAATTTTTTTTATAATTTTATTTGGTATACAAGTATATTTATATATAAAAATGTATTTTTCTAAATAACTGATTTTTATGACCTTTATAAATTCAAATTTATGGACATATTTTCACAATTTTACCAAGGGTTAAGTCTAATTGATAATGGTAAAAAATGACAAATAAAAATCTATAAATTCGAATTTATGGCCATATATTGACTATATATTATCACATATTCGGAAATGGTCCATTTTATATCCATTATGCTTGTGTAATACATTAATATATTTTAATCTTCTTAAAACATCCAATTTGGTTGTCTCACCCACATATAAATTGACAGCCCATATCCTCTTTTCTAAACACTTAAAAATCATTTTTATCATAAAATCCCGGAAAAATAACATACTTAAATTCCTAAAAACATTATATAGTACATGGATTGATTAGAAAACTACCATAGTAAGGATTTTGGTATACACATAAAGAGGCTTTCTGAAGAAAAGTTATTATTATAAACTGATCATTTTTTGTTTTATTTCATTTTATAACTAAATAAAATCTTCACAAAACATGATGAAAAAAATATTCAATCTAATTAGATGTTTATTATGTTAATGAAATATCCTATATCCATATCCCTCTCCAATAAAGTGGAAAATAAAACCATCATTCATGTGTATGGTGGACAAACACCATAAGGACCGATGCAAATTTTCTTTCATCATTGAATCCCACCGATGGTTATAATGATGCATTTAATATATATATATACATATTATTTAAATATTTTGAATTTTTTAAAGATAATCTGTCAACTAATTTCATTAATTTACATCTATTGAAAAATGATAACGCCATTCTTGTTTATGTGTGGATTACCACCTCCACGAAGCTATGTGATTCATTTTTCATGACCACATCACATGAATTCTATATATACGAATATATAACAAAATAATATTATTTTATTGTTTTTTTTAAAAAATTTAATGATTAAATAATACTTACATTCTTTCAATATTTTTTGTTGAAAAATATAATTGTTAATCATGCATGCATTTGACCTACCGTCTCCATGATTGCAATATAATTCATTTTTAATAAAAACATTTCATGATATGTTTCAGGAGTATAATTTATTTATAAAAATTAAAATTATTTCATAATTATTAATATGGTGATGATTAAATAATTCCCACTTTGACCATAGTTAACTTACCAATGTCATTTTAGACATATGATCTGAATATCATCAAAACATCCGATATAAACTTAATTGATTTAGTAATTATATATGACATAGAAATAAATAATGAAATGGAATGATAAAAATGAAATATTTTATTAAAAGGTAAATAATTAATAAATGTTAATTATTCAGTAATGTAAATAATATACAGGAGGATCCCGAATCAAGGTAAGGGACACTTTAAATTAAAAACTCATTTTAATTGTTTTGAGTATTTATTTTCTAAATATTTTTCATCCATGTAAAAATTATTAAAATTATTTTATAGATGTATTTATTTAGAATCAAATTAATTAAAAATTAAATTTTATTTCACTTTTTTATTTTATTTCAATGGCTTTCAAAATGAATATTTTTACATTTTTTATATGTAATATTTTGATAAAAAGAAAAAATGAATGTTCTATTCTAATGAGAATAATTCCGAAAGTTTTTCCTTTTAATATAATCATTATTTAATATTTTTATTACATTAGAAGATAATATGTTTTATAAAAATATTAACCATATTTCCCTATTTTTCTGGTTATGTTTAAATATCATTTTAATAGAATATATATTTCAATATCCAAAATATTTTTCTTATGGGTTAATTTTTTTAAGGGTACGATGATTGAAATTAAACATTTCATGTATGATGATTATATTATGGTTCTTGAAAATTATTTATGATGATAGGTGAGCATGATATTGATCATGATGAAGGGTGAACACAATATATCTCATGATGATGGGTGATCCAAATATGTATCCCAAATATATTTGGTAGAGGGTCATCGTTAATTAGTTTGTTTTCTCTTAAGAGGTTTTTGTAATTTACTAAGAAAGTTATTAAATTTATAAGCATGATTTTAAGTGTGATATGAATATGATTTCCAAAGTTATCTATATAATTTATCTATTCATTCTATGTATTTTTATGGAAATCTTATGATTTCAAAAGGTAATCTGATGAGGTTATGTTTATAGAGTAGATTTTGATACTTTTTAAGGGTGAAATGTATACCTTTATGAAAAAAATTTCCTAATTTTTTCATTATTTCAAATAAACCTTTTTGAGTTTTATTTTTTTACTTTATGTTTTCGTATGATGTTTTTTATGAAAATATTTTGGCAGACAAGTTGATTTCTTGTGAAATAAATTTTTTTTTGAGTTGAAAGTTTATTTTGAAAAAGAAATGTTTTTGTGAGTATTAATTTATTAACCAATTTCATTCATTATCTTTAAATTCACCATTCTATTATTTTTGTGTGCATAAATTATTTTTAATTTTTTTCACATAGTTTTAAGGCTGGATAAGTATAAGGATTAAGTATCTATAGAAATTTTGAAGATATATAATGAAAGGAAAACATGTATTATCCTCCAATATTTGTATTGTGGAAAAAATGGATATAGATTGGAACTATCCACTATGTGGTGTAATTTTTATTTATGTAATTGTGATGACCTAATTCTATAAAACTTTAAACCATAAAGATCTCAAAAATTTATGAGAGTGAATTATTGACTTAAATAAAATGATTATGTAATGTTTAGGTCCATGTATTTATAGTTGTTATCAAATAAAGGATTATATAATTTTATAGGTTTGGATAATGTATGTAAATAATATTAAGATTCTAAATTTATATTTATCATGACATATAATTTGAATATTACCATGTTGATTCATCTAAACTATTTATTTCAAAAATGGTTTTTTAATAGAGGAAAAAGGGATTCTGAAGTAGGAAGGAACAAAGAGGACAATGTATTTCTAAATAAGTAACCTAGAATTGATAAAATTAAAAATGAGTAGTTATTTTTAAGTGATGGATATTTTGAAATAGTATATAAATGATGGCGGAATCCATGATAGAAAAAATACATTTACCATGGAGGAGAATGTCTGTTATGAAGCATTTTATGAGATAACACCCTCCTGCAGTAAGTAGATCATCTAATTCAGTGGTAGATCTATAATGGATTAATTATTTATAATGGATATTCAAATTCATTAGTTTTTCGGATTATCAAAAGGTAACTCTTTGTATATAACATTTTAATGGTGAAGCTGATCAAGGATGGTTAGTTGTAAAGAATACTAGAGGAAAGGAAGTGATTGATTCGATGAAATGTGATACTTTTAAACATATTTTTTACCTATGAATTATTTATATATGACTATTTTAATTATAATATAAATTAAATAAATACAAATTGAGGTAAAAGGAGGATTATTCAGTGGACACATATGAAGAAAACATAACCTGATTTGAAAGGTATGCACTAAACTGTATACAAGATATTGGTAGTAAAATTCATTAGTTTTACTCAAGATAAAATCAAAGATGCTTAGAAGAATTGGAATCTCATGAAATAAAATGTAATGAAAAACTTATTTATTATTCTAAGAAGTGGGATATTGTTTTTTCTAATGATCATGTTTACTATGAAAAAAAGAATAAAATGAAATTGTGGTGGAAATAAAATTAGAAGAATCTATTAAAAAAATGTTATGGTGGGAATTTTTTTTAAGTTAATGAAATTTGTGGTAAAAATAACCCTAGGGAATGTATTATGAAATATAGAATGTTATTTGGATTCTGTAATTTTGTTTATATGTCTCATGATTTGAAATAAAAAGATCTTGATAGTAGTAAGACCAATTTTGAAAAACTGATAATAATTTTCTTTAAATGTAACGAGGTGGGTCATTATACAGATATATGTTTGAATAAGATCTTGAATTATAGGAAGTATTAATACTGTAAACATATGGGTTTGGTGAAATTATTTTTATCTACATTGTAAGAAGTTGTTCCATCGAATGAATTGGTAATATATACATTACTTATTTATTCAAAATATGATAATATCTTTTTTGATTTGAGATCTATACAATCATTTATTTTTAAGAGATTTTATGGTAAAAAGAAAATTTAATCTCTTGAAATCAATTAAGTACTTTTTGTAAAAAACAAGGGTTAATATTAATGAAATAATAATTTAAAAATAATTTCAAGTTATCATATATGGTAGAGTTTTCCCTCCAAAATTTTGTGTCTTTCACATTTTATAATTTTATATTATTCTAGGTATGAATTTAATTTTAGTTTATCATGTTAAGATAGATTATAGATCAAGTGAAATTATTTTTCAAAACAATTTTCCTTTTATATATAGAAATCAATTCACACAAGAAGACCATCAAGACATGGCTCTCGGGAACCCCTAGACGAGGGTCATCTTCTCAGTGACGATGGAAGCCTCTGCGTTGGTCCCTCCCCCCTCTGTGGATGAGGGATCTTTGAAGGTCATCAGGAAAAGAGAGGTACCGTTACACCCCTTTTATTATATCGAATATCTTCATACTTACTAGAAAGTTGTGTCGATCCCTAAAGTTCTAGATATTATCGATGGTTTCCCAAAACTTTATATTTTGACCTCAGAGTTTATAGAATTCCCCGCACTCTTGAAGCTCACCTTGGTTGCACAGTTCAAATAGAAAAGGATTTTGGTGGAATCCTTCGATAGATTCATCTTCAATTCATGGGACCGCCGTGAAAGGGAGACAATGGGATTTCTCGATAATCACCACATCCTGATCTAATTTGCATTATAGTATGAACTTATTCTCCCCTGGTCAGGGACCCCCCAGTGCTGCAATAAGATCATGTTCTTTTTTTGAAGGTCTTTTGAATTTCACATGAAACACAATCGTCCTTCTACTGCGATATGGGTCAGTTTCCCCAACCATTTGTTACCATTCCAAAATCCTTCTATTTAAAAAATTCTTGGGAACTTAGTCTGTAGGTATCTATGCTCGGATAGCCGCACATAGTATATTTGTCACCTGGTTAATCCATGGGTGTGTGTTGAGATGTATGTGTCTAGAACATCATTTTATTATGCATGGATCACAATTGTAAAGGAGTATAGGTGTAAACGTTGTGTGATATATTAGAGTTGGATGGATTTTTTCTCTACTGGTAGGGGACTGGGACACTCTTCTTAGGTATGTTGATGGGGCCCTGCAATGCTGGTGGACAGGGGTGTTGGTCACGAGGGTGCCCAACTAGCGCCTAAGATAGTGTTTAGTGGTAGTGGTAAGGATTTAGAGGATGGTTTGGAGGATGGATCAAATTAGTTGGAAGAAGTTAGAGAGAATAGAGGTGGGTAACCTCGGTAGCTGAGACCAGTGGAGGAACAACACGATAATGTTTGAGCACTCTGTAATGCGGAGGTGGAGGTTGTTTTGGGTTCTGAGGTGGTGAATAAGGCCTTGAAACATCAAATGAATCCACGAGTGTCTGAAGGGTTTAGAAGGATAATGTAAGACCACATAGGTACTTCTAACAATACTGTGTAAAGAGTCAAGGGAGTGTTTTAGCATGAAGATGTTCAAGTGTAATTTTAGAGGAATGAGAGGGATGAGGCCTTGGAATATACGACATGTGGTGAGAAGGTGGTGTTGACTATCTCGTGTGATGAGGAGGTAAATTTGGACAGTGGTGATGGGAGGAAGGGGAAGAAGGGATATGTTATAGTCACAAATATTTTTAACAGAGGGAAGTATGTAGGGGTTGAGATTTGTTGACCCAGACCCCAGTCCACTAGAGAAGCAAGTTTGAAGGTCTCTCAGAGGTTGATGCGCGATCCGATTATGATATTTCTGATAAGAGGAACAAGGGATACATTAAGGAACCCAATGGTAGTGAACCCAACCACTCGACATATGAAAAATTATGTTTGAAGAGTAGAAGTAGTGTTAGGAGAAGGAAGGGGAGGAAGGATTACTCATCTCTCCCTCCTCCTTTGTAGAGATGTTCATTAAAAAAGTTAACTGAAAATAAGATAACCAGTGAGACTCCAAGACATAAGAGAGAATAGGACCATGGTTATCACTCCTTGTATATCAATTTACGTTCTAAGGAGAAAGTAACCAAGCAGGTCTTGGTGCTTAATGAAAATGATGAGGAGGCAACCAAGATGATAGGGAGTTCCCTAAGAGTGTCTCTCAATGAGGAACAATAATATTGGATTAAAAATTAAGACCTCATCTTGGTAAGGGGATTCAATAAAAAATGATCAGTATGTAGGAGTAAATATAGTCCTGGGACCAGCGAGCTTATGAGTTTGAAAAGCTAATGATAGAGGTACCAGACACTCAGGTTTCATCTTTATCAAGGAAATTTTTTAGGGAGATGGGTTCCTATAATTTAAAGTTAGTATATTACGATTCTGTCTAAGTTGGTTAGCTGGGATTTGTTGTTTTTTTGTGTAAGTATGTGATGTACTTGTGTTTGGTTCAGTTCTTTGGATTTTCATGCTGAAATCTTGGTTCTTTCACCCATTACTACAGGTTGATTAACTATATATGGGGACTAAAGCATGAAGTCTTCACCATAGCTTGCCTTTTGGATTTGGTTACTGAGAGGGTATGGCTTTGACATCGGTTCTGTGCCCGTGAACTTATGCATGGGACTGTTTACTGGAGGGTCCTTTTTTGTTGAAGGATTCAATATGGTGGAAATAATTGGGTTGAGCCTATCCTATGTATGTTTTGAGTTTTTTTTTGTTTTGGTTTCTAAGTGGTGGTGTTGGATTTCATGGTTTCTCACTTTTCCAAAAAAAGTGTTTTGATAATAAAAAAAATTAATTTTCAGTCAATTCACACATTTGATAACATATTAAGAAGCCAAGAAACTATTAAGAGAGGGAAATTAAAATTATCTTTATCATATTATTAGAAATAAAGTAACTATTTAGATTAATGATGTTCTAGTAGTAAAATAACATTTGGATGTTTTTACCAGATGAGTTGCCTATTATTATACATTATTAGGAAGTCGAGTTTACATTTCACAAAGTGTATGATGATAATCCTATTTCAAAACCCCATTTTTTAATGGATTATATAGAATAAAAAAAATTAAAAAAGTAATGTAAGGAGTTTATTGATAAATATTTTAATAATGTTATATCTTTACAATAGTGTGATTATATTTTATTTATTAAAAAATGGTGGTTTCAGGAGGGTTTCCATTGATTATAGAGCATTAAGTAATATCACTGTTAAGAATAGCTATATGTTTCTTCATCCGAATGACTTGTTTGATTTGATCTTGGGAGATTAATGTTTTTTGAATGTTAATATTAGTTATGGGTTCCATCAACTGAAGGTGAAAGAGGATGTATCTTTAATATAGAATTTATTATTTGTCATGGGGATTATTATTTTCTAGTTATACCCTTTGGGTGGATGAATTATCATGTTATATTCATGAATATAATGAATAGGTTTTCCAATGAATAATTGGATAAGTCTGTGGTTGTTTTTATTGATGATATAATGGTTTATTCAAAAAGATATTAAGTTATTGTAAAACGTCTAAGGATTTTTCTACAAACCGTAAATGAAAACATGTTATATAAAAAATTTAGTAAATTTTATTTTTGAATACAAAAGATTTAATTTCATAGATATATCATAAATAAAGATGGAAAAAATATTAATCTTGTTAAAAATAAAGTTTTTGATAAATGTTCAAGACCTACCATTGTTACAGATATTCACAGTTTTCTTTCATTATCAGGATATTATTGGTGGTTTATTGAAAACTTTTAATGGTTATCTATCCAAAAAACTAATTTAACATTAAAAGTAGTTATGTTTATATGGATAAAGTAATATAATGATCGTTTAAAGTAATTACAACGAATTTTAATAAATGAAACAATTTTAGCCCTATCATTAATAAATAGTGACTTTTTTGTCTACAATAATGCTTCGTTAAGGGAATTGGTTTGTTTTTTTATTGTTGATCGATAATTTTATTTCTTGTGATTCATGAAAATTAAAGCTTCATGATCAAAATTAACTTACACATGGCCTTAAACTATCAGTAGTTGTGTTTTATTTAAAAATTTGGAGACATCATTCATATGATGTAATGTGATAAATATATACTGATCATGAAATCCTAAAGTATATATTCCATTAGAAATATATTAACATGAGAAATATGATATGGTTTGAATTTAAAAATTATTGCAACTACACAATTCATTACCATCCATGTAAATTAAATAGAGTAGCTGATGATTTGTGTCCAAAACATAATGCTTCATTAACTATGATGTAACTGAAAAATGATAATTTGGTAATGATTTTTAAATATTGTATTTGAAATTATGAATGCAGAAACTCCCTATGTTTTTTTCATGAGTTAGTACAATCATAATTGTTAGATATGATTAAGAATTCTCTTTAATAAGACTGTGTTTTATATGAAAACATTGAATCAGTCAAGAGAGGAAAGTTTTCATAGTTTAATGTTATAAATATAGTGTTTTGAGATTCATAAAGAATTATTTGTTTCATATGACCCCTATTTAATGAAGAAATTTTTATTATAGCTCATAATTTCATAATTTCTTTTCATTTGGAAGCATAATAATTTATATATACCTTTAATTAAATTTCTAGCGGGAATGAATGAATGAATATATTATAAATTTTATAACGATATGATTTTATATTCAGTAAGTTGAAGCCAAAAAACAATTTCTAAAGGGTACACATTAGGTTTTTTAGTACCAAAATTGAGATAGGAAAATATATCCTTGGATTTCATGATGGGATTACCAAATACATCTCAAGGTAATAACAAGATTTGAGTAATTTTTTATTGTTTAACAAAATCTACACATTTCATTCCCATTCAGGAAAATATTTATTTAGATCATGTTTCTAAAATTTATGTTAAAGAGGTAATTATAAAAAATTGATTCCCACTCTTCATTTTATCTGAACATAATCCTCGATTTACTTATAATTTTTGAAAAAGTGTTTAGAAGTTATTCTGTACAAAATTAAATTTCAACATAGTTTTTCATTCTCAATTTTATGGAACATTAGATATAACAATTTAGACATTGGAATATATTCTATGATCATATTCAATAGATTGATAGGGAAGTTAGGATCAAAATCTTAAATTATTTGGGTTTTTATATAATAGCAGTTTTCATTCCAATATACAAATGGTACCTTTTGGAAAATTATTTGGAAACCAATGTCGGAATCCGTCTTGTTGGGATGATACAATAAAAAGCAAGATGTTAGGACAATAATTGTAATAAAAAATGACTGATAAGGTAAATAGGATTTAGAAACAAAGTAAGACATATCATTTCATGATGAAAAGTTATGTAGATAAATGAAGGAAAGTTATTTTTTTGAGGTAAGAGATCATGTTTTTCTTAAAGCATATCATTAGAAAAGTGTTATATGTTTTAGTAAAAAAGGTAATTTCATTTATATACTTTATTACAATATAAAAAATCCTAGAAAATTTTGTATTATTTTAATATCAAGCGGCCTTGACTTTAAGTTTATATCAGGTACATATTGAATTTCCTAGGTCATTATTAAGAAACTATGTGCCAATAGAGCCTCAAGTTTTGATAACTAAAGTAGTTTAGTAAGAAGAAAACTTTTATTAGGATGAACATATATTATTAATTCTCGATTATAAAGAGAAATTATTCTGCAATAAAATGATTTACTAGGTTATGGTTTTCTATAAATACCATATAATTGATGAATTCATATGGGAATCAAAAAAATACCATGAAGGAAAATATACCTACTTGTTTACGAAATGAATATAATTGCAAGGTCACAATTTCAAAATGGGGGAAGAATTTAACAACGTAGGTACTATTAATAGTAAATTATTTTCATTCAATATCAATATCCCTTAATTGAAATTTATAGAGTTATATTCAAAATAATAAGGTTAGGTAATTTTTAAATCAAATAGAGAAAAGATTTTTTTCTAAAAAAATAAGGTTTCCAAACATTATATATTTTTAATTTAAATAACTATTACTAAACTATAAAATTTCAATTTTGAAATATGTAATTAATTTTTAAATTTATCATGTCAAAATTATCTTTGGATGAATTTTTAATATTTTTTTTGTATTTCGATGAATAGTGAAAATAATGTTTTTATTTCAAACTTGTTTTTTTTTTGTTTTAGGAGTTTAAAAATTTTCCTTTTTAAATGGGTTAAAATTAAAATTAGATTACTAATATTATTAATATTACAATTATGGTCTTTAGAATTAATTTTATCATATATTTTTTATAAATACATATTTATACTTAAAAAGGAATTGTTGTGAGAAATAAATTTTCGTTGCGTTTTGGGGGATAAATTTTAAATTAAATTATAAAACTTCTATAAATTTAATTTTATATAATTAATTACATATTTTTAATCATAATAAATAATATATTTTAACAAGGTTAACATAAAGTTTGGTCCTAAATAATTGTAAAAATAGTAAAACTATTTTATTTTGGTTAAGGTTAGAATTGGTTTACTAGGGGGGATAAGATTAAGAGATAATGGTTAAGATGACCTAGAAGCTTTTATAAACTCTATTTTATAGAAATATAAATACCCTATATCTTTATATATTAAAAAATTGTATATATTGAAGACCATTTTCATGAGTATATTATTAATATATTTTAATATTTTTAAAATTTTCAACTGTTTCATTTCCCCCACTAATAAAAGGACAACGCTCTTCTATTTTCTCCACACTTAGAATCCTTTTGGTTTAACGAGTCCCTATAAAAATCCATTCCTTAAATACACACTAATGTACTAGAGGTCCTTTTTAGTCATTAATATGACCTAGTAAGGCTTTAAGTATAGACCTAAATAGATTTTATGAAGAATAATTATAATTCTTTACCAAGAGTTTTTTATTTACCTTTATACCTCATTAAAATATTATTCAACCCTGATGAAATAATAAAACTAGTATATTCTATATAATGAGATTTAATTATGTCAATTTCATAGATCCTAGGTTCAAATATATCACTGTGAGGATGAGGGATGAATCAGTGAATTTCTTTTTATAATTTATTCATTTTATATAAACATATGTCAGAAATTAAGATACTGATCTTGAATTATTATAGTCTCAAAAATTTTGTATGTAAAAAAATTAAATAACTGAAAATCAAAAAATTACTTTTATAAGGTTCACCATCATTGTCTGTGATTTCATCATTTCCATATTTAGGATAATCTAAGATATACATTCTCAACTAGTAAAGCAATATGACTAAAAGTATAGATAATCACTTGAAATACCTAACATGAAATATCCTATAATTTATAATAAATAATGATTACAATGGTAAATATCCTAATAATATATTCATATTTGAATCCCACCTATGTTGTTTATACCAACTTCCTATAGTATATATATATCTATAAAATATATGGTTTTTTCAACTGGAATCATACTGGGTTCTTCAATGGTCTTTATAACTATATGTGAATAGGTATTAAATTGATACTTACTACTAATAAAGTGTGAAGATTGTCCTTTTTTTATTTCAATTAATTTTAGCCAAATATTCTTCAAAATAACTTCTAGAATTTATAAAATTCAATTATTCGAACCTTTAATCTTCTGATATCACACTTATCTTTCATGTAAACTGAATTTTTATTCTTACTCAAATGTGTATAATTGGTAAAAAAATAATCTTCAATATAATTTTATGAAATAAAAAACTTTCAAAACTCAATTCAATATCTTTAATAATTATCAATTATTACAATATCACTTCAAGAATGTAGGATTCATTAAATGGACTCCTCAACTGTACTGTAATATATGCAATAATAAAAGATCACAAGATTATCACTATTTATGAATTCTTTATCTAATGTGAATGGGAAATTACTCATAAAATTTTACACTTCTATGTTAGTTTCCCACTACCTTTCAAGCACACATACACTGTACTTGTTCCCTATTTCACTTTAGAAAAGACACTCACAATGTTTCATTTATTATACACCCATAACATGAACACTCATTAACCTTTTCACATAAATAATATACATGTATCCTAAAAGTACTTTATGTAAGGGTCCATGGAATCTCAAAAAACATAACATAAGTATATTAGAAAAACCTGAATGGATTTATGTAAGAATATCATGAAAGCATCTCAGTTTCTTCATGAAATTATTGAGTGTGAGAGTCTTATACTAAGAAGCCATGAGATTAAATTTCCATCACACAAGTGAATTCTTCATAAAACCTCTCCCCATGAAACATTAATTTCACATAGAAACTATTTTTTTTCAATAAAAAAAGAGATTCAATTTTTTTTGTTGACATTTGTGTTCCTCTACTTTAATCCCTAAATATTTATAGAGGTTCTTCACTAACCATGTTCTTTAATTTTTATGCCACTCCAATACTTATATTTAAATCCCCATAGATGTGGACATTTATATATTCTTCAAAAGATAATTTTTTTATCCTATGATTCCAATCATAGTGGAATATGAAATTACATGATATTTAGTTTTCTCTTCCCGTTGATGATATCACATGCATATGATAAAGATCATGTTCTACTTTAATGATTGAACTCATCGTTATATTATGGGTGCATGAACCTCATCTTATTTATTCCGAGAATCCTTGTATTGTAGAATATTATGAAAATTAATTTAGGCATTCAATATGGAGACTGTATTCATGGATTTTTATAGCCACATCACCTCGGAATAGTTTCTATTCAAGCTTTAATTGAAGATGATGGTAGTAGAATACCAGATTTACAAGACAAAACCATTTTCTCTTCTCTATTTTTGATAACCTAATACAACACTAAATTTATTTTATGAATAAATATCATCTCATAAGCTCATTCAATATTCTATAGGTACTTCATGATTTATACATTATCTAGGGATATTTCTTCATGATGAAATAATGTTGCATGTAGAAAACTCAAGTGGATGATGTTGAAAACAAAATTGGAACTAATTGAACATGCTCGATGAAAAATATTAATAAGATGTGTTTTAATCATATCATTTTATGAAAGAATGAATAATTATCACATGTTAGAATCCCACATAGAATATTTTTTAGTCGATTCGTGCTTATTAAGTAAACCCGTTTAACCAGAAGCTCAAGCCATCACTGGGTTTTGCTGTTGTTTTCACTTGCTCACACCTTCCAATTATAGGCATGCCACACAATTGCATGGTTCCCCAGTCACTCTCTAGGGAACTTTGTGTACAAAATGTTCATACCTGCGTGAACTCCCTATGGGTTCTATGAAATCCCAAATCCTTATACTTCCATGGGTAGGTGGTTCAACCCTCTCCCATATGGTTAACCCCTTCTTCCTACATGAGGGGTAGAGGGGATCTGTGGTTTGTTATTGGTTAACACATTTTATATCATAACCTCATATAATTTTTAGAAATAATAAGTATAAAATTGTATATCCAAATCAAATTCATTCCCTTCAAAATATCAGAATCTCCAAACTTATTAATGAAAAAAATGAATATATAAATATTTTTTCACATCCTTTATTATTCTTAAAAAAAATTCATTATGAAAATAAATATTATCGTGGTCTTAAACCTTATTAATGTTATAAAATAATGTGAACCAGATTAGCACATGTTCTTAAATCAATTAAGAATAGTTCCTCAATCATGAGACTTACATGAATAATTTCTCAATAATTATCTCTAATACCATTAAATGAATCCATAAAAAATCTACAAGAATCACGACTTTATCTTCATTCAAATAATGACTCATTCACAATAAAAAAAACTCCAGAATAAAAATCTACCCATTTTTATTTTGTTTTCAATATCTATTTACTTAATTTTAAATTCAAAATATGTGCCAAAACTTTCCCCCTTATTGTAAATCAAATGAAAAGGATAAGTGGGTGTTGTTATTATCTATTATTACTCTATTAAAGTCAATTAGGAATATATTCCAATTTATTTAGAGAGAAAGATGGTAACAAATGGTCCTTTTGTAAAATAGTATTCAGTTGGTATAATCTAAGTCTATGTAGTCTAAACTGATATAGACTACAAGGGATATTAAATAAATGATTTTTTTGATATACATTAACTACCATGCATGTGATATCATGAACATAACTTATCAATTCTAATTAAATGGTTTAAAAAAAGAGATTTATTAATGAAATAAAAAATACGACACACCCTACAACAAACACATTAGAATGATAAGGTGTAATAAAATAATATATCCATAATTATCACAAATTTATATAATGGATCACCCTTTAATAAATACGATCAATTCAATTAAGAATAGGGATGATGGTGTGATTAAAATATCTAAATACTCTATTTCTTAAATCGACCATGAATTTCGAGATTCACTAGACTTTTGTAATGAAAGATCATTCAAAAAAGTTGTTCCCCCATAAGGTATGTACTACTCTTCTTTCATTTCATGGAATTCAAAAGTCTCCATAAAGAAAAATATATTTATACTATCCAGCAGTTAATTCCTAAATCTTATTCTTCAATTACAGACATGTTATCTCATAATTTTTTTTAATATGGATTAAAATGGATTTTCAATACTTACTAGTAATATAAATAAGGCTGATATTTTATCAATCCAAAACTCTATTCAATTCTTCTCCAAATCTCTCTAGGCTGGTACCTCATTTGATATTAAATTATTGATAATTTGAAAAGGGCATGGTTGTCCTATTAATTTTAGTATGGTCCATAAAATTACACAAATCATGATATTCTTTTTTTCAATTTATTTGTTTCTCCATTATATTTAGGTATAATAATCACATTGTTTATTTCAATATGGCTATCTCTTTTTCGTCCTATAAACAATATTTCATGATCTCTATGAATGCGATCTTTTGGAAAAAATCATACGGGTTTAATCCTCATTGGGTGAATTATTTGGTATGCCTTTAATACAAACATTTTCTTACATTTCTTTTAGTTTTTCCCCCAGATAATAATTTATTGAATGAAAACAATCATAGAACTTTTATCTTCTTAGATTTTTCTTTACTATATAATCCTGAGAAAAATATCCTTAAATTGTTGTCATATATTTTTAACTTCAATGTCCCTGTTTTCCACATATTTCACTATTTTTTTGTTGGATCGCAAATGATTAAAAAGGTTATAAGAGGGGGGGTGTGTGAGTTGTAGTTTAAAAATTTGAACTAATTCAACACACAAAGCCTCTTAAGTAAAAAATATCAGACATAAATATCATTTGATTATCAGAGTGTTAAAATTGGAATCAGAAAAAGATTGATTATATCAGAGATATTATCAGTATAATAGTCAGTCCGATAAAACTATTATTAGAAATATAAGAATGAAACAACTTTATAAAGTATATTCACATTATAAAGTAAAAAATGAATAAACAAGAAATAAAAAATACTATAATAGTATGAATGAATTGCATGCTTTATAAAATAATGAATTCTTTATCCTTAAGTGTTAAGGAAGGTAGAAATACTGGCTTAAGATATCTACAGTTTTAATACCTACTGTAAAGGTCTATCTTTCATTAATAGGTAATCCCTCGGTTTGAGATTGATATGGATCTATCTTCCTATCCTCAAAATCACTCAATATGATTATTAGTCTTTATCTTCATAGACCTAAAATCCCTCGAGCTGATAGATCATATTATTCTATTCTTCTATCCCTTAAATCCCTTGATCAATACCATGATAAAATATTGTAGATTGAAAAGAAAAGTGTTCTATGGAATTTATAATCCTCACACTAATTCTTTATAACTTCAACTATCTATGAAATTAGAAAGTATTTAGACCAATATGTTCAAGTAGAAAAAAACATAGAAAGTTGAGTTGTGAATGGATAACCTCCCAACATTTCAAAATACATCATATTTATAGGAAATCCTCTAAAATCCATACTTTAGATTTGGTTGTGAAAACGTTATATAACTTGAACTTTGAAATATAATAATGATCTTGATCATTATATTTATATCTAAACATTTCATTATCTAATTTCATTTATTTTAGAAATATTAAAATTCTATATTGGATTATGTCTGATAGAAACAAATCTATATAACTTGATTAAGAAATTTGTATAGTCTGATGGACTATACCGTTGATTTTCAATTTGATAGTTTAAATATTGTCCAATATAATGTATCAGTACTAATTTCAGTGTGATGGTCGTGAAATTTTTAAATTTGATATAAAACACATAAGTCTAACCACTGGTTAGGAAAAGGATTGATCTAATGTATTGGGCATACCTTCAGTATGATTAATCACATTGAATAATAAAAGTTTATATTTGTTTTATATTATTAATATTTATTCATTTAGTATAAAAGATGTTTTTATACAAAAATATACAAAAAAACTTTGAAAATATAATTTTAGTAATTTTTTTTGAGAGAGTGTTTTTATTTGAAAAACTATGGAAAGAAAAAGTATAAAGCATTAATTTTGACTAAAAAATCTCCCCCTTTTTGGAAAACACAAAAAAGAAATCATAAAATGAATAACTAATAACTTTTAATACATAAAATACATTGTAATTTAAGAACATCAAATATGTACTTCATATCTTAAATCCCTTAGAGTTTATTATTTATTTATGATTTTTTGGGAAAAAATAGTTAAGAAAAATCACATATTGTAAAAAGTCATTTAATAAATATTCTCTTTTAGATATAATAACACCCTTAATGAAATACTCTCTAAACTTCACCCAAATAAATTTCAAAACTTCTCCCCAAATGTTTATCAAAACTTAATCCCCTTAAACATATATTTTTAAAACATATCCCCTTTTGTGATATTTAAAAATTCATAAGGGAAGTATTATAACCACAAGAAACCTTAGAAAAGGATAATATAAAAAACAATTGTTTGTGAATTATGTAATCATCCAAAATATAAAATAATGAAAATACATGAAAAATAAATTATAATACATTTAAACATATAGTATTTTGATTAATATTCATTCACGTTCAACATTAATTAAAAAGTTTTTAATTTACATTATGATTTTGTATAAAATTGTTCATTATTTCTTTAAAAACCATTTGGAAGTTTCCTTCATCTTATTGAAATCACTATGATCCTTAGAAGATTTAGTTATAGAAGATATGCACTTTAATTTTTTTCCTCCATAAATTCTTTCTTCTGAACCTATTCTTTCAACATTTTAACCTCCCTAGAAATCTTTTTATTCTATTCCTTAGAAAGGAACAACACATCTTCACATATTAAGAGTCTGTTATTTTCTAATTCCAACATGTATAATTTATCATTCATAACTTTTACATCCACATCTTAATTATCTATGATGTCTTTTAACTCTCTAACAAACTTAAATCTATTTGAAATAGTGGTCGATAGTTTATCAAAGGAATAATAAACGTATATAGAAATTTTACCCACTTCTATTAATAGATCTTCATTGTATTTCAAATCCATGTCAACCTGTCTCGACCTTGTAACCATCTAGGTGTAAATTATTCTATGATCCATTTTTCTTAGTTTTGATTCTCTTCACTCATACTTCATTTTAAATGAAATTTTCTATCAACATGTTCACTCATACTGATTGTTCATTCATTGAATTCATAATTTGTTTATATATTTCCTTGATGTTTAGAAGGTATGGTATTGAATCACATAACCTTTTCAGAGTTAGGAATATATAATCAATGATTGAAACTTCTTCTATTACATTTTAATCCAATGAATCTAATTTAACTTTTTAAACATGTTGTATTGAGGTTTCAATCTCTGATTTTTTTATCAACATTATCTTTATCTAATACCTTTATAGAATATTTTTTATCCTATGAAACTTGTATAATAAAAACTTCATTATTTGACTCAATCATTTTAGATAATTTTGTGTGAGATTTCTGGTCTTCTTATTTCTATTTAAATGATGAATTTTATTCTTCTGAATTTTCTATTTCTAAATCCTTATCAGTCTCAGAATGTAACAGAGTTAAATATGAATATGAATGAAATGTACTTTTCTTTTCCTTTTCATCTTTCTCAAATTCCATTTCTTCTTCATTATTAAATTTTTACTCTTCTTTTTCCTATTCTTCTCCCATTTCTTATCTTTCTTCTTATTCTTCCTCCTATTCCTTTTCCAACTGCCACACAATTATAAGCACCCATTTTCACACTTTCATAACAGATTTTGATTTATCCTTCTCAAAAAACTTATGATACCTTACCAGGAATGATTACATGACATCTTCTATTGATTATTTACATTCAAAATTGTCATAAAATATTAGAATAACTGAAGTAACTACTGAAGTTTCTCTAACTCTAGAGTGACATCTAGAATAATTGGATTAGTATAATGAACTATTCTAGACACTTATGTTGGCTACACCACTAATAAATGAGAACCCGATAGAATTGGATTCTCTAAATCTATTTAAACGTCTTTCATTAAATTTTATACTCTTTTAAAATTTTATAATTTTTTATTCTGTTTTTTTCTTTTTATATTCTTCTTTTAATTCATCATCCATATGAATATTCAAATCCTTGGACTCTTCCTTATCTAGATTGAACTCAGGATCACTATGTTTTTTTGAGACTTATGTGTCATGAGTTTCTTGAACTAATCATCTAGACTTTTTTTAAGTTTCTTTTGAGATTTAGGGGGTGTAAATTCGTCTTTCATCTTTTCTTTAACAATTCCCTTCTCTTTATCCGGTACTTCATGAGACCTAGTTATTCCAACTATATCAACCAATGTTTTTAACTTTAAATCAAAATATAAATTCATTATCACCATTTTATATTCACAAATTAGGTAAATCCTGTCCCTAATATAATTTGTATGAATTATAATTTTTTAAAAATCATGTAATTCACTAATAACTTGTTAATAAAACATGGAAACATCATTTTATTTGATTTCATTGATGCTTTCTTGAATAATTCCATTGTTAGAAAGAAAACATTTACTATTATTATCTACCTCAAATTCATCATAAAATCTAAAAAAATATTTCCATCACTTTTAGGGTATCCCTATCACCCTTCATAGTAATCATATATCCTTGCATCCATAATTTTATGCCCCTATTATCTAGAGTGTGGTGTCAAAACTTTCGGACATTCTCTAAATAAGTTAATAAATATTCTTCTACCATTGAATTTAAAAATAACCAAGTTTTAGGTAATATATAAGAAGGAAGATATGATTCACAATCAAAAGGTACTTCTAAAAAATCTATGACTTGTTTGAAATAAAGTTTATACTCCTCACTAGAAAAAGTAAAAGAAATTTATTTTCTAAATTCTTTGGAAATAAATTCAACTGATGCATAAAATTCTCCTACTATTTTAGGGTAATATTATTCGAAATACTTATATTTTTTTTTCAACATAGGTTTTTTCATAGTATTTGAAAATAATAATTTTTTTAATAATAGATTCTTGTTTTTTTTATACCATGACCTTTCAATCAACCTTTACCCAACAACTTCTCTTTGTGTGAAATCTTCAGTAGTTTCCATCATAATGAGACTTGTATCGCTGATCAGATGAATGAAAAAATATTAGAGCGAGTACTTAAATAGGTTAAAACAATTGATATTGAATGTATAAAAAAATAATGTCACCATACAGTGGACAATCATTATAAAGATATGAGAAGAGATAGTTCATCTTCCAAATAAATCAATTTCCAGCATTAGAAATACTATTCCAATTCAATGATCATGGTTTTATTAAAGAATTACTTTCAAAGAAAATTTATAACTCTTAATATTTTCTTAGAAAACTTTTATTATAGTAAAGAATAGTCTGATTATAAAAACTTTTTATGTTTATAATAAATTTTTTTTTAATACCTAGATGAATATGTATAGAAACATTCATAAGTATTGAATAAGTGAAAAACTAAAATAATACTACCTTTTATAGTAGAAATGATTAATTAATACGATTAATCTATTCTTATTTTTTAAAAATAAATTAAATATGATAAATATTACAACAGAAATATTTTTTTATAAAATTTATAATATTTTTTTATTCTAGAAAAATGTTGACTTTGAAGAATATTTTATAAAAAATTTCTATTTCAGAGAGTTTATGAAAATAGTCAATCTTTAAAATTTGAATTCAATAAATTTATGATAAAAATTTTATAAATATATTTTATTATAAAATTAATGTCTTTTAGAAAAATAGAATGATTTAAAAAACAAAATGTATTTTAGAAAATTAAACATTTTATAAAAATATTTTTTTTGGAAAAAAGGTAATAAAAAAAGATAACATATGTATTCCCCATTTTAAAAGGAGTTAATTTATGTAAGAATATTAGTAATAAATAATTATATATGAATAATAAATTTATATTTATCATTACAAGATTTTGTTTAATATATTCAAATTTATCATATCTAAGGGTTTAGTGAAAATATCAACAATTGGTTCCTACCTTCCAATTTATTGTAAAATGATATCTCTTTTTTGTGTGTGATACCGAAGGAACTGATGTCTTATATTATGTTTTTAGAATTTTAATGATGTGATGAATTTTTTACTTAAGGAAATAGAGCTTGTTTTATCACACAAAATTAGAGTTTTCATAAGACTCATTCCATAATTAGTGTGTGTTGCATCCAAATAATTTGAGCCCAAAAAATTACAATTTCCACATAACCAGATTCTAAAATCAAAAGTCTACTGAGTGTTGTCATTTACAAGAAAAATAAACTAATGTTTATCTTAATAGATGACATGTTTCATATATAATTTTCCTATACATTTTACACACCCCAAAGTTAGCATTCAAAAAATGGTTTAACTCAAACTAATTTCTAGTTGAGTAAAACAAACCTAAATTCATAGTTATCTTAAGGTAAAAAAAATTAATTTAACAGTTTTAAGATTGTAGTCTTTTAGAATGGATAGATATATTACACACAATAATTTTGAAAACAATAAATCTAGGTGACTAGCTATTATGTAAAGTAAACTTCCAATTATACCTATTAATGTATGTTGATCAAATAATTTCCCAGATTCATCAATATACAAAGCCTTTGAGGTTTCCATAGGAGTAATAATATGTTTAGTGGTTCCATACCTAAGTTTCTTAAGTAAATATTTTACATAAATATATTTATATAGAAATGTTCATTCAAGTTTATTCAAAATTTAATAACCTAGAAAGTATACTAACTAACCCAGACACATTTCTAAATCAGAATTCATAAGATCTACAAAGGAATATGTTAAATAATTTTGAGTTAAACAAAATATAATTTCATAAAAATAAATTTGAAGAATCGTGATATCTTTTTTAAATTATTTTATAAAAATATTTGATCCGCAACTCCCTTAACAATATTATTTTGTAACAAAAATATAGTTAACCAATTATTCCAAGATCTAGGGGCTTTTTTAAGACCATAAAGTGAATTGGAATGTTTATAAAAATGTTCTTTATTTTTTTTTATTTTGAAAACTTTGTTTTTTTTCTACATAAAATTCCTACTGAACATACCAATTAAGGAAGTAAAACTTCACATCCATTTTAAATAGTTTAAAATTAAAAAATGCTGCCTAAGATATAAATATAAAAATACCACTAAGTCTAGATACCAGTGCAAAGGTTTCTTCATAGTCTATGTATTCTTGTTGATTATAACCCTTAGTAAAAAGTATAGCTTTATTTATAACTATTATACCATTTTCATCACATTTATTCTAAAAGACCCATTTTACTCCAATTATAGTAGTATCTTTAGGTCATTCAACTAAAGTCCAAACTTCATTCCTTTAAAACTCATTGAATTCCTCTTTCATTGATTTTATCCAATCCTTATCACGTAAAGTCTCATCAGTATTATTAGGTTCTAATTGAGATAACAAAGAAAGATGTTCAATTTCATTTTTCAAAAAACAAATAGTTCTAACTGGTTGATCTACATTAATAATGATATAATAACTTGGATGATTCCTAAGAAACAACTAATTTCATAGATTTTGAAAACTATATTATTCAATAGTAGGTTCTAAATCATATTGTGGAATAAATTTATAAAAATATTATCCATTTTGTTTTTCACTAGATGAAATTTCCAACATAGGTTGAAAATAATATTTATAAATAACATATGAAGATATAGGTTTGAGGTGTTTGTAAGCAATGGATCAATTTTATTAAACATAACATGTACTATTTCCTTAATAATATGTTTATTTTTATTAAATCCTCTATATGCCTTACTAGTTTTAGCGTAACCTAAAAACATTCCTTCATTATATTTTAGAGAAAATTTGTGTAAGTTATCTTTATTATTCAAGATGAATAATTTTCATTCAAGAAAATTGAAATAGTAAATTTTTGGTCTTGTTCATATCCAAAGATCATAAGTGGTTTTATTAATAAAAGGTATAATTGAATTTTGTTTTATAGTATAGTAATAAATACTAACTGATTTATCAAAAATATTTTTAGAAACTAAGTATTCATTTAGCATGGTTCTGGTAATCTGTTAAAGAACTCTATTTCTTCTTTGGACTATAAAATTTTTATATGGAGCTCTAGGTGCTGAAAATTTATGTAAAAAACATTTCATACTAAAAAACGTTTCAAAATAATAATTTAACATTTATCAACCATAATCACCATGAATAGTTATCTTGGAGAGGGTTTTCTCATTTTTAATTATGGATAAAAAAGTTTTAAAACAACTAAAAGATTCATATTTCCACTCTAAAAAATAGACCCAGGTATAACTATTGTAGTCGTCAACTAAAACATATACATAGTATTTTCCAATAATAATTATAGTTTGTGTATGAATAAATAATTGCATGTGTACTAACTATAAAACATTAGAAGTTGAGAATTCACTAATATATTTAAAACATGACGTATGTTTCTTACCATATTGACAACGATCAAAAAATTTTGAAACATGAAACCTCTGTTCTAGTATATCCTTTACAAGTACATTCTTATTCAACTTAGCTAAATTTATAAGGTTAGAGTGTTATAATATTCTATTCTTTAACCAAGATTTTTCTTTCACATCACTAAGGTAAGGCATATCTTGTCTTTTATGTTCTTCTATGTTTAAAGTGTATATATTATCATGTTGATTGGTAGACAGGATAAACTCATATTTAGAACCATGGACATTACAATTTTCATTCCTAATTTTGAAAAGATAACCCTCATCTTATAATTGACTTATTCTTATAACATTTTTCTTAAGTATTAAAATAAATATGATATTTTAAAAATGAGATTTTCTGAGAAAAACAATGTTATCTATACAAATACTCTATCCTTGATCATTTTATTTGAAAGTTAATTATCCAACATTCATGTTTATAATATAATTAAAGAAATATTTTCTACTGGTAATATGTCTAGATAAAAAACTATACATATACCAAATATTCTTGTTTTTGGTAGTTTCTATATTTTCATAGAAAAAATATTAGTGTTTCGTAACCCAAAACATCTTGGGTCTAATATTATAAGAAAATAAAATTTTAGGTAACCACATTTGTCCAACATTACTTTTTTAGAAAATGATATTTATTTGAAAAAAATAATCTTTTTGAAATCATAAATATTAACCTCTATTTAAAGATCACTAATTCTTCTAATTTCCACCACTTTGATATTTTGTGAAAAATTGGATCACTTTTTAAAACAAAATAGTTGTTACTAGAAAAATGTTTTTTTAGTAAAACCCATTCCAGTAATAACACCATGAGGTCTTATATTTCTCTACATTTTTATAGTTTTACTTACTATTGGTATTCATAGAAAAATGTTTCTTCAAACTTGAAATTTTAGAATTTAGTTTTACAACTAAGTATTTATCTTTAGTAAATTAGTATTTGAACTAAATTTTACGAAAAGCATTTTGTAAATTTTTTTCCAAAAAATATATTTCTCAAGATATTTTGAATGACAATATTATTTATAATTAAGTTTTTTTGTGATATTTAGAAAGATATGATCTCACATTTGTTTTAATAGATATCCTTTAATTTTCTATAGCATGTTTTTCTTAGAAATTATCATGTTTTTTTAGAAATTTTATAGTTTTCCATTTAAAGTTGTTTAGAAATTTTGGATAATTATTAAAAACTAGGTAAAGTAGTATACTCTTAAAATGTGAAATATTATTTAATATATGATATAGAATTTTTATAATTATTGCTATTAGGATGGTTTTCATTTAAGGTACGATTTTTAAGAGATTCAACAGTATGTACCTTTTCCACAAGATATTTGTTCACCTTTGATATATTAGTATATAAAACAATACTACCCTATCCAGAAATTTAATTTTATAAATAATTATTAAAGGAAATATCTCCACCACTTGTAATCCAAGTGTTATTAGCCTTCATACACTTCAATACCTTTTGATTATAGTGTTTATTTACATTAATATTTGAATTCCTTTCTTTCTTATCCTTATTTTCAGCATAAGGAAATACGATCAAATGTATCATGTTTTCTTACATTAATAACAAATCACTTTAATAGAGTTTTTATTATCACTATTATACTTATGTATTTTATTTAATCTATACTAAAAGTCTTTATTTATGAAAATATTATTCATCCTTTTTGAAATATTTTATAACTCAATCTTATATTAATCTGGTGAACTAGAATATGATTCAACAATAAATTTATTCTTCTTTGAAATAATTTTCTCATAATATTGAGCCTTGTAAAGATAATTATATTAAGTGGAAAAAGAAACACTTCACTTTTTCATTTTCATCTTTTCATCATCACTTTTCCGTATTCCTTCATCTTGTATGAGGGTTTTAATTAAACCATTAAGAGTAAGATTTATAATCTTCCTCGTATAATTTTAAAAAGTACTTCTGTATTCCCAGTAATAAGGAAAAATCTCTATAATATTTTATAATAAGACTTTATCTATCATATCAGTCTATCTAAGTGAATTTCTACTATTAAAAATAGTCATGAATCTTTGATTCATCTTGGATATTGGTTATCTTGTTAAGAAATACAAATACTGATAATCATCTCTTAAAATTTCTCTTTTAGTTTTGATAAAATATGAAGTTATAAAATGAGTAACTTCTAATTTACTTTACATGATGTAATCTGTTTCACATGAAGAAATTTAAATATAGATAATTCTCATTATAGAATAATGTAGAATATTATTTACTCTATAAGTTAATTAATATTCCATCTTTCCTACATTGGTAAAGGAAATAACTTCCTTAACATGAATCTTATAATTTATTTTTAACATGAAAAGGTTATCAACATTAGTATTGATAACAAAAATATTCATTATATATCACTGGTATTCAGTATCATTTCCAAAAAACATAGGTGGTCTATTGTGATTAAAATTTTCAGGTGTACCAATATTCAAACCTTCCATTTTAAAGTATAGGAGCTCTTTTTGACAAAACATGTTAGTGTAATAGAGATTTATAAACAATCAGTTTATAATAGAATATTAACAACTTGAAAAATATAAAAAAAGTAAAAAAATAAAAAATTATAGTAGTAGAACCTACTTTGATACCAATTGTTATATTGTAAGAGTATCTGATAGCCACAATAGTTGGTGAATTATAGTTTAAATATTTAAAATGATACAAAACAAAAATCCTCTTAAGTAAAAAAGTCTAGACTCATATATCATCCAATTATTAGAGTATTAGAATAATAATTAGAAAGTGTCCAATTATAACCAAGTTATTATCAATATAAAAATCAGTTTGATAAAACTATTATTATAAATCAAAGTAATACCTAACTTTCTAAAGTATATACACAGTAGAAAGAAAAAAATGCATAAAAAAGAAATATGAAGCTTATAATTTTAAGAATGACGTACAATATTTATAAAATAATTTAATTTTTAAACTTAAGAGTTACATAATTTAGAAATCCAAACATAAGATATGCATAGTTTCAATACCTACTATAAAGGGTTTCCTTTCCTTACTAGGAAATACCTTAATAAAATGATTGGTATTGCTCTGTCTTCCTATCCATAGAATCCATCGATAATTTTATCAGTCTCAGTCTTTCTAGCCCTAGAAGCCTTCAATCCAATGGATCATATTATTCTATTTTCCTATCCTAAAAAAAACTCAATCAATACCATGATTTTAAATAGTGAATACAAAAAAAGTATTCTTAGGAATTTGAAATCCTCACACGGATTTCTTAGAACTTCAGATCTCTAAGAAATTAGAAGAGTTTAGAATGATAAGTTCAAGTAGAGAAAAAACATAGATGACTAGATTTGCAAATTCATCATCTAACATATCTTAAAATTACCTCAAATTTATAGGCAATCCTTCAAAGGTTATATTTTAGTGTTTATTTAAATTTCTGTATGTGGTCTTCACTTTGAAAACTCATAATGATCTGAATATTGATTATGAAAAATCATTATTTAATATTTCTATTTAGTTTAGTTTATCACCATTTAGATTATATATTGGATTCCATCCTTTAAAAAAATCTATTTAATTAGATTATAAACATTGTATAATTCGATGGACTATACCATTGATTGTCAACATGATATTTTGAAAAAAGGTTAATCTGATGTATTAGTAAAAATGCGAGTTCGATGGTCAAGACTTTTGTCAATATTATCAATAAGAAACAATTCTAGCCACTATAAAGATAACGATTGATATGATATATCAGATAAACCCTCATTCCATTAAATTTTATTGAATAATAATTTTTTTATTCATTTTATATTAAAATTATTTATTCATTCAGGATAAAATAATGATTTCTAAAAATAATAATAAAATTCTTGGGATATATAATGTTAGTAAAATAGTGTTTTAAGAGTGTGTTTGTGATTTCAAAAAATAAAGAAAGAAAAATTTTAAAGTATGACTTTTGACGCATTTTTTTTAAATAATAAAAATTATTATTAGTAGATAACCTATCTCATCTCTCAGTAATAAAATTCTATATTCTAATGTAATACCTCTTTCTCATAGAGAGATATATTTTCTATATAGAATTTATCCCCTAGATGTAGGATAATTATAGGGAAGTGATATATTATACCATATATTATATGATTTGTTTTTAAATTTCCCAAATCATAAGCAGTAACCTCTAAAACTCTATGTTTCATAATTATAATTTTTTTGGGTGATAAAATGCATGATTTCTAGATAAAATCCTTCCATTAATTTTTCCTCATTCATGGAGAACATTATTTTACTAACCCATTTAAGTTACCAATATCATAATTAATGAATATTATTCCCTTTCTTATGTTAAAACCTACACTACTAGATGAAATAAATTTAACATCATGGGAATAAACATAAATATATTGTGCCATCTTATTTGGAATGATCTTCATAGTAGATTTAAATGATTCCTCATAAACGTCCCCTAAATTTTCAAAATCATCTGTCATTATTTTCAAGGGTTTTCTTCTTTAATACACATAGAGTATGTATATTTTATTTCATTATATTTTTAACCTAGTTTTATAATAAATTCTTCCAATATCTTATCCTATTCTATAATTTTCACCATTAAAGTTTTAATCTCTTCAATAAGATCATTTTTATTATAGTTTCATTTTATTTTATCTTTATCTAGAAGTTTTTTACTTTTCTTGAGTTGAGTGTTTTGATCAAGAAATGTAAAAAGAAAGGATTTCATCATGCAATCATGGTAGCTCTCTTATTATTTATCTTCACTACTAGAAGAATATCCATGTCCCTTAACTTATGAGATTATGGTTTTATAATTTTTAGATAAATATTTATTTTCTAATTCAATCCATACTAAATATTCTTTATCAAAAATTATACACATAATATTTTTCATATACTTCATTGAAAAATTATTCTTCTTACTAGTATTACCTTTTCTTGTTTTTCATGATCATCATTTAGTTTATTCTTCTTCTACTTCATTACTCTAAACATAATTTGATTCTTTATTTAAAGAATCAAGTGATACATGGCCAATTTTAGAGTAGTTAAATCACTTTATAGGATTAAAACCTTTAAATTTTCCCTTTCCTCTTTTGAACCTTCTTAAAATAAATGACATGAAACTTTTATAATCCACATAAATTTAATTTTCCTCATTATAATCGAAGAATGGTTCATAATTCTTTT
Organism: Viscum album; assembly: GCA_963277665.1. Classification (NCBI taxonomy): domain Eukaryota; kingdom Viridiplantae; phylum Streptophyta; class Magnoliopsida; order Santalales; family Viscaceae; genus Viscum; species Viscum album. The sequence continues at coordinate 196,714,760 of OY728133.1, read as the reverse complement.
CCTCTAACTTGAGATTCTTAAATTATTTGAAATTCATTTCCTCCATAACATACATTTTAAACTTATAGTATTTTCTCAAATCATGATTGAGGAGTCTATTAGGAAAATCATCAAGATATAGGTCAACAAATTCTTATACAGTAGAAATCATTGGATCTAATCTATTAGAAAAGCTACACATTTTTTCTTAAAAATAAATGAATCTTAAAAATTATTTCAAAAAACCCTGATATGAATTGATATCTCATTTACCATGGTAAAGTATTCATATATAGAATGAGCAATATCCATTCAAATATATTCAAAATTATATATCTAGATTTATTTAGATTCATTGATCTTCGCATTCCCTTCATACACACTCTCAAGTATACCCCACACACTCTTCCCTAGTTTTAGTCCCATGACCATAGTGAACACTTTATCAGAAAACGATAAAAAGATAGCTATTATAGTTTTCCTATTTGATTAATTATTTCACCTATCATCTCATTTCATGGGAGAATGGATACCAAGATGGATAAAAACATGTATTATAGCTTCAGTATGTTTAAGGGCATGGGAAAGAAGATATGGAAGAATTAAGTTCTTTCATCCATTGAAGTTGATGCCATCGAAGATAGGGACACCTCTACTATTACATATTTCAAACATTCCATTACTGGAATTTAGTAATGGTTGGAAATTTTCATAGGGAGCTTCATAATATAATACCACTTATATAGAATAGGTTCAGATATGTCACTAAGAGGTGGATGGGGTGACATAGTGATGTTGTTTTTACATTTTCTTATTATATAATAAACATTTATGATCAGTTAATATCTATATACTTTATTTTTAATGTATCACATATACTCTATAAAATAAAATTAAATCCCAAGATAGAATAGAAGTATGTTTACAAGGTTATCACTCAATTTTAGTGACTATGACCTTGCTGTGTTTGTGATGATCTATGACATAGTTTCTCTACTAGTAAATAAACATGGTTATAATATTTGAAAAAATTCTGAAATTACATAAAGTAAAAATACCATAATGTTTTATCCTTGATGATTATAGTGGGCCATCAATTGATGGGATATTTAGACTAGAATCCCATTATAGTTCTTTATTTGAAAACTAACAAGTTGAGCTATCTACCAAAATCTATGGTTGTCTATACTAGTATCCCTCTAGTTCTTCAATGGTATTCAAAATATTCTATGAATATGACTTCAACTGATATTTCCTACTGATGTAGTGTACATGTTGGATTTCTTATATTTAAAATAATAATATTATAATCATTTTTTTATTAACTACTAGCCTTTCTCACCTTTAATTATAATAATTATTCGTCTTTTGATATCTCACTTATATTTTTTTCTACACTAAATGTCCATTCTTAATCAAATGTGTGAAATTGATGGACAAAATATTCATATGTATTATTTTATGAAAGAATAATATTTCAAATATTAAAAATATAACTTATGTATTTTAAATTATCAAGAGAGAGCTTCATTATTATATCATACCTTTCCTAGCCCCATCAACTTCTCTGTATTATGAGAAAAAATTCATATGACAATAATTGTCACTATTTATTTATGAATTATTTCATGTTCATGAAATCATACAAATTTACTTCTACATTACTATGTTATTTTTAACATACATTTCTACCACATCTAGACTATTCTAATTTTTTGTTTCACATTGATAAATACACTCACAATGTTTCTTTTTTCTATACACCCATTGCAAGAACGCACTATCAACTTATTCATGTAAATATTATATAACAATCCTAAATTTTATTAATTAAAATATATATGGTATCTCAATATAAATCACATAAGGTTATCATAAAATCCTGAATGGATTCACATATGGGTATCATGTAACCATGTTAGTTTCATCACAAAAATCTTGAGTTTGAGTCACATGTCAAGGGGTGGTGTGATTTATTTTCCCCCACACAAGAGTAAAACTTCATAGAACACATCCTTTTGAAACAATGGTTTTGTGAATGCTTTATTTTTATTTCAAAATATTAGGTCCTCAATTTTCTCATTTAGTAGTATCATTCATCATCCTTGGTCCCTTGGTATCTATGGAGGTAGTTCATTAACTAGGTCCTTCGGGTTTTATGTCTTGTCAATCACCATATTTAAATGCAAAAATATCTTACATTCATATATTATTTGAATATTGGATTCCTTATCATGAAACACCGATAAAGGTGGTGTATCATCTGGCATGAGATCAAATTTCATCTTAACTTTGAAGTTCTCACATGCACGCAATGACAATCGAATTCTTATTTAATGCTCAAAATCATCCATTTGATTTGGATGAATGAATATAATCTTATTTATTTATATCATCCTTGGACAGTAACAATTTATTCAACCTGATATATTTAATAAATACAGAGATCTCATGAATGGATATTTTTATCATCATCACCTCAAAATATCATCCATCTGATCTTAGATCGCTAATGGCGGTTGTGGAATGCAAGAACACTAACACACAATCTTTTCCCCTTTAATGATTTTGATAATAGAACAAAATATTTATTTATTTTAATAATATGTAGAATCTCATAGCATTATTAGATCTTCTCTATGGTATTCATGATCCTAGATGATTGAATGTTCCTAATGAAACAGATTAAAAAGCCATGTTTTAAGAGAATCTTTTTATGGATGTATCAATAATGACTACATACCAGAATCCCACATCAAATATTTTTTTTTTCATTCTAGAAACACATAATAATTTAACATGTTTCACCAAAATATCAAGCCAATACTATGTTTAAAATCCATATGACCTTGCACACACCTTCCCATCATGGATCACACCACACCCTTCTATGGTCTCCTGGGAACCCTCCTGCACTCTTTGTGTGTGCTATGTGAACATGTTTGTATGCTCTCTGTGGGGGCTATGCCAGCCCAAATCCTTCTTCTACCATGGATAATTGGGTTGACACTCTCCTACAAGGTTGAACCATGTGTGCCACATATGGGTATGATGGGTACCTTTGATGGTTATTGTATTTTTCATTTTTTATTAACACCCCATATACCTAGTAAAATTAATAAAATAAAAATTTCAAAGCCCACACAAATTCATTCAATTCTCTAAATCTTATTCTAAAAAATTCTCCATGAATAAAATATTATATAAATAGTTTTCATGGACTTAATTCTTCTTTAAAAATATTTCTTCCTGAAAATAAATATTATCATGGTCTAAAACCATCAAAATATGATAAATAATGTTGAATACATTAACATGTGTTCTTGAATCAATGAATAAAATTTTATCAATCATTAAAATTTCAAGGATAATTTCTCAAGAATGAGCTCTAATGACATTAAATGAATCCATAAACAGTATATAAGATTGACCACTTAATTCTCATATTGATACATTGAAAACAAATTCAACACTTTGGAATAATAAATAGAAAATCCTACATTCATCTGCTTCTTCTATCAAATGAAAAATGAAACCATAATTTGTTTCATAGATGACTACCACTATGTGAACTGATGTAATTTTGTTTCCGACAACCACCAATCATATCTATTTATAATTATAGATTAAATGTATATATATTATATTAATTACATATTTATCATTTTGGAAATATAAAATATCATACACTTTTTTACCATTCTATCTATTGAAAAATGATAATTTTGTTTGTGCGTACATGTGGATTACCTCCTCTAGGAAATGATGCAACTCATCTTTCATAACTACATATTACAGATTCGATATATAAGTGTATTTATAAATATAATAATATATTTATGATACGATAATCATTATGTAATGATTAAACAATATATACCTTCATTTTACCATGTTAATTGAAAAATGGAAACATTAACCATGCATAAATATGACCTATTGTTTCTTTGATTGTAAAATAATTCATTTAAAAAAACATTAAAAAAATAGGTTTTAAAAGTATAATTTATGTATAAAAATTATAATTATTTCATTATTTTTTATGGAGATGATTGAATTATGACCAATTTTACTATAATCAGCTTAGAATTGTCATTTAGGGAATATGAGAAAAATATTTTCAAAACATCTCATGTGAATTTAATTGATTTATAAATTTTATATTCCACAATAATAAAAAAAATAAATAGAATAATGAAATTGAAAAGGGTTCCCAATTATTTAATTAATTAACATAATTTTATTATTTTGAAAGATAAATAATTTATGTTATAAGTCGAACTCGTTGTAAGAGACACTTTAACTTAAAACCTCATTATAATTATTTTCATTATTTATATTAAAAATATGTTCTTATCATTCCCATTTTATTAGAATTATTTTTAATGCATTTATATAGATAATAATTAATTAAAAATGGAATTTTATTCCATTTTGAAGTTATTTCATAGATTTTTAAAAAGAAATTTTTATGTATTTTTTATAGAATGTTTTGTTAAAATAAAAAAGGACTATTCTACTATATAATATAGGTCATCAATTTTATTTATTCCACTATAATCATTATTTGATTTTTTATTCCATTATTTGATTCATTTCATTTAATAAAAAATCACCCTCCATAAATTTTTATGGGTATTTTAATAAAATGATTTAAATGGAATTTATATTTTGATATATGGAAATGTTTTCTAATTGGTGAAAAATATAATATTATGAGTCAAATTATATAAATGAAACACTTTTTATTTATGATTGTGTTATGGTTATGTTCATTATTTATGATCAAAAGTGATTTCAATATATCTCATGATGATGGTAGATCTTGATATTTCTCATGATGATGAGTTAGCCTGATATAGCTCTCCAATGCAATGGGTAAAGGTACATAGTAAACGATTTAGGATTATACTAAGATATTATTGACATTTAATTGGTAAGTTATTAAATTTGTAAGAGTTATTGTAAATGTTATATGAAGATGATGTACCAAGTTTCCTATATGATTTATTTATGTTTTCAATGGGTTTTTACATAAATATTTTGATTCCACATTTTAATTCAATGAGATTAAGTTTAATGGTGTGTTTATGATACTTATTAAGGGTGAATGTTTAATTTTTTTAAAAATATTTCATGATTTTTTTTTGATTGAAAAAAATCCTTTAGGTGTTTTATTTTTTTCCTTTAATGTTTCTTTTAAAATGTTTTATGAAAATAATTTAAAGAGATGATTATTTATTGTGTAAGAATATGTTTATTTTTAACTAAAAGAATATTTTGAATAATTAATGCTTTTATGAGTATTTTAGGAATAATGGTTTTATTTCATTCTTTTTATGTGTGCCTTACTGATGTTTTTGTACACATCTAACATTTTGAAATTCGATTCATATGTGTTTAATAATGAATAGGAAAAAATATGAAGTCAAGATGACACTAATGATGATATGTCACTAACTTAAAAGATGTAATATCTTAAAAGTTTTGTATTATGGGAAATGTATATATGGAGTGTAAGTTTTCACTTTGTGATTTCATATTTATTTATATAAGAGTGATGTCCTAATTCACTAAAACACTAAAATTTAAAGATACTAAAAATGTAAGATAGTGAATTATTGACATAAATCTCAAATTTTTTCTTTGTTTAAGGCTGGGTCCTTAAAATAAATTTTTAGAAGAATAAAATAAAAAAATATTTATTTAATCTATTTATTATTTTAAGACTAATTTTCTATTTTTTTCAAAAAAAATCATGTATCATACTAATTCTTGGAATAAAACCATATTATTAGTTGCCAATAGAATTAAGAATTTTTTTTATTCATTACATTAAAATTGAATAGAATTTAAATACGTGAATGTGGATCATGGTAAATAATGTTGTAGAATATTATAATGTTTTAGAAACTAATTTGGAGGTGTAAAGCATCATAGAATTAAACAAGAGATGAATTTTAAGTATAGTTTAATTAAATGGTATATGGTTGGTAAAAATGGATCCTATTAAGATTCATGTGTCATCCTATTAGTTGTTTTGTGGGGTGGAGTTTTTTGTGAAACTAACCTTAACACTAGGATCGAAATTAGAGGCTATGGATATTGGAGTTATAGGAATCTGAGAAAATGTTTTGGGTCCACCGAAAATCTTGTGGCAATCTCAATCCATTTTTTATGAGTTATATTTTAGCCTTGTCATGGGATCTTATTTTGGAACCTCTTAATTTTGTTTTTACTTTAATAAACCAAATGAAAATTTATGGCCCATTTATACTCTTATTATACCTAAAAATATTCCTAAAAGATCAAATATTGTTTTGTGAGGTTCTATGTTTATAATAAAATTGGTTCTTATATTTATTTATCCTTTATTTTGATATTTTTACTAATCCCGGATTATTATGGTTTTAATCTATGTATTTTTATGGGAATTTCAAAATATAGTGGTAAAATCACTCCAAAACATTAATTATTTAATGTGAAGTGTATAAAGAAGTCTTAAGAAGAATGATTGTATACCATTGGATATTATATCATGATTGAAATATTTCTTGATGAATTTTCCTAAAGGTTTTTTTAATATTAACCAATTGTAATTATTTTAATATTATCATTATTGGGTAATATAATAATATAATGTATATGAAAACACCATGTATAATTTATGTGAAATTCATTATGGTTTTTAAATCATTAGGGCACTTGGGGTTCATGTGAATTTAGGATAATCTATACAAGAAAAGATGAAATAAATGGAAGACATTCATGGCTGGTGGTACATAAATTATTTTTGTAGTTATTTATGTGCCTCTTAAATAATAACATATGTGGGAAATGGTAATGTGGTCCAAGAGACCTTGATTATGATAGAGATAACTCAATTATTTAAGATAAAATATATAAGAACAATTATGACTGAGACAATCATTATGTATGTTAGAGATGAATATTAGGGTCTATTTTAAAATATTATCTTTTGATTCATGGTATAGTTTTGTAAGATTAAAACCAAGTGATAGATCAAGCAATAGATAAATTTTATAGATCCTAGGATAGTCTAGTGTGATGTACTTATTGGTTCTATGAAGTATATTAATAATATGTGGTTATTTGCTGTTATTTTCTCATCAAGGGTTGATATTAGAAATGGGATTATATTTTATAAGTGTACATTGGGTTGAATTGATATAATTGTTTTTCATGGAAATTCTATCATTGGTAAAATTACCTCAATGATATTTCGGATCATGTTGTATAATTATCATAGACTAGACTAATGGGATGATTCCCAGTCAAATGATTAGGTATGGTTTTTAGGGTGTAGTAAGTGTATAAATTTGTATAGAGGAATATGAAATCATTATAGACGTGATTATTTAAATAGTGGAAGAACATGTATTTTGATATTTAATTTAGTCACATAACCTACCAATAATAGGATATTCATCAGACTATTCAATGTTAGTTAACTATAGAATCATATTATTAGAATAATGAGTAATGGGATTTAGACTTAATGGATCATCTGAGAGATTATTAGGAGTATACTGATTTGTTCCAATGATAGTTGAGCTCTATGTATAGTGCCTTGGGATGTGATGGACGTAATCCATAGGCTAAAATTTTATATTTGGATATAGGACACATGAAATGAAATAGTTTATAGTAAAGGGATAGGATATTCGTTGTGTGATAACTTGGGTAGTTTTTTTATTGAACCAACCTCTAATATGATACAATTATTAAACAGGAGGTTTATCTATTTTTTAATATACCATAATGTCAATATTACTATTAAAATGTGGGTATCTATGTTCCATGGTGTACCTTTGTGTGGATAATACCATGATAAGGAAATTTTTGATGTGATGTGACATCCTATAGTGTAGATGGATATAAGAAAAATGGTGGTAGTTAGGAGATAAAATATATTTTATTATTCTTGTGAATATTTATAGTATGCTAACTCATGTAATGTATAACCAAACTACATGATATTACTATGACCAGGGGATATCATGGGTTCCTCTACACCTCATTATGTGAACATTATCAACATGGTTCTCATAGGCTTTCTAGAGAAATTAGGTTTGGTATTTATGTTGGATTAGTGAGAGCATAAACAATTGACATAGGTATATTAAGATTTTTGTTATGTGAAAGATCATGGTGAAAGGTGGGTCTCAAGTAATACTATAGTAATGAGAGATGGATTTTAGAAAAATAATGGGATAATTTTATAATGGAATTTTCTATACTTGTTTTACTTTTTAATCATTTACTATATATGTTAGACCCACTTGATGATCACTACATTGAAGTATAACTATATGATATTTTATGTGTTCATCTATTATTTCATGATGTATGCTATTTATTATTGTCAACACTCTATAATGATACATTATGTGTATCAAAAGTTAATTATTTAATAGTATTTATATTATTATTATATTATTATTATAATTACTCATAGTTATAATATTGAGGTTATATTCTCCCTAATAATGATCCAAGGTCAGTTAAACTAGTCAAAAACATCTAGTATATAGGTAAATATGATTGATGTTATGTGTTTTTCCTTATCATTTTCTATTGGTGGCACATTTACCAGTGTGTATGTCATAAAATGGTTTCAAAGAAATGTTTTAGTTTATTTATTTTTATAGAAATTGGTTAATGGGGAGAGGTCAATAAAAACTCAATAATGAATTTCTATATATTCCACTCTTGTACACTCAAAATTAAAATTTTATTTCACAGGGGTTGTGAGATTTTTTATATGTTTAGTTATTTCATAGGTGTTTTTATATAAAATAATAATGTTTACTAAAATGGTTTATTGATTTACTTATGTCAAAGTGTGAATAGTTTTCATACACACATGCATCATACATGGTGTATAGGTTTACATGAAATGCTCATTAGAACATCTGATTAAAAGTTATATTTGGAAAAATGATTTTAGTTTATCAAAAAAAAATTAATAATTAATCTTTCAATGTCTTCATAAGTAAATAATTTTGGGATCTATAATTAGATAGACCTATAATAATGGGGTTTTTGTATCTAAAAAAGTTATTTTATGATACTGTAAGATACACATGTGGTGTCATGATGGGAAAATATTGGGTAGAATGGCTATTGTAAGAGATGATGCATATTAGTGTTGGAATTGATTCCTTAGTATTGGAGTGGTATAAGAATTTGGTTCTTTAGGGGATCAAAAACCTATAATGGGTGTTTTTAGTGACCATGAATTAGGAGAGAATTCCAGTGGATCACTTATAAAATATATAGGAAATGAATAATATATAATGATATTTGAGGTATGCCTGATGTGTGTGACACGAAGGGTTAGTTATATTTATATCCTAACTGATCAAGTATTTGATCCAAATCATGGTGACATAGGACTTACTATAGCATAGGTTGGGTGTGGTAGCATGGTAGTATGATAGGGTTCCATGACATGGTTGTATAATTTGAGAATACATTACCTTTTTTAGTTAGTTAGTTTTCACTTTATAGATGTATATACTAGTCTATTAATATAATCTACATAATACATAGAATGGAATGATAAAATCAACACTTTGTTTTTTTAAAAAACACCAGAGTCAAGCCCCATTTATTAAAAAGAAAAATAAGTGAGCCTATTTTAATAAATGGGGTAAGAGGGAACCCATACAGTCACTATGAAAAATAATAATAAAACCCATTATCAAGGAAAAAAATGGTCCTAATAATCTAATTAGAGACATAAATCTAGATAAATTCAGGGATAAAATTTCATCACCCCCGAAAGATAATGAAATTGTGAGATGTGAGGTCATTTGGTTATAACTATAATATGGATTGAAATGTGCATATGGTTGTGAATTCAAGGTTCTATATTGAGAAATAATAAAAACCTATCATTGTGTCTTGAGGTTATGAATCCATGAAAATTATGAAGGTGGGGATGTGTACTAAAAATGAGTAATTTATAGGTTGATGGTATAATTTAAATGTAAATGGAAATATGAGTAAATTATTGGGATATAATTTTTGTATTGAAAATATTTATGAGTCTTTAAAAAAGATATCATCATACTTTAATGTTTTGATAACGATTGTGATTCATGTTCATTGAGGTAAGTTTCATACCATTAAGTACCTTTTAGAATAGAAATTATATTTGGATAATAAAATTCAGGGTGTGGGTGGGGTGTTAGGAGTGGTGTCTATGTTTATGTTTTATAAATTAATTGTGTGATTCATTCAATAATGATTTAATAATGTATTTATTTTCATGAAAAGGAAAATAAATTATCAATTATTTTATAATGATCAACTTTTTGGTAGGCTCATTTTTTTATTATTTCTAATAGGAAGTAATTTATAGAGTGTTTAATGGGAGTTATCACCACTACAAATTTGGCATTTAATAGTACTAAAAATATGCCATGACTGTGCTAAAAAAGTTATGACTATCATAGTGATGTTAAAATATGAACTTTATCAGTCCTAGAAAAAACAATTAACAAAGTTACCCTTTATCCATGGTAAAGAGAAGAACTTATAAAGGGGGAATTTATTAGTGATTTTGTTTATCATTGATAAGAAATTAAAAAAAAACATATTATTTTTTCACGCAACACAACAATCCCCTTTCTCAGTGCTCATGACCCCATTTAACCTGTACTTTCCACTCTCCAACCTGCCTTCTAGGTGCTCAAGAAATCTGCCAACATTACTCAATGCTTCAATGGATCCCCTAAATACCAACTACTAGTGGGAATTGATCCCATAACCACCCATCTATTCTCCATTTCCATTTACCACTCTTCTAATCATGTTTTGTTTTTTGTTTAATAATTGTTCCTTTTATTAGTATTTATTTATAACTATTTCATATATATATATATATATACACTTATATATATTTAAAAATATTATATATTATTATTTATTTATATATATTCGAATATATATATATATGTGTGTATTTATATAAATGTTTATTAATATACAAATATATGTATATATAAGATTTATATATACATTTTTAGAAGTATATATATATATATATATTCAAATATATTTATAATGTTAAAAAATGGTTAGATATTATTTGAAAAAATGGATAATAATTAATTTCATACAATTAATATAATTATTTATAAATGAATTTTTAAAATGTGTCTATATAAAAATATTACTTATATAGGTATATATATATACATATTACTACATTTTTATAAGGTAAATAAAATGGATAATTTTTTTATAAAAAAAATTAATAGTAAATATTTATTTTATATTTTTAATATTACATTTTATATAAATATGTTGATATTTGTATTTATACAAGTTATTTATTTTAGTAAATACAAGAAAATAGGTTTATATTTAATTATAAATAAAACTACATTGTTAAAAATGAAAAAAATTAAAAATAATAATAATAATAATATAAATTTAATACCTTCGAATAAATTTATTCTCCACCAAAGAAAGACAATAAGACACCCTTAACGAGGTTAAAATAGCATCGAATGCAAAAATATTGGGATACCATGACTAAAAACTCAATTTTAGAGGCCTTTTGATCATTTTTGGCCTAAAAAAATGTGACAGGGGGTTCGTTGATAACTAGGGAATATATCTCATCATAGGCTTCAATTTTATATTTAGTAGAGTCCAAACAGACAATGAGATTAAATGTAATGACTTTTTGAATTCCAAGTCAAGTTTGTCACTTATCTCAAATCATTATTTAATTTATTGAATTTTTATATCATCTAATAATTATTAAATGACTATTAATTAGTAATTATTATCAAAATATTAAATAATATTATCATTTAAATATTTTATAATCCATTTTTCACTAAATAGCTTATATATTAAGTGTAAATCCTTATATTTTCTTATATAAATCATATTTAATAAAATATACTATATTTATATCAATATCAATATATTTATATATTTATATATTATTTTTAATAATATATATATTTTTTATGAAATTTTTCTATTATCAGTACTATGGAAAAGGTTCTGATAAAGAGGGGCCTCTATCAGTGCTTGTAAAAAAGTGCTGATAAAGGCCCCCTTTTCAGCTCTTTTTTACAACACTAATAAAGGGACCCCATTTTGAACACTTTTTTAGTTGTGATTATAAAGACCCACCTTTATCATCAATTTTTATAGCACTAATAAATAGATCCCTTATCAGTGCTGATAAAGCCTAGTTCTAGATAAACCCTGTTTTTTAGTAGTGTATGGAGACATCTTAAAGGATTATCAAATTGTGAATCTATCCTTTTTAGGTAAATAATATATATGGCCAAGGACCATATATCTATAAGGAAAGGAGGGATAAATAACCTGGTACTGGTGAGATAAGAATTTTCAATGTTCACAAGACTTATTATAGGATGGTAATAAGTCTATAACAAGATCCAATGTGGGTATTTCATCAGTGTGACTTTTTTTTCTATAATTTTGTGATCATAAATGAATTTATTTTTTTTCAGTTAAAGATAATTAAATTATTCTTAATTAATGGTGAATTTATTTTTGATATTGGTGATTCTTTTATGTTCGGAGGGACCTTGAGTTTTGATGAATTATAGTTGTAATGGTTAATATACATTATTTTCTGAAACCATATATATGAAGAATCATATTGGATTATCATCCTATATTTAGTTTTACATAATGTTACTATTCTCTTATTATGATTTGGGAAATAATTTATTTTTTGTAGGATATTTGAATCACATATATGAATTTGTTAGTGGAATAGTGATATGGACAATCCTATTATGGGAATATACCTTTGTGTTCCTTTATGGTATGGAAATTATAATAGGTGAATTATGTTTAATATTGAGGGTATTGTGTTTCATATAATAAAATAGTGTTAATTAAGTTTTCAAATTGGATACTATAATGGAAATGGTTGAGTTATATCAGGTCTCATAGAAAACATCAAATTTAATAATTTATCTCTAATTTCCAATGGGGATAGTATAATTATTAGATAATGAGGTTTGTAATTTTTAAAATGGTATTATGTGAAATGGAATATGGTTTAGAATGGTATTCATGTGAATAATATATTTAAATTCTTTGTAGGGTACTAATTTTCATTTTAATCTATGTAATGAGAAGATGATTTTGGATGAGATGCAAATTTTTTGGAGATGCATGCAAGTAACCCAAAGCTAGTGTTATTCAGAAATAGACTAGAGATGATAACTAATAGAGTCTGAAATCAGTAATTATTATTTCCATTTATATCACTTATATTGTCTATGTCATCATTTGAGTAGGTTTAAATCATTCATTATATAATGTTTGGCCTTTTCATGAATCTAGATGAAGTTCGTATAGTAGAATATGAAATGGATCTTTTTGAAAATTATCAGGTGGAATGAGTTGATATTGAGATCAGGTGAGTCACATTAATAATTAATAGTTGATAATTAAATCAGAGAAACAAACCATCAATAAATAAAAATATTCTTTTAGACTGAGGGCAATATAAGAGTGGACATATCTTATTGATATTGGTGAATAAAATATGGGAATTAAATAATAGAGGTGAGGGTATTTTACTGAAGATATGTAATAATTCCACATATGGATGAAATTATTTATGATAGGGAGTTTTAAATTATCTTATTTATCATGTGTATATGGAATTAATGAAAATTTCAAATTTTAGTGGAATAAAATTAGGTAGAATTTGATTTTGATAATGTAAATTTCTTATAGAAATATTTTAGGGCTTTTAGTATATATAAATGGATTTTTTGGGGTAGAAATACAAGTATAAAATAAATTTAGTATAATTTTGGGAGATTTATTATTAAATTGATTTTTTTATCCTACAACAAATGTCTCTTAATTCCTAATGGTACCCCATAAGAAGTCTGGGGGGTAGGTAATGGATTTGTGTGACAACCCCTACCATTGAGAGTTTGATAGAAAGACACTAAGGACTCAATTGACCACTAGAGTCACTATATGGGTACACCCATGATATTATAGAAAACCCTAACACATTTTGATATTGAAATGTTTCTTTACTTCTAGGAATGATATTTTAGAACCTATTTAGGATATATGATATCCAATTATCCAATTATAATGGTGGGATCCACCATTAATCCGATCATTCCTCTCTATTCCACCTTGATCTAGGATAGTTTTATAGGTTTTGGTTCATCTATTTTAGGTGGGTTCTTCTCTACATGATTCCTTTATTGATATATTTTTTATCTATAAATTTTGTGTTTTCAATCTTGCGATTTATATACGTATTTCAGTAGTGAAAGGTGAAATTAATTTATATTATTATGTGATTTGTTTACATCGATAATTGTGGTTCATGAGTAATTATAATACCTTATTTGATGTAATTTTAATGTTGATAATTTACTTATTACATATTCATAGGCAATTTGTAAAAATTATATTAATTAATTATTGTTGGGAATATGAATAATAGGGATATTTATCAAGGGTTTTGAAAAAACCCATATATATTTGAAAATTTGATTTTTATGTTTTTAATTTTTTTATTATTCTTAGGGTTCATTGGATTTAGAGATGATCAATGCAGGGTATGATGAAAGGAAATAACATAATTCAGGTAGGTTTTCCCTAGATCTAATCACAATTATTTATGATTTTCTTAAATATATTATCTATATTATAAATTAGATATATAGTTGATAACCTAAACAACATTGAAATAGTTATATTGTATTAATTATAAAAAAATAGTATATGAACATTGATCTTATATCAATTATCTAGCATAGGTAAATTATTCATTAAAAAAACATCGATGGGAATGAGTTCATATTTTTTTCCATTTTATTTGTTATGAAAATTATTAAGATAAAAATATTTTACAATGTACTTAAACATTACAGTAACCTAGATTTATATATACCAGTGAATTCAGGTTAAATATCAAATCCAATCCATATAGAACAATTAATTTTCTTCTAATTTATAACATGAATTGATGATTTTTTATTTGTTTTAAATGAGAATACAAATGTTTTTACTGTGAAATTATTTATATGGAATTCATGAAATAAATTTAGAGGTGTTAGATAAGTAATTGTTTTTGGAGGTACTGATAGTGAGTGATCAGGTTTTTAGAATGATTTCATTGGTTACTCGATGGAGTAACTAGGGGGTATCTCTTAGTTTGGGAAACTTCGGAATCAGTTCCCTTAAACTGGGTATCTAGTATACCGTTAAGTGGCTCGTATAGGTGCACTAATAATCTAGTAAATATAGAATATTTTTTTAAAGTGGGAAAAAAATACTTTACCCTATTTAATTTCAAATGATATTATAGTTTTCTCCATTTTCATCATCAAACCATTAAGTGGGAGTGGAACCATACCTCTTCTTCTTCTCCATTATCCATCATGGGTGGTGGTGAGACTAGATGTGTAGCATTCATCATTTATTGAATGTTCTTATACCCTAGTCCCCTTAACCTCTTTTCATTATAATCCATCTAAATTGAAACTATCATCAATAAAAAATAATCTCAAATTCAAAAAAATAATGGTGGAATAATGTTTATATTTCAGGGATTTAATTAACTATGGATAAATGAGTCTTGTAGAGGATGTTTAGACATTTTTTCAAGAATTTTCACTATAGGTATACCATACCTATAAAATATCATTATTTTAAAAAAATATTAGAAATGAATTATTTGATGGTATGGTTTTTGGAAGGTATCAGTTTTATCATGTTTTAGTTCCAAAGAAAATATAGATGACTATTATACCATGTTTGAAAATATTTTAGTGTTATTGCATTAATTAGTGTGTTATCACTTGACTACATAGAACTAAATAATAATGACTATCAAATTTAAATTAAATATATGTTACATATAATTAATTACGTAGTTACTCTAATTAGGTGGGTAATCCGAATTATAGATGTTGGATGGTTTATGACTGGATGTGATTTTATAAAGTGGGTGAAAATTTATAAAGGGGTAAAATCTGTAATTGAGCTTGGAAGCCCCTAATATTACCTTCCAAATTAGGGATTTAATTTATTATGGGGAATTTTAGAGTGGATTTAAGAAGGTGTGTTTGACATGAGTGAAAGACAAAGGCACTGCCAATGTTATTTGAAAATAGGATTTAGATAGAATGGTTGTGGTAATGATCATGTATGTGTTACAATGGATTTATATTTCTATATTACCTTATTGAGTGATGATATTGGGTTATATAATCTATAGAACCTATAGAGGTGTTCTATCATATAAGAATAATTTTTTAAATAAAAATTCTTATAAATGTAGGTATTATTTTTTAGATTGTCAGGATATGAGAAATCTACACAAAGGGTTCTTTGAGGACCTGTATAAAGAATGAGTTATATAGGGGAAAATGGGGGTAATCATTTGATATTTCTTAAAGTGGAGTTGTGAACAAACTTTATATAGTAAATGGACTTCCACCTAGTGGTGGATATGAGAGTTTAACAATGGGGGGCCATGCCTACCATGGGTTATTACATGTGATTGGTTTATAGTTATTAATTTGGTCGATTCACTCTATGAGGGACATTTATGTGATGTATATTGGTTGAATGATATAGAAAAATGGATGGAGAGTATTAATTATGGTAACGAACCCAATAATGAGTAATAATTTCATATGTTTAGGGATAATTGGTATATCAGTTTTCCCAAGTATCAGAATCATGGGTAGTGGCGTAAGGTCTTTGTAGTTGGATAGTTTGATACATGTAAGGAATGTTTTGTGAAGGTGTTTCTTGAGGGATAATGGTGAGTGTTTACTAATTATTTTTTAATTGGTATAAGGATGTGATAGTTTGGTTGGGTTAGATTACAATCATATCTCTTACGTTTCCCAAGTTGGTTGTGATGGTAATCAAGTCATTTCATGGTATTTCAGTTTGGTGTAATGAGAGTATAATATTCTTATATTGATAACATAGACTAATAATCATTCTAACCAACAATTTAAAATGGTCTCCTATATTCTGGGTATATTTATTACTAATGTTTAATATATTGTTTCCCTTAGTTCAGCATATTATCATCGATTATTTGATATGTAGTTTCCCTAGGTTTTGAAAGATTCCAAATACTAGTTTATATATGGTTTACCATGATTGGTTTTATTTCTTCCAATAGTTGGTATAATTTTTCCCTATATTGAACATTTTTATAGCCCTATTTTGATTTATAATGATAGTTTGGTGTAATATCAACCATGATTATCATTAGGTATTTGGGTTTGGTGAACGTCCAATATCAATTCTAATTGTATTGGGGTATAGTGTAATGTTATCCGTGATTCATATTTTTTTGTTTGGAATAATGGAGACACTTGTTAATGTTAGGTATATTTATTTGGTTTACTTCCGTATAGGTTTCAAATAAGGTATTTTGGAAGTTTTTAACAATAACTATGATTCTTGATTGTATCCTGGTTATGTATAATTAAAACCATGTGATATATTCAGATATTATATTGATAGTTTCTAGAGAATGTATAATTCAACTATATGGGTGGAATATTATATACCCAAAAGTTCAATACAAGTATACATATGAAATTTATTTCTTTAATTCCATTCAGGAAAGTTTTAAACATTTGTATACTAGTTTTTATTTGGGGAATGATCGGTGGTGTAATACTGAGTATTTATGCTCACTCCCATTATGTACAACCTTATGGATGTACATAACTTGTTTATAATTAATAGTTTTAGTCAATGGACATGGTATTGGTTACTGAGAAAAACAATATTAGTCAAAGTTAGCGATAGGTCTAATGTGAGGATGGGGAATTATTATTGTGTATCTTGGCCATTATTATTTTTTAATTTATGTTCCTTTATATATATGATAGGCCTAATGAGGAAAATTTCAAATATTACATGACTCTAGGACCTATATTTTTATAATATTTTCATAGCACGGTGGATGTTATTTGTTATGGGATGACTTCCAATATAATTCCATCATACTATGATGTTATATCTTTTAAAAAAAATCATTATCATTTTTTGTTTATTAATATATTAATAATATAAGTTATAGTATCACCACATGTATTATACGACCCTTACCACTATTCGGTAGACTCTTGTGTACAATGTGGAACCCATGATTTATTATGGTGTCTCTAGATCGATTATTATTCCAGTGAACTAGTATAAATTATTACAGTATGAAATCAAAGAATTATTTTATTTACTTAACTATTTAAAATACAATAGTTGAAAATAAAATTGTTCAACATTTAGGATATAAGTCATATTAATAGATCTCAATTTCATGTATTATAGGAATTCCATATTCTTAAGGATTTGGGATTGGTGTACTTCATTTTTAATATATACACGAGTTGATTCTTTCTATGTATAGTGTTTATGAAATACTGATCATGTATTTACTCTTATTCTCAGGTGTAAAGAGACATATGTATATTCATCATCATTGTAATTTTGGATTTTGTAAAATATGTGTTCTTGTATGTTATTATGATACCAGTTTCCAAAATAATAATTTCTTATATTATTTAGACCATTAATATTTATTATTCAATATTATTTCAAATAAAAAATTGGTAGTTTTCTAGTTAGTTGTGCAAGTACTGATAGGGTATTCATGATATAAATCATTGGGGATTAGGTCTTATATATATATATATTTGAATAATAAAAACCATAGATTTTATGGTTTGGGTATATGGATACCCAATATCGATGAGACCCTTGGTTTGAGGTGGTAGAAATTGTGTTTCCTTGAATTTTTGGGATTAATGAAAGGGGGATTTGATGTGGTGTATTACATATAGATTAGGTTAGAGAGACTTATTCTAATTTTATACAACTTAAGATATTATTTAGTAATGCATGTTAGTAGAGTTAAAGGATTCCTTACCTATTTGAGCTTGAGAATGGTTATGTGATATGAGGGTAACCTAATAGAGTAGGGTTGGTTAGGGTATGAGGTTTTTTTAGAGATATCAAGAATGTTTGAATGATTCATATGATGGGAAAAATAAAAAATAGACATGTAATTAGGTATTAATTTATTAATGAGTGATTCCATGGGGTATGTTTGAATTTAGAAGCATAGTTGGTTATTTGCATTGGAGGTGGTTTTCAAGATTTGTGGCATATGAAGCTATTTGATTTCAGGCATGAGACTAGTTATAAGGCCCTAGCGTTAAACCTTACTTAATCTTGAGTTATTACAAGATTACACATTGAGGATATTTTCGGGTTTAGAGTTTTAGAGAATTAGATCATAAAACTTGAATTACATTCCACATATAAACAAAGTGGTTACATAAAGATAGTATTCTTCATTCCCATCAATGGAAACATATTTAAAATAAACATGGATTCTTTCTTGACACATCCTTGACACTATCATCATATCATGTACCTTTCCCTTGACCTGTGAAAAACATTTCAAAAAAACTTGGGATGAGCATAAAAAGCTCAGTAAGGGATATAAAAATATGGAAAGGAAACATGGGTACATATATACATAAGGTTGATATAATACTTTACCCATAAAACAGAAGAACTTTAATATACCTCATCAAATCATGAATAAATCATAGAAATCATAAGACATAAAGGTAACTTGAGGAATTCATAACATTCTTACGTAGGGAGTAACCCTCTTGGTTATGTTTGGAATACCCATCACAATATATTCCCGAAATCTCTTTGGAGAAACATTAATATTTCACTCCTTCGCGTTACCCAATGCATTAGAGAGCTATATCGGGCTCACCCGCCCTTACTTTATCACGGAACCACCCGTGTTCATAATAATGCCCAAGAACCTCAACATAATCGTATCACATAAAACATGCATAAAAGAAAAAATAAAATTTCCACCTTTCAATCACAAGATATCAATACAACACATTGATATAAAATCATTATGAAAACCATTTTCAATACAAAAATAAAATAAAAGTAAAACATGGTATTTATTTTTCTTTTAAAAAGAAGGTATGGCTTGTAGAGGAAGCCGAAACTCAAATAATGGTCAAGACGGCGGAGAAGTCATTGTCGCCGCATACGTACGACAAAAACATTCCCTTTTTTCATTTAGTAAACACTACGTATAAAAAAGATTCCTTTTGAATAAACGTAAAAGTCAAAGGGGTTTTATACACCGCATAAAAGAAGGTTGTGTATAAAACAAAATATTCCTCAATGAAAGGAGATTGAGACGAAGTCCCATACCTTGGGCCCGACTTGACTCTGTCATTCTTTAATCTCCTGAATAATAAACTTTAGTTAATTTCTACTTGCTTAAGAACCTTTTTCAAGTTCATTATTCCTTTTATATCACTTATTTTCATGTCATGAACACTATGTAATTATTTAAGTTAATAACGGTCATTTTAACGATCATTGGTACTTGAGTCAAAAATAAACCCTTTATAATTACAAGTTGTTCATGTATCCATTATATCCAGAATGGTATTCATGATTTAGATATCATATATGTCATATATATCCAGTACATGCATGCATTTATAATATTACATAATCATTTAGAGGTAAGAAATGAAATGCACCGTTCATGGAGACGGTAAGTCGTACGTACGCATGAACGCTACTTTCATATCTATTTCATATTTTATAGAATTGAATAATAATTATATAAAGGTATATTATAATTCCAGTATAATATCATATATAATATCATAGTTCCATCCTTTATACGTCCCACATATGGTATTTAACGAATCAAATCACTTTGAGGGGGCGGTAGTCCACACTTCCTTAAATGAAGATATCGCGTTTACCCATAATGGAAACCATTAAGGTATTCCGAAAATGAAAAATACAGAAGCTTAAGGAAAACATAAACATATTATATATCATATATAAATATAGTGAAATCTTAATGGCCACCTTTGAAGGTGTTAGAAGAATGTTGAACAATCATCGTTTCAGGAGGCATAAATTCACCATCCACGGAAACCGTATGTTCTTTAACCATTAGATGTAGGTGTGTGTAAGTGTAGCCTGAATCATTCTTATAACAACATCCTAGTATATTTAAGATACTGGAGTTGTTACATCAGAAATAAATAAAAAGAGTTTAGTGGGTTGGAGAAGCAAAATAAAACAAAAGGACTCAAGTGAAGACATTACCTTAAAATCGGGTAACTCCCTTTGGTTTGAGCTCAAAGGATTCCTTGGGAAGTCTTATTCCCAAAGTGAGGCTTCACGGAGTAAGATAGGGAAGTGTAGAGATAAAATGGGCAGAGGTTGGCCGAGCCAAAGGCTTTGGGAGTGTGGGTAAGGAGGTAGAGGTGGGGGCCTTTTATAAGAGGAGAGGAGGGGCACTCTTGGAAAGTAAAGAAATATTACTTTATTTGAAAATGAGTTTCGGATTTAAATGTCCACACATTGATATAATTCAAGGATAAGGTGATAAGGGTTAGAAATACACCCATACAATAGGTTTTTTTCCATGTGTAGGTCTTAGATTTTACATTATCATTCCATTTTATTTAAGTCGTTAAATAATGAGGTCATCACTGCATCATTATAATGTCATAAATAATTTAATTTATTTATTGTCCAAAAATTATAAAAAAATAATATGATGTAGGAAATCTTTTTATCTTTCTAATGAATATTTATAGTCAAATATATGACTTGTATAACCCTATGTAAAAGTTGTTTTAGTAAAATAACTCATGTTTGTGTCATTTTTACTTTTACATTAAATAAAAAGTTATTTATGTCATTTCCCAACCAAAGTGGCTCCATGGGGTCCCCAAGTTGACCCATGGCTTTTCTTGGTCGGCCCTGACACATAAAATAAGGTTAGGACATGTGTCTAGGTCATTTCATATTATTAAATCATTATTTTTACCTTAAACTACACTAATTACCACTAATCGCGATTAAAAACTTAATAAGTTACTATTCACCAAAAAATTATTTTAATCTCATTGAACCACATTTCACTTCCTAATGAAAACCATGTATGTCGGATTTTTGAAATTGAAAACACAAAGGTGGAAAAATTTCATTTAAACAAAAAATCAGTTTCTTTAACTACCACTTAGTGATTTCACTATTCATCAAAAATTGCTGTTTTTCAGAAAAATACCAAAACTTCACCCTATGATATATTTGATATTCTGAATTAGAAAATGAAGTATATTTTACAAAATTCAAAACATATAAGTCACATTAATTAATTTAATAATTAATTCCCGCTGCCATGACAAATAGCGTGTTTTTATGAAACAATAAGTATCAAAAGATTGACACCAGTTTAAGTCCAATTTCAAAGTGAAATTGATTCCAATGACCACCATTGGATTAAATGGTAAAAATATATTCTAATTTCACTTAAAAACCAATTCAAAACATAATCTAATCATATAAATATATTAGATTAAAAAACAGTTTTGATGTAAAATGCAGTATTTTTCACTATTCATTAAAAAATGAACATTGTCAGAAAAATACCAAAAATTCACAAAAAGTAAATTTTGATGTCCCAATCATAAAGAATAAGTTTATTTTGACAAACATAGCTTATGAAATTGTCAAAATATAGATTTAAAAATTGTTTTCCATCAAAGGGTAGTAAACCAGTCTTTTAAAAATATTAGTGTATTCCATGCTTAAGATTGAATTTATTTTCATTTTAAGCCTCTAAAACATTATCTTAATCATTAATAGACATAGATAAAAAAAATTATTATTCATTACTTACTTTGGATGTTACATCCTTCCCCCCTTTATAAAATTGCGTCCCCGCAATTTATTTACTTATCGAATAAATGGGGGTACTTATCCCTCATTGCATTTTCAGATTCCCATGTTGCCTCTTCAATCATGTGGTTTTTACACAAAAAATTTACCTGGTGAATCACATTATTCCGTAACACTTGCTCCCTGTGGCCAATAATCTAGACCGGTTGTTCCTCATAAGATAGGTTCTCTTCCAGCTGAACTACCTCTGGACTCAAAACATGAGATGGATCTGGCATGTACTTTCTCAACATCGAAACATGAAAAACATTGTGTACCTGAGATAATCTCGGAGGTAAAGCCCCTCGGTAAGAAACTGATCCAACTCTCTCCAGAATTTTATATGGTCCAATAAACCTTGGACTCAGCTTTCCTTTCTTACCAAATCTCATCACACTTTTCCAAGGAGAAACCTTGAGAAAAACATGATCACCTACCTCGAAAGATAGATCCTTCCTCAAGTTATCCGCATAACTCTTCTGCCTACTCTGAGCTGTTCTCATGTGCGTTCTCATGTGCTTCTGAATCAGCTGAACTTTTTCTGCCATCTCTTCTACCAATTCCGGTCCAATCAACTTCCTTTCACCCACTTCATCCCAGAAAGCTAGAGTTCGAAACCGCTTCCCATATAATGCCTAAAATGGTGCCATCTGTATACTAGAATGAAAACTGTTATTATATGAAAATTCAACCAAAGAAAGATGTTGTTCCCAACTTCCCTGATAATCCATAGAGCAAGAACGTAGCATATCCTCCAAGGTCTGAATTGTTCGTTCTGACTTCCCATCTGATTGAGGATAAAAAGCTGTACTAAAATTTAATTCAGTACCCAACGACTTCTGAAGGCCTTTCCAAAAGTTAGAAGTGAACCTGGGATCACAGTTAGATACAATGGAGAGAGTAACTCTATGTAACCTGACTACCTCTTGAAGATACAAACGGGAAAGTTGATCCAGGGAAAAATTATCTCGTATAGCAAGGAAATGAGCAGATTTAGTCAAGCGATCAACAATAACCCAGATTGCATTATTACCTCGAGATGTCTTCGGTAATCCCACAACAAAGTCCATGGATATATTCTTCCATTTCCACTCTGGCACTGGTAGAGGCTGAAGCATCCCTTTCGATAACTGCCACTCTACTTTAACCTGTTGACATGTAAAACACTTCACAGTAAAATCAGCAATATCTCTTTTCATTCCATCCCACCAGTAATACTCCCGCAGATCTCTATACATATTAGTACTGCCTGGATGAACTGGAACGGAGAACTATGAGCTTCACATAACAACTCTCTCTTCAACTGTGAATCACAAGGCACACACAATCTCTTCCCAAATCTCAAAACTCAATCATTATCAATGTTGAATTCAAGAAACTTACCTTTCTAAACTAGCTCTACCTTTTTCTGCAACTCACTGTCTTGCTTCTATGCTTTCTTGATTCTATCTGATAGAGATGATATACATGATACCTGAAACAAAACAGAAGAACTTCCTGCACCAACAACTTCTATTCCAAAGTTCATCAAATCTTTAACCAAAGGATCACGTTCCAAACGCAACATTACTAATGAAGCATTACTTTTTCGACTCAAAGCATCAGCCACTTTATTTGCTTTTCCCGGATGGTAATGAATTGTACAATCATAATCCTTGATTAATTCTATCCATCTCCTTTTTCTCATGTTCAATTCTTTCTGAGTGAATATATACTTTAAACTTTTGTGATCGGTATATATTTCACACTTTACTCCATACAAATGATGCCTCCAAATTTTTAAAGAGAAAACAACAGCAGCTAATTCCAGATCATGTGTAGGGTAATTTACCTCACGAGTTTTCAACTGTCGTGAAGCATAAGAAATTATCTGATCATTCTGCATTAGGACGCAACCAAGTCCTTTCAATGAAGCATCACTATATATAACAAAATCCCCATTCCTGGAAGGTAGTGCCAAAACTGGAGCATTCACCAATCTTCTTTTCAATTGCTGAAAATAATCATCACATTCTTTTGTCCAGATAAACTTAACACCCTTCCGAGTTAGCTTAGTCATTGGACTAGATAACCGTGAAAAATCTCTAACAAACCTTCGGTAATAGCCTGCCAAACCAAGGAAGCTATGAATCTCAGTTACATTTGTGGGTCTTGGCCAGTCTTCCATAACTTTTGTTTTTGCAGGATCAATAGTTATCCCATCTTTGGAAACAATGTGACCAAGGTAAGAAATTTGTTGCATCCAAAACTCACACTTTCTGAATTTCCCATACAATTTATTTTCTTTTAAGGTTTGAAAAATAACCCTTAAATGTCTTTCATGATCCTCTTTACTTTTAGAAAACACTAAAATATCATCAATGAAAACCACCACAAACTTATCCAAGAACTCATGGAAAATTCTATTCATTAAGTCCATGAATACAGCAGGTGCATTGGTTAGACCAAAAGGCATTACTACAAATTCATAATGGCCATATCTTGTACGAAACGTAGTCTTCGGAACATCTGTTTCCTTTACCTTAAGCTGATGGTACCCCAATCTCAAGTCAATCTTTGAAAAATTCTGAGCTCCCTAGAGCTGATCAAACAAATCATTGATATGAGGCAAAGGAAATTTGTTCTTAACAATGATGTTATTCAAGGCTCTATAATCAATGCAAAGTCTCATTGAACCATCTTTCTTTTTAACAAATAAAACAGGAGCACCCCATGGTGATGTGCTAGGTCAAATGAAACCTTTTTCTAATAAATCTTGCAATTGCTCCTTCAACTCTAAAAGTTTAATTTGATCCATTCGATAAGGGGGTTTTGAAATTGGCTTAGCATCAAGAATTAAGTCAACAGTAAACTCAACTTCCCGATATGGTATTATTCCAGGAAACTCATCAGGAAAAACATCTGGATACTCATTTACCACTGGCACATCATTAATATGAACAATTCCTTTATTTTCAACGATGTGTGCAAGGTAACATTCATTTCCATCTTTTACAAGTTTCTTGGCCTCTTGATAAGTTATCAACAGTAAGGGTTCATTCTTGTACACAAACTGAAAGTCTTTCTGAAATGAAACATCTTTAGCTCTACAGTCAATCTTAGCATGGTAAATAGAGAGCCAATCCATACCCAGGATAACATCAAACTCTACTAGAGGTAGAACAATAAGGTTTTCAAGTAGGTTCTTTCCACAGATAAGGATAGGAAGATTCTTATAAATTCTTTTTGCCTCAACATTTACCCCAGGTGTTTTTACCACAAGTTTAGGAGTCACTTCTTGAGATGGTATTCCCATTTTACTAGAAAAGTTTTCAGAGATGAAAGAATGTGTAGACCCCGAATCAAACAACACACTGGAATAATCTGAAAAAACAAACAAAGTACCTGATACAACTTCATTTGATGGCCCGACATCTGCCGAAGTAGTTGCAAAAGATTTCACCACCCCTTTATGCTTGTAGTCTAACTGCTTCCCATCACTCAAGCTCTTTTTCGGACACTCGTTTGCATAGTGACCTATCTCATTGCACTTATAACATTTCACTAACTGTAAATCAAATTTGGTCTTACCGTCACCCTGATCTTTTTCAGTGCAATCACGAGCCTTATGTCCCATATTACCACATCGGTAGCACTTTCCAGAATTCAAAATACATTCCCCCGCATGCCTTTTTCCACATTTATCACAAACTGGAAACTTAGTTTTCTTACCATCAGATTTTTCTGAAGAATTCTTACCTTTCTCCTGCCACCTCGGTCTGTTCTTCTGCTAGTTTTTATAAAACACTTGGTCATTGGAAAACTCCATTTCTACCTTCTCGTCACATCGAACAAGCTTTTCATAACTTTTAAACTCATGAAAAGCTAGTTCCCTTTGATATTTTGGATTTAATCTTGAGTAAAAACGATTGATTTTACTATCAAGGTCTCAGATAAAATTTGGAGCATACCTTGCCAATAGAGTGAACCTTTCTTCATAGGTAGCCACTGAGCCTTCCTCTTGCCTCAATTCCAAGAATTTATTTTCCATCCTAAGTAGAACAACCTTAGGAAAATACTTCTCAAGAAACATACCTTAGAATTCATCCTAGTCGAGAGCATCACTCTCATCAGCGTCCCTGATATTTTTAACTATCGACCACCACTGATCTGCCTCACCCTCCAAACTGTAAATAATAAGACTAACCTTTTGATTGTCTGAATACCCCATGACATCCAAAATCTTTTCCAGTTCTTTAATCCACCCTTCAGCTAACACAAGGTCAGATGATCCTCTGAATGATGGAGGATGTTTCCTCATGAAATGTTCCACCACTGACATGTTCCTCTACGGTTGATCTGGCTGATCTCGTGGATGGATACCACCACCATTTATAGCCTGAGTCAACTGTTCCATCACTGTAACAAACTGTTCAGTTCCAATTCCGACCATCTCAGGATGCTGATTCGGAAGGTTATTTCCTTCTGTATGATTTCCTAGCACTGCTTCCCTGTTTCCTCTGCGGAAAACCATTCTGAACAAACATGTCTTAGATGAAGCAACATGGTAATCTTCAAATGCTATATCATTTCAAATTTTTTTTGGATAATCATTTAATTGAATTCTAACTTCTAAAGTTATCTAAACCGACCTTTGATACCAACTATAAGGCCCCCGGCTTAAACCTTACCTAATCTTGAGTTATTACAAGATTACACATTGAGGATCTTTTCAGGTTTAGAGTTTTAGAGAATTAGATCATAAAACTTGCATTACATTCCATATATAAACAAAGTGGTTACATAAAGATAGCATTATTCATTCCCATCAATGGAAACATATTTAAAATAAACATGGATTCTTTCTTGACACTTCCTTGACACTATCATCATATCATGTACCTTTCCCTTGACCTGTGAAAAACATTTCAAAAAAACTTGGGATGAGCATAAAAAGCTCAGTAAGGGATATAAAAATATAGAAAGGAAACATGGGTACATATATACATAAGGATGAGATCATACTTTACCCATAAAACATAAGAACTTTAACATACCTCATCAAATCATGAATAAATCATAGAAATCATAAGACATAAAGGTAACTTGAGGCATTCATAACATTCTTACGTAGGGAGTAACCCTCTTGGTTACGTTTGGAATACCCATCACAGTATATTCCCTAAATCTCTTCAGAGAAACCTTAACGTTTCACTCCTTCACGTTACCCAATGCATTGTAGAGCTATATCAGGCTCACCCGCCCTTAGTTTTTCACATAACCACCCATCTTCATAATAATGCCCAAGAACCTCAACATAATCGTATCACATAAAACATGCATAAAGGAAACATAATATTTCCACCTTTCAATCACAAGATATCAATACAACACATTGATATAAAATCATTATGAAAACCATTTTCAATTCAAAAATAAATGAAAAGTAAAATATGGTATTTATTTTTCTTTTAAAAAGAATGTATGGCTTTTAGAGGAAGCCAAAACTCAAATAATGGTCAAGACGGCGGAGAAGTCGTTGTCGCCGCATACGTACAACAAAAACATTCCCTTTTGTCGTTTAGTAAATGCTTCGTATAAAAAATATTCCTTTTGAATAAATGTAAAAGTCAAAGGGGTTTATACACCGTATAAAAGAAGGTTTTGTATAAAAAAAATATGCCTCAATGAAAGGAGATTGAGACGAAGTCCCATACCTCAGGTCCGACTTGACTCGGTCGTTCTTTAATCTCCTGAATAATAAACTTGAGTTAATTTATACTTTATTGAGAACCTTTTTCAAGTTCATTATTCCTTTTACATCACTTATTTCCATTTCATGAACACTATGTAATTATTTAAGTTAATAACGGTCATTTTAACTGTCATTGGTACTTGAGTAAAAAATAAACCCTTTATAATTACAAGTTGTTCATGTATCCATTATATCCAGAATGGTATTAATGATGTAGATATCATATATGTCATATATATCCAGTACATTCATTCATTTATAATATTACATAATCATTTAGAGGTAATAAATGAAATGCACCGTTCATGGAGACGGTAAGCCGTACGTACGCATGGACACTACTTTCATTTCTATTTCGTATTTTATAGATTTGAATAATAATGATATAAAAGTATATTATAATTCCAGTATAATATAATATATAATACCATAGTTTCATCCTTTATACGTCCCACATATGGTATTTAACGAATCAAATCACTTTGAGGGGGCGGTAGTCCGCACTTCCTTAAATGAAGATATCGCGTTTACCCATAATGGAAACCATAAAGGTATTCCAAAAATGAAAAATACAGAAGATTAAGGAAAACATAAACATATTATATATCATATATAAATCTAGTGACATCTTAATGGCCACCTTTTAAGGTGTTAAAAGAATTTTGAAAAATCATCGTTTCGGGAGGCATAAATTCACCATCCACGGAAACTGTATGTTCATTAACCATTAGATGTAGGTGTGTGTAAGTGTATCTTGAATCCTTATTATAACAAAATCCTAGTATATTGAAGATACTGGAGTTGTTACAAAATAAATAAATAAAAAGAGTTTAGGGGGTTGGAGAAGAAAAATAAAACAAAAGGACTCAAGTGAAGACATTACCTTAAAATCGGGTAACTCCATTTGGTTTGAGCTCAAAGGATTCCTTGTGAAGTCTTATGCCCAAAGTGAGGATTCAAGGAGTAAGAGATGGAAGTGGAGAGACAAAATGGGCAGGGGTTGGCCGATCCAAAGGCTTTGGGAGTGTGGGTAAGGAGGTAGAGGTGGGGGCCTTTTATAAGAGGAGAGGAGGGGCACTCTTGGAAAGTAAAGAAATATTACTTTATTTGAAACTGAGTTTCGAATTTAAATGGTCCCACATTGATATAATTCAAGAATATGGTAATAAGGGTTCGAAATCCACCCATAAAATAGGTTTATTCCAAGTGTAGGTCTTAGATTTTACATTATCATTCCATTTTATTTAAATCGTTAAATAATGAGGTCATCGCTGCATCATTATGATGTCATAAATAATTTAATTTATTTAATGTCAAAAAATTATAAAAAAAATACTATGATGTAGGAAATCTTTATATATTTCTAATTAATATTTATAGTCAAATATATGACTTGTATAACCCCATGTAAAAAATGTTTTAGTAAAATAACTCATGTTTGTGTCATTTTTACTTTTACATTAAATAAAAAGTTATTTTTGTCATTTCCCAACCAAAGTGGCTCCATGGGGTCCCCAAGTTGAACCATGGATTTTCTTGGTCGGCCATGACACATCCAATAATGTTAGGACATGTGTCTAGGTCATTTCATATTATTAAATCATTATTTTTACCTTAAACTACACTAATTACCACTAATCGCGATTAAAAACTTAATAAGTTACTATTCACCAAAAATTATTTTAATCTCATTGAACCACATTTTACTTCTTAATGACAACCATGTATGTCGGATTTTTGAAATTCAAAACACAAAGGTGGAAAAATTTCATTTAAACAAAAAATTAGTTTCTTTAACTACCACTTAGTGATTTCACTATTCATCAAAAATTGATGTTTTTCAGAAAAATACCAAAACTTTACCCTAAGCTATATTTGATATTCTGAATTAAAAAATGAAGTCTATTTTAAAAAATTCAAAACAGATAAGTAACATTAATTAATTTAATAATTAATTCCCGCTGCCATGACAAATAGCGTGTTTTTATGAAACAATAAGTATCAAAAGATTGACACCAGTTTAAGTCCAATTTCAAAGTGAAATTGATTCCAATGACCACCATTGGATTAAATGGTAAAAATATATTCTAATTTCACTTCAAAACCAATTCAAAACATAATCTAATAATATAAATAAATTAGATTAAAAAATAGTTTTGATGTAAAATGCAGTATTATTCACTATTCATTAAAAAATGAACATTCTCAGAAAAATACCAAAAATTCAAACAAAGTAAATTTTGATGTCCCAATCATAAATAATAAGTTTATTTTGACAAACATAGCTTATAAAATTTTCAAAAGATAGATTTAAAAATGGTTTTCCATCAAAAGGCAGTAAAACAATCTTTTAAAAATATTAGTGTATTCCATGCTTAAGATTGTATTTATTTTCATTTTAAGCCTCTAAAACATTATCTTAATCATTAATAGACATAGATAAAAAATATTTATTATTCATTACTTACTTGGGATGTTACACTAGTATTTATAAGATATGACACATTGTGATTTTATTCAAGATATATAGTAGGGTAGTTTAGGTTCCAATGCCTAATATAATATGATATACGATTGAAAATAATGAAGGGTATGTACTACTTTGAGAGGGGTTTTTTATAACATCTTACTAAGGTAATAATTGAGATCTATTTTATAATATCGAAATAATAAGTGAGATAGTATACCTAGGATCAGTAATAAATACTAATCATGGTGATTAGTTTGGAATGATTAGTTATAGGTAACATGGGAGACATACTGAATAATAGATTCTAGAAAACAATCATGGTAGTGAAATTTAATATGAGAGTCATCTGAAACCATTTATCTTATCCTGATGATTGTTGACTGTCTATAATGGTAGTATTTGTGCCTTATTAGTGTAGGCATTTGGTTAACTAGGGAATGTTTTCTTCCGATTTATATACAAATGTATTACAATACCTTTGAAGGTTTTAATGATTTTGGATGGGATTTAGGAGTTCTTTTCCCTGACTAAATAATGTTATTTCATGGAATTATAGTTAGACTCCAGGAATGATCACAAGGGGTATGATTTGGTATTATATAACCACTATAAAGGTGTTAAACAACATGATTTCATTTGGAATGGATCAGATAAACTTATACTTCTAATTATTCATGATATGATATTAATATGAGGAGTTACTATGAGGATGGTTAGATTTATATTGACCTATAATAACTTATGGATTTTGGAATGATCAGTTAAATAATAATTACATAGTTATATTCTCATTGATCGAGGATCAAGAAACTACTATGATTAGGATAAAACCATACATGGTTTCTAGTTATGGCCCCTATTTTGGGTGAATTCTAGTGATGGTGTATGGAGTATGTATAAAAAAATCAAACTTGGTTTGGTTGAGGTGATGCATCAGTGCATGGATGAATGCACCAAGGATTTAATCTTATTTCTAGTCATACTATGTTTTAGCTCGCATTTTGGATTTATCAAGTCATGTCAATACATTTAGTAAAATATGAATTATTAAATTAAAGAAACATACTTATTGAGTGATGATGTCAAAAATAATGTCACTATATGGTAATGGAATGGAGGAAGGTTAAAAAAATCAAGGCTTTATAATATTTTTAATGTTTCATATGGGATAAATAAATTTTTGAGATGATTAACCAAGAGGTACTTAAGAATGATAAAAAGTAACAGTTTTAAACAAATGGATGAGATCAACTATAAGTGTATGGTGTTGGTGCTTATGGATTTGATATATAGTTTTGGTATTTAAACATTAGCATTGAATTAGGGGAATCACTTTCTACCTTGAGGTGTTTAATTTACAGTTTTTAGAGGTACAAAATACTATTGGATACCATCTAACATGTTGTATATGAAATTGAGTATGATAGAGACAAAATTTATATAATCATCTCATTCATGGGATGATGGATGTTCGTAATGGACTAGATCATGATGTGGCAAGAGATATTAATGTTCTACATGTTTAGGTGTAGTGACTTCATGACCATAGATAGTAAAAAAATAATTATAGAATTTATTAGGTTCTAATAATAGATACAGATTATAGGAGATACATAGGGAGACTTTTCAAGGAATAAAGGTGATTCTATGTTGAGTTTATAATAAAAAAGAGATGTTTCTATATATATTTAGATAAATTTTACAATCCAAATGATATAGAACTGTGGGAATTTGATTTTTTTATATTTAGAATAGTATTTATATATTTTTCAAGCATTTATATGATTCAAATAAAAAATATATAGTTTGGTTTTGAATAAAAAACCTAAAATTTATTTTTTGGTGTTTGATAAATGAATTATATATGGGTGGTTATAGTTCATCATCAAATAACTGGTGTACTGATATAGGGATTTTTTGATAATTTGAGTTACAAGTTGGATTATGAATGTTCACTTGTTACCTAGTACAACTATATTTTATTTTTAGAATGATTTTACAATTCCATTTATTCCCCATTTTATTTTAAAACATATTCAGGGTTTTCATTATACTATAATTGAACTAAAATGTGGGAGTATCTAATTTCCACTACTTCCTAACATGATCCACTTTGAGAGGAGTTGTATTTTAATGAGTGTTTTTAATTTTGTGAGGTATGTTCTTCCACCTTATAACTCATCAAATATTTTAATTTAATTCACTAAAAATTAGAGAATATGAAATTAAGTATTATATATTGACTTTATTAGATAATAGTGGAATCATGGTATAATAATGGGTCTTTCACAAAATTTTTCTAGAGGATAATTATGATACATGACCAAACATTGTTTTAGTTGATTTAACTATAAGTTAATTTAACCTTTTATTCATCTAAAAATTTTATTGAATAAAAATGAAAATGTTAATGAATTAGTGTTAAATGTTGGATATTTTGGATGGATTACATCCCAAGGAATACTAAGAGTGGGTCACACATAATTGGATATTTTCTATTCTATGTTATATTATCCTATTAGTTATACATTAATAAAAACTTATTGAATAAATTATAAATAATTATAAATATCTTATAAATAACTATGGAGTTTTTTGATTGAGGTTTGGTAATAGAATTATGGATGGGGGATAATTCCATATTAGATGATCATTGGTGGAGCATTTGAGCATTGATAAATAAAAAACTCTAAAACTGTTGTAGATAAACCATTTTATTATTTTTTATAATTGATATTTCATTTATTATACACAAATTTAGTAGTGTTAATTGAGGTCATTCAACCCATGTAAAAGTTGAAGGGGTTTTTTTTGGGTATAAGAAATTTGGATTTAAATAGTAGGGTTGGGGTGTTGATCTAACATGTGTTCTATAGAATTTGTGTTTCCATATAGTCTTTTTTGGTAACAATCCTGTATTATATAAGGACTGCCACATAAAGGGGTGTCCAATTAAGGAAAATAGATTGAGTGCCAAGTGAGGTTATATTTGAAGTGAGGTATTGTTTAGTTGAGAGAAGTGGTAAATGAGTATAAAACATAAGGGGTTATTTATAAAGAAATTTGGGTAACCAATTATTCAAGCGGTATAACTGTTAGTTATAGTATTAATTTTTTGGAATTGATCGTTCATTCTATAATTATATGCTAAATGTACTTCCACTATTTTTTGGAATAGTTAGTTGATCACAAAAAGTTATTTTTTGGAGTTAGTGTATGGTATGAGTTCATTGTGTGGAATTTTGTTAAGAAATAATTTTAGGGAGATTGAATTGATGTAAATGGGTTAAATTATTAAAACATTGGTACTTTAGTATTAAAAATAAGTTTTTTTACTTTCCTATGTGTTAAAATTTCATGTGGTTATTAATAATGGGTATACTAGGTAGCCTGATCATATGAATCATAAGTTCTGTTCATGGTCCTAAAGGGTGGATAATTCATGACATATAGAACATAAGGTGAGATGGGGTTTGCTGAAGTCCCATGGTGAGTATATCATAATAAGTATGGATTGGAGATAATGAAGTTAATTTTTTTGGGTTGTAATTATAACAATGAATTAAGTGTTATTTATATTATATATGAAAAACATTTATTCAAATATTAGTAATGGGTTTGGATTTGATACTTAGATAGTCCTTTTATGTCACTATCATCGGGTGGTCATGTTACTAGCCATTAATTGTTCAATGATTTCCCCTATACTTGGAATGCAACTCTGTAATAATTAATATATTATCTACTAGTATTAAGAGTGTTTCTAGATGGATGTTCAGACATGGTACTCCATGGATTGGGTATTTTTCCAACAGATATTTGAAATACCTTTTATATGGATTACACATGATTCCATATAGAAATTGATATATTTTTTCCTTAGAAAAAATGATTTTCATGTTAATTTTTATGTAATTTGGATTAAGTGTAATAACCTAGATTCTTATAAAATATATATTTTTTCATTATAGAATTAAATAGTTAAATTCCTTTTAAATGTGTAATTAAATATGTTTTATTTATATAAATTAAGGAACTTAAAGAAGGTTAACCTCACCTATGAAATTATATATTAACTTTATGTATTCTATATGTGAAAATATGATATATTTATATAATTGAATATGTAAATAAGTAGTTTGAAAATGATAAATTAAGTGTTGGTATTTTTAAAAAAAATATATTTTTCATTAAAAATTTATAATTAAGATTACATTTTAAAATAAAATATATTTACATAAAATTTATTCCTAAATTAATATTTTTTAATAATATTATATTATAATCTTTTGAGACCTTAATTATTTTTTAAACATTTCATAAAATCAGTTATAATTTAAAATTCTATTTTTTTATAATAAATAACTATTTTAATTAATAATTTATTTTCTACTATTTATAAAACTATTTAAAATAAATGGATTTCATTTTTGAACTTTTCAATTCAAAATATAGTTAGGGTGAATTTTATGGAATTTTCGAAAATATTAAATTTTTATGAACAGTTAAATACGATAATTTATGCTATTTAAAAAATACATGTATTATTGAGTCATAGATGATATATGGTTTATTAAATCGTATAATATAGATACATCATTAATTATTTTAATAAAATTAATTATAATTATAAAACTATTCATAGTCTTGATCTAAAATAATAAACTAATGAATAAAATAATCCAAACACACTCTTCTCTACTACTATAAATACCACCCCTCACCACCTCTTCTATTCACAATTAAAAGGATTGTATATTGTTTAATTTATCTCCAATTCTATTCCTAATCCTCTTACCCATATCCAAGACCTACTAGTTTCCGCAAAAGGCCAAAATTAGGTGCCTTAAAGCGGTTCTCAAGGAGAATAATTAAAGAGGTAAAATCCTCTTTCATTTTTCTTATTTTCTTTTAAATTTATTTTCCTTTCTTATTAATCATTACCTAACCTAATCTCAGTGACATCATAACTCTCATATCTTACATATACTATAAATTTATTTTATTAATTGAATATCCATCTTTAAACCTTTCTAATTTTCCTCTTATTCTAAAAAATGAAAACATCGTCTGTGATGTGTCAATTTACCAACATCATTAATGATGTGTTTTACTTTCCTTTACCACCTTAATGGATGGAAATAAAACCATTAGTATGGTTAAATAATGTTTTATTATACATATTATAAGTTATATAGTATTCTTGAACCAAGATATAAACATGATATTATATTAAATGATATAAGTTCATGATGGTCATAAAAAGTGAGAAAATAAATTAAATAATTTTCATTAATATTTTATTTAATTAATCATATTTGATTAAAAAATTATATATGGTAAAATTTTAAACTTTGGAAACATATTAATACCATTTTATTCCACTTATGGAGTTTTTATTATATTCAATAAGAACATCTATAATGAACCAACCATGGAAACCATTAAATAAATATACCGACAAAAATAAAAATAACAAAATATTATTAATAAATGGGTGAAAAGATGTTATAAGAACACCACATAAATAATTATAAATGTTAATATATTTAATTAATAAATTAATAACCCTATTTAAACCATTATATATGAGGTATAAACACATTTTAATGAAGTTGAACCTGAGGTAAGAGACATTCCTTTTAAAATATTCTATAATATATCTTTTTAAAAATTAAAAAAGAATGTTTTTATGAACTTATAATGAATTAGAAATTATCCCACTATTATTATGACTTAATGAATTTATATTTTTACATGTTTAAATCTTTATTTACACATAAAATAAATTCCTTTTTATTTGTGATGTATTCTTATAAAATGAGTGATTTTCCTCAAGAAATGTTTTTATGATGAAAGTTTTCATGTTTTATGAATATATTTTGATTCTTGAGAATTGTTTATGATGAAAGGTGGGACCTATATCTCAATCCAATGAATTGGGTATGTTTATTTTGTAATTTTAACATAATTTTTATTCCACGTGTAACTGTTATGGTTACATCATAATGTAGTCGTGAGGGTTACATTATAAGGTATATATGAGGGTTATATTATAAGGTAGCCACAAGGGTTAAAATCATATGGTATTCATTAGGGATACAATCTTAATAAAGTAATTCCAAAATTTACCTAAATGGTTTATTTAGGTTTTCTATGTTTTATGAAGATCTCTTGTTTTCAAAAGATAAGTATACGATATATTATGGGTTAGAAGCATGTCTTTGTGAAAATGATTTCATATGGTTATATGTATTCATCAACTAAAAATTTAATTTAATTTATTTCATTTACTAATCATTTTGTTCTCATCCAATGTTTTAAAATTATTTTCCAACTGATTAAGGATTTTAAAGGAAAAATAATAATCCATGAAAAATATTTTATAGATTTTATTTATGAAAGGATTTCACGTTTTTTAGAAACATTATATTTTGGAAGAAATTGATACTATTTTAATAGTACCCACTTTGTATTCTTGTGGGTTGATATGTATGAATTATTTACTAATTATATAATATTATAAACTGAAAATGTCTTAGGTAATTTAAGAAATTTAATTATAAAATAGTTTACTAGATTATGTAATGATTAGGGCCAAGTCCATATAGTTGGTATCTGAGAATGTTTTAGATTACCTTAGGGGTTATGTTGATGTTAATAGAATACCAAAAATTATTATTTTTTTACATTAATGTGAATTTTAAATTATATAGAATTTAATGATAACCATATTTATTTTTCTAAGATATGTCCATCCAGAATGGTTTTCCATAGAAGAAATAGGGAAGCTGGAGTATTAAAGCACCAAAAGAATGATATATTTACAAATCTGTAACTGATAATGGTTTGATTTTGAACTGAGAAGATTAAGATAGTTTGGGATCAGTTTACATAGGATAAAAATGGTAGTAGAATCCATGCAAGAGAACAACCAGAGTTACCAAAAAGCAATGTGATGATAGTGGAACATTTTATGAGGTCACACCCTCCTGCTTTTAGTGGATCTTCTAACCTAGTGATTGATAAAAGGAGGAATAAATCCCTTGAAATGATATTTGATGTCACTGGGTGTTCAAATAACCAAAATTTTAGTTTTTATATTTATCGTTTTGAAGGTGAAGCTAACCAGTCGTGGTTAATGGTCAAGAATATCCAGGATAATCAGTATTTTAATGCCTTTGAATGGGATGAATTTAGGAATATGTTCATTGAAAAATATTTTCATAAGTTTGTT
This sequence comes from Viscum album, assembly GCA_963277665.1. Lineage (NCBI taxonomy): Eukaryota > Viridiplantae > Streptophyta > Magnoliopsida > Santalales > Viscaceae > Viscum > Viscum album. The sequence goes on along the minus strand of OY728133.1, from coordinate 196,676,495 downwards.
AAACTTAGGATAGAAAATAAATTTTTGGAATTGAAACAAAAGGAGTAAGATTCAGTGGACTTATAAGAAGAAAACATTACTCGATTGGAAAGGTATGCTCTAAATCTTATTTGAGATCTTGATAGAAAAATTAATCAGTTTTACTTAAGATTGAAGCCAATATATTGAAGGGAATTAGAATCTTGTGAATTCAAATGTTATTAGAAACTTGTCTGATGTGCGGAGAGGGTAGAAATAGTGTTTTATGATGATCATGTTCTCTTCGGAAATAATCAAAAGAAAATATTCTGATGGAATTAAATTGTATGAATTAATAAAAAAATTTGAAGGCACTAAAATCAATTTTTTAGTTTGAGGTGGGTGTAGAAAAAATAACCATAGATAATGCTTTAATAAATATTCAGAGTTCTTTCCATGTGGTAATTTAAGATATATGACCTAATATTACAGTGAATAGAAACTTAGTGTTGGCACATTTAATTATTATAAAAAAACATTAAAGTGTTTCAAATGTTTCTAGATGTGGAATTATACAAATACCAACCCAAAGATAGATATAAATGGTAAAACAAAAAAATAATAAGTATAAAGGTGATGTGAAATCCTTTAAGACTAATTTAGTAGATGTTGGGCCATATAATAAAGCTTTATCATGTATATTATTTGTTTACATAGATTTTCCTAATGTCTTGTTTGATATGGGGTCTATACATTCCTTTATTGTTAATAATTTTTTTGGTAAATTGGAAATTTCACCTCAAGAAATGAAATAAGAACTTATTGTTTAAAAAATGGTAAAATATAAAGGAAAATGTATTATAATAAGATTACAATTGTTTTATATGGAAATAAATTATCATAAATCCTTGTTTTCATTACCTTAGTAGTGTTTGATGTTATTCTGGGTATGGATTGGCTTTCTGTTTATCATTATAAGATTTATTTTATTGATAAAGATGATTTTTTGAAAAAGAGTTTTAGTTTTTATACAATAATGAACCAATACCATTAATAAGATATTAGAAATATGAGAAAATATTAAAATATAGAATTGAATTTTATCTTTAAAATATTATTGAAAATAGGGGAACTGTTCAGATTAATGATATGCTCATGGTAAATGAATACTTGAATATTTTTCATGATGAGTTTCCCATTGTTATATCTGATTGGGAAGTTGAATTTATTACCATATTAGATCCCAATGCTTAGATAAACTCAAAACCCCTTAGAAAATGGATCATGTGAAATTTTTTGAAAATTAGTTACATGAGATTCTTGAAAAAGTTTCCATTCATCCAAGAACATCACCATGGGGTGCCCCTATTTTTTTGATAAAAAAATATTTTTCTATGTGACTTTTCATTGATTATAGAGATTTGAAGAAAATTACTGTTAATTATAAGTATCTATTAACTTATATTGACGAATTTTTTGATAAGACCCAGGGATATCAATATTTTTCCTAGATTAACGTGAGATTTTGGTACCATCAGCTAATGGTTAAAGATGATGAAATTATAAAAACATTGTTCTGAACTAGATATGGTCATTATTATTTAGTTTTTATGCCATGTTCGTGTCCAAAATCCCCATACTATATTTATCTATCTTATTAATAGATTATTCCTTGAATATTTGGATAATAATTTTTCTATTTTTAATTATTGTATTTTGGTTTATTTAAAAATTTATGAGTAACCTGAAAAACATCTAAGGATTTTTATATAAACTCTTAAATAAAATATGTTATGTTTTAAATTTAGAAAATGTGATTTTTAGTTGAAACATATATATTTTCATATGAACATTGTAAATAAGGACGACATAATAGTTGATTCCACCAAAACAAAAGTGGTTTATGAATGGTTCAGACCTAAAAATGTTATAGAGATTCATAGTTTTCATGGATTATCATGCCATTATAAATAGCTTGTTAAATATATTTCATGGTTATCTAGACTACAAAAAAATTTAGCATGAAACAGGGTTAAATGTTTTTGGATAGAATACTATAATGTTTTTTTCATGAACTAAAAACCATATTGGTGAATGACCGAGTTTGGGCTCTGTCTTCCATAAATGGAGAGTTTTTAATCTATATCAATGATTCATTGAAGGGACTCAGTTTTGTTCAGATGTATAATGATTAGGTAATTACTTATACTTCCAGAAAACTGAAACCTCATTGTTAAATTATCCCACACATGATTTGGAATTATAATTTAATGTTTTTTCTTTAAAAATATGGGGAAATCATTTTTAGGGAGCCTAATTTGAAATATATACTGACCAAAAAAATTTGGAGTATATATTCCCTCAAAATTAAATGAACATGAGTCCGAGAATATGGCTTGAACTGATAAAGTATTTTGATTACACAATCAATTACCATACAAAAAAATCAATCCAAGTAGAAGATTATTAAATTTGAAAACATCATTCTACATTAACCATATTACATTTGGAACATGAACACTTGATTAATGATTTGATGAATTTTGGCTTATAAGTTATTAGTGTAAGAAATTACTATATTTTGTTTTAGGTGTTAGTGTATAGATATCTATTTGAATGAATTAAAAAAGTACATAAGTAAGACTGTGATTTATAGAAAAATGGTAGGATTGGTTAAGGAAGTTATGTTTCTTGAATTTAATGTTAATAAGAATTATATCTTGAGATTTGGTAAGAGATTATAAGTGTTATCTGATTCATAGTTGAAGAAAGAGTTATTAAGAGTTGCTCATAGTTCTCTTTTTTTAGTTCAATCTAGAAACACTATGATGTATATGATATCATCAATATTATTACTAGTTGGATGAAAAGAAAAGAAAATATTGTTGATTTTACCATAAATTGATAAAATCATTAATAGGTTAAAGAAAAGTGATAACCAACAAATATGATTCTTTCGTATTTTCTAGTTCCATAGTGGAAATGAAAAAATATATCCATGGACTTTATGGTGGGACTACCAAATAATTCTTGTGGTAATAATTTGATTTGGGTTATTGTTGATTAAATGAATTAATATAGACATTTCCTTCCCATTAAAGGAACTCTATATCTAGATCATCTTTATCAACTGTACCTCAAAGATATTTTCAGGTTACATGTAATTACTCTCTCTATTGTATCTGACCATGATACCATGTTTACATCTAAATTTTTGAAAAGTCCTTTATAAGTCATTGGAATTAAATTAAATTTTAGCAAAGCCTTCCATTTTAAATATTATAGATAGACTGAGTGAATAATTTAGACATTGGAGGATATGATTTGATATTTTTCAATGGAATACCATAGAATTTGGGATCAATATCTTATTTTGGTTGATATTTCCTATAAAAATAATTTTCTTTTTAGTATATAGATGGAACCTTTGAGGTATTATATAGAAATAAATGTCAAACTCCAGCATTTTTGGATGAATTCAGGGAAAGGAAGTTGATGGGACCAGAATTTGTATAGGAAGTGGATGAGAATGTGGAAATGATCCTTCAACACATGAGGACAAATCATAGTAGGTAGAAAATTTATTAAAATAACTCAAGGAAAGACTTTTCTTTCAAGGTAGGTGATCATGATTTCCTTAAAATCACTTATTGGAAAAGTGTTATATGTATTAGTAATAATTGAAAGATAAGTCCATGATTAATTGGACTGTATGAAATCTTAGATAATGTTGGACCAGTTGACTACCAAGTATCTTGGCCTCCGAGTTTATCTCATTTATAAAATATTTCTCATATTTTGATGTTACGAAAGTTTGTACTGGATTAATATCATATTTTGAGCCTAAAATATTTTCAGCTGGACTTGAACCTTTCTTATGAATAAAAACATGATATTATTCTTGATTGAAGTGAGTATGTATTTCAGAATAAGGTAATTCACAAGGTTATGGTTTTGTAGAAAAAACACATGGTTGAAGAAGAAACATGGGAATATGAAAATGTTAGGAAGGAAAGGTATCCTCACTTGTTTAATAAGTGAATAAAAATTACAAAGACACAATTTCTAGAATGATGGGAGCACAAAATAACCTAGGTAATTATATAATAATTTTTTTTCCATTCTGTAATGAAATTGTTAAATTCACTATCAATGTACAATGAAATAAGTGATATTTTTCAAAAATTAAGGAATCATTACAAATAGGATAGTAACATCACCTATGAAAGTAAAATAAAAATTTATGTATCCCTTAAGTGAAAATATGATATATTAATATAATGGAATAAGTAAATAAACGTTTTTAAAATGATAAATAAAGTGTTTGTATTTTTGTGACACCGAATTTTTTTTAAAATTTATAATTAATATAATGATTTAATATAAAATTTATTTACCTTAAATATATTCATAAATTTATATTTAGTTTTATTATTATTATAGTATAATTTTATGAGACCTTAATTAATTTTTTCAAAGTATCATAAAATGGGTTATAATTTTAAAATTGGTATTTTTTAAAACCAATAAAAAACTTAATTAGTAATTAAATTTCCCATAGTTATAAAATTATTTTTAAAAAATGGAGTCCCTTTTTTAATTCTACATTTTGAAAAGTGGATAGGGGTGAATTTTTTATATTTTTCTAATTTTTTTTGACTTTTTACTAAATAGTGAAATATGGTAATTTACTGTATTAAAAAAATACATGAATTATTGAGTAATGGATGATATATGGATAATATAGGCCCATAATCTCAAACTATCCTTCTTTATTTTAAAATATTTAGTGATAATTATCAAACTAATCATAGTCTTGTACTAAAATAATAAACTAATGAATAAAATTATAAAACCCCCTATCCTCTATTATAAACACCACTCCTCACCACCCCTTATCCTCACACACCATAGCCTTGTAGATTGTTTAATTTATACCCAATTATCGTCCAAATAATCTTACCCATGTCTAAGACCTTATGATCACACTAAAATTCAAAAATCATGTTCTTTAAAGAGGATCTCCAAGAGAATAATTCAAGAGGTACAATCCTCTTTCATTTCATTTCATTTCATTTTTTTCTTATTAACTCCAAATCTCCCCTCATCCAAGAGATATGATAAATCCAGTATCATACATATACTGTAATGTTATTTTTTAATTTAAAATCCATAAGAAAACATCTCCTCTTCTCCTATTATTCTATAAAATGAAAACATCATCCATGATGTGTCAATTTACCATCACCGTGGATGATGTGTTTCCATTTTCCTTTACCACCTACACAGCTGGTTATAAAACCATTATTATTGTTATATAAGATTTTATTATACATATGACATGTTATATAATCTTCCAAACCAAATATATAAACATTATTGTACATAAAATGATATAAGTTTGCAATGGTCGTAAAAACTGTCAACACAGATTAAATAATTTTCATTAATGTTTTATCTAATAAATCATTAAAATACCCAAAAAATGATATATGGTATAATTTAAAATTATGGAAACATATTAATACCTTTTATTCCCACTTCTTTTGTTTTTATTCCATTCCACAAGAATATCCATAATAAAACAACCTTGAAAATCATGAAATAAACGCACCTGAAACAATAAATATAACAAAATATTATCAATAAATGAGAAGAAGGATATTATAATAAGATCACATAAAGAGTTATAAATATGAATATAGTTATTTAATAAATTAATAACACTCTTTAAACCATTATATATGATGTTTAATCACATTTTAAGGAATTTGAAATAGAGGTAAGATATTTTGCTTTCAAAATCCTCTTAAATGTCTCTTTTTTACATAATTCAAAAATAATGTTTCTTCTTAACTTATACCACATGAGTGTCTTATCATGATTTCATGATACCTTAATTTTTTTTCTTTATAATTTTAAATAATTATTTACATATTAAAGTGTTTTCAATGAATTTAGGCTATATTCATTTAAAAAAACTAATTTTCATTAAGAAATGTTTTTAGGATGCAAGTGTTCATGTTTTTTTATTATATTTAGGTTATTGGGAATTGTTTATAAAGAAGGGTGGGAACTATACATCCCTTCAATAAATTTGTAATCTTAATTTTGTAAGTTGACCATAACCGTTATTCCAAGGGTAACTGCTTCAGTTACACAATATGGTAGCCATGAGGGTTAAATCATAAGTTAGTCATGGGGGTGACATTGTAAGGTAATCGCGAGGGTTAAAAATAATATTGTATCAAAGAGGATTAAAATATTAGTTAATTAAATACCTAACTTACCTAAATAATTTATTTATGTTTTATATGTTTTATGGAAGTCTCTTATTTTCACAAGTTATGTACATGATACTTGGGTGAGAAGTATGTATTTGTGAAAACAATTTCATATGTTTATAAGTATTAATAGACTAAAAATTCCCTTTCCTTTATGTATCGTGCAAATATTTTTGTTCTCATACCAAGTTTTAAATGTTTTTTCATAGGGTTTAATGATTGATATTAGAAAAAAAGAATCCAAGATGAATGTTTTGGATATTTTAGTAAAGAAAGGATTTCATGTTTTATTAAAAAAATTGTATTTTGAATGAAATGGATAAAATTTTAGTTGTACTCAATTTTCATTCATGTGGGTTGATATGTATGAATTATGTCTTAATTATATAAAACTCTAAACATTTAAGATCTTTTGGAATATTAGAAATTCAATTCTAAAATAATTACCTAGGCTATATAATGTTTAAGTCATAGTCTTTATATTAAGTTTACTACCAACCATGATTATAAATGTCTATTTTGGTTAGATTCACATCTTACCATAGTTCTAGTTGTATTTATTCATTACAAAATACCATCTATAATTATCCTTTTTCACTTGGTATGGATTTAATTTTTGAAAATTTTCTTATTTAGTATATCACAAAAATATTCTACAAGCTGGATTTCTCATGTGATATTTCAGTTAAGAGAATTTCATCCTTGATTCACGATTATGTCTATGTCATAGAAAATTATAACCAAACAATTTATTCAAATTATATATCGATAATTTTCAATGAATATATGATTTAACGATATGTTCCCTCTTAAGTACCAATTGGGGTTTCTAGTATATTAATATTATATTTACATTTTTTATTTAATTTTGTTCATGCATGAACATATATATATTAGTTTCCATTAAGTTCACCTCCAGTGTTATCTTATAAAGTATTTATGATCACATAAAATATATACACTATTATAACACCTGATATGTTATGAAACTCATAATTATAAGATTTATAAAATTGTTTTTAACTTCGTACATTTCTATGATCTTGTAATATTATAATTTTAGTGAATTAATAAAAAACACGTATGTATCAAAACCCTATAGTAAAAAGTTGACACTATTACTCAATTTACATTTTATTAAAAAAAATTAATCTCTTAAATTTAAAATTTAATTTTATTCATAATACATTTGTTTATTTTAATACTATTTCCCTTAGTGAGAAGATATACATTTCTGTTATTCATACTCATCCTTAACCCATTTTAAAAACATTTAAAAACTTGTGTAGAGAATTTTTTTTATTAAAGGATATAAAAAGGAAACCTATTATACCTTTAAAAAATATTAAAATCCATACAAACATTTTCATTTTCACATAATATTATTTCATCTAAAGAATAACCACTTAATTACTCATGAAATAAACTTATTTTACAATTGTTTTTTATAAATTTCTTCTTGAAAAATCATAAGGTAAAAACCATGAATCATAAATTTTATTAGAAAACATTAAAAATTTTACTTGAATTTTTTTTACCAATAATGATTTTAAAATCACAATATCATTTACTTATCATATGAAATCAAAATATTTTCATATAAACTGATCTAGAACATTATCATTTAATATATATTAGGATAAAAAATAATCACATGGATGACAGTAATTAATTTCATAATGATGGAATGAAAAATGTTGGGAATTAGGACCATGCTATAAAATCCTCATTCCATGATGTCATGAACCTTACCCTTAATTATTTATTCCAAGAAACTTCACACACCATCTAGATATTATGCCAAGTTATTTAATACACCATCAAGGCCTTGTTCTAAGAAGTTGTCATTGTATGGGTTGATATACATAGATAAATACCAATTCTATTTCATCTCATGATACATTTAAATACATAAATAAGATCTTTATAACTAGTTCCCACCCATATATTATATATGTTCTATTTATTTATCATATACTGAATAAAAAATACTACACATAATTAATATTCCTTGATAATAATGATTTGTATTTGGAAAGAAAGTACATGAAATGTAAATATTTTTCCCAATAAATAATATATAAAAACATTATCATATTCCATATAGTGTAATAATGATGTTGGAATAATTTATATAATATCTATAATGAGGTATAAAAAAATTAAATGGAGGTTGACATAGATGAAAAATGACTTCATAAAATCATTATAACTATACTTTAAAAAACAAAAGAAAACATTAATTTAATTTGTTACATTTTAAAAAATATATGATAAATGGGAAAATGATAATATTATAAAATAAATATAAACTTATAGAGTAATATTGATAAACAATAATGGATTTTATGGATATATAATATAATTATGTTGTAAATTAATTTTTTTTATACTTTTGTAAAAATAAGCTATATTAACACATAATGGAAATGTTAAAATGATTCCTTTTAATTTTTTTAAATAATGTCAAAATTAGTTTAAAATTACATTTTAAAAAAATTAGGAATAAATAAGAGCAATTTTGAAACATTTAAAAGAAAATTTTTATTGATGAAAAAGTTTTTAAAACATTTAAATCAACAATTTGAGGACAATTCCTTTACCACCATTATAGATTCTAAATCGAACGATAATTGAAGAATAAAACAAAAAAGGAATCATAAAAAACTTTAATTTAATTAAATAAATGATAAATGAAAATAAGATGGTAGTACATACACCACATGAAATAAAAAAAGTATTGAATGAGGAATGAGTCTCAATAAAAGGAAATCAAAATGAGAAATCTCTTACATCATGTTCGAATTGCCATGTACATTCTTTAAATCCTATAAAAAAATCATATATTAATTACATAAATTATTAAGATTTTTTTTAATTTTACTATCATATCATAATGTTTTTTTATTTATTACCATATATCTTACAATTACAAAAATTTATTAGGATCAAGTCATACATTTTGAAGATGTTCGATTTATAATCCTAAAATAACTGCAATATGTTAACGATTGTTCAATGAGATATAATTACATTATCTAAAAAATATTATTGAAGAAATTATTATAATTTAATACATTAAACAAAATTATATAACCATACATTAATGGTGTGAATGAAAAATGATTCCCATCGATTCTTGAAGGTTGTAGTCCATAAACACGTACAAATGAAGTTATCCTTTTTCCAATAGATGGAAGGGTAAAAAGGTAAGTAATATATTATATATGAAAAATCATAATTATGACAATAATATTATATTTATTTTTTAAATCCATAATTATAAAAATAGTTTTGAGGAGGTGATGAAAAATGAAACACATCGCTTTATGGTGGTGGATGTCCACACAAACACATGATTGATATTTTCATTTACTATAGTTTGAAATAGAGATGATAATGGGTTGGTTCATAAAAATAATAATATTTTATTATATGTAAGATACTTATATTGTCATATAATCATGGTAATAGAATATTTGAAGGTGTTTTATGATGTAATCAATATGAAAACACTTAGTTAAGTGTTACACATATTCTTATAAAAAGAAACTTTTGGTTACACATTAAGAATTTTAGTTTGATATGTTGGTGTGACTAGAAACTCTATAGAATGGGGAGGAATGCAGGAAATATATTTTTTCCAAAACATATTCAATCTAAATGTATCAAAAGGTCTAAGGACTATAAGTGATTCGGTTCCCTTTTATAAGTGAGGTGGGTGACAATCTTGTAAATGCATTAATTATTAATATATAATATGTATAAAAATAATGTAAAATTGATTAAAGGATCCATAAATTCAAATATATGTATTATAATGTAAAAATAGTTTCATAAAATAAAATTAAGATAAGTTTTAAGTATCTTTTTTAACCTTATCTATTATTTTAACCCCCTCATTATCCCTTATAACCATAACCATCATAAAAAATAATTCAATATCTAAGGGACATGAAAGTATTTTTAAAAATTCCAATTGGAAAATAAATTTATCATTCATTATATGCTTGATAGTTCAAAATTCATATTGAGTTATGATATAATTTTTATTATTTTATAATGATTTAAAAAAATTAAACATTAAATTCCATTTAAACTAATTTTAGAGACTACTGAAAACATTTGTCTTTAAAGACATAAAGATACCAATATAATTCAAATATAAACACATAAAATGACATATTAAATTTATAATGATTCATAAAATTCATAGGGTATAATAATTAAACAAAAAAATATTAATTTTTTATTTTTTTAAAGATAGTTACTTTAATTTTCTACTTCTTTCACAATTGTTACATTATCGTTGTGTAAACGTTTTAGTTAATTTTACCATGAGTAAAAATTTTAAAAAAATTAATATCAATGTTATACATTATTCATAATAAATGATATCAAATTTATTTCTCTATATATCATTTATATGTATATCCGTATCAGGAAAGTAAAAGAAGAGAGAGAGAGTGGCATTTTGTAATTACTCTTTACATAAAATTTTTTAAAGATTATAATCACAATCATGTGGAATAAAATTGTAATATTTTAGAAGTTATTATGATTATATATGAAATAATTACATCTAACGAGGTTAATTAATGTATTTGAGATATTTTTATGCCTTATCAAAAAATTTAATCCTTGAGTTACCCGTTTTACCCCTAACCATGGTGACAAATGTTTTCCATGGTTACTATTAAGTATGAATTAATATAAAATGGGACTCATTTCATGATTTGAATATGATTATTATAAATAGGGAATATATCATCTATAATTTAATTTTGAGATGTGGTAAAAATTATTTTTAATATAATTTCTCAAAACACGATAAAAATGATATTTCATAAAGTACCATTTTAATCCTAAAAATGGTTTTATACCTATGAAAAGTACAATGTTTATTCCAAAGGAGTCAATTAGATTATATTTAACTATCGTAAACTTATTTTATATAAAATAAATAAAAAATAAAATTGAAAATTTAAATTACTTTTATTAATGGTAATAAAATGATTTTTTTAAAAAATTGTTATTTTTCACTATTCATAAATAAATAAACATTTTTAGAAAAATAAAAAATATTCATAAATTTTATTATTTAAAAAATTATTTTAAATAGGATAAAATTTTTATCAAATATAATTTATAAAATTGGATGACATTAATCATATTATTTGTGTTTAAAATGAAATAAACCCCATTTTTTTAAACAAAATGTATTATCAAGGTACTACATGAATTTAAACTTATTCATAAAACATTAACCACAATTAGATGTTTTTAATTTAATTTAATAAATAAATGATCTAAATATTTCATTAAAATCATACATTTATAGTGAATAACATAATTTATTTTAATAAAATTACTTTGAGTATCTAAAGTAGTTTTATGAAATCTGTCTCCATTAATCTAATATTATCTTATTTAAAATTTCATCCCTATTTATTGGGAATTAAAAAGTAAATTTTTATTATGAGAATATACTCTACATATATTTCATAATTAGTTTACTCTAATCTATACCCAACAATTCAATTAATTGGTTATAACTACCACATCGAAAAAATATATTTTAATATTATAGTGCAGTTTTCTTTAAGATCAGTTTTACATGAGGTACACACAATCAAATATAGAATTTTTTCTAAAATATTTTGTTTTTACAACTATAATGTACATTGAGTGTTCATGGTTGATGTGTAGGTTTTGTAAATGGGCCACGTATCAGTGGATGAGCTGCAAGAGTTCATCTTGTTTTGGAGAAAAGTTTTATGTGAGGTTGAGGTCTATTTAGTTGCTCACCAGGGAATTTATTTTCTTATTTAGGTTTATGTATTGTATATTATCAAATTATAAATTATTTTCAATTTATTTTACTACTCTTTTAATTACATATATATCATTCTATTATAAAAATGTTGATGTTATATAATATGTTATATCTTGTGATGTAATTATTTTATACAGTAATGGTGTATCAATTTTATGGATTTTTAGTTTATTTTATATTATTTATGTTGGGATGTATGAGGGTATAGTCTTTCTACAAAGTTTATCAGTCCCTCAATAATAGTCAATATTCATTATCATACATGTAGGCACACATAAGGTCATGTGGAATCATTTTTTTGGAATGTGTTCATGTGATCTAGGCTGTTATGTTACTTCTTATTCAACATAAACCAATCTGATGTTAGTTCAGAATCTAATAGTGAAATTTTAATCTAATATAAAATATAATAAGTATTTTTGAATAGTTTAGATGGTATATAACATGAATATTAGGATGCTTTACCATCTTTATTAATTAGAGGACAAAGAAAACCACAACTCATCACTAATTTCAACATTAATTTAAACCCAATATCCCATATATAATAAATTAATACATATATTTTAATATGTAACATAACACCTAAAAACTAAATTTAAAATGAAATAGTTCATATGAAATCAATCACTCCATTTATTTTAACCAACTAGTACATCATTATATAGTTAGGAAAAACCCCTTATATACAAACATATTAAAAATTTATTAAAATTGAGTATAAAAATATAACTGATTATATTAGTATACTCAACTAGTTTCTATAAAAAACCATCCTAGTTCACCCCTTTATGAGTCACCGAAGATGGCATGTGGTAAGAAACAATAACTAAATAACCATAAAAATTACCTAATCTGGTGTCTTTACACTAAAATTCACTTTATTTAATTTAGAAATATGATTTAGGTTTAGAGTTTTAGAGAATTTACTCATAACTCTATATAAAAATACCATATATTAAAAATTAACCACTTCAACTCTGTATCCATTTTACCCACAATATAAAAAAATTTAAATTAATCATGATTTATTTTCAATAATAACATTAATGTCATTTAACATTAATTATTCATTGTAAGTATCTATACTTGAACCCTGTCATTAAAATTTTAAAACATGGAATGATCATAAAAATCAACATAAGAGACATATAAAAAATGAAATAAACCTACTATTACATGAAAACATAAAAAAAAATTATTTTTGAAAAAATGGATTCAAAATAAACTCTTTCTTAACTATGAAATAAAATTCTCAACCCAAAAAATTTTATAGAAAATCTTAATGATAAAATAATACTCTTAATGGTTTATTTGTAGTTATGAAAAATAATGATTTTAACAATGATATAATACTCACTCTTAAAGGAGATGGGCCCGTAAGGGGCACGCCGCGCTCGGGAGCTCCCCTCGTCGCCGCCTCCTTCATCTAGGGTTTCCACGGCGGCCACTTCCGTTTTCGTCGAGGTCTGGCGGCTTCCTCAGCTCGGGAGACTTCGCGGATTCGGTCTTTCTCCGTGCCTGCCTTCTCGCCCGATTTGGATAGGGTCTCATTGCGGCGCGGTCCGTTCGGCGTTCGATGTTCCAGATCCAACTGCGTTAGGTTTCCGCCTTGCTTCCGGTGAGTTCAGTTGGGGTTTTGCAGTGGTTTACGAGCTCGTGAAGGACGGCGGCGACGAGATCTGGTATTGGGTTTTCTTCTGATGCCTTGTGAATGTTTTTCTCTGTTCTTGGATCTGCTTGCGGTTTGCTTGGTTTCGTGCTGTTCGTGATCTGCTGGACGAACTTGATGATGGGGTTGGGTGAATATGGTTCTTACGGGTGTAAGACCGGTTTCCACCGGCATACTCTCCGGAGTGCTCTGGGTCCTTCTGGGTGGTGCGTCGACGTCGTGAGGCCCTGTTATTTGGCATCGATGAGGAGCGCTTGTTTCGGGTTCCTGTGATTTTTGGGAAGTTGTGAATACGGTGGTCGGATGACTTTTGGTGGTGTTATGTGATGGTTTTTCCGGCGATGATGCTTGATGGTCTCGTCGGCGACCTGCAGTGGTGGACACACGTGGTGGAGATGTGTGTGGTTTCCGGATTTCTCGCTGGCTGTGTAATGGCTGTCGTGTGAAACGCTTCTCGAGGTTTCGCGTGGCTCGAGGAAGGCTCATGGTTCATGGTTTTTGATTTTTGAAATTCTGATGTCGTTTGTGCTTGGGGGATCAGTTGTTTGGTTGTAAGGTTTCCGGTTCTCCTAAACCTGTTTTTACTGTACTTTTTCCTTTTCTTTAATAAATGGTCAGGGACTTTGTCCCTGGCTGAGCTTTCCTGGTTAATACTCACTCTTAAATAGTATTATAAACTTTACATTAAACATAATATCATTATATTACCTTGTGGTATCATGATATTTCAATAAAAACTCATTGTAAGCACCAATAAATCTTGTAGATAAATTGGGGTATCATTTTCATATCATTTTTACATATGGACTAATATTCATGGTTATAAATTGAATAAAATTAATGCTTACACATGGAATAAAAATCATGATTACACTTGGAGTAACTCTCACAATTACACTTGAAATAACTATCATGATAAACTTGGAATAACTATCACAGTTATACTAGAATAACCATCATGGTTACACATGGAATAACCCTGATGGTCAACTTCCAAACATAAATACAAACCAAAGAACTGATAGGGTATCCGGGAATCATTCATAAATGGTTTATAATATACCCAACTATCATAATAAATAATTTCTAATAACCATAACACAATAATGAATGAAAAAATCTTGTGGTTTTAAAAAAAATTCATTTCACTCATTAGAATTAATTTCTCGATATCAATATATCTATTCCCTTTAAAGCCCAATTTTGGAAAATAAAATTCCCAAAAAAAGGGAAATAATGTTTCTATTTAAATAAAACATGGAATATTTTAAATGATATCAAATATCAAATAACGGTTACAGGGGTGGGAAAATTCATTTCTACCGTAAATGTTGAAATATAATATTTCCATTGTCCTTTTAAATAAATTCAAACCATTCCTTAAAAATATTTCTTTTGATAACCATTGATATAAATTAAAAATAGACATAAAAATTTAATTTATAATTTATATATATCCACATAAATATATGCATAAAATAAGTCTATAAATATTTATATATAAGAAAAGGATTTTGAAAATAAAATTTTAAAACATTCCGAATAATGTTTTTAAAGTAAAGTCTTCCTTACCTCGAGTTTGATTCATCACATATATTATTTATCCTCCAAATTAAAAATATTATGTTAGTAATTTATATTATTAATAATAATTTTCAAGTTTATTAATAATTTTATTATATTTATTTCCATGATATATTAAATTAAATATTCATATACATTCATCTCAGATGTTTTCAAGAGGTTCAGATCATATTTCCAAAAAGAATTTGGTAGGATAATTGTTGTCAGAGTAGGAATTATTTTTTCATTATTAGAATATTAATCATGAAAAAATTATATTTTTTATTTTTTAATTATAAATTTCAAATCAATCATGAGATATGGTTATGAAAAATAAACTACGATAAAATCATATATGGTGACCTGTGTATATAGATGAGTAACATTTCCATTTTTACTAATCATGAAGAAATAAGGTAATTGTTATTTTCTCTTTAAATAATTATAATTATATAAAAAATATCATATTATAAGATTATATATTTCATCAATGAGATTTAGTAATGAAAAATACGTCACATCGCTTTGTGGTGGTGGTATTCCACACATATGCATGAACGTCATTATCATTTTTAAATGAATAGAATGATAAGAAAATAGGTGATATATTATATTTAAATAATTATAACTATCTAATTAATACCAAATATAGATACATTAAAACTGTCATTATAATCATTCATTATAGGTGGTAATGGAAAACAAATTACATCAGTTTATGAGGTGGTAGTCTGCCGTACACATGAATGATAGATTCCTTTCCCATTTTATGGAGGATGAAGATAAATATTGGTTATGAAAAATACATAACAAAATAAAAATATATTCAATATACATATTTAATTATATCATAATTTTTTAATAACATTATAATGAGGTTGAAAAATAAATAAAATGAAAACACTCAGTTAAGAACTATACTAATTCTTAGGACAACCTTATTTTCCTTGCAACTACAACCCTTTATGGTTGATATTATGAACTCAATAAGACCTATATAATGAGGGTATGGATGTCAGAAATATGTTTTGGAATAAATTAATTGAATATAATTTTTTTATGTGTGAATAAAAATGGTTAGGAGTTGTGGTTTTATAGGTCATGGGAGGGGTACTCTTAAAGTTTCTTAAAGTATTATATTTATATAAATTATTTCTCAACTAAAAAAGACTCAAAATATTAAAATATAAATAAAGGATGAGCATTCATCTAAAAAATATTATCCAATAAATTTTTTACAAGTTTATATATGGGTTATACCCTTATATTTTGTTTTTAACCTCATGCTAACCCTCTTGACACTTACCGTGATAACATGATTTTCACCCTTTTAGGGTCAAGATAGTTACTATAAATAGAAAAATTTCACATAAATGTAACATGGTTGATATTTTTAACATTATTCTAATCCCATGGCCAATGATAGGATTATTAGGAATTTTCAATCATTTAATAAATTAAAATTTATTGTAAAATATAAACACTACTAATTTTATAACTATTCAATTCATTTGGAATTTAAAATATATAGACAAAGATGTAAATCGAATCATAAAATTTTTAACACCTAAATTAATTTATACGTGTCTAAAAAATTTGTGGAACATTACATGTCACTGAAATAAACTTTTTTTGTATATTTTAAAATATATTGTTTGATTTGTATACTTGTTGCACAAGCATCATGTAAGTGTTCCATAAGAATTTAATTTAATTACTTAATAGATAAAAATACAAAATAAATTACCATGATAAATAAAAATAACTCATATTAAAAAAAGTCATTTATAATCAAACATACATTGACTTTATCCATATTAATCCATTTTATTCCCCTCTATGAATCTTCTTCACATGGACTCATTTGATCTTTGCTGGGAGCTTCCCATTGACCCCACGAACAAACATGCGAAGGAGGTGACATCTCTAGAGAAAACCGAACCGTTACAAGCAACGAATATGAGGATCAATGGGATTTACTTCCTTGATTATTTGATGGGTTCAAATCACCTATCGATGAATCCAAAAAGAATATTGAAAATGGAATATGGAAGCTTTTCAATTGAAGCCGACCCAGTTTCTATACAATAGTGTACTCAACTTTGTATGTTTCCAATTATGGGTCGAGTTTCCTACATCAAAGGCGACAATCCCTAGTCCAATTCTGATTTGAAGACAAAAATTGCATTATGATGGGGATTATCGAACTGGAAACCAGTCCCACTCAGTATGGTGTTATTCTACATTCTTCTTTCTACACAAAATTATCTTGATAGAGTTTGGAAATTTGGTAATCTTTAATTGAAACCTGGTTTCCGTCATCATTCTGATTTAGATTTTTCATTCAATCCTAACAACCATAGGAACAATACGGCTCAGGAATGGGTTAGGCTACATAACCTTAATTGGTTTTTCTATCACCCACAAATTCTTAATGATTTATCATCTTGCATTGGTACCCCCATGAAAATTGATCAAAGAACACTAAACGGAGACCTAGGTATCTATTCTTGAGTTATTATTGAGGTTAATATTGAATGTAAGATCCCACTGTCTATAGTTTTCAATGCTAATGAGTATAAGATAGTGGTGTAAATTTAGTATGAAAGGATTCGCCCCTACTGTGATTACTACAAAATTGTAGGACTCTCAGTCCTCAATTGTAGGATTGTGCACTAAAAATCACCTCATCCTAATTATTCTAAATAGAGAGAAATTAAAAGAAACAAGAATAAAGAACCTGTTTTGGACAACCCTGACTCATATAGGACGAAATAGGATAATTGTGTTGCTAAACCAAAAATCTCATTTCAGTTAGAAGATAGAAATGAGAAATCATGGGCAGACCTTACTGAGGAACAAAATTATGAATATATTGAAAAAGAAATAAGGAATGACATTTAATGAAAAATCTGTGGAATCATTCACTCCCACTCTTATTCTAATCCCTCTTGTAACTCTTTAGAAACCTCTACTCCTCTTATGAACTTCTCTAAAGAATTGATCCCTCCCCTGTTGAATCTCTTTGAAGGGGTGAATGCTCAACCAACACTTTCAAACAAAGTAGACCAGCCTTGTACTGATCACAACCCCCATCTCATCCCTGTTTCTCTGGAATTAATTTTCTCCGATGCTTAGATTTCCAGCACTAAGACCAAGCTCCCCCCTAATGAAAATAATAATTCTTCTATCATTTTTGAGCCTGGATCCATCCCTACCCTCCAGGACAACATGGGTAATCAACAGGAAAGTGCTGCTGTCCATCTCGAAGGTTCTTTGCAGCCTAGGGAGACAGACAGTATGGGTGTCCACTATTCATCTCCTAACTGTCATACAGTTCTGGAAAAAGACTCTGCTATTAAGCAGGTCTCCATAGCACCTGTCCAAACTGATCCAAATTTAAATTTGGAAAAGCGACTGGTCTCATCTCCTTACCCTCCAGGTGATGTTAATTCTCTTTTCATTGTTAGTATAGGTGCTACTAAAACCTTTTTTGCCTCCTCTGCACAGGTGACCCAAGGTAGCACTAATCAAAACTATCCTTCTCGAATTAAAACTAGAGCAATGGAAACTGGGTGCAAAAATAAAGGGGACAACCCCACTAAAAATAGGTCCAAATGAATCTTTTTTTTTCGGGAATTGTCTAGGGATTGTGAACCCTGACACCTTTAACATCTTAAAAATATTTCTTAGCACTCACTGTCCTTATTTTTATTCAATTTCTGAACAAAAAATGAACTATGCTCATAAATTCCTCCATATTAGTGTTTCTAGATATTCCTTTCTAGGATCTTGTAATAATGGTAAGGCTATTCCAACCCTCTAGATGTTTTCTCATTTTTCCATGAAAAATGTGACCATTCATACTATCACAAATAAAAGCATTATATGTGATTTCATATTTTAACATTCTCTTATTTTTATTACATTCGTCTATGCTAATAATAGATATCAAGATAGAAGGACCCTCTGGAATGAGCTCACTCAACTTAGTAGCACTATTCAAAATCCTTGGTTCATAGTTGGGGACTTCAATGCCATTTTAGCCCATAGTGAGAAATTGCACCCTTCTCACTCCAATATTTCCTCTAGAGAATTTAAAATTTTCATTGAAATTAATAATCTCATTGAGGTAAATTTAACTAGTCCCAAATTTACCTGGTATAGATACCATTATAATAGGGTTTTTCCAGTAATCTCGATAGGGATTTTACTACTAATCAATCCCTGAAAAAATGGGACAATATTTCATGCATCACCCTACCGAATGTTACCTATGATCACCACCCTCTATTGATTAATTATCTCCATAATCTCATCAAACCTTGGATTCCTTTAAAATATAACAATGCCTGGTCCTCTCATCCTGACTATGTGAACATTATAAAAAACTAATGGGCTAATATGAATGATCATAAAGACCCTTTTGTTTGTCCTTTGAAATTGAAAAATATCAAGAAAGAATTAGAGAATTGGTGTAAAAATAAATCTAAATAAATAGATAATGAAATTACCCTACTTGAGAGTGAACTCACTCAAATTCAAAATAAAAATACATCCTCAAACTTCACCACCAATTACTAGCATGAAATCAACATTTCTTCTAAGCTGGTCATGTTACTTAGATTTAAGGATAACCTCAAAAAACAAATCTTTAAAACTATATGGATCAATTATGGAGATAAGAATAATAAGTTCTATAACTCTCTTCATAATGTTAGAAAGGATTTTAATCCTCTAGCCTATCTTATAAATTAGGGGCATTTTATTGACACTGATGAAGGTATTTCCATTTTTGTGGTCTCCTACTTCACTGATATCTTCAATGGTCCTAGCATTGATAGGGATATTCTCCATGATGTCATTATAACTATGGTGTCCAGAGACAACAACTCTTTACTTAATAACATCCCATTGGATCACGAAATAAAAGGAATTGTCTTTATCATCAACCCTAACAGTGCTCATGGACCTGATGGTTTTAATAAGGGGTTTTATCAAAAGCATTGGGATATTATTCATGACGATGTCTGTCGTTTGGTTAAAACATTCTTTTCGTGAGGCATTCTCCCTCATGGTTTAAACTCCAAATTTTTTACCCTTATTCCTAAAATGGAGAATTCTAATGAAATACATCTATTCAGAACCATTGCTCTCATAAATTCTCTCTTCAAAATTATCACTAAAATTCTTTCTAATATAATCACTTTCATCAGCAATAGAACTGTCTCTTGGAACCAATTTGGTTTTATAAAAGGAAGATCAATTCATGACTGCATTTTCCTTTCCTCTGAATCCACCTAACTTTTAAACAAAAAAAATCATGGTGGTAATTTTTCCATTAATCTTGACATTACAAAGGATTTTGACACCATTGATTGGAACTTTATTTTTAAGGTCCTTATGAATTTTGGTTTGAATGACACCTTTATCAACAGAATTAAATCTCATTTAACTCAGCTCATATTTCTATTATAATAAATGGTTCCCCTAGAGGATATTTCAAATGTTCAAAGGGGGTCAGGCATGGAGACCCTCTCTATGATATTATCTTCTCAATTTATGAAGACTATTGGAGTAGGTTACTCACTTAGTTTGTGGAGAAAGGAAAGATTAAACAGATCATTGACTCTAGAAACATGAAAGACCACTTGCATCTTCCATATGATTATGACATTATTTTGTTTCTTCAGGGGGAGAAAATAAACATTAATAACCTTAAAATCATTCTCAATCACTATGAAGTGGGGTCTGGTCACCATGTCAGTTGACATAAATCTTTTATTTACTTTGGAAAGGGATATACCCCTAGAAGAAAATGTGACATTATTAGTAATTTGGGGATCAAAAAAGGTACTCTACCCTTCACTTATCTTTGATTCACTATCTTTTGGGGTAGTCCTAAGGCTATCTATTTTTTCCCATCATTGACCAAACCCTTTGACAAATCTCATCTTTGAAAGGTAAAAACCTCTCCATGGCGGGAAGAATTTTCCTTGTCAAATCTACCATTTTCTCCAAACTAGTCTACTCCATGATGATCTATAAATGGCTGACTGGTATTATAAAATTCATTAATGTGTCCATTAAAATTTTTGTCTTGACATGGATCACTCTTGAGAGAAAACTAGTTACGGTTCCTTGGTCCTCTTGTTTCAAACCAATGAAAAAGGTGGCATTGGCAAAAAAAATCAATAATTTTAATAAAACCCTTCATGCTAAGCTCACTTAGAACCTCATCCACAACAATTATCCTTCCATTGATTTTCTTAGGTCTCATTTCCTTGATAAATTAAGAAATAAAAATTTAAATTATTTAAACTCCTCTATCTGGCCCTCCATCAAGAATACTTTCGTCTCTGTTATGACCAACTCCAGATAGATGGCTAGAAAATATTCTAGATTAGCTTTTTGGCTTGATAACTAGACTGGTACTCCCCTTATCACTTTGGAACCTAATACTCAACTTCCAGACCATACTAATGATACCGTCAAGGAAATTTTACAAATGTAATATCCTTGCTTACCTGACAATATAAGTCATGTTGTTGATAGTTATCCCTTCACTATTACCGAGGATATTCTAATATGGGAGCATACTTATAATGGTATGCATGACTCAAAAAGATTCTATGACCATTTATTCAACAATGTTGATAATAATTTATGCTAGTTAATTTTTTTAATAAATATTGGTTATGCCATCGAGATTCACTATCATTTGGTGTATTGCTCATGGTAGGCTTCCCACTGTTAACTATATACAATCTTTTGGGATTAATATCTGTTCACAATGTCATATGTGTAATTAGCATCGTGAGGATATTAATAACCTCTTACTTTCTTGTGATATGGAAACTGCCATCTGGCATTAATTGTTTTGATATTTTTGAGTATAGATGGATGCCTTATAGCTCTCTAACATCTCAGATGCACAGATGTGTGGACTTACCCCACTCCCCGCAAATCAGGAATCTCTTTATTTCAGCCACAACGGAGCTTATACATGTGATCTGGTATGGCAGAAATAATTTTATTTATACCAATAACTCTTTTAAGGTTAATTCAGGTAAAACGAGAATTCTCATTACTATTCTATAGGCTGCTCTACTTCAGAAGGATCATTGCAAAAACTCAGTTAGAGATCTTGGGATTCTCAGATTCATTGGCGTAGATGGGAGTTACCCTCGACCTAAATACACCATGGAAGTATTTTGGAAAGCTCCACCTCCGTGATGGATTAAAATAAATGTTTATGGGGGATTATAAAGGCAACCCAGGCCCCACGGGATGTGGTGCCACCTTCAGAAACCATTTGGACCAGGTTCTATGCTATTTCTATGGCTCCTACGGCTTCGCTTCTTCCCTAAAAGCTGATATGATGAGTGTGATTCATGCTACATCTTTTGTCAAGATGCATAACTAGAACAATATATGGATCAAGAGTGACTCAACTATAATATTCCAGGCCATTTGGAATGGCGTCATTCACCTAGCTTGGACTCTCACCCCCACTAGATGGACTATTTTCACTCTCTATCCGATATCAACTTCATTTCTACCTATACCTACCAGGAAGTAAACAAGCTTGCTGATTGACTTACCAACATGGGAGTTAATCACAAGGTATCTTGGAGGGATGACCTTCCTCCAGAGTTACTCCCTCTTTATGTAAGGGATGTTCACAAAATTCCCTATTTTAGACTCATGAAATCCTCTCTTGTTCTTTCCTTTATAATAAATTTTGTGTTTTGGTCTTTGACCAGAACACCACATCTCTAAAAAAAAGAAAAAATCCTGATGAATTGAAAAAAAATGTAATATATTCATATTTTGGATTATTATGGATGTGACATACACATACAATAAAATTAATTCATGTGCTATTGAAATTTTTTAGTCCTTATCATATTATTTTTAACCTTAATTACTCGATTTAACCTTTACCATGGTAACAAAAATTATTAAGGTCATTATCCATATATTCCCAAAATAAAAGGGTGATATTTACCAAATTTGGACCCACTAATTAAAAATATAATTTTTTTTTTCAAAATAAAATTCATATATGTGGCATAATTTAATTTAATATTTCATAGGAAAAATGTGATAGAAAAAGGGGTTTTATGGAAAATTCCATTTTTTGTAAAAACTCATTTTTACAACAAATCCAATTCTAAAATAAAATAAAAAGACAATTATTTGATTAGTTTTAATAAAAATGAACTAATGAAAATTTAAAACTAATCCAAAATATAATATGAATTTCTAAACACTATAAAATAAAATACATTTTTCTTTAAAAGTCAAAATTTTTCACTATTCATTGAAAAATAAACATTTCATAAAATTATGAAAATTTAAACATACGATAAATATGATATGATGATATCAAAATTTAGTTTCATTTTATTATACAACTTTTATAAATTTTTCTAAATATTTAATTATAATATTTTCTTACAAAAATCAACAAAAATCATTTTTAAAGAATAAAATGAATTTACTAAAAAAAATTACCTCATTTCATAAGAATTATTCATTACAATTTTATTCAGTAGTAATAATATATATTTTATAATTTGGTTATACCTATTCATACCCTCCAATTAAACAACTATGTTTTAATAACCATATTTAAATAATAATATTTCATGGTTGTTTAAGGTCAGTGTTTCATATTGTATACTATATAAAACCTAATGCTATTATTTTAAAAATCAAGGGATTTTAAATTATCTCAATCTGAATATATTTCCTATTCAAAATTTCAACTTAATCTCATAAATTAATGGTTTGAAATTTTAAAAAAATTATGTTGAAATCCCACATTGTAAATCACTTAATACAACATCCACTTGAAAATAAGGAAAGAGAAAGGCGAAGGTCATCTAAAATAACAAATACTAGGTTTCCAAATAGGAGAAAATTATTAGGAAGTGAAAATATGTACATGGAAGAAAATATTTATTTCCAAAAAATGAGGGAGAGTGACCAAGATCATTGACCACAATAAGGAAAATTATCAAGAGAAAGCTACAGACCATAAAACTATAAACAAAAGAGATGTGGAAAAGACCCAAAATTCCTCAAAAATTTATAAAATATGATAATTTTTTTTCAAGATACTTTACCTCGAGTTAAGGAATTATTTTACTGTCTAGGCTAATATCATAATAAAATATACTTACTTAACAAGTATATTTTCATCGTTTATTAAATTTCCTCTATAATGTCACAGTTTTTTCCCAAATGATGAGTATTAAATATGAATTTTTCATTCATGTAGAACTAAAATTAACTTATTGTGGATTTTATAAACCCAAAAATGGAAAAATAATATTTCTTATATCTTTATAAAATTTCTAAAAAAATATTTAAAGAAAGATGATTCCCAAAATGAATAAACTTTAATGTAAAAAAATTAATCTTTAATAATAATTTATTTGACAATGAGACACAAAGTTCGTTATAGATCATATGATAAATAAATGAACATTTTTTTTTCAAAATATTAACAACCATGCCTAAATCCAATAATCAGTAAGATTTTATCACATAGTTTTTGATATTTATTAATCTTTAATGAACATTAGTTACTCATAAATTAATATACCCAATAATATATATTCCCTAATAATATAATATTCAAAAATGTAATTCATTTTAATAAAAAACATATATCCTCAAATAGTGTAATTAGAATCATATTTTAATCAAGAAGATAATTTATCCTTTATTCCTTAAATAAAATATCACAATATTCTCTTTACCTTAATCATATAATGTTCCTAAAATCTTGGAATTGTTTTGAAATAACATTTATCACGTAATAACAAAATTACAATTTATTCTCATTGTTATCTATTTGATAATGAATATATTCCTAAAATCATAATAATACTCATATGAAAACTTGTTTAAGTACAGAAAACAATGTTATACTAAATAGAAAATCATGTAGGTCTATGGTGGGTGCTGCAACATTGTCCCCATTTAGTTGTGGGATCAAATTCCATGAACTTCTTAGAAGTTATAGTTTATCAATCAACCTATAGGATGTCCTTTTTATAATTCTATAAAATAATTATAAAATTCACATAAACATGAATAATGTCTTCAAACATAACATTAGTCATAAAATATTATGTAAACTATAATTTTTATCAATATATTAAAACATATGTCCACACAATTTAATTTTAGTGTTACTCAATTAGAATTTCTCATATGTTTTACTTAATGCTTACATATAGCTTGAAAAACAATAAAGTGTCTACAAATGTCTCTAAATATAGTCCCACCACATACAAAATAAAAATTTTATTAATTCTATTAATCTTGTGATCAATATTAAATATGACACTACATTATAACCCTAAAATCCCTATATGTAGACCCTTTAATTATTTAAAATTCATCATAATCCATAAAATATTATTTTCTAACTTATTCTATAATAAAAACTTCATTAAAACATGAATCATGTCTTAAGACTTAATAAAATCAAAAAATTAGCCAAGATATAATCTATATATTTCATATATCATGTTAAATTTCCTCATACTCATCTATAATGACATTATAAATTAATAAAAATGAATCTATATTGTCTTTATAATCACTTTATTGAGCCTCCCCTAGGAAAATGAACTTCATAATTCCCATACTCCCCCATATTTATAACATATCATTGGTACCTTGGTAAGAACATTATTCTCTATTATGGTGATAACTAATCTCTTCTTTTTTTCCTTGGTATATTATTTATTTATTCTATAATTTCCCACATAAAAAAATATTCTTGTTCATTTAAGACATTTTTTGTTGGGACTAAGTTAGCTGGAAGGATTTCAGTTACTAATATAATTTTATTTTCAATGTATTGTCTTTTAATTTCAACGAAGAAAGAAATAAATTCACTTGGTAAAAGGTGATCATTTGGATCACCATCCTGTTCAAGAAATCAGAAACACAAATCTTAATAAATTATAGCTATTTTAGAAGAAAGTTTTTTGTATAATATGATCATTGAGGCCACCTCAAGTCCATAAAGAATGTTATGATCGTATTGAAATAAGAAATTAGTGTCTGCATGGGTCTAATAAAAACATGAATATTATTTTCTATTTTTTATTTCACAAAATTAATAAGTTGTCTAAAAAAAATATTAAATATTTATAAAGGAAATGGGTAGAATCAATACTGTTAATCATATTTTAGTTTTGAAGTAAAATAAGTTAAATAACACTAGAAAGTTATGTAACTTTCCAACGCAAGTTCGATGATGCTATTTCGATCCTAAACAGATTCAAATTTATTAGGTAGTCGTTGAAGAAACCAATTTGGTTGATATTAATTTTTTGTGTTGTATTTTTTGTCAATACAGTTGATAGAATATCAATGTGACAATAATTAAAGACTAGTGTTCTGTTAGTGTAATGTTTTTGAGTAGTATTCATAAATTGGAAATTATCATTTATCTGGTTGAGTAGATTCATGTGAAGAAATATTTTAAGTATGAAAATTAAAAAGATGGTCTTAAGTTACAAGGCTTGTGAAATAGGTATTCACAATTTTTATAAAATTTGAAGAAAACCATATGATGTCGATTGAGAAATGAATGAAAAACTACTTAAAAGAATGAAGAAAAATATTATGTTCTTGAAAATTGCATGATGAATATTTTTAAATTAGAAGAATTGATATTTTGGATTAGATTCTTATGAAGAAATATTTCTTATATAATCCTATGAAAAAATTTTCCACAAAGGATGGGCATATAATCCCCTCATCACGCCCCTATATTTGCATAGGAAGAGAGGCGATGCACCATGATAAGAAAAAATGGGGGCAGATAGAAGCACTTGTAACAAGGCAGTGCCAAGAAAGGAGTAGTAGTCTAGTGAGCAATTCTAGACTGCTATCCATGAAACATGTATTATAAAGAATCCATAATATGTGTTTTTTTTAATGTGGGAACAAATTTCTATAGTGCTGCAATAATATCAACTATCTAATTGCTCGATCATATTATCCTTTACATCTGATTGTTTCTCTATGCTCCTCAATTGTGTGATATTCTAGATCAATTTATTCTAAACTATTCGATCAACACTCCATGTCATCGTCTCAAGTAGGCCATTTGACATTCTCATTTGGTGGGTAACACGATGTAGGATTATCTAAAGTCTGATCAAACCCATTTGTTCAACATGGTCTATAATTTTGAAAAAACCAAATAATTTCAATCTAATATGATTTTTTTGCATAAAATAAGTGAAGATCAGACTGAAGGAGGTTATCTTTTACCACAATCTCACCAAGTATTGTTGCTCACTGATTCCTCTATGAAACATCAAATAAAGCTCTAACTAAAATCTCTGGCCAATCATTATTTTTTTTGAAAATATTTGAATGATCAAAATAAAATGCTGCTTTGTTTGCATGATTTAAAATATTAACCAACTGAGGTATTTTTATATACAAAATATTGTTTTTTATTAACGATGATTATGAATTTCGTGGAATAGATGGTGCGTGCATGTCCAAAGATGATATATCGCGACCTATAAATAACAAAATGCACCAAGGTATTGTGTGTCTAGATACTATGACAGGTTCAAGCTTCTAAATAAATA
This sequence comes from Viscum album, assembly GCA_963277665.1. Taxonomy (NCBI): domain Eukaryota; kingdom Viridiplantae; phylum Streptophyta; class Magnoliopsida; order Santalales; family Viscaceae; genus Viscum; species Viscum album. The sequence goes on along the minus strand of OY728133.1, from coordinate 196,648,541 downwards.
GAGTTTCATTGATCTCATTTACTAAAGGAAGAGATCCATATAACTTCATTTTTGTAAAGAAGAAGAATTATGAGGTTCTCTTGATATAAGAACCAAGCACACTATAGTCTCATGACGAAAATTGTTTCTATAAAATCATTTAGGAAACATGATTCATTATGCAAGTATTAACTAGTTCCTTCACGTACTGTACACTTTTTTAACTTGATATAAATTATTGTATGATCAATGTGGAGATACAACATTTACTGGATAGATTGTGAGTTTTTCAAAACATATAGTGGGTGATTCATTGTTTTGTGAAAAATAATATCGTTTACATGGAATAATGTTTCACTCTTCCACATTCATGTTTTCATGCATGAGGTTAGTGTGAAGTACATGTATGGTTTGATCTATATGTGAATGTGTATTCATTAAGAAACAATAGTAGATTGTGTGGTGTTTTGAAAGTGTAGCACTCACAACAGAGAACCAAAGTAAAGTGCATATGCACATGATATTTCATACATGAGTATAAGAGAAAATATGTGCCTATTTGAATAATACACAGTTACATAAACATGAAATGAAAATAATAGCATGAATAATTTTAGGTTTTCACCTAGGTTTCTCAAGTGTTCAGTATGTGTATCGATCACATAATAGTAAAGAGGCAGTATTGTGGGTAGTGATCATCTCATGTATTGAATACAGTTGAATAGAATTTATTCAACGAGATGAGTTAATACACTGTTAAAAACTTCAAAAAATTTTAAGATACTTGAAAGAACACTATAATCAAAGGATTTATATGCATAGTGAGTATTATCATGAACATGAAACAATACTTATAAAAATAGAGAAAACCATGGATTCAATTTTAACATGAATGAAGCACATGAAATATACATTTCATGATAGTTGTCAATTGAGATTTTAGAGTTAAGAAGGAGAATTGTATTAGATGTCAACTTACAGAGTATTAAGAAATCCTCAGTTGTACATTTTGACATTATAGTGAGTTGAAGTGGAAGTGATAACTTCTAATAATTAAGAAGAGTATACTGAATCGAATTTCATAAAGAGTTTTTGATTATATACATTGGAAGTTGTTGAGTTTTATTTGAATTGAGAAATTATAGAATTGGTTTTCTTTAGTGGATCGGAGAGGAATACCAGTTTTGTGTTGCTGTGATAGCTTGAATATCTTGTGATCTTTATTATTATTATTGTGTTGTGTCTATTAAACAATGGTGGGATTCTAATATAAAGAAAACTAGTGGGATTCTAGTATAAAAAACACAGGATATATTCTTGTATAATTTGGAAAAGGTTCATACCTATCTATAATGGATTCAGGGTGATACCTGATAAACCCACATATAATTTCTGATTGATTTATAGTGTAGAATATATATCTCAGATAATCCTGAAAACAACAAGGATGTAGTCACTCACATTGGGGGTGAACCTTGTCAAAATACATTGTGTTTTACTTTATTTACTTTCTGTCTTGTATGTGGTATAATAGTGTTTTTAAGTAGGGAATATTCATTTAATATAATAAGTTTAGAGGTTGGAATTTAAAAGGGGTAAGAGAAGAGAAATGAAAATTGGAAAACACAAGTGTACACTGATTCACCCCCTCTCAGTGTACATGCATGATCCACTAGGAAGTTTAATTTGTATAAGAGCATAGGTTAAACCTCTGATTGGATATATCTTATTGACCCAGTTGTTTGTATCATACTTCTAATATGTTTAGATTTGAATTTGAAGAAGTAACCAAGTTTTTTCAAATGGATAACATAGTTACTATATCCGTCAGTTCCAACATGGAGGCTTCTCAAAAAACCATGAAGAGTAGATAGAAGAAAGAGGAAAGAAATATGAGAAATAATTTGTAGAAGGAAGAGGATACATCACAAATTATATGTAATCATAATTGTAGTCTATTAATATTTTCTATTAAACCAGTTCATAAAGATCCATTTTACGAGTATTGTTCAAGTGGTGATGAAGAAGAAGTTATTGAATCAATCATTGTTTTTTATTCAGAAATCAAAAATAATATGAATTATTTTCCAACTAATGATGTCACTTAAAAATTTAATTTATCAATAGACTATATGATTAAATTTTATTGTTTTAAAAGAAATATTAGGATATGGATCGTGCTTTGGTAAAGAAGTTTCAATGTTGTAAACTTCTCTCACAAATTATTTTTTACATAGACGAAACTATGTCACTTTGAAATGAAAAATTTACCTATATATAAGAACAATAAAAAATAAATTTTTGTGAGAAAGAAGTTATTGTGAATTTCCTTACTGAGATTATTCATACCCTTGAAGAATCTCATAAAGCCATCATGAATATTAAGTAATATTAGTTTGAAATCAAATACATTTATGATTTATTAGTCCAATTTGAAAAATTCAATGAATAATCTATATTACATTGAAATTAAAGACATTCATTGGTTGAAGATGATTTACAAAGGACTATTTATGATATGGATGTGACTGATATAGATTATACAGAACTGACCTGAGAATTAGAGGAACTACAAAAAACGTTTATGGATGTTAAGGAATCCCACCTAGAAGTTGAGAAAAATAGAATTAATGAGGTGAATAATTATATACTATAAGTAAGTCAAATTCTTGATAATCAAGTTCAAAAAATGAAATGTGAATGGAAAGACAAACTGGAAGCTGATAAAGATAATAAAATTTTCCTCAATAAAAGTGTATTGAAATTTAAGTCTATATGAAAAATATGAAGGATAAATAATTAAAGACTTTCAAAAAAGAATGTGAAGATATGGAAAAATCACAAGAAGACCATAAGAACTCTCTTTATCTGAAATACCTTGAGTTGGAGGTCAAGTTCAAAAATCTGGATAACAGACAAGCTAAATATTTATCAAATGATGAGATTGAATAAGCTTCCAAGAATAATTTTTAAACGTGTCTTACTCCTGACCAGACTCATTCAAGTTGCAATAAGATCATGAGAATATCTAAAGACAAATATATTACAAGATCATTAAAATAGGTAACCCTTAATCCAGAAGTTTCTATTTTACTATTATTAGTTCATCTACAAGTAAGGGTTCTAAAAGTTATTCTAATCAACCCTAGGTAAAAAAGACTAATGAAAAATCCATTATATCATCAAATGTGAATATGAAGAAATTTTTGAATTCTTGATCCCCCCAAAAAGATCATATTAAGAGTCCTATTATTCAATAGTAAAATGATAAAAAATCTATATAAGTTGTAGCATATAAGAATAATTCAAGATTTTTTTACCATTGTTGGTGATGTTTGAAATTCAGGAATCGAGCTACTAATTGTTGGCATACATTATCTATTCAGGATAATTACAAGAGGCCATCATTATGAGGGAGAAGATCTGATGTAAAAATAATTTCTTCAAACTTGAAGCATAATTCACATATAAAGGAAAATCTATCTATCATGAATATATTTGATTATCTTAAATACTTCTATGATTATTTCAATAAGAGTGTTCACAAATATAATGAGTAATGCTATGTCCCAACTATTCACTATGCATATACTAATATGAAGACAAGACCACAACAAATGAAGAGAAAAAAAATCTAAAAAGTATTCCTTGGGATTTTAGAAGGAGAAGAGAGTTATGAAAATTGTGATGAAATCTAGAAAAATTAAGATATATGAGATGTATGTCAGATAAATGAAAAGATTATTCTTATTTTGAAGAAAATTCCACATAATGGATCTTTGTAGACAATTCATAAACACCAATTCTAGTTGAAGAAAGATGAAGAAGAAAAATAAATCAATCATTGAATGAAATAACATGATTGATTTGGTTCTTGATAATCAAGATAAAAATTCAAATTTCATGAGGGGTTTTCAAAAAGGGATAATACTATGATTGATGGAGATTTTTTTTGAAGGTGCAGAATGTCAGGATATATTGATTATAAATATATGACATAGTTTCCTGAACAAATATAACTAGTGAATAAACAAGGAGAAGTAATAATGGATTCAAATGTTATAAATTCTACTGTGATGAAGGAGTCAACACACATGAATATGTTTGAGCATATACTAAAAGAATGATTAGTTATATGGACTTAATAGCTAGAATTTTCTATAATGTAGGAGTAGGAAATGAAGAATGAAAGTTCAATACATGCTAATTTGAAAAATACTAATCTTTAAAAAGTGAAAGCTAAAAGAAATCAATAATTCCATACTATACTTAAAATATAAAATTTTAAATTCACAGAATGAGAAATCATGATGTGTTTTCACAAATCAAGAGAATAATTGAAAATATTTTTTGGGTTGAGAGATAAATCTCATCTCTGTTTCTCTAACTAAAAATCATTAAAGAAACACCATATTCTCGTATATGATTTATGTTAGTTTCTTGATATTTTGGGAATTAAAGGTGATGTATATATTCACGGGGAGTCATGAAGATATGAGTGATGTTAAAATATTATATAGTATTCCTGACGTAATCCATCATAGGGTTCTTTATTTAAATTGCTATTAAAATTTTTCTTGAATATTATTCTTGCAGAATTTCATTCATGATGAAGAACATGGCTGAAGCTTGTCCATCTAGGGGAGAAAAGTATAATGACTACTGTAGTTGAATATATCAACTAGTATCATTTAATATTTTAAGTTCATGTAATGGATTTATTTTATAATTTCAAATTATAAAATTTTAGAATTTCAAATTTTTGAATTTGATGCTTATCATTAAAGAGGTATGCTTTTCTATCTGTATATGAATAATAATTTTGAGTTAGAAGAAGAGAAACTAATAACTGGATGAAAAAATCAAAATTGATTGATAAAGGGTAAATACATTATTTTAGTGGAAATATTTTAATCTATTTTTCAAGATGAATGGTGGATATTATCTGAGTATCCTTTGAAAAACTCTTACAAGAATGTTATACTATTGGCATCACATTATGAGAAATTTATTGACAACTATGTTATATAGATTGATCAATCCTATTTTCTACACCGGGTTAGTCCATGTTTACATAGATCTAATTAATTAATGACTCATTAATTTAAGAATGGTGATGCTTTCTTTTTCTCAAGAAGATCAAATTAATATCTCACATGTAGTATCTATTATAAAATGAGGATATTGAAAAAGAACAAAAAATATTCTTGGTTGTTATAGAATGAGATATGCTGTATCCTTTACCATATATATATATCATTGGATTTATTTTCAAGTAAGGGGGATAAAAAGATATTGACATTGAATGTGAAATGGGTATTGACAAGAAATCCAAACGGGGAGATTGAAGAACCCAATTTGGTTGAATTTAATATTCTGTGTTGAAACTATTATAAATATAGTTGATTAAAAGTCAATGTGATAATAATTAAAGGCTGGTGTTATGTTAGTGAAATGTTCCTGAGAATTATTTATAAATTGTAAAATATCATCTAATTGATTATGTTCTTTTAAGTGAATAAATATTTTAAGTGTCACGATTACAGATCTAGTGTTAAGTTCACTGAATTGTGAAAATAAGGATGCACATTTTTTATCACACTTGTACAAGACTATATGTTGTAGATTGAAAAATGAATAAGGGACATGTTTAAATAAAGAATAAAAATATAATGTTCATGAAAATTTCTTGATGAAAATTTTTATAAATAAAGATTCGATATTTTGGATTAGATTCTTATGAAGAGAAAATTTTAAAATAATTACATAAAAAAATTGACCATAAACGTTAAGAATACAAACCCCTTATAATGACCCTATAAGAGAATAGGAAGAGAGGAGAGACATCGTGCTATTAAAAAAAGGGGGAGGATAAAACATTTAGCATGGGGTGGAGCTAAGAAGGAATTAGCGGACTAGTGAAAAAATCAGGACTTATACCGACACAACTTATATTATAATAAAGATGAAATATGGTAGTGGTTTCGATGTAGGAAAACCTTTCTATAGTGAAGAAATAATATCAATCATCCGACCGCTTGATCATATTATACAAGCCATCTGATCCTTTCACTAAACTCTAAACCATGCAATTTTCTTGATCGATTTATTTTAAAGCCTTCGATCAACACTCCACATTATCATATCAAACAAGAAATTAGTGGTGCTCAATTCATCAGTAACATCGTGATGCATCATTTAAAGCATCATCCAAGCCATCATTTATCATGGTTTGTCATTCTAAAAAAAATGAAAAAGATCAATCTAATATTAAAATATGTTTTCATATAATAAATGAAGATGAAACTAAATGATCTTATCTTCTACCTTGATCTCACCACGGATCACTGGTTGACGATTCCTCCATAAAACATCTTCCAAATCTCGAACCAAGATCTCTGGTAATTGTTTCAATTTTTTTCTGAATATATTATTATGATCGAAATAAATTTTTTATTTGTCCTCATTATTTAAAATATAAACAAACTGAGGCATTATTCTGCATAGAAGATTGAGTTTTTGATAATGGTTATTATCAAAGTCACAAAACAAAGTGTATGATCTTTCCCTAAATTGGTGGATCACCACCTAGAAATACTAGAATGCACCATGGTAGTGTGTGTGTTAAGATAATATGATTGGTTCACACTTGTTGAGAAATTGAGTGTCTCTGATCTCATTATCTAATGAAAGAGATCTACATAACTTCATTTGAGTGAAGACGAATAATTTTACGATCATCTTGATATGTGAACCATGAATTCAAGAGTCTCTCTAAGAAACTTTTTTATGGAAAATCATTCAATAAATTAGATTATTTATGCACCTATTGATTCATTATGGTCGGTAGTGTAAACTGTTTTTATATTAAATAAATTGTTGTATGATTAAATTGGAGTTACCAAACTCACTGGAAAAATTGTGAGTTGTGCGTAAAATATTATGGGTGATTCACAATATTGTGAAAAATAATACCATGTACATGGTATTAAATTTCACTCTCCCATATTCAGGTTTGCACATAGGAGGTCAGGGGGAAGTACATGAATGGTTTTATCTATATGTGATTGCACATGCATTAAGAAACAATAGTAGATGGTGTGGTGTTTTGATAGTGTAGCGCTCATGAGGTAGAAACAAGGTAAAGTGAAAATTTACATGATATAGAATGAATGAGTATAAGAGACAATATGCATATATTTGAATAATACATTGTTATATACACTCTAAATGAAAATAATAGCATGAATGATTGTGTTCTTTTCACCTATGTTGAGAAAGTGTTCAGTATGTGCATGCATCATATAATAGTAAAGAGGAAGTATTCTAGGAAGTGAGAATCTCATGTACTAAAGGCAGCAGAATAGTATACAAACATATAAATGAGTGCATAAACTATTAATAATTTCAACCATTTATAAGATACTTGAAGGACCAGTTAAGAGATAGTTTGTGATATATTTTTTCATGATGTTAGTGCATTAAAATAAAACGTCTTTTATTTATATTATAATACCTATTAGGTGTTCTAATTTATAAGATAACAATTTTTGTTCATGTGGAAAAAACACTACAATCAAGAGAAGTATATGCATAGTGTGCATTCTTATGCACATGAAACAATTCTCTTAAAAATAAATAATACCATTTATTGATTATTTACATGCATGAAGCACAAGAAATATATATTTCATGATAAGTGTGAATTTATTTTTTGAGAGTTAAGATAAAGCATTATATTTGAAGTCAACTAATAGAGTGTTGAGAAATCTTCCATTGTACATTTTGATATTGTAGTGAGTTGAAGTGAAAGTGATAACTTTTACTAATTAAGAAGATTATAATGAACCAACTTTAACACAATGTTATTTATTATATTTTTTGGCATTCATTGAGTTTCAGTTTAAGTGAGAAAGTGAAGAATTAGTTTACTTTAGTGGCTCTAAGAGGAAGATCATTTTTTTATTTTATTGGTAGTTTCAATATCTTGTGATATTACTTATTATGTTTGTGTTGTGTTTATGAAATACCGGTGGGATTATAGTATCATGAACACTGGTGGGATTTCAGTATGAAGATAAATGGGGGGATGCTAGTATAATTTTAAAAATGGTTTATACCTATCCAAAAAGTTTTCCGGGTGATACCTGACAAAACCACCTATAATTTTGGATTGATTCATAGTGGAGAATTCGTGTCTCTGATCATACTGAACATAATAACAATGTAGTCACTCACATTTGGGAAAAAGAATTTAAAAATACCATTTGATTTACTTAATTTACTTTTGATCTTGCATGTGGTATAATTGTGTTTTTAAACTAAGAAGATTCATTCACTCTGACAAGTGCAGAGGTTATAATTGGAAAGTTATAAGAGTAGAGAAAATAAATTTTTAAAAAATTGTGTACACCGATTCACCCCTTCTAAGTGTACCTACATGATCTACTGGGAACTTCAATTTATATCATATCATAAATTACACTTCTGATTGTATCTATCCTATCGACCTATTTTTTTATCAGACTTATATGAAGTGAAGATTTGAATTTGAAGAAGTAACAAAGTTATCTCAATTGAATAATTTAGTTCCTATATCTCTCAGTTCTAATACGTATGATTCTGAAAAAAACCATGAATAATAGGTAGAATTAATATGAAAGAAATATGAGAAATAATTCGAAGAAGAAAGAGGATACATTAAAAAATAGATTTAACCATTATGGAAATATATCAATAGTTTCTGTAAATCAGTTGCCAAAGATTATTTTGATTAGTATTGATCAATAGAGTATGGAGAAGAAGTTATTGAATCACTTAGTTATTTTTATTCATAAATAAAAAATTATCTAAATAATGTTCCTTCTAAATCTGTCCCTTACATATTTGACTTTATCTGGTGACTATATGATGAAAATTCACAGCTTGAAAAGGTATCTAAGGAGTTACCACATTCACTGGACATATTTTTATTTGTGTATAAAATATTGTGTGTGCTTAAATATTCATAATAAAAGAATATCATGTACATGGAATAATATTTCACTCTTCCTTATTTAGGTTTTCATGCACGAGGTCAGTGTGAAGTACATGAATGGTTTGATCCATATGTAAATGTTTATTCATTAAGAAACAATAGTATATAGTGTGGTGATTTGAATGTGTAGCGCTCATGAGGTAGAAAAATATTAAAGTGCATATTCACATGAGCTTTCATAGATGAATATAAGAGATATTATGCATGTATTTTAATAATACATTGTTATATACATATATCATGTAAATAATTTGATGAATCATTATGTGTTTTTACCTATGTTGAACATGTATTTAGTATGTTCATGCATCACATAATAGTAAAGAGGTGGTATTTTGGGAAGTAATCTTCTCATATATTGAAGGTAGTATAATAGTAAACACACATCCAGATGATTGTATACACTATTAATAATTTCAAACAGTGATAAGATACATGAAAGAAAAATCAGGAGATGCTTTTTGATATATATGTGAATGAAGGTAGTGTTATTCATTAATATGATGCGGATTTATGTTGGAATACATGTGAGGTGTTCAAATTTATAAGAGAATGTTTTTGTGCATGTGGGAAAAAACACTATAATCATAAGATGTAGATGCATAATGTGTATTTTTATGAAAATGAATAAATGATTTTAAAAATATAGATTTCCATGAATTTATTTTTTACATGCCTAAGGCACATGAAGTATACGTTTCATGATATCTGTGAATTGAGTTTTTGAGAGTTAAGATGGTTCATTATATTAAAAGTCAACATGCAGTGTATTGATGAATCGTTAGTTCTACATTATGATATTATAGTGAGTTCAAGTGGAAGTTATAAATTCTACTAATTGAGAAGATTATACTAAAATAACATTCATGAAATGTTATTGATTATATTTATTTACATTTATTGAGTTTATGTTTATGTGAGAAAATGTAGAATCAGTTTACTTCAGTGACTTGAATAGGAATATTAATTTTGTGTTTTAGTGGTAGATTGAATATATTGTGATATTACATATTATGTTTGTGTTGTGTATGTGAAAAAATAGAGGGATTATATTATACAGAACAGAGGTGGGATTCCAGTATAAATAAAACTGGTGGGATGCTAGTGGGATTTGGGAAAAGGTTCATACCTATCCACAATGGTTTTAGGGTGATACTTGACCAACCCACATGTATTTTTTGAATGAATCATAGTGGAGAATTTGTATATCTGATCATATCTAACAAAAAAAGGACATAGTAACTCACATATGTACTTAATTTACGTTTTGTCTTTAATTTGGTATAATTTTTTTTGTAAATAAGGAAGTATCATATACCATGACAAGTGTATAGGTTAGAATTAAAAAGGGGTAAGATAAGGAAAAATAAAATTAGTAAAAACTAGTGTACACTAATTCAAGGCCCTCTTAGTGTACCTACATGATCCACTGAGCAATTTAGTCATGATATGAGAAATATATTGTAGATGAATGAAGTTTCTATAGATGAATATTTTCGATCTCATTTCATTGGTGTGAGATCACCAAACACTAATTATTTTAAAGGATTTTAAGGTTGATTGGATCATGAGAAAAAAAATATGCTTGTTTTTTGTAATAAAAATAAAGGACAAGAAAACAAATATTTACATAAAGAAATTAGTATGTATTATAATCATAAAAGGAATGATATTCCTAAAGTAAATGTTGTTGGGATTGCTTTATCAGATTCAGTGTGCCATTGATCATCCGGGTAATCCTAACACAGATAATTTTATATAGTGATCACTTAAAAATATCATTAGAGGATGAAAAGGTTTTTTAATAATACCATTTGGAGTTATTGGGACCAATGAAAAAGAAAATAAAATGATGTTGTTGGGGATGATGAAAAATGAAATTGGTGATCAACCAATAATGTAATCAATCATTTTTCATCTAGATGAATAGTTTTATATCTTTAAATTTGGTTTAGATGAAAATAAGACTTTATTAATTAACAAGTGTGTCAAGATAAAGAATAAATATGATATTTTTTAAATTTGTTCAAGTCGATCAAACTGGCACTAACAATGATTATTAGAGTGAAGTATATATTGATTCATTAGATAAAGGCTGACACCTATAAAATCCATCTAACACTGGACACCAAAATATGAAGGACTATTGGTCTAAGGAAAATAAGAAAATAATAAATTCTTAAATTAGTTTTAAAATTATTTTAATGGGAGTTTTTAGCCGATGATGAAGTGCTGTAGGGAAGGTAATGGAATATTTAAAATTTATGATGATGTTTTTAGAAGAATGTTTTGAATGTTTGTTTTTATCAGTTGGTATGAAGGATCACAATTGATAATGACTTTGTAGTTATTTGAGATAATAATAATGATAATTAATATGTTTTTTTTTTCAATTCATGTTGGGAAATATAATGTAGAATATGTTTCTAGAAATATGTCTTCATTGTAATGGGGAAATATTTATGATAGTTTAGATCAGACCAAACAATGTTTAGAAAATATGAAGTGAGATATAGGTGTGTTATGATTTGAAAAGGTTCAAGAGAAATGAAGGAGAGTCAATAAGAATTTAAGAAGTTAAAAAAGTATCTAAAATTCCATGGGTATTGTAGATTTATGAAATTCAGTTGAGTTAGAATGTTTTTCAGAATCCCAACAAAACCATTTATGGGTCACGTATAAAAAGTGGAAGTACTTTATACTCTTTGACATAGATGTACTATTGAAGAGATAAGGAAATGTGATGAATGTTTTTGGATAGAAATAGTTTATTTGTCATGAATTTTTGAGGATGTTTTCTAGATAGTAGAAGAGAAGAAGAAGAGACAAGATCATAATCATTGTTTCTGGAATTGAAAAAGATATCAGACTATGATTTATTGAATGAGGCAGAAGTTGTTCAGAATTTTTTTAGTAGTATTCTGTCAGAGTTATTTTATTAGACTAAAAAAATCTCAATATGGAATCTGACTGAGTATCGTTACGACATATAGGGAAGGTATTTCTTACTACTGGATATGAATGTGAAATTTTTTTTTGAATATTATATTTGTTAAAGTTAACATGGTAACACAATAACAAGTTTCTTAACTTGTTACACAAAATTTTATGACATCATTTTATGCTACATGAAGAACATGCACTATTGTATTGAGTATAGTTCAGTACATGTGTAATGGTATATCCTACTTGTTATATCCACAAAAAGGATTATTTTTAATGGATTGCATCATATTGGATTATTTAAAAACCATAACAAGTATATAACTACTCTTGTTGAGTTGTGAACCTTGTAAATTATTATATATATATAGATTTGTGATTGTATTATTTTTAGTGAAAGTGATAACTCTTTAATCGGTTACAAATGTGTTTTCATAAACAATTAAACTTTATTGAAAAATATATCACTAATTCATCCCCTCCAACAATCAGTGAAACCTGATCTTGAGTGGGAAATTAAAATTGGTATCAGAGCCAAAGGTTACCTTCATATTCACTTTCATAATGTTTTTAAGATAATTTGTGATGAAAAATTTTAATTTTGTAAATAGTAAAGGGATTCAAATCTTCGAGGGTAGGAACTATCATATCTGGAAAGATAGAATGTTACATTATATTAAATCTCTTGGGTATTATGTTCTTGAAGCTGAAACAAATGGTTTTCCTCATATTGATGAAAAATTTCATCTCACATCTGTTGATAAGAAAAATATTGATAACGATGGATTATCTAATAATTATTTACTTTCATCACTTTTTTAAAGTGAGTTTCTAAGTGTGAAGGATTTTCCAATTACCAATGGTATCTTGGAAAAACTGATAAAAATTGTGCAGGAAATGAAAAACTGAAGAAGTAAATGTTAGAAATCGTGTGGCTGAAGTATGATGATCTCAATATAGGTGAGTATAAATTCATTAGTAAATTATTTACTAGGATAAATGATATTGTTAGTACAATCATATGTCTTTGTGAGAGGTTGGAATAATATACTATTTTTGAAAAGATCTTCAGAATTCTTCCCGACATGTTTGATGCCAATGTTTTCTCATTAGAAGATAAAGACATAGAAAAATTATCTCTAGATGATCTTCACATTACTCTCATTACTTATGAAATGATAAGGGAGAATGTTATGAAACGAAAAAACAAAATTTGATCATGAAATGTATTTCAAGGATTCTAAGAAAGAAAATATTAATAAGATTACTGAATAAGATGAGGATTGTGATTCTAATTCTAAAAATGATGTATGTAAAAATATTGATAAATTTTTACCCCCATTTTCAAAAAATTTAAAATGATGTATCAGTAAATTTAAAGGGAAACATCCCTTGAAATGTTTTGAATTTAATGAAATTTGACCCACTATGGATAATTTTTCTCAAAAAAAGAAAGAAATAATTAGATAGTGATGAAGATGAAATAAGGATAAGAAGACTATGGATGAAATAGGGAGATAGGGCTAAATATTATTCCAAAGGAAGAGATAAAAAATTCTTCAAATCCAAAAGGGGAAGTATCATAACTAAAGATGATGATGAATAAGGTAGTGATTATGAATATAAAAAAACTATTGATAAGGATAGAGAAATTTTTTTATTGAAACTATAATCAATGAATAATTTATAAGTATAAATTTTAAAGAAGAAGAAACACAATTAGAGTTTTTGGTTAAAGTATAATTGGAGGAATTCCTGTGAAAGTTTTGGAGTCCTGAGAATGAAACCCAGAAGATGAAAAATATAAACTACTCAAAAAAAATCATGAATGTTTTTGTGATAAGAAATTCAAGGTTCTAGAAGAGTTTTATGATTTGAATAAATGTATTGAAAAAGAAAAGAATATTAACAAACATTTGGAAGTTAATCTGAAGAAAAAAAGAAGAATATTTGGAAATTTTCCAACAAATCTTTTTTAAATATGAACAGTGGTATATAGGTTTCAGTAATTCTATCTTTGAAGTTGGTGAATGTTCTGAAAGGGTAAACCTGAGAAGGATAAAAAATTACCTTCAAAGTTTGAGAACAAATTAATAATTGTGTTTAATAATAAGATATCTTGGAGTGTTGTGTATGTGTCAAAGACCATCAAAGTGGTGAAGTCAGAATTATATAATAATTATGATTCCAATAAATTATTTTTATTACTTCTAGTTTAAATAAAGATAAAAGGAAAACTGAGTTAAAAATAATGATTATGGATAACAACAGAAATGTTGGTGGTCAAGAATGTTCTGATAAGAAAGATAAAAAGGTTGTGGAGAAACAATCTAAGATGTTTGGTTAGTATGGATGTTTTGGGGGAAAATATTCTTTATATGGATACTATTGGTATTTTGGTGGATTTATACATAAAAAAATATGTTTATGTTTGATCAACAAAATTATAATTATTCCATGAATTACAAAAGGAAAAGTATGAAGGGGATTTTATCACCTCAAAGGAAGAAGTCTAAGAAGTATTCTTTAAAGAAACCTAATATGGTTAGTGTGAAAATTGAAAACGGGGTCCAACCATTGGAATCCATTTTTGAGAGATGTTAAAACCAGGAAATCTCATACAAGGATGTCTTTTTTTGTTACCATAATAACAAAAGATTTTAACAATTCATATATTCTAGATGTTAAAAAATATAAAGGGAATGAAAAGGATCATATTATTGAAACTACTCTCAAATATATAAAATGATAACAAACTTGTGTCATGGAAAATGTGTGTTCATCTCATATGACAGGAGACTTAAATTTTTTGAGGAACATGAATGACTTCAAATAAGAAACAACGATATTCGACAATGCTAAATCTATTATAATCAAAGGTGTTGGATCATCCATCAGTGTGTAAGAAAAGAGGAAATTCAAGAAATATATCTATATTAATGGGACGAAACAAAAATTAAAAAGTTTTTAATAAATTTTTCATTAAGGAATCAATGTTGTTTTTAGAAAATATGGGTTTTTTGTGAAAATAGATGGAGGTTGAAAGATTATTACAAGAGGAAAATGTTCAAAAAGGCACATGTTCCAAGTTCGTAATGTTCAAAAATATTATTAACTGAGCATGATATAAGAAAATCAGTTATATCATAAATGGTGGGGACACATATATCTAAGAAACATGAGTAAGTTATCATAGTGAGATAATGTCCGTGTAATTTCTAATATGTTAAGAATAAGGTATTGGTGTTTCAACATTTTCTAGAAAATAAAGATTACTAATTCTGGGCTTATGAATGTTTATATTTTTTTAAAAAGACCCCTTTAACATATTCATTTCAATATCTATGGGCCAATGAGAAATGAATCAACTCATGGAGATAAGTACTCCATTACTTTAATTGATTAAATTACTCACATTACTTGTCTTATGTGTATGAAACACAAGTTAGATGCTCTATAAATGTTTAAAAGCATAAATAGGAATTCTGAGAAGGAATATGAGTATTCAATGAAGACGTTGAGAATTAAAAATGAAGGTGAATAAAAAATTAATATTTTAAATGTTATATTTGGAAGCATTGAATTCAACATGAGTTCATCACACCTTACTCTCCTTAAAAAAATGGTGTTTCTAAAAGGAAAAATATATTTCTAGTTGAAATGGGACATATAATGTTACTTGAACATGGACTTTCTCATTAATTTTTGAGGCAATCCATGAGAAGTGATGTGTATATTAAAAATTAATATTACTATAGTCCAAGTTCATATATTAATACATATGAAATATTTTATAGCATAACTCAATGTTTGAATCACTTAAGAGTTTTTTAGAGTCTATGTATCATAATGAATATAGGTGGGAACATTGTAAAGCTTGAAAAGAGAAGTGAAGATGGAATTTTTCATAGTTATTCTTTAGAAAGAAGATGATAGAAAAGTTTTATCAAATAATTAGGAATATTAGTCGAATTTATTGATATGGAAGTTTTTGAAAAGGCCAAGGAATATAAAAAGACTCATGTAGATTAGGAAGACAAATAGGATGTAAGAACTTTTATTAATAATTTTGATAATGATTTTGAAAATGGTGTTCCTACTTAAGGAAGAAGAATAAAAATCAGCTATTTCTAGTGATGAGGAAGAATAAAAAAATATCATCTTCAAATGAGGAAGCATGTGGATGCACAAAATATAATTGGTGATCAAAATCAAAAGTTTCAAATAATAAGAACACAAATATTGTTTTCTCATAATTATTTGAATTCAAATTTTTTTCTGAATATGTGACTAAATATTTTCATAATTCAAAATAGGTTTTAGAATATGAATGAAGATATGGATCAAATAGAAAATAATGATACATGGAAAATAATACCTAATCCAATAGAAAAAAATGTTATTTGTACAAAACATTTTCTAGAACTAGCTAAATGTGAATGGTTAAGTGATAAGAAACAAATCACGATTAGTGTGCATAGGTTTCTCAAAAATTGGAGACACTAATTTTGATTAATATTTTTCTCTGATGGAGACATTAGAAAAAATTATAATATTTAATTTTATAGATTCTAAATGAAGTTGATTTTTTTCAGATGGATGTAAAATCAACAATTTTATACAGTGATATTTATGAGGAATTTTATATGGAACAAGAATGTGGATTTTTTGGTATGGATTAATTTCATGTGTGAAATAAGAAGAAAGCATTGAATGGGATTATAAATTCTCTAAGGGAATGATATTTTAAATTATATACCTACTTAAGAAATATTAGTTTTAATAAAATAAGGGTTGATATTAATATGTACATTAACAAAAGTCAAGGGTTTTCCCTCTTCATAATTTTTTATGTTGAAGAAATTATCTTTGATGGGAATAATGGAAGAATTTTTTATTTTTTTAAATAAATGATTTTTTATATTTATTTATTGGGATAAATTGAATACTTTCTTGGGATAAAAATAATATAAAATTATAAACACATATTTATTTACCATGAAAACTATAATAGGGAAATTGTTAAAAATTTCATCATTTAAAAGTCGAAATTAGTTTCTACACTGATTTTAGTGGGAAAATAGTTTTCTAAAGATAAATAAGGAAAGTAAGTTGATCCTAGAGAGTTTTTAAAGTTGATGGGAAATTTTTTTGGTATTTTATTCCCTCAAGATAGGAAATGTGAAATGATGTTACCTTATGTGAAATATTTCAGAGTACTCTAAAAGAATCACATATATTGGATAGAATAATAATTATTAGATATATCAAAGTAAAATTTTTTGTTGGAATTTGGTATTAAAGATTATAAATTATTTACATGTTTGGGTATTTAGTTATTGATTGGTAAATAAATGTTAATTATATAATATCCACATCAGGTGGAGTTTTTTTCTAGAGAAAAGTTTTCATAGTTTCCATTCAATGAAATGGAATTCAGTAACTCTTAGCACAATTAGAGTCAAGTATGTAGATTTCACTCAGGCTACTACCCATATTATATGGATGAAGACTCTGTAAGAAGTTTTACTAGTTGAAGTAAAGTTAGCCTTTCTCTAAGGTTGTGATAAGCAAATCGCGATAAAACATAAAATAAATATGGAAAAAATTTCTCTTTCATAACATATTGATATAAAATACCATTTCATCAATGAGTTTGTGGAGAATATTGAATTGAAGTAGGAGTATGTTTCTTCATCAGAAAAAATTGATGAAATTTTCACAAAACCTTTCCCAAGGGATCATTTTCACAAAATGAGGTTAAATATGGATGTCCAACCTCCTTCTCATCAAGGTTTATGTAACAACCCAAAAAATTAATTAGGAACATTTTATTCAATTGCGTGTATAACATGCAACACCAAGTTCCTAAGGGAACATAATATCATGAGAATTTATTATATATTTACCTTTTTAAATAAATTCAATATATTTTATATCTTGAAAATCCCGCAACACAGAGTTAGCATAAACCCCATGAAAAAAATGAGTTTCTTCAATGGCTTGCATTATTCACAAGACAATGTTTTACCGAACAATAATATATTTTAAAAATATTATAATATAATAAAATACTACTTAACTTATCCATTAAATTTGTGGTTACAAATAGTGTTAACTAACATATGAAAATATATGGTTTTATACAAATATAAACCAATTTCATTTTTTATAACTTAATTGGAAATGAATATAAAAACCAACTGAATAAAAAGAGAACATTTTTACAAAAAACTATTTTTATGCCCACAATACAATTTTACCCTAATAAAGTAAAGTAAATTAAATTAGTGAGGGATATTAATGTAATATATATATATATATATATATATATTATTAATTAAAATAAATTTTTTTAGTCATATATAAGATTTTATAATCATAAGATAAGAACAAACTCAATATTACAAATAAAAACATATATTTTTATAAATGCACTTTTACCATATTTTAATTATGAATCTATTTTATATCCAATTTCTGGATCTTTAATAAACCTTATATATAAAAATAAACCTATTATTTGAAATAGAAAAAGAAAAAATAGGTTTGGGCGAATTTTTTGGTATTTTTCTATGATGTATCATTTTCAATGAATATAAAAAATAATGAATTTTAATTCTAAACTATTTTTTCATATAATTTATTTATCAAGTTAAATTATAATTTTAATTAGTTTTAATGTTTAATAAAATTCAATTTTAATCAGTTAATACAATTTAGGTTATTTTAATATATTTCACATTGAAATTTCATATAAAAACATAACAATATTTTAAACATGTTTACTTCAAAAACCCGCATTATCATCCCACCTACTGTAATAAATTAAAAATAATTTGAGAAAATTGTGTGATTTGAATATGAAAAAATGTATTCCATATTTTTAATTATAATAATTTATAATTTATAATGTGGTTAACTTAGTTTTTGAACCAAAATATTAGGTAACGTTATTAAAATTAATTAAACGATTAAGGTAAAATTAAGCTTAACAAGGGACTAAACATAAACTTAAGGGAAACAATGCCCTATATAATTTTAAAAAGATCATTTTATGGGAAAATTTTGATCGTATAATCCCTTGGAAATAATTTTTACCATTATTTTATTCACTTTCACTGATAAAATGTGGGTGAAATTACCTTTTCCAAATTTTAAAAAAGTGCCACCCCTATTCCACTATAAAAAGGTCTCCTCTCCCCCCACTTCGCAACATCAATCAAGGAACATTAGATCAAAAAATATCTGAACAAATGGTTGGAAAAAATACCTCCTCTAAACATATAAGCCTCACTTTGGAAAGAATGAAATCCAAATAATCCCTTTGGTGAAAACCAAAAGGAGTTACCCAAAGAAAAGGTAAAATCCTTCCTCATGCTCCTTAGTTTAATTTCTATTATCCACCCTCTCAAATAAAATTGTTTAATTGAACATGTAAAAAAATAGTATACTCAATATAATTACATGTTTTTATGCTATTTTTTTTATATAAACACACACACACTTTCATATAATGGGTAACATTCATACTGTTTATGTGTAAGGCGAACTACAGCCTCACAAAATGATGATTATTCATTTTCCTTTACCACCTTTTATGGTTAGGAATTATGATGAAAAATCTGTCTATATATGTTATATATTATATTTCATATATATTTATGAATCTTTAATTATTATAAATCTCCTATCTTTATTCTTTAGATTTTGTGTAAATACAATAAAATCTATTTTGGATGTGTGGTCTACCGGCTCATAAAAGCGATGTGATTCATTCACATAATACATGGAATGAAAAATGGATGGTTTTAATTAAAAAAATGTGTCATGAAAAACATATATATGATATTAATTAAATAATTACTTTTTTATATAATATACCATATTCTTTATTACTATTTCATACACTTAAAAAGTTGTAATGTTGTTTCTGGATGTGTGGACTACAACCTCATTGAAATGATTTCATTACTTTTACATAAAAATAATTATATATATATATATATATGTATATATAATTAAATAATATTTTATTTATTATATAATGATAATTATTTAAATATTAACATTACTTACTTTCTTTCCATAACAACCATTAAAAAATGAGAATGTTTCTCATGCGTATGTAGAACCTACCATCTCCATGACTATAACATTGGATCTTTTTTCAAAAACATATTTAATGATTGGTTTTAAAAGTATAATTAATTTATAAACATTATTATTATTTCATTATTTTTATTCTTGATATGTTATTTAATTACCCCTTTTACCCTAGTTGAATAATCAATGATATTTTTGACACATGAACCGAATTTGGTCAAAACACTCAATGAAAACTTAATTGTTTATGTAGTTGTATATAAGAAGATAATAAGTGAAATAAATGTAATGATAAACATTAAAAAGGTTATCAATAAAGTAAATAATTAATATAAGTTTGTTATTTAGGAATTTAAAGACACGTGAGACAAATAAAACTTAAGGTAAGATATTTTCATCTCACATTTTACAAATGTGGGATAAGTCTCAGATTCACCACTTACTTCTTTTGTGTGGTGTATCTACTAACCATTTTGATATATCATATTCTAGTCTTATTATATTAATGGTATTTAAAAAACCCATTTAATGTTTTTCATTATCGAGTATTATTATTTAAAATGTTTCCAAGTTGTATGGGACACTTGGGAATGTTTAATAATTATTTTCTTTAATAATAATTTTAATGATATTTCAATGGTATTTCCATTAGAGGAGTTTATATGACCATTTTATAATAAAAAATTTCATGTTATTCTCCTCTAGTTATTCATGAAATTTTTCAAGTATTAGTACCATTTTCTAATCTTTGGTTCTAAAAATACTTTTAAGAAAACCAGACATCATTTATCTCTTTAGTCTGAGAACCTATTTTCATCAAAAAACCATATTTTATTAATATGTTTTTAATAATGTTTATAAGATTTACATAATTATTTTGTAAATAAAATTTTACTAGTTTTCCCCATGTTTTCAGAGTAATAATTTCATCACTTTCTGAACATGGAATTTTTCCATCCTTTTAACATGAAAAAGGAATGTTAGTTTTTCCATATAAAACATGTATTAATTCACCCGTCATAATTTATTTTAACATTATTTTTCAGGTTTAAAAGGATAATATTTAATGAAAATAATTTCAAAAGTTATTTTCAATGAAAATATTTTGAAAAAGTTTTAAAAAAGAATATTTTCCTCAAAAATGTTTTTAAAAGACATTTTTATAATATTTTCCTTCATCAATGAAAAAAAACCTTTATTTTAATAAACATGAGATATGTTGTATTGATATAATACTTAACCTTCAACTCAAAAGTTTCTAATTTATTTGGATGAGGATATTATTCAGCTTCACTTCCTTTATTTCTTTTAGTCCCCTTTAAAATTTTAATTTCTTTTGATAATTTTACATAGAATTTCCCCTAAATATCCATATAATTGTTTAGGGATATGATTATTTTCCAAACCATATAATATTTTTCATACGATGTTTACTTTTAATGATATTTGATTAGTTTGTGAAATACTGAAAAGTTTGTATCCTTTATTCAATATGGATATTTGATAAGGAATATTGTTTATTAGATATGAGTAATTCATAGGACATGGAAGACATGGTTTAGAGACTGTTTAATGAATTATATAGGGGATTGGGACTAGTTAAGGTAAGCCCCTCAATTCATTAATAGTCTCATGAGATTAAATTAGTTGGCGAAAAAACCTTCATGTTTGTTTCCAAGTACAATAGATGGGTTTCCACCCATATTTTTAAACTGTCCTGAGGATAAATCTTGACAGTATTGGTTTTCATGTTCCTTAGACATGACATCGAATAATTAAAAATTTCCATCATAGAAATTTCAGCTATCATTGTTATTATCAATGATATTTTTTGATGACATATCTATGGATACATTTCATTTTCAGTTCATTTATTAAATGGAATGTGTTTCAATTTATTACATTTCCATATTTTTTAGCATATTTATTAATTTTA
Organism: Viscum album; assembly: GCA_963277665.1. NCBI lineage: Eukaryota > Viridiplantae > Streptophyta > Magnoliopsida > Santalales > Viscaceae > Viscum > Viscum album. The sequence continues at coordinate 196,626,540 of OY728133.1, read as the reverse complement.
ATAGATTTTTTTACCATTATTACCTTTCCATATTGATTATATACTTAATTTTTAGTTATTTAATACATGTAATTTGTTATTAGTTATTACCTTTCCATATTAATTATTCTCATTTCTTAATCATTTCTTCTATTTTAATTTACCCTTACTGAGAATTTGATTTCACTCTTATTTTTTTTCCATTCCCCAGGAATCCATGAATTGTACTAAGAAATAAATATAAGGATACACTATATGTAATTAATTTATTATCCTTAATGTCATTTAGAAAACAATTATATTTTAATTTGTGTATCAATTTTTAATATAACACCATTTTATGTATCTAGTTTACCAAGACTACTAAACTGTTTGGTCCTTTGGGATACGATCTACTTGAATCTTATTCTAATATAATGATATAAGAAACTGGCTCTGAGATATCAGGGTTTGGGTTACTACAGTTGGTATTAATGAAATTTTAATAGAATCCTTCGAAACTATATTAAGGAAAATAGAGATTATATAACATAAAACTAAGGTAGAATTTGAGAATAATTATTAAAGAACATCTTGGATTTTTTTGTAAGATATATATTATGTGGTTCATTATAAAAATATAACAAAATTTGTACACTATGAGTGGACATGGTTTAAGAACACGTGTAAGTTGGCGTAACAACTTCGACAAGGTGTGTTGATCCTAGCACGATGTAACTTCGTACCTAAAAATGGCCCATACTACGCACCTGATTTTACACTCTAAAGGGATAATCTTCAGATAACTCACATTTTATTTACAATCCACTATAAAGGATTTAAATATGTGATGAAAAATAATATACTAGGTTAAACCCGAGGTTTCCTATATTGAAAATAATATGTCAAGATTTAGTCATCATAAAAATAATTATATAGATTTTCCAATATGATAATTTATGCTTACGCATTGATTTTTGGTTCTCGTAAATTCACTTCATTATAGAATAAACATGAGGGCAAGGAAACTACTATGTTTAAATAAATGGATAAAAATATTTTTATTAGGGTTTTATTAAAAACCTTAATTAAAAGGATATTATTGATTAACCTTATTTCAAGAATATATATGATATTTATTTTAGAAATTATATTAATTTGGTTTTAGAAAAGGAAAACCTATATTCTGGGTAACAACCAATCATGTTTGGAAAGCCTCTCGGTCTTGAACCCATGACCAAATGATGATAAGGGTTTCCCGCCAACCAATTACCTACATAATTTCATCATTAATATGTTATTTTTTAGTTAAACAATTTGATGAATAAATATTAATGATAAACTTTTTGAGTTACTTTTTTGGTTTATATATTAATTTAAAAACCATATAAGATTTCTAAAATAGGCATAGATAAATAGTTATAGTATTTACTCTTTTATGGGCCGTATGATCCATTAAAAGTTTATTTTAGGACTTCTAACATCAAAAGTTAATTTTTGGATATACATTTCTTGAAATAATGGATGAATTGGAAATAAATTGAATCACAATGAAAGGGTGATGTATTATTTATATAAATTTATAATGTAATTAAACTTACTTATATTCTTAGGGAGTAAAATAGTTACTCAATATTAGGAAATGATCAAAAAAATATGTTGTCTTATTACCTTAATTTTGGTTGAATCGATGTTTTTATAAATCATTGTAGATTTATGGATTTAGGCCATCAAATTTCCATTGATCATTCAATTGTTTTTGATTGATGACCTCAATAAATCCTTATAAATATTTATGATTTTCACTATGTATGTACCTATAGTTTCCAATAATGTTCTCCAACTTAGAGACATAGTTATATGTTAGTCCATGTGACATTTTTACTTCCCATTATAACTATTATAAAGGATCATTTAAAAACCGTTCTCATGATGTGGGATCTCAAAAATGGGAAATATTAAACAACATATCCTCAAGATTTAGTTTAATTTGAGAGGATGTAATATTATTTAGGTGGGGAGATTGTAATACCCCAAAATCTAAAGTAGGAAAGTTGTATCTGATAGCGTGTAATATGCGAAACACAAAGCACATAAGGGAATATAATATCCTTAGTATTTATAATATATTTAATATTTTAAATACATTAAAAATATTTTATAACTTACAATACACATGACACTGAGCTAGTGTTTTTCCCACACAACAACAGAGTTTCTTCAGTTTATTTCTTATATGTAAGTCTATGTTTTACGGAAGAATAATATGTTATTAAAATTTTGTTATTTAATATATTAAGGCTTAAAAAAGAAATTAAAATTAGTCATTATAAATATTATTAACTAACATATGAAAATATATGGTTTAAAAATATGTAAAACTAATTTATTGGTCACAAATTAAGTGGAAATGAATATAGAAACCAATTGAATAAAAGGAGAATATTTTTATAGAAAACTATTATTATACTCACAATACTATTTTACCATATGAAATATAAATAATAACAATTAATGAGTAATATTAATTTAATTTATATATTATATATTCAATTAATTTTTTTTACATTCATCTAATATATTTGATAATCATAAGCCAATAACAAACTCCATATTATATATAAAAACCAATGTTTTTATTAAATAACTTTTACCACCTTTTAATGGAGAACCTATTTTAGGTCTAATTATTGTATCTTTATAAATATTATATGTCAAGATAAACTGAATGTTTTAAATAAGAACATAAAAATTTGGTTTGAGTGATGTTTTGGTATTTCTATGTGAAGTATAATTTTTAATTAATATTGGAAAAAATGAATTTTAATTTAATGTTGATTTTTAGTCTAATTTATTTATAGGGATAAATTATAATTATAATTTTTCTTAAAGTTTAATTATATTAATTTCTTATCAATTAATCCAATTTATGTCATTGGAATCAATTTCAACTTTAAATTAGATATAAAAACATAAAAACATTAAATTTTTTTTACTTTAACAATCTGCATTGTCATCCCACCTATGGGATTATATTTTAATTAGTTTATGCCACTTATGTGAATTAAATTTAGAAAAATTAATTCCATATTTTTAATCAGCATAATTTATAATTTATAATAATTACAACATAGATTTTTACCAAAAATTTTATTTAATGTGATTAATATTAATTACAACAATTAAGGTGAAATTAAGCTTAATATGGGACTAATATTTAATATTATGGGCCAAAATGACCATGAAACTTGTGAAAATGCATTATATCACTATATTTATACCCTATAATTCCGTTTATAGAATTTAGACCACTATTGGATTCTCTTTCAATGAGAAAAATGTTGGTGGAATTCCCCTTTCCAAAATTTACAAGAGTGCCCCTTCTCTTCCCCTATAAAAAATTACCTATCCTCCCACTTCCTCACTCATCTAAACCCAAATTATCTCAACTGATAGATAAAAAAATAGAACCTAAAAAAAAATCCAATCAACCTAGAATCCACACCTTGGGCAGAAAAAATCTAAGGAATCACTTTGTTGCAAACCAAAAGTATTTATCCAAAGAAGAGGCAACATCTTTCCTCAAGCTCCTTAGATTTATTTCCATTATCCACACTCTAAACATTGATTATTACAAGATTATGTAACAAAATAATTATCCTAAATATAATAAAATCGTTTTATTCTATGGTTTATTCCTACACTCAAACACACATCCATATAATGGGTAATGAACATAATGTTTATGTGTGTGGGGAACTACTGCCTCATGAAACAATTATTTTTAGTTTTATTTTACTAGATTTCATGGTTATAAATTATAATGGAAACTGTATTTTTATATGTTATATATGATATTTATTATTTATTTCAAAATATTTAATTATTTTAAGACAGATATCTTTATAATTTCCATTTTGTGTAAATTAGATAACATAATTTGTGACAGAGTGGACTACCGCCTTCTAAAAGAGATTTAATTCATTTATATGATACATGGAATGAATAATGGATGGATTTAATTAAAAATATGTGACATAAAAAACATATATATTACATTCATGACATAATTATAGTTTTGGAAATATAATATATTATTTTCATTATTACCCTTTCACACACTTTAAATGTGATAACAGTCTTCATGGATGTGTGGACTACTGCCTCCTCAACATGATTTAATTCATTTTACATAATAATAATTATATATATAAGTATATATAATGAAATAATATTGTATTTATGATATTATTATAATTTTTTAAATATTAATGTTACTTACTATATGTCTATAATGATCATAGAAAAATGGGATTGTTACTCATGCGTACGTACCATATACCGTCTCCATGATTGTAATGTTGGATCATTTTTCATAACCATATTTAATTATTAATTTTAAAATTATAATTTATGAATTACTATGATAATTATTTCATGATCATTTTTCTGGAGATGTTATTTAATGACCCCATTGATCATATTTTACCTACAAAAGATGTTTTTGACACAAGAACCAAATTTGGTCAAAACACCCTATATAAACATAATTATATAAGGAGTTGTATAAAACAAATTAATAAGTTAAATAAAAGTGAAAATAAACATTAAAAAAGATCTCATTCAAGTAAATAATTAACATAAGTTTATTACTCATGAATTTAAAGACACACGATACAAGTCGAACTCCAGGTAATATATTTTTCATCTCACATTTTACATCTTTGAGATAAATATCGCATTCACCACCTACTTCTATTGTGTGGTCTATATACTAACCATTTTGATATAATATATCATGATAATAATATCTCAATTGTATTTAAAACAATTATTTAGTGTTATTCCTTTATGCATATTATGATTAAAAATGTTTCAGTGTGGTATGTGATAGTTTGGAATGTTTAATGATTATTTGTTTCAAGAATAATTTTAATTATTCTTCAAAGACATTTCCATTTTGGAAAATTATATGACTATTTTATAATAAACACATTCATTTTATACTCCTCTAGTTATTCAAGACCTTTTCAATTATTAGTACTATTTTACCACTCTTTTGTAGTCAATGTGTTTTCGAAAATGTTTTTATGAAAACCCAAATTCATTTATATCATTAGTAAGAGAATTTATTTTATCATAAAAAAGATGTTTTATTTAAATATTTTAAAAAATATTTAAACCTTTCTAAAATTATTTTTTAAATATATTTTTACACTTTTTTTCTTCTACCCATGTTTTCAAAGGAATCTTCTTATCGCTTTCTAAATAAGGAATTTTTATAACCTTTTACCATGAATAAGGTACAATTCTCTACTTCATAAAAAATGTACTAATTTACCCAACATTATTTATTTTAATATTAATTTTTATGTTTAAAATTTCAATTTATAAATACTTTTTTTAATGTGATTTTGAAGGAAAATGATTTCAAAAAGGTTTTTCAAAAAAAAGGACATTTTTATGAAAAATGTTCTCAAAATATATTTTTATAATATTTCCATTCATCAATAACCAAAAAACTTTATATTACTCAACATGGGATATGTTGTATTGATATTATCCATAATCTTCTACTAGAAGGTTTATTGTTGATTTGGCCATGAATAATATTTGATTTCACTTTATTGATTCCTTTTAGTCCCTCTAAAATATTCAATTTCTTATGATCATTTAACATTGAAGGTCACCTAAATATCCATATCATTTTTCTTGGATATTATTATTTCATGAACCATAATCCATTTTTCATATGGTGATTACTTTTAATGTTATTTTATTATTTCGGAGAACTATTGATATGTATATATCCTTTATTGAATACAAAAAGTTGATAACCCATATTGTTTATTTGATATAGGGAATTATTAGGACATAAAAGACATGGGTTGGGGACTGTTTAAGTAATTACCTATAGGTTAGGGGCTGGTTAAGGTTATCCCCTTGATGATTATGAAGTCCTATGAGACAAAATAAGTTGCATAAAAATCCTTCAAGTTTGTGTCCATGAAGAATAAATAGTTTTCTACCAATAGTTTTGAACTGTACTGAAGATAGATCTTGAAAATGGAGGTTTTCATATGACTAAGACATGATTTCCAATAATTAATCATTTATTCATTGAAATTTCAATTATCATGGTTATTATTAATCATATTTTTCATTGAAATATATATATGGATACATTTCATTTTTAGTTCTCTGATTAAATGGAATTTGATTCAGTTTCTCACGATGCCTACTCATTTGAATAGAATCTGTTCACAAATATTAACTTTTCATATTGGATACATACTTCATTTTCATTTAATAAAAACAATGAATGTGTTCTTAGTTATTACCTTAAAATAATAATTATTTTCAATGATTCAATATTGCATCCACAATACTTTACACATACTGAGAATTTGAGCTCACCCTGATTTTGTTTCTTTTCCCCTGTAATCGAATAGGTGTACTAAGAAAGATATTATAGGTTATGCTAGATTTAATAATGTTGTTATCCTAAATGTTATTTAGAAAAAAAATTCTTTTTTAATTAGTGTATTAATTTTTAATACAATACTATTGTATGCATCTGGTTGACCAAGACTAGTAATCTATTTATTCCTTTGGGATGTGATTTACTTGTATCTTATACCAATGTAACGATAGCAGACAACGGATCCCGGACCTCTGGGTTCGGGTCTCTACAATGTATGTATGTGTTTTTCCCCTCTCTTATATAGTCTTTGGATAGTGTTTTCAAGGGGGATAATTGTTTTATAAATCTATCCGGTGATATATGTAAAACCATTTAATGAAGCATGTATGTTAGGGGGAGGTGTGGGGATGATGTGATTTTGACATGAAAGTTTGTGAACTATTCTAACAATTTTTTGGATTGTATGTATGAAAAATTTCATTAAATAAATGTTTATGATGTTAATAATGTTTTAATGAAAAGATGATTTTTTTAATGGGCCCCTAATTTTAGAAAACATGGTTTCACGGTTAGTAATTATTATTTTCTACAATGATATTTTTTGTGTAGTCTTATAATTTTTGATAAGTAACCCATAGCTTGAGGTTACAAAGTTCAATGATTTTGGAATCTTGGTTGATAATAAAATCAAAAGGGGAGATTTTTGGGACCAATTTTTATTGATGGTATTTGGATGCTATAATATGTTTGTTTTAAATGATTAGTAATCGATAGTTTAAGGTTATAAATTTCATTGATTTATTAATCTTGGTTGACAACAAAATCCAATGGGGTAGATTATTGTGATCATGTTTTCTTGAAGATTTTCTGATTATAAAAGAACTTTGTTTTCAATTTATTTTATTTTGTTATCTAATAAGAAAGAAATCAATTGAATTTGTAAAAGCCGATCATTAGACTCACCATGGAATTCATAATATCAGACGCAAAAATATTATGAAATTTATTCTCTTTAAAAAGAAGGGTTTTGGATGAACAGGATCATCGAACTCACCTTGGTCCTATAAATAAATTTCTAATCATAATAATAATTGGATTAGTTTATACATGGATCTGATAAAAACATAACGATTCGTTTCAATTTTATTTTTTAAAAAAGTTTTAAGTTGTCTAAGAAACCTTTGATGAAAGATTTATGAAAGAGAGGCGTGAACTAGGGCTGCCAATTGTATTATGGGTTGGAAGGATAATGAGTTCTAGAAGAATATATATTTACAATAATTTACAATATAAGTCAGAAGATTATATACCAATACTAAACATATTCAAAGTCACGAGGTAGTCAATATAAGATAAAAAGTTTTATGAAGAAGGAAATAGATACAAATGGAGATTTCTAGTCTCAGTTCATTATTTTGAGATCACAAGACACATATTTTTTAAATGTATTAGAAGGTTTACCGATACATGAGAAAATGAAGATGCTAGGTTTTATTCATATCAATAATAAAAAGGAAAAAATTATTTGGATAAAGAAGCTTCTGCGTATCATAATAAGAAAAGAAAATATGTTCTTGAATTCAATGATACTGGAACTGGACTATCAGATGAGGTGTACCACTGATCATTATAGTAATCCTAACATCGATTATCCGATATAGTGATGGATGAAAAATTTCATCAATGTCATACACTTATGTTTAATAAGTTGGTTGACAGTTGTTGGGACCAATTAAAATCAAAATGAAATGAAGATATTGGGACCAATGAAAAATGAAATTGGTTATAAATCAATAATTTAGACCACAATTTTCCATCAATATTAATTATAGGTTGTTTATAAATTGTTTCAAGAGGAAAATAAGACATGTTTTCTTAATAAGTGGTTCAAGAGAAATAATAAATATGATTTGTTTTCAACTTGGTCTAGTCTATCAGACTGGAACTGAAACCAATTATTCTAATGAGGTAGTGTCCAATTTATCAGACATATGTTGTGTGATGAACCAGCCAGGGTCGACCCTGAACGGTCACCTAATCTGATCCATGGAAAGGCCTGATAGGTGTTCCCAAACCTCCTGGGATGGATCCATGTTCCAAGGGAATCATTATAGAAAATGGGAATGGGTTTTACCAACAAAATAAATAATGGAAGAAAAATAAATAAGTTAATGAACCAAACTATATATGGGTTTTAAAGGTTTATATTATTTAAATTAAAATATAAGATACATCAAATTGAATAACAAACAATGCCATGATCCTAAAGTAATCCCGACATGCAATACATCTTTATGGGACCCCGAGGTTCACTCTCAAATCTACAACCCACTATCTCTCAAGGTAATCAATGTGAAGCTGGAACCTGCAACAGAAGCTAACAATAAGAAAATACTAGAGGTGTGAGTATTAAAACATAGTAGGTAATCTAAAATAATTTTATTCCCATTGCACGTTCTTTAAATAAAGAAACATTTATTAGTAGGTTTTAACTACAATGTAGAAATATAGGTTTTTATACACTTTCATTTAGAGAAAATAAATCATGATCCCAATTTATTTCCCTCACATTTTAAAAAAAGGCTCATTCATTTAATGAAGGTTAGGTTCATAATGGATAAGAAAAAAGGAAACCAATAGAAAACGTTCATTTATCATATTTAATAGAAAAAATGGAAAATATATATTCTATCAAAACATATTTCTTAAAACCCTTCTAAAAACCCATATTTCACAATCTTTCAAAAAACACTAAAACCAAACACATGTCTAATGATTCCACATACTGAGGGAAATTCTTCAATGGTTCTAGAAATGTGGGAACATGGGAATACCTAGGAAATCAGAGGAGAACCAGAATAAACTTGTAACACCCCAGGTAAATAAAGAATATGACATTTTCTTATTTATCCATATTTTTGAATAAAATATTAATATGACTTTAAAGGGGACGCTATGCTCGATGGCGTACCCAACACGCAACAACGAGTTTCTTGGGAATCTTACGTTGCACTCTAATAATAAAATAATATTATTTTAAATGGTAGTTAACAGGTAGCCATTGTATTGGAGAGAATGTATATAAATGACTAAAATATGATTATATATGTTTTTAAATGTTTTTACATTTATCCAATAAAATATAAAGGCTTAAAATACGAAAAGAATTCAATTTTAGGCATATATGCCCTCGTTATCACTAAAGGTTCACTTATCGCCGTTTGATGGCGAACCGTCATTAAATATATTTTTTTTCACTCTTATACATTCTATTGGACCAAAATAAAACTCTTATTATGAATTGGGACATCAAAATTTACTTTGTGTAAATTTTTGGTATCTTTCTGATAAAGTTCATTTTTAATGAATAGTGTAAAATGTTGTATTTTAATTCAATCCCTCTTTTTAATCTAATTTTTTTATATTATTAGATTATCTTTTGAATTGGTTTTAAAGTGAAATTAGAAAATATTTTTACCATTAAATCCAATAGTGGTCGTTGGAATTAATTTCACTTTGAAATCGGACTTAAACTAGTGTCAATCTTTTGATACTTATTGTTTTATAAAAACACGCTATTTGCTCTGACATCGGGAATTAATTATTAAATTAATTAATGTGACTTATATGTTTTGAATTTTGTAAAATAGACTTCATTTTTGAATTTGGAATATCGAATATATCTTAGAGTGAATTTTTGGAAATTTTCTGAAAAACTCCAATTTTTGATGAATAGTGAAACCACTAAGTGGTAATCAAGCAAACTGATTTTTCAGTTAAATTAAAGTTTACCACTAATGTGTATTGAATTTTGAAAATCCGACATACATGGTTGTCATTAGTATGTAAAATGTGGTTCAATGGGATGAAAATAATTTTTTTGGTGAATAGTAGCTTTTTTTCATTAATCGCGATTAGAGGTAATTAGTGTAATTTAAGGTAAAAATGATATTATAAAAATATGAAAACACCATGAAACTTGTCCTACCCCTATTGGATGAGTCATGGACGACCAAGAAAACCCATGGGACGATTTAGGGGACCCTATGGAGCCTATTGGGTGAGATAATGACTTTAATGCCTTTTTTTAAATAAAGGTGAAAATGACACTAACATAAATTGTTTTACGAACACAATTTTTAGAAGGGGTTATACTAATCATATTTTTTTCTATAAATACTCCTTGGAAATCTAAAAAGATTTCCTACATCAGGATAGTTTTGTTATAATTTTTAGACATTAAATAAGTTAATTTAATTATGACATCATGATGATGCAACGATGACCTCATTAATGAACAGTTTAAATAAAATGAAAAAATAATATAAAATCTAAGACCTAAACTTGTCCAAAAACTATTGTATGGAAATATTTAGAAGCCTTATCATCTTATATTCGAAATATATCAATGTGGGACCTTATAAATTCGAAACACTTTTGAAAATAAAATAATAGTTTCATGATTTCCAAAAGTGCCCCTCCTCTCCTCTTATAAAAGGCCCCCACCTCTACCTCATTTCACACACTCCTCAAGCCTTTTTCTCGGACATAACCTGCCCATTTACTCTACCCACATCCCTATACTCATCTTAGAGGATTCCCTTTGGGCATAATCCTTTCAAAGGAAGCCATTAGGCTCAAATCAAAAGGAGTTACACTTTTAAAGGTAATTCATTCTCTCATGTTCATTTGTTTTATTTTGCTTCTCCAACCCCCTAAACACTTTTTATTTACTTCTTTTGTAACATCACCAGTATCTTAAATATAATAGGATGTTTTTATAAGATTTATTCGAGCTACACTCTCTCACAACTACATCAAATGGTTAAAGAACATACGGTTTCCGTGGATGGAGAAATTCTGCCTCCCGAAACGATGATTGTTCAATACTCATTTAACACCTTCAAAGGTGGCCATTATGATGTAACTATTTTTATATATGATATATAATATGTTTATTCTTTCCTTAAGCTTATGTATTTTTCATTTATGGCATACCATTATTGTTTCCATTATGGGTAAACACGAAATCTTCATTTTAGGAAGTGCGGACTACCGCCCCCTAAAAGTGATTTGATTCGTTAATACCATATGTGGGATGTGTAAAGGATAAATTTAATGATATTATATATGTTATTATACTGTAATTATAATATACTATTATATCATTATGATTCCATTCCAGAAAATACGAAATAGAAATGGAAGTAGCGTTCATGCGTACGTACGGCTTACCGTCTCCATGAACAGTGCATTTCATTTCTTACCTATAAATGTGATGTAATATTATAAATACATGTATATGATGAATATATATGATATATATGTTATACAAATCATTAATATCATTCTGTATATAACGAAACTTTGAACAAGTTAACAACATGTAAGTGTAAGAAGTATATTTTTGACTTAAGAACCAAATACCGACAAAATGAACATTATTAACTTAAATGATTACATGATGTTCATAACATGGTATAAATGGAATAATGGACTTGAAAAAGTTTCTTAAGAAAGTAGATATTAACTCAATTTTATTATTCAGGAGATTAAATAACGGTCGGGTCAAGTCAGATACGAGGTAAGGGATCCTACTCCTCTCTTTCTTTTTAAGTACGCTCTTTTATGTCATTCCTTTTAAATCTCAACTTTATTGTTATTGGGATGTTCTTTTATATTACTCTTACTGTAATTTTTATATTATGAGAGACCCTATTCTCTCTCATCAATCCATTTCGGATGTTTTAAGTGGCGCCGTTAGGCTGCCGAGTTTTCGTAAGAGATTTTTCATCTCACTTTTATTCCCGTGAGATTTATGCTACATTTGCCACAATTTCCATTGGGTGGTTTATGTACTTCCCATTATTACAATAATTTTTTAATATAATTCCATTTATTGGTATTTAAATATTCATTGTATGAAACTTCTTCAATGGGGTGTACTTTTCGAATGTTACCCAAGTCGGTAAGGGAACCTTTCACCCTCCTTTTTTTAAAAGACTTCGTTTGTTATGTCTTTTAATTCACATACTATTACGTTGGGATATGTTCTTCTATATCCTGATTGATGTAAATTTTATGTCCATGTTATGAGATTCCCTTTTTATATCTCATCAACTCATTTTCTGAATTTTTGCTATGACGCCGTTAGGCTGTCTAATTTTACCAAGGGAACTTTTTAACCCAATTTCGATTTCTTTGGGTTCAACATGTTGTTATTGAATATGTCATCCTTTGAATATGTGTGAATGAAATTTTGTTGTTTTACACTAAATATCCAATTATATTGGGTGTATTTATATTTGTCACACATAATTTTGAGATTGATTTATCCTTAATTTAAGGATACCTTCTCTATAAGGGATTTCATCACATTTTACATCTCTATTGAGACTTCATTGTTGTTATGCACCAATTCACTCTTATATGGTGTATATACTATCCTTTAAAATATTATATCATGAATCCATTTATTATTATGATATTATAAAGTTCTGATTAAATGTTATTCCTCAATTATTGTATTCAAGTGTCTCTAATTTTGGTAAAAACCCTTTAACCAAAATATCGCTTTAAATGTTTTAATGATTTGTTCTTATTAATATCAATGTTTTCAAAATGTTTTTAAGGATTTATTTATATGGATATTAATGGTTTAAAATTTTAAAATATTCAAGGTGGTATGGGACACTTTGATTCAAAAATCTCCTTATTAAATGGTTTAAATGGTTTTGGAAATGGTTTCTTTTTGAACGGATTCATTATTTCAATATAACAAAATGTTATATTGTGATTGACATGTGGAAATGTTATGTTTCCTTTATGCATGTTTTATGTGATACGTTTATGTTATGGTTCTTGGGCATTGTTATGAAAACGGGTGGTTACGTGATAAACTAAGGGCGGGTGAGCCCGATATAGCTCTCCAATGCATTGGGTAACGTGAAGGAGTGAAACGTTAAGGTTTATCTGAAGAGATTTAGGGAATATACTGTGATGGGTATTCCAAATGTAACCAAGAGGTTTACTCCTTATGTAAGAATGTTATGAATGCCTCAAGTTACCTTTATGTCTTATGATTTCTATGATTTATTCATGGTTTGATGAGGTATGTCAAAGTGCCTAAGTTTTATGGGTAAAGTATGATTTCATTCTTATGTATATATGAACTCATGATTCCTTTCCATATTTTTATATCCCTTACTGAGCTTTTTTTATGCTCATCCCATGTTTTTAAAATGTTTTCACTAGTCAAGGGAAAGGTACGTGATGTGATGATAGTGTCAAGGATGTGTCAAGAAAGAATCCAAGTTTTATTTTAAATATGCTTCCGTTGATGGGAAGAATGAGTCCTGTATTTTATGTAACCACTTTATTTAAATGTGGAATGTAATCCAAGTTTTATGATCTAATTATCTAAAACTCTAAACCAGAAAATATCCTCAATGTGTAATATTGTATTAACTCAAGATTAATTAAGGTTTAAGGATGGGGCCTTATAGTTTGTATCAATGGTCAGTTTAGACAAATTTAGGGATTATGAGTTCTTGTGAGACACATGATTAGTCCCTATATCTATTATTTCAGTTAAATCCTTATTTTATAACTTTTTCCAGGTCAAGTAAAGTCGGTTACGAATGGAAGGAGAAGGATCTCAAACGAAATTCATATCTATTCCTGATGACATGCTTGCAATAATTATTGCAAAGTCATCTTCGGATGATTGTGAAACTTTTTCTAGCATACAACTCACTTGCAAGAAGTTGTTTGAGATATCAAACACCTCCACTATACCTCGTTATCATCGTGGATCATGGGTTGTTGTTAGACAAATACTATTTTCAGAATATTCTCATATTTTCAAGAAAGGTAAATATTATCAAGGTATTTTCAAATATTTTACCTTATCACAAGAATGTGAAGAATATTATGATTTTAAAAAAGGTGCTGAGGAAGGAGACCCTTGCGCAACCTATTTATATTTTCTTTTAAAATATCGTCTCACATCACATACTTATGGTATTTTAAAAGGACCAATAATAGAAAGTTTCAACTCAATTTCGGTCCGACTATTTTATAGAAATCATGTTTTATCAGATGTTTTGGAATTATATGTCATACATGATTATTTTCCAAAACTGTTTTTCTGTGAACACCCATATGACCCATGTTGTACGAGGTGTATTTGGATGGAGGAAGCAAATGATTTTGAGGGATCTCTAAATCATTAGTGTAATGCATGGGACTTCTACCTACGTGAGAAAGATAACGATGAAACCGAGTGGACGCCATGATCAATGTATGATGTTATTGATTTTGGGAATCGTTTTATTTTATCTTATGGTGGTGAAATAAGACTTCAAGAATTATGATGTTGAGATCGTAACTAATTCGGATGAAAATTAAAGGTATAAGGAAACGATTGAGGTTAAAACATGTTAGGGTTATTTTTGGAGTTTTATAAAAAGGAAAACACGCAGACCGTGTGACAACCCGTCGTGTCGGACAAAGCTGCGGGAATCGAACCCACAACCAAAGTGCAACTCGTATTTATCGCCTACCACTGGACTACGTGAAGTCCCTGGTTAGTTTGACAGATTATTATTTTTAGTTAGATGATCTTATGAATTAAGAGTAAGTTGATTTTGGGTTATTTATGAAAATGATTAACCTATCATGGAAGATATGTGATTAGGTTAATTACTTTTCAATACGAGACTTTAGAAGCTACTAATGTTGTTTGGAGATAAATGTTACGATGTGACTAAATCATTCAAATATTTGGGTTTAAATCTTATATTGGTTTACTTTGAATAATTTTATGGACAAATTGTTTATCGGATGGTCCTCGTTGAACTTTGGGTTTTGTTGGACAAATTTTGGAGATTAAGCATAGATTTTCTTTTTAAAGGGTTATCCTTTTCTGGATTATCTGACCTTGTACTAACATTTTTGGTTTTGGTTAAGGTCTTAAGATATGGGATGTATATAGTTCTCTTTGGAGTATTAGGTGATTCTCTAAAAGTGGATTATAGTACTCTTAATGTGAACAAGTCTTCCTAAATACTCGTCTTTTGGAGAAAATATGAGTTTGTGTAAAAGTTGAAAGTCAACATGATAAGTGATTATGTTTCCCTATGAATGAATTACTCAATAAAAATTAACATAAAACAAAAATGTTGTCTATTAACTTTTCCTACTGGGGAATCGAATACCGTTTAACCCATCACAAGTTTGTAATTTTCTTGTGGTTAACTTTCTCCGAAACATGTTTTCTATCACTCTCCATCAGAACATGACCCTATGTTTTCTCCTCCATGTCCATATTTTTCTACATGTAATCCTATTATGGGTTAACTCGGGTGACCTTTTTACTTATCTTTCTTTATTTTAAAGTGGTTGTTTTACCGACTCTTGTTCTGATGTGGGACTTTCAAGGATGTTTCCAAGCTCAATTTTAAAAATTGCGAGGACGCAATTTTCAAAAGGGGGGAAGGATGTAACACCCCAGGTAAATAAAGAATATGTCATTTTCTTATTTATCCATATTTGTGAATAAAATATTAATATGAATTTAAAGGGGACTCTATGCTCGATGGCGTACCCAACACACAACAACGAGTTTCTTGGGAATCTTACGTTGCACGCTAATAATAAAATAATATTATTATAAATGGTAGTTAACATGTAGCCGTTGTATTGGTGGGAATGGATAGAAATAACTAAAATATGATTATATATGTTTTTAAATGTTTTTACATTTATCAAATAAAAGATAAAGGCTTAAAATACGGAAAGAATTCAATTTTAGGCATATATGCCCTAGTTTTCACTAAAGGTTCACTTATCGCCTTTTGATGGCGAACAATCATTAAATATAGTTTTGTTCACTCTTATACATTCTATTGGACCAAAATAAAACTCTTCTTAAGAATTGGGACAACAAAATTTACTTTGTGTAAATTTTTGGTATCTTTCCGATAAAGTTCATTTTTTTAATGAATAGTGTAAAATGTTGTATTTTAATTCAAAACCACTTTTTAATATAATTTATTTATATGATTAGTTTATCTTTATAATTTGTTTTAAAGTTAAATTAGAAAATATTTTTACCATTAAATCCAATAGTGGTCATTGGAATTTATTTCACTTTGAAATCAGACTTAAACTAGTGTCAATCTTTTGATACTTATTGTTTTATAAAAACACGCTATTTGCTCTAACAGCGGGAATTAATTATTAAATTAATTAATGTGACTTATATGTTTTGAATTTTTTAAAATAGACTTAATTTTTGAATTCAGAATATCGAATATAGCTTAGAGTGAATTTTTGGTAATTTTCTGAAAAACTCCAATTTTTGATGAATAGTGAAACCACTAAGTGGTAATCAAGCAAACTGATTTTTTAGTTAAATGAAAGTTTACCACTAATGTGTATTGAATTTTGAAAATCCGACATACATGGTTATCATTAGTATGTAAAATGTGGTTCAATGGCATGAAAATAATTTTTTGGTGAATAGTAACTTTTTTTTCATTAATCGCGATTAGAGGTAATTAGTGTAATTTAAGGTAAAAATGATATTATAAAAATATGAAAACACCATGAAACTTGTCCTACCCTTATTTGATGAGTCATGGCCGACCAAGAAAACCCATGGGTCGATTTAGGGGACCCTATGGAGCCTCTTGGGTGAGATAATGACTTTAATGCCTTTTTTTAAATAAAGGTGAAAATGACACTAACATAAATTGTTTTACTAAAACAATTTTTATAAGGGGTTATACTAATCATATTTTTGTCTATAAATACTCTTTGGAAAGATAAAAAGATTTCCTACATCAGGATATTTTTTTTATAATTTTTATACATTAAATAAATTAATTTAATTATGACATCATGATGATGCAACGATGACCTCATTAATGAACAGTTTAAATAAAATGAAAAGATAATATAAAATCTAAGACGTACACTTGTCCAAAAACTATTGGATGTGAATATTTCGAAGCCTTATCATCTTATCTTTGAAATATATCAATGTGGGACATTATAAATTCGAAACACTTTTGAAAATAAAATAATAGTTTCATGATTTCCAAAAGTGCCCCTCCTCTCCTCTTATAAAAGGCCCCCACCTCTACCTCATTTCACACACTCCTAAAGCCTTTGTCTCGGCCGTAAACTGCCCATTAACTCTCTCCACATCCCTCTCCTCATCCTATAGGATTACCTTTGGGCATAATCCTTTCAAAGGAAGCCTTTATGCTCAAATCAAAAGGGGTTGCACTTTTAAAGGTAATTCATTCTCTCATGTTCATTTGTTTTATTTTGCTTCTCCAACCCCCTAAACTCTTTTTATTTACTTCTTTTGTAAGAACACCAGTATATTCAATATACTATGATGTTGTTATAAGATTTATTCGAGCTAAACTCTCACACAACTACATCAAATGGTTAAAGAACATACGGTTTCCGTGGATGGTGAAATTCTGCCTCCCGAAACGATGATTGTTCAATACTCATTTAACACCTTAAAAGGTGGTCATTATGATGTAAATATTTTTATATATGATATATAATATGTTTCTTATTTCCTTAAGAATCCGTATTTTTCATTTATGGCATACCATTATTGTTTCCATTATGGGTAAACACGATATCTTCATTTTAGGAAGTGAAGACTACAGCCCCCTGAAAGTGATTTGATTCGTTAATACCATATGTGGGATGTGTAAAGGATAAAGTTAATGATATTATATATGTTATTATACTGGAATTATAATATACTCTTATATCATTATGATACAATTCCAGAAAATACGAAATAGAAATGGAAGTAGCGTTCATGCGTACGTACGGCTTACCGTCTCCATGAACGGTGCATTTCATTTATTACCTCTAAATGTGATGTAATATTATAAATACATGTATATGATGAATATATATGATATATATTTTATCCAAATCATTAATATAATTCTGGATATAACGAACCTTTGACCAAATTAACAACATGTAAGTGTAAGAAGTCTATTTTTGACTTAAGAACCAAATACCGAGAAAATGAACATTATTAACTTAAATGATTACATGATGTTCATAAAATGGTATAAAAGGAATAATGAACTTGAAAAAGGTTCTTAATCAAGTAGAGATTAACTCAAGTTTATTATTCAGGAGATTAAATAATGGTCAGGTCAAGTCGGATACGTGGTAAGGGATCCTACTCCTCTCTTTCTTTTTAAGTACGGTCTTTTATGTCATTTCTTTTAAAGCTCAACTTTATTGTTATTGGGATGTTTATTTATAATACTCTTACTGAAATTTTTATATGATGAGAGACCCTATTATCTCTCATCAATCCATTTTGGATGTTTTAAGTGGCGCCATTAGGCTACCGAGTTTTCGTAAGAGATTTTTCATCTCACTTTTATTCCCGTGAGATTTATGCTACATTTGCCACAATTTCCTTTGGGTGGTTTATGTAATGCCCATTATTACACTACTTTTGTAATATAATTCCATTTATGGGTATTTACATATTCATTGTATGACAATTCTTCAATGGGGTGTACTTTTCTAAAGTTACCCAAGTCGGTAAGGGAACCTTTCACCCTCCTTTTTTTAAAAGACTTCGTTTGTTATGTCTTTTAATTCAAATACTATTATGTTGGGATATGTTCTTCTATATCCCGATTGATGTAAATTTTTTGTCCAAGTTATGAGATTTCCTTTTTATCTCTCATCAACTCATTTTCTTAATTTTTTATGTGACGCCGTTAGGCTGTCGAATTTTACCAAGGGAACTTTTTAACCCAATTTCGATTTCTTTGGGTTCAACATATTGTTATTGAATATGTCATCCTTTGAATATGTGTGAATGAACTTTTATTGTTTTACAATTAATATCCAATTATATTTGGTGTATTTATATTTGTCACACATAATTTTGAGATTGATTTATCCTTAATTTAAGGATACCTTCTTTATAAGGGATTTCATTACATTTTACATCTCTGTTGAGACTTCATTGTTGTTATGCAGCAATTCACTCTTATATGGTGTATATACTGTCTTTGGGAATATTATATCATGAATCCATTTATTCTCATGATATTATAAAGTTCTGATTAAATGTTATTCCTCAATTATTGTATTCAATTGTCTCTAATTTTGGTAAAAACCCTTTAACCAAAATATCGCTTTAAATGTTTTAATGATTTGTTCTTATTAATATCCATGTTTTCAAAATGGTTTTAAGGATTTATTTATATGGATATTAATGGTTTAAAATGTTAAAAGCTTAAAGGTGGTATGGGACACTTTGATTCAAAAATCTCCTTATTAAATGTTTAAAATGGTTTTGGAAATGGTTTCTTTTTGAACGGATTCATTATTTCAATATACTAAAATGTTATATTGTGATTGACATGTGGAAATGTTATGTTTCCTTTATGCATGCTTTATGTGATACGTTTATGTTATGGGTCTTGGTCTTTGTTATGAAAATGGGTGGTTATATGATAAACTAAGGGCGGGTGAGCCCGATATAGCTCTCCAATGCATTGGGTAACGTGAAGGAGTGAAACGTTAAGGTTTCTCCGAAGAGATTTAGGGAATATACTGTGATGGGTATTCCAAACGTAACCAAGAGGGTTAGTCCCTACGTAATAATGTTATGAATGCCTCAAGTTTCCTTTATGTCTTATGATTTCTATGATTTATTCATGGTTTTATGAGGTATGTTAAAGTGCCTAATTTTTATGGGTAAAGTATGATTTCATTCTTATGTATATATGAACTCATGTTTCCTTTCCATATTTGTATATCCCTTAATGAGCTGTTTTTATGCTCATCCCAAGTTTTTAAAATGTTTTCACAGGTCAAGGGAAAGGTACGTGATGTGATGATAGTGTCAAGGATGTGTCAAGAAAGAATCCAAGTTTTATTTTAAATATGCTTCCGTTGATGGGAAGAATGATTCCTGTATTTTATGTAACCACTTTATTTAAATGTGTAATGTAATCCAAGTTTTATGATCTAATTCTCTAAAACTCTAAACCTGAAAAGATCCTCAATGTGTAATCTTGTATTAACTCAAGATTAAGTAAGGTTTAAGGATGGGGCCTTATAAAACTAATATGTGAGACCCATCCCTGGTAACATGCCACAAATAATGAAATCCAAAACACCTAAACGCTAGACCACATTGACACAGGATAGACTAATGGTCCCTATCCCATAGAAATAAACCCAAATATCTCCCTACTATGGGCTACTGGTTAGTGTGTGAAGAACCAGTGCAACAAACATTCTCAGAATCCTGCTTTCCAATGCCAGGTTCCCATGATATGTTCAAAACGGGGTGTTCCACACATTTCATATAACAATCCACACACACACAAAGATATATATATATATATATATATATATATATAAACCACCATACACATCACACAAACTTTCACCACATCAGCCACATCAAGGAGTAGTAATTACCATAAAATAGTTATTACATAAGGGCAGTCCCATAGCAAGGAAACTCCCATCCCACCATCAACCAACTAGGAAAGGCCCATTCTAGAAGGGGTTTTCCATATGAAACCATTTTAAGAAAAAAATACAAATGGACCGAAAGTCACTTTCACATATTAAAACCTTGATAATCGACCACACACAACCCATTCTCAAAATCAAACCAACTTAGAAAAAATTCTTTGGAAACACCATACCCTATTTAAAAATCAGACTATTATTTACAAAACCAATCTATTCATTTTAAAAATAAAAAACTTGTTAGAAAATCCAACAAATCAATTTAACCAGTTTTTGGTGTGAAAAACACACTAAATCCCTTACATAAATATGAATAGATTAATTAAAACATTTTTTTCACATGTAACAATACTTCAATGCATGAAAAATCACTATATAATAATTAATAGATTTGTGAAAATCAGACAATCCATAAAATCTTATCTTTAATGAAGTGGTGAAAAGGGATCCTTCCTTAATCTATAAAGCGCTTCCAGAATCTGGTGTGAAACCACATTCTCACCTCAACCGCACCTAAGGGGGGCCAAATCTAGCCTCAATCAACCCTAATATAGAAATCCCCCTAAACATTGAGCTACACTATCCTTGAAAATTGGCCAACATCTTCTCTAGGGTTATGAAAGAATTAAGAAATAGAGAGAAAGAAATAAAAGGGAAGAAAGATACCCTAACCATTCGATATAGAATGATAAACACCAAGAAAACACCTTTAATCCCTGTTAAGAGCCTTGGAGGTTCTAGAATACCAACATGGGGGCTCCCAGATTGGAGGAGGCTGAATGGGGGAAAAGAGGTGTTAGGGTATAAAAATCCGGGAGAGGGAATGTCATTTGAAAAAAAATCTAGAATGGCCACACGGTTAGCCCATAGGGTCTTTCAAATCATACAAATACCATACAGCCACTACTACCTAGGAATAAATTGACCTAACAGTAAAACTACACAGTATTAGTAACCATTTGGTAGCCATGCAGTAGCTAGTGTCTTACCTAGATAATTCTGTATGGTTACCTGGGATGTGGCACATGGTTATTACTAACTTTGTTCTAACCATGCGCCATAGCCTTCCCACCCCCAAAACACCCATTTTCACCAAAACTAAAGGGGTAAAAAAATGAAGAAATATAGTCCAAGAATGGAAAGAAAGAACATCCCAATAATTCGATCATGTCACACTCGTTTCCTGAGAAATTTGTTAGATACCAAACCCAAACCAGAACCAAAGAATAATTTCAAAAACTTAAGTGTGACAGGATGACACTGATAAAAGTCATTTACAACATTACACCATCAAACCAAATGTTATCAGTTTATTGAAAAGAATAAAATAAGAACTACATAAAGTTTTTATAAAAGTTTTTTCGTGGGTGTTTTAAGATGAATCTGAAGTGATTCGGAGGAAGAAATGAAATCTTTAGAAGTTATGACTATGTTTTTGGTAGAATGGTTTGAATGTTTATATTTATCACTTGGTAAAAGCATCAGAATGGATAGTCTATTTCTAGTTGGTTATGAGCATCATAATGAGAATTCATCTGGTTTTTATATATGTTTTTCAATTGGTTCATAGAAACATGATGAAAAATATATTATTGAACATATGTCTTCATCTTAATGGGGAAATCATAATGAAAATTATAATTAGACTAAATAATTTTTAGAAAATATGAATCCAGATGAAGTTGTGAGAAGATTTGATAAGGTTTTATAAGAATTTATAAGAGTTGATAATTGTTTATGAAGTCAAAGATATATCCTAAATTCAAGGGGAATTGATGAATTTGGAAATTTGGTTGAGTGGGAATGTTTTTTAGAATCCCGTATAAACCATTTTGGTTCACCTATAAATATTGGAAGTACTTTTTTCTATATTACATAGATTTATTATTTAATAGAGAAGGTGGTGTTCTAACAGTTTTTAGAGAGATTGAGTTTTCTGATCATGCATTCCTAA
Organism: Viscum album; assembly: GCA_963277665.1. NCBI lineage: Eukaryota > Viridiplantae > Streptophyta > Magnoliopsida > Santalales > Viscaceae > Viscum > Viscum album. The sequence continues at coordinate 196,603,639 of OY728133.1, read as the reverse complement.
GGATGTTTTCCAGATAAAAATATAGACGGATAAGATACAAGACCATAATCAAAGTTTCTAGATTGGAATGAGAAATTGGACTGGGTTTTTCAGACTGAGGAAAAATTAGTTCAAAATTTTAGTGGTATTATTTTAGATTTATTTAATCAAACTTAACAGTTAGATCAGATAATTAGACTAACAAATTAGAGTGAGTATTACTAAAAAGTCTATAGAAGTTCTTTTCTACTATTGGGTATGAAAGTAAAGAATTGTTTTGAAGATTATATTTCTGATAGTTTACAAGGAAGAACAATAACATGTTTCATAACATGCTACACAATAATTTATTACATGATTTCATGATAATTAAAGAACATTTACTATTTTATTAAACATAGTTCTACAAAAGTGTAAGGATATATCGTACTTGTTGTATCTATACTAAAGGATTGTTTTCTAGCAAATTGTGTGGTATTGGATTGTTTCCATACCATACCAAAAACATAGATAATCCTTTTGAGTAGTGAACCTTGTAAATACTTATATTCTCGTGGATGTATGTTTTTTTATATTTTCATAAAAAGTGATAACTTATTAATAGGTGGTCAAGGTTGTTTCAAAACGAAGGAATCTTAAAATAATGAGATATCACAGATTCACCCCTCCCCCTCTCAGTGATACCTAATTTTGATTGGGAAATTTCATTCTTGGGTGATTTTTCCTACATTAAAGACACATAGGTCATATAATATTGTCTACCATTACGATCATTTTCACAAAAAAAAATCCAAGGGCATTCATTTCTCTTTTATTTGATGAATTGGGAAAATTACCTAGGTTGGACTTATTGATCACAAAAAATCATAGATAGTTATTGAAAACCAAAATAGTTTTCACTACATATCACATTTAATTCAGTTTCTTATTCATTTAACCACTATGTTTTCCATCAAATCCATTGATACTTTGGTTCTTGCTATATATATATATCCATTTTCTAAAATTAAAATTTTTAATGTGATAATATCAATAATATCATAACAAAAATTAAATAATATAGTGTATTTAGACTATAATTCACTTTATTTTACTCCCAAATAACTTTTCGGTTTAGATTTATAGAAAATTTGGCCATAATTATCACATAACAATCCCATATATTACAAAGTCGACACTTCTACTCAGAATCCATTTTTCCAAAACAATAATTATTTTAATGTAATACATGATTTATTTTCTTGAAAAATGTTACTATCATTAAAAGTGGAATTTACATTATTATTATCTATCATTAAATACATTGGAAAAAAAAATTCCATGTGTAATGAGAAAAAAAATTATAAGGAAGGGACATAAAAATAAAGAAAAAAACCCATTGGCCAGTAAAAATATATAAAAATTTACCATTCCAAAATAAATTTTGGGTTCAAAATAAACATTTCTTACACCTAAAATCCATTTCTTGATCCAATTTTATTCATAAAATGTTTTCTAAGAAATGTTTATGTATACAAAAAAAATAATTAAGGTTTATTTACATTCATGAAAAACTCATGAAATCATTTTGACAATGTTATAATTTTCATCCATAAATAGTATCATACACTTTCCTTTAACCATAATCTCATTATCTAACCTTATGAAATCATGGTATTTTAATAACACCCCATTGAATGAATAAATAAATATATTAGGTAATTTGAGAAATAATTTTCATATAACTCTAACAAATGGAGTTACCTTAATTGTTATTAATGGAATTGACATCATGGTTACACATGTAATAACCATAACTATTACCCTTGAGTAACTATAGAAATTTTTATATTTATTACATTAATATTATATGACTTTAAAGATAAAACATAAAATTTATACATTCAAGGATTGAGAGGTCTAATATCTTGAAAAAATTAGGATCATATATCACTTATACATAAAAAAACATAAAACTTATAAAAATATTTTTTATTTATCCACTAAAAAGATCTCACATTTTTCTTAGAAATTTTAGTCTCATAAAAATATACATCAAAGAAGGGGTGAGCTAAAATCCCAGTAAGAGGAATGATAACATGGCTGAAATAAGATATAGGAATCAATAGTACTTGGGTGAGAATATTCATTATAATCATTTAATCACTATTAGGAAATCATCATAAGAATGAGGAAGAAATATTGACAATGTATTGGAATTTTTCATACGAAAGAATGAAACATCATTTCATAGTGGTAAAATACCAAACATAGTTGTAAACAAAAAATCAGAATGTTTATAGATAACATATGTTTATAAATAATAACATCATCATTTAAAAAAAATATAGAATAAATTTAATCTATAATACATATAATATAATGAGATACATCACATTACACTATTCGTTGGAGGGTTATATAATTACAAGACCACATATTACATAATAATGTTTACATAATCATAAATTCTACATAAAGCACATAACAACTATAGTCATAAAATAACACATGGAAAAGAATGAGATACATAAGGTTTTCACCAATAATACTTTCATGAAAAAATTGGGGTTTCCAAATGATTAAGGGAATACACATTTTAAATAAACCTCATAATTTTTCAGTTTCAAAGAAACAAATCCAGAGGAAAAAATATGTGTTTTAGAAAGAAAAGACTTCTTGGAAAATATTTTTATTTAGATTTTAAATAAAGGTGGTAAAATATATATTTACAATATAAAATGGAATAAAAGTGAAATTTTATTTATGAAACATTATAGAAATATTCATATTTATATTTACATGAAAGTGTTATAACCTAAAAATGGACTTGGGTTTGATAATCCCCCACATTAAATCCCACTTTATTTAATTGATTTTTTTCCACCTGGATAATTAAAGTATGTTTATTAAAATATTTATATAGAAGTGAATTATATTAGTTTTTTACACTATTATAAAATTATAATTATTGTATCATATTTCTTAATTTTATTTGTTAATGGGATGTCATTTTGATTTCATATTTTCCAAAAAAAGTTCCCATTTGATTTATTTTTTTTATTTTTTTCAATCATATTTATATAGAAAAATAATTCATTTCATGATATTTAAATAAATTTATTTATAAATTTATTTATCATAAATAATTTATTATAAAAATCAAAAGGGTTTGTGATATTAAATGAATTATAAACATCCTCATTGGTGATTAATCGACTGTTAACGAGACAATGTCAAAAGGGTTGGAATGGGAAATATGAAAATTTATTATATTGTAAGTCTAATACATCCATTTGTTTAAAATAAATAATATAATGATAACATACAAATTAATTATCCTTATAATATTTATGTTTGAAAAGGCATGGAGAAAATAAAAAGAGGATATGAGAATGAGAGGGAGAATAAATGATAACATACCCTCTTTTTGGTGTTTCTTCATCTCTACAACACTAAACTCCATTGATGATTAGAGTTGGATGGATAAATAATGTACCAGGGTTTTATATGAGGCTTATAGAAGAGTATTTTGGATGATATTTGGATTTGGAATGTGAGGAAGGAGTGGGTTCTCATAGGGTGACAGAGGTGTTATTTATACTTGAGGAGAGGGGTATTTGGGAGTTAATATATTGAAAAAATAATATATCTAAGTTTAGCCTTATAATAGAGATATTATTTATATTATGAACAATATATTAATTAGATAATTATTTTTAGACTTTGAATCAATTTATAATTTTAATTCATTAGTTTAGTCAAAAGGATTGGTCGAAAAAATATATTATTTTAATTTAATAATTTTGATTTTAGACATTGAAATGTAATTTTTAGTTTTGGAAATGTTTTGAATTATATTTTAATAACTAATTAAACAAATGAAATATTTTTTTTAATCTCATTTTCTATTAATTATTATGTAATTACTAAATCATGAATGATGTTATTTAAGATACAACATTGATGAGGAAAACTATATTTTTTTTATTCACCTGAAAATTGGCGTATTTTAGAAAATTACCAAAAAGAAACCTTTATAAAATTATTTACAAGATGATTTCAAAATTATACAAATTTTATCAAAATAATTTTCTAAAATAGTAAATATTGAATTTAATATAAAATTATTATTTTCATGAAAACCTTTAAAATACAGTTTATAAAAAATTCATTTTAATTTCATTTTGTTTTTTAATAATGACATTAATTTTTTTCTTTAATATATTTATATTTAGTTTAATTAATCATAATAAATATTTTTTATATTACTATATATTGTATTGAGGTTAAATTACTATTCTCGTGGTCATGTTACGATTCCCAAAATCTAGATTGTTATTCCCAATAGATTAGTTTCTATTCCTAATAGTCAGGTTACTATTACAAAAGTCACATTACTATTCAAATTGTCACATTAACTCGTAAAAATATCATTTCATTCCATAATTCCTTAGTCAAATCAATTCCAGTCAAGGTTCTACACTTCCATTTTCTATAATGTCGATTGGTTTAATGGTAATATTTTCATTTCTATACTATTTTTAATGGAAGGGATGATTTTACCCGATTGAGGTAATCCAAATTTTCCTATTTAAATTTTACTATTTTTCCGCTTATATAATTTTTCATTTTAATGGGTTTATTCATCAACTAATTTAACGATTTTTATTAATTAATTAATTTTTTTCTTGTTTCTCTGTGTTCTTTATGTGTATAATACTTGTATAATGTAACATAGATTTATCCAGGAAAAAATTATAATTTACAATAGTTTGGGTCATTATATTATCCCACTTTAAAACTTTCATCCTCAAAAGATCAAATATTATTATTGTTTTAGAATAGAAGAGGTTACATTGGTTTCATTGTTTCCTTCAGTTCCCATTTTTCCTCTTTATACTTATGGTTCCTCCATAACACTTTGACAAGATGAGTTTTCTTGTTTCATAGGACTTTTTCTATGCAGTCTATGATCTTTAATGGATTTTCCTCACATGAGTGGTCATTCTCTTGTTATACCACTTCTAGATTCAATATATGTGAGGTTTCTGATATGTACTAACTTATAATATTTATATTCAAAACATCATGAACTTAAGCCATATTTGGTGAAAATTCTATCTGATAGGCCACTGATCCTATGCATTCAAGGAATAAAATGGGGCCACTATACCTAGGTATAATCTTATCTTTCATTAAAAATTTCATGACTCTCATAAACAGTGATATTATAATGGAAATAATTTCTCCAACTTCAAACTCCAAATCCCATCGACCATTATTAGCATCGATCTATTTCTGAATATGAGAAACTTTGATATATTTCTAAATAGATTGAACCTCATTTTTCATCTCTTGAACAAGATAAAGTCTTATTATCTTGTATTATCCAACTTTATTCCAACAAGTAAGAGTTCTACATCTCTTTCCATAAATATCATTATATGGATCCATTTAAATAATCATGTGGATGTTTTTGTTTTATGAGAAATCAACTTATGGGAGATGTCAATCCCATCCTCCATTAAATTCCATTAAGGAGGATCTCATCATATTCCTAGATAATTGATTATTCCTTTCATATTTCCCATCATTTTTAGGTGATAGGCTATACGTAAATTCAATTAATTATTAATATAATATTGATGATATCTCTCTAATTTAGATGTGAACCCTTGATCATGATAAAAAATGATCAAATATGGTAAATATTGCATTTTCACCACTTTATACACATATATTTTTGGAAATTGGATTATGTAAGAAATATTAGTAAATAGTTATGAAGTGGAAAATCATTGTGCGTTGATCCACCACAACCCATATCACATTATCTCATTTGTATATATTTGAGGGACCAGTGAAAAATTCTATTGTGATGTTTTCCCATTTCCAAATGTGTATAATAAATGATGGTATCATCCCCTTTGACTTATATAGATATAGTTTAACATACTAAAATTCTAAACATATTGTGATATAATTAACAATCTTCTTCTTTATTTTGTCCCACAAGAAGTGTTCTTAAATATGAAAATACATATGAGTACATATAGGATAAATAGAAAAAGTTAAGTTATATAGACTATAAAATATTTCATTATTTATCTCAGGTGATGTAGGATCAAATAATATAGTTCAATGTCCAATGAAACCATCATCCTCAATGTGTAACTCATGTTAATTCCCTTTACAGATTTAAACTTCTTATGTAACTACAGATTATTCATTTGGGATTTATTGTTATTATCTTGGATATATTGGTGGGAAACCATTTGTGAAAGGTACAATGTATTACCTAATATTATTATTTATAATTCCATACTTTATATATCCATGAAGACAAGGTCCTTCTCAATCTACATCATGGATTAAGTAGGATATTCTTTTACGATAAGAGAATCCACTAACATTTTCACCTTTCTCAGATGGTAGTGAATAGAGAAATAATAGTCCATGATTATTTATAACCATATTATTTGAGAATATTGACCTCTTTCTTTGTCAATATATACTATAGACTCTTGTGATCAATATATATTTTTCACTTCTTACCATAGAGGTAGTTCTACTAAATCTTCTTGGTCAAGATCATAAATATTAGCTCCATATAATGAGTAGGGTAGTTCTTATCATGGATCATCAACTTTAACGTGGAATATTCTCTCACATTATCTATTTTAATGACTAAATACCCCAAAACCTTTTCCTATCATTGATATATATAGAAAACCTTCTATACTTGTTGGTATTTTGATTACTATCAAAATGATTAGACTCTTCTTAAGATCCTTAAAGTGTTCCTTGTATTCATCCATCCATTAATAATTTAATCATATTAATGTAAAATTATCTATAAGGCTTCAAAATCTGAAGAAATTTCTCATAAAACATCGGTAGAGATTATATAATAAAATAAAACTATATATTTCCATGACACTAGTGTGTGTGTTGTATTGCTCAATTATCATTTTCTTTGATGTGTCCACATAAACACCCTCACTTGTAACCATATTCACCAAGAATGTGACTTTTTGTATCCAAAAGTTACACCTTCAGAACTTATTATACATTTTATCCTCACTTAATTATGCAACTAAAATCCTTATATTCTCTTCATGTTCCTTATTTACATTTAAGTAAATAGGTATATCATCAACAAATACTACAACAATATTTTTAGAAAGTCTCTAAAGAATATATTCATCCTATCCATGGATATTTTTGGAGAATTAGTAAGTCCAAAGGGAATCACTATGACGTCATAGTGTCCATACATTGTACAAAAGTCTATCTTCTGAATATATTACTTCTTCACCATTAGCTGATGGTATGTAAAATTAAGATCCAGATTTGATAAGTAATGATCTCCTCGTAGTTGATTTAAAAATGTATCAATCCTTAGTAGGTGATATATATTTTTATTGTGATATTGTTGTTCTCCTAGTAATCAATACATGACTACATTGATCCATCCTTTTTCATGAAAATGAGCACTGAAACACCCAAGGGTGATGTACTAGGGTTTAAGAACCCTTTGTCCAAGTTTCCTTGATGCTATTTCTTTAACTCTTCCAGTTTGATCAGGGATATCCTATAGGGGAATTTAGATAATGGATTGGATCCAGGTGTAAAATTTATTGAAAACTCTACAACAGAATATCTTGGATGTCTAGGTAACTTATTAGGAAATATATCATTACATTCAATCATAATGATAATTTACTCTAGGTTGATACCTTCCTTTCAATCAGTCTATTTGGGAAAGGTCATATTTCTCACAAGGTATCAATCCCCATAATATTTTTGGATATTCCAAAAGATATTAATGTTCTTCCTTGAATTTATAGAGGACCATGGTATGGTTCAAAGTGTAGAAATATATTTCCTTTTACCAATAGTTGATTTGTGATCTATATAAAATGATCCAATCTATGCCCAATATAGCATCAAATAAAACCAAGGAATGGATTTTGAGATTTATTGGAAGAATCTTTATCACAATATTATAGGAGAAGAGTGTAACAAATGGGTTTTAAATATCACACCAATAGGTGATTTTAATATATCTATACTTCAAGTTATCTGGGATTTGATTCAATAGTTATTGGAAACTTGTAGGATATAATGGAATGTATATAATGAGAATCAAATGAAAAATTTTCCATATTAGAGTTAATAGGATGTGTAACTTGGAAGAATTAATTTTCAAACTCCACTTCATTAGTATTGATGCCATACAATTTCCATTACTCGTTTTGATTTGATTGCTAATGAGGATGATTATCCTCATGGTCCTAGGGTATAGTGCAGTAGATTTCATAGTTCCTTTCTTCCCAACCATTTAATCATGAAATCATGGGTCGTGCAATATTATGTTCCTTTCTTTCCTCTATCATGTTGGAATAATTCTTTATCTATCAATAGAATTCATGAGTTTAATGTCTTCTCTCCCTCACTTAAATAATTTCCCCATCCCATTAAAGAAATTCCTATTATTCTTCTTCGAACATTTTTTACATTTGGGTTTTTAGATCCACTTTCATCCATTTTAATTTGACATAGTAGCTTGAAACACTATTCAAATCTTCTTATCCATATGTCCAAATGTCAAATCAATGAACTCCATATCAACTTTAATAGCACATCAGACCACATATTCTTAACTCCCAAAGACTAAAATATCTATATCTTTTTAAAGGCTTGGTTATAATCTGCTAAATTTTTTATTTATTTTTATATTATTTTTTAAAAAAATCCCATGGAATATATCACAATACTTGTTATGTTTTCCTCATAATTTGTGATATATTCACATTCCTTTTCTTCAGTTCTAATAATTCTATCTCTATATTTTCAAAGAGTTTTAGGGAAATACTAGTTAAGAAATATTTTCATTAATTCGTCACACAACACACTTCCATTTCATTATCCAGCTTGGTGTTCTTTATCAATACCCATCATTGAACATCTTCTACATCAAAAGGATATATGGAGAGTTTCACTTTCTCATTCTCAACAAATTTTAAAACAATATGATCAACTCCATTTACTTAATGCAATTTTCTGTGATAAGTGGATCTGAAGATCCACTAAACATTATTGGTCATTACTACAAAATGGGATAAATGGGTAGTTGCTTATTATTGGGTGAAGGTGGAATTTCATTAGGGTTTGGTTTGTTGATCATACTCAGAGAAATCTGGGTAAGCATAATCATAATTTTTTCAAATCCACCTCTTATGAAATTGGGGATGTTATTTGGATAATTTTTGCATTTTTCCTTACACAGGTTCTTTTCTGGCTTTCACACAGTTCCCCCCATTTTATAAAATTTAAATTCGTTGAACAAAAAACATATATCAAAAAAACATGAATAAATAATTTATTCACACATGAATATTATGTCTAAAATCATATCTTACGAGATACCTTTATTTAGTTTTTTTCTAAAAAATATCCTACGATGATTACTAATATTTAGTCTTATGCTAATGGTTTTCAATAATGTTCTCTAATCCCAATTCCCAAATTAACTAAACCATACCTCTAATACCAATAGTTTCAGCCCAAATGTTTCTTACATGACTATTATATCATTTTAATGATAAAAAGCATTATAGTTAAACATTCATGGATTGAATGGTACAGTATCTTGGTAAAATTAGGATCATACATAACTTATAAATAAAAAACACAATAATTATTAAAATAATTCTTATATATCCACATAAAATTTGTCATATTATCCTTAATACATATAGTCACGAGAGGATTTATATTAATGAGAGGGGTGAGCTAAAATCCGAATAAGGGGAAGGATAACATAATGGAAATAAGAGACATGGATCAATAGTACATGTGTGATAATAGGCATCATAATCATGCCATAATAATGGGGTCATCATCATAAGAATTATAAAGAAGTTTGGAAAAAGGATCAGAATCTGGAATATGAATAAAAATTAAACATGATGTTAAAGTGATCAAATACGACACATATTTCTGAACAAATCTTACACTGTGTTTAGACATAACATATGTGCATAAATCATAAAGTAATCATAGTGAAGAAAAATTTCATAATGTTCATGCATAATACATATAATTTTAAGTGATATATAATATTACCCAATGCATTGAAGGGATATTTAATTTAAATACCACCCATACAATCGAAATATTTATATAATCATGCTTTCAACATCTAATATACACCAATCGTAGTAATGAAATTATCCACGGAAAGGAATGGGTTTCATACGGATTTTTTAAGAATATTTTCATGAATAAAAATGGGGATACCAAGTGAACAAGTGAAAACATATTTGGCATAAAAAATCATTATAGAGTGAAAAATAAACAAATAAATATGATTAAAAGATGTGTTTTGAAAATAAAAGTCTTTTTTTGGAAAATCATTAAATTAAGCTAATAAATCAAGATGGTAAAATTTGTATCCCCAAAATGAAAGTGAAATTATTTTTAAGAAACATTATAGGAATATCAATACTAAAATTGATGTTAATGAGAGATAAACCAAGTTTCAAGAATCTCCTTACCATAAATCCCACTTTATTTAATCACCTTTTGCCTCCTAAATAATAATCATAGGTTTAATTAAACATTGATTTCACAATTTATTTCAATGTAATTTATACATAAGTTGAATTAATTTCAGAATTTTGAAATAAATGAGTTTATACATTTATATATCATAATAATTTATTTTATTGATCAATATGGTTGGTTATAAGAAACAATTTCGTATCATCCTCATTAATGGTTAACCGATCATTAACAATACATTTTTAAAAGGGTGGGAATGAGAAGTATGAGAATTTTATATGTTTTAAATACAATAATTTATTTAGGTTAACATAATAAATATAATTATGGCATACTAATTAATTATCTTTATAATATTTCAGTTTGAAAAGTGGCGGAGAAAAGAAACATAGGATATGAAATTTGTTGGGAGAATTTATGAGATTATACCCTCTTCTCAGGGATGATTCATCCCAATAACACTAAAATACTTTAATGATGGGAGTTATATGGAACCATAACTTTCCTTGGTATGATAATAAAGTTTATAGAAAATATTAAGAAATATATTTTGATTTGAAAAGAAAGGTATGAGTGGTTTCCAAGAGGAGGTAGTTGGGGTTTTTATACTTGAGGATAGAGGTATTTTTTGTAAAATATTAAATAAAAAACTATTTCTAAGGTAAATATTGTAATAGTGATATTTTTAAAATTATACACCATATATGAATTAAATAACATGATTTAAGGACTTCGAACAACTTTATAATTGGAATTCATTAGTTTAATCAAAAGGAAATGTAAAAAATGAGTAAATATTATTTTAATGTAACACATTAGATGTTAGACTTTTGAATGTACATTTTTATGATTGTAATGTAATGACCCGAACCTGAATAGCCACCCGAATAGTGCTAAACGGGTCAGGTGTTACTACCTTAAGTGCACCACCCTGAATGCCAAAGGCTGATGACTAGCAGCGAGGGTCTTATAGGTATAGTGGGGAGGCTATACCATCTCAAAGGATAATAAAGGTACTGGGCTGAAGATAATAATAAAGATGCATTGGAATAACGACTCAGCGGGATCGAACCATACCTATAGAGTATAATAAAATTCAAAGTCAATAAACAATGGAAGAGATAAATATAAACAACAACAACGGAAAGTAAACACAATAGCATGCTAAAAACCACTTGTAAATACTAAACAAACAACAAAGCATCCATAGTGAGTCAACATACAAAAGGGTTCCAATGGATAACCAAATGTAGCTACAATCAAGCAGGAATTCTAATACAGGAATGAAGTCAAAACAAAGTAAACTCTAGGTAGGCAAGACCTCAAGGTTCATACCACCTCCATGGAACATCTAATGAAATCTAGTTCTTGAAGCCGGCCACTTTCCTGCACATAATTCCATAAATCCTGCATGCGTCCCGAAGGTCCTGTGTAGGGTGTGAGACAAATCTCAGTAAGATACCACCCAACGGTGCATACCTAATATAATTTCTTAAGTAGGAATTCATTTTTAAGTAAAACATTAAATAATACGATTCACAAATAAACAAAAACTCTACTAGTGCTCAGCGGCCACCATGAAGTGTCACCTGCTTCGGCCAACATCGAAATCTCTATCATGTAACCCGGCACCATGTGACTCCTGACACCTCGTCTCTCAAGTACCAATGTCCCAAAGGCATACCCATTAATAGTAACTTGGAACCTTGTTCCTTCTGACACCTCGTGCCTCAAGTACCGACGTCCCGAAGGCACGCCCCAGAAGTGACTTGGAGGAACAACGATGCCTGTCTTCAAATAAATAACGGTAGGGACAATGAAGTCTTCCCTCAAATAAATATCTATAGGGACATCGATGTCTTCCCTCAGATCAAGTAACTGGATGGACAGCGATATCCTCCCTCAAATAAGTAACCAGAGGGACGTCGATACTTTCCCTCAAATCACGGCGAGCCTCAACCACCAACCCAATAGCCTCAAGTTATCCCCTAGAGGCTCCTCAACTCCCATATAGCTTCTTATGGAAAGCAACACCAACCAATGTACCTAAACCGCATCTACAGGGGCCATTACCCACACGAGTGGTCAAAATAACCTCATCACAATGTATCTCGGTGTGCACACTGCTCAATGTTCTGGTTGAGCAGTTTTCACCAAAATAGAACCTAGTCCACCACACATCTGACACCTCGTGTCCCTGTGACCATGCCACTCAAGTTTTATGGCCTTGAAATCCCAGTAACCAGGGCCAAGACCAACCTAATAGTCGTACTATCTCAAGCCAACGTCCATGATTCCCAATCCCGTGGTCAAAACCACCCAACATAACCCGGGCCAAGCCCAACCTGTGATCATCATCACTCAACAGTACCAAGCACAACCCAAATGTTACAGTATATGCAATATTACCCATCACAAATACAATCATGTGAAAATACTTAAAATAGGAAAAACAAACTAACCAGTTGAATACCCTCACCAAAAATTGTCCTACACCAAGATTTAGGTCTTGGGAACCTCTAACAATTCATATCAAGGTTTAATCAACTATACTCAAAAGTTTAAAATATGATAGTTCAATTAAAACCATTTTGGAACCCCGGCCAAAATTCCCCATATGAGCAATGACCTCTGGACCGACCCTGCTCAACCAAAATAAGAAAAAGGGAATACCCAAAGGTATCCCATAGGTCTAAAATGAAACATAATATAAAATAGAAGATAAATTCGGGTCTCTCTCAGAATACCTGAAAATGCACCATAGGTCGTTCCTCTAAATATCCACTAAAAAATGCAAAAAGGTATGCACAACCTACCTGAGAATCGAATGAGGAAACTCCTCCGATAACATCATCCAATTAGGTTTACAACACAGTAGATCTACAAAGAAATAAAAATCGCTCATACCCCAATAAATCGATCAAGGACAGAAATCAAGAAAAATGGATCAAGAGGAATAAAGGCCTTACTAAGGGGGTTCTAATAGATCAAATGATATTTGAAAATGAGTTCGGATGAAGATACAGGAAGGATTTGAAGGTATGACCGGCTCTCCCCATGTGATCCATGAATGGGATGAAGAAAAGAGGAATGAATGAGAAACCCGAGTGCCCAGGACTTACAATCCCTATCTTTAAGTGGTTGCATGATTTCCCCGCATGGTTTGGAAACCTGTGCGCCAACCGTTCGGTTTCCACTGCCTCACCCAAGAACTTCACACGACTATATCGCACAGTTTGAAAAAATGTGTGCCACCCATGAGGAGCCCACTATCTCACCTAGAGACCTCACACAGCTTATCCGCATGGTTTTTTCAGACCATGCTGCAACCGTGCACACCTGCATTACCGCCCCACCTTTTAAATGTTTTCCCTATAAAAAACTCAAAAATTTTAAACAGGTTCCAGATTTGACCCATTCTAAAAACCCGGGTTCTTACAAACTCCCCACCTTAACATAGCACATCCTCGAGCTATCAAACAAAACCCAGAGATGGCACCGAACAGGCTACCCCGATCAAAGTAACCCAGACATCCCCGGTCTCAAGGTTCTGGATGAATTCTTCAAGGGGCTCCCCACCTTAAGAATTTTTTAACTCGGTCTCAACCTAACAATACTCAGAAATATTAAAAGTTTTGCTAACCTGTTTCCGGACTCATAGTCCTCCCGTGATACATCGTCACACCTGTGGCTCATTGGCACCCCCGTGTTATTCCCGACACCTAAACGTATCCCGCACCACATTTGTGTCCACCTCCATGAGTTCCTGCATCCCATTGATGCTCAAAATGAACTAGGTTCCTGGAAACTCATGTATCCCGCATCCTTGATGCCCTGATTCCCATGGAACATCATGTAATCCGCATCCTTGATGCCCCTATGCCCATGGCACCTCAAGTAACCCGCATCATCGATGCCCCGATTCCCAAGTCACCTCATGTAACCTGGATCCTCGAGGCCCCTAATGCTACACATCTCATATATATATATATATATATATATATATATATATATATATATAAATATATCATGCACCTAATATGGTGCCAAACCCACTAACTAACATTTTGTTAGTCCACATAGATCATGTGCATCACCTGCACTCAAAATGGACATGCCACTACAAGTCATGCCAGAAGAGAACAAGGAAATCACAGCCACACCCATGTTGTACCTCTAACCATCATTGGATCACCAGCTTGATTAGCCTTTGGAGGCACCACAACGTGCACCAAGCCTGAAGTATAGCTTCTTGATGCCTAAACTCCCTACGGTGCTACTCCAGTCACCGGCCAGTGACCCCTTAGCTGGATCCCAGTGTTTCTATCATGTCTTCTATGGGCAGCTGAACCTCAGCTACCATCTCTTGGTACCAAAACTGAACCAAATATAGATGCTATAGTCTATCCTGGTCCCGTCCAACTGGCTTTCTGAGAAGGCTTCCTACAGAACCTCTCTCGATGCCCGACCTATCCACATTCCCGAAACCCCTTTGAAGGCCTATCACACTGAGTCCTAACATGTCTTGTTTGTCCACACTAAAATCAAACCATTGTTGAACTGCTGTGAGGTGGTCTAGGTGAGTCCTTGGATGGACTTCCCTACTAGAACTCATACAGTCCTCGCTTCCTATTGTTTGAATGGTCACCTCAAACTCTTCCCCTGCCAACCTGGGGCCTATCCCTCTGGTTTACCTCTGCTATAAATGCATGATTCACCACCACTGAAAAAGAAACCATCCTGAAGATATTCACCTGGATCTGAATGTTGTGTCATAAGCCATCCTCGAAGTGCCACACCCTTGTCGTGTTATTGCATACCATACCAAGTGAAAAACGAGACAACTCAGGGAAAGTATCTTCATAGTCCTTGACGGACATGTCTCCCTACTGAAGACTCAAGAACTCTCGAGCTCTCTCTGCCCTCAGTGTCTCTAGGTAAAAGGGCTCGAAGAACCTATTCTCGAAGTCCTTCCATACCAGTCCCTCGTGCCTAAGATCGTGAACCTACACATCCCACCAGTGCTTTTCCAGTCCTCGTAGCATGTACATCGCCAGCTTGACCCTCCCCCAGGAGGCGTCTCGAGATGATTGAATATCATATGCAAGCTCTCTATCTAGTTCTCAGCCACCTGCGGACCACCCTCATCCTGAAAAAGTGGCGGGTTCTACGTCTAGAACTCTTGCATCAGATATTCCATAGATGGATCTATACCCTGCGTGCCTCTGTCGATCCCCTGAAAGACATGCACCAGGATAGCTCGAAGCTTCTCGTCAACCCAATCCCTGAACGCTGCCAAACTCAGCTACTGTCCTACCTGCACTGGATCCTAATGATGATCATGTTTCTGAGCCTGTACCTGTGGCTCCTCCTCTGCCTGCAACGGATCCTGAACCTGATCCCACACCTTCGACACTGTACCATCTACCTTCTAATGCTCCATCTGAGTCTCCCAAAATGGACCCCGTTGAATACCATAAATGATCAGACAACCCACACATATATATTACATTATATATTCTACACAGACAAGGAAAGCAGTGAAATGAAGTGCATAACTACTACCCTTACTCCCCCTCACCGCAACCCATTCCCTTGGAATCCCAACCTCATGTCCTCCTTACCCACCCTTATCAGAGCCAAGTATCAAAAGTACCTCAGGCCATTCCCATCCCGACAACCATCATTGCCTTAACCAATGAATTAGTTGCCGAATCCTAGTGATCAAAATCACGTCAATCAACAGTACCTTCTTGCTCGTACAAGAGTCAGACCCAAATATCCTTCCATATGCAATTCTACAAATATAAATCATGGAATACACATTGAAACAATGAGTAGTTCTATTATAAATTTCACCTATTCACATTTCAAAGCATACAAGTCATGGAAATTGCTTTTTTTACAAGCCATTATCACTTCACAAAGCATACGTGCAGTTATGAAATTGAAATACCCTAAAAATGTGCCTATAAAAAGCCAAGAAAACAAGCCTTGACATACCAGTCCAAGGTCCAATTTTCCCTTACCGCACTGGGTGAAGGGTCACATATCAAAATCAATAAAATCACTCACCAAATGAGCCAGCGAGGTGGAAATCATATAAACTGTAATATGAGAAAAAAAAAATAGAAATTTCCACCCAAGGTAACATGGTCCATCCCTCATACCTGGGGATGGAGGCACCCAAGCACAAGCTAGAAACCCAGTTCTAGTAACGAAGTATCTCCAGTCTACCATATACCAAATAGTAAAACTAGAAGAAATAAAGGAGAAGTGTTGAGCTCATTAGTTGCCAGCAAAAAACTACTACTAAATCCTTATCAAAAACTCCAATCATACCACCTTGTAATGATCCGGACTCGAACAGCCACCCGAACGGTGCTAAACGGGTCAGCTGTTACTACCTTAGGTACACCTCCCCGAATGCCAAAGGCTGCCGACTAGAACTGAGGGTATTATAGGTATACTGGGGAGGCTATACCCTCTCATAGGATAATAAAGGTACTGAACCGAGGATAATAATAAAGATGTAGTGGAATAATGACTCACCAGACTCGAACCAGACCTACAGAGCAGAAGCACATTCAATATCAATAAAAAGTGGAAGCAATAAATATGAACAATAACAGCGGAAAGTAAACACAACAACATGCTAACAACCACTTTTAACTACTAAAGAAACAACAAAGCATCCATAGAGAGTCAATAGACAAAATGGCACCAATGGGTAACCAACTGTAGATACAATCAAGCAAGCATGATGATATAGGAAATAAAGAAAAAAAAGTAAACTCCAGTTTGGAAAGACCTCAATGTCAAAACCATATTCATTAAATAGCCAATGCAATCCATCTTCTAAAGATGGCCTCTTTCCTACACGTAAATCCATAAAGTCTTCACGCATCCCGAAGGGCCAATGCAGGGTGTGAGACAAATATCAGTAGGATACCTCCCATCGGTGTGTACCTAATATAAGTGTTTAAGTAGGTATGAATTTACAAGGAAAATAAAAAACAGTACGATGCACAAATAAACACAAAATCCACTGGTGCTCAGCGGCCACAATGGAGTGTCACATGCTTCGGCCAACACCGAAATCTCGGTCATGTAACCCGAAACCATGTGCCCCCGAAACCTCGTGTCTCAAGTACCAACGTCCCAAAAGTACGCCCAAGAATAGTAACCCAGCACCCTGTGCCTCCTGACACATCATGCCTCAAGTACTGACGTCCCGAAGGAACACCCATGAAGTAACTTGGAGGAAAAACCATGCCCATCCTCAAATAAATAACTAGACGGAAAATGATGTTTTCCCCCAAATAAATAGTCGAAGGGACAAAAATTTATTCCTTCAAATTAAGTAACCAGAGGGATGGTGATATCCGAACTCAAATAAGTAACTAGAGGGACAACGATACCAACCCTCAAATAACGGCGAGTCTCATCCCCCAACCTAATAGACTCAAGCTATCCCCTAGAGGCTCCTCACCTCCCATGTGGCTTTCTACAGTAAGCACCCCCAACCAAAGTACCTAAACCGCATCTACCAGGTCCTCTACTGACACGAGTGGTCAAAAACACCTCATCATAGAGTATCTCTTTTTGTACACTACTCAAAGTTCCAGGTGAGTGGTAATCACCAAAATAGTACCTAAGCCACCACCGATCTGACACCTCGTATCCCTATGACGATGCCGCTCATGTCTGATGGCCTCACCATCCATGTAACCTAGGCCATGCCCAACTTTTCAGTCGTACTGCCTCAAGCTGACGTCCATGACACAAAATCCTATGGTAAAAACCACCCAACGTAACCCAGGAGAAGACCAAACTGTGATAAGCATCACTCAACAGTACCAAGCACCACCTGATGGTTCTAGTATATGCAATATTACACATCACATATACAATCAAGGGAAAATACTTAAAATAGGAAAAACAAACTAACTAGTTGAATTCGCTATCCAAAAACAGTTCCATACCAGCATTTAGGTCTAGATAATCTCTAACAATTCATATCAATGTTTAATTAACTAAACTCAATAGTTTAAAATAAGACAGTTCAGTTAAAACCATTTTCGCACCCTGACCAAAATGCCCCATATGAGCAACAAACTATCGCCCGACCCTTCTCAATAAAAACAGGAAAAAGTAAATACCCAAAGGTATCCCATATGTCTAATAAGAAACTTTATATGCAATAGCATATAAATTAGGGTCTCTCTCAAAATACCCGAAAATGCGCCATAGATTGCACCACCCAAAAATCGGTAGATCTACAAAAGAAGGTATGCACCACCTACCCGAGGCTCGTACTATGAAACTCCCCCAATAATAGCCTCCAATTAGGTCTAAAAATGGTAGATCTACAAAAGAATCAAAACCGCTCAAACCCAAATAACTCGATCTAGGACAGAAATCAAGAAAAATGACTAAAGAGGAATCAAGGCATTACCTAAGGGGTTACAACAGATCAAACAATGTTTGAAATGGAGTGCAGATGAAGATCCGAGAAGGATTTGAAGGTTCGGATAACTCTCCCCACATGAGCCACCAATGGGAGGAAGAAAAGAGGAAAGAATGAGAAATACCGAGCGCCCTGAGACTTAAAAACCCTAAATTTATGTGGCCACACGGTTACACTGCATGTTTTGGAAAACCATGCTTCATCTATGTGGTTTCCAATGCCTCACCCATGAACTTCGCAAAACTATCCCATACGGTTTGACAAACTGTGCGCTGCCCATGCGGAGCTCACTATCTCACCCAGAGACTTCACACGACTTGTCTGAACGGTTTATCCAGACTGTGTTCCAACTGTGCGCACCTGCATTACCTGCCCATATTTTAATTTTTTTTCTAGAAACAAGTCAAAAATTTGAAACGGGGTTGGTATTTTACACGTTCTAAAAACCAGGGTTCTTACAAACTACCCACCTTAACATAGCTCGTCCCCGAGCTATCAAACAAAACCTGGAGATGACAACAAATCTTCCACCCCGATCAAAGTAACCCGGACATCCCTAGTCTCAAGGTTCAGGAAAAATTCTTCAAGGGGCTCCCCACCTAAGGAATTTCCTAAATCGGTCTCAACCCAAAAAAAATCAGAACACGTAAAGGTTTAAAAACCTATTTTTGGACTCACAGTTCTCAAATGACGCATCATCACCCCTGTGCCTCATTGGCACCCCCATGCCATTCCCGACACCGAAACACATCCTGCACCACATCGGTGTCTGCATCCATGAAGTCCTGCATCCCATGGATGCTTAAAATGAAGCTAGTGAATGTCACCTCAAGTAACACACATGTTTGATGCCCCAATGCCCATGGCACCTCAAGTAACTTACATCCTTGATGCCCTGATGCCTATGGCACCTCAAGTAACCTGCATACATGATGCCCCAATGCCCAAGGCACCTCAAGTAACCCGCATCCTTGATTCCCCTGATGCTACACATCTCACACACACACACACATATATATATATATATACATATATATATATATATATATATATATCATGCACCTGATTTGGCGCCCAACTCACTGACTAAGATCTAGTCAGTCCACATAGATCATGTGTATCATGTGCACTCAAAATAGACTTTCCTCTATAGGTCATGCTAGAAGAGAACAATGAAATCATGGCCACACCCATGGTGTACCTCTAACCATCATCAGCTCACTATCCTACTCAGCCTCTGGCAGCTCTACGGCAGGCACCTGGCATGAAGTATATATTCCTGATGCTTGTCATCCTGGAAGTGCTACTCCAGTCACCGACCACTAACCCCTTAGCTGGATCCTAGTGTCTCTGTCATGTCCTCCACGTGTAGCTGAACCTCAGATTCCTTCTCCTAATACCAAACCGGAACTAAATCCAGATGTTATAGTCTGTCCTGGTGTCTCCCTAACAGCTGTCTGAGAAGGCTGCCTGCAGAACCTCTCCAGATGCTCGACCTATCCACATGCGAGACACCCCTTTGGAGGACTATCACACTGAGTCCGAACATGTCCTGGCTGTCCACACTAAAAGAAAACCACTGTTGAACTGCTGCGAGGTGGTCTAGATGAGTCCTTGGCCCGAATTCCCTGCTGGAACTCATCCCATCCTCGCTTCCTATTGTCGGAACCATCTCCTGAAATGTTCCCCCGTAAACCACGGGACTATCCCTCTGGTTTCCCTCTGTTTTGAGCTCCTGATTCGCCGCTTCTAAAATAGAACCCTGCCTAAAGATATTCACCTAGATCCGAATGACGTTTAGTAAGCCATCCGTGAAGCGCCTCACCCTTGCCACGTCATTGCATACCATAATGGGTGCAAAGAGAGACAACTCGGTGAAAGTATATGCAGAGTCCATGACTAACATGTCTCCCTGCTGAAGACTCAGGAACTCCCGAGATCTTTCTGCCCTCAGTTTCTCCGAGTAAAAGTGATCGAAGAAACTGTTCTCGAAGTTCTTCCATTCGAATCCCTCATGCCTACAAGCCTGAACCTTCACATCCCGCCAGTTCTTTACCGGTCCTCGAAGCATGTACCTCTCCATCTTGAACCTCCTCCCTATAGGTGTATCGAGCTGCTCGAAGATCATCTACATGATCTCTATCCAGTTCTCAGCCACCTGTGGACCACCCTCAGCCTGAAAAATTTGCAGGTGCTGCGACTGGAACTCTTGCATCAGATATTCCATAGATGGATCTGTACCTTACGCGGCTTTGTCAATCCCCAACAAGACACGCACCAGGATAGCACAGAGATGCTCATCGAGCTATGGCCCAAATGCTTCCAAACCCTAATGCTAACCTGCCTACACTGGATCCTGAACCTGATCCTTTTCTTGAGCCTGTACCTGTAGCTCCTGCTATGCCTGCACCAAATCCTGAACCTAATCCCGCACCTATGGCACTGTAACATCTTTTTTCTGACGCTCCATCTGAGTCACCCAAAAAGGAACCCACTAAATACCATAAATGGCCAGACATCCCACACACACACATATATATATATATATAACAATATATATTTTACGCAGATAAGGAAAGAAGTAAAAGGCAGTGCATAACTACTACCCTTACTCCCCCTCACCGCAACCCATGGCCACGGCATCCCGGCCTCATGGCCTCCTTACCCACCCTTATCAGAGCCAAGTATCAAAAGTACCTCAGGCCATGCCCGTCCCGACAACCAACATTGCCTCAATCGACAACCTAGTTTCCCAATCCTGGTGATCAAAATCACCTCAACCAATAGTACCTGCCTGCTCATATAAGAGTAATGCCCAAATATCCTGCCACGTGAAATTCTAAAAAAATAAAGCATGGAATACACATTGCAACAATAAGAAATTATGTCATAAATTTCACCTATTCAAATTTCATAGCATACAAATCATGGAAATTGATTTTTTTCACATGGCATTATCACTTCACAAAGCATACATACAGTTATGAAATAGAAATACCCTAAAAATGTGCCTTTCAGAATCCAAGAAAACAAGACATTCCATAATGAGAAAAGGTCTAATTCTCCCTTACCGCATCGGGTCAAGGGTCACATATCAGAATCAATAACATCACACACCAAGTGAGCCACTGAGGTGTAAATCATATAAACTTTAATCTAAGAAAAAAAGAAAACACCAATTCCCACCCAAGGTAACTTGGTCCATCCCTCATACCTGGGGCTGCAGGCACCCAAGCACAAGCTAGAAACCCAGTTCCAGTAACAACCTATCTATAGTCTACCATATCCCAAATAGTAAAAATAGTAGAAATAAAAGAGAAGTCTTGACCTAATTAGTATCCAACAAAACACTACTAATAAATCCTTGTCCTGAACTCCTTTGATACCACTTTATAATGACCCGAACACGAACAACCACCCGAACGGTGCTAAATGGGTTGGGTGTTAATACCTTAGGCACACCTCGCCAAATGCCAAAGGCTGATGACTAGCAGCAAGGGTCTTATAGGTATAGTGGGGATGATATACCCTCTCAAAGGATAATAAAGGTACTAGCCCAAGGATAATAATAAAGATGCATCGGAATAACGACTCAACAAACTCAAACTAGACCCGCAGAGTGGAAGAACATTCAATATCAATAAACAGTGGAAGCGGTAGATATAAAAAAATTAGCAGAAAGTAAATACAGAAGCATGCTAAAAACCACATGTAACTACTAAATAAACAACAAAGCATCCATAGAGAGTCAATATACAAAAGGGACTCAATGGATAACCAACTGTAGCTACAATCAATCAAGCATGCTGATACAGGAAAGAAACCAAAACAAAGTAAACCCTAGCTAAAAAAGAGCACAAGGTCCATACCATCTTCATGCAAAAGCTAATGCAATCTAGCTCATAAAGCTGGCCTCTTTCCTGTACATAAATCCATAAAGTCTACACGCATCCTAAAGGGACCATGTAGGGTGTGAGAAAAATCTCAGTATGATACCACCCAACGATGCGTACCTAATATAAGTGTTTATGTAGACATGCATTTATAAGGAAAAACATAAATATTATGATGCCCAAATAAACAAAAACTCCATTGGTGCTCAGCGGCCACTATGGAGTGTCTCCTTATTCGGATAACGCCGGAATCTCTATCGTGTAACCCAACACCATGTGCCTCCTAACACCTCGTGTATCAAGTACCGACGTCTCGAAGGCATGCCCAATAACAGTAACCCGACACCTTGTGCCTCAAGTACCGACGTCCCGAAGGCATGCCCAAGAATAGTAACCCGGCACCCTGTGCCTCCTAACACCTCGTGCCTTAAGTACCGATGTCCCAAAGGCATGCCCAAGAATTAACCCGGAGGAACAACGATGCATGTCCTCAAATAAATAAGCGGAGGGACAACGATGTCTACCCTCAAATGAATATTTGGAGGGACAGTGATGTCTGCCCTCAAATCAAGTAACCCGAGGGACGACGATATCTGCCCTCAAATAAGTAACCGGAGGGACAACGATACCTACCCTCAAATCACGGCGAGCCTCACCCCCCAACCCGATAGTCTCAAGCTAACCCATAGAGTCTCCTCAGCTCCCACATGGCTTTCTACAGCTAGAACCCCCAACCAAAGTACCTAAACCACATCTACGAGGGCATCTACCCTCACAAGTGGTCAAAACCACCTCATCCCGGAGTATCTCAGTGTGTACACTACTCAAAGTTCTAGGAGAGTGGTAATCACAAAAATAGTACCTAATCCACCACCCATCTGACACCTCATGTCCCTAAGACCATGCTGCTCAATTCTAATTGACTCGCTATCCCAGTAACCAGATCTATACCCAACCTGACAGTCGTACTGCCTCATGACAACATCCATGATGCCCAATCCTGTTGTCAAAATCACCCAACGTAACCCAGGCCAAGCCCAACCTATGATCAGCATCACTCATCAGTACCAAGCACAAATTTAAGGTTCCAATATATGAAATATTATTTATCACATATATAATCTAGGGAAAATACTTAAAAAATAAAAAAACTAACCAGTTGAATGCCCTAACCAAAAACAATCCTATACCAGCATTTAGGTCTTTGGAACCTCTAGCAATTCGTATTAAGGTTTAATCAACTAAACTCAATAATTTAAAATAAGGCAGTTCAATTAAATTTTTTTTTGGCACACTAGCCAAAATGTCCCATATGAACAACAACCTCTCGCACGACCCTTCTCAATCAAAATAGGACAAAGGGCATACCCAAAGGTATCCCATTGTTCTAATAAGAAACTTAATATGCAATAGAAGATAAATTAGGGTCTCTCTCAAAATACATGAAAATGTGCCATAGGTTGTGCCACCAAATTTCAATGAAAACACAAAAGAATGTATGCACCACCTACCTGAGACTCGTACGATGCAACTTCTCTGATAACAACCTCCAATTATGTCTAAAACATATTAGATATACAAATAAATCAAAACCTATCAAACCCCAATAACTCATCCTAGGAAAGAAATCAATAAAAACGGATCAAGAGGAATCAAGACCTTACCAAGGGGGTTCCAATGGATGAAACGATGTTCGAAACGGAGTTCAGATGAAGATCTGGGAAGGATTTGAAGGTCCGTCCGACTATTCCCGCATGATCCATGAATAGGAGGAAGAAGAAAAGGAAGGAAGGAGAAATCCCATGTGGACTGGAACTTAAAAACCCTCACTTTAAGTGGTCGTACGGTTACCCAACACGGTTTCGAAAATAGTACGCCAACCGTGCAGTTGCCACTGCCTCACCCAGAAACTTCACACGACCATCCCACAATGTTTGACAAACTGTGCACCGCCCGTGTTGTAACGACCCGAAATTTTGAATAAATCTTGTTTCCTAATTTCATGTGTCATTTTTTTTATACTCAAAAAAATGTTTTATTTGATAAACATGATTATAAATAAAATGAGACCATTGGTTTTTGAGTGTTATATGACCATCGGTCAATATGACCACCGTGAACAAAATGTTTTGATTATTGTCTCTAAATTTAAGTAATCTTGGTTAATTATTATAGAAAGAAGATTTGATGGCCTCACCTAGTAGCATTGGGCCGATCGAAGCCCATCTAACAGAGATTGGGAAAGAGGTAGCACCATTGGGCTTTGCTCTGGACCAAATCCAAGCCGAACTTCATCATGTGAAGCTAGAACGGAATCGCCATCGCGAGAAGTTCAAACTGATAGAAATTACTACTCGGGAAATGTTGACTGAGCCGCCCCAAAATTCTATCACCCTAGCACACCTTACTCTTAGGTCCTATGCTGGTATTATAAGGGGTTATGTAACGGGACCGTAATTGCCTTGTGTAATCCTTTTTTTAAATAAAAATTTGGATTTCTTCTTATGATGATGTTTATGAATTTTCAAATGACCGGATAAATATTGTATGCATATTTTTGATGAATTTTAGAAAAAGGATACTTTAAAAATGGTTGTGTAAACCTTAAATAATTAAAAATGTGTAATGATTTTCGAAAAATGGTCTTCTACAATTATGTTCAGTACGAAATTTAGAGTCTAATAAGATCAACTTGATTTTTGATGAATAGTAAATTATGAATAGTGATTTTATGATTAGGATTAGTAATATGACCAAATGGATTAGTAATCTCACTTAAAGAAAGTTTTAAAATAATCTAGGAACCTTGATTAAGTAATGTGATTCAATAAAATAGTTAAATAACGGTTTCATTAATTATTATTCAAGTATTAGTTTTTTTCGGGTGAATAGTGTTTTTTAATTAAAAATTTAATTAAAAATAATTAGAAAATTATTTTTATAAAAATGACTTTATTTTTGAACTCAGAGCATCGATATTATGTTATGGTAATTTTTGGGGTTTTTTCTGAAAAAAATGAATTTTCGATGAATAGTGTTTTTAATTAAAAATTAAATTAAAAATATTTAGAAAATTATTTTTATAAAATGGAGTTCATATTTTTAATCAGAGCGTTGATATTTGGTTAAGGTGAAATTTTGGGATTATTCTAAGAAAGTTGAATTTTTGATGAATAGTGAAAATACAGTTTTTAAGTTACGGGTGTTTAATGACATCATTAAATGATGTATTAAGTTTGTAATCAATATGTTCGAATTATGAATAGTGAGATAAGGTATGAGGTGTCCGAAGTGGCCAATACCATTGGCAAATACCATGGGCAAGCCCATGGTTTTGCCAAAACCACTAATGAGGTGTCCCTTTGCCATTAATGCCTTGTCCCCTCACTTTCCCTATAAATACCAAGCCATCCTCTCATCCATTCGACTCCCCACTCTTCCCCAACGAAGTTCTGGTCTCATTACCTCCCAAGGAGTCCTCCCAAGGTGCCCCCAAGCCCTCAAGGTCCCAACCTTTGAGGTTTAAGAGTTACATTTTAAGGTAAGGGATCCGACCCCTCTCTTTCTTTTCAAGTGATCTCTTTTATGTCATTCCTTTTATGCTCCATGTTCTTATTTTGGAGGATGTTCTTTTATACTCCTCTTACTGCCCTTTTTATGTTCATATGATGAATGACCCCCTCTTACTCTCATCATTTCGTTTTAAGAAAGTTTAAGTGGCGCCGTTAGGCTGCCGAATTTTCAAGGGATTCATTCACCTCTCTCTTTTTCAAAGTTCTACTTTCATGTCAAGTCTTTCAAGTTCATTTTTATTATGTTGGGGTATGATCTCTATATTTATCATACTGGTCTTTTATGATCACATGATGAGAGACCCCATTTTATCTCTTCAACTCAGTATTTTGATGTCTTAAGTGGCGCTGTTAGGCTGCCGAATTTTTAAGTGGTTCTTCACCCTTCTCGTTTTGAAGTTCTACTTTCTTGTCAATTCTTTCAAGTTCCTTTATATTATGTTGGGGTATGATCTCTATATCTATCATACTGGACTCCTATGTTCATATGATGAGAGACCCTATTTGACCTTGTCAATTCAATTTTGTTGAAGTTTAAGTGGCGCCGTTAGGCTGCTGAATTTTCAAGGGATTCATTCACCTCTCTCTTTTTCAAAGTTCTACTTTCATGTCAAGTCTTTCAATTTCCTTTATATTATGTTGGGGTATGATCTCTATATTTATCATACTGGAATTTTATGATCACATGATGAGAGACCCCATTTGATCTCTTCAATTCAGTATTTTGATGTCTTAAGTGGCGCCATTAGGCTGCCGAATTTTTAAGTGGTTCTTCACCCTTCTCGTGTTGAAGTTCTACTTTCATGTCAATTCTTTCAAGTTCCTTTATATTATGTTGGCGTATGATCTCTATATCTATCATACTGGACTCTTATGTTCATATGATGAGAGACCCTATTTGACCTTGTCAATTCAATTTTGTTGAAGTTTAAGTGATGCCGTTAGGCTGTCGAATTTTCACAAGAGAAATCTTGTTTTGTTTTCTTCCTTTCATGTTCTTCATTTCATATGGTATATTTTCAAATTTCATTACCATGTTCATAAATCCCTTATATTTTTTCCCTCTACTGTATGATGGGTCAATTATGAATGTTTGACCCATGTCCCCTCTTTTCTCAATGTTTTCTAAAACCTTGTAACATAGCCGTTATGGTGTAGAATTTTCCCCTCAAAATGCCTCTCTCTTTTCTCAAAAATTATTTTATGTTATAAAGTGAATACTCAAAGCTCTTATTTCTACAAGGGTATTCACATATATATCGAAATGTTCCATTTTAAATTCTGGGATTTACATACATGAGACCCGCTTCCCTTTCCGTGGGTTTAAAGTGCCGTAAAGATCATGTCATTAAAGCAGTTTTTAAAATGTAATGATTATGAAATGAAACCCATTTATTTTATGCTATATGGGTTATTTATGAAATGTTTGATGATGATATATTTGGCTCACATGATAATAAAAACAAATTTAAGGGTGCGCCCTGATAGCGCTCCAATGCATTGGGTAAAGACTTAATCTCTAGAGATGACCATTTTAACGATGCCTTGGTGAATAACCTTGGTAATTTTTAACGACACCTTGGGGATGTACCTTGGTGAAATGAAACGATTGCCAATATTAAATGTTGCAGCCACATCTTCAAGTTATGAAAAAGTTTTATTTTTATTATGATATGCCTCATGATTTCATTTTCATGCCTTAAAGTTCTTTTCATGACTTTATTGATGTATCCCAAGTTCATATGTAAAATGTTTCACTTGTTTCCCTTGCTGGGCCTTCTGCTCACCCTTTCTTTTGATGTATGTCCCCAGGTTATGAGATTCAGTAATGAGCCTAGGGTGAACATGAGGAGAAGCCTTTCAAGTGTTTAAGAAGAATTCTTTATGTTGTTTTCATGTTTTAAGTTCCTTGTTTCCAAGACACTAAACCTTAAAGATCCTCGGTTTTGTAAAATGTAATTAAAGTTTATGTGATAAAAAGGTGGGATGCTATAGTTGGTATCAAAGGATGGTTTAGTTATTTGTGGAAATTAGGATATGAAAACTCTAGGAGGAACCCTATAGAAAAGTTTAATATAGG
Source organism: Viscum album (assembly GCA_963277665.1). Classification (NCBI taxonomy): domain Eukaryota; kingdom Viridiplantae; phylum Streptophyta; class Magnoliopsida; order Santalales; family Viscaceae; genus Viscum; species Viscum album. The sequence continues at coordinate 196,575,094 of OY728133.1, read as the reverse complement.
AAATCTTCCTGGTATTTTGGTGAGTATTGAGTAAGGGGTTTCCAAGAAAATACATCCCTGTCTGGATACGAGCAGGTAGAGGTGGCTCTGGCACAGATGTACATAGGGGTAAAACCCAAAAACACCGCTTTGAGCTAGACTCAAACGGGAACTGGTACACGACAACGGGCCTTGCTGCACTCTTGGTTACGACACTCCCGGGGGATATGCTTTGGTAAATTCATAAGCTTGGTATGAACCATTATTAAAGGAACAAAGATAAAATAAAATAAAGATTCACATAAGAATATATGATCATGGATAACCTAGATGGGAACCTAGGGGATCACAAGTTAGGGTATACTTTTCTTCTACAAGTTATCCTTATATGCTTTAAGTTCCTTTTCATGATTATTGGTTAAGTATTTAAGCCTCTAATTATACTTTATCTTCTTAGTTAATGTTGGGAAATGGAATAACGTGTCCCAACAACCAATGTGATAGGAAATGCGACAATTTCCGTATTAATATGTCAGAGATGATTAGGGGATTAAAAGATGATTATTATTTTGGAAGGCGTTCACTATTTCGGGGACCCTATATGATCGAGGTAAATAGATTACTATAGTATTTTCATTGAGGAGTAAGGTTGACTTATATTTTGAAGAATTGATGAATTTAAGGTGGACTTATATAAATTTAGGTTACTTTTGGGAATGATTAACCTATCTTGGGTAAAATATGTTTAGGTTAGCTACTTTTGTTATAAGATGTTAGGAGTGGTTGATGTTGTCTGGAGATGAACAATGAAGTTGTTTTGGAAGACTATGTTATCAAATCCTTCTTGTATTTGGGTTTCAATCTTAGTTTGGTTTATTTTGAGGAATTTTAAGGACCGTTATTTATGGAGTGGTCTATGATGAACGTTGGGTAGTACCATGGAACTTTAAAGATTTAAAAGTAGGTTCTATTCCTATGGGATTCTTTCTTTTTGAAGAGTTGTTTTACCTTAACCTTTCTGTTTTTGGGATAATGTTTAAAGATAGAAGAAATAGATAGTTAATCTTTTGTAGATTATGTGATTCTATAGAAGATGATTCTTGTGCTTTTATGAGACCAAGTGTTTTTGAATTCTCACCATTTGGAGAAAAGATTAGTGTTGGTAGGGACTTGTTAAAGGATGAAACTCTACTTGAAGGTAGGTATATTATCTTATGTTTTTGTTCTATGTAGTAAATGAAATCCTCAAAATTATGAAAAGAAACGTAAAACAAAAATGTTGTTGGTTTACGTTTCCTACTAGGTAATCAAAGACCGTTTACACACATCATAAGTTTGGGATTTTCTCATGGTTAACTTTCTCCTAATCATGTTCTCTATCACTCTCTCTCAGAACTGACCCTTTGTTTTTTCCTCCATGTCCATGTTTTCCTACATGGAACCCGAGTGTGGGTTAACTCGGGTGGCCTTTGTACTTCCTTTTCTTTCTTTTAAAGTAATGGTGTTACTGACTCTTTTTCCGATGTGGGACTTTCAATGAAATTTCAAAACTCAATTTAAAAAAATTGCGAGGACGCAATTTCTTAAGGGGGGAAGATTGTAACGACCCGAAATTTTGAATAAATCTTGTTTCCTAATTTCATGTGTTATTTTTTTTATACTCAAAAAATGTTTTATTTGATAAACATGATTATAAATAAAATGAGACCATTGGTTTTTGAGTGTTATATGACCATCGGTCAATATGACCACCGTGAACAAAATGTTTTGATTATTGTCTCTAAATTTAAGTAATCTTGGTTAATTATTATAGAAAAAAGATTTGATGGCCTCACCTAGTAGCCTTGGGCCGATCGAAGCCCATCTAACAGAGATTGGGAAGGAGGTAGCACCATTGGGCTTTGCTCTGGACCAAATCCAAGCCGAACTTCATCATGTGAAGCTAGAACGGAATCGCCTTCGCAAGAAGTTCAAACTGATAGAAATTACTACTCGGGCAATGTTGACTGAGCCGCCCCAAAATTCTATCACCCTAGCACACCTTACTCTTAGGTCCTATGCTGGTATTATAAGGGGTTATGTAACGAGACCGTAATTGCCTTGTGTAATCCTTTTTTTAAATAAAAATTTGGATTTCTTCTTATGATGATGTTTATGAATTTTCAAATGACCGGATAAATATTGTATGCTTATTTTTGATGAATTTTAGAAAAAGGATATTTTAAAAATGGTTGTGTAAACCTTAAATAATTAAAAATGTGTAATGATTTTCGAAAAATGGTCTTCTACAATTATGTTCAGTACGAAATTTAGAGTCTAATAAGATCAACTTTATTTTTGATGAATAGTAAATTATGAATAGTGATTTTATGATTAGGATTAGTAATATGACCAAATGGATTAGTAATCTCACTTAAAGAAAGTTTTAAAATAATCTAGGCACCTTGATTAAGTAATGTGATTCAATAAAATAGTTAAATAATGGTTTCATTAATTATTATTCAAGTATTAGTTTTTTTCAGGTGAATAGTGTTTTTTAATTAAAAATTTAATTAAAAATAATTAGAAAATTATTTTTATAAAAATGACTTTATTTTTGAACTCAGAGCATCGATATTATGTTATGGTAATTTTTGGGGTTTTTTCTGAAAAAAATGAATTTTCGATGAATAGTGTTTTTAATTAAAAATTAAATTAAAAATATTTAGAAAATTATTTTTATAAAATGGAGTTCATATTTTTAATCAGAGCGTTGATATTTGGTTAAGGTGAAATTTTGGGATTATTCTGAGAAAGTTGAATTTTTGATGAATAGTGAAAATACAGTTTTTAAGTTACGGGTGTTTAATGACATCATTAAATGATGTATTAAGTTTTTAATCAATATGTTCGAATTATGAATAGTGAGATAAGGTATGAGGTGTCCCAAGTGGCCAATACCATGGGCAAATACCGTGGGCAAGCCCATGGTTTTGCCAAAACCACTAATGAGGTGTCCCTTTGCCATTAATGCCTTGTCCCCTCACTTTCCATATAAATACCAAGCCATCCTCTCATCCATTCGACTCCCCACTCTTCCCCAACGAAGTTATGGTCTCATTACCTCCCAAGTAGTCCTCCAAAGGTGCCCCCAAGCCCTCAAGGTCCCAACCTTTGAGGTTTAAGAGTTACATTTTAAGGTAAGGGATCCGACCCCTCTCTTTCTTTTCAAGTGATCTCTTTTATGTCATTCCTTTTATGCTCCATGTTCTTATTTTGGAGGATGTTCCTTTATAATCCTCTTACTGCCCTTTTTATGTTCATATGATGAAAGACCCCCTCTTACTCTCATCATTTCGTTTTAAGAAAGTTTAAGTGGCGCCGTTAGGCTGCCGAATTTTCAAGGGATTCATTCACCTCTCTCTTTTTCAAAGTTATACTTTCATGTCAAGTCTTTCAAGTTCATTTTTATTATGTTGGGGTATGATCTCTATATTTATCATACTGGTCTTTTATGATCACATGATGAGAGACCCCATTTGATCTCTTCAACTCAGTATTTTGATGTCTTAAGTGGCGCCGTTAGGCTGCCGAATTTTTAAGTGGTTCTTCACCCTTCTCGTTTTGAAGTTCTACTTTCTTGTCAATTCTTTCAAGTTCCTTTATATTATGTTGGGGTATGATCTCTATATCTATCATACTGGACTCTTATGTTCATATGATGAGAGACCCTATTTGACCTTGTCAATTCAATTTTGTTGAAGTTTAAGTGGCGCCGTTAGGCTGCCGAATTTTCAAGGGATTCATTCACCTCTCTCTTTTTCAAAGTTCTACTTTCATGTCAAGTCTTTCAAGTTCATTTATATTATTTTGGGGTATGATCTCTATATTTATCATACTGGTCTTTTATGATCACATGATGAGAGACTCCATTTGATCTCTTCAATTCAGTATTTTGATGTCTTAAGTGGCGCCGTTAGGCTGCCGAATTTTTAAGTGGTTCTTCACCCTTCTCGTTTTGAAGTTCTACTTTCATGTCAATTATTTCAAGTTCCTTTATATTATGTTGGGGTATGATATCTATATCTATCATACTGGACTCTTATGTTCATATGATGATAGACCCTATTTGACCTTGTCAATTCAATTTTGTTGAAGTTTAAGTGATGCCGTTAGGCTGCCGAATTTTCACAAGAGAAATCTTGTTTTGTTTTCTTCCTTTCATGTTCTTCATTTCATATGGTATATTTTCAAATTTCATTACCATGTTCATAAATCCCTTATATTTTGTCCCTCTACTGTATGATGGGTCAATTATGAATGTTTGACCCATGTCCCCTCTTTTCTCAATGTTTTCTAAAACCTTGTAACATAGCCGTTATGCTGCAGAATTTTCCCCTCAAAATGCCTCTCTCTTTTCTCAAAAATTATTTTATGTTATAAAGTGAATACTCAAAGCTCTTATTTCTACAAGGGTATTCACATATATATCAAAATGTTCCATTTTAAATTCTGGGATTTACATACATGAGACCCGCTTCCCTTTCCGTGGGTTTAAAGTGCCGTAAAGATCATGTCATTAAAGCAGTTTTTAAAATGTAATGATTATGAAATGAAACCCATTTATTTTATGCTATATGGGTTATTTATGAAATGTTTGATGATGATATATGTGGCTCACATGATAATAAAGGCAAATTTAAGGGTGCGCCCTGATAGCGCTCCAATGCATTGGGTAAAGACTTAATCTCTAGATATGACCATTTTAACGACGCCTTGGTGAATAACCTTGGTAATTTTTAACGACACCTTGGGGATGGACCTTGGTGAAACGAAACGATTGCCAATATTAAATGTTGCAGCCACATCTTCAAGTTATGAAAAAGTTTTATTTTTATTATGATATGCCTCATGATTTCATTTTCCTGCCTTAAAGTTCTTTTCATGACTTTATTGGTGTATCCCAAGTTCATATGTAAAATGTTTCACTTGTTTCCCCTGCTCGGCCTTCTGCTCACCCTTTCTTTTGATGTATGTCCCCAGGTTATGAGATTCAGTAATGAGCCTAGGGTGAACATGAGGAGAAGCCTTTCAAGTGTTTAAGAAGAATTCTTTATGTTGTTTTCATGTTTTAAGTTCCTGGTTTCCAAGACACTAAACCTTAAAGATCCTCGGTTTTGTAAAATGTAATTAAAGTTTATGTGATAAAAAGGTGGGATGCTATACGTGTGGAGCCCACTCTCTCACCCAGAGACTTTTCACGACTTGTCTGCATGGTTTGTTCAAACTGTGTTCTAACCCTGCATACCTTCATTACCTCCCAAACATTGAAAAGTTTTTCCCCATAAACAAGTCAAAAATTTCAAACTGGGTCGGGATTTAACCCGTTCTAAAAACCTGGGTTCTTACATGTAAATCTTGATTATTCTATTTTAATGACTCATATATCAAATTATGTATGTATCTTTCAATCCTCACGTTCTATGAAATATTATTTCATTATTACATCATGGTTGATGCAATTTAAGATACATCAGTTATGAGAAGAATGGTGTTTTTACTTTTCACCTGAAAATATATGTTTTTTAGAAACTCAATAAAAAGTAAACCTTAGAAAGCCTCAATGTGATGAAATTGAAAATTATATTAACTTTATTAAATTAATTTTCTAACATTGAAAAATTTTATTCTTAAAATAAAAATTATGATTTTTAATAAATCCTTGAAATATAGTTTATAAAAAATGTGCTTATATTTTAATTAAATTTTTAATCAGGATATTTATTTTAAAGAATATAATATTTCTATTTACTTAATTTACACATGATAAATATGATTTTTATTACAATTTATTTTTTTTATGTTAAATTACTATACCAATGGTTAGGTTACTATTCTGAATGGATAGGTTACTATTCCTAATTATCAGGATACTATTACAATGGTCAGATTAATATTAAAATAGCCACATTAACTCCTATAAATACCTACTCATTCCATAATTTATTAGTCATCTAAATTACTCTAAAGGTTATAGATTTCCATTCACCATAACATTGATTGATGTATTAATATTTTGTTTCATTTCTATAGTGTTGTTCGTGGGAGGGATGATTCTAACAGGTCAGGGTGATCTAAATTTTATTATTGTATATTTTATATTTTCTATTTTTATCCCCTTGTAATATTATTCATTTCAATGGGGTTATTAATTTTCTAATGTAGTGATTTTACTTAATGAATTAAAGTGTAGTTTATTTCTCTATGTGCCCTATGTGTATAATACTTATATAAAAAATCAAAAATATGTTAAGGAAAAAATAATCATATAAAATATCTGGGTCATTATAGTAAATATAAAATTTACACATGAAATAACCATAATTATTACACTTGGAATAACCATCATAGTTACACATAGAATAACCATCATTATAACATTTGAAAAAACCCTCACTGTCAACTTCTAAAAATTAATTACTCCCAATGCATTAGAGGGATATTGAGGATCCAATCATTCTTGGTTTATAATATAACTAATATTCATTATATATAACTTAAAAGATACAAAACATAATGACACACATAAAATCTTGAATTTTGGAAATTATTAATTATACCCATAAGAATGCATTTCTAGATATTGATATATCTATTTCCATTAAAACCCAATTTTTAAATATAAAATTCCAAGTACAAATGGAAAGAGAGTTTTTCTTTGAATAAAATATTTATGATTATAATGGAATTTAAATATCAAATAAAAATTATAGATGTGATAAATTTCATTGTATCTGTTTATGTTAATATAGAAAATTATATTATTTGTTTATAAAGAAAGTCAAAATATTCTATAAAAATATTCCTTTTGATAACATTTAAAATAAGGTCTAAAGAGAAATTACATGTGATTTATAATTAATATATTTAAATATTTGAATATATATAATTTATTTTTAATTATATGGATATTGATGACCAATATTTATAAAATAAACTTTTAAAACATTGAAAAACAAGGTTTTTTAATTGAAGTATCCCTTACCTCCAGTTTAACTTAGTCACATATGTTATTTGTCTTCCTTGATAGTAAAATTATGTTAATTATTTACTTTATTTAGATAATTTTTGATGTTTTGTATTCCTTTTATTTTTTATTACCATTTTATATTTAATCACTTATCATATACATTCTTGTAATATTTTTTGACGATAACAGACTCATATGTACAAAACGTCATCGGTGGGTTGACTGTGGTCAAAGAGGTCATTATTTAATAATATCTATAAAAATAATAGAAAATTATTATAATTATTATACATAAATTATATTTTCAAGACAAATAAAGAATGATGGTTAAGAAAAACGAAATACTTTACCATCATAGAGATGGAAGTTCATACGTACGCATGAGTAATGTTTCTAATTTTCAATGATCATGATAGAATGGAGGTAAATATTATTTAAAAATTAAATAATGGTAATAATATAATAAATATAATTTTATACAATAATATATATCATCATTTTTATGTTTTTATTAAAAACGAATCAAATGACTTTGTGGAGGTTACAGTCCACATGTACACATGAATGACATTATCATTTTTTATTGAATTAAAAGGCATAAAAATAGGTGATGTATTATATTTAAATAATAATAATAATAATAATAATTTAATGAATTACATAAATATAAATTAAATACATCATTATAACCATTAATGAGAGTAGGTTAAGGAACATAAATTACATCGGTTCGCATGGCAGTAGTCCATTGTACAAAGGAAGAATTGACTCCTTCCCAATTTGATTGAGATTAGAGATGGATTTTGGTTATGAAATTAACATAATAATCTCCTAGTATATATATGATAATTATATTAATATCTAATCATGTATGGAGAATATTTAATGTATGTGGAAGAAGTAATAAAACAAAAACACTCGGTTAATAAACATAAGAATTTTTCAAACAACCTAATTTTCTTTAAACATTATTCCCTATAAGGTTCTTATTCATCTCAACTTAAGACCTATAGAATGTGGTTATAGATTTTTGGTAGGTATGTTTTATATCATGTATTTTTATTTAAGTTTTAATAAAATAATATAGGATGTTTCATTTTACATGTAAATGGAGGGGCACTCTAGGAATTTTATAAATTATTAAATTAATATAAATTACATTTTAAGGAGAAAAGGATAAAAAGTGATATAATTAAAATATAGGATTATTATGGGTCTAAATAAAATAATTAAATAAAATTTGGATATGTTTAGATAATTGTTTCACCCTTATCATTTGTTTTTAACCACTTGTAAACCATTTGGCCACTTACCATGATAATATAGTTCTTCCCTCTTTCAGGTTCATGATAGTGACTATAAATAGAAAATACTACACATAAATGGACCGTGGTTGATATTTTAAAAATTATCACAATACATTTTGGTATTATATTTTTTTAGGAATTTTATATAATTTAATAAAATATTATTTATTATAAAATATCATTAAGGTAAATTTAAGAACTACTCACTTAATTTGAATTTAAAAACATCAAGAAAAATATGGTAAATGTATATAAAAATTCAAAACACAAAAAATATATTTTAAATATTTTCAAAATATGTGAGACACTAAAAATCACAAAAATAATATTTTCTTTAGAGTATTTAATATCATCATATTCATTTTTATATCCCTTTTAAAAGCATCATGTTAGTATTGTGTAGGAATTTAAGGTAATTATTTAATCACAAAAAATTATAAATAAATTATCATTATAAATAACAATAAATTATATTTTTAATAATTATTTATAATCTAACATCGGTTATCTTTATACACATACCAATAATTTAAAGACAATTAACCAATGAGAATACTATTTTGACATTCCTTTAGATAAAATGTTTTGAAGGTAAAGATATGGGGAAAATGGAAACAAAAGTTCTTATATTCTACTTTTTCATGATTATTGATGATACATAATCATAAAAAAAAATTAATTCTCATGTTAGGGTCATTTTTTAGTCTTTATCATATTAGTTTTAACCATAATTAACTGATTTACTCCTTACTATGATGAAAAAATATACTAACGTTATTATTCATAATGGATAAAAGTAAAAAGGTCATATTTACCAAATTTAGAACTAATGGTTCCAACAATTGAATCTATTTTTCATAATTCAATTCATATAAGTGGAATAACTTAATTTAAATTTGAACCACAAAAAGTGATGAAAACTATTTTTTAGAATATGTTTAATCATTAAAATATTTTTATAACATATTCAACAATAATATTCATCAAAATACTAAATATTAAAATATAATTAATTAAAATAATCCAATTAAATTTTCAAAATTATCCCAAATAGAATATTACTTTTCAAAATCTTCAAAATAAAATATCATTTTTAATAAAACTCAATATTTTTCACAATACATTAAAAAATATAACTTTTTAGAGGGTTCTCCAAATTTTAACATATTATATTTTTTAAATTTTTATTTAATAAATAATTTTTCATAACTTTTTCTTATAATAGTTATAGAATGTAAATTATAATATTTTGTCTCAAAAAGACATAAAAATCATTTTTGAATAAAATGAATTTTTTGAAAAATAAATTGACTTTACTAAAAAATGAGTGCTTATTTACAAAAAATTATTAAATTTATTTGTATTGAGTAGGGAATTTATATATTTTTCATAATTTTCTTATTTCTATTCATTCCAACTAATTCGACGATTAGGTTATAACATCTATAGTTAAACAGTAAAATATTATAGTTGTTTACACTTGGTATTATGTGTCGTATATGCCATCAAACATAATGTTATTCTATTAATAATCTCATTGTGTTAGAGGTACAAAAGGAAATACCTATTTTTATGTGTTGGAAACCAATAAAGGGGTATTAATAACATCCCTTGGGGATATTTTTTTCAATTAAATCAATTTAAGAAACACAAAAAATAAAAAAAAGATACATTAAAACACATAATCAAAATAAACATCCATGATGATACAAAATTGTTTCAATTTCCATATAAATAATAAATATGGTGGAATTTCATAATTATTCACAAAAATTTCAAAAAATTTAAATGATAGACACAAAAAAGAAAAAAATATTGTTTCCTATATCATGTCGGCACAAGGGATGTCCTCCTACCATGTCACCTCCATAACACATCAATGATCTCCTAATAAGAGTAACCAATGTTCCCAAGTAAAGACTTTACTTTACATTTGTCTAACAAAATAAATTTGATATACACAAATTCAGTGTATTTAGGGATGATCATAAAACCCTAGTAAAGTCCCACCAAGAATTACATTAAAAACCATTTCTTGACAAAATTAACATACACGTTTTTCTATGAGATTTAATTTAGATTTTCATTCTATAATTTTTATAATAAAAAAAATAAAAAAAATAATTCACATCCAAGAATCATGGGGTAACCCAAAGGTAAATAATGATTGGATTAATCATTGGATACTCATATCCTTTGTGATAAAAAAATTACATCTTTTTCTCATTCATGAGTTGCTTGGGAAGGTGAAGTCAAAGTCCATGTGGTAACCACATCCATGAGATTATTTTTTAGTTATTTTTGAATTTTAATACAAGGTATAGGTAGGGTGTACCATTTATTAGTTGTTATTTTACTTTTCATCCTAGTAAGGAATCTATGGTTCCCTTGTGTTATCCCCTTTTCAATCAATTAAATTCCCAATTATAATTTCTCCCATTAACATATTTCACCATATTAAATAAATTTATACCATAATATAAAGAAAAAATATTGAAATTGATGTAACCCCATAACAATAGTTATCAAAATATTCTTTAATTCATAAAAAATTAAAACATTCATTATAAATTTGGATAAGGACATTAGTTCATCATGAAATAATGCATCATGAAATCACATAATGTTAACCTCATGAAATTTTTTGAAACCATCAGAAAAGAGTAGTAATAACTTAATGATGTAATAAAATACCTCAATCTTAAAAACTCACAATATAATTCAGATGGCACAAACATGAAGGCAATATTTTTCATGGGGTAAAATTAACTAAAAGAGGACGAAAATAAAACCCATTGGGTCAGTAGAGGAGAGAATTGCATGTCATATTCTTTAAATTACATGGATTAATATAAGAAAAATGTATCCAAAGTGAAAGAGTTGAAGGGGATATCACCTGAATACAGATGAAGATGACAGGTTAAGTACGAAATTGGGGCTAGATGGGTTAAATTGTGAGAGAGGGGGAAAAAAATGTAAAACCATTTTTTTATTTTGGTTGCCAAAAATTCCTGGTAAAAAATTTCTAAAATATTGTTCCCTCTTCAAGAAGTCCAGCCAAAATGGGTGTAAAAGGTTAAAATACATTTGGGATTTACCTAGTCACTTAAGAGAATAATTCCTCAGACATTACACATTGATCTATCTAGTGTAGTGATTCTAGTGGCCAGACAAATAAAACTCTATCAATGTGGGATTGATGAAGTGAGTACCATAAGAGGAGGACAAAGGTGATTGGAATTATTATTTTGGATAGGTGCATCCTTTCACAAAACATGGAATTCTCTATAGTGCAAAGTTGCTTTTGGTTGGTAAAAGTGGCCTCTACCTAGGGGATATGGGGTTGAGAATTCATTTTTATCTCCTAGGAATATTGTTCCCCACTTTATATGAAAAATTAAAATGAAATTGTATAATGAACCAAGATTTTCATACATAAATATCACATCATCTTAGATTAATATGAAATATATTTTAGAAACACATGACTAAGGACCATAATAGTTTATCGACATTGGATACTAGAAACAAAACCATCTTATTTAATGAATTATCTACAAGATCCCCCAAAAATATATTCTCATATTATAAATATCTAAGGAATATCCTACCCAAAACATTCGTTATAAACTGGGGAAGAAAACATAATAAACATTGAACTCATATTCCCAATAATTGAAAATATAATAGATATAAATCTATGAAAATATAAAATAATAAGATAATAATAAGGGTATGTGATGATGGAAATAACAAAAAAAGATCATTCTCAACCTCTAAGAGATCCTAAGCATGATTCATATCATAAACCATTATCATTTCATAAATCATAGTCCATAAGAGTGATTAATCATCATAAATCAATAATAAACCATAATATAATGTCAAGAAATTGTGGAACCATAATAAATATATAAAAACCATATCATATGACAAGCTTAACTACCAAGACTGTCAACATAGTGGATTAAGACTTATCAATTGTATCACATTGTGGATTAAGATGCACTTTTTTCTCATAGTGGATTAGAACGAACCTATTTCTTATTTTGGATCAAGTCCATTTACTTTTTTACAATCATTATGTAATGAAATATAAATCCATATTCATTGATTTAGATGGAGATATAATAACCACCGTTTTAATAATGAAAAATGTAATTATGCATGCCAATATCACAAATAATTTATCATATCATAAAATCATAACCTATATAAATAAAACGGGATTTAAAAACAATTCATCAATCTACCTTACCATAAACCATACAAAATAAATTGGTTTCATAAACATTATATCAAAATCATTAACAAACATCCAGAGAAAGAATAAGGATGGTACTATTAAATCATATCCCCAATAAAGAATAATTAACATCAAAGGATTAAATATTATATGGAAAATTATTTTGAAAGATCACATTGAACATTTTTTGAGTAAAATATCCTTCTACTTTGAAAAACACTCTTTAGAACAAAAAACATTTTAAAAATAATTTTCCCTTGGAAATAATTTGTATATAATATAATGATTTACCAAATATTAAGAATAAAATTTCTTTTTAAATAAAATTTCACATTTAAATGGAATCTTGAAATCATTGAGTGGCCCTAAAAGTAGTAAATACATTTCATGTTGTGCATGTTAAAAAACAAATATTTTTTTAATATTTTCAGTTAAAGCCAAGCGCACATTATTTGGAAAGAGAAATGAAGAATACATTAAAACTATAGTAAAAATTAAAACCTAGTTAAAAATATATTTTAAAAAATATTATTATAATTGGATTTTTTTTATAAAATATCACATTGGAAGAAAATAGTTTTTTGATCGAAGAGATAGGTAAAAAAATTTAAAAAAATATTTTTTAATTAATTTCTCTACTAAATAATGGAAAAAAAGAAACAATAAATTTAAAATATAATTAATAAATATATTAGAATAAAATTAATGATATTATTGATAGGTATATTAAAATATTTCAACATTGTATACTTAATCATAAAAAGTCCCAATAAATGACGAGATTGTTACATAACAGCAATACATCTTTGATAAAATTTGAAACATAATCCCCATGAAACTGAGATCTTAAAATGGATACATAATGAACACAATTTTCAATAGAATAATAATAAAATAAATTCATTGGTAGTATATACACCCCATGAATGTAATATGTAGTGAATATAGAATGTTTATGAGAGAAAACAAGTGCGAAAAAATATATTACCTTAATTTTTGGCATCCTTCTTACACATTTGAACCTCCTATATAATAAAAATAAATCTATGATACATATTTTCTAAAATAATTCAAATTCTTATAATATCATATATTATCCTCATATAATGCTTCAATACAAATTTATTAATAATTCTTTAGTGAAATAATTTTTTTTATTATTAACTATTTCAATTTTCATGAGAGTTTTGATTCCGTATTTCTGGTACCTATATGTTTATAATTGTTCCACAATATCCAAAATGATAAATACCACATTAATATCATAAGATTTTTTATAAATCTATATATATTGATTCATAAATTTTAGATATTGAAATATTAAATTCACCATTTAGCGAGACAATTGGCCCTATCTATGCAGGAACATTGTTTCCATGATTTGACGGATGTAACAAAATAAATGTAAATAATTAATAAAAATTATAGAACCATTATTAATTAATATATATAAAATATTTTAATTTAAATAATATTTATTACCTTCCATATATAATGTTAGTGAAAAGAAATCATATCACTTCACAATACGGTGGTCCATTGTATACACGAGTGACATTATCTTATCCCCCATAGAATGGAGTATAAATTGGGTATATGTGATATTATATTTCAAAAATTGTAATCATGTTACAAATATAATATAAATATTAAAATACATCATTATACCGATGTTTGAGAAGTGGTCATATAAAATGAATAATTTTGGTTCGTGAGGCGATAGTCCTCCTTACTCTCGAACAACAGTTTCATTTTCCATTTGATAGAAGTGTAGATAAATAACGGTTATTACATTAATATAATAAAATATTAGAATATAGTAAATAATGGAATTATTATATTTTAAGTTTAAATAGATAATTTAATGTGTAGAAAGAATAAAGAAATAGGAACTTAATGATGACAATTACCTTTCCTTAGAAGCACCTCCTTTGGATATCTTTTTAAGGACCCTATTATTGGTCTTTTGATATGAAAAAATATCCAAAACATGGAAACTTCTTAGAAATTTCACAAAAGAACAAAAAAAGATATAGTAATTCACATGGAAAAATAAACCAAAGGACATATATTATAAAATTTAAAGAAAAATATTTAATTATGGTTATAAAATATCATTTATAAATGATTTGAGTTATTTTTAACCATTATCATTTTAGTTTAACCCATCAGCAAACCAATTTTTACCTTTACCACGATAAGAAGTTATTGCTCTTTTCACTAGTCATTAAGGTCAAAAATCATGTTGAACTGAAAATAAATTATTAATTACATTGATTAAAAATATTTAATCAAATTTTACAAATTCCATTTTTATAATTAGAATCATATAATTTAAAATTAATTCCATAGATCATATGAGAATGTGGGATTTCAAATTGAACATGTTGAAAAGTTTACATTGTTTTTATATAAAAAATAGATTATAAATTAATTAAAACGAACTTAATGGTATTAATTGAAATATATTATAAGTAATTATACTATTAAACCAATATTAAAACAATTATTTTGATTTTAATTTACATAAAATAAATAAAAATTCTAAATAATAACCAGTATTTTCCACTATTTATTGAAAAATAAATCTTTTTTCAAAAAAATATCCAAAATTCAACTTAAAATAATTTTTTACTTGATGATATGAAAAATTAGTTTAAAAGTTTAAAACATATTTCCTAAAAGCTTCACAAATTAATTTAAAAAATAATTATGAAAAATGTGATAAAACTGTTTAGAATAATATAGTTTTTAAGTATAAAATTGGATTTATTATTATCTCAGGCTTAAAAACATATAAGATTAATGTTAAAACGTTTGATTGAATATATAATATATTCATTTCATTAAAAGTATTTAATAAATGATATTTATTTAATTTATTGAGATAAAAAATGAATGTGTGCAAAAAGTGGTTTTTTTTCATAAAATAATTTATTTTATTTTAAATTTGGATTTATTTTCATTTAAAATTTATTGGGTTACGAAGGAATTAATTTTGTAAAGATTTATAAAAAAAATATTTTTCAATTTTTTTTAACCAAATTCATAGTCAATATTCCATTTTCAAGGTCACAACTATCATATTAAATAATAATATTTTAATAGTATGTCACTTTTATTTTAAACTATGTATTGCATGTTATACAAGCTAAAATTGCATTTGTGTGTAGTGTAAGAAAAAATCAATGTTTCGTGTGATGAAAAATATCAAAAACATTAAATTAATTTTTTAAAAAAATATTTCAAAAAATATCAGGGTGTTATATTTTACCGCCCATAAAATGAATTTTCCCTAAAAATTCATCAGTTAAGTACCAGAAAATACAGATAATTCTTCTTCATTACATCCTTAAGTTCCCATGTAGATTCTTAAAGATAATGTGTTTTCCACAACACATTAACCAGGTGATTCATCTTTTTTTTGTATAACATTCTATATTTTATCTAGAATATCTACTAGATATTCCCCATAAGAAATATGCTACTCTAGTAGCATGACCTATGATTTTAGTATGCATGAGAGATTCAGAATATACATTATTAGGTGAGATACATAGAACAGATTGTGAACTTGATAGAGGTAGGGTAGAAGATCCAACAGATAGGATTCCATCCCAATATGATCAAAAATTTCAAAGTGATTCACATACCTAGGGATTTGTTTTCCCTTATTTTTTCCATAAGGAAATTAATAGAAACACCTTCTCTCTTATAAAAAATTCTAGATCATGTTGAGTTTTATCACCATGAAATTTCTTCCAACTTTGTTCTGACCTTATGTGTTGCTGAATGACTCTAACCTTCTATGATATTTCATTAGCTAGCTCAGGTCCCAATAGTTTTATTTCAAAAACATAATTCTAGTACATTAGAGGTCCAAACTTATTCCTGTTAAAGGATTCATAAGGATCCATATGAATTCTAGAGTTAAATATACTATTTTAATAAAAATAAACTAGATGAAAGTGTTGATTCCAAAAAGATTTGAAACCCATAAAATAAGATCTTATCATATCCTATAGGGTTTTAATTACTTTTCAGAATTACTGTAACGCCCCGACCCCAGCTACCCAGAGTCGGTGCATTATTACATAACATTGGCATGATCACAATAAAGATCAAATCCCGAAAGACCGATTGGTTTAGTAGCCTTGGAAACACTAGATATAATCATAAAGTTTTACATTACATTTCAAAGTGAAAAACTACTACAACAACAAAGTCTTCATATCCACACTATTAACCCCTCATAATATCCCTTCAAGTCATTCATAATTTACTTCTTCACTACCTGGGAAAAATAAAACATAGAAAAGGGGTGAGCTCAAATGCCCAGTAAGGATAACAATATAGCAGAAACTTTCATAAATATGAATAAACATTTAAGGCAATGTATAACTAAAACAAAAGCCTTTTAAATATGAACTTTCAACATGGTATGGCATAAATAAAATGAAATAATGCCATTTACTTATGCACATGGATATTCTACTAATCGAATAATCACATGCAAAAAATCAATAACCACTTTCATAATGTTGGAATGCATAATGCCAGACTATCATAACCACATAGCCAAGGCCTCGTGCCAAGACTACAAATAAGATTTTGTCAAGGCCTTGTGCCAAGACACTAGTTTGTCTCATGAGACCTACCGATGCATCTAGGAGCTATAGCGGGCTCCACCCGTCACATATTAAGTCCAATGCATTCCCATATGAAAAGGTTTAAACATAACATAAACATTCATATTAAAACTAGCATATGAAATGTCAATACTTTCACCATAAACTATGAATGGTATAAAAATATCACATCCACAGTCAAACATATCACAAAACCTTCAATACAATATATAAGTTTTGTATCATAATAAATCAACTTCAAATAATCTTAAAATCCATCAAAGGATGTTGACATAGATGAAATCAAAATTCTTTTTAAAGAAAAATCTCCTTTTATTTTGAAATAATTTAAGATCCATATAAAATAAAACATTTTCTTTGAAAATATTCTTATAAGCTTGTAAGGGAAGCTTTGAAGATTTTATAACGGCGGAAAATAGCCGCACCCGCCGTATAAGTTAAAAAAACATTCTTACCTTAATTCTGTCGAAAAGGTTAAAAAGGACCTTGTTTTGAAAATGACCGAAGGATTCCTTTATAAACCACTTATAAAAGTCAAAAAGGGTATAAATGACTTTAACTCATATTCTAGTAAATAGTAAAAATATTTTGAAATGCATTTTTAAGAAACATGGATGTGGATAATAAAGAGATCCCAGTAGATTATTATGTATAAACAACCTTGGATAATGAAGAGGTTGTAAAGTAAACCCTTACCTTGTACTTTTCCTTTGTTGGGGTAGGTTAACCTCCAGTATAATGGTGAAATAATTGTTATTAAATTATACAAGAATCATATACATTAATATGATATCATATATGATCTTTTAACATTGCTTTATTAATAATAAATTAGTATTATCGTCGTTTCAGGTGATAATCGATTCATTCTTCTTAAATGTTTGGTTACGTAAGACATGTTTGTAATGGATAGATTAAATATTATTCATAATCAGAATGATATTAACATTATTTTTAACCCTAAAATGAGAATAATACTTGAATGGATACGATGGAGGATGGATCTCACCGCGTTCGTGGAGACGGTAGTCCCTACGTACGCACGAACGCTACTTCCATTTAATTTTTATTTTAAAAGAATTGAATCCAAATGATACATAGGTATATTACTATTCCAGTATAATATAATATTTTATATATGTTACTTAAGTTCATTAACACCATCCTTTATACGTTCCATGTGTGGTATGAACGAGTCATATCATTTTAAGGGGGCGGTAGTCCGCACTTCCTCAAATGAAATTATCGTATGTATATACAACATGAAACGAATAATGGTATGAAATAAAATGGAATTACAGAAGCTTATATATAAAATATATATCATTAATATCATATTTAATTACAGTTCCATCATAATGGCCACCATGAGAGGCGGTAAGATGTATTTGAACAATCATCGTTTCGTGAGGCGTTAGTTTGCCATCCACAGAAACATTATGTTCATCATCCATTAGATGGAGTTGTGTGTATGTGTAGTTTGAATCCTTCTTATAACAACATACTAGTATATTGAGGATACTGGTGTTGTTACAAAAGAAAGGAAATAAAAAGAGTTTGGGGGTTGGAGAAGCAAAATAAAGGAATATAATTTAAGAGAAATCGTTACCTTTAATTTAGGTAACTCACTTTGGTTGGAACCAAAGGACTTCTTAAAATGATTTCTGCCTAAGGGGAAGCTTCAAGGAGGAGTAGAGGGATGTGGGGAGCTTAGTTGGGCAGTGTTTGGACGAGCCAAGTGGCTTGAGAGGTGTGAGGAATGAGTAGAAGTGGTCTCCTTTTATAAGGGAGAGGAGGGGATCTTTAGGAAAGAGTGAAAGTATTACTTTATAATATAATTATATTCGGTTTATAATGGTCCAAAAATCATTGAGGTCGAAGATAAGATGACTAATATTCTAAATAACATAAACCAATAAGAATTGGACAGGTTTTAGATAATATTTTAATCATTATAATATTATTTATTTCAATGATTTATTTATGAGGTAAACATTGCATCATTATTGTGTCATTAATAATTTAACTTATTTGATGTCTAAAAATTATAAATAAAATATCATCATGTGGGAAATCTTTTTAGATTTCTAATGAATATTTATAATCGAATATCCAACATGTATAACCCTATGTAAAAATTGTTCTTCTAAAAGATGTAAGCTTATGCCATTTTTATTTTTATTTTAACTTTATTAATATAATGTGTCCCTACCACATACAAGTGGCTCTAAGGGGTCCCCAAATTGACCCAAGGATGCCCATGGTCGGGTATGTGTCCACCAATAAGGTTAGGACATGTTTTAGGGTAATTTTTTATTATTATAATATTATTTTTTAACCCTTATTTACCGGATTTACCCTTAACCATGGTAAATAAAATATTTACCACAGTAATTATTCAAAATGTCTAAAAATAAAAGTTACCTATTTACACAATTTGGACATCCTGATTCCAATTATGGAATCCATTTTCCTAAATTCAAAACACATAAGTGGCAGAAATTAATTTAAAATTAATTCCCGTAGTCAAAACAAAAAGCGTGTTTTTAAGAGATAATAACTATCAAAAGATTGACACTTGTTTATGTTCGGTTTAATTGTAAAATTATGTCCAATGACCAACAATATATTAAATGGTAAAAATATATTCTAAATATACTTTAAAACCACTCAAATTCACAATTTATCACTATTAATTATTTTGATTAAAAAAGTTGTTTTTAATTAAAATTTAGTAATTTTCACTATTCATCAAAATATTAAAGTTATCCGAAAAGTACCAAAATTTCACCCTAGGCTAATTTCAATATTCCGAATCCAAAAATGAAGTCCATTTTGAAATATAAAATATATATGATTTCAAAAAGTAGGTATTACTATTCACAACGGTTAGTTTAATTAGTTGTGGTGTGTGTTAGAACTCGAGGTTGCGTACAACACACGCTATCGCATTATTCGAAGGGAAACGTACCATGGATGCTTGGGGTGTTACATTCTCCCCTCCTTAAAATAATTGCGTCCTCGAAATTTCTAGGGTATTACTGCATAAAAAGACTCGGGTGGTTCTTCATCATAAGTTCCTTGGGTTCCCACGTTGCCTCTTCCATCTTATGATTTCTCCACAAAACTTTTACCAGACGTGTCGTCCGGTTTCTCAGTACTTGTTATCTTGTATCAAGAATCTTGACGGGCTCTTCACAATAAGACAGATCGGGTTCCAGTTCTAATTCCTCATAGGTGAGTACATGCGTCTGATCAGGCATGTATTTCCTCAATAGAGATATGTGGAACACATCGTGACCTTTGGAGTGACTTGGCGGCATTGCCAATCGGTAAGCTACAACCCCAATTCGTTCTAGAATTTCGAAAGGTCCGATGTACCTGGGACTCAATTTACCTTTCTTACCAAAACGTATGACTCCCTTCCACGGAGATACCTTCAGAAAAACATGATCACCGACTTGAAATTCCAAATCCTTCCTTCGATTATCGGCATAGCTCTTCTGCCTACTTTGAGCTGCTTTGATGTGATTTTGGATTACTTTCACCTTTTCCACCGTTTCCTCCACCAGTTCTGGGCCTACAAGTTTTCTTTCACCAACGTCATCCCAACAGGTTGGTGTACGACATCTCTTTCCGTATAATGCTTCATATGGTGCCATCTGAATACTCGAATGGAAGCTATTGTTATAGGAAAATTCTACCAAAGGTAAATATTGATCCCACATACCCTGAAAGTCAAGTGAGCAAGATCTCAACATGTCTTCTAAGGTTTGAATAGTCCATTCTGATTGTCCGTCTGTCTGAGGGTGGTAAGCAGTGCTCAAATGAAGTTCAGTATCCAGGGATTTCTGAAGACTTTTCCAGAATCTTGAAGTAAAACGGGGATCACGATCAGAAACAATCGATAGGGGTACTCCATGAAGTCTCACAACTTCATTAATATATAGTCTTGCTAGACGTTCTAGGGGTAGATCTTCTCTTATAGCAAGAAAATGTGCTGACTTGGTAAGACGATCAACAATAACCCATATTGCATCGTTCCTTCTAGGAGTCTTTGGTAGCCCCATGACAAAGTCCATCGTAATATTGTCCCATTTCCACTCCGGTATGGGAAGAGGTTGCATGACTCCTCCAGGCTGTTGCCTTCCAGCTTTCACTTGTTGACAAACCATACATCTTGACACAAAATCAGCAATCTCCCTCTTCATGTTGTCCCACCAAAAATGTTCCTTCAAATCTCTATACATTTTGGTGATCCAAGGGTGTATAGAGATATTGGAACTATGAGCATCATCCATCAATTCCCTTTTTAGATCAGGTAAATCGGGAACACAAAGTCTCTTCCCGAATTTCAAAATTCCATCTTCATACACAAAGTCTCTCAATCTCCCATCATTCACAGCTTTAATCTTCTTCTGAAATTCTTCATCATTGGTCTGAGAACTCTTAATCCTTTCTAGTAAAGGTGGTTTGGCAACCATTTGAAAAAGCATTGATGTTTCACCTTCCCTGGTTATTCCCATGTCCATCTTCACTAGATCCATGAAAATTGGATCCCTTTCAATTCTCATATTGTTCAAAACTCCATGGTCTTTTCTAATCAAAGCATCTGCCACCTTGTTTGCCTTCCCCGGGTGGTAGTGTATCGTACAATCATAGTCCTTGAGTAATTCAAGCCATCTCCTTTGCCTCATGTTGAGTTCTTTTTGTGAGAAAATATACTTCAAACTCTTGTGATCAGTATAAATCTCACATTTTTCACCATAGAGGTAGTGCCTCCATATCTTCAAAGCAAATATCACAGCTGCTAACTCAAGATCATGAGTAGGATAGTTTTGTTCATGAATTTTCAACTGTCGTGATGCATAGGCAATAACTCTATCATTCTGCATAAGGACACAACCAAGTCCTTTCTTCGATGCATTACTATAAATAACGAACCCATCATTCCCCGATGGTAGAGTCAATATAGGAGCATTGACTAATCTTCTCTTCAGTTCTTCGAAACATTCTTCACACTCTTTTGTCCAAACAAATTTAACCCCTTTACGTGTGAGCTACGTTAATGGGTTAGCCTATCGGGAAAAATTCTGGACGAAACGTCGATAATAACCTGCCAAACCAATAAAACTGCGTACCTCAGTTATACTCGTAGGTGATGGCCATTCTTGGATTGCCTTGGTCTTAGAAGGATCAACAGAGATTCCATCTTTTGAGACAATATGGCCAAGAAAAGAAATCTCCTGAAGCCAGAATTCACACTTGCTAAACTTCCCATAAAATTCATGCCTCCTCAGAGTCTTCAAGATAACGCGCAAGTGATTTTCATGATCGTCGTAGGTTTTGGAGTATACCAAGATATCATCAATAAATACCACCACAAATTCATCGAGATACTCCTTGAAAACTCTATTCATCAGATCCATGAATACAGAGGGTGCATTAGTCAATCCAAACGGCATTACAGTAAACTCGTAATGCCCGTACCTGGTTCGAAAAGTTGTCTTCGGAATGTCTTCCTTCTTTACACACAACTGATGGTATCCAGATCGAAGGTCAATCTTTGAAAAGTATTGAGCTCCATGCAGTTGGTCAAATAAATCATCAATACGAGGTAGGGGATACTTGTTCTTTATCGTTATAGCATTGATCTCCCTATAGTCAATACATAACCTCATAGATCCATCTTTCTTTTTAACAAAAAGAACAGGGGCTCCCCATGGAGAAACACTAGGGCGAATAAATCCCTTATTACTCAATTCCTCTAGTTGTTTCTTTAATTCGACTAACTCTACAGTGGCCATTCTATAAGGGGTCTTCGATATAGGCCTTGATCCAGGAATCAAATCAATGGAAAACTCAACTTCTCGTTCTGGAGGATGTCCAGGTAAATCTTCCGGAAATACATCTACAAATTCTTTCACAACAGGTACATCCTCTATTTGAACATTCCTTTCCTCACCGATAGTTACTTCATTCCCTTCCTCCCCAATAATTGAATTTAGTTGAGCTACTGGGGGTGGATCTAAATAAGAATTAGGTGGTGACGATTCTGCTCTAAAAATAAGGTGCTCCTTATCATTATCATCAAGAATCGTAACCTCTTTCTTCTTATAATAAATCTTCGCATCATAGTCCGAAATCCAGTCCATACCGAGGATTATATCAAACTCAATCATAGGTATGACGATGAAATCAGAAGATAAAGAAAATTTATGTGCTCTAATGGGGACTGATTCACAAAACTTTGTTGCAACGATACTTCCCTTAGGAGTTTTAACTGACAACTCCCTTATTAAATCAAATTGGAAATATCTAATTTTCTTAGCAAACTGGGAAGATATGAAACAATGCGATGATCCAGAATCAAATAATGCATTTTCTAAACTTGAGGAAACCATTAAATTACCTGCCACCACGTCTTTCGGAGCTTCTACCTCAGCAGTAGTGATAACATAAGCCTGGCCTTGATCCCTTGGCCTTTTCTGAGGTAAGTTCTCCTGACGCTTAGGACATGCATTTGCATAATGCCCCATCTCCCTGCAATTGTAGCACTGAACGTTGGTAGCTTCCTTCTTCCCCTTGCAATCATGAGCTTGGTGGCCTTTTTCACCACACTTGTAACAGACTCCCATTCCCTTCAAGCAAGTACCGGGGTGTTTCTTCCCGCATTTACCACAAGATGGATATTCAACCTTTCCTTTCTTCCCCTTATTTCCATTCCCAGAATGATCAGCTGGTCTCTTCTTCTCTTGCTTTGCTTTAAAGTCATAAGACTTAGAGAATTCCTTTTCGGTCTTGATAGCACATGAGACAATGTCTTCGTACGATGAAAAGGATTGTGAGACTAATGCTCGACGGAGAAATGGTTTTAACCCATCAAAGAAACGATCAATCTTACTTCTTGGGTTGCGAATATAATCTCCAGCATACCTCGCTAACCTTGTAAAGTTAGCCTCATACTTTGTGACATTCTCATCCTCCTTTTGTCTCAGACTCAGAAATTGCCTTTCCATATCCGCTCGATGGTCGCGAGGGAAGTATTTTTCTAAAAACATATCTTTGAATTCCCTCCATTCTATATTTGATACTTCATCATCTTCCTTCATGTTTTGAATCAATGACCACCATTGATCAGCATCTCCAGTGAGGCGGTAAACTGCCATGATAACTTTTTCCCTTCCACTGCTCCCCAAAGCCTGAAATATTTTCTCTAGGGAATTTATCCATTGCTCAGCTACTAAGGTATTTGTACTCCCATTGAACGTTGGTGGTTGTTTCCTCATGAATCGATCTAACATTGATCCTCCACGCTGCGGATCAGGGTGCTCCATACGGGTATGGTTATTATTCATAACCTGAGTAAGTTGTCCCAGTTTGGTGATTAGCTGATCAACACCAGTTGCATCACCAGCCCCACTATAATTATCTTGAGCAGGAGGACAATCCCTACATGGAGTGCGTGCATTGATACGGTTTCCATTTCTTCCACTAGGCGCCATTTCTAAACAATGGCATAAACTAGATCAGTTTAGGAATCAAAATACATAATCCCATACTTATAAAACACTTAACATAAATTGAACTATTTATGGATATAATCCATAATCATAAAAATGTTTTCTTTGAGGAAGTATATACTCATAAACCCTTCATAATGATTTGTAAATATAGTGAGAGTTATCCTAAGCATATCCCCCGGGAGTGTCGTAACCAAGAGTGCAGCAAGGCCTGTTGTCGTGCACCAGTTCCCGTTCGAGTCTAGCTCAAAGCGGTGTTTTCGGGTTTTACCCCTAGGTACATCTGTGCCAGAGCCGCCTCTACCTGCTCGTATCCAGACAGGGATGTATTGCTCGGAAAACTCACAAAATCTCTACAATACCAAAATTCTAGGAAGTTCTTCTATACTAATCCTCAAAGTTCATCTTAGGTCTACGTGCTCTAATCAGAGTTTATCTAAATCTAGTTTCCAAGGTTTGTACTAAACTTCCTCTGATACCAACTGTAACGCCCCGACCCCAGCTACCCAGAGTCGGTGCATTATTACATAACATTGGCATGATCACAAGAAAGATCAAATCCCGAAAGACCGATTGGTTTAGTAGCCTTGGAAACACTAGATATAATCATAAAGTTTTACATTACATTTCAAAGTGAAAAACTACTACAACAACAAAGTCTTCATATCCACACTATTAACCCCTCATAATATCCCTGCAAGTCATTCATAATTTACTTCTTCACTACCTGGGAAAAATAAAACATAGAAAAGGGGTGAGCTCAAATGCCCAGTAAGGATAACAATATAGCGGAAACTTTCATAAATATGAATAAACATTTAAGGCAATGTATAACTAAAACAAAAGCCTTTTAAATATGAACTTTCAACATGGTATGGCATAAATAAAATGAAATAATGCCATTTACTTATGCACATGGATATTCTACTAATCGAATAATCACATGCAAAAATCAATAACCACTTTCATAATGTTGGAATGCATAATGCCAGACTATCATAACCACATAGCCAAGGCCTCGTGCCAAGACTACAAATAAGATTTTGTCAAGGCCTTGTGCCAAGCCACTAGTTTGTCTCATGAGACCTACCGATGCATCGAGGAGCTATAGCGGGCTCCACCCGTCACATATTAAGTCCAATGCATTCCCATATGAAAAGGTTTAAACATAACATAAACATTCATATTAAAACTAGCATATGAAATGTCAATACTTTCACCATAAACTATGAATGGTATAAAAATAGCACATCCACAGTCAAACATATCACAAAACCTTCAATACAATATAGAAGTTTTGTATCATAATAAATCAACTTCAAATAATCTTAAAATCCATCAAAGGATGTGGACATAGATGAAATCAAAATTCTTTTTAAAGAAATATCTCCTTTTATTTTGAAATAATTTAAGATCCATATAAAATAAAACATTTTCTTTGAAAATATTCTTATAATCTTGTAAGGGAAGCTTTGAAGATTTTATAACGGCGGAAAATAGCCGCACCCGCCGTATAAGTTAAAAAAACATTCTTACCTTAATTCTGTCGAAAAGGTTAAAAAGGACCTTGTTTTGAAAACGACCGAAAGATTCCTTTATAAACCACTTATAAAAGTCAAAAAGGGTACAAATGACTTTAACTCATATTCTAGTAAATAGTAAAAATGTTTTGAAATGCATTTTTAAGAAACATGGATGTGGATAATAAAGAGATCCCAGTAGATTATTACGTATAAACAACCTTGGATAATGAAGAGGTTGTAAAGTAAACCCTTACCTTGTACTTTTCCTTTGTTGGGGTCGGTTAACCTCCTGTATAATGGTGAAATAATTGTTATTAAATTATACAAGAATCATATACATTAATATGATATCATATATGATCTTTTAACATTGCTTTATTAATAATATCTTAGTATTATCGTCGTTTCAGGTGATAATCGATTCGTTCTTCTTAAATGTTTGGTTACGTAAGACATGTTTGTAATGGATAGATTAAATATTATTCATAATCATAATGATATTAACATTATTTTTAACCCTAAAATGAGAATAAGACTTGAATGGATACGATGGAGGATGGATCTCACCGCGTTCGTGGAGACGGTAGTCCGTACGTACGCACGAACGCTACTTCCATTTAATTTTTATTTTAAAAGAATTGAATCCAAATGATACATAGGTATATTACTATTCCAGTATAATATAATATTTTATATATGTTACTTAAGTTCATTAACACCATCCTTTATACATTCCATGTGTGGTATGAACGAGTCATATCATTTTAAGGGGGCGGTAGTCCGCACTTCCTCAAATGAAATTATCGTATGTATATACAACATGAAACGAATAATGGTATGAAATAAAATGGAATTACAGAAGCTTATATATAAAATATATATCATTAATATCATATTTAATTACAGTGCCATCATAATGGCCACCATGAGAGGCGGTAAGATGTATTTGAACAATCATCGTTTCGTGAGGCGTTAGTTTTCCATCCACAGAAACATTATGTTCATCATCCATTAGATGGAGTTGTGTGTATGTGTAGTTTGAATCCTTCTTATAACAACATCCTAGTATATTTAGGATACTGGTTTTGTTACAAAAGAAAGGGAATAAAAAGAGTTTGGGGGTTGTAGAAGCAAAATAAAGGAAAATAATTTAAGAGAAATCGTTACCTTTAATTTAGGTAATCACTTTGGATGGAACCAAAGGACTTCTTGAAATGATTTCTGCCTAAGGGGAAGCTTCAAGGAGGAGGAGAGGGATGTGGGGAGCTTATTTGGGCAGAGTTTGGACGAGCCAAGTGGCTTGAGAGGTGTGAGGAATGAGTAGAAGTGGTCTCCTTTTATAAGGGAGAGGAGGGGCTCTTTAGGAAAGAGTGAAAGTATTACTTTATAATATAATTATATTCGGTTTATAATGGTCCAAAAATCATTGAGGTCGAAGATAAGATGACTCATATTCTAAATAACATCAACCAATAAGAATTGGACAGGTTTTAGATAATATTTTAATCATTATAATATTATTTATTTCAATGATTTATTAATGAGGTAAACATTGCATCATTATTGTGTCATTAATAATTTAACTTATTTGATGTCTAAAAATTATAAATAAAATATAATCATGTAGGAAATATTTTTAGCTTTCTGATTAATATTTATAATCGAATATCCAACATTTATAACCCTATGTAAAAATTGTTCTTCTAAAAGATTTAAGCTTATGCCATTTTTATTTTTATTTTAACTTTATTAATATAATGTGTCCCTACCACATACAAGTGGCTCCAAGGGGTCCCCAAATTGACCCAAGGATGCCCATGGTCGGTTATGTGTCCACCAATAAGGTTAGGACACGTTTTAGGGTAATTTTGTATTATTATAATATTATTTTTTAACCCTTATTTACCGGATTTACCCTTAACCATGGTAAATAAAATATTTACCACAGTAATTATTCAAAATGTCTAAAAATAAAAGTTACCTATTTACACAATTTGGACATCCTGATTCCAAATATGGAATCCATTTTCCTAAATTCAAAACACAGAAGTGGCAGAAATTAATTTAAAATTAATTCCCGCTGTCAAAACAAAAAGCGTGTTTTTAAGAGATAATAACTATCAAAAGATTGACACTTGTTTATATTCGGTTTAATTGTAAAATTATGTCCAATGACCAACAATATATTAAATGGTAAAAATATATTCTAAATATACTTTAAAACCACTCAAATTCACAATTTATCACTATTAATTATTTTGATTAAAAAAGTTGTTTTTAATTAAAATTTAGTAATTTTCACTATTCATCAAAATATTAAAGTTATCCGAAAAGTACCAAAATTTCACCCTAGGCTAATTTCAATATTCCGAATCCAAAATGAAGTCCATTTTGAAATATAAAATATATATGATTTCAAAAAGTAGGTATTACTGTTCACAACGGTTAGTTTAATTAGTTGTGGTGTGTGTTAGAACTCGAGGTTGCGTACAACACACGCTATCGCATTATTCGAAGGGAAACGTACCATGGAAGCTTGGGGTGTTACAATTACCATCTATCTAAGGATAATATGTAGTTCTAAAACTGAAATCCATATCAAGTTCTTGCAAAAATATTACCAAAAACAAAGTGGTAAAATTCATATACTAATTAGATACAATTGATCGGGGATCTCCATAAAACCTTACAAATTAATTTACATTTTGAAATTTGCATTGAGAGGGAAATATTACATGATATCTAAGAAGTCTTCTAACTTGATAATGTTATCCGATAAAATCCATAATTATCTCAACATTAAATATATGATAAATTGTAAAGGATCCTACTAGTATTAATCATATTTTGACCAAGTGTATATGCATTTCTTCTCAAAAAAAAAATATCACCAAAACATATACAATACCAAATGGTTTTATTTCCATAAATTTCTCCTAAAATATTTTCAATCATGATAAAATCACATCACCTAAAACCTAAAGTGGTGTCAATGAATTTGATATTACGATCACCCTTAAACTCATAAACTGGTTATGGTATCAATTAATCTTAATTTAATCTTAAATGGATACATATACACTTCAAAAATTTAATTCACCCTTTATTCATTATAGAATATCTTATCTTATTCAAAAAAATTTACATTGGAAGCATGGGTTCTTCCTTGTACAAATATAATATAAAATTAGATATCATTACTCTAAGATATAAGTTGAAGGAGATAATCAATGCGAAAAATCACAGAAAATTTAAGTAAATGATGAAAAATAAGATTTTTATTGGACTCATTAATACAAAATAAAATATGAAGTTCCAAACTACGGATATGAGGATAAGTGAAACTTAATAATCATGATTTATTTCATCCATTTTCATTACATAAGAATTTCCTTTGTGATTTTTATTTAGAAGTTATTGTGTCTTATCATCCTCAATAATCCTTATATTGTGTGATTTATTCACATAATAACCAAACTCATTAAAATTGAATCACTAGGCTATAGGTAGTGTAATAATTGGTGTCCTATTCTCTTCCACTGAATTAGTTTGACTATTAATCAAAATTTTAAATTCACAGTCTTTGTAAACCACCTTTCCACATTTATAGAATCTACTAGATCCATTCATGAAATTTAATTTCTTCTTCTTCCACAAATCTATTGCATGAAGATGGTTGGAATTTCATTCCACCATGTGATTTATTTGAGATTCTTTGGAACTTGATATTCTATTTTCTTATCAAAACTATATAAATGTTGTGAATATACAATTTCGGTTTAGACATTTAATACACATCAAATGAATTCTTAGTAGACAATAATGCAACTTATAGACAATACCATTTGATTAATTTGTTATAATCCTCCAAAGAATCAACCAATTTTCCATTTAGGGATGATGATCAAACCAAAAGAATACCATATAACTCATGTAAAGTTATCTTCATATGTACCAACATATTCATCATCCTTTTTCCAATGCTCAAGTACATCCTTGTACTTATTTATTCATAAAATATTATTTAATTAATTAATGATAAATTTAACACCTCGAGTTTTTGTGAAATATTTTTTTGAATTAATTTAATTATTTCAATATTCTTTATTTCACACAATAAAGAATATTTCTTCTGTTATAAGAAAGAAATAATTTTGGATTGTGTTTCATGCAACACCATGTTAAACTTTTACTATATGAAACACTTATATTTTCTTGTGGTATACACAACCCTATTTTGTCTTGTGTTATATACAATTCCATGTTCCTTTGATAACATGCATTACATTCACGGTTGAGTTTAACCAAAATACAATATATTATTAATATTGTTACAAAAATATTAGATAGTTTCCACCAAGATATTGGAAAGGATGTTATGAATAATATTTACTAAAAGTTTTATATATTATCTTGACATGTATATAAAATGAATCCATCAGATATTGATTAGTTATAAATGAAAGTAACAACTATTTGAAAATAAATAAATTATTTTTTTGGGAAAAATATTTTTATATATACAAACATAACATTATCATAATAAATTATAAAAACCAGTCTTGAAGGATGATTTTATTAAAATTTATATATTATATAATGAATTAATTTTTTACACTTGTCCAACAAAATTTATAGGTATAAGATAAAAATAAATCAAATTTTATATATAAAAAGATGTATTTTTTTAAAAGGTAATTTTACTAAATTTTAATGGAGAACCAATTTGAAATAATGTTTTTGAAATTTTTTATTTTTTATTTAAGAAAATAAAATTTATTTATGAAATAGAAATATCAAAATTTAATTTGTATTAAATTTTGGTTTTTTTGAGAAATTTCTTTTCTGGATTAATATTGAAATACAAATAATTTTAATTGAAAAATTAGTTTTTTATATAATATATTTATATAGTTAAATTATATTTTAAATTGGTTTTAATATGTAATTAGTACAATTATACATAAATAAATCCAAATTGGTTTATTGAAATTAAATTCACAATGAAACTAGATATGAAAATAAAGAATACTTTTGATCACATACTCTTAAAAAACATGTTTTTTGTCCCATATGCAGACATAATTTGAATTTAATTTATACTACTTCTGTGTTTGGAATTTTGAAAAATTCATTCGATTTTTTTAATCAAAGTAATTTATAATTTTTAATAAGGTCAACTTGTGATTTTACTAAAAATGTTAGTGAATGTAATTATAATTAATTACAACCATTAAGGTAAAAATGAGTTTACTCTGGGGTTAAAATTCAACTTAAGTGGCCAAATAACCTAGAAAAATATCCAAAATCCATTTATTGAAATATTTTTTCCATTTATTCCATTTTAATAAAAATGGACCATTATTGGAGGTACATGATGTATGGTGGCCTCTCAAATGTGTTTACCTATTTATATTTACAGGAATTCCACTTCTCCTCCAATATAAAAGGGCACTCACCCCCCATAAATTATTCACACCCCTCCAGACATTTGGGTTGTTTAACCCCAGATCAAATAATATCCCACATCTATCCTCTTAGAATAGATGCCTAAAATTGAGTATAATGTAATCCAAGGAATCCCTTTGGTACAAACCAAAATGTAGTTATCGGAAGAAAAGGAAACATTCATTAATTAGAACTTTTGTTTTATTTCTTTCTACACCCATTAAATTATTATTATATCAGTATTATATAATACCATTGATATAAAGAATTACTTTTTCTATGATTATGACTTAAAATTACACACACTTCCATCTAATGGGATAAAAAATCAAAAATATTGTGTAAGAAAGACTATTAACTCGCGAACCAATGTCATTGGATCATCCATTACCACATTTTACGGTTGGTAATAGTGATGGAATTATTTATTTCTCATGATATATAGGATATTTATGATGTATTTATTCTTCTTTAATTATTATATAAAACATAAAATCGTGCTATTCATTTTATGGGAATACAGTAAATTCATTTGTGGACGTGTGGACTACCGTATCCTCAAAGCGATGAGATTCATTCACACATTTCATGGGATTTATTGATGATGATTTTAGTAAACGTATATGATATATATGAAAAATTAATTATAGTGTAATGATAATATATACCTATATATATGTCATTTATGTTCTTTCTTTCAATAAAAAAAGAAAATAGAAATTATATTCATGCTTACGTACGACCTACCATCTCTATAATGGTGTGTTTAATTTTTATATTTAATTCTTGTATATATTATTATAAATACATATATACCAAATATATAAGACATTTCACTATGTTATGGGTGTGACCTATATATCCCTCCAATTAATTGGGTAATGATAAATTGTATATGAGCTCAAAGGGTATACGAGTTGTAACCCAAGACCCAAAATAAGAGGGTACATAAGTTGTTTCCCAATATTTAATAAAAGAGGGTGCACAAGTTGTATCCCAAGCTTGAAAAATAGAGTTTAAATGGGTTATATCCCAACAATGGAAAAATAAGGTACAAAAGTTCTTATCCCAATCCGGAAGAAGTTACAAGGGTTATTATCTGAAGCCAAACATGTTGTGAAGGAAAAGCTAGTTATCAATGAAAAAAATTTATATGTTTATGTATAAGTTAGAATTCAAGGTCTTATTAATTTGTTATTCTCTGATAGATCATGCTTCTATTTAGATTATAATTCAAGTATTATGTTCAGCCAATATTTATGCCATGATCCATCTGTATGACCTTTGATTTTCAGGGTATGATCCTCCAATTCCATGCACATATTCTCATACCCTTATGTTTATGTTACTCTTATGTATCTCATTTTTTTACCCTTACTATGAATCTGATCTCACCCTTTCTTATATTTATTTTCCCCAAGTTATGATGAAATGTTTTATGTAAGAGTACTAAAGGGGAATATAATTATCGGGGATGTTGAAGATATTTCACCATCCAGGAATAATGTGTTCCATGTTTCCAAAGACACTAAACTATTATGGTTTCTAAGAATTTATAGTTTTATTGTGCTAAATATTCATATAAAATTATGTAATATCCATGTATCTTAATCCTGGGTCTCCATAGTTGATATTAAAGGAAAGGATTATTCAACCTATAAAAACTATGATGAGTAAATACTAGTGATAACCCTAGGTATATTTCTAAAGATGTGTCTAGGTATGTATCTAATGGTAAGTCCATGTATGAGTTAAAGTATTGGATAATGTCCAGGGATTATAGTAAAGGATAGAGTGAGTGGTTTCCTATTATTACTTCCTTACATGCATACTATAAGTGGACGTGGCTCTAACGTAGATTTACATAGGAGTAACATCCCCAAAACACTATATTGTGTACGAATCGATCAAGAATTAGTGCATGAAAATAGGACTTAATACAAGCCTTGTTTGACACTACAAGGGGATATTCTTTGGGAATTCAAAAAATATATATGAACCATCATGAAAGATATAAATAGAAAATGAATATGAATAACCTAGGTTATTCTTAATGTGTCATAAACATAAAATAAGATGTCATGATTTAGACACCCTATAAATAATGTTTCTTGATTATGTGGTTTTCCACTATGACAAGTGTTTCTCATGATATGATTTATGATTTTAGATAATGTTTGGAACATAACAGAACCATTATTATTTTGAATATAATGGATAATTCAATGATCGTCCTTATGAGACACTAAAAAATATGGGTTTAGGAATGAATAAAATTATTTCAATGATCACATAACATTTCCAAGCTATGAATCATGTTTCACATACACATGAGAAAAGGTGGAACCACTGTTCTATTGATTCATTCATGTGAAAACATCCACATTATTTTAGTGGTTCCACCGATCCACTGGTTTCTGTCTAATAGATCAGCATTAACAATATGATATTTTCTATCCTTTAGTGTTCAGAGAATGAAAAAATAATTTTGGATTTTTATCATTTTGAATGTGAAGAAGATTAGTGGTGGAAACTTATTAGGAAAATGAGGGAACAAAAAGAAATTGAATCTATGGAATGGGAAGAGTATAAGGTGATATTACTCAGTTTGTACTTCCCTCATATTCTACAAAAAAATAAGGGAGAAGGAATTCCTAGTGCTTAAAAATAATGATGATGAATGTGTTGGGACATATAAAGAAATATTTACAAGTAATGCTAGGTACTACTCAGGTATTACCATTTTTAATAAAAGAATGGTTGACCAATTCATCAATGGACTAATAAAATCACTAAAGGGAGTTAGCTATAAGGGACAGTAAACTTAATGAGGGGATTGTTCGATGAGATATTAATGTGAAAATATAGGTTGGAGTTATGTATCAACCTCATAGTTTGGATAAGATGATTAAAATGGGATTTAATGGAAATCTAAGAACCATGGAGAGAAAAATAAAGGATATCCATTATTCTCATTTTGTGGGAATAAACATGCATTGAATTGAATTAATGGGATTAGTAAAGAATTTAAGTGTGTAATGGAAGGACATCAAGTGTATTAATTATGATGTGATTGGAACAAGTTATCTAATGATGTGAATAATGAGAAATCTCTAGAGAATGAGCCTAAAACAATTTAGAGTTTCAATTGTAGGGTGTTTGTAATTTTTATAATATTTCTTTAATCCAAGTGTTAGTAATGGTGATCA
Organism: Viscum album; assembly: GCA_963277665.1. Classification (NCBI taxonomy): domain Eukaryota; kingdom Viridiplantae; phylum Streptophyta; class Magnoliopsida; order Santalales; family Viscaceae; genus Viscum; species Viscum album. The sequence continues at coordinate 196,540,201 of OY728133.1, read as the reverse complement.
ACTCAAAAAACCACTTAAGGTAAAGGAAAAAGCGAAAACATTTTAAATCACAACTGATGAAGTGAATAATGATAGTTATGGCACTTTATAGTGGTGAATTCCATGCGTTATTTTGTAAAAATAAGAGCTATAAAAATATTTTTATTTATCCTTTAGTGGAAATTGATATGATTCTAAAAAATAATTACATATCTATATAGTAATTCCATATTAATGAAATCACATCGATATTCTAGTTGTGTAAGGATGAACCCAGGATTCTGATTGAAATGTTTTTTTTAATATAAGAGCCTATTTAAGGAATTAATGGTGAATTATATTTTGAAAGCATGTGTGTTTTTTACAAGGGTTTATGTAAATTTAGGTTATTACCATGTTTTAATAGAATACATGATGAAGGTATTCACATATTAGGTATATTACAACAAAGAGATACTATATGATATATGGGGGATATATGTTAGGCATTTTTTTTATAAATTTAGTGAAATCCTCCCTATAGTTTTGGACTATCATTTTTAAATGGGTTACCAGGTTAACCACTTATGGATGGTTTTAATTAAACATTAGATGAGGTTTTAGAGATAAAATTATTATCTCACCATACGTGGATTTATAAATTTTTAATAACTTGTATTAACAATTTTGTATTGATGTTAACTACAGATAGATAAAATGAATTATCATTCTATTTGTGTATCTCAAGACCCATTTGTGCTTCAGGAATGACTAGAGTAAGAGATGAAGTGGGAATTTTTAATGCATAATCAACGGGTGATATTGTTCTTTTGAAATGGAATTCAATCAATTAAGTAGATCTTCTCATGAGAAGTATACATCTTAAGGAAACTATTGTAGAAATAAATTTTTTTTCCGTTATCATTATTTGTGATGATATTAATAACCTTTTTCAAGCCTCATTGGATTTGGATTTGTGATTGTTAAATTTCTATTAACCATGTTATATATCACCATCCATCCGAACATGACAATTTGATATCTCTTCAATGTCCATGTTTTCACTTTCCACCTATGTTATCCTATGTGGAAACCCAGTTATCAGTTACTTTGGGTAACCATTATGGTTCTAACATTCCTTTTAAACAAATGTTTTAGTATTCATTTTTTGATGTGGGTTTCTATAAAGAGAACATTAAACTTATAAACCCTTTATAACCCATAGTAATTACACAGTAAAAATTCATTTTAAGGGAGGTAAAATATTACACACAGAGATTTTGTGAAATATTTTTTTGAATTAATTTAATCATTTTATTATTTTACATTTCATACAACACTGAATATTGCTTGTGTTATATAAAAGCACTAAGGTTGGATGAAGTTTCATGAAACACCATGTTAATATTTCACTACACACAACACATATATTTTCTATTGGTACACACAACACTATGTATGTATTGTGTCACACACAATTTTGAGTTCCTTTGATAGCTTGCGTTAGAAGTAATGATGAGTTTTATTGAAATACAATATATTATTAATATTGTTGATAAAATATTATTATAGTTAGTTTTTAGAAATTGGAATGAAAGTTGAGAATAATATTAACTAAATTGGGAAAATATTATTTACACATGTATATAAAATGAATTATTTGGTTAATAATTAGTTATAAATTATATTAAGAACAATTTGAAATTAAAGAAATTCATTTTCTAAGAAAAATATTTTTTATGTTTTAAAAAATATTATCTCAGAAAATTAAAAAACAATTTTTGATATATTTCCTATAATATTTATATATTATAAATTAAATATTTTATTTAAAATCTTCCAATTTATTTTTTAGTTATAATATTAGAATAAATCAAATTTTATAAATAAAAAAATTGTATTTTTATAAAAGGTAATTTTATTTCCTTTTAATGCTTCATATATTTTAAATATAAATTTTAAAAATATAATAAATTTTGATTGAAAAAATAAACTTAATTTTTGAAATAATATTATCAAAACTTATATTGTGTGATTTTTTGGTATTTGTCTAAAAAGATTCACTTATTGATGAATAGTGAAAACACTGAATTTATTGAAACTATGTTTTCATATAATATATTTCTATAGTTAAATTATATTTTAAATTGGTTTTAAAATATAATTAGTTAAATTATAAATCAAGAAATACATTTTACATCATTTAAATCAATTTCACACAGAAATTTTATATGAAAATATAGTAAACTTATGAACACTTTTTCTTTAAAAACCCATTTTTTCATCCCATCTTTGAGATTAATTTTAAATTGATTTCTATAACTTATCAGTTTTGAATTTTAAAAAAAGGAGTCAATATTGGGAATCAAAATAATATATATTTTATTATATGGATAACTTATTTTTGGACCAAAACTATAAGTGAATGTAATTAAAATTAATTATAATGATTAAGGTAAAAACAAGTTAACTTAGTGGTTAAACTTTAACTTAATTGGCCAAATAAGATATAAAAATACCAAAATATATTTTATGGACATATTTATACTATATAATAACTTTTCTATAACATTTATAATTATTGGGGGAACATGAGGTAAGGTATACCTCTTAATAGTGTTTACCTTTTTGTATTTACAAGAATGCTACCCCTCCACCACTATAAAAGGGAACTGACCCTCTCACTTATTCAAACTATTAAAACAATTTGGATCATCTGAAACCTAACCAAATAATCTAAAAACCTCCAAAATATCAGTGTCGAATCCAAATTTTGGGAATAAATCCAACCAACGAATCCCTTTGGTGAAAACCAAAAAGAGTTACCAGAAGAAGAGGTAGCATTCATCAAGGAGCACTTTAATATTATTTATTTCTCCACCACATCAATTATTCGTATATAATTCATATATAATAACCTCATTATCATTGATATACTGATATTTTGTTATTCTAATGGTACTACCTATAGTCACACACACTTCTATCAAACAAGAAACACAATCATCATTTGTGTGTACAATTGAGTACGACCTCACTAACTGGTGTCGTTATTTGTTCCATTACCCCTTTTAATGGTTGGGAATAAAGATGTAATTCATATTTTTATATTATATATTATATATTATATATGTATTTATGATTTTTGAATTATTTTATAACGCATTCAGTCAATCATTTCAATTTTTGGGAATACGATAACTTCGTTTGTGGATGTGTGGACTACCTCCTCCTCAAAGCGATGTGATTCATTTTCACTATAAATGGAATTTATTAAAGAAGGGTTTTGTAAATGTATATGATATATATACAACAATAGTTGTAATATAATATAAATATACGACACATATATACACATATATTCTATAAACTCTGTTTCTTTCAATAAGATAAGAAAATAGAAACAATGTATATTTGTACGTACGACATACCGTCTCCATGAATTGTGTATTTAATTTCATGTTTATATATTTTTTAAATTATTACAAATAATTATATAGTGAATATATATTAAATTTTTATCATGTTTTACATTATTTAAATAAGTAAATCATTATCTCAGTAAGAGGATCAAGAATAACAATTCAAAACTTATATGTAAAACAAAGCAGATGTTACCTGAAATGTAACATTACCATGGAATTATTAATAAAAGGGTAATATAAAGTCATAATAAATTATTTTATGGTAATACATATAGTTATATGGTTATTTATTATATTTATAATAAAAATATATTTATTATATAGGTTTTTATGAATGCGTATGAATAATTTCAAGACTTAAGATAAGGGATTTCTCATCTCACTTTTATTTATGTGAGATTTATGATATATTCACCAATTATTATTGTTGTATGGTCTGTATACTACACAATGACATGATATATCATTAATTTAATTTATTTAATGATATTAAAAGTTTAAATTTATATTATTCTTTCATAGATCTCATGATTCATAAGTAACTCAGATGGGAAAGGGATTTCTAGTCTCACTTTTTTTACGATACCAATGTTATATTCACTAGTTTTTTATTTTTTATAGTTTATATAATTCCTATGAATTTAATTTATTATTAATATCATCACATTTATAGGTATTTATGTATCAATTTTATGATCTCTCTTTTATGGGGTTTTTGTTTCAAAAGATATCAAATCGATAAAGTAATTTTGCATTAATTTACATTATTCGAGACACATGTTATGTTATGAATCTAAATTATTTTACATGGTGTATATAATTACCATTGAAATTTTTTATCATTAATCTCATTATTTTCATTATATCTTAAACTTCATGTAATGTAATTGTCTCAAGGGGATTAGGATTTCATGTTACAGAAGTGGTAAGAGTTTATTGTTATAATCTCATTGTTTATCAGGATTATTTATGATTATGATTCTATTAGAGAAATATTATAATACATATATCAATAAATCTCATGAATTTTATAATCCTGTGTTTATTAATGATATATTCATGCATCTTTACCATTTTTCCACTATTGGAACATTAGAATATTAAGAAAATGATTTTATGAAAATCGGCCATTATTTATCTCTTCGGTTGAAAATATGTTTTATTCAAAAATGATATTTTCTAAAAATATTTTTATGAATTTTATTTAAACTATCTTTTATTATCAATTTTATGCAAAATTATTATTTTATGTTTTAAAAAGTTTTTAAATATTTATTTTAAATCACCATTTGTACGTTTTCAATGTTATTTTCAAATAATAAGGTTTTCAAAAAAGTTATTTATTTTTGAAAGCATTTTTTTTCAAAGAGGAAAAGATATTTTATTGAAGAAATTTTTTAAATTATTTATAAAACATAATTCCAACGTAGTAAATGTGGGTTTTTAGGAAATTTATTTTGAATTTTTTTTGTGTTTTAAAAATAGTGGTTTTTAAAGAAAGGTAATTTTCCTTATGAACTCTTTAATGTGATATTTCAAAATCATTCTCCATATAATATGGAATGATGTGATATATTTTTATTATTTACTAGGTATATTATCCAAGGATACCATTCATATTATTTCTCTAAATGGTTTATGTTTTTATGACATGATGTTTATGGAACCTATTTATCTTCCATGGGTTATACCATGATAAATGATTATGAATATCACATCATTTCAAGGGTTATTCAAGTTTGAAATGATTATGAAACCTATATCTTTTCCATATTTTATAGCATGCAGAAAATTTTATGATACCCATTTAATTTCAAGGGTTATGATATGATGTTTATGAAACCTGTCGATTTTTATAGTTCATGATATAATGAATGCTTTATTATCTCATGGAACATGTATATATAATTTCATTATATGAAGGGTGGGGCCTATATCTACCACCAATTAATTGAGAAATGATAAATGGTATATGATATCAAAGGGTAAAAATGTTGTAACCCAACCTAGAAAATAAGAAAGTACATAGTTTTTAGCCTAAGTACAAAAATATGATGGTACAAATATTGTATTGCAAGCCCAAAAATAAGAGGGTACAAAGGTTATAGACTAATCATTACAACAAGAGGGCACACGGGTTGTTATCCTATGACTGAATAAAGTACACAGGTGATTAGTATATGCCTAACTTGTTATGAAGTTCTTAGTATATATCCTCAACATCAGATTTTATTTTCTTATGTGTATGCCACAAATATATGTCTTATTTCTATGTTAGGATATCGTGGCTCATTCTGTTGATTAGCTTATGATTTTTGTCTTATGTTATGAAAATATTTATGACATTAATTATGTGTATAACCTTTGATATGTAGGGTATGATTTCCCAATGTTATGTTCATGTTCTCATACCCTTATGTTAATGTTACTTGGGAATATCTCTTTTATTTACCCTTATAAAGAATCTAATCTCACCCATCATTATATTTCTTTACCCTTAGTAATGAATAATGGTTTTATATAGAAGTACTAAATGAGAATATATTTATAGAATATGTTGTATATTTTTCACAAAACTAGAAGAATGTCTTCCATGTTTCCAAAGACACTAAAAGATTATAGTTCTCAAACATGTAATTTTTAAATGTGATAAATATTCATGAAAATTAATTTAATATCCATGTATGTTAATCTTGGGATTCTATTATAAATATCCACTTAAACTATTTTCTTTCCAGATATTTAATATCTTCTTATTCCCTTGAGTTCTTATTGGATGTCCATCACAATTTTGTTTCACCTTCGAAATGATAACTAGGAACAACGATTTTTTCACGCTCTAAAACATGATGAATAGAAAATGCCTTTTTATATTTACTGTAAAATTTCTCACAAACTAATGGATTTGTGGAAACACAAAACGAAGGTGTAAATTTCCTCATCAAAGACTCAATAGAAAAATTTCCCCTTATTTTCTCATTTGAAAGTTCAACATGATTTATAGGTTGAGAATGTTGGGTGAGAATATCAGAAATATTTTGAACTCTATATACCATAATTTTTGGTTTCTCCAAAGGACAATAATTGAATTTACCATGGCACTCAGCATTAATATTGTTCCTTTGGGTTCTATCCATCGACTAAAACCAAACAACATAGGGTGAGAAACACTAATCATAGTGGAAACCCAAATAATTAAGACAAATAATTTATATGATGTATAAATAATGAAACCCTATTTTAAATTTATTAAACATTAGTTTTAAACATGGCCATACATTATAATCATATATTCAATTCCTTAATAATTATTTTTATTAAAAAACTGGTTTAACCAAAGCATATCTCCTGACAATTCCAAATCAGCTGTAAAGAATGGTCCATTATCATGCACCAGGTGTTGATTGAGTCCAAATAAATATTCCCATTTCAGAGTTATTATCCCTAGGTACCTCTATACCAAATATATATCCACTAGTAGTATCTAGAAAGGGATGTATTTCTAGAAAAAATGCATAATCAATTTCTTAACAAAAATTTAGTATGTTTACCAATATATAAACTTATACCCAAGGTTTTCACTAATGTTTTATAATCATAATGTATAAATACTGACTACAATTATCCCTTGATAAAAACTATAATGATCTAGGATTTCTATACATAAATATCACATATTTTTAGATAAATTTTCAATATATTTCATAAACACATGCCCAAGGAATTTAATTGTTTAATATCTTTTGATACTATAAAAAATATTCTTATTTAATGAATGATCATAAACATATCCCAAAATGTTCATATCACATAGTAATGCTATTACGAATACACTAAATAAAATGTTCTTCATAACTCAGGGAATGAAGAATAAGAAATAGAGAAATGAGATTCATAGTAATGGTAAATATAAGAGATATCCATCTATGATCATATGAAAAAATTAAATAAGAACAAGGGTACATCATCATGAAAATAATATAAAATGTTTTTTCCAAACAATTCATAGAATATGAACATGAGTCTTGTGATAAAACATTTTCATTTTAGAAACCTTGGCACCAGTGCAGAAAACATTTACCACGTTGTAATTTTTTACATCGGTTATAAATAATCGACGTACAAAGCTATAAAAGTCGACTTATCATGTCAGTTATATCATAACGAATGTAAAAATTCCAATATGTTATTGTTTATGTCAGTTATTTTATAACTGACGTAAAAAGTCAACTAATGTGATTTATCACATCATTTATTTTATAATAATTGTAGAAATGTTTATATCACATTTGTCATTATGTTACTGAGGTCATAAATATGACAACCCTGCTTTTTATTACAACTTAAATATGATTCATTTCATAAAAATTCACTTGATACAACAAGAAGATCGAGAGGTTTAATGTCTTTATGGATTAGGATCATTACATAAAAACTTAAAACATGAAATATAACATCTTTATTGAAAACTTTCTTTACATGACCACTACATTACATCGTACTTAGCATTTCATGGGATAACCTGTGGAAATGCATAAGAAAATGGTGAGCTATAAATCCTAGTAAGGGAGTACACATGGAATAACATGAGGAGTAAAATACAAGTTAGAAAATAGGAATATCAATAGATCTTAAAAGAAACATAAACATAAAGTCATGATAAAGCATGATAATTATAACATGGAAATGTGGCAACAACACTTAACATTGAATTAGCATGATCCAAGGCTCATTGCACATGGAGCATGAGTAAACCCTCATTGCACATGAAGCATGAGTAAACCCTAGTTTCACTTGAATTATAATGAGTCAACACTCATTGCACAAGACGTATCATGATACTATACTTTACCCAATGCATTGGAGCACTATAAGGGCGCACCCTTCTTAAAAATTTCATTTAATGCATAAGTGTTCCACATGGATCATAAAACATGGATTCATAAAACATAATAATTTATTCCACGATAAAGGAATGTGGAATTCATAAATGAAACTTTATAATCAATAAGTAAATGTGCATAAAGGTGAATACCCTTGATGGAGAAATGGGCATGGTATTCACTACACAACGACATTGGCATAGAAAATCGGTGCGATTTCGGCAGCGTAACGACGTGACATAAGAATTCATAAAAATGGTTGATGAGAGAGAAAGGGGTTAATCATCATATTTACCTATAATGGACATTAAGGAGGTCATATAGTAACATTTCCCAACAATTGAAAAGGAATTTAGATTCATGATACAAAAGTATTACTTGAATGTAAAAGAAGAGAGAAAAGTTCCTTTCAGAATTTCGGCATAGTAACTGGTGTACATGGGAGGAATTTAATGGGAGCGAAAGGGGTATACAATCATTCAAACAATACTAGGGATGTATGGGGGAGGTGATAAACCATACCCCAACATTCATAATTGAAATTATAAGTGCAATACAACTTAAAGAAAATTGACAAAAATGAGAAAGGAAGAAAAAAACCCTTACTTGGAAGTGTGCTTCCAAAGGCTAGAGAGAGGATTCTTGGGAGCTTGGGGCACCTTGGGAGGATTCTAGAGTGAGAAGGGCATAGGTTTGATGAACTCTAAAAGATTTTAGTGAGGAGGAAGTGGGATCTTGGGTGGGTTTATATAAGAAAGGTGAGAGAATTCTTTATTATTTAGGTTTGGGACCCCTTATATTAAACTAATCCAAACCACAAAACATCCCATGGTTTTTGCCCATGGTTTCTGGAAAATGAAATAGGAAAAGATATTTTACAAGGCCAAGGTCCGAACTTATTTAAATAATAAGGTTTCTTATTTGGAGGTGAGTCACACTCCCATTGAAAATAATTTAAAAAGGCAAAGTGTTGAATAAGTCTTGAGGGGTTCAATAATGCTTTGAAAAGTAAGTAAAAAAAAAAACCCAAAATCACATTATTTTAATGATAAAACATATATTGGCCGAACATAAGGATTATGGTATTTTATTACATCACCATTGGGTCATTATGATGTCATAAAACACATTATATATCTAAATGGTATTTAATTTTTACCAAAAAATTTGACTGTCTCGAAAAATTGTGAAAAATTCACTGTTGGATAATTTTGACGTCCTGATTCTAGAAATGACATTTATTTTATCTAAAAAATTTCTAAATATGTTAATTTTCACTTTTAAAATAAAATACCAACATTTATCCAAAATTCACGGGTTTTGACAGAAATGGATTTCAAACCTGAATAAAAATTTTAATTGCATTCATAAATTTATAAGATCATTTATATTTAATAAAAATTAATTTGATATTAATAATAATATTTTATTAAAATATTATTTATTTCAAAAATACCTTAATTTAATAAAATTGAATTCTTAATTAAATAATAACTCAAAACACCATTTGTACTTTAAAAACTATTTACAATGTATCAAAAATGACTAGAAATTATATTCATTATTATATACAAAAAAATAATGTACATGAACATAGTACTACTTATTTGTTACATAACCCCTTAAAATAGCCGCATAAGACCTAAGGGTAAGGTGTGCGATGGTGACAGACTCTTGGGGAGGCTCGGATAACATCGCTCGAGTGGTAATCTCTATCAACTTCCACTTTTCCTGTAGACGGTCCCATTCGAGCTTGACATGGTGAAGCTCAGCTTGGGCTTGGTCAAGGGAGAAGCCCAAGGATGCCACCTCTTTTCTAAGCTCAGACAAATGGTCTTCGTATGGGGCAATTCTACTAGATGAGGTCATCGCTTCCTTTGTCTGAGTAAAATTGGGTTCGTTAAAGCCTTATATTTATACTAATCACGTGATCACTATTCAACAGCTATATTAACAACGGTCACAATTCTTAACATAAAACCAAAGAAGTTGACATCTTATAATTTTTTTTTCATAAAGAGACATTTAACTGGATTAAGAGTGATTTTCCATTAATGAAACTTTGGGTCGTTACAATATTCCCCCCTTAAGAAATTTCACCCGTGAAATTTTCCTTTTCCCACACTAAAACAAATGTGGGTAAATCAGCTTCATTATATCCTCCAACTCCCATGTCGCTTCTTCAAACTTGTGGTTTCTCCACAACACCTTGACGAGGGGAATTGTCTTATTTCTTAGAACTTTTTCTCTATGATCTAAGATCTTCATTGGTTGATCCTCATAAGAAAGATCATCTTCCAATTGTACCACCTCAGAAGAGAGTACATGTGAAGGGTCCGATATGTACTTCCTTAAGAGGGATACATGAAAGACATCATGCACCTTGGCCATAGTAGGTGGAAGTGCTAGTGGGTAGGCCACAACCCCAACACGATCAAGAATCTCGAAGGGGCTGATGTACCTTGGACTTAACTTCCATTTCTTTCCAAACCTCATGACCTTCTTCCACGGGGATATGCGTAAAAACAACATGTCTCCAACTTTAAATTCAATGTCTCATCAACGATTATCTGCATAACTCTTCTCTCGACTCTAGGTTGCCTTGATATACTGCTGAATGGTTTTCACCTTCTCCACCATTTCATCGACCATTTCTGGTCCAAGCAGCTTATGTTCACCGACCTCATCCCATCATGCCGGTGTTCTTCACCTTTTCCCATAAAGGGATTTATATGGTGCCATTTGGATGCTCGAGTGGAAACTGTTATTATAAGAGAACTCAACCAGAGGAAGATGTCGATCCCATCCTCCTTTAAAGTCCATTGAGCACGCTCTCAACATATCCTCAAGTGTTTGGATAGTCCGCTCGGATTGGCCATCAGTTTGAGGATGATAGGACATACTGAAGTTCAGTTCAATATTCAGAGCATATTGAAGACTCTTCCAAAACATAGAGGTGAATCTTGGATCTCGGTCAGACACAATAGATAGTGGTAATCCATGAAACCTTTCCACTTCACTAATATATATCCATGCCAGTTGATACAATGAGAAATCCTCTCGAATATCAATGAAGTGTGCAGTCTTTGTAAGACGATCCACAACAACCTAGATTGCATTGTTCCCTTTGGATGTCCTTGGAAGTCTGGTGACAAAGTCCATGGTGATGTTCTCCCATTTCCATTATAGTATGGGCAATGGTTGCATCATCCCCTTAGACTTCTGCCTCTCTGCCTTCACTTGCTGACACACCAGGCACTTTGATGTATATTCAGAGATCTCCTTCTTTATTTTATCCCACAAAAATTTTTCTCGGAGATCTCGATACATCTTTGTGCTCCCTGGGTGAATAGAGAAATTTGAACTATCTGCATCATCCAAAAGTTCCTTCTTCAGCTCTGGAATTGATGGAACACATAGTCTTTTCACAAACAGAACAATTCCTTCTTCATTAACATTAAACTCTGAGGATTTTCCCTTTTTGATAGTTTCCACTTTTTCTTGAATTCCCACATCATCCTTTTGAGAATCCTTTAACCTTTATAGAAGAGATGGTTGAGCAATCATTTGTGAAAGTATTGATGATGTTCCCTTATTTATGATTACCACGTCCATCTTCATCAGGTCTAAGAAGATTGGATCCTTCTCAATTCTCATCATTGATAGAATTGCTGGATCCTTTACACTTAGGGAATCTGCCACCTTGTTCGCTTTCCCAAGGTGGTAATTTATTGAACAATCATAATCCTTTATGAGCTCTATCCATCTTCTCTGGCACATATTAAGCTCTTTCTGTGTGAATATATATTTAAGACTCTTGTAGTCAGTATATATCTCACATTTCTCTCCATAGAGATAATGCCGCCATATTTTCTAGGCAAAGATCACAGCCTCCAACTCTAGATCATGCGTTGGATAGTTTCGCTCATGGATTTTCAACTGCCTTGAGGGATAGGATATCATTTATCATTCAGCATCAGCACACATCCTATGCCCTTCTTCGAAGCATCAATGAATACCACAAAAAGCTCCCCACTTGTGGGTAATGTGAGCACGAGTGCAGTGATAAGCCTCCTTTTCAACTCCTTGAAGATTTCTTCGCATTCAACACTCCAAGAAAACTTTAATCCCTTTTTAGTTAGCTTGGTAAGAGGGTTGGACAATCGTGAGAAATTTCTCACAAATCGTCGATAATATCCAGCTAACCCCAAGAAGCTTCGGATATCAGTTACCGATGTTGGCCTCGGCCATCCCTCAATTTCATCTGTTTTGGAGGGATCCATAGATATCCCATTTCTTGTGATGATATGGACCAAGAATGAGACCTCCTTCAACCAGAACTCACACTTTTTGTACTTTTCATAGAGCTTCTCCTTGCGCAAAGTCTCTAGTACAGTTCTTAAATGCTCCTCATGATCCTCCTTGGTTTTGGAGTATATTATAATATCATCTATAAAGACTACCTCAAATTTGTCAAGGTAATCTCTAAAGACTCTATTCATAATGTCCATGAATATTTCTAGAGCATTGGTGAGTCCGAAAGGCATTACTCTGAATTCATAGTGCCCGTATTTTGTACGAAAATTAGTCTTGGGGACATCTTCCTTCTTCACCGTTAATTGATAATATCCCGACCGCAAGTCCACCTTGCAGAAGTATTGTGCTCCACGCAGCTGATCAAACAAGTCATCGATTCTTGGGAGAGGATACTTGTTCTTTATCGTGATTTTGTTAAGTTCACGATAATCGATGCAGAGCCGCATTGACCCATCCTTCTTCTTGACGAAGAGGACTAGTGCACCCCAAGGTGAAGCACTTGGGCGTATAAACCCTTTATCCAGATTCTCCTGTAGTTGTTTCTTCAGCTCTTCAAGCTCAACAATAGCCATTCTATATGGAGTCCTGGATATTGGTAATTCCCCAGGTATAAGTTCAATTGAGAACTCAACATCTCTTCTTGGAGGAAGACCAAGCAGTTCCTCGGGAAACACTTCAGTGAATCCCCTCACAATAGGCATTTCTTCAAGGATGGTTTCTTACTTGGACTCAATCATCTGAGCCAGATATTCATGCTCATAAGGCAGTAATATCCATGCTTGAGATGATGGAGCTAAAGGAGATTCATCTTCCTCCTGACACTTGTAAAGAATCGGGTGTTGATTCTCCATATGGAGTGTGATTTCCCTCTCCCAAAAATTTTTGTTGGCTCTATATAAGTAATGCCAATCCATGCCAAGAATTGCATAAAATTCCACCAAATGGAGTATGACGAGGTTCGTCGGGAAATTAAATCCACAAATTATAACAGGGGAAGACTTATATTCCTGGGATGCAATGATTTCCCTATTTTCCGTACTCACCGACATCTTTACTTCCATGATTTGAGGTGGTGCTGGGATTTTTCTACTAAATATTAGAGATATAAAAGAATGCGTAGAACCTGAATCAAAAAATACGTTCTCTATTCTTGAATGAATAACTAGCGTACCTGTCACCACTTCATTGCCGGGGTTCACTTCGGCAGAAGTGATGGAAAAAACTCTTCCTTGCTATCTTGGAGGTTGTTGGTTTCCTTCGATAACCCTTGGATTAGGGCACTAATTTACAAAATGACCCGGTTCTTTTCATTTGTAGCATTGAACAACGCGTTGAGGTTCGAATAGAGCGTTCCTCTCCTCTGTCGCAGCCGCGGGTCCTTCTTGCCGACAGGTAATAGCTAGGTGCCCTTCTCTTCGACACCTGAAGCATTTTCTCATCCCCTTAAGGCAATTTCCAGGGTGCTTCATTCCGCACTTTTGGCAAGTGGGGTGCTAGAACTTCTTACCGCCGTTGGATTTATCCATCGGACCAGTAACATTGAAGTACACCTTACGCTTCTTGTCCCCATGATACCCCTTTGATTCTCCGATTTCCATTTCATCCTTGAGGGCACATCAGACAATTTCCTCATAGCTGTCGAAGTCACGGATCGCTAATGCTTTCCGCAAGCTAGGCTTCAACCCACCAAATAATCAGTCAACCTTGCATTTGGGGGTAATGACAAATCCGGAAGCGTATCGTGCAAGCCTTGTGATGTTTACCTCGTACGCTCCCACAGATTCTCCATCTTTTTGCTTGAGGGAAAGGAAGTCCCTTTCCATCTTAAGCCGGAGGGTGCGCGGAAAATATTTATCGAAAAACATCTTCCAGAATTCCTTCCATTCCAAAGCCTCGATCTCCTCCTCAGGCTTCATATTTTTTATCAACGTCCACCATTGGTCAGCTTTACCCTCCATACGATAAGAATCCAGGAGAACCTTCTCTTGTTCAGAACATTGAAAGATGGAGAAGATCTTTTCAATGGAGTTGATCCATTTTTCAGTGATCGTGGGATTAGATGATCCACTAAAAGTAGGAGGCCTTTGTCTCATGAAGCTCTCGATAGCGACTTGTTCTTTCTTAGGGGGGGTTGAACGTTCCTCTTGACCCGTGTTTCTATTGAATGCATGATTTAGCTGAGAGAGAAGCATGAGAAAGTTCGCGATTCCCGCTCCCATTGGATTGGGCATCTCATTAGTACAGTCATCACACTGATCTTCACATCGATTGTTAGCCCAAGTCCTCATATTACCATCCATTGGCTGGAATAAAAGGAATTTTAGGGGTAACACAAAAAGAGTAATCCAAAGACAAAAGTTGATGACTTATAAATAAACTTTCATTCCTTAACTCATGAGTCTATAGGCTTCAATCTGGGATTTTCATGATCTACTTTCTAACAAATATTCGTAGGGGAATTTTTCTTAATTCCCGTAATAAGGGTTCATACTATGCTTGTGAATTTATCAAAACATATCCCCCAGGAGTGTCGTAACCAAGAGTGCATCAAGGCCCGTTTTCATGCACCAGTTCCCGTTCGAGTCTAGCTCAAAGCTGTGTTTTCTGTTTTTAACCCTAGGATACATCTGTGCCAGAGCCGCCCCTACCTGCTCGTATCCAGACAGGGATGTATTTTCTTGATAACCCACTTACTCAGAACATACCAAAACTTAGGAATATTTTTATTATACTTATTCTTGACTCTATGGCTTTATAAGGGTTTCCTAATACAAAAAATAACAAAACCTATCCTTTGATACCAACTATAACAACCCTGCTTTGTATTACAACTTAAACATGATTCATTACATAAAACATCACTTGATACAACCAAGAAGATCAGGAGGTTTAGTGTCTTTGGGGATTAGGATCATTACATAAAAACTTAAAACATGAAATACAACATCTTTATTGAAAACTTCCTTTACATGACCACTACATTCCCTCGTACTTAGCATTGCATGGGATAACCTGAGGACATGCATAAGAAAAGAGTGAGCTATAAAGCCCAGTAAGGGAGTACACATGGAATAACATGAGGAGTAAAATACATGTTATACAATAGGAATATCAATATAGCATAAAGAAACATGAACATAAAGGCATGATAAAGCATGATAATCATAACATGGAAATGTGACAACAACACTTAACATTGAATTAGCATGAGCCAATGCTCATTGCATATGGAGCATGAGTAAACCCTCATTTCACATGAAGAACGAGTAAACCCTCGTATCACTTGAATTAGAATGAGTCAACAATCATTGCACATGACGTACCATGATACTATACTTTACCCAATGCATTGGAGCGCTATAAGGGCACACCCTTCTTAAACATTTCATTTCATGCATAAGTGTGCCACATGGATCATAAAACATGGATTCATAAAACATAATCATTTATTCCATTATAAAGGAATGTGGAATTAATACATTAAACTTTATAATCAATAGGTAAATGTGCATAAAGATGAATACCCTTGATGGAGAAATGGGCATGGTATTCACTACACAATGACATTGGCTTAGAAAATCCGTGCGATTTCGGCAGGGTAACGGTGTGACATAAGAATTCATAAAAATGATTGATTAGAGAGAAAGGGGTTCCTAATCATATTTACATGTAATTTAAATTAAGGAGTTCATATATATACATGTCCCAACAATTGAAATGGAATTTAGATTCATGATACAAAAATATTTCTTGAATGTAAAAGAAGAGAGAGAAGTTCCTTTCGGAATTTCGGCATAGTAACGGGTGTACATGGGAGGAATTTAATGAGAGAGAAAGGGGCCTCCCATAATTCAAACAGTAAGAGGGCAGTATTGGAGAGGTGCGAAACCATACCCCAACATTCATAATTGAAACTAAAAGGGCAATACAACTTAAAGAAAATTGACAAAAATGAGAAAGGAATAAAAAACCCTTACTTGGAAGTGTGATTCCAAAGGCTAGAGAGAGTCTTGTGAGAGGCTTCTTTGGAGCTTGGGGAACATTGGGAGGATTCTAGAGAGATTAGGTCAGAGTTTGGATGAACTCAAAAAGATTTTAGTGAGGAGGAAGTGGGATCTTAGGTGGGTTTATATAGGAAATGTGAGAGAATTCTTTATTATTTAGGTTTGGGACCCCTTATATTAAACTAATCCAAACCACAAACCATACCATGGTTTTCCCCATGGTATCTGGAAAAGGAAATAGGAAAAAAATATTTTACAAGGCCAAGGTCCGAGCTTATTAAAATAATAAGGTTTCTTATGTGGAGGTGAGTCACACTCCCATGGAAAATAATTTAAAAAGGCAAAGTGTTGAATAAGTCTTGAGGGGTTCATTAATGCATTGAAATATAAGTAAAAAAAACCCAAAATCACATTATTTTAATGATAAAACATATATTGGCCGAACATAAGGATTATGGTATTTTATTACATCACCATTGGGTCATTATGATGTCATAAAACACATTATATATCTAAACAGTATTTAATTTTTACCCAAAAATTTGACTGTCTCAGAAAATTATGAAACATTCATCATTGGATAATTTCGACGTCCTGATTCCAGAAATGACATTTATTTTATCTAAAAAACTTTCTAAATATGTTAATCTTCACTTTTAAAATAAAAACCAACATTTATAAAAAATTCACGGGTTTTGACCGAAATGGCTTTCAAACCATAATAAAAATTTTAATTGCATTCATAAATTTATAAGATCATTTATATTTAATAAAAATTAATTTAATATTAATAATAATATTTTATTAAAATATTATTTAATTCAAAAATACCTTAATTTAATAAAATTTAATTATTAATTAATTAATAACTAAAAACACCATTTGTACTTTAAAAACTATTTACAATGTATCATACATGGCTAGAAATTATATTCATTATTATATACAAAAAATAATGTACATGAACATAGTACTACTAATTTTTTACATAACCCCTTAAAATAGCCGCATAAGACCTAAGGGTAAGGTGTGTGATGTTGACAGACTCTTGGGGTGGCTTGGATAACATCGCTCGAGTGGTAATCTCTATCAACTTCCACTTTTCTCATAGACGGTCCCATTTGAGCTTGACATGGTGAAGCTCAGCTTGGGCTTGGTCAAGGGCGAAGCCCAAGGATTCCACCTCTTTTCCTAGCTCCGACAAATGGGCTTCGTATGGGGCAATTCTACTAGATGAGTCCATCACTTTCTTTGTCTGAGTAAATTTGGGTTCGTTAAAGCCTTATATTTATACTAATCATGTGATCACTATTCAATGACTATATTAAAAATGGTCACAATTCTTAACATAAAACCAATGAAGTTGACATCTTATAAAAAATATTTTTTCATAAAGAGACATTTAACTGGATCAAGAGGGATTTTCCATTAATGAAACTTTGGGTCGTTAGAATAAATGTAATAACTTTTTTTATCACATTTGTTATTAAATAAATGACGTGATATATCATTTAAAAAGTTTATCAATCCTCGTATTATGTCATTGTGTATTTTTTGATCGAGTGATTGTGACTCGTATCTCTTATGTGTATATCCTAAAAACAATTATTTGAACCCATGCCATCCATCTTCATTTTTCCAATGTTGTTCATCATCTTTATTATCACTGGATCTATCAAATGAACTCGCAACACTCAAGTAAGCCTCACACGCCTCGATTTAATTCATTATTTTTCACAGATTCCCTACATTTAAGTTTTGCGATTTTTTTTAAATATCACAATATCATGGATTCCTTCCAAATGTTATGGTTATTTAAAACTATTTTTATTATCCTTTATCTAAAATTTTTGGTCATTAAGCTATATGTTACTTTGTTTAGTTGCTTCCATATTTAAATATGAAATCAATATATGGATATCATGGAGACATTGGTTATATACTATATCACCATTGTTATTTTATATAACACATTAAATTTTTTGGTGGTTCCACCTTAGAAAAAAATAAGTTTTATTTGCCTAGGTGTTTTGTGATGAATATGTACCCAGTCTTCCTATAGGTGTTGGGACATTTGTTTATTAAATTATTTTCATCTATGTTTAGGTTGTAAGTAGTACAAATTTTATGTTGACTGCTAGTATATATTATACCATAGTATGTTGATGCATGGTTGCTTATTTATTTAGCACTACATCCATTAAAAATTTATTATTAGATATGTATCCCGCAAAACAACCTGTCAAAATACCTTGAATAGGATATGTTCACCACCTTCCTAAGAAAATATAAGTTCCTATCAAGGCCTGTAATTTGAGTCTAATATAAACCCATTTCAAAAAGTGGATCAGAACCTACCAACATTATCTTACTACTCAAATCAATTTTGACTATACACAACACAATTTTCTACAAAAAACTCAATTAGAATAATGAGAATCATATATGTGACCATCAAAATAACATGAAATGAAAAAATATTTTATTGATAAAAAAAATCTTTTTAATTTTCAAATAAGCATACACTTGATTTATATTATATTTCAAAATTGTTTTACTATAAGATTTAGTGATATTTAATTTAAATATAAAACTGTTATATATAACTATATTTTATTTTTAAAATTATTTCCTTGAAAATATTTTTCAAATATACATATAATTGTTTTTTATTTCAAAATTATTTAATATTCAAATTATAAAATATTTCATATAAATATTAAATTGTCCGATCTAAACAGGATGTATAATTTTGATATTTTTTATAGGTAATAATTTGTCAAAGTTCGATTATGGTACATCAAATTAGTAAGGAATATGAGGAAGGTGTTGATGTATTTTTGGAATTTTCTAAATGAAATGTTCCAAGAAACGACTTGTTTTTCTATCCACACTAGAGATGATTGAATATGATGAAGTTAAAAAGTAGAGAGGTCAATGATCATCTAATTTTTCATAGTTTTATTATGAGTTAAAACCCTTGGATTTGGCAGGATGAAAATTGATATAATGACAGATCTACTGATGATAATGATTTTCAATATGGCAACTCTGATTAAATTGAAGAAATGATTCATGATATTGAAGTAGAACAAATTGAGATAGTACCAAAAATTGAGAATTTATATGTTGATGATGAAAAACCACTGTATCATGGAAGTATGTATTTTATAGTTCTATTAGTAGTATTATGGTTTATTAACCTAAAAGAAAAACATTTATGTAGTGACATGAGTTTTAAAGAGGTACTACAATTGTTGAAGGACATTTTTTCAAAAGAAAACGATATTCCAGATTCACATAATAAGGCCAGGAAAATATTATTCCTGATGGGTTTGGGATACATAAAATACATGCATGTTCAAATTATTGTAAGATATATAGGAAGGAGTATGAATTTCTGTCAGAGTGTCCCAAATGTGGGACATAATTGTATAATTTGAAAGAAAAAAACAAGATGTTGTAGAGATTACAAATATTTATTCCTAGATATTTTGGCTTCTTTATATAATTCCTCATTTGAAACTTTTATTTTCTAATTCAAATGATTCTAAAAGGCTATGATGGCATGATGATGAGCATATATGTGATGGAAAAATACATCATCTAGCTGATTGTCCACAATGGAAGAACATTGATGAGTAGTATCCCACCTTCGTAAATGAAATTTGAAATATTATACTTGGGTTATGTTCAGATGGAATGAATCAATATAGAAGACTCAGTATCACACATAGTTCATGGCCTATTTTATTAGTAGTTTATAACCTACCTCTAAAGTTTGTATGAAGAAAAAAACATTCATGTTGAGTATTATGATCTCTTGTCCAAAGACACCCAGAAATGATATGGATGTTTTCTTATCACCATTGATTGATGTTTTGAAACTAATATAGGGGATGGTTTTAGATTGTATAGTCATTATAAAATGGAATATTTTTTACTTCATGTAGTGATAATGTTCACTATAAATGAATTCCCAGTGTATCAAAATTTTTCTAGATACACTATTAAGGGGCATAAAGAAGGTCCAATTTACGAACAATAGACTTCATATTGTCAATTTCATCATGGTGGGAATATAGTATACATGGTTCATTGAAAAATATTTCCTATGGATCACTCTTATTGAATACTAAAAAATGAATTCAATAGCTCACACTAATTTTATATTACTCGAAAAACTTTATCCACTGATTATTATTTTGAGAGGGTGAATACCCTTGACGTGACATTGGGAATGACACATAAATTTGGTAATGATAAACATATTTTGAAGAAAAGGTTAATATTTTTTGACCTACCATATTTAAGATATCCTTAAGTGAAACATAATATTGATGTCATGCATGTGGAGAAGAATATATATGAGTGTTTTATTAGAACAATTTTAGATATTAAAAGAAAGATTAATGATAGATTGAATGCAGGATCATACATACTTTCAATGGGAATATGTTTTTAGTTAGCACCCACTCCTGATGGAAGGTGGACATTTCTTCCCCCATCTTGTCATAAATTATCCAAGAGGTAGAGAATTTTCTTTTGTCAGTGTATTCATGATATCAAAGTGCCACAGGGTTATTTTTAAAATGTAATTTTTTCTTCTCTTTGAGTGATTAGAAGTTGATAGGTATGAAATATCTTGATTGTCACATCATGATGTAACAAATTCTATGAGTTTCAATGTATGGAATATTTCCTATCCGTATTAGAAAGGCTATCCTAAAGGTGTGTTATTTTTCAATACAATTTGTAATAAGGTTATTGATCTGAAAGCATTGATTTTTTTGAAAAGGATAAAATTAATATTATTTTTCAATTGTAAATGTGTTTTCCTCCATCTTTTTTTGATATAATGGTTCATTTAATGGGTTATCTAGTTCGAGAAATAAATATTTGTAGACCTGTATATCTCTGTTAGATGTATCCATTTGAAAGGTATGTGAAAATATTAAAGGGGTATGTTAAGAATCCATATTTATTGGAAGCCTCCATTGTTAAAAAATATATTTCTATTGAGGTTTAAGAGTATTTAATAAGATACATGTCTATAGATATCCCATTGGTTTGCCTCCATCTTGTTATAAACGAGTTAATAATGAGGGAAATGAGATTTATGTCTTGAAAGTAAAATCTTTGTCAGCTAAAAAGATGAAGAAGATGCATTTATACATCTTGAATAACATAGTTGATGATCAACCGTATATCACATTGCATATCAATGAGTTGAAATAAATTTCTTCCAAAGAAGAATGAAATGTAGATTTTGAATGACCATAAAAAACATTTTCTCATGTTTTAAAAAGACCCTTATTGGTAGATCAGATGCATCAGACACATTAATATGGTTAGTGGGTGGTCCAAGTTAAACTGTGATAACATGGTATGGGTATGATATTAATTGATATACATTTCACACGAAATCTTAGGACAACAAGAGTATAATTTAGAATAGTAGGGTATTGGTGTTAGTAGAAGAAATGAAATTTTTGAGTTCTAAAGACAGAAAGCCAATTTTTGAATCAAGTGAATATTATGGAGTCATTGAAGATATATGGGAGGTTAGTTACTTCAAAATTAATGTTATTATGTTTAACTAAAAAATGATTATTAGTAACAAGTGTTTCAGACATGATGAATTTGGAATGACAGTTGTTAATCTGAATATATTGAAAGACACAACATATTCTCTTATAATAGAAACACATTCCAAATAGATTTATATGATGTTTTTCAATCATATATGTAGTGTTATAATTTATTACAAGGGAAAAACAATATGATGGTGAGGATAAACTTGATGAAGGTGATGATTTATGTGAGATCCCTACTTCCACGGAAGAATTAGCATAAAATAATGATAAGACTTTTGTTGACATGGTTTGTACCATAAGGAAAGATCATAATGAAAGAATTTATAAAATAAATCAATTTTAAAATTCCTAATAATACATGAAACATATGTTTATTTATCATTTACATCTATGAATTTCAAAAAATGATATATATTTTAATTTTATTCACAATTAAAACACGTATTAAAATTAATAAGTAGGAATATTCGTTTTTTTAGTTTACCATGTTTACCATTACATAACTTATATTTTTATTGATTTTTTTGAATTACAATTAGTTTACTTTATTTACTATTTTAACCATTACAAAACATATATATTATTGATTTTGTGGAATGATAATTACTTTACCATGTTTACCATGTTTACCATGTTTACTATGCTTACCATGCTTACCATGTTTACCATGATTACTATTACCATCTTAGTTTAGTTTTTCATTTTTTATTTACATTTGTATTGTAATATTTGAATTTGAATATTTGTGAACTAATGTTTACTTTTTTAGTTGAAGGATAATGATAGATTATTTAGTTGATCAACCAAAAAATTCTTGAGATGAGCATTATAATAATATATCTTGGGATGAAAATTTACATACTCTTCTTGATGTTCACCACTCTTCATGTGCTCCCAAAATGTAAAAGGAGAGTTCAAGAGTTGGTAATCTTTAAAGCACACATTTAACAAAACTATCACTTTCATATAGCCCAGAACATAGGAAAGTCATAGAGTTTTATGGGAATGATATTCTTAGAGGTCAAAATGCTAATGATTTTAAGAGTTTTGTATCAAATTATGGTAAAATAAAAGTAAGAATTTTGTATATTGATAGGATAAGTGTGGACAAAGTGACATGATATTGTTGAGTCAATAAGTTTTTCCTTATGATTTTTTCTATTCCTTCTTGTTTTGAAAATCACAAACACCTTATACTTAAGAAAATATTATTATTACTCAAAAAGGAAAATTTACTTCCTTAAGGAAATTTACCTTAACATAGATTTTTCTTATACATAGCTATTTGTTTCCCATAAAATCAAAAATCGGAATTGCAACCAAATTCTTGGAGTCTTATAATAAAAAAATTGGAGCTTTCTGTTTTTTGGATCCGAATCTTGGAAGTGATCTGTAATATATTTTTAATCCGAATTCTGGACTCCAAACTATGTAGCAGATCTAATTCAAACTCTTTAGAAGTTCGACTCTGAACTCTTAAGAAGTTCGACTCCGAACTCTTAAGAAGTTCGACTCTGAACTCTTAAGAAGTTCGACTCCGAACACTTAAGAAAATCGATTCCAAACTCTTAAGAAGTTCGACTCCGAACTCTTAACATGTTCAACTACGAAATCTTAAGAAGTTCGACTCTGAACTCTTAAGAAGATCAACTCCGAACTCTTAAGAAGTTCGACTCCGAACTCTTAAGAAGTTCGACTCCGAACTTTTAGGCAGTTTGACTCCGAACTCTACAGATTTAGAATCAGATTTCTGATGAAAACAGACTCTAATTTCTTATATAATAGAATCCGAATTTTTCTTAACATAGACTCCGAACTTCACTTTGATTAGACTTCGAACCCTTGACTTTCTTACACTCCGAATTATTAATTAGCCTTTACTTACATATGCTTCATTCTAAAACGATGCCGTACATTCAGTTATAGAAAGTTTGTTATAAAACGGTGTCATCTATTTTGTTATAAACTAACCGTTGTCTAAGTGACACGTGTACAGGTCCCTCCGATCTTTAAGGAAAATATGACCGTTGGAGAAGGATCCGACCTTATCTATAAATAGGAGCTCATTTGAAAGAGCTCGATACTGATGACAGATGAACAACTTGGTTTTGTGCATACATGCTATTGAAGTGATATCTAGAGAGAGAGGCTCTTATTAACTCTCAAATCATTGTTCGACACCGAATGTTGGTGATTACATTCGAGGGATTCCGGGGATAGGAAGACAGAGGAGCCGACTACCTTGAAGTTTGAGGGCTTCCTTGCTGAGGAAGACAGAGGTTGCCAACTACCTTGAAGTTGAGGGCTTGCGGGGATAACAAGACAGATACTCCGATTTTCGTATCGAGGGCTTACCCTGGTGTGGGTAAGACAGACTTGCTTGAAAGTATAAATCAAGGGACCTTTATCCAAGGTTGTTGGATACCCTTCTCTTTGGGTTAAAAGACTTATATATTGTTACTTGTAGTTTAACTACTTGTTTATATTCTGCTGCATTTTGTATTATAAGGAAAGTATAACTTTCTTATACTTCCTTACTTGTACTCTGTTTCATTTAGATTTTATATGCTTTAAGGTAGAATCTCATATTGTAACTTTTGTTAAGGTTCAATATCCGGAACCATATTTCCGGAACCCACTTTCGGAACCTCATTCCAAGTTTGCATTCAGTGTTAGAGGTGTTGTGGATTTTCTTAGTTTAACATTGTTAAACATAGCCCTTTCCTTCTCTTAAGGAAAACATAGTTATTCATAACTAACATTAAAAGTTCCAAAGGAATTTTTAAAGTATACAATTCACCCCCCTCTTGTATATTGAGCATCTACATCATTATTTTGATCCTACAATTGGTATTAGAGGAGGTCTCTGAAATACTTATACTTACGAATAAGTTTTTCTTGCTCAATTTATCATTCCGAACTTTTACATTCTGAATTTTTCCATTCCGAACTTTCTCAATCCGAACATTGTGATTAAAAACTTTTGCTACTAACAAATTTGTGTGCCAAAAGCTGTTATGGAAGAAATTAATGTTGATTCGATTGATAATCTAAATCCTACAAGACCACCTATATTTGATGGTAATGACTATGAGTACTGGAGAGATCGAATGAAGAATTTTGTTATCAACACTGGAGTAGACAATTTTGTAATGCTTACTGGTGATTATAAAATTCATGACAAGGAAGTTAGAACATTCACTAACCAGGAAAAGCAAGAATATCAACTCAACTATAAGGTACGCAATACTCTACTATATTCAATTACTAGAAATATATATAGCCAAATTTCTTCTTGTGAAGAAGCTAATTTCATATGGAAGAAATTAGAGGTTACACACTTTGGGACTTCTAAAGTGATTGAGACTATAAGAGCTATGTTTAGAGCTGAATATCATGGCTTCAACTTTCCTTATAGAGAACCAATCTGTAAAGTTAAACAGAGATTCATGACTATAGTCAACAGTCTAAAATCTATTGGAGAGAAAGGTTTAGATGATGAATCTCTTGTGGATAAAATAATTGATATTATTCCCAATGAGCGGTAATCCATAAGAACAGCTATAGATGAAAATAGGAAGGTCACTCAGATTTCTCTTGATGAGTTTTTTGGAACTCTTCTGCAACATGAAACCAGAATGAAGAGAGATGCAGACAACATCAAGAAAAAGAATGGAAATGGTACTGTTGCTTTTACTACAACTTCAAATTAGATGAAAGCTAAGACTCCTGAGAGAGTAACCATGTCCAAGTCTAAGAAAGTTATTTTCCAATCCGAATCTAGTGAGAGTGAAGTATCAGAAAATGAATTAGTCAATCTTGCTCGAAGGATGAACAAGACAGATGGCCAGAGAAATTGTCAATCTAAGTATATGAAAAAGGATGGGAAAGATAAGAAAGATGGAGAAGTTACTTGTTATGAGTGAAAAAGAGCTGGACATATTAGACCAGATTTCCCTATGCTCAAAAAGAAAGAAAGAAAACAAATACATTCAGACAGGAATAGAAAGAAGTATTATAAAGACAAAGCTAAGAGAGTTTTGAAAGCTAATGACACCTGGAGTGCCAGTGGTGGTGACTCTTCAGATGAATCTTCTGATTATGAATATTTAGGACAGAAGAATCTTGGTCTTATAGCCAGATTACTTATTGATAATCATTGTTTCATGGATAAGGTACGAAATGCTGAATCATGGACCAATGTTTCTTTAAATTCCAATAATAGTAAGTATTATAACTCTTCTGATGAAGAATCATCTTCTGATGAGGAAAATACTTTACCTACTTATGAAGAAGTCTCTAGGTTTGCTGAACTTCTTGAGATTGAGAATTCCAAACTCAATAAGAAACTTGATAAGGAAAATTCTAGGAATTCTATTCTTACTAAAGAGATATCAGATCTTTCTAAAGATCTTGATAAGAAAAATGTTGATTTTTAAAATGTTTCAAAAAATCTTGAGGAATTAAGTTCTGAGAAGAACAAACTTTCTAAAGAATTAGAAAAAGTAATTTCTAATAAAAATGTTTTCGAGCCTAGCTCTAGTTCTAAAACTAATGATTTTGAGGATAAAAACTTGGTTGTAAAACTCAAGTCAGAAATTTTTTCCTTAAAGAAATGTTTATCAAACTTTACCCATGTTAAGAAAATTTTTGATAAGATGTATTCCCAAATACAACCTTTAAGAAATAAATCTGGATTTTGTTATACCCATGAAAAACCTATTTTCTGTAACAATTATTTTGTTCCTCAAAGTGCCCCATTTTGTACCAAGTGTCAATGTGGTGGTCACTGGGAGAAGAATTGTTCCTTAAACAAAACCCAATCTTTAGGATTTCACAAATCTTACTTCTCTAAGAAGATGTGGGTTCCTAAAATTTTATTATCTGGAAATCTTGGATCCAAACAAATTTTGATTCCGAAAGTCTAATTTTCTTCTTGAATTCAGGAAAATAAAGAGAGTACCAGTAACAATACTTGGTACATGGATAGTGGATGTTCCCGGAACATGACTGGTAACAAAATCTATTTTGAAAAGTTTATCAAAACGAAAGGTGGAAAGGTAACTTTCGGAGATAATGCAAAGGGAGAGATTCTTGATATTGGTAATATTGTTCTTCTCGGTAAAACCTTGATTTAAAATGTTCTTTTTGTTAAGGGTCTTAAGCAAAAACTCATTAGAATAATCCAATTATGTGATGAAGGTTACCTTGTGAATTTTAGGAATGATAAGTGCTTAGTTCACAATTCCAAGGAACAATTTATTCTCTCAGCCAATAGGCAAGAGAATGTTTACACTCTAAACTTAGAAGACCTCAGAAGCCAAGATTTACCTTTCCTAAGTGCAATGGAAGATCATTCTTGGTTATGGCATAGAAGACTAGGTCACTGTAACCATAGGAACCTATGTAAACTCTCTATGAAGAAACTAGTTAAGGATCTACCGGAGCTTAGATATGATTCTTTTAAAGTTTGTGATCCTTTTCAATATGGAGAGAAACATAAATCTAGTTTTAAATCAATCGGTGAAGTCTCAACAACCGATGAATTACAGTTAGTGCACATGGATCTTTTTGGGCCAACACAAACAGGAAGTATTGGAGGCAAATACTATGTGTTTGTTATAGTTGATGATTACACTAGGTTTACTTGGGTCTATTTTCTAGCAAAGAAATCTAAAGCTTTTTCCTATTTCAGAAGTTTTAGAGCTCAAGTTAAAAATGAGAAAAACCTTCCATTGAAAACTATTCATAGTGATCATGGAGGAGAATTTCAAAATTCTGATTTTGAAACTTTTTGTAATAAGAAAGGTATTACTGACAATTTTTCAGCACCTAGAACTCCTCAACAGAATGGTGTAGTTGAAAGAAGAAATAGAATTCATCAAGAGATAACTAGAACCATGTTGAGTGAATATTCTATCGCTAGACATTTCTGGGCTGAAGCTGTAAGTACTGCTTGTTATACTATAAATCGAGTTTTGATTAGACCTTTTCTTAATAAAACTCTTTATGAGTTATGGAATGGTAGAAAACCAAGACTTTCCTACTTCAAGGTTTTTGGTTGCAAAGTATTCATTTTGAATACTAAAGATAACTTACATAAATTCACACCAAAATATGATGAAGGGATTTTCTTAGGATATTCCACAACCTCTAAGGCTTATAGAGTTTTTAATAAAAATACATGCACTGTTGAAGAAACTGTACATGTAAAATTTGATGAGTCAGATCCTTTTGTTTTTAAAACACCCCTACCTACATCCTCGAATGTGTTTTCAAAAACTAATTATCAACCTTTGATAGAATAACCTTCTGATAAGGATAATGTTCTAGAAGATACTTCAGAAACATTTACCCCATAAGACTTTCTACCCTATGTTGATGAACATGTTTTACAAAACCCAAATCAGGTGTTTCTTAAGAATAATCCAAATGATAGTATCATTGGTGATGTAAATAAACCTGTAAGGGCTAGAAGTTCCTTAAGAAATGAAGTAGACCATATAGCATTTCATTCCCAATTAGAACCAAAAAGCACTGATGAAGCTTTAGGTGATGATGATTGGATCAAAGCCATTCAAGATGAACTAAATGAATTCGAAAGAAATAAAGTCCGGACCTTGGTTGAAAGACCTAAGGAAACTTCTGTTATTGGAGTAAAATGGGTTTTCATAAATAAATGTGATGAAAATGGAGTCATAGTTATAAATAAAGCTAGACTTGTTGCTAAAGGCTATAATCAGCAAGAAGGAATAGACTATGAAAAAACCTATGCTCCAGTAGCTAGACTTGAGTCTATCCGTATTCTACTTGCCTTTGCAGCATTATTTAATTTCAAACTTTTCCAAATGGATGTGAAATGTGCTTTTCTTAACGATTATGTTCAAGAGGAAGTATTTGTTGAACAACCTCCCAGCTTTGAAGATACAAAACATCCTGATCATGTTTTTAGACTCACCAAAGCTTTGTATGGCCTTAAACAAGCCCCACGAGCATGGTATGATAGACTCACTAGATTTTTGCTTCAAAATAACTATGTTAAGGGAAATTCAGATCCAACTCTTTTTATAAATAAAGATAAGAAAAATGTTTTGATTGTTCAAATTTATGTTGACGACATCATATTTGGTTCAACTCAGCAATCTTTGACTGACTCTTTTGCAAGTCTAATGAAATCTGAGTTTGAAATGAGTATGTTGGGTGAGTTAAATTTTTTCCTTGGTTTTCAAATTTCTCAAAAACCAGAAGGAACCTACATATCTCAACATAATTATATTAATGATCTTCTTAAAAAGTATGGTTATGACAATACTAAGAGTATAAGTACTCCCATTGGTACCTCAAATTCTCTAGATCGTGATGAAGCTGGGAAACCAGTAGATCAAACATCATTTAGAGGTATGATAGGAAGTTTACTTTACTTAACAGCTAGTCGACCAGACATAATGTTTTCAGTATGCTTATGTGCAAGATATCAATCCAATCCTAAGGAATATCACTTAAAGGCAGTAAAAATAATTTTTCGCTACCTTAAGGGAACCATGGATCTAGGATTATTTTATACTTCTGGAAATGATTTTGTTCTAAAAATCTTTTCTGATGCTGACTTTGGTGGATGTAGAATGCATAGAAAAAGTACATCCGGAACTTGTCATTTCTTAGGGGATTCACTAGTTTCTTGGTCCTGCAAGAAGCAACATTCTGTAGCACTCTCCACTACTGAAGCTGAATATGTAGCAGCTGGAAGTTGTTGTGCTCAAGTATTGTGGATGCAACACACACTCAAAGACTATGGATTGAGTTTTACTAAAACTCAAATTTTGTGTGATAACACAAGTGCCATTTCATTAAGTAAGAATCCTACACATCACTCCCGTGCAAAACAAATAGATATTAGGCATCACTTTCTTAGGGATAACACACTCAAAGAAGATATAATTCTTCAATTTATTGGAACACAAGATCAACTTGCTGATATTTTCACAAAATCCTTGCCTTCTGATAGATTGGAATACATTAAACAGAAGTTAGGGATGATAACCGTAAGGTAATCCTTCATAATTAACCTTCTATTGAAAAAGTCTCCATACAGTAATAAACTCCTTTTCATAGGGGGAGTACATTTGTTTGTTATAATAACAATTATATTTGGATTATTT
The DNA here is from genome assembly GCA_963277665.1 of Viscum album. Taxonomy (NCBI): domain Eukaryota; kingdom Viridiplantae; phylum Streptophyta; class Magnoliopsida; order Santalales; family Viscaceae; genus Viscum; species Viscum album. The sequence goes on along the minus strand of OY728133.1, from coordinate 196,509,858 downwards.
TCAAACTTTTCAGAACTAAGATTTCCGGAATGGAAATTTCCAGAATTGAAATTCTCCGGATTGGTTTTTTTTCTTTTCCCTTCTTTAAAAACATCCGGAATGGAATTCTCGTAATGAAAATTATCAGAATGAAGATTTTCGGAATGAACTTTTCATAACGGTTTTTTATTAGACTTTTCATAATAAGTTTTTTTTAATATTACCAATTTCAAATAATACTTCTTATCAATCCGTAATTTATGATTTCCCTATCTAGTTTTATAATCAAATTTTGATTACTGGTATCTTGACTGATTAGTTCGGATTCTAGTTTTGCCTCAAATCCTTATTTTTTTTTAAAAAACCTCAAAAGATCGGAGTCATTTTTTTCCCTGGGATTATTCTTAATCGTCAGATCAGATCAAAGTATTTTCAACCATTGGATGATCATTGGAAGACCAACGGTCATTCTCTTTCCCTATAAAAAGGGGGTCCCGAGACTCGACCCACATTGGTTTTCAAGATTTTGCGTCTCGAAGCCCTGCTGCTCCTCTTAAGGCCGGTTCCAAACCTTGTGAAGCTGATCTGAATCCTACAGTTTACTTCACTCTGAATGTCTATTGAAGCAACATAACAAGATATGTCAACTACAAAACCGATTTCAAAGTGGTTAGTTTACAGAGAAAGGTTAGTTAATCCCAATTTTTATAAGATTGATTCTATCATTTCGAAAAATATTAGACTAAATGGATGGGAAGATGTCTGCATAGCCAAGTCAGAAAAACAGGATCCGGTTTACACTGATCTGTTGATAGAATTTTATGAGTCTGTTTCTTTCCTAGTAGAAGATGGAAGAGAAAAATTTTCTTTTAAGTCTTATGGAAATACTTATAAACTCTCTTACACTAAGGAAGCAAGCCTGGTGGGTATAGAATATGAGGGAGAAGCTGAATTTTTCTCTCACAAACTTCCAGATGTGCAAGGAAGTTTCATTAAGGAAAAAGCACGACACTGTCTTGGGATCAAGGATGAATCAACTACAAAGATTGCTCGGCTCGCTCTGAATAATAGAATACTGCAACTATGGGTGCAAGGTTTTCTGGTTCCGAGAAGAGGAGATAAAGACAATCTGAAGAAGAGTGATATCTATGTCTTAGATTTTTTGGTAAATCTATGAAAGATAAATCTGATAAGGCATGTCTTGGTTACGATAAAAAATATCAAAGAAGGAAATCTGAGAGCTCAGATTATTATGTATCCAGCCTTATTATCAAAGTTGATTGTTCGGTGCTTAGAATCTTTCAATGTTTCCTGCAAATCCAAGATCCGGAATTGCAAGCTCATTCTTGTCAGTAATGATACACGTAAGAGAACGAAGATGGGATTTTCTAGTGAATCTGGAGAATTTTACCCCCTATCTGTGGAAGAATTTGAAGCAGCTGAAAAAGAAACACAATCTACAGAACCTTTAAAAAATCAAAGGAAGAAGAGAAAGTCCAAGGAAGTAGTTTCTGATGAAGATGTTCCTCAGCCGAAGGAAACCGAATCTGCACCACCCAAACCGAAGAAGTAGAAAATCTATACAGATGAAGTAGCAGCAAAATGGAGGAAAGATAAGGAAATGAGGAAGGAAGGGGATACTCAATTCGGACTCGACCCTGCTGAGGCTAAGGCTTTAAAAGAAAAGGCTGCTAAGGAGCTAGAAAGACAAACAAAGGAAAAGAAGTTGAGGAAGAATATGTCTAAAGCTGAACTAGTTCAATCGTTTCTAAAAGGTATAGAGTTGGCTTCTGAAAGGCTTCCAGTTCTGGAAACTTTAGGAGTCGAACCTTCTTTACCAGAAACACCAGCAAAAACATTTGTCACTCCGGAAAAGAACAAGGGTAAAGAACATGTAGTAGAAGCTGAGAAACAAGGTGCTAAAGCAGTTTAGGAAGAAGTAGAACAAGTAGAGGAAGAAGAAGAAGAGGAGGAGAGTGAATATCTAGATACCTTGATAAAACAATTTCAGGATTATAAGGATGAATCCGGAAAAATAGTATCTCCAGGGAAGGGAGATGAGGAAGCCGGAAAGCAACACCAACAGGAAGAAGAAGAAAATGAGTTGTTTGATGAAGAATAATCCTATCAAAGGAACTATCTTGAAGAAGGACAAGAAAGACAACAACCAGATGAAGATCAGATTGTTCATGTTTCTGAATCTGAGGAAGTTTCTCCAAATGTGCAATCCATTCCAAAATCCGATAAAGGCAATCAAGCTTTAATGGAGACACCTATTAAGGATATCATTAGAAAGAAAGAGGTTGGTGGTACCTCTAGAAGGAAGCTGATTCCAGTCGAAGAAGAGGAATCTCAAAAAGAAGTCTCGGATTCGGAATCATCATCCCATGGGCATGATTTTGTGGTTCAATCTCTGAGAAAGATGGTGGACACAATACCAATTCTTCCAACTATAGATTCTAGATGCCAGTTGTTTCAACAATCTATGAATCAAAAATCGGATTCATTATCCATGGTAATGTATAAGTTTGTAAAGTTGGAAGCTGAACAGACAAGTTTTCTGATCGATTACGATGTACATAGGAAATCTTGTAGTAAAGTAACCAAGTGGTCTAAGAGAGTAGACGAAGATTTAGTACATTTTGAAAATTTTCAGGCTGATGTTCAAAGTGCCTTTGGAATGGAGGACAAAAAGGTTACTTAAATTTCTGAGAAGTTGACCCAGGAACAAAATGTCCGGAATCAATAGGTAAGGGATCTAAATGGAAAGCTTAACTCAGTATCTCAGAATTGGAAATTTGAAATAGATTTCTGTATTGAGTTTCAGCAGAGGATGGAGAAACAGGATGAGTTGATGAATTTACAAAAAGAAGCATTGGAGGCTCAAGCATAGCTGTTAAAATCCCAAGAAGAAAAGGTAAAAGTCTTGGAGAGGCAATGAGAGGAAGACCAAAGAGACCTGAAGAAACTCAAAGCCTTGTTGAAGAATCTTATTCCAAAGGAAAAGGAAAACAAATGAACCCACTCTGATATTTTGTTGTAGTTTTCTTTCCTTGTATTTGTTTTTGCCCATAACTCTAATGAAAGATTATCTGTTCGGTTTGTCTCTTGTTGAATACTAATGTTTCAGGTAGCATAATTTGTTTTCCATTCCCTTCAATTCTTTTTGAAAATCACAAAGGGGGATAAGGAAAAATAACTGTTCCTGAGGAGGAGAAAAGAAAAAATTTATGAGAGAAATATCCTTAATGAAATGGGGAGTTTCCCATTACGTTTTGTTTCATTCTTACAATTATGAAAACTCTACTCCGGAAACCAAGAATAAAATCCTTAGTGTTTCAATGCCTAAGGGGGAGTTATTTGTATTCACTTCTATCCATGAACGAAGCGAGATATGTTTTAAATAGTCTAATGAAATTTTTTTTCTTATACTTTTTCAAAAGGATGTTTGTGCTTTCCAAAAAGGGGGAGATTGTTGAGTCAATAAGGTTTTCCTTATGATTTTTTCCATTCCTTCTTGTTTTGAAAATCACAAACACCTTATACTTAAGCAAATATTATTATTACTCAAATAAGGAAAATTTACTTCCTTAAGGAAATTTACCTTAACATAGATTTTTCTTATACAAAGCTATTTGTTTCCCTTAAAATCAAAAATCGGAATTGCAACCAAATTCAAGGAGTTTTATAATAAAAAAATTGGAGCTTTCTGTTTTTAGGATCCGAATCATGGATGTGATCTGTAATATATTTTTAATCTGAATTCTGGACTCCAAACTATACAGCAGATCTAATTCAAACTCTTTAGAAGTTCGACTCCGAACTCTTAAGAAGTTCAACTCCTAACTCTTAAGAAGTTCGACTCAGAATTCTTAAGACGTTCAACTCCGAACTCTTAAGAAGATTGATTCCGAACTCTTAAGAAGTTCGACTCCGAAATCTTAAGAAGTTCGACTCCAAACTCTTAAGAAGTTCGACTCCGAACTCTTAAGAAGTTCGACTCCGAACTCTTAAGAAGTTCGACTCCAAACTTTTAGGCAGTTCGACTCCGAACTCTACAGATTTAGAATCTGATTTCTGATGAAACCAGACTCTGATTTATAATATAATAGAATCCAAATTTTTCTTAACATAGACTCCGAACTTCACTTTGATTAGACTCCGAACCCTTGACTTGCTTACACTCCGAATTATTAATTAGCCTTTACATACGTATGCTTCATTCTAAAACGATGTCGTACATTCAGTTATTCAATGTTTGTTTTAAAACGGTGTCGTCTATTTTGTTATAAACTAACCGTTGTCTATGTGACATGTGTACAAGTCCCTCCGATCATTAAGGAAAATACGACCATTGGAGAAGGAGCCGACCTTACCTATAAATAGGAGCTCATTTGAAAGATCTCGATACTGATGACAGATGAACAACTTGGTTTTGTGCATACATGCTGTTGATGTGATTTCTAGAGGGAGAGGCTCTTATTAACTCTCAAAGATTTGTGCGACTCCGAATGTTGGTGATTAAATTCGAGGGCTTCCGGGGATAGGAAGACAGAGGTTCCATCTTCCTCGAAGTTTGAGGTCTTCCTTACTGAGGAAGACAGAGGTTGCCAACTACCTTGAAGTTGAGGGCTTGCGGGGATAGCAAGACAGAGACTCTGATCTTCGTATCAAGGGCTTACCCTGGTGTGGGTAAGACAGACTTGCTTGAAAGTATAAATCAAGGGACCTTTATCCAAGGTTGTTGGATACCCTTCTCTTTGGGTTAAAAGACTTATATCTTGTTACTTTTAGTTTAACTACTTGTTTATATTCCGCTGCATTTTGTATTATAAGGAAAGTATAACTTTTTTATACTTACTTACTTGTACTCTGTTTCGTTTAGATTCTATACGCTTTAAGGTAGAATCTCATATTGTAACTTTTGTTAAGGTTCAATATCCGGAACCATATTTCCGGAACCCACTTTCGGAACCTCATTCCAAGTTTGCATTCGGTGTTAGAGGTGTTGTGAATTTGCTTAGTTTAACTTTTTTAAACTCAGCCCTTTCCTTCTCTTAAGGAAAACATAGTTATTCATAACTAACTTTAAAAGTTCCAAAGGAATTTTTAAAGTATAAAATTCACCCCACCTCTTGTATATTGAGCATCTACATCATTATTTCGATCCTACAGATATTAGTTTTGGGAGATTATTTCGGTAAGATATTTTTCTATTGTTTGACTAATTTTCAAATGTTTATAATATAATATGTTTTCCCTTTTATTTATCAGATGTAATTTTATATTCCAAAAACTAGAAGAGTTAGAATGAAATGATTTTCGATGGATTCTAGGAGATATAGGGATTTAAAATAAACCCTCACATCTGATTTCATTTTTGATCATAGGCAACATGACAATCCATGTCATATATACCCTTTTAAATATGAAGGCACATGGAAACAATTTGTTGGAAGTAGAAGAAAAAAACAATTTTTGGTCAGTGAAATGTAAACATTTATAATTTTTCTTATATTAATGATCATATTAATGAATTTTTAATTATTTATTATTCCTAATTTACATCAAAAAAGGAGATCTCATTAGGAGATCTAATCTAAATATATATACCCTCATAATTTATCAAAGGGAGGGTATACATCATTGAAAGAACAAATAATTGCAAAAAAACTATAAAAACTTATAACCAAGACTTCAAGCTCTAGAAAGGTTTCGCCTCCATCCCCTCCATAAAGACACGAAAAATGGAAGAGGGATCAGATTAAAAAAGGAAAATATGTTACCGAAGAATCGAGGATCATAGCAAAAAATATTTCAAGATATTTATTTTATTTATTTAAGTTAATTATAATTTTTATATACTTTGAAACACTACATAATATTTTAATTTAATCATATAGGATCCTCTTGTGGAGTAGAGCACATATGGGGTATTTACATCTACTGGGAGGAAAGATATTTTATATGAAGCATTGAGAAAGAACGAACACCCAAGTTATGTATGAGGATACCCAACATGTGTATTTCTAAAAAGGGTATTACCATATTGTTCAGATTCTTCCATTGAGGGTGTTTATTAAAAAAATATAACTATTGGAGACCAATGTTCATAATATTAATGCGATGATGGCGGAAAATATCAGAGCGTCCATAGAGTCTATGTTTGTAGACATGAAATGACAATTTTATACTGCGGCTGCCACTCTTCCATCTCTGTTTGTAGACCCCAGTTTTTATCTACCACCTCCACTCATAGATCCCACTCCCCAACCTCTAGAACCCACTATTTATCCTTCACCTCAGCTTATGGACCCAATTTTTATCCTACTCCTACAACCCCTCCATAGATTCTTAGGTATTGTGGTTTGTATGTTGACGATCCTCATAATTATATAGTTTTATATAAGGTGATATTTTATATATAACATATAGTTAATTATAAAAAGATATAGGTAGAGAAGCATAGGTTTATAATACATGATATTATATATATATCAACTCCATAACTGTTACCAATAGATGAGGGGATGATAGTTGGGCATATTATCGGCCACTTTTTAGTTTAGCCATCCATATATCTGCGACCCATTACCATAGAGGAATGTGTATGTTATATAATATTTTTTTTTATTTTTTTTTTAACATTTTAATGATAATATATTTATCCGTTTATTTACTGGTATAATTTAATGGTAAGAAAATATTGTATAGGAAACAATAAAAACATATGACTATAAAATATGATATAGATTCTAGCTGTCTTGACGGATTTTCAATATATTTCAATTTTTTGGCGGCTTGTTATAAGTTACCAATATATTCTCATGATTGTGGACATAAAATAGATGTTGGGATTATGGAAAAGGATATAATGGATCTTGTTACAAGAGATAATTTGGGAATCAACATGGTGACAATTTTTTTCATGTAAGTCTTAACACAATTCTTTCACTTTATTAAATTTATTAAAAATGTATACTTATGTCTATTTTTTATTAGGTATCTTTATAACACGTGTGAGAAGAATGAGGAGATATATGTATATGAATTCATAGACCCAAAGATAATTTCCACTGAAGCACATGCATTGGATGGGTAACAAAGAACAATTTATATTGCTGAATGATTTGAACAGAATATAATCTTGTAGTATTGGTTGATTCCTTTCTGTGAGAGGTATGAATAATTTATCTCACAAACTTTTATTTATCATTTAACATAAAAAAATATGACCTTAAATTTTTTTTATATCATATACCAGTGGATGTTAGGTGTTTTTTTCCTATGTAAGAATACACTTTATTGGAAATTCTCTCTCCATGGCGATGTGTGAGAAAATTTTAAGAATATGATTGAAAAGTAGGTTTCAATTTATTAATATTTGTTTATATTATATGAATTTTAAATTTATCTCATTAATATTATTTTCTAATAGGGGATGGACATACTTTGGAAAAACCACAAGCAAAAAGAGTTCCATGATCAAATATGTAAAATTATACCTAAATATCCATTTATAATTTGTACAATTGGGATGTATTACATAAAAATTACATTTTTAATTTACTAACTCATTTAAAAATAAATTTCATAAATTTTTTTTTATCAAACTCAGATATTATATGTTAATATTTTTGTGTGAAATAATTACAATTTGAACAATTTTGAAGTTTAATGAGGTTGGATTTCCTAATAAACTATTCCATAATATTTCATTTTATTTATTAATTATAAATATTAACTAATTTACATTTAATTTTTAGCTATTTAATGAACCTCAACCTTATAGTGCTTAAGAGTTTGAACTCTTACTAGTGGAATGGTCAAATTATTTACAAGATTCATTGGATTTTAGTTTTTGTTGTTGTGTAAAATGTAATTTTTAATGTTGTAATTATAAATGTGTATTTTCTAGTTGTTTTTTTTGTTTAGGGGTGCTTTTAGTTTATATTGTGTGTTTTAAATGTTATAATTTTTAATGTTTAATTTTTCTATTGGTTCTTCTTATTTTATTGTAGTTCTGATTGTTTTTCTAGTCTGGATTTGGTCTAGTTTTTTTTCTAGTTTTGGTCAAGTTCTATTTGTTTCAGGTCATCTTCTGTAGCACAGAAGAACAGTTTCGTGATTTTTTTTAAAAATATTGTTTTTACGTCGGTTATTTTATAACATATGTAAATAATGCTTGGGTAATGGATTTCCACAATACTTATCTAAAACCTGACGTTGTATAATGTCTTTTATTTCGGTTATAAAATAACTAACGTTGTATAATGTTTTTTATAAAGGTCATTAAATAACCGACATAAAAAAACATCATCCCAAATCATTTTTCACATCAGTTAGTATAAAACTAACGTTAAAAATGCTTCAGAGTCGTGGTTTTTGATGTGTTTTATTTAAAAAATGATGTGGTATATTGTTTAATATGTCATTTATTAAATAAACGGCATAAAAAAGATACATATAGAACAAATTTTTAATGTTGTTTATTTAATAACTAACATCATAAATAATCTATTACGTCAGTTGGGAAATAATTATTATAAAAAAAATTTCCACTATTGATTTACATCATCTACTTTTTAATAACCAATATAAAAAATAATATTTATAACATCGTATTTAATAATGTTGGGTAAAAAACTGAGGTAAAAAATAAAAAAAACTAACATTGAAAATGTTTTCTCCATTACTGTGAGATATACGAGTGGTAAATCATCATAAATCAATCAATAACTATAAGCTCATGTCTTAAAAGTGTGTCTCCATTATAAATACTAAAAATAATTTCATATTTCATAGATAAATACAATGACCATAAATATATTGGATCAAGACTTAACACTTGTTTACCATTATAGATCAGGACATAGTAGATCGGGATGCACATATCATATACTGTGGATCATGACACACCTATTTTCCATAGTGTATCAAGACCATCAACCATTTTCCAATCATTATATCATGAGATATAAAGCCTTACACAATGAATTATTGGGATATATAGGCCCCACAAATCTCATTAAAACCATACTTATGTGTTTCAATAACATAAAAAATTCAACATGTCATCAAATCATAACCTGTGTAAAGAAAGTAGGTTTCATAAAATGTTTATCAATTTACCATATCACAATGTATGAAAAATAATGTGGTTTAAAGAAAATTTCATCATCAAAAAAATTAACCATATAGAGAAATAATAAGAATGGAATCCTTCAATTCTATCCCCAATAAATCGTATGTAACATAAAAGTATTTTATCTTCATTGGAATATGATTTTGAAAGATTACTTGGAATATTTTGTAATGAAAATATGATTTCCAATTTGAAAAAAACATTTTAAAATAGAAAAGATTTTGAAAATCCTTTTCAATTTGAAATAATTTATTTAAAATTTATAAATTTAACAAATATTAAGGATTTTTTTCATTTTAATTAAAATTTTATATTATTAAGGTAATCATGAAAAAATTTGGTGGTCATGATAGTGGGAAGTATTGTTCATGCTGTGCATATAAAAAGAAAAGATTCATTTAACATTTCTAGTAAAATCCATGTGAGAATTTATTAAAAAGTGACAGTAATATTAATTTTAAAACTTTTTAAAAAATTACATCATGGATAAGATTTTCTTTTAAAAAATAATATGAAAATATTAATACAATTTTTAAAACATTTTTAGAAAACATAATTTTGGAAGAAAACAGATTTCTGTCTGAATAGAAAGATAAAGTCTAGTTTTCTTAAACAAATTAAATTATTTTAAGTACCCAAGAGTGGAAAGTGTTAAAATTAGTTGAAAATATCATGAATAGAGATAGGATATAAAATTTACTGATAATTATTAATAGGTTGATCATAATATTTAAATATTGTAGAATTAATCATAAATAATTGTTTTAAACAATGACATTGTAATATAAAACCATTATAACATTGGAAATATTTGAAACATAATACCCATGAATGAGACATCCTAATAAGGATATTAGATTACCATAATTTTAAATATATTCATTAAAAAATTCATTCATGTAATGTATATAAACCATAATAAAATACATCGTGAATCAAAAAGTGTCTCATAGAAAATAAAAGTGAGACTGAAATCCTTTACCTTTATTCTTGAATTCATTTATACATATTCAAATATACAATATAAAAAATATAGGTTTATTATAAATCTACTACATAATCATAAACATAATTATAATATCATATATTACCTTTTTATAATGTTTTAATACCCATTTATTAATAATTACATAATAAAAATGTTATTTTTGGGTGTCAGTTGATTCATTTTTTCCTTCGAGTTTTTGTTCACTAGTTATATTAATTATACATTGATATTAGATCCACCATCTCTATATTGATAAATCCAAAATTAGTATCACATTGTTTCATTACCCACACACACACACATGTATGTATATCCTCATTCATAAAACATAGAGATAGAAAGATGAAATTCACTTTTCATGGTGAGGGTAGGCTATGCGTACACATGAACTTTGCTTCCATATTCTGATGAATGGAATGAATGAAAATTTAATAATTATTAACCCTTAAATAAAACTTATTATTTAATATATATAACATTTGTTCATTATCATTATCTTTTTTACCTTCCATCTAAAGAGTGAGTCACAATGAATCACATCGCATCGTGAGGCGGTAGTCTACCATATACATGAGAGATTTTAATGTATCACCCATTGAATGAAACGTAAAAAGGGTATTAATGATATTATATTTATTTATGTGAACTTACTTTACAAATATAATATAACTATACTTAATCAATCATTATACCCAATCATGATATGTGGTGATGTAAAATAAAATATGTTGGTTTGTGAGGCGGTAGTCCACCGTACATAAGATTAACAATTTTGTTTTTCATTTGATTAAAGTGGAGATGGATATTGGTTATTAAATTAATATAAAATAAAATTATTATATATCATATAATGGAATTATTATTTGTGAATAGTTATGTTATAATTGAATGTGGAGAATGAAAAATAAGAAGAAGGATCTTAGTGAAGATAATTACATTCACTTAAATGAACGTCCTTTATATCTCTTATTAGTTAACCTAGTGTTGGTAATTTGGGGAGGACTATAATATTAATAATGGATAAAGATGTTTTGGATGGATTTTCTCAAGGTTATTCCGAAAATGGATTTCTTGAGAAATGTGAATAAGTGAAGGGTGGTGGTGGCCTTTTGTAAATGGGGAAAAGAAACGCACTTGGAAGCTATATGGAAAATTCCCAAAAGAATAAAAAATGATAAATTAATTAACATTCCAAAATATTATAAATGAAACTATACAGTAAATTTATTATTATAAGATAGATATATTTCCATCAAATAGTAATTAGACATGTTTATGGTCATTTTTAAACCTTATATTTTTAGTATTACCCCTGATAAACCAATTTTTACCATAACTACAGTAATTGATTTTTAATAATTTCACAATTCATTATGGTAAAAAATAACTTGTTATTAAAATAGAACACAAATTATTTTTATTAAAAATTAAATTTTAATAATTTTAAATATTTAATTTATAAATAATCACACATATGCGATGAGAAATAAGGTTTTCAAAGATAAAATGTTCAAAAGACTACAATCGTTTTATATCAATATTAATTATGAAATATCATAAAATGAACAAAATTAGATTAATAGATATATAATCAATCTTATATTAATTTTTAAAATATATAAAATCAATTTTAATATTTTTAAAATTTTTAAAAAAATGACAATTATTAATGAAAACTATTATATTTAACTATTAATAAAAAATTTAAATGTTTAGAAAATTTTCAAAAATTCAAACTAAGATAATTTTAAAAATTTGATTTAAAAAATGAATTATATTTTTTAGTATATATTTTAAATAAATTATAAATTTTAATTTTAATTTTTTTTAGAAAATGAGATTAATTTATTTTAGAAGAATACAGTTTTAAGCATAAAATATGATATATGCATATCTCAAGCATAGAAAATGAAAAATATGAATATTAAATTTTTTTATTGAATTAATAATATATAAATCTATTTAAAATTATCCACTAAAAGTTATTTATTTAATTTATTTATATGAATCACATTTGTGCGCATAATAATAGTTCTTCAGAAAAGTGATTTTCTTAATTTTAAAATGCTTTTTATTTTCACTTCAAATTAATTGGTAACTAAAGAATTAATTTTATAAAAATGTGTAAGGAATATATTTTCATAATTTGGTTAATATTATTCACATTGTCCATTCCATGTCTAGCTGATAATTATCATATTAAATAATAATATCTTAATAATATGCCATGTTTTGTTTGGACTTAGTGTTGCATGTAATGCAAGATATTATTGGTGATTCATGTAACACAAGAAAAACATAGTGTTTTTTTGTAACAAAAAATGTCAAAAATATTATATTTATTTGAAAAAAATATATTTAACAAAATCTCAGTGTGCTAAAAAAAAGACATGAAACAAATGAGATTGATAAATAAATAAATAAAGGTACAATATTCTAGAAATTAACACTATGTGTGAACATTATCCCCAATATATCACTTTATGATATTTCAATGTCAACCTAAGTCATGATCGTGAAATAGATGAGGCCACTACTCCTTCAAAGGGATCTCTCATTCCAAATCCTTTTTAGAATCATTCTAGTGATACCCAAACAGACAAACTAAGAGAATTTATTTCCCAATACGTATATTGTCTAAGGAGTTAATAACCTATATTTGTTTAGTGGTCATAAAATTATTGGTCTCTAACATATGTTCTTCACAATTTGAAACATGACAATGATCCAAGTTATACTTCTTCAATTGTGATATGTGGAACATGTTATGGAAAAAAATTGACGAGTTAACACCATTCAGTATGAAAACTTCTTGGTGCTCTTGGTGATATCAAAAGGTCATATATATCTCAGAGAGATATTCCCATACTTCTTGATTAATTGATGACCAAATTGAGGTGAAACGTTCTGGAACACTTAGACCTCCAATGAAAAAAATTAAATGATGGCGCTGACAATTTATATAAGAAATTTAGAAACTCTAGGCCATCAAATAATCTACAAAATATATTTAATATTCTCTATCACCTTCAATACAATGCTCAACCTAAAAAGATATTTATCTCCCACCTCAATCTATAATAGAGGGGATGGTTAATGATGATGATCATTGAAAGGATCCATCTGGATCAAAAAATCATAATTTTTATTAAAAGAAAACTCAACCATTATGACCTTGGATGGTAGGACACACTTAGCATTGTTCAGACCAAGTAGTGTTTTCGTTCTATTTGTATTAAACTAATGAACATGTTGAATAAAGAAAGGATGTTGAGAAATATGATGAATGTGAATTTATATTTAAAGGGATTGAAATATTGATGTTTTGAGGGTGATCAGGTTTTCTAGGAAATAAGAATGTTATTATGAATGAAATGTATTCTGAATCATTTTTTTAAATAAATAAGCTTTTTGGGTGATCTATTTTTCTAGAAAATAAGAAATGTATTATGAAAGAATGGTATTCTAAATCATTTTGTTTTTAGAAAATATTGTATTTGTGTTAGAAAAAGCATACTAACCATTGTTTTGAAAATAATCAGACTCACTCAATCCATTTTAATGAAGAATTAATAGTTATATGGAAAGATAGAATCGACCAAATGGATAATTTATCTTGCTGGAATTAAATTTCATCATATTCACTCCGAAACAATAATGAATGAAGTGAATATTTTGAAACAGAGTCTCTATGTCTATAATTAAATTAAATGTGATGATGATTTTACAATTTGTATTTCTTATAAAACATGAGTTTAATAGAGAACTTATGATTCAATATTAAAGTAAGAAATTTATATTGAAAGATATGCTTCAAATCCAAAAATTATTGTATTTAGGTTTATCATTTCTGTGTGGAAGAGAGAATGAAGTGATATTGATTATTTGCAGAATAATCCTAACCAGTTGAATGAAGAGAAATATAGGTTTATCAAATAAGGTGGTGATACTGATTGGTAAGATGGCTCCGATAAGTAGTGGTACCAACGAAGAGTGGTGCTGATAAAATATGGTATTGTTTTAAAAGGTGGTGCTATTTTAATACATGGTGTTGTTTTAAAAGGTGGTTCTATTTTAAAAAATGGTTCTATTTTAAAAAGAATTACTATTTTTAAAGGAGGAGTTTTTTTAATAAAATGGATCTGATTGAAAAGGTGGTTCCGATTAAAAAGGGGGTGCCAATTGAAAAGGTGGTGCCTATTGAAAAGGTGGTACCAAATGAAAAGGTGATGCTAATTAAAGAAGTAGTTCAGATAAAACAGTAAGAGATAGGGCTAATTTTTTTTCAAAAGGATCATACCCAACATAGATTGTATTCTAGAAGATCATATTTAGGGAAATCGTACATAGAATGATAATATCCAGAATGATTTTCTGTGAATGATCATATCCAAAATTATTTTACCCAGGATGATCAAATCCTGGACAATTGTATTCCAAAAAAATTGTACATGGGTTGAGAAGAAATGAATGTGGATGGAATGAATAAAAAGTTAATATAATTTCCAATTCAAGTCTGATGTCACTAAAGAAATTATCAAATGTATTTAACTTTATAATGGAACTCATTATACCAGAACATGTTTTTCAATGAATTTTTTTATGTGGGTCAAGAGAAAAGAATAATAAAAATGAGGTCAACAGTGTAGTCAACCATTTCAAATGGGTTGAATTACATTGAACCTTTTTAACTAGGTTAAGAGAAGAGGAGAATGCAATATTTTGAATCTCAAGTGGGTCAAGAGAAAATAAAAGAGAAAGAGTTTTCTGAAAAAATTGTCAAGGGGGATCTTTACATTCATTTCAATGTTTTTTTATTCAAATTAGTTCTAATAATCATATATAGAAAATCATAATTGTATCCATTATATCATACATTTTTTTCAATTCATACAGATATTTTAATTGAAGAAATAATATTCATAAAAATGGGATCATGTATTGAGATCATAATTTTGATTCAAATGAAATTATGAAGAAGGATAAAAAGTTTGAAGATGAATCGAGAAGATTTGCGATGAATTGATGAAGTCAAAATGAATTAAAGATTTTAGGGGAAATTAAAATGTGGGTGAATTTTTGTGAGTGGGAACTTTTTTTGGGATTCGAACCCAAACTTATCTAGGGTAACCTATAAAAGGAGAAGTCCATATTACTTGACTAATTATGAGGAACTGTTCAACGAAGTAGAGAGTGAAGATTGGTGTTTTTAGTGAGAGAAAGTGATATGGTTTTGTTTTTTATTGAATAAATTAGGTCTGGGTAGAAGACAAGATTTTAAGAGTGTATTCGGCTGATCATCATATTCATGATTCATTATATGAAGTGGATCATTGTATTATCCTTATAAATTGTATTCAGATGATTTTAATATCGGGCTAAAATAATCAAATCAAATATTTTGTATTGGGTTTTACTGTAATAATAATTTTTATACTGAGTAAGTATAATCATATTGTGTTTTATCATAGTCAGAAATTGAAGTGCTACCAATTCATTTTTATAGTATTCTATCAGAAAATCAGACTGACAGAATTGTATCAAGGAGAATCATACTCAGAGGAATCATACTCAGAAAATATCAAACTTTGTGTTTCATAACAAAGTCTAGGTGGTTCTTACCTTTCTTCTGGGTAAGGAATAGAATAATTGTATATCAATTTAATAAACTTGTTGAATTGAAAAGAATCGTAGGTAACATGAATTTCTAAAAAACAATTTTATTACCCAATTTGTGCTAAGAGGGCACACAAAACCTTTTGGATTTTTTTCAATGTGATACAGGAGTGAAATGGAATATCCTACTCATTGTAATCCAGGGATTCTTTTTTAATGGATTGTATGGTATTGGATTTTCACCAAACCATATCTAGGACCTAGCTATTCGTATCGAATATCAAAACATGTAAACACCATTGTTTTGGTGGATGTTTATTTATTTAGTTTTTAGTAGATAATTGAATCTTTAACAAGAGGCTATAGTTGTTTCAATTGAAAGAAACATAAAATAAACAGGTATCACTGATTCAACCCAAACCCTCTTAGTGGTAGAATACACTATCTAGGAACTTACAAGTGGTATCAGAGGTCAGGTTCCCTTCAATCATACTTTACTACAGTTTTTAATGAAGAAGGAGTTATTGAAAATATGTGTTGGGTGAATAGAAGTGGGATTCCAATCATAAAATATCAGAATTATCATATCTAGAAAGAAGTGATGCTACCATATCTTATGTCTCAAAGGTATGGTGTTTCAAGAGTTGTTACAGATGGATTCCCTCCTCGTATTGAGAATGATCCTATCAAAAATACTGATAAAGAAAATCATGAGAATGATAGAAGAGGGAAGAATTATTTACTATAATCACTTTTTGAATGTTTTTTCTAAGTGTAAAAGGAGTTTCCACTACCAAAGGAATCTAGGATAAGCTGAAAAACATTTATGAAGGCAATACAATAATGAAGAAGGAAAAGTTACAAATATGAAGATTAAAGTATATAAATATCAAGACTAGAGAGTATGAATTCTTTGATGACTTATTTACTGGGGTAAATGATACTATGAGAGATATTAAATTCCTTGCTGAAAAACTATAAGATTTAACTACTATTGAAAAGATCTTGAGAATTATTCCTGATACGTTTGATGTCTGGGTTTCTTCATTGGAAGATAGAGAACAAGAAACATTATTTTGGAATTATATGCATGGTACTCTCATTACTTATGAAATGTGAAGAAATAATTAAATGAATGAAAAAAAGTTTGATAGAGAAGTGTCTTTCAAAGCTACCACGGAAGGAAAGTCAAAGAATATCATTGAATACGAAGAAACTAAAGACTCTAATTCTATAAATGATGTAAGTAAAAAATTTGATAACATTTTTCCTTGTTTTTTAAAAATTTGAAAAGAGATATTGGGAAATTCAAAGGGAAACATCCCTTAATATGTTTTGGATGTGGAGTTATTTGGATTTTTTTTCCAATTTCTCACTAGGAGGAAGTAAAGTTGAAAGTTATGTAAAAATAAATTGAAGAAGTAGAATCAAGGCCAAAATGATCCTTGAAGAAAAAGAGTGAAAAAAATTATATTCTTAGAGGGAAGATAAGAAGTTCCTCAAATATAAAAGTAGAATATTTTTGTCGAAGGAAGATGATAATGAGGAGTTTATAAATGTTGGTAAAGACAACATGTTTATTGTAACAATTATTGAGTAAGGTTCTTCTAAAATTGAAAGTAATTTTTCCTAAGAAGAAAAAAGTGATTATGAATCTGAAAAATCAGTTGGTAATGTTGAAGAAAATATATTTATTGCAAAAATTAATGATGAATAAATCAAAAGTAGCAGTTCTAATGAAGACAATTCTCCACTAGAAATGAATTTGGAAGAAGAGTTGAAATAATGATTGAAAATGACCAAAGAACATGAAATGAAAAAGAAGAAGTTGTATGATGAATGTTCCCTAACAATTCAAATATTTTCCAATGTATTGAAAATAATTCTAGAAGATATTGGTGATTCAGAGGACTTTATTGAAGAAGAAAGGATTCATAATGAGCATGTGGATGAAACGATGAAGGAAAATGACAATGATTTGGAACTTGTCTAATAAAGCATTCTAATGTTGAATTGAGAAATACAAGCTTCCAAAAATCTATAACTGAAGATGGCGTAAGTTATCAAAATGAAAACTGGAAAAGGTTCAACATAAGTTACCTTCAAAGGGTAAAAATATAGATAAAGTTGTTTCTCAAAGGAATAATGCTGTGAAAGTTATGTATGTGTCCGAAACCTATAAATATGGGAATTCAAAATTCTCAAAAAATATTGAATCTGGAAAGGTTTCAATTTATAATATTCCAATAATGATGAAAAAGGTATATTCCAATTTAAAATGAAATGGTTGGTGGTTCAGAAAGGAAATACAAGAAGATTATTGAGAAATGTATTCAGAAGTCTAATCAGTGTAGAAGTTTTAGAGACAAATACTCTTTCTATGGATATTATTGGTAATGTGGTGGATTCTGAAAAATGTAAAATAGGTTTTGGTTCAATCAATAACATTACTATCAACCCACAATTTATGAAAGATGGAGGATGATGGGGAGTCAATCACCTCAATGAAAGATTTATGAGAAGGTGGTTTTGAAAAAACCTGAAAATAATGAAGTGAATATTGAAAATAGGTTCCAACCCTTGGAAATTATTTGTGAATGATGTGATCAAACTAGAAAACATGAAAAAGGATGTCTTGATTTTTATCGGAAAAACATAAGGTTTTAAACAATTCCCAGAAGCCAAATGTTTTTCATGTTAAGAAAGATAGATCTGTTAACTCTAAAAAGAAAGAGTGCTTAGTTGTTCAGCTAGAATACAATGAATTGGCTTGGAAATCGGAGGAAGCACAAAATATTGTGAAATTATATGGGAATAAACAGACTTCTAAAGAAGTGATAAATGTTGAAAAAAATGTATCAATAGATTGTGGTTATAAGAAAGATAATCATGATGTCAAAATAAGTCTGCTTATCTTTATAGACAGAAAGAAAAACATGAACAGAATATAACATATGGATTGTAATAAAGATATTCTTAAAGATGATGGAATGCTGACATCATCATCAGAAGATTATATTGATAATAATTAAGTTGGTACACAACATGAGAAGGATTAATATAAGAAATAAAGCATTTCCAATGAAAAATTTGATAAAAATAACAAAAAGGAAAGAGGGAGAGTGGACTCTCAGTACGATTGTTGTTTCTAAGGATCAATCAAGGTTCCTCCTTATTTCTTAAAATCATTTTATATTTGTGATAACTAATAAGGAATTAAACAAGTGGAAATAAAAAATATAAATTTGATAAGGCTCATACTATTCTTGTAAAATAATGTAATGAGATTTTGATGAATATAAGGTTTTGAAAAGTTGTGTTTTTATATACATGATCTTTCAGAAATGTTTGTTGTGATGGGTGTAGGTTAATTTTATCTTAAGAAAATTCTTTAACATATTAACCTTATCATGGTAATATTGAAAAAAACATGAAGAGTTATTCCATTAAATTGGTATTATGGAAAAAATTGATCACCATGATAATACAATCTTGTTTTCTACACTAGATTCCCCCATGTAGAATTATAGTTTTTTAGCTAAAGGATATTTGTTAAAAACCTCATGTGATGCCTATATTGAAGAATCGTCCCATCCTTTAGAAAAGGAGATCACTTTTCAATAAGGGGGAATTTTTTCATGATGGCCCCTTTGAATTTTTTTTCAATATGGTGGAGAGATAAGAGAAATGGGGAAAGATAAAATAAATAGGGGGAGTGAGAACGGAATGGTTGGTTTTCATGTAGTTGGTGTGATTTAAGTGGGTATTGACAACAAATACAAAGAGGAATATTGTTAGGCCACATTTATGTTTTGGTTTCATTTGTTTTCAATCAATATGTATGATAAACAACGAAAGGATATTGAGAAAGATAATGAATGGGAATTTAGACTGATGGGGATTGAAAAATAAAAGTTTATAGGGTGATCATTTTTTCTGGGAAATAATAAAGGTATTCTGAATGAAAGTTATTCATAATCTATTTGTTGAAAAAAAAATGAAATTTTGTGAGTGATCATTGTTTCTCGAAAAGATGAAATTTATTATAAATGAGAGGTATTATGAAGTGTTTTTGTTTTCAGAAAAAATGTATTTGGTTTCAAAACAATCGTACAAACCATTTTTTTGGAAAGAATCAAACTCACTCAATGTATTGGATTTAAAACAATTATGATGACCATTGATTTTAAAAGAATAAGACTCACTATATCCATTTTAATGTAGAATTGGTCATTATCTAGAATGAGAGAATAATCCATATGGAGAATGTATCTGGATAGAAGAAAATGTAAATAGATTCACTCTGGAACTGATGTTAATGAAGAGGATGTTTCAAATATGAGTCTCTATGGATACGATTGTAGTAAATGTGAGGATAATTTTTCAATTGGTATTTCTAATAAATCATGAGTTGAATGGAGAAATTATGATTCAAGCATAATTAAGGAAAGGAAAAATAAATGTGACAATTCCAATCTAGAAAAGGATCGTATTTAGATTTATCGTATCTGGGTGGTATAGATAAAGAAGTGATACCGCTTGTTTTTTCAAAACAATCGTATCTATGTGAAAAGAAGAGAAGAAGTGATTCATTGAATAATGTGGTGATGCCTATTGGTAAGATGGTTTCAATTAAGAGTGGTACCGATGAAGAGTGGTGGTAATAAAATATGGTGTTTTTTAAAAGGTTCTTCTATTTTAAAATGTGGTGTTGTTTTAAAATGTGGTACTACTTTGAAACATGGTGTTGTTTTAAAAGGAGGCACTATTTTAAAAGGAGGTTCTATTTTAAAAAATGGTATAGTTTGAAAAGGTTGTTCCCATTAAAAAGGTGGTGTTAATTGAAAATGTTGTTCTGATTGAAAAAGTGATGCCGATTAATCATGTGGTACTTATAGAAGAGTAAGAGATGGTGCCGATTGTTTTTCAGAATAATCTTATCCAGAAAATATTGTATTCTAGAAAATCATATCCAAAAAAATCATACTCATAATGATCATATCCAGAATCATTGTACCCTGAATGATTGTATCCTAAATGAACATACCCAGAAAGATCATATCTAAGCCAATTATATCTATAAATTATCATACTTAGGTTGAGATAAAAGGAACGTAGTTGTAATTAAGGGAACACTATGATACATTCCAATTCATGTCTAATAATGCTAATGTTATTCTCAAATAAATTTAATTTCATGAAGGAATTCATGATATAAGAACAAGTTTGTGAATGAATTTTTGTTTAAGTGGGTCAAGAGAAGAGATTAATAAAAATGAGATCAATAATGTAATCAACCATTTCAAAAGGGTTGAATTACTTTATAGGTTTCCAACTAGGTCAAGAGAAGCGGAGAATATGAAGTTTTGAATCATAAATTGGTCATGGTAAAAGAAAATAAAAGGATATTTCTAAATAAATTTTCAAGGGGGGGGTGTCTATACGTTCAAATGTAATATTTTGATTTCAATTGGGTTTGAAAATAATATTTAGAAAATCATAATGGTAGAAATTTTTTCATACATTTATTTTCAACTGAGACCAAGATTTTTATTGAATAAATCAGATTGAGAAACACTTTTCTCATGTATTGAAATAATATTTACCATTAAAATTAAATTATGAAGATGGAGATGAATTTTTAAGAATAATAGAGAAGTTTGGAGAATTATTGACGAATTCAAAATGCATTAATGATTTAAGGGGAAATTGAAACAATGTTGAATTTGTGTGAATGTGAATCTTATTTATGATTCCATCCCAAAACATATGAGGGTTACCTATTAAAGTATAAGTACATTGTATTTGACTAATGATGAGGTGCTGTTCACCATAGTAGAGAGAGAATCTCCAGGTTTTTAGTGAGAGAAAGTGATACCATTTTGTTTTGTATTGACTTAATTTCGATAGGGAATAAGACAAGATCGCAACTTTTTATTTAGGTAATCATCATATTTAGGATTCATCATACTCAGTGGATCATCCTATTTGTCTTGTCAATTGTATTCATCTTATTTTGGTATTGAGTTGAATTAATCAGAATGGTGTTTTCATAATAGGTTTTAACGTACAATGAATTTCCAAAACGAGGAAGAATAATCATACTAGGTTTCATTGTACTCAGGGATTGAAGTGGAAATGATTCATTTTCATTATATTCTATCAAGAAATCATATTGAGAAATTGTAGTAGGGATAATTGTACTCAGAGGAATCAGACTCAGAAAGGATCAGACTCAGTGTTTCATAACAAATTCTAGGTGGTCCTTACCTTTATTCTAGATAACAAATTGAAGAATTGTATTTGAATTGAATATAATTTTTGAATTGAAAATAAGTGTAGGTAACCTAAGTTGTTACAAAAACAATTGAATTAACCTATTTGTGCTAAGAGGGTGAACACAAAATTTTAAAGTGTCTTCAAAGTGCTACATGAGTGAAAGGGAATATCCTACTCGTTGTAATCAATGGATTGTTTTTTATTAGAATTTATGGTATTTGATTGTCTCCAAACCATAACAAGTACATAAATATTCACATAAAATAGTGAAACTTGTAAATACCTATGATCCTGTGGACATGTATCTTTTCATTAGGAAATTGATTCTTTAATAGGAGGTGAAGGTTGTTTCAAATGAAAAGAAACTTAAATGAAAAATGCCTAATTATAATAACCATTCTCTTTATTACACACTAAAAAATGATTTATTATATAAACATGAACTTAATTAAACACTGAGGATCAAGAGGTCTAGTGTATTAGGAAATTAGGAACATTACATAACAACATAGAATATAAAACACAACAACATTATTGAAAACATCTTTTATATGACCAAAAACTTTCTTCATACATAGCATTGCATGGGATAACCTGAGGAAATGCATATGAAAAGGGTGAGATATAAATCCCAGTAAGGGTGTAATAAAATCATTACATGAATAATATTGTACATGTTAGTCATTAGGCATATCAATGGAGAACAAAAGAAACATGAACATAAAGACATGATATATCATGATTATCATAACTTGGAATTGTGGAAACAACATTAAACATTATATTAGCATAAGGTAAGGCTAATTTAACATGGTGCATGAGAAAAACCTCATTTTACTTGAATTATCATGAGTAAAACCTAATTTCACATGACATACCAAGATACTAATTTTTACCCAATGCATTGGAGCGCTATTAGAGAGAACCCTTCTTAATCATTTTATTTCATATATAAGTGTTCCAGATAAATCATACAACATGGAATCATTAAACCTAATCATTTATTGCACAATAAAAAGTGTGGAATAAATAAATGAAACTATATAGTCAACATGTAAATGTATGTAAAGGTAAATACCCATGATAGTGAAATGGGAATGGTATTCACTACCAAATGACTCTGGCTATGAAAATCATTATGCAATTTCGGCAGCGTAACAATGTGACATAAGAATTAATAAAAACGGTTGATGAGAGTGAAAAAGGCATCTCATCATATTTACATAAAATTTACATTAAGGGGATCATATAGATAAATTTCCCAACATATGTAATGTAATTTATATGTATAATATAAAATAATTTCTTGAATGTAAATGAGAAGAGAGAAATTACTTACTGAATTTTGGCAAGATAACGATTGTACATGGGAGGAATTAATGAGAGATAAATGGGTATATCATCATTAAAAAAATAAGGAGGGAAGTATGGGGGAGGTTAAAAATAACACCCCAACATTTTTAATTGAAAATAAAATGTCTTAACAACATAAATAAATTTGGAGAAAAATGAGAACGAAAAAAACCTTTACTTGGAAGTGTGATCCTAAAGGTTTGGGAGAGGCTTGAGAGATTCTTATTGGGAGAATGAGGCACCTTGGGAGGATTCTATAGAGTGTAGGTTAGGGTTTTGTTTAGCTCCAAATGGGTTGAGGTAAGAGGAACGTGATATTGACTGAGTTTATATAGGAAAAGAGAGGGAATTCTTTATTATTTAGGTTTTCGACACCACACATTAATCCAATAAAAAACACCAAACATAACATGGTTTTTTCCCACAGTTTTTTCCAAAGTTGAGCGGAAAAAATTATTTTATAAGGAAAATAGAATAAATTATTAAAATATTACACTTTCTTATGTCGAGGTGAGTCACACTCTCAAGAAAATAATTTTAAAATGTTACAATGTTTTATAAGTCTTGGAGGGTCTGCTAAGGATTTGTAAAATAAATCAAATAATCCTATAATAAAATTATTTTAAAGTTAAAACATATATTAGAAAAAAAATCCCATTTATATTATTTTATTACATCACTATTAGGTCATTATGATGTCATAAAAAACATTATATATTTAAACGGTATTTAATTTTTACTCAATAAATTTTACTGTCTCAGAAAATTGTGACAAAATAATGAATGGATAATTTTTAAGTCATTATTCCAAATATAATATTCATTTTATCAGAATAATTTTCTAAATATGTGATTTTTTAATTTTAAAATAAAAACCGACATTTATAAAAAATTCATGGGTTATGAAAAAAACACCTTTCAAACCATAACAAAAATTAAAATTTTAAAAATTATACAATAATTTATATTTAATAAAAAGTAATTTAGTATTAATATTATATTAAAATATTATTTAATTATAAAATGAATTAATTCAGATAATTCTTAATTGAATATTGACTAAAAATACTAGTTGTACTTAAAAAACTATTTACAAAGTAACAATAATAAAATGAATGTATATTATTTATTCTATAAAAAATAATGTACATAATCATAGTGCTGGGGTCTAATTACATAACCCCTTATAACACCCTGAAATGACCTAAGGGTAAGGTGAGCGATGTTGACAGACTCAAAGGGAGGCTCAGATAACATTACTCAGGTGGTAATCTATATTATCTTCCACCTATCTCGTAGGGAGTTCCGTTCAAGATTAACGTGTTGATGATAATCTTGGGATTGGTCAAGAGCGAAGCCCACTGATGATACCGCCTTTTCGAGCTCCGATAAATGGGATTCCTATAGATAAATTCTATTTAATGAGGCCATCTCTTCCTTTGTCTGAGTAAATTGGATTTGTTAAAGCCCTATATTTATACTAATCATATGATCATAGTTCAACAACTTTATTAGCAATGTTAACAATTCAAAATGGTATTTTAAAATACTAAAACATAAAACCAAGTAAGGGAATATGTCTTATATAACCATTTTACATAGTAAGACATTTAATCAGAATAATAGGAATTTTAATTTAAAAAATTTTGGGTCATTACAATCTTCCCCTTAATACACTAGTGGAAATATGGGTTTTAACGTCGTCGTAATAACGTCGGTTTTCTAAAAACCGACGCGAATAGTATGTGCGGAGAATTTATGGCGCCAGTGTTACAAAAAAGCGACACCAAAAACAATTATACGATGATGTTTCACGTCGGTTTTCAAGAAACCGATGCCGATAATAATAATAAACATATTTTCCGTGTCAATTTTTAATAAAACCGACGCAAAAAATAATTTTTTAAAAAAATTTCTCCATTGGTTTTTATTTTCGGCGTCGGTTTTCGGCGTCGGTTTTCATGAAAACCAGCGCAGAAACCAAAAATAAAATAAAATTATCAGCGTCTGTTTTTTCCAAAAATGACGCCGAAACTAAAAAAAAGTTCCGCGTCAGTTTTCCGCGTCGGTTTTTAGGAAAGCCGATGCGGAAAATAATTTTTTAAAAAATTATCGGCGTCAGTTTTCATGAAAACCGACGCCAAAAAGAAAAAAAAAATCGACGTCAGTTTTTAAAAAAAACGATGCCATAAAATATATTTTCCACATCGGTTATTTTGAAAACCGACGCTGAAATGTTGTTTTTTTAATTTTCGGCATCAGTTTTCTTTGAAACTGACGCGAAAAGTCTTTTAAAATTATTCGGGGTCCGAAACCCTCATTTTGTTCGATCGTCAAAATCGACTTCAGCTGCGGCGCTTTGGACTCCAGACAACCTTTGAACCTGATTTGCGATCTTGGACGGCCATTGTTGAAGGTTTTGTGCCATTTTCACAATTTCCGGTATGCGTTCTTCCTCTTTATCTCTTGTTTCATCTCCTATTGTTTATTTCTTCTTCAAGAACCTTATTTTGCACAATTATATTTATTGGTTAAATTTTAGTTGTAGTTTATCATTATTTTTGGTTTTCATTATCATTGTTGGTATAGATTTTATAGTGTTTGTTTTTCGAAGTCATTATACTGGTCGCAGTTTGGATTTAACATCTCCATTCGGGTTGAACTACAAATTTTTTGTTTGTATTATAATTATTTCAGTTTAAAATGATGTTTCATTACATTACGAAGAACTATATTTTTCATTCCATTTCCATATTAATTAATTCTACTTCAAAAAAATAATTTTATTGTGTTATTTATTGTTGAACTTAGTGTGGTTTGGTTGTAGTTTGTCTTGTTTTTTTGTATCTATATTTATCATTTAGGTCATGTTGTGTAATCTGGGATTAACATGTGAATATTTTATTTCATAAGATACTTTGAATTAACTATGATTGAATTTATAAAATTACATTACACCCATTTTGATTGATATCTTACATTTCAAAGCAACCAATTATATTTTTTTCTTTCAATAAAGAATTGAGATTTTTTAATAATTTATACATTTTTCTATAGACTCCCACATTTCACTTATTTGTTCATTTAAATTAATATACTCTTAAATATTTTAGACACATGCAACATCGAAATATTGCAACTATGTAAAATGAACTAATAAATTTTAAAAGAATGATATTATAATTAACTTATAATATCAATATAACACACATGTATATAATATGAAAATAAACTGTTTACTCTATTTGTAAACGTGTTTCATATCTGATGTCTTTTATCTGATTATTAATAGTTTTTATGGAATATGTTTTTGTTTACAATTTATCTGATAGATATTTAAATGTTTATATGTTTTAATATATTCATCAATTATATTATGATATCAGGTATTAATGGATCATAATTGGATTTATTTACGAAGAACTACTAGTGAATATGAAAAAGGAGTTGATAATTTTTTGGAATTTGCTAAACGACATATTCAAAATATTGATTTGATTTTCTGTCCATGTGTGAAGTGTGTAAATATGAGAAAGTTAAACTCTAGGGAAATCAAGGATCATCTCATTTGTTATGGTTTTAGCCTTAATTATACATGTTGGATCTTGCATGGTGAAAGAACTGAGAATTCAACATCCAATGTTGATGAAAATATTCATAATGAGGCAGAGGATCGTATTGAAGAATTAATTCACGATTTAGGTGTTGAAACGATTGAAAAAACACCAACTGTTGAACGATTGTATGGAGATTCTGAGAAACCATTATTCCCAGGTTGTAGTAAATATACAGTGTTATCAGTAGTTTTGAGATTAGTTAACTTAAAAGAAAAAAATGGGTGGAGTGATAAAAGTTTCTCCAATTTACTTGAGCTTTTAAAAGAGCTACTTCCAGAAGGCAATGGTCTTCCAGATTCAAATTATGAGGCAAAGAAAATATTATGCCCAATGGGATTGGGGTATAAAAAGATACATGCTTGCCCCAATGATTGTGTACTATATAGGAATGAAAATGAACATTTATCAAGTAGTCCTACATGTGGGACATCGCGCTATAAGATGAATGAGAAAGTCAACTTAGATTCATTCTCAGGTGATGTCATGTAACCTTATGAAAAATCAATTTTTTACTTTCCAATGATATCATCCAATATTTTTTGCATACAATTCTGATAATTCAATTCTGATTTATTTTTAGGTACCAGAATCAAAACTATAGCTAAAGCAATTTGGTACCTTCCAATAATTCCTCGTTTGAAGCGTCTATTTGAAAATTCAATTGATACAAAAAAGGTTAAGATGGAAGTTAGATGAGCACATATCTGATGGTAACTTACGTCATCCTGCCGATTCACCATAGTGGAAGAGTTTTGATAATAAAATTCATGATTTTGGAAGTGAAGTTAGAAATCTCAGAATGGGATTGTGTACTGATGGAATGAATCCATATCGGAGCCTCAGTAGCCAACATAGTTCATGGCCTGTTTTACTGGTACATTACAACTTGTCTCCACATCTATGTATGAAGAAAAAATATTTCATGATGAGCTTGATGATTTCTGGACCAAAACAGCCGGGAAATGATATTGATGTGTATCTTACACCATTGATTGATGATTTAAAACTGCTATGGGAGGAAGGTGTTAATGTTTTCGATGCATACAAGAAAGAGTATTTTCTTTTGCATGCTATGATAATGTTCACTATAAACGACTTTCCTGCATATGGAAACTTATCTGTATATAGTGTTAAGGGACATAAATCAAGTCCAATTTGTGAAGAACAAACTTCATATTATCAATTGAATAATGGAAGAAGACAGTGTACATGGGACATCGAAGATTTTTGCAAATTGATCATCCTTATCATAGATTGAAAAAAGAATTTATCATTTTACAAGAATACAACCTCCCCCCTCAACCATTGTCAGCTGAAGAATATTATGACAGAGTGAAAGATATTGATTCGACATTTGGAAAGAGAAAAAGTTCTGGTTTTCAAAAACATATCTGGAAGAAGCAGTCTATTTTTTTTGAACTACCTTATTGGAGATTTTTAGAGATAAAACATAACATTGATGTTATGCATGTTGAGAAAAACATATGTGATAGTTTGATTGGAACTTTGTTAGACATAAAAGGAAAGACAAAAGATGGATTACATTCTATATTGGACTTGATATTAATGAGAATACATTTGGAGTTAGCTCCCGCTGTGAAAGGAAACAGAACATATTTACCTCCGGCTTGTCACACATTAATCAAGATATAAAAGATGAATTTTTGTCAGTGTCTTCATGGTATTATAGTACCCAGTAGTTTTTCTTCAAATGTGAATAATTTTGTGTCATTGAAGGATTGTAAATTAATAGGTATGAAATCACATGATTTCCATGTGTTGATGCAACAAATTCTACCAGTAGAAGTGCATGGTATATTACCGAAATCTGTCAGAAAGACAATCATCAGGTTATGTAATTTCTTTAAATCCATTTGTAGCAAGTCATTGATCCAAATTTGTTAGATGTATTGGAGAATGAAGCAACTCATATTCTTTGTCAACTAGAAATGTATTTCCCACCCACATTTTTTGATATAATGGTTCATCTATAGATTCATTTGGTGTGTGAGATAAGAATATGTGGGCCTGTTTATTTAAGATGGATGTATCCTTTTGAAAGATATATGAAAATTTTGAAAGGATATGTTAAAAATATTTATCGACCAGAGGCCTCTATTGTTCAAAAATATATATCAGAAGAGGTGATTGAGTTCTGTACTGATTATTTGAATGAGGTGGAGCATATTGGTCTCCCTGTATCTCGACATATGACAGTTGATAGAGAAGGTAGAGGTGTTGGAGGCTTAAAGGTAAAGTTCATTCCACGTGATGAAGTGATGCAAGCACATTTATACATTTTGAAAAACACAAATGAGTTTCAACCATATATATCCTCACATATTGCTGAATTAAAGTTACAATATCAGAAAAGAAATGAAAAGTTGTTGAATGATTGAGCATAAGAAGACATTTGTTTCATGGTTTAAAGAGAAAGTCGCCCCAGATATATTTGTATCAGAAACATTGAAGTGGTTAGCAGGGGGACCATCTCTTAATGTGATCACTTGGTCTGGTTTTGATATCAATGGCTACACATTTTACACAAAAAACTTGGATGACAAGAGTACCATTTAGAATAGTGGTGTGATGATATTCGCTGAAGTAGTGCATTTTTCGAGTGCCAAAGATAAAAACCCAATTTCTGCATCAACGTCATATTTTGGAGTTAATGAAGACATATGGGAAATTGATTATATTAAATTTCGAGTCACTGTTTTTAAGTGTAATTGGGTTGATAGTAATAGTGACGTGAAACATGATGAATATGGGTTTAAACTGGTTTATTTGAAAAGATTTAATCACAATGAGTAACCACTTATCATGGAGACACATGCAAAACACATATTTTATGTCATTGATCCATTGAATGATCAGTGGTCAGTTGTTTTTCAAGGGAAAAGATACCATTTGGGTGATGAGGATGATTCTGATGATGCTAGTGATTTACATGAGCCTTATTCATCTATTACGCAATTTTCAGATGATTACAATGAATATATGATAGACATAGTGCATGCAGTACGTACCGATCATGACGAAGGCATGTGGAAAAACACCAAATTAGTCTCCTAATTTTTCTGGTAAATATTTATATTTTGTGTCTATTTTTAAAAATTACAAATTCATGCCTCTATTTTTACATATTTATTTTTATCTTTCCTGTTTCTAATTATTCAGTTTTCTAATGATATGCAGGTACACAAAATTTTATTACACTTTCTAGTAGAAATGTCAGATACAGATAGAGAGGAGCAGTTACCAAGGTATATCTATTTTGACATATTATTAAATATTCAGTAATATACTTATTTAATGAAATAAAACTATTAATTTACAAAATTCTTTTTCCAGGACTACTGATGCGTCCTCGGCGGAGGATACTTCTCCAGTTACTACTCAAAAATCAAGTTCTCTAGTTGGTAAATGTGGTGTTACACGTTTACCAAAACTATCAGTTGCTCGTGATGATAAAAAAGAACACATCCGTTTTGATGATAATAATAATGCAGTTGGCCCAAATGCAGTTCAGTTTGTCAGTTATATAGCGATGCAGAGCCGTTGCAGGATTAGTATTTTATATCCTGATTGGAAGTCAGTGGACAGGATGGCAAAACAAAAGCTTTGGGAGGCCGTGACGGTAAAATATCTTTATTTATTTATTTTATCTCATTTTTTAATATTATATAGTATAAATGACATATTTAGTTTTTTCAATTATAGATGACATTCAATTTTGAGGAAACCAAATAAATTAGTAAAAGACATATCTCTTTAGCGGCGGTTCGATGGAGAGATTTTAAAACCAAACTGACAAAAAATTATGTTTTTCGAAAGAGAAGGTTTGAAAGCCCATGTCTTAAGTATCCATATATAGATGAAGAATCATGGAAGAGATTTGCTGACAGTCGTCAGGAAGAGAAATTTCTGGTATTGTAATTGTTTTATATTTTAAAATTTATGCTATATTTTCCTTATTACTTAGTAGTTTATTTTTATGTAACATTCCTCCAGGAGAACTCATCAGGAGATCCAGTTGCAAAACATATACCCTCATACTTTATCACGTGGAGGGTACTCCTATTTGGAGCATAAAATTATTGAAGAACAATTTGAAGCATTAAGAGCTCGATCAAGTAGTGGTTCAGAAGAGGTCCAGTATGGTCCTCCATCTCCTCCCACTCGCCATGAGAAATGGAAAAGAGAAAGAAGGAAAAAAATGAACAATATCTTACAGACGAATCTCATCAAGTGGCTGATATAATTTTAAGTAAATATTATTTATTTGTTAACAATTTTCCTTTTTTATAATTTAAAAACACAAATATAACTTTTTTATTTTTCATTTCAGGATGAACTTCAGGAGCAAGAGACACAGGGCTCTTTTATCCCCGAGGGTAGGATGGATATCCTTGCCACTGCTTTGGGAAAGGCAGAACACTCCGGCTGTGTTAGAGGATATCAGGCGGGTGTTAGTATTTAGAAGGTTTTTGGTAAGAGTAATCAATCAAGAGACCCAGAAATCGAATCCTTAAAAGAAGAGCTGCATAATATGAAATGGTCTATGGGTGATCAAATTCAAGCAGTAGTACAGAAGGATTTATTAGAACACTTGTCAAGACAGTCAAAGTTTTCTCAGCCTTTCGAGGTATATTATTTACTTGTCATCAATTTTTCTTTTTTATAAATTATAAACACTTATATAACTTTTTCATTTTTCAACATTCTCAGCCTACTCACTAGGACTACCCTGCCTCATCTGCTTACCCAGCCCCGTCTGGGAAGCCTTTCGAGGTATATTATTTACTTGTCATCAATTTTTCTATTTTATAAATTATAAACACTAATATAACTTCTTCATTTTTCAACATTCTCAGTCTACTCACCCAGACTACCCTGCCCCATCTGCTAACCCTGCCCCGTCTGCGCAACCATTTGAGGTATATTATTTTATTTAATTTTTAATCAATTTTTCTATGTTATAAATTTTAAACACTAATATACCCTTTTCATTTTTATGCCTTCTCAGCCTGCTCACCCAGACTACCCTGCCCCACCTGCTGACTTTGAGCCTCCACCTCCTCCCTCGGATCAAGCCTTATATTGTGAGTTGTTTGCGGGATATCCTCATGTACATATTGTTGCATTAGGACAGGTTTATTTTTTGGGGGAGTCGGTACATCATCAGCCTATGCAGATGGGTCAGGTTAGAGTATCAGTACTTGTTATTATAGATCCTACTGCTCTACTACCATTTCCTACTATGGAGATCACCAGTGTTGGGGAAAGTATGAGCCATTTTTTACTTTGGCCAACTGCCCTTATTCGATATATTTCACATGAGGTATATGTTTTTTTAAATATTAATTACAAATGATTCCAAATTACTTATAATGTTTTCTGACATTTAACTTATAGGATTATCTGAAAGAAAAAGTAATTGTAAAAATGCAACAAAATGTTCAGGAACAGTCGGCTGTAAATACATCTGATATTTCTTATGGGTTGAAAAGATTATATGAGTCCTCTTCTTCCTTGAATTTTATCTATGAGTTTTGGATGATGCCCGATATATGTGGAAGAAATTATCAATTGAGAATAATGAAAGAAGATATCATGAATTTTGTTAATTTTGAAGAGATTGGGCTGAATGTGGTGCAGTTGTTTTCCATGTGAGTAAATTGATGTTTGAATTGCTATTTCTTTAATAAAAAATTGTTATGTCATTGACTAACTATATTTTATTTTTAAATTAGGTATCTACACATGATTCTTTTACAAAACGAAACTACCATAATTTACTGTTTTAGAGATCCAGAGTACATTTCCTTGGAAGTCAAACATGTGAAGAATGATGAAAGAGTTCAATATATATCTGAGAGATTATCACAAACAGAGATTCAGTGTGGGTTTTTTCCATTTCATGATAAGTAAGAACATCAACATAATTTTGAACTAATGATCATTATAATGTCATTAATTGTGAACTTTTTGTATTCTAGGGGGCATTGGATGTTAGGTGTATTTTGCCCAAATGAATACACCTTATATTGGGTTTTCTCTTTATTAAGAAAAGTGTGTAAACCATTTTCCAACTTATTAAACAGGTAAGTTGTTTTTTATTTTTATAAGTTTGTTATGTTTAATTTTAATTGTTTACACAAGTTTTATTAGTTATTATATAATAAAATGCAGTTCATGGAAACATTTTACAAAGGAAAAGAAACTAATGAAAATCAAATATGTGGACGTACAGGTAATTAGTTTTTATATTTTTTTTATATATTGGTTTTTATTATTTGTTAAATGTTTTATAACTGTAGTTTCATCGTCAAAATGGAAATGTTGAATGTGGTTATTATATTATAAGATTCATGTGGGAGAAAATCACAACTGGGGAAACTAATGACTTTCATAAGGATAGTTGTATTAATCTTTTTATATATTTTCTGCCACTTTTTTCTATTTATTAATTTCATATCATTCGATATTATTGTAGGCATTCAATGATTCACAGTCTTATTCCCAATCTGATATGATTCATATTCAATCTACATTTGCAAACTTTTTGTTAAGTCTGATTATGATTTGAGGTATGTATATTGATTAATATTTGAGGTATGTATATTCTAATATTTCAGGTACGTGTATTTTAATTCTACTTTACATTGAGTTCTCTCAAGTGCCTCTACAAAAATACTGTTTGAGTGTTTTTGTATACTGTGTTTCTTTTTCAGGGGTTTCGATTATTTTGGAAGTGAAATTTTAATTATTTTATAAATTTTTATTTATTTATGGCGTCAGTTATTTTCAAAACTGACGCCGAAAGTTTTTTTTGAAAAAAATGACTTATGGCGTCGGTTGTATCTAAAACTGACGCTAAAGAACCAATTTTCGGCGTCGGTTTTATAGAAAACTGATGCCGAAAACCAAGTCCATTGGATTTTTAGCGTCGGTTTTCTATAAAACCGACGCCGAAAATACAAGTTTCACCGATTTTCGGCGTCGGTTTTATATAAAACCGACGCAGAAAATCGGTTCTTCAGTGTCGGTTTTCTATAAAACCGACACCGAACATACAAGTTTCACAGATTTTCGGCGTCGATTTTATAGAAAACCGATGCCGAAAATCTAGTGGAATCGGTTTTTAGCATCAGTTTTCTATAAAACCGATGCAGAAAATCCCATCGACTCTAGTTTTGGCATCGGTTTTATAAAAAACCAGCGTCGAAAACCGAGTCCACTAGATTTTTGGCATCCGTTTTCTATAAAACCGACGCCGAAACTCATAAGCAAATTATTTTTGGCATCGGTTTTGAAAAACCGACGTGGAAACTCTATTTTTAACGTCGCCTTTAAAGACGTCAGTTTATAACAGACATCAAAAATCAATAAAAACAGACGATAATAAGTGTTTCTGCACCAGTGATAATTTCCGCCTTAAAAATTTACTTTACCCACACCAAAACAGATGTGGGTAAATCTGATTCATCACTTCCTCTGATTCCCATGTTGTGTCTTTAATCTCTTGGTCTATCCAAAACAATTTTAAGAGGGGCATTGTCTTATTTTGTAGAACTTTTTTATATGATCTAATATATTCACTGGCTTCTCTTCAGAGTAGAGGTCATTCTACAATTTTACCACCTCTAGATTTAGTTTATGCAATGTGTCAGGTATGTACTTTTTCAAGAGTTATACATATAATACATCATGTACTTGAGATAGGTTCGTTGGAAGTGCTAGTCAATTGGCCACTACTCCAATGTGATCAAAGATCTAAAAAGGTCCGATGTACCTTGGAATAAACTATCCCATATTCCCAAATATCATAACTCTCTTCCTCAGTGATATGCAGAGGAATAACATGTCTCCAACAACAAACTCTAGGTATCATCGATGATTATTAGCATATCACATTTGTCTATTATGAATAGATTTAATGTAATGCGGAACGGTCTTAACCTTCTCCACCATTTATTCAACCATTTCTGTACCTAGGAGTTTTCGCTCCCCAAATTCATCCCAACATACCGGTTCTCTACACCTCTTCCCATAAAGGGCTTCATAAATATCCAATTTTATGCTTGAGTGGAAACTATTATTATAGGTGATCTCAACCAGAGGAAAATGTTTATCACATCCTCATTTTAAGTCCACGGAGAATCCACTCAACATGTCCTCAAGTGTTCGAATAATCCACTTAGATTGGACATTAGTTTGGGGAAGATAAGATGTACTGAAGTTCATCTCAGTATTCAGAGCACATTGAAGACTCTTCTAGAACATAGAGGTGAATCTTGGATCTCGATGGGATACAATCAATAGTGGTACTCCATGAAGCCTTATTACTTCTCTGATATATATCTATTCCAGATGATCCAATGAGATATCTGCTCGAATTACAATGAAGTGTGTAGTCTTTGTAAGACTATCCACATCAAACTAGATAGCATTGTTTCCTTTATAAGTCTTTTGAAGTCTAGTGACAAAGTCCATGGTGATGTTCTACCATTTTCATGTTGGTATGGAAAATGATTGCATCATCCCCTAAGACTTTTGTCTCCCAGCCTTCACTTTCTAACATACCATGCACTTTGATGTATACTCAGTGATATCCCTCTTCATGTTATCCCACCAATAATGAACTCATATATCTTAATAAATCATTGGGTTTTCTGGATGGATAGAGAAATTTGAACTATGTGAATCATCCAAAATATCTTTCTTTAACTCTGAATTTTATGGAACACATAGTCTTGTCCTAAATCTCACAATTCCTTCTTCATTAACATTAAACACTAAGGATTTACCATTTCTAATAGTTTTCACCTTCTTCTAAATTCCCACATCATCCTTTTGATATTCCTTTATCCATTCCAAAATATATAGTTGAGCAATTATTTCTGAAATGATCGATGATATTCCCTTCTTTATGATTCCCATGTACAAATTCATCAAATCTACGAAGATTGAATCCTTTTCAATTTCTATGAATGATATAATTGTTTGGTCCTTTCAACTTAGAGCATCCACCAACTTATTCGTTTTTTCATGCTGTTAATTGATTGAGCAGTCATATTCTTTGATTATCTATAACCATATTTGTTGGTGCATACTCAACTCTTTTTTTGTGAATATATACTTGAGGCTTTTTTGATCCATATATATTTCACACTTCTCCCCAAAAATGTAATTACACAAAATTTTCAATGTGGAGATTACTATAGAAAACTCTAGATCATGTGTTGGATATTGTTTCTCAGGAATGTTAACTTACCTTGAACCCAAGGTAATGAATTTTTCATTTTGCATCAACACACAACCCATTCCCTTGTTCGAAGAATCAATGAATACCATAAAAAGTTTTCCACTTGTGGGTTGTGTGAGAATGGGTGCAGTGATAAGCCTCATTTTCAACTCCTTGAAGCTCTCTTTGCATTCATCACTCCAAGAACACTTGACTCCCTTTTGAGTTATCTTGGTAAGAGGGTTTGAAAATCTTGAGAAATTTCCAACAAATATGTGATAATATCTAGCTAACCCTAAGAAGCTATGGATATCCATCACCAATGATGGACTTGAACACCCCTTAACTAAATCAATCCTAGAGGGATCCATAAATATCCCATTGATAGAGATGATATGACCCATGAATAATACTTCCTTTAACCAGAACTCACACTTACTATATTTTTCATTGATCTTCTCCTTTCACAAGGTGTTTAGTAAAATTCTTAGATTCTCTTGATTCTCCTCCTTTGTTTTGAAGTATATAATAATATCATATATAAATACTACCAAAAATTTGTCGTGGTAATCTATAATGAATGTATTCAACAAGTTCATGAAGATTGATGGAGAATTAGTGAGTCCAAAAGGAATTTCTATGAATTCATAATGCCCATAACTTTTAGGAAAAGTAGTCTTGGGGATATCCTCCTTCACACTAACATGGTAATATCCTAACCACAAATACACATTGAAGAAGTATTGTGATCCATGTAGATTATAGAACAAGTCATTAATTCATGGAAGATGATACTTGTTCTTTATCGTGATTTTGTTGAGCTCACGATAATTAATGAAAAGACACATTGAACAATCCATCTTCTTGACTAAGAGGACTGGTGCACCCCATGGTGAAACACTTGGGTTTATAAACCATTTATCCAGATTCTCATGAAGATGTTTCTTCAGCACATTAAGCTCCCCAACAGCCATTCTATATAGAGTATTGGATATTGGTAAATCCCTAGGTATAAGATCAATTGATAAATCCACATCCCTTCTTGGAGGAATACTAGACAATTCCTTAGGAAACACATCGGAAAATTCCCTCACAATAGTAATGTCTTAAAGGATGGTTGCTTCCTTAAACTAAAACATCTGATAAAGATACACGTTCTCACAGGGAATTAATATCCACTCTTGAGAGGATGGTGCTATAGAAGATTCATCCTCCACCTTGAATTTGTATAGAATCGAGGGTTGATTCTCCATATGGAGAGTGATTTCCCTCCCATAGAAATTAATGTTGTCTATATTTAGGGGAATCCAATACATTCCATGAATTACATCAAATTCCATTGGAGGGAGTATGAGAATATATTTTGGGAACTTTAATCCTCAAATTGTGATAGTGGAGGAGTTATATTCATATATAGAATTAATTACCCCATTTTCCATTCTCACTAACATATTTACCTCCAATATTTGTAGTAGTGTTGGGATTGTTCTAATAAACATTTGGGATATAAAATATTGAGTAGAACTAGAATAAAAAAGTACATTCACCATTCTTGAATAAATAACTATCATACCTATTACCACTTCCTTGTTGGGGTTCAGTTCGGTGGTATTAATGGATAAATCACTCCCCTTCTACCTTGGAGGTTATTGGTTGACTCTGAAAACCCTTATCATAGGGTACTAGTTTGAAAATTTCCCTATTTCATTGTAGTTGAAGTAATAAACATTGAATTGATGGTCGAACAATGCATTCCTCTTCTTTGTCTCAACCACACATTTTTATTTTTGGCAGTTAATCTTTATCTTCCCTTCACTTCCAAGCCTAAAGCATTTACTCGTCCCTTTCAGGTAATTTCTGGGGTGATTCTTTACACACCTTTGGAGTGTGGGGTGTTGTAATTTCTTTGCACCATTGGATTTATCCATAAGACCACCAGAATTAATGTTCACTTTCAACTTCTCATCCCCATGATACCCAAGAGATTCTTCGATCTCCATTTTGATTTGGAGGAAAAATCGGAAAATTTCCTCATAGATATCGAAGTCATGGATCACTAGGGCTTTCTATATTCTAGGTTTTATCCCACCAAATAAGCGATAAACCTTGCATTCAGGTGTAACAACCAAGCCAATGGTTTATTGCTAAATCCTTGTGATGTTTTCCTCACATAGTTTGATGGATACATCATCTTTTTTATTAAGGTAAAGGAAGGCCCTTTCAATCTTATGTTGGAGGGTGTGAAGAAAATATTTATCAAAATTTTTTTTCTTGAAATCCTTATATTCAAATGCCCCATTATCCTCCGTAGGCTTCATATTTTTTTATCAATGTCCACCATTGATCATCTTCACCCTCCATATGATAAGTAACCAGAAGTACCTTCTCTTGTTCAGAACATTGAAGGATGGAGAAGATATTTTCAATGGAGTTGATCCATTTTTTAGCGATTTACGGATCAAATGATCCATTAAAAGTAGTATGCCTTTGTCTCATGAATCTCTCGATTACAGATTGATCTTTCTTGGGGGGGGGGGGGGTTGTTGAATGTTCCTATTGAACCATGTGTCTATTCAAAAATTGAGTCAACTAAGAGATTATCTTGAATTATTTTTTGATTCCCACTCCAATCAGATTAGAAATCACATTAGAATAGTCATCAAATTAATCTTCACACAAAGTTTTAACCCGAGTACTCATATTACTGGATATTGGCTAGAATAAAAGGAACGTTAGGGGTAACACATAAAGGGGAATCCAAATTCAAAAAGGGGTAACTTATAAATTTCATTTACTTCCTTAACTTATAAATTTATAGGGATCAATCTATGTTATCCACGATCTACTTCCCAACACATATTCTTAAGGGAATTTTTTTATTCCCTTAATAATGGTTCATACTAACCAGATAAATTTACCAAATCATATCTTCGAAGAGTGTAATAACCATGAGTGTAGAAAATCCCATTGCTGTGCACCAGTTCCTGTTCGAGTTTAGCTCAAAGTGGTGTTTTGGGGGTTTTCCCCTAGATACATCTATGCTAGAGCCGAATCTACCAGCTAGTATCCTGAAAATAATGTGTTTTCTTAATAAATCACATAATCAATACTCAGAAATATTTATGGATGATTTTTTATACTTATTTTTATCATTAAGTCTTTCTCAAGGGTTTTATAATACTAATCCCAAAAATAACTAAACCTATCCTCTAATACCAACTATAACAACAATGCCCTTTATTAAACACTTAAACATGATTAATTAAATAATATTTCACTAATAAAAACACTGAATATCGATAGATATATTGTAATGGAAAATTAATAACATTACACAACAACATAGAACATAAAACAAAACAACTTTATTGAAAATATCTTTTAAATGACCATAACATTTTTTCACCCATAACATTTCATGGGATAAATAGAGGACACTCATAAGAAATGAGTGATCTATGAAGCCCAATAAGGTATTAATAAAAACATAACATGAATAATATAGTACATATATGAAATTAGCCATATCAGTGGCGTGTAAAATAAAATGAACATAAGGGCATGATATAGCATGATTATCATAACTTGGAAATGTGGCAAAAATATTTACATGATATTAGCATGATCCAAGGCTCATTGCACATGGATCGTGAGTAAACCCTCATTGAACTTGAAAAATAATGAGTAAAATCTAATTTCACTTGATTTATCATGATACCAATCTTTTCTCAATGCATTGAAGGGCTATCAGGGCACACTTATCTTGATCTTTTAATTTCATGCATAAGTGTACCAAGTGGATCAAACAACATGGAATCTTTAAAAATTATAATCTATCCCATGGTAAA
Source organism: Viscum album (assembly GCA_963277665.1). Taxonomy (NCBI): domain Eukaryota; kingdom Viridiplantae; phylum Streptophyta; class Magnoliopsida; order Santalales; family Viscaceae; genus Viscum; species Viscum album. The sequence goes on along the minus strand of OY728133.1, from coordinate 196,469,783 downwards.
GTAGAGTGGAATAAATACATTAAACTCAATAATCAATAAGTAAATTTGAGTAATGATTAATACACTTAATAGAGAAATGGTCATGGTATTCACTACACAATGAGTTTGTCTTGGAAAATCGCGGTGCAATTTCGGCAGTGTAACGACATGACATAAGAATTAATAAAAATGTTGATGATAGAGAAATGGTTATATCATCATATGTACATAAAATGGACAGTAAGGGGGTAAGATTGATACATGTCCCAACATAGGTAATGGAATTTATATGCATAATATGAAATAATTTCTTGAATTTAAATGACAAGATAGAAATTCCTTACGGAATTTCCACATGGTAACAGGTGTACATGGGAGGAATTAATGAGAGATAAAGAGGTATATAATCATTCAAACCTAAGGATGGAAGTATGGGTTATATGAAAAATAATACCCGAACATTTTTAATTTAATACAAAATAGCATAACAACATAGATAAATTAGGACAAAAATGAGAAAGGAAGAAATCCCTTACTTGTACGTGGGATCCCAAATGCTTGCGAGAGGATTGAGAGAGGCTTATTGCGATATTGGATCACATTGGTAGGATTATAGAGGTATGAGGACATGGGTTATCCAACCTACAAACGTTTTTAGTGAAGAGTAATGGGATATTGAGTGAGTTTATATAGGAATGCATAAGGAATTCTTTATTATTTAGGTTTTGGACACCACACATTAAACTAATCAAAATCCCAAACAATCCCATTATTTTTTCCCATGGTTTTTTTTCAAAGTGGAGTGAAAAAAATTATTTTATATTTCCAATGGATTAACTTATTAAAATATTAGGCTTTCTTATGTGGAGGTGACTCACATTTTCAAAGAAATCATTTTAAAATGTTAAAATGTTTTATATGTCTTGGAGGGTCCACTAAGGTTTTTTAAAATAAATAAAACCAACCTAAAATCACAATATATTAAATTTAGAACATATAATGTCCAAAAAACAGATTTATAGTATTTTATTACATCCCTATTGGGTTATTATAATGCCATAAAACAAATTTTATATTTAAATAGTATTTAATTTATACCCAAAAAATTCGACTGTCTCAGATAATTATGAAATATTCACCATTGTATAATTCTTAAATCATGATTCCAAAAATAATTTTCATTTTATCAAAATAATTTTTCTAAATAATTGAATTTTTACTTTCAAAATAAAAATTGACATTTATAGAAAATTAATGGGTTTTTTGACAAAAATAGTTTTCAAACCATAATAAAAATGAAAAATGAAAAATTATACAATAATTTATATATAATAAAATGTAATCTAGTAATAATATTTTATTAAAATATTATTTAATTAAACAATCCCTTAAGTTATAGATTTTATAACTGAATATTGACTAAAAATACTATTTGCGCTTCAAAAACTATTTACAAAGTAATAATAATAAAATGAATGTATATTCGTTATTATATAAAAAAAATAATGCACATAATCATAGTTCTAGGGTCTTGTTACATATATCCTTATAACAACCACATAATACCTAAGGTTAAGGTGTTTGATGGTGGCAGACTCATTGGGAGGCTTAGATAACATCCCTTGGGTGGAAATCTATATTAACTTCAAATTATCCTATAAAAAATTCCATTCTAGCTTAACGTGTTGATGATCAGCTTTGGATTAGTCAAGAGAGAAGCCCAATGATGCTACCTCCTTTATGAGGATCGACAATTGGACTTCATATGGAGAAATTCTACTAGATGAATCCATCGCTTCCATTGTCTGAGTAAATTATACTTGTTAAATCCCTATATTTATAAAAATCATGCGGTCACTATTCAACGACTATATTAGCAATAATAAAAATTATTAATGCTATTTTAAAATATAGAAATATAAAACCAAGGAAGTGCATATGACATATATAACTATTTTACATAGTAAGACATTTAATCCGATCAAGAGAAATTTTGATAAATAAAATTTTGGGTCATTACGATCATAGATTCATAACCACCTCTTACCAGTGATATAATAAACTATATGGGAACATAAAAGTGGTATAAAAGGGTGTATTTCCTTTGCTCATACTTTTCTGAAGCATTTTAAGAAGAAGTTGTTATGGAAAATTTGAGTTGTGTGAATAGTAAAGGGATTCCAATCTTAAATGATAGGAATTATCATATCTAGAAAGGAAGAATAGGACTGTATCTTATATATCTCGAGTAGGGTGTTTCAATTGTAGTTTCAGATAGTTTCCCTCCTCAAATTGAGGATGCTCTTATCATAAAGTTGATAAGGAAAATCATGGGAGTTATGGAAGAGGAATGTATATTTTACTCTAGTAATGACCCGGACCCGACCAGTTACTCGAACAGTGCCGAACGGGCCGGGCGTCACTACCTTAGACGCACCTCACATGAATGCCAACGGCTGCCGACTAGCAGTGAGGGTCTGGTAGGAATAGGGGGGAGGCTATACCCTCTCCGAGGATCATAATAAGGGTACTTGTCCAAGTATAACAGTGAAGATGCAGCGGAATGAGAGACTCAGCAGACTCGAACCAGACCCACAGGGCGGAAGCATAATCAATATAGATAACCATTGGAAGAAATAAATATAAAAATAGCAGTGGAAATAAATACAACAGCATACTGATAACATGTAACTACTACTGAACAGTAAAACATGCATCCAAATTAGGTCATAATCAACAATATATAAATAGGGCGCTAATGGCTAACCAATAGTATAGCTACAACAAGTAAGCATGCCGATACAGAAAAGTAAACAAAACAATGTAAACCCAGCTAGGCATGACCTCATGGTCCATACCATCTCCATGTAATAACTAACGCATCCCAGCTCTTGAAGCTTTCCTCTTTCCTACATGTAAATCCATAAAGTCTACACGCGTCCCAAGGGCCCATGCAGGGTGTGAGAAAAATATTAGTAGGATACCACCCAACGGTTCATACCAAATATTTGAGTTTAAGCAGTTGTGCATTTCACATAAAAGAAGTAAACAGTACAACACAAAAATAAACAGAAACTCTACTAGTGCTCAACAGCCACCATGGAGTATCACCTGCTTTGGCCAACGCCGGAATCTCTGTCGTGTAACCTGGCACCATGTGCCACCTGACAGCTCATGTCTCAAGTACTAACGTCCCGAAGGCACACCCATGGATTGTAACCCAGCACCTTGTGCCTCCTACCAGCTCGTGTCTCAAGTACCGATGTCCCGAAGGCACACCCAAGAATAGTAACCTGTCACCATGTGCCTCCTCACACCTCGTGTCTCAAGCTATCCCCTGAAGGCTCCTCACCTCCCACGTGGATTCCTACGACAAGCACCCCCAACCAGAATACCTAACCAGAACTATGGGGGCCTCTACCCACACTAGTGGTCAAAACCACCTCATCACAGAGTATCTCTGCGTGAATAGTACTCAAAGTTCCGGGTGAGTGGTAATCACCAAAATAGTACCGAATCCACCAAAACATCTGACACCTCATGTCCCTGTGACCATGTCGCTCAAGTCCGATGGCCTCGCCATCCAAGTAACCCGGGTCATGCCCAACCTGACAGTCGTACTGCCTCAAGCTGACGTTCATGATGCCCAATCCTGTGGTCAAAACCACCCAAAGTAACCTGGGCCAAGCCCAACTTGTGATCATCATCACTCAAGCATAACCAGGCTAGGCCCAACACAACCCAATGGGTCAGCATATGAAATTCCGCAATTGCATATGTAACATATTTAAATAGACAACATAAACAGGGAAAATATATTAAACATGTGATTTGAACTATGCAAGGTGCTGTCCCATACCAGCACTAAGGTCTTGAATTCCTCTAACAATTTATAATAGGCTTTAATAAATTAAACTAAACAGTTTAACACATTTATATTTCAATTTAAACCATTTTGGTGTTCCCCGGCCAAAATGCCCCGATGAGCCACGACCCCTCACCCGGCCCGTTCACGCAAACTGGTAATAGGGCATACCGAAAGGCATCCCATAGGCCCCACAAGAAACTCAGTATGAAATAGCAGATAAAACGAGTCCCGCTCAAAATACCTAAAAATGCACCAAAGGGTGCGTCACCCAAACAACCACGAAAACACAAAATGAAGTATGCACCACTTTCTTGAGACTCATACAATGCTACTCCTCCGGTAACAGCCTTTAATTTGGTATAAAACGTGGTAGATCTACAAAAGAATCCAAACCACTCACACCCCTATAACATGTTCTAGAACAAAAATCAAACAAAACGGTTGAAAGGGAATCGAGGCCTTACCGAGGGGGTTCTAACGCATCCAACCGTGTTCGAAAGAATGTTCGGACAGTGATCCGGGGAAGGATTGAAGATCCGGCCATCTCCCTCCCACTCAACCTGAATGAGGTATTGAGGTTCTACCTCAAAATGAGGGTACTGCCCATTTTAGTGAAAAAAATAAAATACACGGCGTGTACTTTAAGTACACGACATGTATCATTTTACTATTCATATAGTGGCTAGAATTCCGCCGACTTACTTTCCGAACTTGCCAACTTGAGTACATGGCATCTACCTATGGGTACATGGAATGTACATGGTTTCCCTTATCTTCGTTGCCGACTTACCCACACGCCATGTATATCCCACATACACGGATAGACTACACAACATGTCCAAGGGGAACACGACGTGTACCTGGGTTCTACCCGGCCAACCAGACTACACGCCATGTATGGACACCACAAGGTCGGGGTTACACGATGTGTTCAAAACTACACTCTCTGTACTAAGAAATTTCTACACGGTAATCCCACAGCATGTACTCGGCGAGCACACGGCTGAAACTCACTTAACATATACACAACGTGTACTTAAAAGTACATGGCGTGTAGTCTAGAAATTTCTAGAACTTCCCATTTTCTCTAGTTTCCTCAGAAACCAGTCAAACAATTCAAATAGGTTCAGGATATTGACCTGTTACAAAAACCAGGGTTCTTAGAAACTCCCCACCTTAACGTAGCTCGTCCCCAAGCTACCGAACAAAAACCAGAGATGGCACCGAATATGCCCATCTCGGTTAAACAACCTGGACTACCCCGGTCCCATGGTTCTGGCTAAATTCCTCAAGGGGCTCCCCACCATAAGAATTTCCTACTCGATCTCAACCAATTAAGCTCAAAACAACAAAGTTTTACTAACATGTTTTCCGAATGAATAGTCCTTCTGTGACGCATCATCACCCCTGAACCTCATTGGCGCTCACGTGTCACTCCTGACACCCAACGTAGCCCGCACTGCATCGGTGTCCACCTCCACAAGGTACTGGTGCCTAGCACCTCAAGTAACCCGCATCCTTGATTCCCCGATGCCCACGGCACCACAAGTATCCCACATCCTCGATGCCTCGATTCCCAAGGCACCCAAAGTAACCTGCATCCTCGATGCCCTGATGCTACGCATATCATACACACATGTATATATCACGCACCCAATATGGTTCCAGTCCCACTAACTAACATCTAGTTAGTCCACAAAGATCCTGTGCACCACATGCACTCAAAACAGACATGCCACCATAGGTCATGCCAGAAAGGAAACATGGAGATCATGGCCACACCGCGGTGTACCTTTAACTGTCATCAGCTCACCGGTCTGCTCAACCTTTGGAAGCTCCACGATATGCACTTGGCCTGAAACACGACTGCCTGACGCCTGATCCCCCTGCGATGCTGCTCCAGTCACCGGCCACTGACCCCTCAGCTGGGTACCACTGTCTCTGTCATGACCTCCGCGCACAACTGAACTTTGACTACCCTCGTCGAGTACCAAAACCGAACCAACTCCAAACGCTACAGTCTGTCCTAGTCCCTACCTACCGACTATCTGAGAAGGATGCCTGCAAAACCTCTCCAGATGCTCGTCCTGTCCACATGCCTGACACTCCTTCAGAGTCCTATCGCACTGTTCCCAAACATGTCCCGATTGTCAACACTGGAAGCAAATCACTAACGAACTACCACAAGGTGGTCTAACTGAATCCCTTGTCTGAATGCCTTGCTGGAAATCATCCCGCCCTCTCTTCCTGCTGTCTGAACCATCACCTAAAGCTGTTTCCCTACCCAAGTGAGACTTTTCTCTCTCGTTTCCCTTGGATATGAGCGCCTGATTCACCACCTCATATAATTAACCCAGCCTGAAGATGTTCACTTGGACCCGAATGGCGTGTCGTAAGCCATCCTCGAAGTGCCTCACCCTAGCTTCATCATCGCTTACCATACTAGGTGAAAAGTGAGACACCTCTATGAAGGTGGTTGCGTAGTCCATGACAGACATATCTCCCTGTTGAAGAGTCAAGAACTCTCGAGATCTCTCATCCCTCAGTGTCTCTGGATAGAAGTGATCAAAGAACATGTCCTCGAAATCCTTCCAAGCCAGTCCCTCGTGCATACGAACCTGAACCTGTACGTCCCACAAACGCTTCACCGGTCCTCTCATCATGTATGTCGCCAGCTTGAACCTCTTCCCTGTAGGTGTCTCGAGCAGCTCGAGAGTCATCTTCATACTCTCTATTTAGTTCTCAGCCGCCTGTGGACCACCCTCTCCTTGAAAAAGCGGCGGGTTCTACGACTGAAACTCCTGTGTCAGATACACAATTGAAGGTCCTATACCCTGCGCGCCTCTGTCAATCCCCTGCAAGACACATACTCGGCTTGCTCAGAGGTGATCGTCAAGCCACGACCCGAACGATGCCAAACCCAACTGCTGTCCTGCCTACACTGGATCCGGAACTTGATCCTGTCCCTGAGCCTGTACCTGCAGCTCATGCTCTACCTGTACTGAATTCTGACCATGATCCTATGACACTGTATCATCTCCTAGCTAAAACTCCATCGAGTCGTGAAGGAGTAACCTGCTAAATACCATAAATGGTTAGACAGCTCATATATATATATATATAAATATATTCTACGCAGATAAGGAAAGCAGTAAAAGGTAGTTCATAACAACTACCCTTACTCCCCCTCACCGCAACTCATGCCCCCACGGCATTCCGGCCTCGTGGCCTCCTTACCCGCCCTCAACAGAGCCAAGTATCAAAAGTACCTTGGGCCATGCCCGTCCTGACAACTCTCATTTCCTCAAACCGATGACCAAGTCGCCCAATCCTGACAGTTAAATAGCCTCAGCCATAGTACCTAGCTACTCTCATAAGAGTCAGACCCAAATATTCTGCCACATGCAATTCTACAAAAATAAAGTATGTCATACCCATTGAAACATACAAGTAATTTTATCATAAACTTCACTAAATTACATTTCAAAATATATAAAGCATGGAAATTGATATTTCATTCAAATGGAATTATCACTTCACAAAGCATACGTGCAATTCTGAAATTGAAATACCATAAAAATTCTCCTATCAAAGCCAAGAATCCATGTCGTGCCATACCGGGCCAAGGTCATATTCTCCCTTACCACACCGGGTTAAGGGTATCATATCACAATCACGAATATCACACACCAAGTGAGCCACCGAGGTGGAAATCATATAAACTGTAATCTGAGAAAAAACAAACAGTAGTTCCCACCAGCCATTATTAGGTCCATCCCTCGTTTCCTGGGGCCGCAGGCACCCAAGCGCAAGCTAGAAACCTAGTCCCTGTAACAAGATATCTCTAGTCTACCATATCCCAAATAGTAAAATTAGATGAAAGAAACGAGAAACCTCAAACTCATTAGTAGCCAGTAAAAAACTGCTACTAAATCCCTATCAAGAAATACTTTGATACCACTTTGTAACGACGCTGACTAGGCCAGCCACCCGACCAGTGCCGAATGGGTCGGGTGTCACTACCTTAGGTTCACCTCCCCTGAATGCCAAAGGCTGCTGACTAACAGCGAGGGTCTGGTAGGTATAGTGGGAAGGCTATACCCTCTCAAAGGATCATAATAAGGGTACTGGTCCAAGTATAATAGTGAAGATGTAGTGGAAAGAGAGACTCTGCAAACTCAAACCAAGACCCGCAGAGCAGAAGAATAATCAATATAGATAATCAATGGAAGCAATAAATATAAAAATAGTAGTGGAAATAAACACAAAATCATGCTGATAACATGTAACAACTACTGAACAGTAAAACATGCATCCAAAGTAGCTCATTCACAACTGAATATAAAAAGGGCGCCAATGGATAACCAATAGTATAGATACAACAAGTATGCATACTGATACATAAAGGTAAACAGAACAAAGAAAACCCAGCGAGGAATGGCCTCATGGTCCATACCATCTCCATGAAATAACTAACGCAACCCAGCTCTTGAAGCTGGCTTCTTTCCTGTACGTAAATCCATAATGTCTGCACGCGTCCCGAAGGGACTGTGCAGGGTGTGAGACAAATCTCAGTAGGATACCACCCAACGGTGCGTACCAAATATATGTGTTTAAGCAGTTATGAATTTTCTCAAAAAATCAGGAAACAGTACAACGCACAAATAAACCCAAACTCCATTAGAGCTCAACAACCACCATAAAGTATCACCTTCTTCGTCCAATGTCGGAATCACTGTCATGTAACCCATCACTATGTGCCACCTGACAGCTCGTCTCTCAAGTACCGAAGTCCCAAAGGCATGCCCATGGATACTAACCTGGCACCGTGTGCCTCTTGATAGCTTGTGTCTCAAGTACCAACGTCTTGAAGGCACACCCATGAATAGTAACCCAACACCGTGTGCCTCCTGACACCTCGTGTCTCAAGCTATCCCCTGAAGGCTACTCACCTCCCACATGACTTTCTACGGCAACCACCCCAAACTAGAATACATAACCGCAACTACGGGGTCCTCTACCCACACGAGTGGTCAAAACCACCTCATCACAGAGTATCTCTGTGTCCACACTACTCAATGTTCTTGGTGAACGGTAATCAAAAAAATATCACCTAAGCCACCAAAAAATATGACACCTCGTGTCCCTACGACCTTGTATCTCATGTCTGATGGCCTCGCCATCCATGTAACCAGGGCCATGTCCAAGATGACAGTCGTACTGCCTCAAGCTGACATTCATGATGCCCAATCCCGTGGTCGAAACCACCCAATGTAACCCGGGCCAAGCCCAACCTGTGATCAACATCACTCAAGCGTAACTGGGAAAAGCCCAACACAACCCAATGGGTCAGCAGATACAATTCAGCAATTGCATATGTAACAAATTTGAACAAACAACATAAACAGGCAAAACATACTAAACAGTTGATTTGAACTACGCAAGGTGCTATCCCATACCAGCAATAAGGTCTTGAATGCCTCTAACAATTTACAACATGCCTTAATAAATTAAACTAAACAGTTTAACAGATTCATATTTCAATTTAATCAATTTTGGTATTCCCCGGCCAAAATGCCATGATGATCCATGGCCCCTCACGAGGCCCGCTCATGCAAACTGGTAACAGGGCATACCCAAAGGCATCCCATGGGTACCACAATAAATTCATTATGAAATATCAAGTAAAACGAGTCCTGCTCAAAATGCCTGAAAACGCGCCGAAGTGCGCGTCACCCAAACTACCGCGAAAACACAAAATGAAGTATGCAACACCAACCTGAAACTCGTTTGATGTTACTCCTCTGGTAATAGACCTCAATTCAGTCTAAAACATAGTAGATCTACAAAAGAATCCAAACCGCTCAAACCCCTATAAATTGTTCTAGAACAAAAATCAATCAAAACAGCTCAAGGGGAATTGAGGCCTTACCGAGGGGGTTCCAATGCATCCAACTATGATCGAACGGAGTTCGGATGGTGATCCAAGAAAGGATTGAAGATCTGGTCGGCTCCCTCTCGCCCAACCCGAAGGAGGTATTGAGGTTCTACCTCAAAACGAAGCTACTTACCATTTTATAGAAAAAAGAAAATACACAGTGTGTATTTTAAGTACACGACGTGTATCATTTTATTGTTCATATGATGGCTGGAATTCCGCCAACTTACATTTTGAACCTTCCAGCATGAGTACACGGTGTGTACCTGTGGGTACATGGTGTGTACTTGGTTTACCTTCTCTTCCTCGCCGACTTACCCACACACCATGTATATCCCACATACACGGCTAGACTACACGACGTGTCCAAGGGGAACACGACATGTACCTGGGTTCTACCTGGCCAACCGGCCTACACGCCATGTATGGCCACCAAACGGTTGGGGTTACATGGCATGTTCAAAACTACACGCTGTGTAGTAAGAAATTTCTACACGGTCATCCCATGGCACGTACTCGGCAAGCACACGGCCGAAACTCGCTTAACATATTCACGGCGTGTAATTAATAGTACACAGCGTGTAGTTTGGAAATTTCCAAAACCTCCCGTTTTCTCCAGTTTCCTCAGAAATCAGTCAAAATATTCAAAAAGGGTTGGGATTTTGACCCATTCCAAAAACCAAGGTTCTTACAACTCTCATCACTTTATGAAAGTGAGTTTCTAAGAGTAAAATGAGTTTCCACTTCCATAAGAATAAGGGATAATATGAAAAACATTTATGAAGGCCATACAAAAGTGAAGAAGGCAATGTTACAAATATGGAGATTGAATTATGTAGATCACAAGATGGTTGATATTGAATCTGTTGATGAATTCATTATGAGGGTAAATAATATTGTGAGAAATATTAGATTCCTTGGAGTAAAACTATAATATTATACTATTTCTGAAAAGATCATGAAAATTATTATTGAAAAGTTAGATTACAAGGTTTCTTTATTGGATGGTAGAGAACAAGAAACATTATCTCTTGATGATGTACATTGTACTATCATTACTTAAGTAATGAATAAGGAGAATGATATGAAAGGGAAAAAATATCTAGAGAAGTATCTTTCAAAGCTATCAACAATGGAAAGTTAAAGAATATTTTTGAAGAAGAATAATTTTATGAATCTAATTTTGAAAATGAGGTATGTAAAAATATTGATTAGATTTTATCCTTGTTTTATAAAAATTTAAAACGAGATGGAGGGAAATACAAAGGAAAACTTCCCTTTAAATTTTTTGGATGCGGTGTTGTGGGGACTTTTTTTTCTAATTATCATCTAATAGGTTGTGAAGATGAAAGTGATGAAGAAAAAAGTGAAGAAGAAGAAAGAATACCAAAAAATATATTGGAAGGAAAAGCGAGATAAAGAAAAATTATATTCCAAGAAGGAAGATAAGATGTTCTAAAAATCCATAGGTAGAAGATTTTTGTCAAATGAAGAAGATAGTGAGGAGGTTATAACTGATAGTGAAGACAACACATTTATTGCAATAGTTAATGAGGAAAGTTCTTCTAATAGTGAAATTAGTTGTTCTATAGAAGAAGAATGTAAAGTTGAATATGAAAAATTTATTGATAATGTTAATGAAACTACATTTATTATAACCATGAATGCTGAAGAAATCTGAAGCAACGGTTCGGATAAATAATATAGTCAACTATAAATGCAATTAAAAGATGAGTTGAAAGAATTCTTGGGAATTACCAAAATACATGGAAAAGAAAATAAATAAGATAAAAGATGAATGTACCTCAATAATTAAAATCCTTTTATAAGTGAAGAACTAGATACTGGTAGTTAGTGGTGATTTGAATAACTATATTTAAGAATAAAATGTTCTTAATGGGCATATATAGGTGACGTTGAAGGAAAATAATGAAGAGTTAGACCTTGTCCCAAAAAAATATTTTAACGATTAATTAAGAAATAAAATATTCCAAAATATCTATCACTAGAGTTGGTGAAATTTATTGAAATGATATACTGGATAATGTTCAAAAAAAGGTACCTTAAAAGGGTGAAAATAATGATAGAGTTGTTTCTAAAAGGAATTATGTTGGGAAAGTCATGTATCTAGATAAAACTAACAAATATAGTAATTCAAAAGTATCAAAAACAAAAGAATCCATAAAGATTTCCAATACATTAACTTATAATAAAAAGAAAATGAAAAAGTATATTCCAATTGAAAAAAATGTTTGGTGGATTATAAAGGAAAGTCAAGAATATTGTTAAGATACATATTCCGAAGTCCAATTAGTGTAGAAGTTTAAGAGAAAAATACACTTTCTATGGATATTACTGGTATGATAGTGGATTTGGACACACAGAAAATATATTTGTGTTCAACAAACACCATTAATATTACCTCATAGGTTATGTATGTATGAGGTTGAGGGGGAGTCAATATCCTCAAAAAAAGTGTTCCGGGAAGGAAGTTATGAAGAAACCTGAAATGATTGATATGGAAATTGAAAATAGTTTCCAACCCTTGGAAACTACTTCTGAAAGATGTGGTCAACCTAGACACACTGGAAAATGTTTTCTCATTTTATTACTGGTAAAGAAAAGGATGAAAACCATTATTATAATCCCAATGTTTTTGAAGTTAATAAAGGCATATTTTGTAAGTCCAAATAGAATGAGGGCATAGTTATTTGGAACGAAAAAATTTACATGGTTTGGAAAATGAAGGAAGCACAAATAAATGTTAAAGAAGAGAGGAAGAAATAGACCTCTGATTAAGAGAGAGATGTTGAAAATACTATGTCAACATATTTTGGATTTAAAAAAGAGAATCATGATATCAAAAGCTATTCAACTATCTTTCTAGATGAAATGGCAGACATGAATAAAACATTACAAAATGATTGAAACCATGATGTTCATCATGATAAAGGAAAGTCAAAATCTGTATCATAAGATTCTAAAGATAAGAAAAAAGTTTTTACAAAACATATGAAGGATAAAGAGAAGGATGAAATCACGTCTAATGATAAATCCAAGAAAAATAAGAAAAATGAAAGACTGAAAGAGGACTCTTAGTCCGGTTGTTATTTATAAGGACTAATCAAGGTTATTTATTATTTACTAAAATCTATATATAATAGTGATAAAATTTAGAGAATTTAAGGAGTGGAAATAAGGAATATGGAATTGATAAGGCCCATAATATTATTGAACGAGAATGTAATGAGATTATGAAGAATATAAGGTTTTGAAAAGTTGTGTTTTTAATACACCTAAAATTTCTGATGTGTTTATTGAGAAGAGTGTAAGTTACTTTAATCTTATGAAAATTCTTTCAACGATTTCTTGAATCTTGAGCATGTTGAAAGAAACCTAAAGAAGGTATTACATGAATGTTGTATTATGGAAAACATTGATCACCTTGATTATACAATCTTTTTTTATACACTGGGTTCGCTCACATAGAAATAATGTTTTTTAGTCAAAGGATAATTGTTATTAACCTCATGTGATACCTATATTGATGAAAAGTCCCAAACTCTGAAAAAATGATAAATTTTCAATAAGGGAAATTTTTTTCCTGATGGACCTTTTGAATGTTTTTTTCCATAATGGGGAGAGATAAGATAAAGGGAGAGGGATAAAATAATCGGGGGAGAATGAACGAAATGGTTGGTTTTCATGTGGTTGAATTGATTTAAGTGGGTGTTGAAAATAAATAAAAAGGGGGATATTATTAACCCAAAGTTGTGTTTTGGTTTTATTTATTCTTAGTTGGTCAATATTCTGAATAAAGAAAGGATGTTAACAAAGACGATGAATGAGATTTCAGATTGAAAGGGATTTAATGATAGATGTTTTGAGGTGATTGGTTTCTCTAGGAAAGAGGAAATATATTTTGAATAAAAGTTATTCTGAATCATTTTGATTTGAATGAAAGAAGTTTTATGGGTGATGCATTTTTTGGGGAAAGAAAAGAGGTATTATCATTGAGTGAGATTTTTAATCATTTTGTTTTCAAAATTTTTTTATTGGTTTCAAAACAATCAAACAAATCTTTTTTTTTTGAAAATAATTTTACTCACTCTATGTATTGGTATAAAGAAAATTATAATGACTTCTGCTTTGAAATTAAGAAAACTCTCCATATCCATTTTAATGAGGAATTGGTCATTTTTTGGAATGAGAGAATCTATTGTATGGGGAATGTATCTTGTTGGAAGTAAATTTCATCGGATTTACTCTCGAACTAATCTAAATGATGTGGATGTTTCAAATCAGATTCTATGTGCCTACGATTAAATTAAATGTGATGTCGATTTTATGATTTTTATTTCTTATAAATCATGAGATGAATGGGAAACTTATGATAAAATATTAATGCAAGATATGGAGATTGAAATAGATTCCTCCAATCAAAAAAAAATCGTATTCAGATTTATTGTATCCAGGTGGTAGAGAGAAAAAAGTGACACCGATTGTTTTTCAAAACAATTATCTCTAGTTCAAAGAATTGAAAAAGGGATTTATAGACTAAGGTGGTGATACCGATTGGTAAGATGTTGTCAATGAAGAGTGGTACCAATGAATATTTGTGCCGATAAAATATGGTTCTATTTTAAAAGGTGGGGTTGTTAAAAACATGGTGCTGTTTTAAAAGGTGGCGCTATTTTAAAACATAGTGCTCTTTTGAAAGAAGGTGTTGTATTAAAAGGAGGTTCTATTTTTAAAAATATTATACCTGTAATGACCCAAAATATTATTAATGAAAATCATCTTGATTTTATTAAATGTATTACTATGTAAAATGGTTATATAAGACATATGAAATTCCTTGGTTTTATGTTTTTAGGTTTTAAAATATAGTTAATTATTATTATTATTTCAAATATAGCCGTTGAAAAGTGATCACAAGATTAGTATAAATATAGGGCTTTAAAAAATCAAACTTACTCAGAAAAAGGAAGTGATGGCCTCATCCAGTATAATTGCTCCATATGAAGCCCCCTTTTCAAAGCTCATAAAGAAGGTAGCATCACTGGGCTTTGCTCTTGACCAAGTCCAAGCAGAGCTTCAACATATTAAGCTTGAACGGAACCACCTATGGGAGTAGTGGAAGTTAATAGAGATTACCACCTGAACGATGTTATCTGAGCCCACCCTATGAGTATATCATCATTACACACCATTCCCTTAGGTATTATGTGGATGTTATAAGAGTTTAAGTAACAATATCCTTGAACTATGAATATGTGCATTTTTTGTATAGACTAAAAAATACACATTCATTTTATTATTGTTACTTTGTAAATTGTTTATAAATTACAAATAGTATTTTTTTTAATATATATTAATAAATATATGAATTAATGTATTTTTGAATTAGATAATATGTTAATAAAATATTATTAGTAAATTATTTTTTATTAAATATAAATGATCATATAATTTTTACAATTGTAATTTTTATTAATTTTTGAAAGATATTTTTGTCAAAACCCATGAATTATAAATAACTTTCATTTTTTATTTTAAAGGTAAGAATTCACATATTTAGAATATTATTTAGATAAAATGAATATTATTTTTGGAATTAGGACAACGAAATTATCCAATGGTGATTTTTTCATAATTTTTTGAGATAACCAAATTTTTTGGTTAAAAATTAAATATCGTTATATATATAATGTGTTTAATGACATCAAAATGACCCAATAATGATGTAATAAAATACTATAATTGGGATGTTCAGGAAATATAGGTTTTACTTTTTAAATAGTTTTATTTTAGGGTTGTTTGATTTATTTTAAAATGCGTTAGAGGACCCTCCAAGACTTAATTTTTTTTATCATTTTAAAATGATTTCCTTGAGAGCGTGACTCACGTCCACATAAGAATGACTAATATTTTAATATTTTTGTCCAATAGACTTATAAAATATTTTTTCCTCTCCACATTGAAAAAATCATGGGAAAAATGATGGGATGGTTTTTGGTTTTGATTAATGTAATATGTGGTGTCCAAAAACTAAATAATAATGAATTCCCTATCCTTTCCTATATAAACCCAGTCTATATCTCATTCCTCTTCACTAACACCATTTTTAGCTCGACCACCAGCTTCCCTCATCTCTCCAGAATCCTCCAAATGTGCCCCAATCTCCCAATAAGCCTTTCTCAAGCCTCTCCCAAGCCTATGGGATCACACTTCAAAGTAGGGGATTTTTTCCTTTCTCATTTTGTACAAATTTATTTATATTGTTATTCCCATTTATATTCAATTAAAAATGTTGGGGTATAATTTCACAAATCCACCATACTTCCATTATTATGTTTGAATAATGAGATACCTATTTTTTCTCATTAATTCCTCCCATGTACACCCGTTATCACGCCAGAATTCCGTAGGGGAGTTTTTTCTTCTTATTTACATTCAAGTAATTATTTTATATTACGAAACTAAATTACATTACATATGATGGGACATGTATATATATGAACCCTTATATTCCATTTCATTTAAGTATGATGAGATACCCCTTTCACTCGCATCAAACATTTTTATGTATTCTTATGTCACGCCGTTGCACTGCTGAAATTGCATCGCAATTTTCCAAGCCAAAGTCATTATGTAGTGAATACCATGCCCATTTCTCTATCAATGGTATTCACCTTACACACATTTAAATTTTGATTATATAGTTTCATCTATTTATTCAACACTCATTTATCTGGGAATAAATGATGATGTTGAATGATTCCATGTTTTAGGATCTATGTGGAGCACTAATGCATGAAATTAAATGATTAAGAAGGGTGCACCCTGATAGCGCTGCCATGCATTGGGTAAAAATTAATATCATGATACGTCAAGTGAAATGAGTTTTTAATAATGATAATTCAAGTGAAATTATTGTTTACTCATGATCCATGTGCAATGAGCCTTAGATCACAATAATAATATGTTAAATTTTGTCGCCAAATTTTCATGTTATGATAATCATGCTATATGAATGCCTTTATGTTCATGTTTATTTTTCACTCCATTTATATACATAATGACTAAAATTTAATATATTATTCATGTTATTCTTTTCATACTCCCTTACTGGGATTTATAGATCACCCTTTTCTTAGGCATTTCCTGAGGTTATCCCATGCAATGTTAAGTATAAAGGAGTGTTGTGGTCATGTGAAATAAGTTTTCAATAAATATATTGTGTTTTATGTTCTAAGTAGTTATGTAATGTTCCTAATTTCCCATGAAAATAGACCCCTAGATCCTCAAAGTTTCCTTAGGTGATATTTTTTGTAGTAAATCATGTTTATGTGTGTAATAAAGAGCAGGTTTGTTATTGTTGGTATCAAATTATATGTTTAGTTATTTTTGGGATTAGGATTAGAAAACCCTAGAGAAAGGCTTATGGATATGACTAAGCATAATAAAAACATCCCAAAATTCTGGTGATTATTGAGTAAGTGGGTTATTAAGAAAATATATCCCTGACTATATACGGGAAGGTAGAGGCAGATCTGGTACATATGTATCTAGGGGTAAAAATCAAAAACACTATTTTCAGCTAGACTCAAACAAGAACTGGTGCATGCAACATGACTTACTACACTATTGATTACAAAACTCCCAGGGGATATTCTTTGGTAAATTAAAAAGCTTATTATGAACCATTATTAATTGAAAAAAATGACCCTAAGAATATAAGTTGGGATGTAGATCAGGGATAACATAGATAAGATATGGAAATAAATGCAATTTATAAGTTATATCTTCTTTTAATTGGATTCCCCTTTATGTGTTACCCATAACATTCCTCTTATTCTAGCCAATGGCCTATAAGAGGAGGACTCAATATAATAACCGATGCAAAGATCAATGTGATGACTATTCTAATGAGATGGCCAATCCAATGGGAGCATGAATTACACAAATTTTTCATGATACTGTCTCAGTTGACTCATGTTTTGAATAGAAACATGGGTGAAGAGGAATTTTAACCCCCCATAAGAAATAATAAGGTGAAATCGAGAGATTCATGAGGAAAATGCCTCCTACTTTTAATGAATCATTCAATCCTTAGATTTCTGAAAAATGGATCAACTCAATTGAAAAGATCTTCTCCATACATCAATGTTCCAAAAAAGAAAAGTTTTTTATGGATTCTTATCATATGGAGGGTAAAGCTGATCAATGATGAACATTGATAAAAACTGTGAATCTTGAGGAGGATATTGAGGTGTTGGAATAGATGTATTTTCAGAAAATGTTTCTCGATAAATATTTTCCTCTGACCCTCTGATATAATATAGAAAGGGAATTCCTTTCCCTCAGGAAAAAAGGAGACAAATACATTGGTTCATATGAGGAAAACTTAAAAAGGATTGCATGATATTGTTCTGGATTTGTCGTTACCCCCAAATGCATGGTTGACCACTTCTTTGGTGGGATAAAACCTAGCTTATAGAAATCCAAATCAATATGTTACTTCAATAGCTATGAGGAAATTGTCCAATGTGTCATCAATGTCGAGATGGGCATTGGAGAATATCAAGGGTTTTGTGGGGATAAGAATTGTAAGGTGGAATTTAATTCTAGAGGTCCAATGGATAAATCCAACAATGCTAAGGAATTCTAGAACCCCACTCTCCAAATTTTCAGAAAGAAGTGGCCTAAAATTTTCCACAAGGGAAGAGGAAATGCATTAGGTGTGGAAGAGGTAGGGGTCTGTATATTAACAATTGTCAAGAAAAACCTGCTTCTGCGATAGAGGAGAGGAATGCTCTATTCGAACCTCAATGCATTGTCCATTTCTTTAACTGAAATTAATGTGGGATCTTCTCAAACTAGTTCCCAAAGAAATGGGTTTTTAGAGGAAACTAATAACCTCCAAGCTGAAAGGGAGAGCTTTTTTCATCACTACCACTGAAGTGAAAACCAAAAATGAAGTGGTTACAGGTACACTAGTTATTCATTAAATAATGGAGAATGTACCTTTTGATTATGGTTCTAAGAAATATTTTATATCTCGAATGTTTAGTCTCAAAATCCTAACACCCACACAAATCATGGATATAAAGATGTCAGTGAGAACGAAAAAGGGGAAATTATTAAAACCCATGAATATAACTGCTCCCCTCTCAATGTTTTTGTATTTAACTTCCCAGAGAATCTCATCATACTGTTTTTGGTGGAATTTGATGCAATTATTGGCATGGATTGTCTTCCCCTATATAAGTCCAACATAAATTTCCTTGAGGGGAAATCAATCTTCATATAGTGAATCAACCGTCGATTTTGTACAAGGGCAAGGATGAGGATGAATCTCATTTAGTACCATCATCTTATGTGTAGATATTACCGACCTATGAGAATGAATATCATTCTCAGATGATTTAGTATATGGAAGCAACCATCCTTGAAGACTTGCCTATTATGAGGGAACTCGATGAAGTGTTTCATAAATAATTTCCTAGTCTACCTCCAAGAAGGGATGTTGAATTCTAGATTGATATTATATCTGGGGATTTTACAATATTCAAGACTCCATATAGAATGAATGTTGTATAGATTGAGGATTTGAAGAAACATCTACAAGAGAATTTAGATAAAGGGTTTATATGCTCAAGTTCTTTACCATGGGGTGAACCAATCTTCTTCATCAAGAATAAGGATGGGTCAGTGCACCTTTGCATTGATTATCGTGTGCTCAATAAAATCACAATATAGAATAAGTATCATGTACCCATAATTGATGACTGGTTTGATCAGCTATGGGGAGCATAATACTTCTCCAAGATGGATCTGTTGTCAGGATATTACCATGTATGGGTGAAGGAGGATACCTCCAAGACTGGTTTTCATACAAGGTATGGGTACTATGAATTCATATTAATTCTTTTAGGACTCACTAATTCTATAGAAATATTAACGGACATGATGAATTGAGTTTATAGAGATTACCTCGACAAATTATTCATCGTCTCTATAGATGATATTCTAATATACTAGATTACCATGGAGGAGCATGTGGAGAATCTAATAAATGTACTAGATTCCTTGAGAAAGGATAATCTTTATGAAATGTATGACAAGTGTGAGTTAGGGTTATAGGAAGCATAATTTTTTGGTCATATCATCAAAAGAAATGTAATATCTATTTATCCATCCAAGGAAACTACAATATAGGGATGTATGAGGCCAACATTAGTGACAGATATCCATAAATTCTTGGGGTTAGCTGGATATTATCACCAATTTGTGAGAAATTTCTCCATATTGTCAAACCCCTTTACATTTCTAGCTGGAAAGGGATTCATTTTTTCTTGGAGTACTGAATGTGAAGAGAGATTCAAGGAGTTGAATGGAGGCTTATTATTTCACATGTGCTCATATTACCCACAAGTGGTGAACCTTTCATGGAATTTAGTGATGCTTTGAATAAGGTAATGGGATGTGTGTTGATGAAAATCAAAAAGTCATTGCCTATGCCTCAAGGCAATCAAATTTTTATGAGAAAAACTATCCAACCCATGGTCTGGAGTTAGATACTCTAATCTTCACATTGAAAATTTGGAGACATTCCCTCTTTTGTGAGAGGTGTGAAATATATAAAAATAAAAAATATCTCATGTATATATTCACACAAAAATAGAACAATATACACCAAAGATGATGGTTAGATATGATCAAAGACTATGAATTTAAATTCACTACCATTTGGGGAAAGTAAACAAGGTGGTGGATGAACTAAGTAGAAAGGATCCAAAAACTCTTTCATTGATGAGAATTAAAAAGGGTCCAGTCTTTTTAGATGTGATGAAGATAGACATGTGAATCATAAATAAGGGTACAACATCAATCCATTCACAAATTATTGTCGAACTATATCTTTTAGAATGGTTAAAGGATTCTTAAAAGGAAGATGTGGTAATTTAGAAGAAAGTGGAAAATATAAAAAAATGGAAATCTTCAGTGTTCAATGTTAATGAAGAAGAAATTGTGAGATTTGGGACAAGACTATGTGTTCCAGGAAATCTGGAGTTAATGAATGAAATTTTGGATGATGCACATAGTTCATATTCTTCCAACCAATTTGTAAAGACCATGATGTATAAAGATATATAAGATCATTATTGGTGGATAACATTAAGAAGGAGATAAAAAGTATACATAAAGGTGCTTGTTTTGTGAGCAAGTGAAGGCTGAGAGGAAGAAGTCTAGGGAGAAGATGAAACCATTACCAATACCAACATGGAAATGAGAGATCATCACCATGGGATTTGTCACCGAACATCCGATGAAATCCCAACAAAAAAATACTATCAGGGTTCTTGTGGATCATCTTACAAAGACTATACACTTCATTAAAATTCAATAGGATTTCTCATTGGATCAACCAACACGGATATATATATCAGAGAAGTGCTAAGAATGCATAGAGTACCACTATCTACTATATCTGATCAAGATCCCAGATTCACCACTATTTCTGGAAGAGTCTTTGACATGCTCTTTATATTGAGATGAACTTCAGTACGAATTATCATCCTCAAAATGATGACTAATATGAGAAGAATATCCAAACACTTTAGTACATGATTAGAGAATTCTTATTGGACTTCAAAGGAGGAAGGGACCAACATCTTGTTATTTTTGAGTTCACATAAAAAAACAATTTCCACACATGAATCTAAATGGATCCTTATGAAGCCCTTTATGGGAAGAGGTGAAGAACACTAGAATGTTGGGATGATGTTGGAGAGTGAAAACTCCTAGGTCCGTAAATGGTCAAAGAAATAGTGGAGGAGGTTAAGACCATTCAACAACACATTACAGTTTCTCTGAGTTGAAAAAGGATCTATGATGATAATCATCTACAAGACCTAGAGTATGAAGTTAGGGACATAGTATTCCTCCGCATATCCCCATGGAATAGGGTTATGATATTTGGGAAGAAGGGAAAGCTTAGTCCAAGGTACATCAGACCTTGTGAGATCTTTGATTGCATTGGAGTAGTGCCTTATCGACTTGCACTCTCATTGAACCTATATCAAGTAAATGATATATTCCATCTATAACTCTTGAGGAAGTACATTCCTGACCCATCATATTTATTCAATCCAGTGGTGGTACCTTTAGAGAATGACCTCACCTATGAAGAGAAGTTGGTGAAGATCTTAGATCGTAGGGAAAAATTTCTGTAAAATAAGACAATGCCCCTCATCAATGTGTTGTTGCAAAACCACAAGTTGGAAGAAGAAACATGGGAATCCGAGGAAGTGATGAAGCAGAGTTACCCTCATATTTTTTATTTTGGGAAAAGAAAATTTCTAGGGAGAAATTTTTAAAGGGGGAAGATTTAACGACCCAAAAATTTATTAATGAAAATTCATCTTGATCTGATTAAATGTATAACTATGTAAATAGTTATATAAGACATATGAACTTCCATGGTTTTTTTGGATTTTTAAATACCTTTAACCATTGTTATCATTTCAAATATAAAAATTGAACACATGATTAGTAAAAATATTGGGCTTTAACAAATCCAACATACTCAGAAAAAGGAAGTGCTGAGCTAGTCTAGTAGAATTTATCCATACGTAGACCATTTTTTAGAGCTCTAAAATGAGGTAGAGTCACTAGGATTATCTCTTGACCAAGCCCATGCTGAGCTTTAACACATTAAGCTGGAATAGAACTCCTTACAAGAGAAGTGTAAGTTAAAAGAGATTACCACCAGAGTGATGTTATCTGAGACTCTGTATGGGTCTATCACCATTTCACACCTCACCCTTAGGTCTTATTCGGGTGTTATAAGGGGTAATGTAACAAGACCCTAGCACTATGTTTATGTGCATTAATATTTTATAGAATAAATAATACACATTCATGTTAATATTGTTACATTGTAAATAGTTTTTAAATCTCAAATTGTATTTTAGTCAATATTAATTTATGAAATATATGAATTAATGTATTTTTGAATTAAATTAAATTTTAATAATATATTGTTACTAAATTATTTTTTATGAAATAAAAATGATCCCATAATTTTTATACCAGCAATTTTTATTATAGTTTGAAAGCTGTTTTTTTCAAAACCCATGAATTTTCGATAAATGTCATTTTTTATTTTAAAAGTAAAAACACACATATTTAGAAAAATATTTATGTTAAATGAATATTAATTTTTGAATTGTGATGTCTAATTTATTCAACAGTGAATTTTATATAATTTTTGGAGACAGTCAACGTGTTTGGGTATAAATTAAATACTATTTAAATATGTAATGTGTTTTATGACAACTTAATGATCCAATAGTGATGTAATAAAATACTATAATTGGTATTTTAGGCCAATATATGTTTTAAATTTAAAATTATGTCATTTTTGGTTTGTTTTATTTAAATTACAATTCTTTAGTGGACCTTCCATGACTTATAAAACATTTTAACATTTTAAAATGATTTCCTTGATAGTGTGACTCACCTCCACATAAGAAAACATAATATTTTTATAATTTAGGCCATTAGACATATAAAATAATATTTTCATATACAATTTTTCAAAAAACATGGGCAAAAAACGTGGTATGGATTGTGGTTTTGATTAATTTAATATGTGGTGTCCAAGCCTCTCCCAAGCCTTTGGGATCACACTTCAAAGTAAGGGAATTCATCCTTTCTCATTTTTTGTACAAATTTATTTTATGTTGTTATTCTATTTTAATTTAAATATAATATGTTAGGGTATGATTTCAAAACGTCCCCCATAATGTCCTCATTATTTTTTAATGACGAGAGACCTATTTAGCTCTTATTAATGCCCCCCATACACCCGTTACCTTGCCGAAATTCCCTGAAGAATTTCTCTCTTCTCATTTACATTCAAGAAACTTTTTATATTATGCATCTAAATTCCATTAAATAGGTTGGAAATTGTATCTATATGATCAAATTAAATTATATTTCATATAAATATGATGAGACACCTCTTTCTCTATCATCATCCATTTTTATGAATTCTTATGCCACACTGTTATGATGCCAAAATTGCACCGCGATTTTCCAAGCCAAAGTCATTGTGTAGTGAATACCATGACCATTTCTCTATCAAGAATATTCAAAATTACACACATTAATTGATAGATTTTAGAGTTTAATATATGTATTCCACAGTCCTTTATCACTTATTAAATGATTATGTTGAACGATCCCATGTTTTATGATCCATTTTGAACACTTATGCATGAAATTAAATGATTAAGATAGGTGAGACCTAGTAGTGCTTTAATGCATTGGGTAAAGATTAGTATCATGATATGCCAAGTTCAATGACGGTTTACTCTTTCTAATTCAAGTGCAATTAGGGTTTACTAATGATCCATGTACATTGAGCCTTGCATCATGCTAATATCTTATTAAATGTTGTTGTTCCAAGTTATGATAATCATGCATTATCTTTCCTTTATGTTCATGTTTCTTTTGCGCTCCATTGATATACCTAATGTATAACATGTAATATATTCTTCATGTTATGATTTTCTTACTCCCTTACTAGGATTTAAATCTCACCATTTTCTTATGCATGTCCCTAGGTTATCCCATGCAAGGCTAAGTACGATGGAATGATGTGATCATGTAAAATAAGTTTTCAATAATGTTTTTGTGTTTTATGTTCTATATTGTAATGTAATGTTATTAATTTCTCAAGACACTAGACCCCTTGATACTCAATGTTTTCTTAAGTGAAATTCTATGTAATAAATCATGTTTATGTGGTTAATAAAGAGCACAGATATTATAACAGCAGTTGAAAAGGTGGTGTTGATTAAAAAGGTGGTGTTGATTGAAGAAGCCGTAATGAAAGAAGAGTAGAAGATGGTTCTGATTTTTTATTTCAGAAAGATAATACCTAGAAAAGATTACATGTTGTAAAATCATATCGAGGGAAATAATACTCAAAATGAAAAAATATAAAATTATTTTACCCTGAGAGATAGTATCCAAAATTATCATACCCTGGATGATCGTATCCAGGAAAATTTTATTCAAAAAAGTTTGTATTCAGGTTGAGAAGAAAACATTGTCACTGGAATGAATGGGAAGTTACGATACTTTCCAATTCATATCCAACAATTCTAAAGTTAATCTCAAATAAATTTAATTTTGAGAAGGAATTCATGATATAAGAACAAGTTTGTGAATGAAGTTTTGTTTATGTGGGTTAAGAGAAGAGAATAAAAATTGATATCCACAATGTAGTCAAACATTTAAAAACGGTTAAATTAGTTTTAAGGTTTATAATAGGGTCAAGAAATGATAATAAAATGATCTTTTTTATCTCATGTGGGTCAAGAGAATATAAAATATAAGGATATATCTGAATAAATATTCAAGGGGGAGATGTACATTCAAATGAAACATTTTGTTACAAATTTGTTCTGAGAATTTTTTTCATTAAATAAGAAGGGTATCGATTTTTTCATACTTTTGTTTTCAATTGATAGATAGATTTGTATAGGAAAACAATATATGGAAAAGACCAGGATTAATTATTGAAACCATACATATGATTCAAATTAATGTTTGAAGAAGGAGATGATGTTTGTAGAAAATCGAGATGTTTTGAGAAGTGTTGATGAATTCAAAATTCATTTGAGATTTTTGGGGAAATTGAAATTTGGGTGTATTTTGTTGAGTGGTAATTTTTTTTGGGATTCCCAAATAAACAATTCGAGGGTCACCTATAAATGGATAAGTATATTTTACTTCAATGATGGAAGGTACTGTTCCCCATAGTAGAGGGAGAAGCTCTGAGTTTTTAGTTAGAGAATGTGATACAGTTTTTTTATTGAATTAATTTTGTTGGAGATGAAGGCGAGATCATAATGTTGTATTTGGTTGATCATCAGATTTAGGATTTATCATACTCATTGGGTCATCATATTCATATTTTCAATTATATTCGACTGATTTATGTATCGGGTTGAATTAATTGGAACGAGGTTTACATAATGGGTTTTACCATACTGTGAATTTCCAGACAGAGGAAGAAGACTCATACTTGGTTTAATAATACTCAGGGATTGAAGTGGTATCAATTCATTTATATTTTAATTAATCAAAAAATCATACTGAGAGAATTGTATCTGGTATAATCGTACTCAGTGGAATTAGACTCATAACGGATTAGACTCAGTGTTTCATAAAAATGTGTAGGTGGTTCTTACATTTCTTTTTGGGTAGGGAATTGGAGAATTGTATTTAAATTGAATACACTTTTTGAACTAAAAATACATTCAAGTGACATGATTTGTTACAAGAAAATTTTATTACCCTATTTGTTCTAAGAGGCTGCCCCCACACTTTTGGATTGCCTTCAAAGTTCTACACGAGTGAAAGGGAATATCTTACTCGTTGTAATCTAGGTATCGTTTTCTAGTTTATTATATGGCCTTATATTTCCTCCAAACAATACCAAGCACATAGATATTCATATCTAATAGTGATCCATGTAAATAGTTTTTTTTCTGTGGATGTCTGTTTGTTTTTTTCAGCAGGTAATTGAATCTTTAACAAGATGGAAAGGTTATTTTAATTTAACAAAATCTTAAAGAGAAATTTATAATTGATTCACCCCTACCTTTTTAGTGATACAATACTCTATCTAGGAACTTATAATCAAAACCTAGGATCTCATAACCTCTATGATAACCTTCCATATTATAGATAGAAACATGGATCTCTATCAGATATAATAGTAAATTGATCCTTGTGAAACCTCATGATTTCTTATAGATACATCTTATCAATTTCTTCCACCATAATGAGATCCATGACTATGATGATGTGATCCCATATAGCAGTATGACCAAAAAGTATCAAAATTAATTCCAATGATGATGTGTATTGAAACCTCATATGATATACAAGTGTTTATGGAAGGTTGTTGAAGTAGAAATAAAGGATTTGGGTGTCCCGATTTTATCTTCTTGAAAGATAAATAGCGAGACATGATGTCTATGATGCCTCCTATTATTCCTAAAAACCATAAATAACAGCATAAATAGATGTATAAGATGGTGGTAACTTAGTAAATAGATCACTAAGATCAATGAGATTCCACTATTACCATATTCTTCATAGATAAAGGGTCTATATACTAATTCGAAAAAATAGGCATACCCTCTAGAGTCCAAAACCACACATTTGTGGTATCTCGCCCATTTTTGTTACCTGATTCACTAATATTTCTCATAACCTTCATATCATGAAATAATAAACTCACTAAAAGAAGGATTTTAAGAACCAACCTCTGTACAATAATAAATTTCACCACGATTTTGAAATATCTATGTTAATGCATGGGTCATTTTTAAATTATAAAATTAGCACATGTATATTGATAATTAAACATTTAAATATGATGGTTTTAGACATAATTTATGTCATATTAGAAGACCCAAGGGTTTTGGAAACCACTGGAGGAGAAATAGGCATGGAAAGTAGTTGAAAAATACCCCTACAGGTAATTAACTTCATTAATATGATTAAAAGAATAAATTTAAAACATTGGGTTCACCAAGGAAAAATTAAGATATGAAATTGGTAGCCTAGGGGATAACGCATGTAATTCATAATGTGGTCCAATATAGAACTCCATGAAATAAACTATCCAAGCCCATTTTTTTATTTTTCCTGAAAAATTCTCTATTTGAAATCAGTTTTTACATCATTAAATTCCCTTGGATATTTTTATAGAGTTTTTATATAGTGGTATTTTTTTAAAACCCTCCAAAATCAATTCAACTCAAATCCCCTATTCATTAAGAGATGTGAATGGATTTATTAGCATTTATGATCCCCTCTAATCCTATCCCTCCACCAATTCATACTATGTTAGTTGTAATGGTTTTCTCTAGGTGAGTTATAGATTTTATAATATAAATACATCCTCAACTCTATTTGAATTCCACTTCACGTAATAGATCATTGACTGATTTTGGTTATTAAAATTTAATGGATAATCCATCAGATATCAGTTGAATCATATGATGATGAAGATGTAGTTGAGAGACATTGAAAGGAGATATCTCGTGCGGTTGAATTCAAGCCATTTTTGGGATATCCCATAAAGTAATTTCCATATATTGATCTTTCAATTCTTCTAATTTAATCTTTTACATATGGTTTTTTAATTTCCAAGTGATTGTAATTTTACCTAGATTAGTTTTATACCATCAAATTAGACTTTCCATGGATAGTTTGTCAATTATATTTAAAGACTATGACATCCTATAGTTATTCAGCATGTTTTTATTTATCCATTGGGTTAATGGTACCTTATTATAATTTAATTAATTATGATTTACTTATAATTAGTTAATTGAACTACATTGGAATTAGATAGGAACTTGTGTAATTTATTAAGTCCAAATAGAGTTGGGAAACATAGACTAAGCCGAGGGACCTTTCTTGGCTTGGGGTTATATTCATTTTTGATATGTGGCCTAGAACAACTTTATATTGTCTATTGAATTTTTCTAGTGTGTGAAATATGTGATATCACATCATAACTTCACGTTCACAACTAATCTAAACTAGTAATCAATCCTTAAATGAGATTTTATATGCTTAGAATCTACAAGGAGCCCATTAGGTTCCTTCCATTGAGAGAACAATTGTGGCCACCTTATCTGTGTGCCCACCCCTATGAATGTAATGAAATGTATTCATTGATAATGTAATGTGACATTACTTGTGTTTTATGATGAAGGGAAACTCATATGAAATGAACGATTATCTTGTTAAATTACTAAACGAGAGAATTGAACTTGATAGATTATATGCATATTTTTAATAGATGCTTACCACAAAAAATTCATCTGGAAACATAGGAACCATCATTTTCAATTATATGTTTTGTAACATAATTTATATCTTGGGTGATTCATCCTAATATAGAATAATACATCAGTTGGATAGGATGTTTGGTTACATGATCTGTACCATGATTGATTCATCTGAAAGCAATAGAATCTACCATTTGGTGAAGGTGTATACTTTTTTGATTCCTACATTCTATGATTCATCATAGGTTTGAGAATCCACAAAAGGAGAATGGATTCCTTGATAATTGGTGATGGTATATTTTGACTAATTAAGGTAATAAAAATTATATGTACATGGTTCATGCATGTTCTCTAATCTTGTTTTTGATTAATATTATAGACAGGATGATTGCGTTCTTGATCCACTACCTCATGTGATGTAGAATCAACGGATCTACATGATGCAAGAGGATCCAGCACTTTATATGAGATGAGACTCACTATTTTTTATGTACATAGAGGAATGAATAAGTGGCTCCAGTGTGGGAATTGACATGGATACAAGTATGAGACAGTCACCTTCACCTTGGCCAAATATGTATTAGGAAGACATGAGATACTCCATTATGCGAATTCCCATAGAGTGTAGTGGGTTACTTGAGACATGATACTGGATTTTTTTGAGTTGTAAGTGAATCAATGAGCAGTTTGGATGATATTTCCTAATGCAAGAGGATCCACAACCAGATAGAGACATATTGCATTAGTCCAAAGAAGGATGGTTTAACCTAGGGTGAAAACCCAAATATCAATGGTTGGAAATGTATTTTGATGTGTTGTATTAATTTATCAATTAATACCATTATTTAATATAATATTGTTTGAAATGTATATAATTGTAGATTATATTTCTCTGACACATTTAGTTTTTACTACCGAGTTTTTTACTCACACCACAAACAAGCCACCAATTCACTTCAAGACCCATTCATATATTCAAATTATTGTAACCATAGGTTGGGATGAGACCCCATATATAATGGTCAAGCTATATAGCTCAGGTGGTATTAAGTGACTGTATTTGGTTTGTCCTAGAGATTTTGTAGAACAATGATGTTGATATCTTTTATTTTGATAAATTTTTGTAACTTGATTAGTTGATGATGTTTGGTTTATATTTGGTAATTTCATACCTTTAACTCATTTAATGCATTACTATTGGATTTCTATTCATTTTTCATACTCTGAATATTTATTTACAAGGATGATGTTTTGTTATTTATTCATTATTGTGCACTCTAATAAAGGGATATAGTCTACTCACCATACCATATTACATCCCACTTTTAGTCAATAACCTCTTAAGTATTGAGTGGTTTTGATGAGGTCATGCATTGGATTGGTTTACCCACTGGTAATATAGTGGTCCAAGGAAAGATGAATCAAAATATTCCAAGTTGATTATAATGAATGGTTGTAGGAAAGTGTGTGACCATTGGTTTTTGGTTTAGTCAAGATGGTATTCACATGCCCAAGATGTGAGATTTCAATTAGGATATTTGAATGGGTGGATCCAGAGTTACTGCCCATTATTTTTAAAAACCCATGGTAATGCATATTGATTATGGTGGGAATGATGGTTTTGGATCAATATAATTAATTGTTTGAATTTACTTTGGATTTAATTTTGATCACGGTGGAGGAACATGATCAATGTGGTGGGGATAGTGATGAAGTACACTATCGTTCATAGGTACATGGAAGAGGTTCATGAAACATTACTGATTTCTGGAAAATTATCCTCTATTGAATCATGGTTACCATGAATTAATGAAATTCTTGTGAGAAAGGAGGTCCAAAGATTTTGGATGAGTTAATGATGGTAATAGTCCATGAAATCATGGTATACTCCAAATCTAGATAATATTTTTTCCAATATATTTACATCATCTTGAATATAAGAAGGTAGGATTGTACATATAATAATATACCTAAATACATTTTTTAGTTTGATGTAGGGACTCTCCTTGGGTTGTGCTTGTAGATAAGGGTAATGAAAACCAATATGGTGGATATATCACTATAGGATATTGGAGGGTGATCCTCAAATGGGAAGATACATTCCCTTGGTTCAATCTGCTATTGTAAAGTCAAGGTGATTTATGATTAATGGGAAGCTATAATTTCTGATTTATCTTATTTCATTTGAAGAACAAATTTTAAATTTTGATGACACATTGGATGGATTCAGTGCATTGACATTGATATCAAAATATTTTATTGTGGTAATAAAGTGATTCATGTGGTGAACTCCATTTCATGTAATGTTTCATGGGGTGATCCACTACACATGTAATGTTGATGGGGTAATCCACTATTCATGACATGTTATGTGGGATTTTTCATGATTTATGGATTTGTTTTGGTGTTCAAATTGTTTCATCATATATTTTATGTTTTGAATCAATGATTCCTTATAAGGTTCGTAGGGTTAAATATATGAAAAAATATTTTATGATATGTTTCAATGGGTGAAATAAGCGACAAAAATTGAAGAATGGTCCATTTTAGTGAAAATTCCTAGGAAATCAAGTTATGTTTGTACTATGATTCAGATTGATAAGTATGGGTACCAGAAAGTTGTTTCATGGAATAGGTAGTAGATAAGACCTTGTTTCAGATTGAAGTTAGAGAGGACGTGTAGTACTAACACTGGTGGGTGTTTTGTTCATGTTCGGGCATGATGAGATAAAAACTATGTCATGTGGGTTGTTAGATTGATCTAATCATCTTTTGATAAGTGATCATGATGATGTTGAATCTCATGGGTTAGAAGAAATCTTCGAAACTTATGATCTATGGTGGGTAACAACGTGAACCAACTAACAACACAGTAGATGAAACAGTAGTTTTTCAGAAATATATTGGTGTTGGGAGAATCATCTAATGGTTTAGTGATTGTCACATGTGGTGACTCGGACTTTTGTGAATAATGCACCACATGTGTGGAATCATGTAGTGGAATCCATTTTGGGGTTTCAAAGTATAACATGGTGTGTTGAGAATAGTTTTTAAACTCATGTAGGATGGGGTTTCCAAGTGATTTTTTATGAAGCTTATTGGGGATGAGAAGTATTATATTTGGGAGATTATAAGAACCCATATCTTTATTATTGATAATATTGTCTTGAGTTTGAATTGTATCCATCGGTATTACCAAAATTTTAAAATATAGAAATTTGGATGAGCTTATGTATCTTTTAATGTCCAAAAATGGTGTTTTCAGATGTGTTTTATATTTTAAGGGAAGTCTCAAGGGATCAAGCAAGCACCAGAGGTGGAAGAGCTGTGTCATGCTGGTGAAAAAAATTTCAAAAGGACATCAACATCCTCAATATGATTCACAAAATTGTTTTATTTATTGGGGTAGTCTAGGGAAATCTCAATATGAAAAAAGGGTGGCCTTGGGTAAATCCCAAGGAATTCATGATGTAATCCATTAAGTCATTCTTGGAAACATGTTTCCTTGAACCATTTTTGAATTTTTTTTCCTGAAATATTCAGGATGTGAAATAAATTTTCAATTAATGAATTTCCCATGGATATATTTATAGAGGTTTTATGTGACAATATATTTCCATTAAATTCATAAATCTATTTCCCTATAATTATATAGGAAATAAGTTCTATGAATGGATGTATTGTTTACAAGAAACCCTATGATCTCATCCCTCAATCAATTTAAGCGTCATCAATTGCAATGGACTCTTATATGAGAGTTTTTACTTCTGTTATCCTGAGGTTTTCTTTATTATCTTATATTTTTATTTCATTATATTGATAATATATTGACTCATATTAGGAAAATATAATTGTGAATCCACAATATCTCAAAAGAATCATATGATGATGATGAGGATATTAATCAACATGGAAAAGGTATATCTGATTTTATAGGATGTGTTTTGTTGAAGGTGTATTTGTTGATGGTAC
Source organism: Viscum album (assembly GCA_963277665.1). Lineage (NCBI taxonomy): Eukaryota > Viridiplantae > Streptophyta > Magnoliopsida > Santalales > Viscaceae > Viscum > Viscum album. The sequence continues at coordinate 196,437,130 of OY728133.1, read as the reverse complement.
ATAATTTATTTTATCTATAAAATGAATCCAATTTAATTTTATTAAATGGTTTTATTTTATATTATTGTGTGATAGATATTTTACTCATATTATTGTCAGATGATTGAATCTTACATTCCATGGATGGTTGGTTAAGGATCAGGCTAGGTAGTGACATCTTGTAAGTCTTTAGCGTGATTATCATTCAAAATTTTTTGTGAGGTTCCTCATTATAATTTAATTAATTATAACTTAGTTATAATTAATTAATTGGACTTTTTTGATAGGATATAATAACTCATGGAATTTACGTAAGGATGAATAGTCTTAGGAAACTCAGACATGGTCAATCAACCATGATTAGCTTGGGGTAATCTTCATTTTTGGTTGGTGGTCTATAATAACCCCATATTGTGTGTTTTTAAAGTATTATCAATAAGTTTGATCATGATAAAAAAACCATGCATGAAGCCAAACTAAATTATAAATTTACTACTTAAATAAGAATTTATATTCTTAAAATTCAAATGGATCCCATCAAGTACTTGTCATTGAGACTAGACTTGTTACCTACCCAGAGGTGTTCCAACCCTTGAGCATGTAATTAAATAGAAACCTTCATAATGTGAATAGAAATAACATTTTTTAATGATAATGGAAAACTCAATGTAAATGACTATGTATCCTATTAATTTGGTAAATGGATGAATTTACCATAATAGACTATATGTGTCTATTTACATTATTCTTACCACTCATGATTAATCATAATGTCGAAGAATACAATAGTTAAAAGTTGTTTCTAGTTACTTGATGAATATCATCATTGATTATTCTGAACATAGGATAATACTCTTATTGTCTAAGATGTCTGGTTACTCAATACATACCATATTTGATTTGTCTTGACACAATAGAATCTACTAGTTGGATGAGAGGTCTTGTTACATGATACATACCTTTGGTGATTCATCCTAGGAAAGAGATACCAAATTAAAATAAAGGAAATTATAATTGGTTTTAGGTTAAATTTAAAAATTTATCCTAAAAAAGATAATATATACATGGTGGATGCATGTGTTCTTAGATTTCTTGTTCTTGATATTTCTGACAAAATGCTTGTGGGATTGATCAAATTATTTGTGGGGTGTGGGACCAATGATTCTTACCAATGTTGGAGTATCAAACACCTTATATGAGATAAGATCATAACCTTGTTATGTGAACATGGTATGAAATACGAGAATATATCATGAGAATCCTTGTGGAGCCCGATATGAGATTGTTACCTACCGCTTGGAAACATGTTCCATTGGAAGATGTAAGATACTCTAGTATGTGATTTTTTATGGATCCTACTATGTTAATTTATAAAAGGTACTATAGATTCATCCTAGAAGATGAGAATTGGCTAGCGGTTTAGGTGATCTATGAATATTTCAAGTTACCCACCACATGAAATAGACATTCAGTATGGGGCTAAAGTAGTTTTTGATGACCTAGTGTGTCAAGACGGAGACAAATGGATGGTAGGGTATTTTGATGTTATGTATTAATTAATGAATTAATTTTCATTTATATCATATTTTTGAATTGAATTTTCACATATTTGGAAAATATTATTGAGAAACAAATTGTGGTGGCCTATATTGTTTTATAATCAATACCTTATTAGGATACTAACACACTTGGATACCAGAGTGAACATTTTATTGGTGGTAGGAATAGGATATGATGAGACCCAAGATAACATGGTTGAGAAAGGCAGATCAAATTATATCAGTATATTAGATTATATCTTTCTCAAATACGATATAGATCCCTATTTTTTATTTTATTTTATTATGGTCTGTATTTATAACTAGCCCATTAGTCAGTATTTGTTGTATTTCATTACAATTTAGGCCTTTACTACATTTCTCCTTTTAATATTTGATATCTAATCATTCTACACACTCGGATTATTTATTTTCATGTATGATGATTATTTATTTATTCATTGTTGTAAACTCTAACATAGTGGTACAGTTTCTCCACTACACCATCTTACATTCATGCTTCTAGTCGGTAGACTATGGAATATAGGGAGTAATGATGTATTTCATATAGTAAACTGGTCTAAACCATTTTTATATAGTGATACGGGGATATAATTTATAAGGATTCAATTGGATACTGGAATGAAACATGCTCTTCCTTTATAACCTCTCGTTTAGTTGAATCTGTGAAAATATACCCATTTGAATCCTTTCATAACTGCCCATATTGAGACCCTCCAGGGTTTTTTTGACTAAGGTCAACTATAACCGAATTAGATTATCTTAGAGCACATGTGATGAATTTATCAAATCACTGAATGTATTCATCCCATTGTAGCTACCTATATTTTAGTTCTATATGGGAAAAAATTTAACTGAATTTATTATGATGAAAAAAGAGTATGAAGCTCTATTTGGAGAGATAATAAAATTTTCACAATAGATAACACATCTTGTTTTAAAGATGAAGGTCATATATTTGGTAGTTATTTTTGTGTGGTTGGAGATTGATAGAGAAATACGACACCATGCAGTCACATTACATGAGAAAACATCCTATACTGACAGCTAATGCGTCATTGTAAACAACATAACCCTGACTATACTCCGGAAAAATCATAATTAAAGCAGATGTTAACCACTTTTTTAACCCATCAAATTATGTCTGATATTTTGGGATACACATGAAGATCACCCCTTTTTAGGTGATAAATTTCATGGGAGATGAAAGAGGGGAGGATTCCTTCATGAACCAAATGTAATCTTCTATCAACCATGTGATTCTTCTAACCAAAACAAAATGCATGGGCTACATCCAATGGTTTATTACTTGGATCTTATCAAGAAGAATGAAGATATCCTGTTCCAAGTGAGGATGCCTAATAAACATGATCTCTTTGATTCAAAAAAAAAGAAATTGGATATTATTAAAAATCAGAAGGGATTGACAAAGGTTCCTATAACAGTTACATGATATCTTTCATGCTCCTCTATCAACATAAAATAAACCAAGATTCTAGTCACAAATACCTCAATAATGTAATAATTGGGAAAATAAAATATCTTATTAATATTTTCTATGAAAATATCATGAGAATTGGTCAATTTTAATGGAATATTATAAATACATGATGTTTCCTCGCCTACTTTAAAAATAATCCTTATGTTTTTTCCTTAGACTGAATTGGTGATAGATGGAATAAAATTTAATCATAGAAAAACCAACTTGATTAAATTAACAATGTTGTGAGATAATTAATATGAGACAAGGGGAATTTATTCTTGATAGTCACCCAGTTGAATATATTCTACCTAATTCAAAAGAAAATATTCACACTCTCTTTTTTTCAAAACATAATTTTGGTATCCAATGGAGATATGCTGATGAAAATTAATCATTTAGCTTATAATTCATCTGGCAGAATTTTTAACATCTTTACCGCTAAAAACGTTATATGATATGAAGGAAGTTATATGATATGTTTCCCCATGACTATATTGAAAAAAATACACAACCCTATATAGGTGTAATAATTTTATATAATTTGGAAACATCAAATAAAATTCCCCAACCATGAGATATTAATCATTCCTTGAACATCCTTTATCCTCTTAAAAAAAAGTGTACAGACATGACAAATAAAATTTCACAATTCAAGAAGAGGATGTCTCATTTGAATAGACTCGTGGTTCCATTCTCTATGGAATACTCAATTTCTCCCATCATATGTTGTGAAAGTCACTATATTATGGTAATAATGGATAAGATAATTATAGTCTCTCATCGAGTCTATCACAATAATTACATAAAATAGGTAAATCTCAAGGGTATGAATATACCACAATAGAATGAAATCTGATAAGGATATTACATATGAAAGTAATTGAAAACTTTTACCGCACTTATTCTTATTAATTGTCATGATTTCCATAAAATATATAATAATACTAGAATGGATATTAAAAAATGACCCAACATGAGTATAAATAAATGAACGAGTGAAATAGGTATCATATATAGTAGTATCCATAATCAAAGAAACTAGAACAATACCTCTCACCATCACATACCCAACCATATATATCAACAAGTGTCTAATCCGTTATATGAAATTACGTAAATTTTGAATGAAACTGAGAGTTTTAAATGTATAAAGATTATCCCAAATCTAAATATACCCATATATAGATCTTGGCATACCCATTTATCAATAAATATATGGTCCTTTTTCCTAGGAGGCATTCGATTATGACTCAAATCCCATGGGAGAGGTATAGAATACACCAATCAGGGAAGGAATAGTGGACTGTCAAAACATATAGATATATCACTGAACTCCATAATAAGAAGAAACCCTTGGATCCAAAGAACCTGAAGGTCACACATGACCAATCCTTCCACACTATTTCAAATATAGGATCTATTATCTATAACTTTTTATGAGTAGGGGTCGAGGTGAATACCTAAAATAGCAGCGACTGCCCTTCCGATACACTTCACAGTAACGATTCTTATTATTATTTGAGTAATTTTCCCCATATTAAATAGGAATTCGACAAACACCAATTATCCCACACATTCTTTCATAATCTATTTTAAAAATTAATTCTCAGTTGAAAACCATTTCTTAGGTATTGAGTTTTAAAAATAATGGATGAGAATTTATAATAGGATAGAGATCCACCATATAATGTTGTGATTCATCTTCTTATTGAAAATAATATTAGGTAAAAGAGAACTAGCTTATAAAACTATTTTTAATATAATATGATTCATTGAGTTACACATTATAGGCCCAAAAATTCCCAACAATAAAAAATTTCAAGGTGTCAGGGTAAAATTATTAAGTGAAGAACACTTAGAAATCCCTTTTCTATAGATTATAATACTACGTTTCCAAAATAACTATCTCCGAAAACCATTTAAATTATCCATAAAGAATATAAGAAGAACATTTCACCTTGAAAGATTAAGGAGTTACATGAAATCTAAAGACATTCATGGTATTATATAACTAATAATAAACTTATTATAGATCATTTCTTCCAAAAAAGAGGAATCTTATTCTTGAGAAATTCATGGTCTTGGTATTTCTCTATAGCTATGTCAACATCCATGGCCTGAGCCTATAACACCATAAAATATAAAGTTATATTTTTTTGTATATTTGATGAAAAAATGTTTACTGTTCAATTGATTTTATATGTGTTAGATGTATTTGAAAATGAGGGATCAAAATTTTAATGATGTCTGGGAACTAAATATTATATTTAGAGCGGCAGATGTGCCACCGAGTCACCGATGGTGGTCATAGAATCCCAAGAACCCCCATGGGTGACACCATCTATATGATTCAATACCATAAACCATATATTGGAAGAGTTATTATACCCATTCTTAGCCTAGAGAAACCATCCAGCTGGGTTCAATCCATGAGCTATATGGTGGGACTAATCTAGTTTTTTAATCAGGGTAACCACATATTTGAACTATACATCCTTTATTTTATATCTCTCTTTCATGGATTAACTCTTATTTGACAAAAATAATCATAGTTATCCACTAAAGTGGATTTATCTGTTTTATTCACATATCCATATTGTATAAATATATGATCGATCTAGTGACTCCCATTTGGTATATTTAGGTGGTTCTTAGAAAAATATCCTCTTTGTTTAGGTTCATATCATATAAATAGGATATTATGATCAGATCTATGTATTCATATAGGATCTAATGATTAATTATTAAAATAACAATGGATCAGATCTTAGAAATATTGTGTATTCATGTCTATATCTTGATCAGATATAGATCTATAAGTTATTGTGGTTCTCTTTGGGTAAGTCTAACTTGATTCTATCAAATTGAATATTATTATTTTTTAATATTGGTTATAGAATAAATGATCAGATGAATTAATATTTGGTTATATGGAATTTATTTCATGGGATTCATATAATAGGAGATCATTTTTATTTGAAATAAATACTATTGAGGTCAAAATTCATTACTATTTAGGGCCTTTGTTTGATATTTTATGGAGTAATGTATGTGTGGGTGTGTGTATAGCTTAGGAGAGCCTTTATTGATATGAATTTAATATGGGGTTGTGTTTGGACCATGATTCATTACATTATTTTTCATTTTTATTACATTATATGTTATGAATTGTGTGTGGATACATGCATGGTTTATCTATAACCTATTTCAAGGTACCTTGTTGATGATGCTTGACTAGTTGGGCCTTTAGATGGGGATTATCATCATTATTTTTAGATGGTTCAGATTTCATCTTCAAAGATGACATGTAGTAATGTGGCATTCCCTATAACTAGATATTGGTCTATCATATGTTTACATGAATTTCCCTAGAGACATATAGTAGTTCTTCATGTAATAATGTGGCCTTCCCAAGAGGAAATATTAGGGTTGACATATGGGGACCATGCAATTCCCATAAGGGTGGGAATTAAACTATTCCTTAAATATTGAATGTGGATACACGAGATATAGATAAATCAACTGATCCAATGTTTAAATCATATGTCAAGATCTATGTCATTCAATGATCACTAATAATATTTCTTCCTTTTTGGTTTCAAAAAAGGTAGATATTGGGTTTATGGAATCTTTGTTAGAGCTTGATGTCTCAACAAATTAGTGTTTATCTATAAATTTAATTTATTTAAATGGAAGAAACATATATATTTCCATAAATATAAATGGGACACACTTTTGGTGTCTTACTGGGTTTATAATCACTCTCTTTATGACCATTTATGTGTGCATGAGAGCTTTATAGTCGGGGATCTTGTGATGGGAATGTGTCATTTGTTGACTAGATGAGAAGTTGTAGCTTGCAAAATGGGGACAATGAAAGGATGTACACTATATTTTTGTATATTTAATTTTCTTCATACCATAAATTTAAATACCATATTGGGAACCCCATGGTATATCTTACATGAACCATATTCCATTTTCTACTTTATTATGTTACTGTTTTAGTTTCCACTCTGTAGTTATGTTATTTTTAAATTTGTTTTAATATCTTTATGATGAATTGATATTATTAATAATGGAGTAAAATCCACACAACACCAATCCATCCATCTTCACTTGTCCAAAACCATTTACATATTGGGAGGAACACATGAGATGATGTGACACTCCCACATGGACACTGTAATTCAAGTTATGGTGTAATAGATAAGATCATGAAACCAACTCCTTTTCAATATCATCAATATAATTAACCACTACAATAATAAAATCATGATCAAACAATGGATTTTTTTGAAATAATATATCCACATTTTTTTGAAAGTGTTCACGAGTCGCTTTCTGGGGGCATGATTCTACATGACATCATCCAAAGACGGAAACCATCAAAACTAGTAATAATTCATAAAAAACAAGTATAAATCATCCTTTAAATAGAAATATATTGATCAAATATATATATATGTAGATCAAAAATAAAGTAAATGAAAACACACATAGCCTTCTATAAATCTTGGCAAGCATGAACAATACATAACCCATGCAACGTGTCCAACAAGGAAGGGTAAAAAATATATAATCGTTACCAAATTTCACAACAAGACTTACTAACTCCGGGGAGTTTACTAAGAGTCTTTCCCATACAATCCTTAACACTTGTAACTTATTCCTCAACAATCCTTTGTCAAGTCTGTCTAGACATCCCAAATAACATAGAGACTTAACTGATGGCTATGAAACCATACATTCATGAACCAGCCTTGGACACGCCTTCTATCGAACATTGAATCCAGCCTCTGGAATGGAAACAAGGGCATTTGAAATCTCGAAAAGCTACAAAACAGTGTATAAAAATTTTGAACAGACCTTGGGAATGATTTTTCAAATAATTAAATATAAATATATAATCAATATGATAAATAAGGTCCTTAAAAATCATAAACAAAATAATCATAAAACATTATATAAAAGATAATAAATATCCATATAAAAAATAAATTGAATAAAGATCCATATATATATATATATAAATGCATAATGGGGAACTTTTATCGATACTCTAAATGAAAAAATAAATAAATATACTCATCTCCAGATGACATGAGGGGATACATGCCACCATTTCACCACCATTACCCAAATAATATAATCTAATGTGAGTACCTACCTCTCCAAAGGGAGGCCTAGATTTGATCTACATGTATTAGTACATGGTCTGTATATACCCATTGGTTATGTGTTTGGTATGAGAACTAAATACCATTATGTTATCACAAACCATTTCAGGAATAACAATTTCTAGTTAAATAATAAAACTAAATCTGAAAATTGATTAAAAGAAAATATGTTTTTGAAATTTTATATAAAAAATGAATAATAAAAATGGTAATTTAAAAGAACAAAACATAGTGATACCCTATGGGAAATAAGGTTGTGAATCATTCAATAATCCTCAAACCCATATTGATCAATCAATTCAAAATAATTCTTATACACAATTCATTTGATAGGACCATGCAAAATTCCAATTGGTAACCATATCTATGAGATAATTATTTAGTTATTCTTATATCGTATTCTATGTGAGAGGTAGGGAAGATATATTTACAGTAGTAATTTTCATAGTCATCCCCACTAGGTAACTAGGATCCCCATGATATATCATATTTTAATCAATTCTATTTCTTCTTACATGGTATCACATGAAAAAATCAGGCCACTTTCTAGTCTATTTCTACCCAAATAAAAAAGGAACACATTTTGGAATTAAACAGAAACCACACCAATACCTTTGAAAATATTCATTTATTAATTTTAAAAATATTAACATAATTTATAAATTTATATAAGAATATTAGTTCCACATGTAAAGATTTATTATTAATCAAACTACATTTAACCACTTCAAAGCATTGGAAACTAGTTGGAAACCACTAAAAATGACTATGGATACCTTTGGGGAGAAAAATGAGACCCTAATACTTAGAAATCACAACATTAATTTTATGTTACACAAACTATATGTTGTCAACACCTTGTAAATCAAATTATCTAAGAGATAAAAGAATGAAACCCCAAGGTAAGAGAACTGGATAATATTAAATCGAGGTCTAAAGTAATTAAAATCATAAATATCAATAAAATGGAAACCAATGTGAAATTTTTGAAGTGGAGATCCTAAACCTAGGACCCGATATAATGGTTGAGACATGAAATAAAGGTTATAATGGATAAATATTGGGATATGGAAAAATGAAAAAATATATTTTTTTAATATGATAACCAGGACTGTTTGATCTTTGCGGACCACATCCTGGTTCCTGTTTTAGTGGGTCAGAAAAAATTGTGGATAAGCATGAACCATATATTATTGAAACTTGGATATTTAATATATTAATCCCTTATACATTCCATTTGGATCTCTATGACATAGGGATCACACACATAAAGTAATTCTCTACACTAGAATGTTTTCTACAGTTGGTAAAAAAATAAAAGATCTTGGGGGATATGGTGTGGGGAAGGTTGTTTTGGACCCAATTTATATTGATACCCCTTTTTATCTATTATTCAAAAACAATATGTCCCAAAACAAAATGAAAATTATAAAAAATAATATGTAAAGGAAAAAATGCATTAAATTGAAACTGTGGGTGTAAAAATACTCCCAAGTAAATCTTATAGAAATGTAAAAAAATAACTGTTATAAATGACCCTAAATATCTTGGTACCTTGATGCCTAGGAAGATTCTAACATATCCCAAATGGAATTATTAATCCCCATAGGTTGATGAATACATCTTGATATCAAAAAAGATAAAATTGGGAATGGGTTTTCCACGTAAAAAGTGGAATAAATAGTTAAAATTTAGTGTTATCAAAATAAAACTCTATAGAGAGAACTATACTATAATTAAAATAGTTAAAAAAACCCAATGTACAACCATAATGTTCTAGAAAACTAGATAAAAAACCGAGGTCGTAACAAGACACAACAACTCTCAAAGACCCGAGAATCAACAAAATTACCCACACCATATTTTATTTTTTCTTGCTCAAACCCAAAAATAAGAAATCTAAAAATTCCTAAAGGAACATATAGGGTTGAGATAATAGAATATTAGATTCTCACTAACGATTCCATAATAGGATGAAAAATTAATTAACCAAATAATGCATTCAATATTAAATAAATTGGCATGGTTTCATAAAATCATATTTTAAATACATCCTACATTAAATTTAAATTGATAGAAAATACTTCTAAATAATGGATTAATAAACAGTTTATATAAAATAGTTTATATAAACTCAAAATGCATGTATAAAATAGTTTAAAAATAGTGGAATATATATATTAAATAACCAATAAAGGAGAAACATGGTCATTTTAAAAGAGGTATGATAGTTCTAGGTTATGGGATACTCATACACTCATATTATGACAATATCAATGTTCACACTCGTTTTCATGACACTAGAAAATGAAGATAGACCAATATTCCACTAGGGATACGATATGACAATAAGTTTATATTAGAGTTGTAAAAAAATAATCCATTTCTAGGGAATTCCAATCATAGAATGTTTGTCCCTAATAAATCGCTAAATACATAGGAATTAATGTTCTAAAACAATAATCAATAATTTTCTATTTTAATATTGTTTAAAATTCAATTAACTCATTTACCACTCCAATATAACAATTATCATTTAAAAAAAATAGGTTTTTAATTAATTCATTCTGTTTTTCCATTATAGAAACAATGAGTTCATATAAATACAAATTGAATCGTTTTTATAAAATAAACAAATGAAATCAATTTCAAAAGTTAATTTCATAGTATAATTCCACAATTTTAATTTTATCAATTTTCCACCAAATTCCACACACCCCAATTCACCAGGAATAATGGTTTTCCCTAATTTCATGCCAAACAAAATCCAAATAACAATTTAAATAAAATTCAGTTTTCACAATACAATTGAAACTAATTAAATTTGAATCAAACAATTTAGGAATAAATCAATTGTCCAATCATAAACCGAGCCACCTATATTGGGATCACTGGATCACAAATCACAACTCTCATAAATAGAAACTCAATTGAAGAACGTCACAAAAGGGGATAATAGAATATATTTGTTATTAAATATCTAAAATATATATATTAGATCCTCTATTATCAATGAGATCTATCAAACCCTATGCGAGATAGAAAATGGGAGAAGAACTCTTATCCAAAAGAGATAAAACGATGCTCACCATGGTTTTATTCTCTTCAGAGGGGGTTTGGAGGAGAAAAAATGGGTTATTGATAGATCCAATTATATAGAAGGTTATAAAATCCCTAATTATCGATGACAAGGGGTATAAATAGTTTTTCGGTAAATTCAAATATTGATTTTCAGAATAAACACAAGATGCACACAATGTATTCTGGGGGCATAGTTTTTTAATCCATGCACCCTAATTGTGTGCCCATATAAAAGGGTGCACTATTTATAATAGTTGGGCAAATGGTTTTTTAATCTTTTCACAAACTGGGAAAACCCTCATTTCCTATTTTTTTCATGGTTTTGACTAATAGGGTATACAATCCAAGAAAACCAGGCGCCAAACTTGTATAACCCAAGATCCTTCGAAAAATTTCAACATTTTACCCAAAGAATCCTTAAATTTTACTAAACCAATTCATGGTTAAAATAGGTGTTAAGGGGTACCAAAAAATAGTAACATGTTGTTACAACCTCCCCACTATAGAAATATTATATCCCCAGAAATCCTATTAAGAAGGTTCCATGTCAAAAAGATGAGGACATTACTATCTCATTAGTACCAATATCATTAATGTCTAATAAGAATCAGAATCATGCTTACATAGCACTAAAACTAATAGTATATTACTCAAATTAAGTACTTTTTTCAGAATCAACTCTCTTGACTGGATCCTCAATCATGGATAAATCATTCTCCATTGCAAGATCACTCCATATCAGAACATGAGGTGGATCAAAAATATACATTCGAATCCGTGATATATGGAACATGTTATATGTCAATATAAACTTTGGAGGAAGTGATAAATGGTAATAAAATTTCCACACCTACTCAACAACCTCAAAAGTTCCCAAATAACAAGGATCAATATTCCCTTGCCTTCCAAGATATCGATGCCCCAACCATGGTGAAACAATAAAGAACACCTTATCACAAACTAAAAACTCTTACATTTTGCAATGATAATCAAATAAATATTTATACCAACTCTGTTCCATAAATAGTATCTAACAAATCAAATGAATCACCATTGTAATATCTTGAAACAATATCAATCTTACCAAGGAACTTTCACTAATCTCCAACAAACACAATGAAGATTTATAAGGCCAACGACACAAGGCTTCTAATGGAGCCATCCTTATCACATACTGGTAACTATTTTTATAAGAAAACTCAACCATACCCAAATGGTCATTATGTTCTCCACCAAATTAAAGGATATAGGTTTTAATAATATACATAAGAAAATTTATTTCTCTATATTTTTAGGCATCCAACTCTAGATGGTATACCATACTGAAAAGAATCTGAGTTCCTAGTACTTGATAAAGGCCTCTCCAAAATTTAGAAGTAAACCAGGGATCCCTATTAGTGACCATAGCATATGGAAATCCATGTAATTCAATAATATCCTATACATAAAGATATCCGAACTCCAAATCTATTTTTTAATCATGAATATGAATAAATTGAGTAGATTTGGTTAACATATCAATAAAAACCGATATTGTATTCCTCTTTCAATGTGTATGTAGTTTACTAACAAAAAATTACATAGGGATCACATCACACTTCCATGTATAAAAATGAGAGACCGAATTAGCAATACAACATCATACATGGACACCAGAATTGACACAATATTTTATAGAACTTCTTCATGGTTCATGGGTTCACTACGCACATAGAATTAATCAAATAGACATCACATATTTACTAGTTAATAATAGTTCCACAAAATGATTATGATAACATAGAACCCCCCTAGGGAGAACAACAACTTAAAAACCTTTTACCCCCATAATGAGAGTATATAATGCAATAAAACACATCATCAATATGTTGTTTCTGAAGAATCAACTAAAGAAAAGAATATGTTAACTAAAGATAATCCAAGGAGACCTCAACCTATGATTCATGGACTAAAATATGATACTACAAAAAACTTTCATCAAGTTACACTATAATGATGTCACCTTCATGACCTGGGTTGGAAGTTTCCTCCTCAAATCATCTACAATGGAATCCCCTTTACCCATGGTATATGCACTTCCAAAAAAAAGGATTTTAGGTAATCCAACTAAAACCTTTTTTAAAGGGTCAAATTATTTTGAGATAATATATACCTCAATCTCTTGTGGATGGAATACATGGTAAAACGTTATATGAAAAGTTAATGCTACCAACTATGATGTGCATGCATCAGTGATGAAATTTCATGGTCAAGGGTTAGTTAATTCTTCTCATGTAGTCTAATATTCCAAGATCTATATATGATAACATGATCACCCTATAAAACAAAACATCCCAAAATCAAACCTGATGCATCAAAAAAGACCCCAATAGCCTTGATCAACCACTAGAAGAGTCAACCCCTGTGTATTAGTCAATAGAAATTTTAGGTCAATAAAAGAACACTTGAATTTATCATTATAAACAATAATTTATTACCTTCTATGATAGGGATGTCATAATAAAATCTCACAATGAGAAGTACTTTAGAAACTGGAAATAATATCTAAAAATCCCTATAATATATGAATCTCGAAAGCATATCATGGTTTCTCCCAAGTCATAATTGATTTTAGTATTTATGGATCAAGAAATCCCATGTTATTCCCCCCATGTGTCCCAAGAAACTCAATTCCCAAATATATAAATCACATTTTTATATCATGGAATAAATTCAGTGATTTATCAATAATTCTAGAACTACTCTCAGATAACTTAAATAATCCACCTTTGATGTAGAGTAAACCTAGATTTCATCCACAAATACCACAAAAAAAGTATCAAGATAATCATTGAAGATCTTATTCTTTAAATATATAAATATTGTAGAAGAATTTTTTATACCAAATGGATATAAAACATTCTCATAATTATCATATTTACCTCGAAAGTCAGTTATCTAAATGTCAGATTCATTTATCCTCAACAAATGGTAACCAGATCGAAGATCAGTCATTAAGAACCACTTTAACCCTTTCATCTGGTCAAACATATCATTAAACCAAGGAAATGGATAATTTTAATTTAAAATAACTCGATTGAGTTTTCAGAAATCAACACAATGCATAAATGAACCATCAGCATTCCTTAAAAACAGAATAGGTACCACCAATGTGACACACTTAGGAATATAAAGCCTTTCTCTATAAGAACATATGATCAAGTATTAAAATCATTTATTTCTACTAGATCCATGTTGTATGAAGGAATAATTACTGGTTGAGTACTATAGACTAAGTAAATATGGAACTCAACATCCATTACTGGTGGAAGTCCTAAGAATTCATGGGGAATTGTTTTTGGAAACATGATGATAATTGGAGGAAGATCACCACTCAAATATTCTCATTACAAAAAAAATCCTGGTATTACATTCCCTAAAAATGTATATAAATATCCTACTCTTCTTCATCCTGGGTCCAATTCTCCCTGAATGATACAAGACACCTCATCATGTATGGTAAAGGAAACTTGTCTAATATAACAATCAATACATGATTTAATAGAAATGAGTCAATCCATATTGAATATGATGATAAGAGGTTTTATATCAAGAACCAGAAAATCCCAATGAAGTTGAATCTATAATAAGGAGAACACAGAAGAAGGGAAATGAAGACTCTTATCCCTCCTCATTTTGAGGGGTGTATTAATATCCACAACAAAAGTTAAAATATTTGTAGGAATATTATGCATATTCAAAATAAATGTTGAAATAAATGAATGAGATGCACCAATATCAAATAAACCAGTCAATAATGACAAAGATATAGTGATGGTACCTGTAATAGTTAGTAGACCCATATCTTCTTCAATTGGATACTCTTTTACTACATGAAGATTATTTGTTCTAGATGTCTAAGTATAGAACTCCTTAGTTTGTGATGTATATGATTGTACCACAGTACATTTCGGAATTGATGATACCATTCCACTAGGATGATTATAATGGACATGGAATAACATCTTTAAGTGACCTTAGTGTCCACAAAAACCACATACCTTGGGTTACTAAGTTCTAACCCATTTTGAGTGCCTAGGTTCTCTACACTGGTAGCAAATAAAAGGAAATATTCTTCCAACTATAAGAATTCTAGAAAAAAACCTGCTATCGAGAACCACTAAAACAGTAATTAAGCTTCTTCTTTACTTTATGGGATGTCACATAATTTCTATTTGGAGAATGAAAAGATCTCCATTAAACCCTAACTTAATAGCGAAGTTCATTTCTACCGTCAACACTATATCCATCACATTAGCATAATAAGTCAACTTCAATAAGAAAACCGGAGAACGAATATCAGACCAAAGACCCATAGGAAACCAGTGATTCCCCATCTTCTCATTCATTAAAATATCACGTGAAAAATACACAAGGTCATCAATGTGATTTTCATATTATATCATTGTCCTGTTAGCCTGTGTGTGTTTGAAAAATATATAGCCTTGTCTAACACCATCAAAAATAGATAGAACAGGTTATTGAAAAGGGAACTAAATTGATTCTACTCTATTCCTTATTAATTCATTTCCATCATCATCATGTTTCACTGTCTTCTACCTGATCCCTTTATCTTGAAAGTGGAACATTTCACCTTTGTTTCAACATCCATCTCCAAGAACTCACGAAAACCAACATAGGAAATTGATCCCATTAGATAGGTAAAAGTGAATTGGATTTAAACCTATCCAAATAATATGTTGAAAAAAACTTGAACTAATTCCCAATATAACATACCCAGACCGTCCTTGGTGGCTTAAGGCTCATTACAGTAAGAATGGACCAGAAACTCAATCATAACAACATACTATGTTCCAATAATATCACTCAAAAACATACCAAAATCATGGAAATATGATCAGTATACACCATTGATACAACTTTTTGAAGAGCCAACCAGAACACACAAGTACCCTAATGCCCAAGCGGGTCCTGGCATAGAATTAAGAGAATTCCCTATCCCTATGGGTCGACGACGAAAACTTGGAATCATAAAAGATAAAATTGGGAATGTTTTTTCCTCATAAAGAGTGGAATAAAAAATTACATGTGAGTATTTTCAAAAGAAAACTTCACAAGTAGAACTATACTAGAATTCAAAGTAATAAAAAACCCAAAAGTATAAAAAAAAGTACTAGAAAAAAATAAAACCAAGTCAAAAAAATATAGAACAACTATCAAAGACCTAAAGGTCAATAGAAACTACCACCTTCAAGTTAGTTTTTCCCTTTCCCCAAACATGGTAGGATGAAATCTATAAATGCCTAAAGGCACTAATAGGGTGTTAGTTAATAGCCTAGAAGGGTCTCACTAAGGATTCTGTAATAAAATGCTAAATTAATTAACCAAATAAAGATTTCATTTAAAAAACTAGTATGTTAGTAAAAAATGATATTTAAAAAAATTAATTATTTATATATAAATTGATGTCACCTATATATTATCATTGGATCAATAAAAATTTTCTATAGAAAAATATATATAAATTCACAAGGCATGAGTAAAACAGTTTAAAAATAATTGAATATATATTAAATAATCATCTAAGAGAAAAATGGTTATATTATAAAATGTATGATAGTTATAGGTTATAGGATCCTCACACAGTCACATAATTACAAAGACAATGTGCACACAAATATCTCTAACATTGACCAAAGAAGACTAACCAACATCCCACTAGGGATAAGAACCGCCAATATGTTTTTGTTGGAATTTTAAAGAATTAATCCATTACTATGGTATTCCCATGCCAATGTGTTTATCACCAATAAATCACTAACTACACAGGATTTCATGTTCTTAAAAAATAATCAATAATGAGAAATTTATTTCAAAACTGTTTAAAATAAAATTAACCCATTTCCATTTTCAATATTTTAATTTCTATATGAATATATAAATGTGTTATTAATAAATTCATGCCTTTTTCTAGGATAAAACTAATGGGATATTATCGAAACAATATATTCCATTTTTCTCAAATTATTTTTTTAAATAAATTTCTATATCAGTTTAAATATTTAATTGAACAAATTTAATTTTCACATTTTTCTATAAAATTCTAAAAACACACCCTAATTCACTATAATTTGGGGATTTACCAAATTCTAAGCCAATGAAAATATAAATACCATTTTACATCAAATTATTCTTTCATAATACTATTAAAATAAATTTATTTTAAATCAACAAATTCATGGTTAAATTAATTAGATAGTCATAAATGGAACCTCCAACCTCAGGATCATAGGATCATGAATCACAACGCCCATAATAGGAAAATTCAAGGAAGAATGGAGAAAAAAGAGATCAAAGAATCAATCCTAGATTCAAGTTATAAAAAAATATTTTATATCCACCAACACTACAAAGATATAACAAACCATAAGTAAGAGAGGAGGAGAGAGAGTTAGAGATAGATAGTGAGAGAAGAACTCTTAATAGGAAGAGTTCAAATAACATTCGACACTCTTTGATTTCCTTTAAAAGGGGTTTAGACGATCCAAAAATCAGTTTTGAGAGATCCAATTACCTAAGAGGATGTTTAATACCAATTTAGGTTTATAAAGGGGTTGAAATAGGGGTTCAATAAATATTTAGATAATTTTCAGAATAAGAAAATCCACATGAATGGTTTCATGGAGGGGGCTGCACGGTTTTTTCAAACTGTTCACTCTAACTGTGAACCCCTCTAAAGGATTTCCTAATTTCTACTGGGTAGGTGCATGAATTTTCAAACCAGACACTATCCATGAACCCCTTATTTTTTGGGTTTTCACTAATTTTAGGTGCCGGGTGAACAATTTGTGTAAACCATGCACCAACTATGAACAACCAAAGAGCCTGCCAAATTTTTTAAAATTTTTCCCAATGCACCCATAAACTAGACCCAACCGATGCATGATCAGAAGAGGAGTTTAGGTGTAACTATAAATAGTAAAAGGATATTACAATCAGGATAAATATTGAGTAAATAAACATTGAAAAATAAATTTTATGGATCCCATAATATATTATAACTCATATCACCATTTTCTCACTCTCTAAATCCACATACTATATAATTATAGTAATCTTTAAAATATAAAAAATGACGCACTCTTCATCTAATTTAATAATTGTTAGATTTTCCTTATATCCCAATATTATACATCATGTCATGAACAATATTTTACATATATATACACTACAACCTCTTACCACAACCACAAAAAATATCCACAAACTAAAACCACATAACACAACCTCATAATATAAAACCCCATTTTTAAGTAAAATTTTTTCTTTATTAATAACCATGTGTTGGATTACATTTTTTATTCACAAAATCTAATATATTAAAGAATTTTTTAATTCATTAATGATGAATATTTAAATTTAAAATGTATTTAATTGTAAGACTTCAATATTGAATATTATCAGGAATATTCTAAAAGGGAAAACACCACAACTAAAAAATATGAGAAGAGTTAAATATTCATAATCATTATCACCCATTAGGGTCATATCATTGATGATGAATATATTAAGAATAAATATAACTTTATATATGATAAACATCATGAAAATGAAATAGGGTATTAGATTAATGATTTTAGAGAAATATTTAATCCAATATATAGGAATGGAAAAAAGAAATGTGACCATTATATAGTTGTTGAGAATATATGGTCATGATGAATATATGGTTATTGGGAATTTATGATTTTAACGTATATGCATAATTTTTTAAAATTCCAATTCATTAATTAAATTATATGGTTAAAATAATATTAAATAATTAATGAAAATAATCATAAGAAGTGATAATTTTAATATACCCATCGATATTGGCTGTAAAAATAAATTTTATCACATTGTAGATTTTTATAAAAGGATATATATTTTTATACAATTTATAGAAGAATTAAATATGAAAATCATTTTTCCATGCTAAAAAAGAAGGCACTGTCACCACATTTTTCACTTCAAAATTCCCAATATGGGATTTACCATGTGTAGTTTAGTAGATATTATCTATGTGAGAAGTTCGAGATCTTAGAAATCACTACGAGATCCATTTAAATTGAATCATAACCCATGAATAAAACTATTTAATATCTCTTCTATTGGGTTTATAAAATGTTTATTAACGGGTTTTTAATAAAAATGAAATGATAAAAATCAAAAAATGTGTATTAGATAAATAAATATAGAAAAATGAATTCCTTTAGCTGTAAAACAAGTTCTGCTTTAGATTTTATTTGATATATATTGTTAATTTTTCTATTATTAATTTATATTCATTATAATTAAATAAACATTTTTTTGAAACAACTAAATTAACATTCATATAATAATATTTATTTTTTATGAATAATAATAAATTCACATGATGATAAAGAAAAAATTTATCTAAAAATCATTTTATTATCCCGGGTATTTCATTTACATTTTATGTATAACAAATTTAGACAATTTAATTTATTAAATGTCATTCATTATTTTTTATAATCATGTCAAAATTAGAAAATAGGGTTAATATCATTTTTTTAAAAGAATATGTTATCAAGGTAAAAAATAGTTTTGAAATTAATTGAAAAAATGAGATAGAAGAGTTAAAACAATAATTATAACCATTTAAAATTCCAATAACATATCTCTAATTATGAGGATGTGGGAAGTGATGTCCTATACTCATCCATTTTAACTTCTTTACTACCTTCCTTAAGAAATAAAATTGCTTATAGATTAACGAATATATATTTATAAAAATTACCCTCATACTTTACTATAAATAGACACATCCCCTATACACATCTAAATAAAACACTAATTTAGTTTCCTCTCCAATATGTAATAAAATTATCTTTTTAACAATACAATACCATTTATATTATCTCTTGGCCTTTTTATTAAAATAAAATCAACAAGGCTTCATATAATAAAAATAGGGTTACAAGAGTCAAAAGAAAGGTAATCTATAATTGTCTCTCCGAATAAAAGGAAAAAACTCTCCTGTTATACTTGTGTAATGAGTTCAAATGTCATCCATGCCTCCATTTATTGTGGGAAAATAAACAAGGCGATTGGCTTCACGGTAGACATGCGTGATTATGTAATTTGTTGAGGCAAGAGTATTATGGCATTTTCTCCACTTTGAGGCAAGTTTCCTTGCAAGGTGAATCTGACCCATTTGAACTGCCTGAACAGTGGAGGCTTTGTCACTTTTAGACCAGACATTTCTCCAATTTCAATGATGAGTGACGCCAACTGATTTGATAAAGACCATCATTTCTACCTCTAGAGAAGTGGCATGTCCACATGAATAATGAAATCCTTCTAAGAAATCACTGTTATGATCCCTGAATGAAAATCCTCTACTAGTAGGCCATAGGTTCCCCCTCAAGGAACCATCAATGTTAAATTAAATCCATCTTGGAAATGGTGGTGACCAGATGGATTCAATGATTCTATGGGGTTTGGGATAGTTACCACGTATGTGTAGATTTCTCATAATAGTGATGTCTCGGATCGAGTTATCACAATATTCCTCATGTGTTGTGTTTTCTTGTTGAATCATGAATAGAATGTCATAGAGAGAAGCCCTATAAATGAATTTTCATTCTCATGTAGACACTAGTTTTTTCTTCTCTATGTAATATGGATGAATTCTGCACATGCCACCAGGAAATGGATGTAGACCATACTTGATAGATTTATCTTCAGAATAACATATAGGAAGTTTTATATGCATGAAAATTGCATAGGAAGAAGACTGAATAAATCAAACTCCAAGTTCCAAATAGAATTATTGGTGTTGTTGGACAAGAATAAGTGAATCATATCATCCTGATTCTAATGGAATAGCGCACAATTTGAGCTCATTGAAATTCCAATACATTGAAAATTTATTTCAACTAGAATCATGTTAATATGATGACTTCAACATAGTGTGAATAAATCTAGTTTCAACCATTTCATATTAATATTTCCAAACCATATGTGAATGCCTTAGATGAGGTGATTGTAGAAGCTCCCGGAATCTAGAACACCGTTTGATCTCTATACCTAGATGAACATATCCTACATTCCCATCAAATCATATGAGGTGACTATGGGGGAAATTTAAGAATTTAGAAGATGATGTTGATCAAAATGTTCCTTGATGGTGGAATTATGGCCAGTTTATATGTCTTTTATGTGAACCCTATCTATCAGGGGCACCAGTCCAGTTGTCTTTCTATAATTTTGGAGATGAGTGAGAACAAGCCAACCACTAAGAGTGTAGGTTGATCTTATGGAAAATATTTTTTATGCCTGACCAAATAAAAGATCACCCGAATAAATTATTCTTGAAGATAATGATTCAAAAGCTTAATATTTTTGATTCTAAGACCACCCACACATTTTGTATTGAAACACATTCTCCAAGGAGTAGTAAAAATATTTCTTTCCAGGATTCTACCACTCTAGAAAAAGTTTCTCATAAGATACTTGATGGTTATAATGATATTGGAAGGCCAAGAGTACAACATAAATGAGTAAACAAGTTTTGAAACAATGACATGCTTAACTAAGAAAAGTCTACACACCATTGAAAGAGACTTGCTTTTACAGGAGGATAGGGCTCATCTAACCATACTCACCACCTCAACAAAGTCATATGAATGAGTTTTTCCAAAGAACATAGGGAAAAAAAGATATTTAAGTGGTATAGAACCCTCTTTTATGCCCATGTTATGTATCATTCTGTATTTCCTAAAGGCTGAGAATTTTTTTCCAAAGTAGATGAATGATTTTATCTTGTTAGCCTCTTCTCATGAGACACTTTCATATTGGAGAAGGGTTATAATAATATGTTGTATATTTCTATTGACACCCTAAGTAAATATAATAATATAATCATCAAAAAGGAGGTTAGAGGGTGTATAGATACCTCGATTAGCTTTGATAGTTTTAATCTCTCCCATGTTGGACATATGAAAAACCAATCTGTTGAGATAATTTTCAGAAATTTAAAAGATAATGACAGTGAGGGGATACCCTTGTCTTACTCCTCTTGTGCACTTGAAGTAGACTTCTGAAGATCCATTAACCAGAATGGAAATATGGTCAGTACCGATCATCTTGTTAATTCAATGGATGAATCTCTGGCTAAATCCAAACTCTTAGAGAACACGACCAATAATGCCCAAGTCAATGGTTTCAAAGGCCTTCCCGAAATATAGTTTAAGGGAAATTTTTTCATCCTCTGGTAGTTTTTTGGAGAAGTTTAATTCATTCATAGGTAGCGATAAAGAAATATTGAATCCTTCTTCCTTTAACAAAACCAAAATGATTCCAAGAGATGAAATTCTCAGAAACATGAACAAGCCGGTTAACAGGAATTTGGGTGAGGATCTTGTGTAAATTATTGACAAGATCCACTAGCTGGAATTGTCCAATATCACTATGATTTTCCAACATAGGGATTAATGCAAAAAACTGAGCATTAAATCTTTGGGTACAGGATCCATCAATGAAAAATTTCCAAATAACATTGTAGACATCCTTGTGAATGACATCCCAGAAGGATTGTAAAAAATGATTGGTGAAGCCATCTGGTCCTAGAGAGTTTCCATTTTAAAACCAAAAACAACATCATTGATTTAAATATCTAGAGGAATTGAGGTAATAAAAATATTCTCAAAATCAATGGAAATATTTTTAATAATTCCTTAAATCATCTCCACATTTATTCTAGGCCATTGAACATATTTTTGTAGAATGAGACAATGTTATTTGAGAGGCTTTGTCTATCCTCCATAATTTCCTCCCCATCTGTTAATAAGTATAGTGGCTCGGTAACAATTCTAGCCCATTTAATCTCATTAATGTTTTTTTTGTTTCTGTCCCCATCGGTAAGTCACTTGACTTTTAAAAACTCTTTTTTATGTTATCCCTAAGCATAATGAGATTATTTACCTCAGAGGAGACTTTCATCTCTTATTAAAAATCACCATAGAAATTTTTTGATGTCATGGATTCCTAAATTGGTTCCTTAATGAGATTATTTTTTATGTTATCCCCAAGCATAATGAGATTCTTTACCTCAGAGGAGACTTTCTTCTCTTATTAAAAATCACCAGAGAAATTTCTTGATGTCAGGGATTCCAAAATCCCATGTAGAATTTTATCAAGGGAATTAATTTCTTGATCAAGAAAGGTAAAATTTTTCTTTCTCCACTACATCATTTTGATCTAGATGGCTTTGAGCTTGAGGATACAAGCCAATGGATTTTTATTGTGGTTATCAATGGCCCATGTGTCTTGGACAATTTGAGAGAATTCTAGGAGTGTTGCCTAAAAATTATTAAACCTAAATAGAAAATGATGCTTTTTACAATTAGTCATGAAATGTGCCACAATTGGATGGTCATATGAGTTGTTTCTTGCAAGGGTGACACATGATATGGCTATCCAACTATCCAAGATAATCTTGGATCTTATGTAAAAATCTAAAAAAAATATACTAAAATTTATTAATATATGAAAGTGACAATATAAAAATTTCAAAACATATTCGTACTAATTCATTCATTATAAAATGTTCTTATTTTGGTTGGGTTTACTACCTATACGTACACTACTATGAATTTTCCATCATTATTGATAAATAAATAATAAATATTTTAAATATTTGATATTAATTATAAATTTATATTGTTGTTATAATTCATAATATTTATTATACATAAAATTGTAATAGTTAAAATAATCAATTATTTTTATTAATTCAATATCTTAAAAAGGGAGAGTTTGTATCCCTTCAATATGAACCATCAACGTCACATCCATTAAATAACCATAAAACATATTTACAAAATAAAAAAGAATATATAACAACTCAACGGTAAGTATTGATCATATAATGACATGGAAATGGAGAAATTATTTAAAATACCAATATGAAGAAAACATTTTACAAAAGTAACAACTAAAACATTAAGGATAATTTTAAATATAAATGATTTCTATATTTTTAATAAAATATAAAAATATATCATTAACAAAAATAGATAAAAATTATGTTATAACATATATGAACGAAAAAATAAAATTGATTATAAAAATGATAATGAACATTTGAACTAGAGGTAATCCAAGGTTAGTGTTTTTATTAAATAAATATATATTTATTAAGTCATAAAATTTTTAATGTGACTATAGTCATCTAGGAGTTTTATAAATAATGAAATATATTATATTTCATTACAAATATTTTACACATTCTTATCAAAAAAATTACTATTAATTCCTTATTTAAAGAAAATTAAAATTATAAATTTTTGATCTTCACATTCTACATAGGTTATTTATCCTCCATTTATATATTATTTATTATATAAAATAATTATTTTATATTTTTTTATGTAAAATATCCATTCTATTATATACTATTTATATTTATATTTGAATCTATTAAGAAAGAATTTTATATCCCTTTATCGGTGCCAACTACCTCACAAAATCAATAATTTTTTTAAATGGGATTCCATTTGACATTCATATGTTTTTCATATTCTCTACATGTTTATTTAATGTACCTTTATTTATTTTCAATGTTCCTTTAATAAGAATTTTTTTTATCCAAATTATTTTTTAAAAAATAAGTCATGTTATTATGAAAATGAGTTTGAAAAAAACTTTTAAATTTTTTATAAAAATGTTATTAAATCTTAAAAAATATTGATTTCAATTAAATTTTCCTATATTTATCTAATATTACAATGATATATGGAATTAGAAATGATATTTTACCTTACATATGTTCTTATGATATAATTCATTTTCATGTTTGAAATTTTGGGATCTTTTGACCTAATTCTTGATTGATTCCTATGTGATACAATCTAAAAATATTTTATAAAGAATTTTAGTTGAATGTTTCAATCAATATTTAATTTATTATTGACATATTTCATCATGAATATGAATGGCTCATCATTATGTGACGGGTTTTCCCAAAATTAAATTACCCTCAAATGTATTATCTAAATCTTCATATCTAGAGATATTATTATGGGACATGGGTGGTCAGATCAATTCCATTATGATATGAGACACATGTGGTTATCCATATCCAATATTTTTAGGGTATCAGTGGTTATAAAAGTATACTATGATATTAATTTCTTGTTTGTTAACCTTTACATATGCTATATTTTTATGCTAATTTTATGAAACATCCTAGATATATAATACCTTGGAACATGATTATTTATATATTTTATGATTATTGGTCCATGATACGTGTAATGTTTTAAAGGTGATAATATTATTTTTATATGTTCTCATTCCCTAATATTACAATATCATTCATTATAATCACTTATTACAAATATATGATTTTATTCAATTAAATTGGTATTTCTACTATGTTCATTTTTTCTCATCTCTTTATGACCTAATTATAAACCATTTCTTAGTCATTGATGTTATTTTTCCATTAAAGGAAATTTGTGATCAAACGTTATTTATTCTTTATAATTTCCCATTAAATTATATTCATGAGTATTCCTTGGAGAAAATAACTCGTGACTAATTTTGTGGGTGATGTTGCAGAATTATTTTGTAAAACAATTATTATAAAGAAAATATTTAATGGATGTAAACCTATAGATTTTTTATTGTATTTATTTCAGTATACATAATATTTAATTATGTAAAATGATATAAAAATATCTCTGTCTCATTCTATGGTCATCGCAACTGGTGTCAGAAAAAATATTTTTTAGGGATTAATTTAAAGAGTATTACTAGACTATGGGTTTTGAATCCAAGGTCCAAACAATATATCATAGTATAAAATGACGGTATCAAAATTTAATACATCATAGATTTTAATTTTCATATTCTTATAACATTTTATTTTTAGTTTCTAAATATATTATTATTTATTAATAATTTTAAACTATTCCGTTACATTTATTTACTCTAAATACTGATAACTGAGTGAACAATTTTGTGATAGATATTTTAGTAATTATCCTAATTGGAAAATAAATGGAATAGTATATGGTTTGAAACCATTCATGACAATGATTTTAAGGATATGAGTATTATAATGATCCATATCAAGAAATAGAAATCTCATTTGGTACCTCATTTAATTTTTCAAACCATCCCACAATCAAATATTAGTTGTTAGGATATGAAAATCTAATTAAAAATGGAAATATCCATATAAAACCAATATAAATTATTTTGATATATAGATCTCATTTTATTTTTTAAATTATCTCATGATAAAATATCAATGAACATATTATTTAGAAATTTATTTTAAAACTAACTCTATAGTAAGGGCATTGATAACTAATAAAGAGGTATATTTTCATAAAATGTTTAGTAGAAAAATAAAAATTGAATATATGTAAATTCTATAATTATATGTTTATGTATTTTCAAATGAGTTTCCAAGACTTCCTTTGTGTAAAAATGTTTAGTTTCAAATTGAACTCAATACTAGTTCTATACATATATAAAATATTCCTTATTAAAATATGTCTTAATAAATTTGAATAATTGAAAAAGAAGATTCAAATTTTTTTTGAAATTTTTTTTAATATGCCCATGTGATTTATGATGGGGTACCCCATTCCACCATGTTATGAATAAGTATAGGCCAACACATCTGTGTACTTATTATCACGAGGTTAAATTTAATTATCAAGAAGATGAATCATTTTAAACATATTGAAGACTTATTTAATGAACTTATAGGGTCTCAATACTTATCAATAGTTTATATTCAGTAATGATATTAACAACGAATGGTGAAGAGGGATGAAATAATTTTATATCCATCAACAAATGATATGAAAACTATGAAATCATATTAATTCCTTTCAATCATAAAAATACCTTGAATATTTATAGATATTGTGTCAAAAGAGAACATAAAATTTAACTAGATAAATATATATTATTTTTTTGTTGACGATGGTCAAAAATAATAAAGTGTAAAAGAAGAACATGATATGTTTTTAAGGATTGTGATGAAATCCATATAAAAGGAGAAACATTATGCCAAATCTAGAAAGTTTGAATTTTATTTTTTAAAAGTATATTTCATAGTTCATGTTAAAAAACAAAGGATATGTATATGTATTCCTCTAAGAAATATATGATTTAATAATAGACTAAGTAAACATTTATAATTGAGACCCATAGTTTTCATGGATTGGATTAATACTATCAATTCATTGCTTGACATTTCTCATGATTAGAAAATAATCTATCCATGTTATCTGAAAAGAGAACGAATTTTATATAGATAGAATAATGAACGGATAGTATAAAATGGTTTTGAAGGAGGTTAGTAACTGTACTAATACTCACAATACGCTTTAGTGGAGAAGTGTTTTGGAAAAAACATTATGCTTCTAGTAGGGGATTGGGTTTTTTTCTTTAAACTAAATTAAAAATTGATATCTTATATCGAATTACACTTACCGAACCATGAGAGAAATTACCCAACACATTATCTAGATTTATCATTAGTAATTATCATATTAATTATTGGGAGGGATAATATTTGTGGTAAAAAGTGTGATATATATTATGATAAAAATATTAAATATATATAAACAATATTAGTAAAATATATATATAATGAGATGGTTAGAGTTCATCATGTGTTACGATTACTCAATAAATTACCATTTAAAGAAGTAAAAAGATGGTTAATGATTTGAAGTGAAGATATAACACTAACATATGTATAATGAGTATTGAAATGGAGTAAATTTTTATGGGAATGAAAAATATTGATAGGTAATCATTATGGAAGGTAATAAATCATATCTTTCCCACATGATTTGCTAAATAGTATACCTTTATAACATTCAAGGATGAAAACAATTCATGATCTTGTTCTCTAAAAAAGGTTCACAATATTCTGTTATTTAACATTGACAAAGATAGATTTATAAGATTTTGGAATTCAAATATGTGTCATATACTTGAAGGAAATAAAGATGGATCTTTTAGATAAATCACAAAAATAATTATTTTCTATTCACCCTTGATGGAAAAATACATATAGTGATCTTAAAGAAAAATTTATAGTAGGATACCATGATGATATTGATTTTAGAATGTATATCATATTTATTGGTCTACCAAAATGTTGAGGATAGAAATTATAATTCTATGAGGATGATAAAATAATTACCCATACCTATATATATATATATATATATATATATGAAAAAACACCAACATGTATTTTTTCAAAGGTTTTCAAAATACCGCAATAGTAAATAATTACATCCAAGTTTTAGAGGATCAACATGTAAATTTGGAGCACTTAATTTTAATTTAAGAGGATTTATTTCCCTATTAAAATAGTCATATATACATTATGTTAATGTTAAAGTTGTATGGTGTACAAATTTCAACCACATTTAATTGAGATCCATGGTATACATAAATTTTTTAAGGAATTTTTCATCCTAGTTTATATATAGGGATGGACATTATTATGGGTTATAATCATAAAAAATGGGTTTATTATAAAAAAGAAAATTCATATATTATAAAATATTATATGAGTATTATCGATGTATTTTAATGAATTTCATTATTAATATATTCTTACGGTAATATTATATTATATTATTTTTGACTCTAGAATTTAAAAGTTACCAGATGATATTTTACAAGGGAGGAGATATATAAATCCAACATGTTATAAGGAATTTAAAAATAGAATGTTTTTGGGACCAGATCATTCTCTTGAAGAGTTATATATTGTTAAAACCATCCAATGATATATCAATGTTGTGAAATGTTTTTATTGTATCCTTGTATATAATCATCAATGAGTACTAGAGTTTGAAGTTGGTGAAAAAGTAATCCTTGGAATATTTCCATGGAATATGGTTCAAATATTTTGGAATAAGGGAATGTTGAGTAGAAGATATTGTTTTTCATTTTATATTACTAATCACATTGGAACTATATCATGTCACTTATCACATACACTATGTAACATAGTAACTCAAAAGATACTCAACCAGTGATCTCAGTTTATTTACCAAAGGAAATCAAGTGTGAATACCCATATGCAAAAGGCTATATACTAGTTTTGGGGGTTTGTGAAGAAAATGGTGGGAAACTATACAATCATTACAAGATTAGAAATATTAGTGTAAATAAAATAAACAGACAAAAATTCAAGTTAAACATCACAACTAAGAAATTAATGATAAATAAATACAAAAAACATATACAATAATTAATGAATGTGTAATACGTACAATATAACAAATGGATGGATTATAATAAAAAAGTATAAACTATATAAAATAAAACTAAGGCTATAATATTATCCCCGACTGGTCCCAATTCCCTCATAGTCTGATCACACAACTTTGACCCTAAATTCCAACAACATGCAATAACATTGAGCCTTTACATGATCATGGAAATGAGATCAAGTAACAATGTGTTCTCAAGTACCCAAGTCAAATAGAGGACTATGTTGGGTGTGAGTATAACTGAGCATCCCATAACTTGTTAAATTCTTAAGATAGCCAGTATGATAATCAAGTGCATACTTAATATTTTGAAATAATGTCAGAAAAATAATATAAATAAATATACCAAGCATTTGATATCCTAAGATGCATATTGATGACCAAGTCCAGTCTTACCTACTTCAGTAGGTGTGATCAGGTCTTCGAGTACATCTGAATGACTTCACCTTCATCATTAGTGACATAGAATCCCAACAGTCATTCTAGAATCCCCAACAATATCAAATATGACATAAAATCATAGGGTTAATCATGAAATTCTGTAACAACCCAAGTAAGTAATGAATAATAAAAAATTATTATATATGTCTATTTATGAATTAGAAAGTGTTTTAGAGGCATAAAATGAGAATAAATCCAATCGTAAGCATGGAATACACTAATATTTTTAAAAGATTGTTTTAACGCCTTTTGATGGAGAACCATTTTAAGTCTATATTTGGACAATTTTATAATATCTACTTGTCAAAATAAACTTATTCTTTATTATTGGGACATTGAAATTTACCTTTGGTAAATTTTTGGTTTTTTTCTGACCATGTTCATTTTTTTAATGAATAGTGAAAAATACTGCATTTTACATCAAAACTGCTTTTTCATCTAATTTAATTATTTGGTTAGATTATATTTTTAATTTGTATTCAAGTGTAATTAGAATATATTTTTTCCATATAATCCAATGGTGGTCATTATAATTAATTTCTCCTTGGAATTGGGCAAAAACAAGTGCCAAACTTTTCATAGATATTGTTTAAAAAACACTGCTATTTGTTTTGACAACGAGAATTATTTTTAATTTAATTATTGCAATTTCTATGTTGGGAATTTTGTAAAATGGAATCCATATTTGTAATCATATGGTCCAAATTATCTAATTAATACTCTTTTGTTTTTGGACATTATGAATAGTAACGACGGTAATTATCTTTAATTATCTTGATTAATTAGTAATCGGGTAGTTAAGGATATTAAAATAATATCATAATAATAAAAAATGACCCAAACATGTGTCCTAATTCTACTGGTTGTGTCATGGACGACCATGGGATGCCTTGTGCCAAACTTAGGGACCCCATGGAATCACTTTTGGGTGAATGTGACACTTTATCTTTTTATTTTTAAAGAAAGTAGAATATCACTAAAGAATGTATATCCTGAGTAAAACATTTTTAATTTTGTCTAAATAAATGATCTCTTGGACTATAAATATTCATTTGAAATATAAAAAGATTTCATAAATAATATTATTTTTTTATAATTTTTAGACATTAAATAAATTAAATTATTTATGACATCATGATGATACAGTGATTAAATCATTATTTAACGATTTAAATAAAATCAAAAGATAATGTTACATATAAGACTTAAACTTGTCAAATACCTATTGGATGAGTATATTTCGAACCTTTATCACCTTATCCTAGTAATATATCAATGTGGGACCTTTTAAATCCAAAAATATTTTTAAAATAATGTAACGTTTCTTAACTTTCCAAGAGTTCCCCTCCTCTCCTCTTATAAAAGGCTCCCACCTCTACCTCCTTACCCACACTTCTCAAGCAATTGGATCGGCCAAGACCTACTTATTTTATCTCTAAAAATTCCTCTCTTCATCCTATAAGCCTTACCTTAGGCAGAAAGCTCTTCAAGAAACCATTTTGGTTCAAACCAAGAAGAGTTGCCCGATTTAAAGGTAAAGTCTTCTCTAATGTTCTTTTGTTTTACTTTGCCTCTCCAACCAACTAAAATCTTTTTATTCATTTATTTTGTAACAAAAACAGTATCATAAATATACTAGGATGTTTTTATAAGAAGGATTCGAGCTACACTTGCACACACCTTCATCTAATTATTAAAGAGCATACTATTTCCGTGGATGAAGAATTTCTGCCTCACGAAACGATGATTGTGCAATATTCGTCTAACACCTTCAAAGGTAGCCATTAAGATGACACTATATTTATATATGATATATAATATGTTTATGTTTTCCTTAAGCTTCTGTATTTCTCATTTTTGGAATACCTTTATGTTTTCCATTATGTGTAAATGCAATATCTTCATTTTAGGAAGTGCGGACTACTGCCCCCGCAAAGTGATTTGATTCGTTAATGCCATATGTGTGATGTATAAACTATGGAGTTAATGATATTATATATGATATTATACTGTAATTATAATATACCTTTATACCATTATGATTTCATTCCATAAAATACGAAATAGAAATGAAAGTAGCGTTCATGCATACGTACGGCTTACCGTCTCCATGAACAGTGCATTTAATTTCGTACCTCTAAATGTTATGTAATATTATAAATGCTTGTATATACTGAATATATAAGATATATATGATATCTGCATCATGAATATAACTTTGGATATAATGGATACATGAATAACTTGCAATTATAAAGAGTTTATTTTTGACTCAAGTACCAATGATCGTTAAAACGACCGTTATTAACATAAATAATTACATTGTGTTCATGAAATAGTAATAAGTGATATAAAAGGAATAATGAACTTGAAAAATGTTCTTATGAAAGTATAAATTAACTCAATTTTATTATTCAGGAGATTAAAGAACGATCGAGTCAAGTCGGATACGAGGTAAGCGACTTTGTCTCAATCTCCTTTCATTGAGGCATATTTTGTACTATACACAACTTTCTTTTATACGATGTATAAACCCATTTAACTTTTATGTCTAGCCAAAATGAATCTTTTTTTATATGAAGCGTTTTACTAAATGAAAAAAGGAATGTTCTTTTTCGTCGTACGTATGCGGCGACAACGACTTCTCTGTCGTCGTGACCATTATTTGAGTTTCGACTTCCTCTACAAGCCATAACATTCTTTTAATGAAAAATAAATACCATGTTTTAATTTTATTTTATTTTGGTATTGAAAATGGTTTTCATAATGTTTTTATTATATCAATGTGTTATTGATATCTTGTGATTGAAATGTGGAAATGTTATGTTTCCTTTATGCATGTTTTATGTGATACGATTATGTTATGGTTCTTGAGAATTGTTTATGAAGACGGGTGGTTACGTGATAATCTAAGGGTCGGTAAGCCCAATATAGCTATCCAATGCATTGGGTAACGTGAAGGGGTGAAACATTATGGTTTCTCCGAAGAGCTTTAGGGAATATACTATGATGGGTATTCCAAACGTAACCATGAGGGTTACTCCCTACATAAGATTGTTATGAATTCCTCAAGTTACCTTTATGCTTTATGATTTCTATGATTTATTCATGATTTAATGAGGTATGTTAAAATGATTATTCTTTAAGAGTAAAGTATGATTTCATACATGGACTAATGTTTTCATTTCTCACTTTTATATCCCTTGATGAGATTTTTATGCTCATCCCATGTTTTTTAAATGTTTTTCATAGGTCAAGGGAAAGGTACATGACGTGATGATAGTGTCATGGAAGTGTCAAGAAAGAATCTATGTTTTATTTTAAATATGTTTCCGATGATGGGAAAAATTAGTACTATCTTTTATGTAACCACTTTGTTTAAATGTGGAGTGTAATGCATGATTTATGATCTACTTCTCTAAAACTCTAAACCTGAAAAGATCCTCAACGTGTATTCTTGAAATAACTCAAAATTACGTAATGTTTAAGGTCGGGGCCTTATAGTTGGTATCAGAGGTCGGTTTAGATAACTTTAGGAGTTATAATTCTATTAAATTATTATCCAAAAATATTTTTTCAAATTGAAATGATATAGAATTTGAAGATTATCATGTTGCTTTATCTTAGACATGTTTGTTCAGAATGGTTTTCCACAATGTAAATAGGGAAGTAGTGCTAGGAAGGCATTCAGAAGGAAATGACCTTCCGAATCAGCATCCTGAGATGGTTGGAATTGGAACTGAACAGTTTTTTTGCAGTTATGGCGCAGTTGACTCAAGCGATAAATAGTGGTGGTATCCATGCACGAGATCAGCCAGATCAACTGCAGAGGAAAATGTCAGTGGTGGAACATCTCATGAGGAAACATCCCACATCATTCAGAGGATCATCTGACCCTGTGCTAGATGAAGGGTGGATTAAATCACTGGAGAATATTTTTGATATCATGGGGCGTTCAGACAATCAAAAGGTTAGTCTTTCTATTAACTGTTTGGAGGGTGAAGCAGATCAGTGGTGGTCGATGGTTAAAAATTTCAGGGAAGCTGATGAGATTGATGCTCTCGACTGGGATGTATTCAAAGGTATGATTATTGAGAAGTATTTTTCTAAGGCTATTCTACTTAGGATGGAAAAACAATTCTTGAAATTGAGGCAAGAGGGTGACTCAGTGGCTGCTTATGAAGAGTGGTTCACTCGATTGGCAAGGTATGCTCCAAATTTTATCCGAGACCTTGATAGTAAAATCAATCATTTTTACTCAGGATTAAAGCCAATATATCGAAGGGAATTGTCTTATCATGAGTTCAAAAGTTATGAAAAGCTTGTTAAATGTGCTGATAAGGTGGAAATGGAGTTTGTCAATGATCAAGTTTTCTATAACAACGAATAGAATAATAGACTGAGGTGACAGGAGAAAGGGAAGAATTCTTCAAAAAGGTGTGATGGTAAGAAAACTAAGTTTCCAGTTTGTGATAAATGTGGTAAAAAGCATGCTGGGGAATGTCTTCTGAATTTTGAAAAGTGCTACCAATGTGGTAATATGGGACATAAGGCTCATTATTTCACTAGAAAAGATCAGGGTGATGGTAAGACCAAATTTTATTTACAGTTAGTGAAATGTTTCAAGTGCAATGAGATGGGTCACTATGCAAACGAGTGTCCGACAAAGAGCTCAAGTGATGAGAAGCAGTTTGACTACAAGCAGAAAGGGGTGATGAAATACTTTGCAACTACTTCAGCAGATGTTGGGCCATCAAATGAAGTGGTATCAGGTACTTTGTTTGTTTTTTCAGATTATTCCAGTGTGTTGTTTGATTTCAGGTCTACACATTATTTCATCACTGAAAACTTTTCTAGTAAAATGGGAATACCACTTCATGAAATGACTCTTGAACTTGTGGTAAAAACACCTGGGTGAAATGTTGAGGCCAAAAGAATTTATAAGAATCTTCTTATCCTTATCAGTGGAAAGAACCTACTTGCAAACCTTATTGTTTTACCTCTAGTAGAGTTTGATGTTATCCTGTGTATGGATAGGCTCTATGTTTACCATGCTAAGATTGACTGTAGAGCTAAAGAAGTTACTTTTTCGAAAGACATTCAGTTTGTGTACAAGAATGAAACCTTATTACTGATAACATATCAAGAATTTGAGAAACTTGTAAAAGGTGGAAATGTATGTTAACTTACAGATATTGTTGAAAACAAGGTAACTATTTAGATTAATGATGTGCTATGGTAAATGAGTATCCTGATGTTTTTCCTGATGATTTTCCTGGAATAATACCTGACCGGGAAGTCGAAATTACTATTGACTTAGTTTCCAATTCTAAGACAATTTCAAAACCCCCTTATCGAATGGCTCAAATTGAACTTTTAGAGTTGAAGGATCAATTGAAGGATTTATTAGATAAAGGTTTCATTCGAACTAGCACATCACCATGGGGTGCTCCTATTTTATTTGTTAAAAAGAAAGATGGTTAAATGAGACTTTTCATTGATTATAGAGCCTTGAATAACATAACTATTTAGAACAGATATCCTTTGCCTCATATCGATGATTTGTTTGATCAGCTTTAGGGAGCTCAGTATTTTTCAAAGATTGACCTGAGATTGGGTTACCATAAGTTGAAGGTAAAGGAAGCAGATATTCCAAAGAACACTTTTTGTACAAGATATGGCCATTATGAATTTGTAGTTATGCCTTTTGGGCTAACCAATGCACCTGCTGTATTCATGGACCTTATGAATATAATTTTCTATGAGTTCTTGGATAAGTTTGTGGTTGTTTTCATTGATGATATTTTGGTGTTTTTTAAAAGTAAAGAGGAGCATGAAAGTCATTTAAGAGTTATTTTGTGAACATTTAAAGAAAATAAATTATATGGGAAATTCAGAAAGTGTGTGTTTTGGTTGCAACAAATTTCATTCCTTGGTCAAATTGTTTCTAAAGATTGGATAACTGTTGATCCTAAAAAAAGGTCGTTGAATAATGGCCAAGACCCACAAATGTAACTGAGATTCATAGATTCCTTGGTTTGGATGGCTACTACCGAAGGTTTGTTAGAAATTTTTCATGGTTATCTAGTCCAATTACTAAGCTAACTTGGAAGGGTGTTAAGTTTATCTTGACAAAAGAATGTGATGATTTTTTTAGGAACTAAAAAGAAGATTGGTGAATGCTCCAGTTTTGGCACTACCTTCTAGGAATGGGGAGTTTGTTATCTACAGTGGTGATTCATTGAAAAGACTTGGTTGTGTCCAAATTCAGAATGACCATGTATTTTCTTATGCTTCACATCATTTGAAAACACATGAGGTAAATTACCCTACACATGATTTGGAATTAGCTGCTGTTTTTTCTCTTTAAAAATTTGGAGGCATCATTTGTATGGAGTAAAGTGTGAAATATATACCGATCACAAATGTTTAAAGTATAAATTCACTTAGAATGAAATGAACATGATACAGAGGAGATGGCTGGAATTAATCAACGATTATGGTTGTACAATTCATTACCATACGAGAAAAGAAAATAAAGTGGATGATGCTTTGAGTCAAAAAAGTAATGCTTCATTAACATTGTTGTGTTTCGAACATGATCCTTTGCTTAAGGATTTGATGAAGTTTGGCATAGAAGTTGTTGGTGCAGGATGTCCTTCTGTTTTGTTTCAGGTATCAGTGAAGTCTTCTCTATCAGACAGAATTAAGCAAGCACAGAAGCAAGACATCAAGTTGCAGAAAAAGGTAGAGCTGGTTTAGAAGGGTAAGTTTCCTAAATTCAACATTGATAATGATTGTGTTTTGATATTTGGGAGGAGATTGTGTGTTTAATGTGATTCACAATTGAAGATAGAGTTGTTATGTGAATCTCATAGTTCTCTGTTTTCAGTTCATCTAGGCAGTACTAAGATGTATAGAGATCTTCAGGAGTATTACTGGTGGGACAGAATGAAAAGGGATATTTCTGATTTTACTATTAAGTGTTTGACTTGTCAACAGGTTAAAGAAGAGTGGAAGTTACTGAAAGGGATGCTTCAGCCTTACCAGTATCATAGTGGAAATGGGGGAATATATCAATGGACTTTGTTGTGAGATTGCCGAAGACACCTTGAGGTAATAATGCAATATGGGTTATTGTTGATCGCTTGACTAAATCTGCTCATTTCCTTACTATATGAGATACTTTTTTGCTAGATCAAATTTCATGTTTGTATCTTAAAGAGATAGTTAGGTTACATGGAGTTCCCCTCTCCATTTTATCTGACCGTGATCCTAGGTTCACTTCTAACTTTTGGAAAGGCCTTCAAAAGTCGTTGGGTACTGAATTAAATTGTAGAACATCTTTTCATACTCAATCAGATGAGAAGTCAGAACAAATGATTCAGACTTTGGAGGATATTCTACGGGCTTGTTCGATGGATTATCAGGGAAGTTGGGACCAACATATTTATTTGGTTGAGTTTTCTTATAATAACAGTTTTCATTCCAATACACAGATGGCACCATTTGATGCATTATATGGGAAGTGGTGTCAATCTCCAACTTTCTGGGATGAAGTGGGTGAAAGGAATTTGACGGGACCAGAATTGGTAGAAGAGTTGGCCAAAAAAGTTCTGCTGATACAGAAACACATGAGAACAGCTTAGAGCAGGCAGAAGAGTTATGCGGACAACAGGAGGAAGGATCTCATTTTTGAGGTAGGTGATCATGTTTTTCTCAAAGTATCACCATGGAAAAGTGTGATGCGATTTGGTAAGAAGGGTAAGCTGAGTCCAAGGTTCATTGGACCATATGAAATTCTGGAGAGAGTTGGATCAGTTGCATACCGAGTGGCTTTACCTCCAAGTTTATCTCAAGTACACAATGTTTTTCATGTTTCAATGTTAAGGAAGTACATGCCAAATCTATCTCATGTTTTGAGTCCTGAGGTAGTTCAGTTGGAAGAGAACCTATCTTATGAGGAACAACCGGTCCATATTATTGACCACATGGATCAAGTGTTGCGAAATAAGGTGATTCATCAATTAAAAGTTTTTTGAAAAAACCACATGATTGAAGAGGCAACATGGGAATCTGAAAATGCAATGAGGGATAAATACCCCCACTTATTCAATAAGTAAATAAATCATGGGGACACAATTTTCTAAATGGGGAAAGGATGTATCTTCCCATGTAAGTAATGAATAATAATAAATTCTTATCTATGACTATTTGTGAATTATATAGTGTTTTAGAGGCTTAAAATGAGAATAAATCCAATCTTAAACATAGAATACACTAATATTTTTAAAAGATTGTTTTACCGTCTTTTGATGGAGAACCATTTTTAAATATATATTTTGACAATTTTATTATATATATTTGTAAAAATAAACTTATTATTTATTATTGGGACATTGAAATTTACCTTGGGTAAATTTTTGGTATTTTTCTGACCATGTTCATTTTTTAATGAATAGTGAAAAATACGGCATTTTACATCAAAACTGCTTTTTCATATAATTTAATTAAAAGGTTAGATTATCTTTTTAATTTGTCTTAATGTGTAATTGTAATATATTTTTACCATATAATCCAATGGTAGTCATTATAATTAATTTCACTTTGGAATTGGGCATAAACAAGTGCCAAACTTTTCATAGATATTGTTTAAAAAAAACCCCCGCTATTTGTTTTGACAACGGGAATTATTTTTTAATTAATTATTGCAATATCTATGATTGGAATATGGTAAAATGGATTCCATATTTGGAATTATAAGGTATAAATTATATAATTAAGATACTTTTTTTGGACATTATGAATTGTAATGACGATAATTATCTTTAATTATCTTGATTAATTAGTAATCGGGTAGTTAAGGATAATAAAATAATATCATAATAATACAAAATGACCCCAAAATGTGTCCTCATTCTACTGGTTGTGTCGTGGCCGACCATGGGATGCCTTGTGCCAAACTTAGGGACCCCATGGAAGCACTTTTGGGTGAATGTGACACTTTATCTTTTTATTTTTAAAGAAAGGAGAATATCACTAAAGAATGTATCACCTGAGAAAAAATTTAATTTTGTATATATAAATTATATCTTGGACTATAAATATTCATTGGTAAGATAAAACGATTTCCTACATCATAGTAATTTTTTTTATAATTTTAATACATTAAATAAATTAAATTATTTATGACATCATTATTATACATCGATTACCTCATTAATTAAAGATTTAAATAAAATGAAAAGATAATGTAAAATCTAAGACATACACTTGTCAAAGACCTATTGGATGAGAATATTTCGAACCATTATCACCATATCCTAGAAATATATCAATTTGGGACCTTTTAAATCTGAAACGTTTTTTAAAATAACGTAACATTTCTTAACTTTCCAAGAGCGCCCCTCCTCTCCTCTTATAAAAGGCCCCCACCTCTACCTCTTAACCCACACTTCTCAAGCCTTTGGATCGGCCAAGCCCTGATCCTTTTATCTCTCCACATCCCTCTATTCATCCTAGAAGCCTTACCTTAGGCAGAAATATCTTCAAGAAACCATTTTGGTTCAAACCAAGAAGAGTTACCCGATTTAAAGGTAAAGTCTTCCTTAAAGTTATTTTGTTTTATTTTGCTTCTCCAACCCCATAAACACTTTTTATTCATTTCTTTTGTAACAAAACCAATATCTTCAATATACTAGGATGTTATTATAATATTTATTCTAGATACACTTACACACAACTTCATCTAATGGTTATCGAGCATACTATTTCCGTGGATGGTGAATTTCTGCCTCACGAAACAATGATTGTTCAATATTCTTATAACACCTTGAAGGGTGGCCATTAAGATGAAAAAATATTTATATATGATATATAATATGTTTATGTTTTCCTTAGGCTTCTGTATTTGTCATTTTTGGCATACCTTTATGGTTTCCATTATGGGTAAACACGATATCTTCCTTTTAGGAAGTGCACACTATCGCCCCCTCAAAGTGATTTGATTCATTAATGCCATATGTGGGACGTATAAAGGATGGAGTTAATGATATTACATATGATATTATACTGGAATTATAATATACCTTTATATCATTATTATTAAATTCCACAAAATACGAAATAGAAATGAAAGTAGCGTTCATGCGTACGTACGGCTTACCATCTCCATGAACGGTGCATTTCATTTCTTACCTCTAAATGTTATGTAATATTATAAATGCATGTATATACTGGATATATATGATATCTAAATCATGAATATAACTCTTTATATAATGGATACACGAAGAACTTGTAATTATAAAGAGTTTATTTTTGACTCAAGTACCAATGATCGTTAAAACGACCGTTATTAACTTAAATAATTACATAGTGTTCATGACATGATAATAAGTGATATAAAAGGAATAATGAACTCGAAAAAGGTTCTTAATAAGGTAGAAATTATGTCAAGTTTAATATTCAGGAGATTAAATAATGATCGAGTCAAGTCGGATACGAGGTAAGGGACTTCGTCTCAATCTCCTTTCATTGAGGCATATTTTGTACTATACACAACTTTCTTTTATATGGTGTATAAACCCCTTTGACTTTTATGTATAGTCAAAAGGAATCTTTTTTTTATACTAAGCATTTTACTAAATGACAAAATGAATTTTTTTTGTCGTACGTATGCGGCGACAATGACTTCTCCGCCGCTGTGACCATTATTTGAGTTTCAGCTTCCTCTACAAGCCATATCTTTTTTCTAATAAAAAATAAATACCATGTTTTACTTTTCTTTTATTTTGGTATTGAAAATGGTTTTGATAATGTTTTTATTATATCAATGTGTTATTGATATCTTTTGATTGATATGTGGAAATGTTATGTTTCCTTTATGCATGTTTTATGTGATACGATTATGTTATGGTTCTTGGGCATTGTTTATGAAGATGGGTGGTTCCATGATAAACTAATGGCGGGTGATCGCGATATAGCTCTCCAATGCATTGGGTAATGTGAAGGGGTTAAACGTTAATGTTTCTCTGAAAAGATTTAGGGAATATATTGTGATGGATATTCCAAACGTAACCATTAGGGTTACTCCCTACGTAAGAATGTTATAAATGCCTCAAGTTACCATTATGTCTTATGATTTCTATGATTTATTCAATATTTGATG
Organism: Viscum album; assembly: GCA_963277665.1. Taxonomy (NCBI): domain Eukaryota; kingdom Viridiplantae; phylum Streptophyta; class Magnoliopsida; order Santalales; family Viscaceae; genus Viscum; species Viscum album. The sequence continues at coordinate 196,395,908 of OY728133.1, read as the reverse complement.
AGGTATGTTAAAATTCTTATGTTTTACGAGTAAATTATGATTTCATACATGGACTAATGTTTTCATTTCACACTTGTATATCCCTTTTTGCGCTTTTTATGCTCATCCCATGTTATTGAAATGTTTTTCACAAGTCAAGGAAAAGGTACATGACATGATGATAGTGTCAAGGAAGTGTCAAGAAATAATCTATGTTTTATTTTAAATATATTTCCGTTTATGGGAAAAATGAGTACTATCTTTTATGTAACCACTTTGTTTAAATGTGGAGTGTAATTTATGATTTATGATCTAATTATCTAAAACTCTAAACCTGAAAAGATCCTCAACGTCTATTATTGAAATAACTCAAGATTAAGTAATGTTTAAGGCTGGGGACTTATACATTGACCTGGTATATTACACACATGATGATATTATCTAGATATCACATGTATTAAAAAAACCAACACGCGTATCAATAGGACTGATATCTATGACATGGGGAATTTATGGAGTTCATTCTCAAATTCTGAATCATGTTCAACATAGAATCCAAGGAGATTATCATGGAATTATCACTCATTAGGAATCACATGGAATACATTCGGTCATCCCGAAATTACCCAAATATCATGAATCATATATAATTCTATAAGTCATTACAACATTACCCAAAAAAAATGATTCAGTTTAAATATTTAACTTATTATCAACTATTTTTTTAATTTCTTAATTCAACAAAGTCCACCACTAACTAAAAAAATAATATAATTCTTTTGGTTTATATTCAAATTTAAAAATAAATATGTATAATTTATTCTAAATAACCTAGCCATAGGGCAATCCAATTTCAATTTCATCATTATTTAATCATTCCAAACACAACCAATCAATTATTCCACCTTAGTTATCAATAATTAATTAAATTCAATTTAAATAGTTTATGAAATCCAAAAAATAATAACTAAAAACATGGAATGACAGATGCCACATTTTACCATAAAAATCTATAATTAAGTCATTTTCACTCCAATTTAGTGGAAAAAATTAAAATTATCAATGGTTATGAAATTCCACTTTACCACCATTGTTTGAGACCATATTTTCACTTATAATATTTTAAACATAATTTATGCATTGGAAGACATAGATTTGTCCCAAGGTTATTTTACCCCAATAAGTATTATAGTTGATATTCTAATTTCCTATGGTCTGAGGAATATTAAATCTGCATTTATCTTAATAAATAAAAAAACTATTTGAATTAAATTGGTCATAGCTCGATGAAGCCAGTATGACACCACCATATAGACAGGCAGGACGTAAAGCGATACTATGTGTAAAATTAAATGAAAAACTACCATATCCTTATAATAGAATACTAATCATGTTCCATCCAATTATTAAATAAAATTTGGGTGATAATGAATATCCAAAAAAATAAATGAAAATAGGGAATACTGATGTAAATAAGTTGAACTAAAAGTGAACTGATGTAAATAGTGACAAGAACCAAATAGAGGAATAAACTCACCTATAGACTTTAAAAGTAGTTGATTTCATGTGAAACAACCAATAATTAGAGGAGAACCATTATTTAATAGAAGAGAAGGTATGGGGATATGAATGGTGGGATTCAATGTAACACCTCAATATTTTTTAAAATATATATATTTATAAATTATTTAAAATCATTTCACGCAACACTAAATATTTCTTTTTTATTTGAAAGCACATTGTTTATCTTGCGTTTCTTGGAAGAAAAAGATAATATTAAACTATATTCAAAACATAGACTAACTTTTGGTAGACACAAAACTATGTTTTTCTTGAGTTACACACAACACCATGTTCCTTGAATAGCTTGTGTTACACGTAATGCCGAGTTTTATTGAGATATAATAAATTATTAATATTGTTACTAACATAATATTTTAGATACAACATAGCCTATTAAATGGTAGTTAGAAATACGATTAAAGAAATTATGAAAATTCTATTTACCCATTTATATAAAATGAATCCCCTAGTTATTAATTAGTTATAAATGAATGTAATAACATTTTGAGAATAAAAAAATTCAATTTTTAAGATTTTTTTTTCTATATTCAAATTTTTTTCATCTCAATTAATTAATCAAAACAATTTTATGAATGTTTTTAATGAAATTTATATATTAGATTTTTAATAAATTTTTTTGATACTCATCCAATAGATTTAATGTTTTTAAGATAAGAATAAATATAACATTGTGAATAAAAATATATATTTGTCTAAAACGTAATTTTACTACCCTTTAATGGGAAAATTATTTTAAATCTAAATTTTTAAAAATATATTATTTTTATTTGAAAAAAATAAAAAATATTTTTTAAAGAGGTATATCAATGTTGACATTGTGTGAATTTTTGGAATTTTTTTTGAGAAGTTTCATTCTTGATGAATAGTGGAAAACACTGAATTTCAATTGAAAATGGATTTTTCGTGTAATTTATTTATATAGTGAAATAATAATTTAAATTGTTTTTAAATCATAATTTTTTCAATTATAAATAAATTTATCCAATTTCATTCCTTGAAATAAATTTGAAACTGAAATTGGATATGAAAATATAGAAAACATTTGAACTCATTCTCTTTAAAAACGTATTGATTTATCTTGTATGTGGGGTTAGTTTTAAATTAATTTCTACCAATTATGTGCTTGGAATTTCAAAAAATTGACTAAATATTTTTATTCATCAAAATATATATTTTATAAAATGTTAATCATAGTTTTTTATCAAAAATATTAGTGAAATTAATTAAAATAAATTACAATGATTAAGGTAAAAATAAGTTTACTTAATGGTTAAGCATTAACTTATGTGGCCAAATAACCAATAAATTTTTTCAAAATCCGTTGGATGGACATATTTTCCATCAAATAATAATTTTTTTTAAAATGGACCATTACATGGGGATCATGATGTAAGGGAGACCTCTCAATAGTGTTTACCTTTTTATATTTTCAAGAATGCCACTCCTCCACTATAAGGGGTAGACACCCCATCACTTCTTCCCACATATAAATCATTATTATAGTATAAAAACATCCCAAATAAGCTCCCAAACTCATTATATTATCATAAAATATTATATTTTCTATGAAATCTATCCATGGAAACCCGTTTGGGAAAATCGAAAGGAGTTACCCGAAGAGGAGGTAAGGTTATTCAACAAGCACTTTTGTCATCTTTCTTTCTTCACCCATTAAATTATTGTTATATAAAGATTATATAATAACATTAGTATCATAAATATACTAATATGATGTTTTTATAAGGTTAAAAACTACACTCAAACACACATTCATCAAATGGGTTATGCAATCATCGTTCTTGTGTACGCCATACTACCACCCTACGAACTGTAGTCATTCGTTATTCAATTACAACCATTCAAGGTTAGGATTAATATTAGAATTAAATTTTGTATATGTTATATATGATATTTACGATTACTTTAACCTTATTTAATTATTATATAACCCATAGCTTCATGATTTTCATTTTGTGGGAATATGATAACTTCGTTTGCGGATGTGTGGACTACGACCTTCTCAAAGTGATGTGATTCATTTACACATTACATAGAATGTTATAAGGATGAGTTTAGTAAAATTATATGAAATATATGAAATAATAATTCTCCTGGAATGATAATATACATATATATATAAATATTTCATTTATTTGTTTTATTTTAATATGATAAGAAAATGGAAACAACATTCATGCATACATATGACCTACCGTCTTTATAATCAGTGTATTTAATTTCATATTTCTAAATTTTATATATTATTATAAATACATATATAATAAAATTTTAAGATATTTATATCATGTTTTATGTTATTTAAATAATTAAATCAGTATCAGAGTAAGATTATCAAGAATAACAAGTCAAAACATATAGAAAAACCAAAGAAGATATTAACCAAAACATAACATTGTCGTGTAATTGTTAATATATGAGTTATATAAAGTCATAATAAAATAATATAAGGTAATATATATAATAATAAAATATTTTTTATATTTATAATAAACACAAATTTATTATACATGATTTTTAAATATATTTGAATAAGTCAAATCTTAAGTTAAAGGATTTCTCATCTCACTTTTATTTCTGTGAAATATATTCTATATTCACATATTATTCTTATTGTGTGAATTTTATAATTCCTTATGAAATTTTATATCATGAATTTAATTAATTTAATGATATTAAAAAGCATTAATATATTTTTTTCTTTCACAGATTTCACTATTCAGTAGTTTCTCAAGTAGTAAGGGGATTACTAATCATACATTTATTTCTACGAGATTTATGTTATTTTTACCAATAATTTATTGTTTGTGGTGAACATATCTTCCGGGAATACATTTATTATTATTATAAAAATATTTATGGTTATTTTCATATCCATTTTATGATATCTCTTTCATGGTTTTTCGGTTTCAAAGTTACCAAATCAGTAAAGTAATTTGATCTCAGTTTGACTCCTTTGAAACAACAATTATGTTATGAACCTACATTATTTAAAGAGGTATGTATACATCCCATTGACATTTTGAATCATTAATTTCCTTATTTTCATGATATCATAACATTTATATAATGTTATTCTTTCCTGTGGGATATGATTTAATTTTACCTAAGTTGTAAGAGTTTATTGCTACAATCTCATTGTTTATCTAGATTGTTTATGATTATGCTTTAATTGATGAAATATTATGATCCATTTGTCCAAAAACTAATGAATTTTATTATTCTTTGGTAATTAATGATATATTTATGTATATTTACCATTTGTTTCACACTTTAGTACTTAATAATATTTAGAATTGTTTTAAGACAATCTGTCTTTAATTGTCTCTTCGTGCAGACATAAGTTTCACTCAAAAACAATATTTTTAAGAAATGTTTTCAATAAAAGTTTTTAAATACAATTTTATTTTAATTTTTAAAGAAATTATTTTTATTTTCTATTTAAAAGTTTTTCAAATGGTTTTTAAAGATTCTTATGTAATATTTTAATTTTGTTTTCAAAGTTAAAGGCTTTCATTTGATTTTATGTTTCAAAAAGCATTTCTTTTCAAATAAAAAAGGTTATTTTCCCCACTAAGTGTTTTAAATTATTTATGAAGCTGAATTCATTGTTTTTCAGTGTGATTTTTAATGAAAATAATTTTTAAAATGTTTTATTCCTTAAAAACAATGATTTTCAATGAGAGGTTATTTTCCTTAAAAACTCATCCAAGTGATATTTTAGAATAATTCTTCATATAAGATGATATAGTTTGATATATTTTATGATTTACTAGGGATATGATCTCGGGATATCATTTATATTATTTTTATTAGTGTTTTTTGTTTTGGTGCTATGATATTTATGAAATTTGTTTCTCTTCCACAAATTATACTAGGATAAATTCTTATGAAACCCACTTTTTTCATGGATTATTCTTAGATAAAATTATTATGATACATATATATTTTCCATAAGTTTTGACATGATGATATTTTTATGATACCCATTTCATTTCATGGATTATGATATTATATTTATGTAACCCATCTCTTTTTATGGATGATGATATAATGAATGTTATATTATCTTAGAAAACATGTATTTATGATTTTATTATGTGATGTGTGGGACCAATATAACCCCAAAATGCATTGGGTAATGTTAAATGGTATATTATATCAATGGTTACATGAGTTTTATTCCAAAATAAAATATATGATGGTATATGGGATATATCCCTAGATAAAAAACAAGTGGTACATGGTTTGTAGTCCAAGACCGAAAATAGGGGGTACACGAGTTGTAACCCATGACTAAAAGCTAGAGGGTACAAATGTTATTAGACCAAGCTTTAAGAATGTTCACAATTGATTAGCCCAATACCAACATGTTATAAAGTTCATGATAGGTGGCCTTGTCATAAGTATTTATATGTATATATTTATTCCAAAATTATCTGTATTATTCATCTGTCATGTTCTCATGGATCATGTTATTAATTCCAATATGATTCATGTCCAATGTTATTAAAATATTTATTCCATGTATCATTTACATGAACTTTGATATGAAGGGTATGATTTTTGAATGTTATGATCATGTTATCATACTCTTATGTTCATGTTATGCAAGTGTATTTCCTTTATTCACCCTTATAGATAATCTGAGCTCACATTTTATTATATTTAATTTCCTCAAGTTATGAATAAAGTTTTTAAGTAGTAGTACTAAAATAGAATCTATTTAAGGGAAATATTTAAGATCTTTCCCCAAAAAAGAATAATGTGTTCCATGATTTCAAATACACTAAACTATTATGGTCCTCGAGCATGTATGTTTTTGATGAGATGAATATTAATCTAAAATAATGTAATATCTATGTATGTTAAGTATGGGTCTCTATAGTTTGTACCAAAGGAATGGTTTCATCAAACTATAGAAATTATGATGTGAAAACATTAGTGAGATACCTATGGATATTTATAGAAATATGTCTAGCGATGTATCTAAGGATATGTATAAGGATGAGTAAAAGTATAGGATACTATTTCAGTTTCATGGTAATGGATAGACCGAGTGGTTTCTTAGAAATAAAAACCTATTTGGATACTAAAATTTGATGTGGATTTGGAATAAATATATAAAGGGGTAACAATCCCAAAAACATAATTTTGAGCTAGACTCGATCCATAATTGGTACACGACAATGATCCTTACTAAACACCTAATTTTAAAATCTTGGGGAATATTCTTTGGGAACTCACAAACTCTTCACAAAGAATAATTAAAGATTCAAAGAGAATATGACTATTAATAACATAGGTTAATATTATGGTGACATAAAATTAAAATAAGGTTTCATGATTTAGATACCCTATAATTAATTTGTTATTATTTTATGGTTTTAAATTTTGATAAGTGTTTCTTATGCAATTATTTTTGGTTTTAGTCAATGGATAAAATAAAAAGTAACCATTATAATTATAAATTAAATGAATAGTTCAATGCTCATCATCACGAGACATCAAATATTATGTGGGAGGGAATAGAGAACATATTTTTTATGCTTAAACAACTTTCCAAAGCTAGGAATCATGTAGGACATCCAAATGAGGTAAAAATATTCTATTGAGTCCTTTATAAGGAAACATCCACATTCATTTAGAGGTTCCACCGATACACTAGTTTCTGACCAATGGATCAATTCCACTGAAAATATATTTACCATTCTTCAATTCCCAGATCATGAAAATGTTATTTTTCCTATTTATCATTTGGAAGGTGAAGATGATTAGTGGGGGGACCTTATTAAGAAAATGAGGGAAAAAGAAGAAATTGAATCTTTGGAATGTGATGTTTTTAAGTAGATATTACCTTGTAAGTACTTACCGCATGTTTTATGAACAACTATAATGGAAGAATTCATATATCTTAAACATAAGGTTGATGAATCTGTTTATGCCTATGAATAAATTTTTTATAATACTTGTGAGGTACTCCTCAGGTATTTTCATTCATCATAAATGTAAAGTTGATTTATACTTTAATGTATTAAAACCACATATCCAAAGAGAATTTTCCATAAGTCATTTAATATTCTATGAAGAGATTGTTTGATACACTATTAAGGTGGAAATGGAAGTTGGAGTTATGTATCAACCTCATGGTTTGAATAAGAGGAGTAAAATGAAAATCAAAAGAAAATATAAGAACCATGGAGAGATTAATATGAGATATAATTTATGATCAACATGTGAGAAGAAACATGAAGGGAATTTATTTAATGAGGCTAATTAATATTTTAAGTGTCGAAAGCAAGGACATCGAGTGGATTATTACCGAAGTGATTGGAAAAAAGTTAACTAATGATACTAATAATGATAGCGATCTATAGAATGAATCTCCCAGACATTAGTTTTTCAATTATAGGTATTTTTTGAATTCTTATAAATTTTTCCCAAATCCATGGGTTAATAATGGTGATCAACACAAACAAACCTTGAAGAAAAAGGAAAAAAAGGAAATCATATACAATCACAATGGATGAAGTGAATCCTAGTAATTAGGGAACTCCATAGTGGGGAATTTGATGTAGAATTTTGAAAAAGTATAATTTATGAAAATCAAATTGTTCATCCTTTAGTGGAACTTTCTATGATTCTAAGTATTTTTTATCTCTCTCTACTAAAATTCTAGATTAATGAAATCACATTGATATTATATAAGTGAATGGATACACCCAGGAATCAAATAGAAACGTTTTTTCATGATAAGAATCAATTTAAGGAACAAAGGGTAATTATATTTTGGAAGAATGTATATTTTCAATATGGGTTTTTTGAAATTTAAGATATTACCATGTTTCAAGAGAATACATTATGAAGGTATTCACATGATTGGTATGAGACAATCAAGAGCTACTATATGACATTAGGGGATCAATGTCCGGATGTTTTTGGGAAATTAATGACCTCATCAATAATTTTTTTTATTTTAATCTTCTCGAATGCTTAAAAGGTTAACCATATATTAAAGGGTTTAGGTTAAACTTATTATGAGGTTTTAGAGATGAAATTAATATCTCACCATATGGCGATTTATGTATATTGGAAAACTTATGATAACCATTTTTCTGTGATATTAACTATAGATAGATGGAACACGTTAACATTCTATTTATGGATCTCATGATCTTTTGGTTCTTCAAGAATGAAAAATTTACCTTCATTACATGGAGTTACATATGATTTTGGAATAGTTTAAGGTATAACTAAAGGAAGAAAATTTTCTCATGAAAGGGAATTAATTAAAGTATGTATATATTCTCATAAAATTTCTTCAACTTTAGGAAACGAGTATTGAAATAATATTTTATCCTGTCTTTATCATTTTTTACTATATCAATTATGTTTAGATTTCCTCTTTAGTTTATGTATTTGTGGTCATAAACACTCTCAATAACATGTTCTCTATCACTCTCAATATGAATGTGATAGTTATATTTCACTTTCATGTCAATTTTTTCATTTTCCACCTATTTTCTCTTACATGGAATCCTATTTATGAGATACTTTGGGCAACATTTATGGTTCCAACATTCCATTTTTAACAGATGTTTTAGTAATAATTTTTATGATGTGGGATTCTATGAAAAAAAATCAATTATTAAACCCTTGATAATGCAGAATAAATTTTAGGGAGAAATAAATTTTAATGGAAGTAGAATATAACTCGCTGAGATTTTGTGAAATATTTTTTTGAATTAATTTAACCATTTTAATATTCTCTATTTTACACAACAATTAATATCGATAGTGTTATATGAATGAAAAATGTTTATCTTGTATTTAATGCAACACCATGATAATCTTTCACTACATGAAACACTTAGATTATATTTTGGTATAGAAAACACTATTTTGGGCTTGATTCACACCTAATTCTGAGTTCCTTTGGTAGATTTCACTATACGTAACATACATAATTACCGAAATACACTTTCTTTCTAATATTGTTACTAAAATTTTATTATAGTTACCACCTATCCTTTGGAATGGAAGCAAGGAATAAAATTAACTAAATTATGTAAATATAATTTACAGATGTATATAAAATGAATCCTTTGGTTATTAAAAAGTTATTAATGATAGAAAGATATAATTTAAATTAAATAAATTCCTTTTATAAGAAAACTATTTTTATATGTACAAATAGAATTTTATATCAATAAATTAAAAAAAACACATTTGATGAATGTGATATTAAAATTTATATATTATTTATTAATTAATTATTTTTTGAAACACATTCAATATATTTTATATTTATATAGTAATAATAAAACTAATTTCATAAATAAAAAGTTGTATTTTTCTGAAATGCAATTTTACTGTCTTTTAATGGTTCACCTATTTATAATATAAAATTTGAAATTTTATAATTTTAATTATAAAAAATAAAATTAATTTCAGAAAGGGGAATATTAAAATTTAATTTGGGTGAATTCTTGGTATATTTCTGATAAGTTTTATTTTTTCATGAACAATGAAAAATAATTAATTTTAATTGAAAACATATTTTTCACCAAATTTATTTGTATATTTAAATTATATTTTAAATTGGTCTTAAAATATAACAATTTCAAATATACATCTATCAATAAAATTTAATTCATTGAAATCAATTTTACATTGAAATTAGATATGAAGATATAACATAATTTTGAACACATTCACATTAAAAATCATTTGTTTCATCCAGCCTTTATTGTAAATTTAAAATTAACTTTTTTTCCACTTCACTTTTTTTGAATTTGGAAAAATGGATTTTTATTTGGAATCTTATTAATTTATAATGTCTAATAAGTTCAAATTTTTAATGACCCATAATTCTATCAAAAAAACATCCGTTATTTTAGTTATTTCATATAGCATGAATCACATAAAATAACTTACAAAAAACAATAAAAACATTATAAATAAATTATGAATGAAGTAAAAGGTAATTCTAAAATTTAAGAAACTGATACCAATGTAATATTAGCTTGATCTTTGGAAAAGAAATGTGACCATTATGAATAGAAATATGACCAATATAATAGTAACTTCACCTATGAATGTATAAATATTATTTCAGTATATTATAAATTAAAATATAATATCTTTTTATTTTTATATGTGTAAGTAAAAGTTTTTAATATAATAAATTATGTGATTGTATTTTTTATGTAAAAAATATTTAGTTAAAATACTATAAATAATGTAATGATTTAAATAAAATTTATTTTGTGGAAATAGATTCATAAATTAATATTTTTTTGTCGTATGATTATTGGATAATTTTATGAGACATTAATTAATTTTTCAATGTGTTATAAAATGAGTTATAACTTTAAAATTGATATTTTTAAAATAAATGAAGATTTTATTTAAAAATTTAATTTCTGATATTAATTAAATTATTTTTCAGAAAATTTAGCCCATTTTTTATTTATGAAAATTAAAAAATCATTAGAGCGTTTTTTTGATTTTTCTTAAACTATTGATTTTTTAGTGAATTGTAACACCCCGAGATTTTATTAAAAATATTCTTTTTAATTTCACTAATGTCTTGTGTTGTACACTACACCAAAAGGATCTTGAAAAACACGCATCCTTGACTTGCCTTGCATTACACGCAATCGTGACCTTCCTCGATAGCGTGTGTAGTACGCAATAACGAGTTTCACTAAACAACAATACGCTATTAAAATATTATTAAAACTAGCCGTTATGAATAGTAATAACCACTTTTTGAAATTTTGTAATTTTATTTTTCAAAATGGAATTCATTTATGGATTCGTAATATCGAAATTATCTTAGGGTGAAATTTTGGTGATTTTCGGATAACTTTCATATTTTGATGAATAGTGAAAATTACTAAATTTTAATTAAAAACAACTTTTTCAATCGAAATAATTAATAGTGATAAATTATTAATTTGAGTGGTTTTAATGTATATTTAGAATATATTTTTACAATTTAATACAATGATGGTCATTGGATGTAATTTCACATTTAAACCAGACATAAACAAGTGTCAATCTTTTGATAGTTATTATCCCTTAAGAACACGCTATTTATTTTGACGACGGGAATTAATTATTAAATTAATTAATGCAACTGATATGTTTTGAATTTGGTAAAATACAAATCATTTTTGAGTTCATAATATCAAACATAGCTTAGGCCTAATTTTTGGTATTTTTCTGAAAACTTTCAATTTTTGATGAATAGTGAAACCACTAAGTGGTAGTTAAAAAAAACTGAATTTTTCATAAAACTTAATTTTACCGCTTCTGTGAGTGGAAGTTCGAAAATCCGAGAGACACGGTTAATATCAAGGACTAAAATGTGGTTCAATGAGATGGAAATAATTTTTTTGGTGAATAATAACTGTTTACTTTTTTTTATCATGGTTAAAAGTAAATAGGGTAATTAAGGGTAGAAATGATATTATTATTACCCTAACACATTTCCTAATTCTATTGGACAAGTGTAATTCGACCAAAAAAAACTTAGGAATAAAATATGACCATTTAGGCCCACTTGGATTAGATTAGGACATTTATTATTAATTTATTTAAAGAAGGGTTAAAAGAGTTAAAATCAAAGTTTATTTACTAAAACATTTTTACTATGGGGTTATACATAATATAAATTAGACTATAAATATTCATTAGAAAGATAAAAATATTTCCTACATAATTGTATTTTATTTGTAATTTTTAGAAATTAAATAATTTAATTTATTTATGACACAACGATGATGCAGTAATTATCTTATTAATAAAATATTGACATAATTGATGTTATAAATACCCAAATAAATATAATTTGAGACTTTTTATGAATTACACTCATTTTATAGTTTAATATGACATGTTAGTATTGATTTAATTAACTATGTTCGAACTTATCATTCTGTTATGATTTTCACAAAAATCAATTACTAAATAGTGTCAAAATTGACATAAAATAGTTTTTTAAAACAAATATTATATTATTAATTGTTATTTTATTCATAAAAATCTATGGTTCGGGCAAATGACTTAGATAAGGTTATATATATTAATAATAAACAATTTGGGGTTCGTTTGGATTCTTATAGTAAGTTTATGGACTTTATTTTGTAAGAACACAAGAAGACACGGTAAAAGTAAAATTATTTAACTTAATGTTAATTCTAAATGATAAGGTTAAAATAGGAACCTAAACTTGTCTAAATTCTATTGGATGAGAGGATTTCGACCCATCCCCACCTTAGCCTCGAAATAAATTGATTTGGAGCTATTTAAAACCGAACATGACTTTATAATAAAATAATATTTTTAGTTATTCCAAAGGTGCCCCTCTTCTCCATTATAAAAGGGCACCTCCTCCCTCTCTTCCTCACACAACTTTGAGACTTCAAGCTCGGCCAAACCCTGCCAAATTCTCCTATCCACTTCCCTAGAAACATCCTAGAGGTTCTGGTCTTCCTCAAAGACCAATTTTAGTGCCCTAAGAGGAGGTCTCAAAGAGGCGCTTCAAGGAAGAGGTAATTTCTGTTACCGATTCTTTCAACTTTATTTCTTCTTCCACTTCTTCTTCTTAGGTTGTTTCATTACGAAGTAATAACATCAGTATCACTCATATACTGATATGTTATTATAAGTATGAAAAAAACCCTATTTCACTATCTATCTATCCTATGGAAAACAAAATCACCGCGCGTGCATACGTACGGAATACCGTCTCCACGCCGTGGTGTAATCTGTTTTTCCACAACACCTTACATGGATGGGTATTATGGTGTAAATAATAACTATAAATAGTTATTATAACATCATAATGATTCTGATATATTGTATCATCCACTCCAATTCAATTCAATAATTATGGAAATGATATCATCGCTCGTGCGTACGTACGGACTACCGTCTCCACGACGCGATGAGATTCATTCTCCATGTTAACCATTTAAGAATTATTATAAAGTATATATAAGCAATAATAATGAAATATATGACATTATAAAGCTACTGGATTTATGTGTATATATATGTATGTCATCTACTTAATTCCACTCAATTCAATAACGAAAATAAAACAGCGTTCATGCGTACGTACGGCCTACCGTCTCCATGAATGGTGTATTTCATTCCATTTATCGATCCATTATATATATGTATATTCTGAATATATATTATATAAAAATCATGTTTTATATTCTATAATTAAGTAATAATGATCTAAGTAATCATATGAATAATTACAAGTTAAAACACGAACGATAAATGAGACGATTTTACCCAAAACGCTACTTTAACATGAATTTACAAAAGAACGGGTAATATAAAGTCATAAGTGAACCATATATGATATAATAACAATGAATATGATTATGTAATAAGTCAATGACATTATTCAAATCATTATACAGGTGTTTCGGACACTTACGAAGCAAATCGGACTTAAGGTAAGGGAAATATCACAATCTCATTTTTATCCGAGATTGTTTATACTTTGGTATTTACTGGGGTGTATTTTATCATCCACATACATGTTTCCTCAATATGTAATATTTATATCCTTCTAAAATAGTTTATATCCAATTTTACCCTTAGGTGAGTTTTTAGTAAGAGATATGAAAGGAATCTTTTGTCGTTTTTCGTACGAGGTACTTTTTGACTTTTCTGACAAAAAGTACGAGAAGAATGTTTTTTTAACTTAAACGGCACGAACGGATTTTTACGGTTTTATAAAGCCTTATTTTCATTAATATTTCTCCAAAATATTTCATGACTATTTTCAATAAAATATATTTCTTTTAAAATTGCATGACGTTTTGTGAAAAGAAATTGATTTTGAAGAAGAAAGGATATTTTCCTCAAGAATTCATTTCAAGTGGTTTATCAAAATTATTTTCCATATAAGATAATATAAGGTTCTGTTTCTATCCCTATTATTACATTGATTTGATTATGTTGTGATGGAATTATTTTTATGAATGCCTTTATCTTATATGAATTGTTTTATGATGTCATGTTGTTTAAGTATCCCATTTTTATTACATGGGTTATGCAACGATGTATGATTTATGATTTTGTGGCACACATAATAATGGTATCATTATGAGATGGGTGGGACCTATATCTCCCTCCAATGCATTGGGAAAAGATTTTATATATCATGAGATAAACATGGCTGGAATGGTAGGTTATACCGGTTTAGTGAAACAGGACTGAAAAGAGGGTGACTCGGTTCAGAAAGGGTCTTTGGCCACTAAGATAGTCTTGGCAATGAGTCTTGACTAATAATATATGATTCTCTATGATTATGTATGTATTCCACAAATTTTAATGTTTTATGTTATGAATATTGTGATTACATTTCACTGCCATGATTTATCCCAGGTTATGAAATTATGATCTCTTTTACAGGTTAAGATTTCCAAAAGTTATGTGCTTATGTATATGATGTGATTGATATTTCTTCTGTTTACCCTTAATGAGCATTTGATCTCACCCTTTTATGTTTTCTTTTCCCCAGGATATAAAGAAAGGTTTTAGGTATAAAAAAAAGAATATCTTTATGGGAGATGTTGATGATCTTTTACCCGGATTAGAAGATTATATTCCGAGTTTCCAAAGACACTAAACTATTACGATCCTTGTGTGTGTGTTTTTGTTATGTACTAAGTATTACACAAATGTAATGAAATGTCAATGTACGTCAGGCTTCGGGTCTCTACAGTTGGTATCAGAGTAAAGGTTTAGTCAACCTTTGGAAACTAGGATGTGAGAATGTTAGTGAGATCCCTAGAGATATTTTTAAGGTATGTCTAGGGATGTCCCTAAGGATAAGTATACGTATAGGATATAGTACTAGAACTACGGTAACGATCTTAGAATTTTACCTAAGATGTTAGATATTGAGGGTACTCCCCCTTTATAATGTTGTTTTCCCTAGCATGATTTTTTCCTCTCACACTATTCTTTTTGGGTTTTAGACGATGGCTGGATCCCGAAGGAACTGTGTTGATCAATGCAATGGACAATGCAATGATTGTCCTCCTGAACAAACAAATGTTATGGGAGATGGAGTGAAAAATCTTATTGTTATACTTACACAAGCTATGAATCATTCTGGACTTCCAAATGATCAGAGAAGGGAACAATATTCTATTGAGTCCTTCATGAGGAAACGTCCACCTTCTTTCAGTGGGACTTCCGATCCACTTGTTTCTGAACAATGGATCAGTACCACTGAAAATAAATTTTCAGTTCTTCAATGTTCTGAACATGATAAAGTCATCTTAGCAGTATATCATTTGGAAGGTGAAGCTGATCAATGGTGGAATCTTATCAAGAATACGAGGCCAAGAGATGAAATTGAGTCCATGGAATGGGACGAGTTCAAGAACTTGTTTTTCAGTAAGTACTTCCCTCGTATTCTTCGAACAAAGATGGAAAATGAGTTTCTTGAGGTGAAGCAGAAGGATGATGAATCTGTTGGTATATACGAAGCAAATTTTACAAGACTTGCAAGGTATGAATCTGTCATTATCATCCAACCTGAATGTAAAGTTCATCGATTTTTCAGTGGCTTAAAACCAAGTCTTCGAAGGGCATTAGCTATAAGAGAATTCAGTAGCTATGAAGAAATTGTGAGTTGTGCTATCAAGGTAGAAATGCAAGTTGGTGTTACATATCCATCTCATGATTTTGACAAGAAACGAAATATGGAGTTCAAGGATAAATCTCAGAACAATGGTGAAAAGAAGATGAATGTTTCCTTATGCACAAAGTGTGGAAAGAAGCATGGTGGAGATTGTCTTAAAGGGACTACAAAATGTTTTAAGTGTGGAAAAGAAGGTCATCGAGCAGCTGAGTGTCGAAGTAATGGAAAAAGGGTTTCAAATGATGTGAATAAAGCAAACACTGTAGAGAACGCACCACCAACACTTCAATGCTTCAAGTGCAAAGAAATGGGGCATTATGCTAATAAATGCCCTAATCCAAGGGTTATTGATGATCGACATGATCAACCGCTTAAGACAACGGACAAAGGGAAGTCACATGCGATCACTATTGGCGATGTTGAATATGACAATGATGTGGTGGAATGATTAAGTGTTTATGTAATGGGATTCCAAAATAGTGTTGTATATAGTATCGTGGAATATTGGAATATTTATGTATTGATCTAATGTGGTATTCAAAGTGATTGAGATTTTTGGAAATAAGATGATATGCGCATAATAAAGGGAAAACGAGAAAATGAAATGTTTAATAGTATTCATGAGCTCATGATTGATATAAGGACTAAGTGATATAATGGTTTGAGTATAAATAATTTTGAGGATTTTGGTTTATGGAAAGTGTTAACTTTTAACTGCATTCATGTTTTGACTAAGGTTCAATGGGTATTCAAGAGAATACATGATTAAGGCCTTTGAATGTTTGGAATGTGACCAACAAGACATATCTTATGATATATGGGGATCAACGATGGTATTAAATCTCTGGTAATCATTTTCACTATATTATGAGAGTGGACTGCAGTATTATGGATAAGCCTAAAGATTGGAATGAATTATGTTGGACATAAGTTAGTTTAAGGATAGAACTTTTTTTTCGATATTATTGACGGGATATTATAGTAATATAGTTTTAGAAAAAGGACAACCTGCAGGACGGGCGACAGCCCATCGCGTCGGACAAGGCTGTGGGAATCGAACCCACAACTGAAGTACGACTGGCCCTTATCACCTACCACTGGCCTACAGGATGTCCCTATTTAGTAGAAACTAGTTTTATTATATTATGCAGTATGATATATGAAGTATAAGTCCATTTTAAGAACCATATATGATTAATCTCATTATAGAATGACTTATGTATATTTGTTAACTTTTTCTAACCTTTTGTTTGAGATAGATGGAATGACCCGTCATTCTATCACATGATCTGCTAACACTTCACGAATAAAAAATTCAACTTCATTTATTTAAGAGATGAAATAGAAATTGTTCAAGGCACGAAAAACAGTGAGATTGTACCAAAATAAAGTAAGTATTTATTCTAATTCAAATTCTTCAACTTTAGGGAAACGATCTTGAAAAGCAAAAATGTTGTCCTAGTGCTCTTATATCTGATTAATCCGATGGTACCTTAGATCGTCACAAATTTATGGATTTGTGATTGTTGGCTTTTCCATATCCATGTTCTCTACCACTTTCCATCAGATAATGATGGTTACATTTTTCTTCCATATCCATATTTTCACCTATGTCGAAACCCAATGATTAGTTTATTTGGGTAACCGTTACATTTCATACTTTTGTTTTTAAAGATTGGTTTTGGTATTCCTTTTTACGATGTGGGTTTCTATTAAAGAAACTTTCAAGTAGTAAACCATTTAAAACCCCGACGAATTTCGTGGGCGAAATTCATTTTAAGGGGGGTAGAATGTAACACCCCAAGATTTTATGAAAAATATTCTTTTTAATTTCACTAATATCTTGTGTTGTATGCTACACCAAAAGGAGCTTTCACAACACGCATCCTTGATTTGCCGTGCATTACACGCAATCACGACCTTCCTCAATAGCATGTGTAGTACGCAATAACGAGTTTCACTAAACAACAATACGCTATTAAAATATTATTAAAACTAGCTGTTATGAATAGTAATAACCCCTTTTTGAAATTTTGTAATTTTATTTTTCAAAATGGAATTCATTTTTGGATTCGTAATATCGAAATTATCTTAGGGTGAAATTTTGGTGATTTTCGGATAACTTTCATATATTGATGAATAGTGAAAATTACTAAATTTTAATTAAAAACAACTTTTTCAATCGAAATAATTAATAGTGATAAATTATTAATTTGAGTGGTTTTAAAGTATATTTAGAATATATTTTTACAATTTAATACAATGATGTTCATTGGATGTAATTTCACATTTAAACCAGACATAAACAAGTGTCAATCTTTTGATAGTTATTATCTCTTAAGAACACGCTATTTGTTTTGACGACGGGAATTAATTTTTAAATTAATTAATGCAACTTATATGTTTTGAATTTGGTAAAATAGAAATAATTTTTGAGTTCATAATATCAAATATACCTTAGTCCTAATTTTTGGTATTTTTCTGAAAACTTTCAATTTTTGATGAATAGTGAAACCACTAAGTGGTAGTTAAAAAAACTGAATTTTTCCTAAAACTTAATTTTACCGCTTCTGTGAGTGGAATTTCAAAAATCCGAGAGACACGGTTAATATCAAGGACTAAAATGTGGTTCAATAAGATGAAAATAATTTTTTTGGTGAATAGTAACTTTTTACTTTTTTTACCACGGTTAAAAGTAAATAGGGTAATTAAGGGTAGAAATGATATTATTATTACCCTAACACATGTCCTAATTCTATTGGACAAGTGTAATTCGACCAAAAAAACTTAGGAATAAAATATGACCATTTAGGCCCACTTGGATTAGATTAGGACATTTATTATTAATTTATTTAAAGAAGGGTTAAAAGAGTTAAAATCGAAGTTTATTTACTAAAACATTTTTACTATGGGGTTATACATAAGATAAATTCGACTATAAATATTAATTAGAAAGATAAAAAAATTTCCAACATAATTGTATTTTATTTGTAATTTTTAGAAATTAAATACTTTAATTTATTTATGACACAACGATGATGCAGTAATTATCTTATAATGAAATATTGACATAATTGATGTTATAAATACCCAAATAAATATAATTTGAGAATTTTTATGAATTACACTAATTTTCTAGATTAATATGACATGTTAGTATTGATTTAATTAACTTTGTTCGAACTTATCATTCTGTTATGATTTTCACAAAAATCAATTACTAAATAGTGTCAAAATTGACATAAAATAGTTTTTTAAAACAAATATTATATTATTAATTGTTATTTTATTCCTAAAAATATATAGTTCGGACAAATGACTTAGATACGGTTATATATATTAATAATAAACAATTTGGGGTTCGTTTGAATTCTTATAGTAAGTTTATTAACCTTATAGTGTAAGAACACAAGAAGACACGATAAAAGTAAAATTATTTAACTTAATGTTAATTCTAAATGATAAGGTTACAATAGGAACCTAAACTTGTCTAAATTCTATTGGATGAGAGGATTTCGACCCATACACACCTTAGCCTCGAAATAAATCGATTTGGAGCTATTTAAAACCGAACTTGACTTTATAATAAAATAATATTTTTAGTTATTACAAAGGTGCCCCTCTCCTCCCTTATAAAATGGCACCTCCTCCCTCTCTTCCTCACACAACTTTGAGCCTTCAAGCTCGGCCAAACCCTGCCAAATTTTCCTCTCCACTCCCCTAGAAACATCCTAGAGGTTCTGGTATTCCTCAAAGACCAATTGTAGTGCCCTAAGAGGAGGTCTCAAAGAGGCGCTTCAAAGAAGAGGTAATTTACGTTACCGATTCTTTCAACTTTATTTCTTCTTCCACTTCTTCTTCTTAGGTTGTTTCATTATGAAGTAATAACATCAGTATCACTCATATACTTATATGTTATTATAAGTATGAAACAACCCTATTTTACCATCTATCCATCCTACGGAAAACAAAATCACCGCGCGTGCGTACGTACGGAATACCGTCTCCACGCCGTGGTGCAATCTATTTTTCCACCAACACCTTACATGGATGGGTATTATGGTGTAATGAATAACTATACATAGTTATTATAACATAATAATGATTCTGATATATTGTATCATCCACTCCAATTCAATTCAATAATTATGGAAATGATATCATCGCTCGTGCGTACGTACGAACTACCGTCTCCACGATGCGATGAGATTCATTCTTCATGTTAACCATTTAAGAATGATTATAAAGTATATATAAGAAATAATAATGAAATATATGAAATTATAAAGCTACTGGATTTATGTGTATATATATTTATGTCATCTACTTAATTCCACTCAATTCAATAACGAAAAGAAAACAGCGTTCATGCGTACGTACGGCCTACCGTCTCCATGAACGGTGTATTTATTTCCATTTATCGATCCATTATATATATGTATATTCTGAATATATATTATATATAAATCATGTTTTATATTCTATAATTATGTAATAATGATCTAAGTAATCATATGAATAATTACAAGTTAAAATACGAACGATAAATGAGACGATTTTACCCAAACGCTACTTTAACATGAATTTATAAAAGAACGGTTAATATAAAGTCATAAGTGAACCATATATGATATAATAGAAATGAATAGGATTCTTTAATAAGTCAATGACATTATTTAAATCATTATACAGGAGGTTCGGACACTTACGAAGCAAATTGGACCTAAGGTAAGGGAAATATCACAATCTCATTTTTATCCGAGATTGTTTATACATTGGTATTTACTGGGGTGTATTTTATCATCCACATCCATGTTTCCTCAATATGTAATATTTATATCCTTATACAATAGCTTATATCCAATTTTACCCTTCGGTGATTTTTTAGTAAAAGATATGAAAAGAATCTTTTGTTGTTTTTCGTACGAGGTACTTTTTGACTTTTCCGAAAAAAGTACGAGAAGAATGTTTTTTTAACTTAAACGGCATGAACGGATTTTTAAGGTTTTATAAAGCCTTATTTTCATGAAGCTTCCTCAAAAATATTTCATGAATATTTTCAATAAAATCTCTTTCTTTTAAAATTGCATGAAGTTTTTTGAAAGGAAATTGATTTTGAAGAAGAAAGGATATTTTCCTCAAGAATTCATTTCATGTGTTTTATCAAAATTACTTTCCATCTAAGATAATATAGGGTTCTGTTTCTATCCCTGTTATTACATTGATTTGATTATGTTGTGATGGAATTATTTTTATGAATCCCTTTATCTTATATGAATTTTTTTATGATCTCATGTTGTTTAAGTATCCCATTTTTATTACATGGGTTATGCAACGATGTATGATTTATGATTTTGTGGCACACATAATAATGGTATCATTATGAGATGGGTGGGACCTATATCTCCCTCAAATGCATTGGGTAAAGATTTTTTATCTCATGAGATAGACATGGCTGGAATGGTAGGTTATACCGGTTCAGTGAAAGAGGACTGAAACGAGGGTGACTCGGTTCAGAAAGGGACTTTGTCCACTAAGATAGTCTTGGCAATGAGTCTTGACTAATAAGATATGATTTTCTATGATTAAGTGTGTATGCCAAGAAGTTTAATGTTTTATGTTATGAATATTGTGATTACATTCCACTGCCATGAGTTATCCCAGGTTATGAAATTATGATCTCTTTTACAGGTTAAGATTTCCAAAAGTTATGTGCTTATGTATATGATGTGATTGATATTTCTTTTGTTTAACCTTACTGAGAATTTGAGCTCACCCTTTTATGTTTTATTTTCCCCAGGATATAAAGAAAGGTTTTAGGTATAATGACAGGAATATCTTTATGGGAGATGTTAAAGATCTTTCACCAGGATTGGAAGATTATATTCCGAGTTTCCAAAGACACTAAACTATTACGATCCTTGTGTGTGTGTTTTTGTTATGTACTAAGTATTCCACAAATGTAATGTAATGTCAATGTACGTCAGGTTTTGGGTCTCTACATGAATAGTAAAAGACAATAATTTATGTTATAAATAAATTATAAGATAAATACACTATTCTTTGAGTCATCAAAGATTAATGCTCCATAATCTAAAACTCCACTTAAATATTTTAATATATTTGGTGATAATTCTCAAACTATTCATAGTATTTAGACATAATAATAAACAAAGGAATACAATATTCAAAATCACCCCTCTCCTCAACTTTAAAAACCACCCCTCATTACCTCCACTCCTCATACATTACATGCTTTGATCCTTTTCCAATTTTTACCCAATCCTCTAATGAATCCCCTCCCTCATGTCCAGAAACCATTGTTCTCATCAAAATACCCAAACCTATCCCCTTAATGAGGTTCTAAATGAGGAGAATTCAAGATGTAAAAATCCTTTTTCTTTTCAATTTTAATTCTTTTTCATTATCTCATAAACTCCACTTATCTAAATTTCATGATAACTATAGTATATTTTATATAATGAAATATTATTATTTTATTGGAACAACCCATCATGTTCTCTATTCCCCCTTCCATTTATTCAAAAAATGATAACATCATCCGTGATGTGCTGATTTCCCACCTTCTTGGATGATGTGTTTTCGTTTTTCAATATTTATTCCAAGGCTGGTCATAGAACCATATTTTTAATGTCCTAAAACTGAGAGATAGTAAACCGGTACCCCAATCCAAGTCATCACATGACCTCAATCACACCTCCTTGTATGCCAGATGTTGCAGACTTGCGGCGAGGGTCTAATTAGTCACATGGGGAGACTATACCATCTTTTCGAAAGTAATCCAAAATTGAACACAATATTAATAGTGGAATAATATTAAACATCTAATAAATATACAATTAAAAAATCTCTCAACTTATTATAAACCATAATTCAACATTCTAGTAGTGCGAAGTGAGGAAACCCCAAAAATAGGACAAATGATTAAATCCCCAAACGAGTTCCAAATGTATGTCTAGATCCTTCTCCATGTAAATCCCAAACCCAACTCAAAAACATATATAAGGGAATTATATCTTATCCTAATATGCAACCAATAAATCTGCTCGGGTACCCAACGATGTCCTAAGTATGGTGTGAGTACAAAACTCAGTTGTCCACCACAAAAGGTATCTATAAAATATCCATTCTAATAGATAGTTCATGAATGTATGAAATAAAATGGTAAGTAAACAAGGGACATGTCAGGTGACCTAGGGTATCCAAGGTTCAATTAATTAATTCCATAATTTAACATAATTTCATTTCCTATACCACCTTCATTACTTAATCTATTATATCACATGATTCATGGGTTAGTCATATACATGGTTTACACATTGGTCTAAGGAAACCAATCACTATGAATAAGGGTAATGTCATGTCTTTATCTCACTAGGGAAAACAAATCCAATCAACCCATTATATTCATATGGAATCCTTAGTCTAGGTGGAATGAAACTGTCAGGGGAATATAGCCTCCACCCCTTTCCCTAACCCATGAATTTATGGGGTGGAGTTTATAGCCTCTCTCTAACTTGACCCATGGGTGTAGAGCCTCATGTCAATACCACACTCTACTATCCCATATGCATATGCTTATTTATCCAATCCACATAATCATACAATAACACAACCAAACATAACTAATTCCATTGGGAAATCACAATGCATAACAACAACATAGGAATGAATTCTATTCTATAACCCATTAACACAGTTGCAAATTAAAATTCATAGACATTTAGAAAAATTCCCATTATAAGGCCTTAATGCATTATGTTTATTCAAAAACCACCATATTTAGAAAATATTCACCAATTACCATATATTATCCCATTTGTCCCACTCAATATTTCTCAAGCATTTATCCCTTATGCATTTCAGGTTCGATTCTTATAATACACAACACAATCACTTTATCACATTCAACCCATTAGGTATGCCCCATAATTTACCATGTATTAACTCATTACACATTCATAAAATCCCTTAATGAACCATTAATATTTTCTAAATTCACAATCGATTTCCAATTTAACATTCTCACAATTACATATGTACTAATCCTCTTTGTCATTTCAACATAATTTATATACTCTTTGACACAATCCCGTTTAACCCAATTAAACCACATTAAATTATTTCTAATTAACACTTTACATAAGTACCCAAAAACCTAGAAAAAAACATAAATATTCTATTTACAACCAAATCAATTATTTAAACTTGTTCAACATGGTCTTTACTTTATCACTTAATAACCCATCATTTATACCTACCATTTTATAGGTTTGGGAATGTCGGTGGAACCCATGGGTGGCCCTAAAATGGTCATGTAATCCTCAATGCATCCTAAGGGGACCATGAGGTGTTCAAGTAATTATTTAGACACCCAATTTACCAAATCATTCTCATGGTACCCAATACAAAACAAGATAAAAGAAAAATCTCAACACACATGCTCAAATCTATAACAAAACATTGGGATACAACTTGTAGACCACCTACCTTGAATATGATGATGAACATACTCTTAGTCATGTCCTTATATTATAATTCAACCAACCTTTTATGTCTCAACCTAAATCTATTTGGAAAATAAAGGGTTTAGAGTTTCAGATGTAGAGAAGGAAGAGATGAAGCCCCTAAACCAAAAAAGAGAAGAAAGAGTGGGATTTACCATACCCAGATCATCAATATGAAACCAAAGACACTTCAAACATCCATGAATTGAAGGAAATTAACTTCTTGGAAGATCTTGGAATCTTGGATCGTTTCTTGGGTTCAAGGGAGGATAAATTGAAGAAATAACGAGTTGCGTATGAAATCCCATAATGGAATTTTTGTAATTTTCTCAAAGCATTGTGGTCGTATGGTTTATAGAACGTTTTCCCCTAACCATGTGCAAATTATACAGATGATACTATCAAAAAAAATCCTTCCACGGGGACCTAGGATTTCCACATGGTTTGGACTAACAATGTACAAATTGCACAACATGCCCAGAAACACTTTTTTTCCACTTTGATGTCTTAAACTCTGAGAACACCCCTGATCCTTCTCATAAACTTGGTAAAAATTATTTCAACCATAAGAAGGGGCTTAAACAAAAATATTAACAAAAACACACCTTAAGAAAAATCTACGACCGTACAACCTCCCCGCTTTATAACAGATCATCCTCAAGCTGCTCTTTTAAGCATCCCTAAGCTACCATAACTTGAGATCATTCCACTATGCCTGCCTAACCATTAAAATTTTCCATGTTTATGGTTTCACATCACAATTCCCCCCAAACACAGATCAAGGGCACATACATTCCCTTCAAGTCTTCCTCAGCACAACTACAACATGAAACGAAAAATCCTTAAGGATGCCTCAATTTCATACAGTCCCAACCACTATGAAATCACAGAGAAAACTTTTACAACTGTTCTTGATTCAAAATAAGAATAATTATGATGATCTGGACCTGGATGCCAATTAACAGGTTCCTCGAGCCCGGTGGGCTCCATGGAATCATGTGCATATTCTAAATTTCTTGAGGTTGCCGACTTTAATCGAGGGCCAAATGTGTGTCTATGGGAAGACTATTCCCTCATAAGTAGAGTTAAGACCATAAGAAAGAATATAAATGAATAGTCAATAACAAAAGAAAAATAAGTAATTCAAACAAAAAGCAGGAGAAAATAGATACAATAAATAAATGAGGATAACAGTAAATGTATCAACTGGAACAACGATGATGTAATGACATGTCTCTAGAAAACTAAAAAAACATGAATACAAGAAAACATACATAACATGTTCCACATGTAAAAGAAAAAAATGGCTACTACAAGCATCCTAAGATCCAACTCAGTCATATGCTATAAAGATCCATCTTAACAGCAAGAAATCATGTTCTTGAAGCCGTATTCTTCTATTTTTCAACACCTGCAACCATTTAATCAAATCTGAGTACCAAAATGTGCTCGGTGATGGTGTGAGATAAATCATAGTCTTCTACCACCAAAGGTGTCTAAAACATCTAACCCATGTAATGGAATATAACAGTGTCTAGGTACACATATATAATGTAAATAAAGTAGTACAATATAACTAAATACCCATGTACCTTATTTAGCCCATGGCTAGTGGCTGAACATATAACCAGTTTTTCAATTAAGTAATTACCATTTAATTTTAATAGGTCATCTGAGGCATACCCAACACTGACATCACATCATGCTAGTATAAGTAGTGAAGGACCAAATATTTAATAAGTATTCCTAACAAAGATATACAGTGATGGAGTTCTAGTGTAATAACCAAGGTAACATAAATCAAATTGAGTGACAACTCAGTAGTATCTGAGTCTAGATAAGTGATAAGAGTGTAATCCAAGGACAATAATCTATGGAATTCCACAATAATGTGCCTACCAAGTCCAAGGAGATCGACCAAGGTAAATTGGGGCAAGAAAGTACAGGACTCGATGAACATTCACCATGGAACCTAATAGTCAACAATCAATCCGAGGAGTGTATCCAAGGTTTCATGTAATTATAAAAGGACCCTATAGTATTTTACAAGGTATCTAAGAAATAGAAAAGAATTGAAGTCTAGGTGGATATCAACATAAGAAAGCCACATCCTTGAATCAAAATGGGGTTCCCAAGACCCAAGTTATTCTCCCCACAGAATCCAAGGCGAGCTCGAGTCAGTCCATTAATATTTGATATGGTAATTATGTAATAAATAATTTGGTTTAATTATTTCCTTCCATTAGTGTGGATATGTCATTTAAGGTTGCAAAAATTTATTTATAGGTCCAATACATGTGTTCCAATAGTGTGGATTGGCCACGTAGTGTTTCAATTGTTTAATAAAGTCATTATTAAACATTAAGGAATATTTAATTGTTCTGGTTCACTCTGCTAACTTCCATCAACATGGAAAGGGGTGATATTGACATGTAACCTTTTTTAGATATAATTTAGTAAGGAAAGGTTATATACCTAGTATACGTTCCCTTTCACATTTCACATTTAATAATCATTTGGAAGCACATACCTTAGGATGGTCAAGGGGTGAGCATACATGGTATATTCCATTAAGAAATTATCATTAAATAATAACTCATTTATTATAAGAAGGATCAATATTTAGATGTTCAGGCATGGGCACTCCCAAAAAATGGCATAAAAGTGTCAAAAAAACAAAAAACCCAATCATGGAATAACATTCGACAAGTGGCAGATTGAGTTGTGGGTGTAACATCTAACAACTAATAACATATTTCGAAATCACATAAAAATACGATTCTAACATGTATAATAATGGAAAGTAAATTTATGAAAACGACTTCCATTAAAACTAGTGGGCCCCACAAAAACATTCCAACAATAACAAACATTAAGGATTAGTTATCGACCACCCACCTTAGGGTTGTAAAATCTTTATCCTCTGGTATTATCCCTTGATTTGCCTCGGATCGAAGTAGATAAATGAAAAGGTGAAAACCCCACACAAGAAGATATCTAGGTTGAGAGATAAATAGTAGAAGAATGGATAAAGAGAGCTCTATTACTAACCATTTCACATCCAAAGTTCTGTAAAAAAAGCTCAATCAGATTCCATATAATGGAGATCTCTTAATTCTATGTTTAGATCTTCAAAAATCCCTAAATTGAGAGAGAAATATCTCAATCCCACTTAAGCATAGATTAGGGAGGAAGGATGTGTCTTGTTAAATCAAAAAGTGAAAAACTGAAAATTTACTCAGAAAATTATCCTGTGTAGGGTTGTCTACATGGTTTGTCAAACCGTGTCAGGTGGTTCTTCCTGAAATCAGATCCTCTGCATAGTTTGATCAAATAGTGCACAAGAAATGCATGAGTACCTTTAAAAAAAGTCACTCATGTGGTTAGGACACACAACCATGTGCCAACCGTGTGAGACATCTCTGTCCAAAAAACACCATCTATGTTTTTTCCAAACTGGGTTGAATTCTGCATGTTTTACTATAAATTGTGCACATAGTCCCTTTTCTCCAAAAAGATGGTTTCTAGGCTCCAAACAGGCCTCAGACACCCTCCAAAACATTACCAACTCATTAGTCATCCATTTTATGTCCAAATTATAAATTTAGACTGAAAATTAAAGGATCTATACCTTAGTTAAAAACCATGTTCTTACAGTCTTCCCCCCTTAAAATAATTCACCCCCCGTGTTCTCCTTCCAAGGATAAAGAACTACTGTGTGAGAATAAATCTAGCCACTGAGAACGTACATCGAATTCCCTCTCTTATGTCTTGTCTAGTACTTAGCCGTGTTTCCATTGTTTCTGACTCCTTCATTGGGGCACGCGCATCCGTCAGTTGAAGAAGACAAGGACGTGATGACTGTTGCCCCGCATTCCTGCTTTCCAAAGGTGGGTGACATCCGTCACTTATTTTGGGATGTTTTCTCCTTGATCAAAACTGGATGATGGGATGCCATTTCCTCCTTCCGTGGATTCCACCTCAGAACTCATAACCTAGTATGGTTCTCCATTATATATTAATACATTGTTTTTGAAACTCTTCCCATTGCCATATCTTCATGGATTCTAGTTAATTACACTTCTTCTATTAGTACATTCAATAGAGTCCATCCAGGGTAGCAACCTTCAGTGGGGGGAGTAGTCTCGTTGGACATCACTGAAATGTCTGGACGTAGGAACACTAGTGCATCTGGGTTTCTTCCCCTTATTATAGGGCTTCTCTAGGGCGTAGAAGCTCGAGGAATCCCACATCAAATGCAGGGAATTATATTCCATAGTAATGTATCCGAGGTTTTATTTAGCTTCCCATGATTAACATAGGGTATTCCACAAGTTTAACATCTAGAGAAGATAGATCATACTGATCAGAACACTAACTAGAGTGGATCGGATGGGTGCAACCCATTGGGAGAACACTGATGCCGGGCTAATGCGTGGTTAGATACCCTGTTACTATGAGGGGAAGGGAAGAGGTGAATTTGAATGATCTCACCAGGATGTTGTGGCCCATTTAAGAATCACGATGGATAATGGATGGTCAAGTGAAGTGAATGGATAATGATATGGTGTCGTCTCATGGGAAACGATGGTGTTGGGATTGAGCCTTGAAGAGACCTCCTACATATCCCTGTGGTAGGGAATCAATGTCTACATAGTTCAGGATGGGGGTATAGAATCAGGGTGCGCATAGAGGACCACAACCCAATGATATGTTGGGGCTTACGCATGGTTAGTAGCATGAGGTTGGTCTTACGCCACTGGGACGGACCAACAATATGTGCCCCAATAGAAGGGACGACAACGGCTTACCACTGAGTTTGGGTTGACAATAACTTACTGCTGAATGGGGTTCACAACGACTTACCATTGGATGAGGGCGCAACGGCTTACCACTGGATAGAGGCACAATGGATTACCGCTGTATGGAAGAACAAATGCATACCTATGGAATGAGTTTTCAAAGGCTTACCGCTATAAGGGGTCCCTACAGATTACCATTAGATGGGGTCACAATAGCTTACCATTGGATGGGGTCACAATGGCTTACCACTAGATGGGGTCACAACGACATTCCGCTAGATGGGGTCACAATGACATACCGCTGGATGGGGTCACAACGACTTACCGCTGGATGGTATTGATCCTCTTGGATGCTTACTACCTACCCTATCTAGGAGATAAGGATCAAATACCACATAGTTCAGGATGGTGGATGCAGTTTAATGTCATGTAGAACAAAAAGGGGGCATACAGTTTAACGTCATGTAGGACGAAGGTGGTCTGACATGAAGGGGGATAGAACTAGTGGTTGTTGGGATTGAACATTGGGGAGGCTTCCTTTATACTTTACCTTGGAAAGGATCTATGTCCACATAGTTTAGAAGGGGTTGGTGAACCGACATGAAGGTGTTCGTGACCTTTGGATGTTGGGCTTGATCCTCAGGGAGGCATCCAACATACCTTGCCTTGGAAAAGATCAAAGACCACATAGTTCAAGAGTGGGAACCAATGTGAAGATGGTCAGGACCAATGGGTGTTGGCCTTGAACCTTAGCGAGGCTACCTACATACCCTATGTAGGAGATAGGGATCAAATACCACATAGTTCTGAAGGGGTGTGTGAGGATTACACTATAGGCTACCCAGAGAGGATGTTATGGTCGATGCTTACTCTAAGCCCACGTGAGTCATTCTCATTTTGAGAAACAAGAGACTACCAGGACCTGACAATCACATCATGAAAGGTTCGTCCATGGGATGTGAAGTGGGGCTTACACATGGTTAGCATTTCAAAAATGCGAATAGGGGATTACGCGTGGTCTGTAGCCCAAAGAGGAAATATGGTCTTCTGTGTGGTTAATAGCCCAAGGATATAGATATCGGGACATACTCCAGGGTGGAGGCCGAGTGGTGACAATGAGTAAAGGGAGAGTGGTTTGGAACTGGAGAAATGATGGATTCTTTGCCCATCCCCCCTCCATAGTCTTCAGTGAGGAAGAAGATATGAGGAGCAGGGATGCTGCCTTCTGCAAGAAAAGCTAGGGGCTTAAACCAAGGTAGTTTCCCTTTCGCCGTGGATAGATGCCGCTCTAATATAGAGGATCTCATTCCATGTGAGGAATGTTATCACTCCCGTGGAGACCAGTGGTTATAGAGAATTTCTAAGATGGGGAACCACATGTATAATGCATGGGGAGAGGCTAGAGTTTAACATCATGTGCTGAGGATAATGGTTCTGGGCAGTTTAACATCCTGCAGCTCGAATGAGGTAGGTTCTCTCCACACCCTTAGGACTTACTTGACTGATACCCACTCGTCCTTGGTGAAGGGAAGCCATCCGAAAATCCGTTTCGAGGGGACGTTGTGGAGTGATCCATTGATGGGTCCACATTATCATGGATATGCAATGAATAAATAGCTGTTAGCATGTGTGGGTACCACTAAGGAGTGTCAATGATGGATGGGGATTACACAAGGAAGCAGCTCAGTAACCGCTAATAGCAGCAATGGTGGATGGGGATCATGCATGGAATCTTCCCATAATTTCTTCCTCATGTCTGGCCATGAGGGCATCCCAAATCACTGGTGGTTTGAGACATATAATTGGGGCTAACACCTATGCACAAGTTCATAAGAAGGATAACACCAAGGGTGTTAGAATCAGTCTGAACAAAGGGAGATGAAAAGTGTGAATCACATGTCTGACATTTGAAACATAGTGCGGGTGGCATGACGAGAGAGGATAACTATTGACCGTGTTCGAAAAATAGAAACTATAACACATTTTCATGAAATGGGGACAAACAAATGTGGTTTGGATGTTGGCTGTGTTCGAAACACAGGACCTGACTCAAAGTGTTATCTAAATTCTTCGAGGGGCATTGGCGTCGGACAGAAGGTGAGTCGTTGCGTCATGGGACCAAGCTGTTAGGGGGTCCCTAAAGACATGAAAGGAGAGATGATTGGAATTAAGGACACACAAAGAATGAGTTGGAATTTTGGAATTCTCAAAAAATTTACAACACTCTTGAAATTACGCCATTGTAATCTTGGCATGAGGTATCTTATGCTTGTCACATAATCCATCTCTTATTTGGACCAATAGGCATCCTATAATTTAATGACTATTAATTCTATATTTTAATGTCATTTATCGAGGACTATTCACATCTTATGCTTGGGGTATAAGGAATTTCTTTTTTGGAGTAAGAGGAATCATATATTTGGCACATTAGGAGCACTAAAGTTTATACTCATATAGATTAGAGTATTGTATTCTTACACTTGGTGCATAAGGAATATCATTGTTGGAACAAGAGACATTCTATATTTGGAACATAGGGTTCACTACAGTTTATAGTCATGTATATAGGACTATTAGGAATATGGTTCCTAGAAATGGATGGTGTTGAGACTTATGCAAGAGCGGGCCTTTCTGGTTGAAACTGGTATTGGAGTCAGGTGATGGGATGTGGACGAGAGTCTTGAGGAATGGTTCCATAGAAGGTGCTCGGGGAATTAATGATCAGAATCTCAAATCATGACATGGGAAGGAAACTAAGATGAATATGCCAACCCAAGGTGATTCATGGTGTGTGGAGGAGTATCTGAAATCATGGTATTCCATTGGTGGAATATGGGTGCACAGAAGGGAGTAATGGAAAATGTTGATTCCCTAACCTGAAAATTTTGTGGTGCGACTCTCCATTTTTCATGGGGGTCAGTTACAAAAGCGAAGGGACGGACCTGGAGGTCCATGATCGTAGCCCGACACTAAACCCGAGGGGGGGGGGGGGTGCAGGGGCACAACCCCCACAGTATAGACTAGCGGGTGCATGCCTATATACTGTTACGCGTAAAATACGCTACATGCAGGATAGGCTGCACGCAATATTTAACTTTGTGGCATAGGTACGTGAAATATTTGGAATCATGGCACTATAACATGTAATAAGGAAGGTTAGCATGAAATAGGGAAGGATTTTCATGCAAGAGGGAACTATTAGGTAAAATAGGGGAGGTGTGCACACAATATGGTAGATTTGCATGCAATAGGGAAGGATATTCGCACAATAGGTGAGGTTGGCATGCAATAGGAGTTCATTGCACACAATAGATAATGTGTGCACGAAATTGGATAGGTGTAGCACTATCATGTGTAAAATTGGGCATAATTGCACTGTTGCACATAAATATAATGTTTTGCATGAAAAAATAGGCACGTTGGAACTTTGGCATGAAAAAGTGATGTTTTGCGCACAAGAGGGGGGTTTTACGCATAGGCACAGAAAATGAAAACTTACGTGCATTAGAGCGGTGGCCGACCTCTGGGGGGCTTCCGAGAAGAAGGGGTGAACATGTTTTTATAGGTGAAATCTTGAATGTCGGTGCACATAAAATTCCATTCCAATTTTTCACGCAAATCCATTTTGCATGCAAGATTCCATTTTTACAATAAAGATTCCATTTTTACTTGCATTATTCCCTTTTAGGTGCATGATTTTATTTTTATGTGAAATATTCCATATTTTGTGCACAAATCCATACATTTCCCCAAAACCTTCCTGGATGTCCATTTCTAGCAGCCTGATGTCGAACAACCATAACTTATGATCCATATCTATGTTTGAGCCCCAAAACCAGTCAAATTGAAGCTTGGGGAATGAGATATTCTTTGGGATCGTATATGGAAGCATTAAATGAATTACATGTATGAGTATTCTAGTGCCAGAACCCATATTACTCGTATGAGAGGGACATACTTTCCTATGAGAACCTTTTTTCTTCTATCAAAAATGTGTACGGGCTATTCCTAAAAGGTAGCATCAATATCTAACTCAACATCCTCTGGATAAAAGGTATAGTATGGGTCATCATCATATTGGAAAAGCTGAGAGATATGAAATACGTCATGTGTGGAATGATACCTCTGAGGTATTAGTAACTGATATGCTACTGACTCGACTATCTCTAGAATTTGAAACTGATTGATGTAATGAGGCAATAACTTTCCCTGCTTTTTAACCATATATTCCCTATCCTGGTTGATACCTAAAGAAAAAAACGATCCCCAACCATGAACTCAAGTGGTCGTCTACAATGCTCAATATAAAGTATTTGTCTATACTAAAAAGTAGTCATACGCTTGCTGATCAACTGAACCTATTCGGAAGTCTCCTAAATGAGATGAGGACCTAGTAGGGTAGGATCACCTCCCTCTAGTCCACACAGGGGTGAATGACATGGATGTTGGACCCATGGTTGTTCTATGCAGGAACTGTAGTTTGGTTTGTGTTTGTTGTCAATCCTCAGTGGAAGTTCCAAATGTGTTCCAGCAAAGTGATCATACAGTTCAAGCAGACAACAGTATTGAAGGTGGCGCTGTTTCCCAGTGTTTGCCAATTTTTTTGGCCTCAAAATCGGAAAATGAAGACATGGATGGTCTACAAAAGGAGGTGCGCGCTAGGAGGAAGGCTTGCGCGAAAAATAAGAGGCTTGCGCGAAATACTTAAGTTGGGCGCGGAAAACAGCGGGATGCGCGAAATAGTTTTTCGCCCAAACACTGTTTCGAAATCAGAGAGGTGAAAAATGGCAAAGGCATGGGCTGCGCGGAAAATCAGGGATGTGCGCGAAATACATGAGTTGGGCGCGAAAACAGCGCGGTGCATGAAATAGCGGAGCAAACTTTTTCGCGCACATAGTGTTTCGAATTCACACCATCGAAAAATGGCAAATGCATGAGTTGCGCAAAATATCTAGAGACGTGCGCGGAAAATGATACCTGCACAAAATATTACGCGCCAGATGAGAGGTTTTCCGTGCCGAAGGGGATTTTGCGCGCGGGGGTATCAGATGCCTATAAATATGAGGTGACCCTCTTCTTTTGCGACGGACTGAAGACTTAGAGAGGATTTGTGGTCTGGTGCGCAAAAAGGATCGCGTAAAGGGGCTTGCGCGAAATATTTGGAGTTGCGCGAAAAAGGGGAGTTTTGCGCGAAATATTTTTCCGTGCCAAAATAAAATGTTGCGCGCAATAGGATGATTTTGCGCTCAAATGGTTGGTGTTTCGCATATTTTTCAGTAAGGTTTGTCTGCACGTTTTGGTTATCCAGTTCAGTGGTTCTGTGCGTTCTAGTGCATCTCTTCCGGACTTCGATGCAAGCAGAGTCTCGTGCTGAGCAGAGGCAAAGACTTTAATGCAAATTTATTGAAGAGACCTTCACGTCTATAAACTGAGTGAGACTTCGCCAACGGCAGTGAGCCAGGGGGAGTCAACGGGAGTGACCTGAGGGAAGCATTGAGCTATCCCTAAAATTTATGTAAAGGCAGTGAGCCTGGGACAGAGTGTCTGTACCCGAACTTTTGTATCTGCATCCAGTGAAGCATAGTGGATTTAGGTACGACCGACAATCTGTCGGCGTATGCTCCTTGGACGTAGCCCTTAGTGGTGAACCAAGTAAAAATTGTTGTGTCATCTCTCTGCATGTGAATTTTTAATTGCTGATCTTATCCATCATACAGGTTTAAGAAGTTCCTGCCAACGTGGGAACAAGATCCACAACTTTAAGAAGAAAATGTGGCCACCCTGATTCACCCCTCCCCTCTCAGGGTGTACCGGGGTCCTTCAAGTGGTATCAAAGGGAGGTTACTGGTCTTGAATCTGTCCTTTGTCGCCATGGAAAATGCAGCCAATGTGAGGGGAGTCCCTCTCTTTGATGGAAATAATTTTCAGATCTGGAAGAATAGGATGAGATCTCATCTAAGATCTCTTGGAATGGAAGTTTTGTTTTCTATTGTGCAAGGAATACAAGTCACTGATCAAACAGGACTTGCTATGACTGACACAGACAGGAAAATTCTTGATGCAGATGCTAAAGCTCAAAATGCACTCACCGCAGCTCTTTCTGATCAGATATATCTAAAGGTGATGAGTTGCACTTCAGCAAAGTCTATGTGGGATAAACTTGAAAACATTTATGAAGGAGATAGCAAGGTAAAGGAGGCAAAACTTCAGGTTTTACATAACAGGTTTGACGACCTAAAGATGCATCCCAATGAAAATGCAGATTCATTTTTTAATCGAATTACTGAAGTAGTGGGAGCAATTCGAGGTCTTGGAGAAGAAATCAAAGACATTGATATCGTTAAGAAAATCTTGAGAAGACTTCCTCCCATGTACAATGCAAAGGTGTCAGCCCTCGAAGAAAGATATCTATCCAAACTTTCTCTGGATGATTTGTTAAGTAGTTTAGTGGCATATGAGATGAGAGTCAAACCTGAAGATGCCATGACTCGCGTGAGCAAAGAAATGGCATTCAAAGCCATGGACAAACTGAAAATTTCAGAAGATAGTAGTGGTGATGATGACGAAGAAAAAGAAATTCTTTCCCTCATCGCGAAGAAGCTGAAAAAGGGAAAAGGTAAATTTAGAGGTAAGTTACCTCTTGCATGTTTCCGTTGTGGAAGAGTTGGGCACATTGCCTCTCAGTGCCAAAGAAAGTTGGATAATGATGAGAGCGAAGTTGAAGACATTGAAAAGCCTCGGAAAAGGTTTTTCAAAAAGGGTGATTTCAAATCTGGAAAGAAAATGCAGAGGAAGAGCTTTGTCTGTGAGGAAGAAGATGATGATATTGAATTCTGTGAGGAAGAAGAACCAGAATTTAAAACTGAAAAACATGCTTCCATGATGGCTACCACTGAAATATCAGATTCTTCAATCAATAAAGGCATAGATAATCAGACTACTGCTCTTGATAATCCAAAGGTTCAAATTAAGGATGCTTTCTCCAAGATTGAGAGTAAATGTAAGAAATGTAATAAGTGGAAGGAAATGGTCAAAGAGTCATCAGAATATGTTGATGAACTTGAAGCTGAAATTGAACGTCTGGAAGAGTTTGTGAAAGTTCAGTCTAAAATCATTGAAAGCAATGATGATGTATTGGATCTTAAGCTAAGAATTGAAGAGCAGGGAAAGGTCATCAATGAACTCACCTCAAGACTGGAAGAAAAGTCCAAGACTACTGAGGGTCTTGAGGAGGAAATTGTTACTCTTAGGAGTAAACTTGAGACCGGATCTTTTTCAAAAGAATCAAGGAAGAAAATACAACCTAGAAGATTCTCAGATGCTGAATTATTGGCAAGAGCCAAATGTGGTTCTGATGGAGTTGAAAAAATCTTGAGCGTTCAAAGACCCGCCTGTATGGGAAAGCGTGGAATTGGATGTGAAGCTGAGACATCAACTGCTGGAAATAATGAAATCCAAAAGAAAGACAAAACGAAGGTTGAACATGTTGAAACATTGTCTGAAGTGCTGAAAAAGGAACCCTCAATCCAAACTAGAAGGATAACTGACAATTACCATCAAACATTTAGAAATGATAGACAGTTCAACTACTCTCACAAGGATGAAGGTATGAGGAGAAATTCAGGTGTGAAGACATTCCCTCACATGAAGTGTCAGTTCTGCGGCTATCTGGGCCATACTATGTCATATTGCGAAGAGGCAAGGAGTTACTTTAATGGAGAAGATCTGGGAAATCAACAAAGGAGACTGATTTCATATCCTCCATCTTATAGAAGAAATATCTTCTATGGTTACTGTTTTAATTGTTCTAACTTTGTCCATAAAGCTATGTTTTGCAGGCAGCGGTATGACAAGAGAAATTCATACAACACCCAAAGATGGGACAGGGTTCATCCTCCTGATGATGTTGTTCTCACAAATAGTTTCTCTCTTCTGGAAGAAGATTATGGGTATGAAGACTCAGATTATGTGGAAGAAAGTTTTAAAAGGCCATCAGTGTCTTATGCTCAATCCAATATCTCATGGAAAGAAAAGAAGAAAATCGAGAAATCCAATCTTGCGGAAGTAGCCCTCAAAGCTACAAAGAGTTGCAACACCTGGATTCTTGATAGTGGATGTTCTTCCCATATGACAGGAAATTTTGACCTTCTGAAGAACATTGAAAAGAAGGTTGATGGAACAGTACGGTTTGGTAACGATGGCGCTTTGAAGATTAAAGGCAGTGGGAATACTGCTCTCGCCAACGGAGAGCTGAAAAAGACTGAAGTTCTTTATGTGGACGGTCTACGCCATAATCTCCTCAGTGTAAGTCAACTCTGTGACTTAGGGCTCATAGTAACCTTCAATCAAAAAGGCTGCACTATAAAAGGAAAAACAGGGAATTCTCTTATGAAAGGTTGTAGAACAGATGGAAACTTATATCAGGTTGACAGCAATGTGAACTCTTGTTACTTGTCTGTTGACGAAGAAAACAATTTATGGCATCGAAGGCTGGGGCACATTAACCAAAAAGACATGGAAAAGATATCTAAGCTGAATATAGTCATGGATATTCCCATTCTAAAACGCGAAAGGGAAAAATCTTGTGATGCCTGTATTCGTGGGAAGCTGGTCTGTAATTCGCATCGTCCAAAGAAGAAAAGGGCATCACAACTTCTTGATCTCATCCACACTGATGTATGTGGCCCAATAAATGTTGCTGGAACCTATGGAGAGAGGTATTTCGTCCTTTTCATTGATGATTATAGTATAATGGCTTGTGTAATGGTGATTCACAGGAAGCGACAAGTACTTGATTGCATGAAAACTTATCGCCGAATTGCCGAGAATGATACTGGATGGTTAATAAAAGTCCTACGATCAGACAATGGAGGGGAATACACATCCATTGAGTTTGAAAAATACCTAGAGAAACATGGAATACAGCATGAGGTAGCTGCTGTGAGAACTCCACAACAAAATGGAGTTGTTGAGCGTTGAAATCGACAGGTCAACAATATGGCCTGGACTATGTTGATTGAGAGTGGTATCTCTCGCCATTACTGGAAGGAGGCTGTTGAAGCTGCAGTTCACATTCAGAATCGAACAGGGCTCTACATGGGAGAAACGAAGACACCGTATGAATTATGGCATGGAAGGAAGCCTTATTTGAAATACTTTCGGGTTTTTGGAAGCAAATGTTTCATCCGGAATAAAGAAGGAAACCAAGGAAAATATGGTGACAATGCTGATGAAGGAATTTTTCTTGGGTATCTAATGAACAGTAAATCTTACAAGTGTTTCAATAAACGCTTGGGGAAGATTGTGGTAAGCAGTGATGTTAAGATAATTGAAGAGAAAACCACAAATGCTTCAAGGACGCCATATGCGGATGTGATAGACAATCAGGAAGAAAGTAAACGTGAAGAAAACAAAAATACAGAGATAGAGGAAGTAGTTCAAAACTCTCAACAGTCACATCATGATGTTGACTCAGAAGAAGAATCAGAAGAAGAACCTATGGCTGAAAATAATGCTACTGAATCTCTCAGGAGAAACCGAAGAGCTGAGATTGATCCATCCAACATAATTGGGGACATGAATGCACCCACTCAAACAAGGAGGATGAGAAATAACACACCTTCTGCATTTCTATCAGTTGTAGAGCCAACCTCATTTTAAGAAGCTGCAATGGATGAATCCGGGGTGAAAGCCATGAATGA
This sequence comes from Viscum album, assembly GCA_963277665.1. Lineage (NCBI taxonomy): Eukaryota > Viridiplantae > Streptophyta > Magnoliopsida > Santalales > Viscaceae > Viscum > Viscum album. Next base: position 196,356,607 of record OY728133.1, on the reverse strand, counting down.
AGAGTTAGATCAGATTGACAAAAATCAGACGTGGGATTTGGTCCAGAGACCCAAAGGTCACAATGTGATTGGCACCAAATGGATTTTCAAGAACAAGTTTGATGAGCATGGAAATGTTATCAGAAACAAGGATCGACTGGTATGTAAAGGGTATTCTCAGATTGAAGGTGTTGATGTTGAAGAAACCTTTGCTCCAGTGGCTAGATTGGAGTCAATCAGGCTATTCCTTTCCATGGCTCTCCAAAGAGGATATAAAGTATATAAAAATGGATGTCAAGACAGCATTCTTAAATGGTGTACTCGAAGAAGAAGTCTACATTGAACAACCAGTGGGTTTTCATCTTGGTGGTGATGAATCAAAGGTCTGCAAGCTAAAGAAAGCACTTTATGGATTAAAACAGGCACCAAGGGCATGGTATTCTAGACTAGATTCGTATCTCAAAAAGCTGGAATTCAAAAGAGGAGGAGTTGATCACAATCTCTATGTGAAGAATTCTCCAAAAGATCAGTTCATGGTTCTTGTTTACGTCGATGACATTATATTTGGTGGCAGCAAACAGAAATCAGTGGATGAATTTTCCAATCATATGAAATCAGAATTTGAAATGTCAATGATTTGGGAGCTCACATATTTCTTGGGACTGCAAGTGACTCAGAGGAAAGACTACACTTTTATCTCTTAGGAAAAGTATGCAAGAGAGCTGCTGAAGAAGTTTAACATACAAGACTCCAAACCAATGTCAACTCCGATTGCAGTTGGAACCAAACTTGGGAAGCATGAGGATGGGAAATCTGTAGATCCCACCAGGTACAGGAGAATTATTGGGAGCCTATTGTACCTGACAGCGACACGGCCAGATATTGTCTTTGCCACATGTCTTTCTGCCCGCTTTCAGAGTAATCCAAAAGAGGAACACATGACAACAGTGAAAAGAATCATGAGGTATATTCAAGGTACTTACAAGTATGGATTATACTTTGCTGTAGGAAGGGATAGTGAATTATCCGCATTTTCTGATGCTGACTGGGCTGGCGATGTTGTGGACAGAAAGTCCACCAGTGGTGGAGCATTCTTTATCGGAAATAATTGTGTTGGATGGTTGAGCAAGAAACAAGAAAGTACTTCTCTTAGTACTGCTGAAGCTGAGTATATATCTGCCAAAAAGGCATGCACTCAACTGCTATGGATGAAGCAACAATTAACAGATATTGGTGATGAGGTAAAGCAGCCAATGGTGATCTACTGTGATAACAAAAGCGCAATTGATCTTACGAAAAATCCGGTTCAGCATTCTCGTACAAAACATATTGAAATACGGTATCATTTCATCAAAGAAAAGGTTGAACAAGGGGTGATTAGACTGGACCATGTGGGAACTGATAAGCTGGTAGCTGATATCCTGACAAAGCCACTGTCAGCAGCTGTGTTTGAAAAGCATCGGTTGAACCTCGGTGTTCAACCACCTCCTGCTGCATAAGGAGGTCTCGAAACTCCCCTCTCCCTGATTGTGGTAATTCTTTCTATCTGTTTATGGTTGTGATGCAGGTTTATGGGGGAGATACTATCCAGGTGGTGTATGGTTTGAGCGGAACATTGATTAATTTACTGGCCTTTGGGTTTATTGTCAATGGGGGAGAAAGGAAAGGTATAATATAATTTCAGGAATTCAGGATTGTCTATGGACATGTAATGCTTCTGTGCCATGATGAGAGTTCAGTGTAAGAAAATTTCTTGAGCGTCTTTGAGCATTCCAAAACATGGGAACCCAATTCAATCTTCCTCTCTTGTTTTCTACACCGAGCATTGCTCACGTAGACTTAGAGTGCTGGATGAGTTGATCCTTGCCTTTTTGGTATGCATGTGGATGGTGTTATATTGATGATTGCCAACAAACCCAAAGGGGGAGATTGTTGGACCCATGGTTGTTCTATGCCGGAACTGTAGTTTGGTTTGTGTTTGTTGTCAATCCTTAGTGGAAGTTCCAAATGTGTTCTAGCAAAGTGATCATACAGTTCAAGCAGACAACAGTATTGAAGGTGGCGCTGTTTCCCAGTGTTTGCCAATTTTTTAGGCCTCAAAATCGGAAAATGAAGACATGGATGGTCTACAAAAGGAGGTGCGCGCTAGGAGGAAGGCTTCCGCGAAAAATAAGAGGCTTGCGCGAAATACTTAAGTTGGGCGCGGAAAACAGTGGGATGCGCGAAATAGTTTTTCGCGCAAACAGTGTTTCGAAATCAGAGAGGTGAAAAATGGCAAAGGCATGGGCTGCGCGGAAAATTAGGGATGTGCGCGAAATACATGAGTTGGGCGCGAAAACAGCGCGGTGCATGAAATAGCGGAGCAAACTTTTTCGCGCACATAGTGTTTCAAATTCACACCTTCGAAAAATGGCAAAGGCATGAGTTGCGCGAAATATCTGGAGACGTGCGCGGAAAATGATACCTGCACAAAATATTACGCACCAGATGAGAGGTTTTCCGTGCCGAAGGGGATTTTGCGCGCGGGGGTATCAGATGCCTATAAATATGAGGTGACCCTCTTCTTTTGCGACGGACTGAAGACTTAGAGAGGATTTGTGGTCTGGTGCGCAAAAAGGATCGCGTAAAGGGGCTTGCGCGAAATATTTGGAGTTGCGCGAAAAAGGGGAGTTTTGCGCGAAATATTTTTCCGTGCCAAAAGAAAATGTTGCGCGCAATAGGATGATTTTGCACGCAAATGGTTGGTGTTTCGCATATTTTTCAGTAAGGTTTGTCTGCACGTTTTGGTTATCCAATTCAGTGGTTATGTGCGTTCTAGTGCATCTCTTCCGGACTTCAATGCAAGCAGAGTCTCGTGCTGAGCAGAGGCAAAGACTTTAATGCAAATTTATTGAAGAGACCTTCACGTCTATAAACTGAGTGAGACTTCGCCAACGGCAGTGAGCCAGGGGGAGTCAACGGGAGTGACCTGAGGGAAGCAGTGAGCTATCCCTAAACTTTATGTAAAGGCAGTGAGCCTGGGACAGAGTGTCTGTACCCGAACTTTTGTATCCGCAGCTAGTGAAGCATAGTGGATTTAGGTACGACAGACAATCTGTCGGCGTATGCTCCTTGGACGTAGCCCTTAGTGGTGAACCAAGTAAAAATTGTTGTGTCATCTCTCTGCATGTGAATTTTTAATTCCTGATCTTATCCATCATACAAGTTTAAGAAGTTCCTGCCAACGTGGGAACAAGATCCACAACTTTAAGAAGAAAATGTGGCCACCCTGATTCACCTCTCCCCTCTCAGGGTGTACCGGGGTCCTTCAATGGACTACCATATAAGGCCTCAAAATGATCCAAATGAATTGTCACCTAAAAGCTCTAATTATAAGAGAAATCAATGAGAGGGATATGCTTCTTCCAAGAACTGTCGAAATCAAGGACACATGATCAGAGAATTTCCTTTAGAACCTTTATTGTCCATTTCGATTGTCTGTGGCTCTGAGGGTGAAAATATGTTCTTAGAAGAACATGATTCCATATATCTTTGTACAAACCCTATCATAATTGTGATTTGAAATGAGAGTCCTGGTCTGGAGTGATAGTACATGGATCCCCATGTTGTCGTATGATCTCAAGGACATACATTCACCCTAATTCATCAACTGAGATGGTCTCTCGAATAGAAATGACGTCTGATTATTTCATTAGTTAGTAAATGGATACCCATATAGCATTTCTACCACTCTGCAACCTAGGTAAGCTGAATACAAAATCCATAGAAACATCCTCCAATTTTTATTCAAGGACTAAAAGTGGCTATAACATGAATGTATGTATTTGGTTCCCACCTTCACAGGCATATTGGTGGAACACCTAGTGATGAAGCCTACATTTTGACTTTTCATTCCAAGTAACCAATACTGGCGTCACATATCTCAATACATCTTTGAGATGCCATGATGAACTTCCCACTAAGAAGTGTTGGACTCTATCATCAACTCCTCTCTCACATCGGTAGGAACCCAGATACATCCACGTAGACAAAGGACATCATTTCTGTTCACATACCAATCTAGAGGTGGGTTATCTTCTGACATAAAGTCATGGATAAAAAAACCTTCAGGATCTGAAAACTGCCTACTCATTACCTTTTCAAGGAGGGAAGAAGTAACGTTTAAGGGTGAGAGGTAAAACTGCACGTGACTATCATGAATCTTCAGATGAAGTTCTGAAAAGAGATCCATTAACTTACATTCATCACATGCTTCCTTTACGACCTATTTTTGAGTTTTCCAACAATGTGCTTCAGCGTCCACATTCCCTTTTCTAGGCATATTGTCAAGCTCAAAATCAAAGGACTATTGATATTCAGACAATATATATTGTTAATGGTTCATGTCATGATAAGAAATGATATACATAAGTATCTTGTGATATGTATACACCAAAAAGTACTCACCCATGAAACAATGTCTCTATCATCGTAAGGCATGGAAAAATACTTCTAGATCGAGGACATGTATCGAGTAATTTATCTCCTGAGGCCTCAAATGCAAATATCCTTATGCAATGACTTTGTATTCCTGCATCAACATTGCTTCCATTACAATTAATGATGCATCGTAGTAGATTATATAACCTTTACATGGTTTTGTAAGAGTCAGAATAGGTGCCGATACAAACCTACCTTTTAGCTCATGAAAGGATTTCTCACATTCTTCTTGACCATATGAACTTGACAAACTTTTTTGTAATACTAGTAAGAGGTGCATCTAGATAAAAAAAGTCCTAAAGAAAATTTGTGTAATACCTGAAGATCCCTTAGAAACACCCTATTTCAAACATGTTTTTGGGATGATCCTAGGAAACTACAACACTAACATTTTTAGGGTCAAAATATACTCCTGATTCCGAGATTATATGACCCAACAGGTGGACCTTGTCAATCTAGATGTCACACTAAGCAAGATTTCCATAATGCTGATTTTGTCTCAGTGTACTCAAACTGATCTCAAGATTTTTGGCATGGTCATTATGAGAGGGAGAATACACTAAGATGTCGTCCAAAAAGACCATGACAAAAAGAGTCCAAATAGGGTTGGAAAACCATATTCATTGAATCCATAAAAATAGAAGTAACTTTCATAAGACCAAAAGGCATAACAAGATACTAATAAAAACCATACCTACTTAAGAAAGATGTATGAGTTATTTATGAAGGTCTAACTCGCACCTGATAATAACCTGATCTTAGTTGATCATAGAGAAAACCTTTTCTCCCCGAAGCTGGTCAAAGAGATCTTCTATTTGAGGGAGGGGATAAAGATTACACACCATAAGCTGGTTTAAACATTTTTAATGCATGCATAAATCTAAGGTTCGATCATTCATATTGGTAAAAAGCACGGGAAAACCCCAAGAAGATGTACTAATACGTATAAAGCCTTTGGCCTCTATGTCATCTCTCTGCCGCTTGAGCTCCTGAATATTAGTAGGTGCCATCCTGTATTGAGGAATGGATAATAAAGCTTCTTTGATAATAATATTTTTATAAAATCCACCTATCTATTAGGAGGTAATCTAAAGATATCACCAGGAATTACTTTACTGAAATGATCAACTAATGGAGGGAAATTAGTTTCATGCAGACCCTATTCCACTATGAGGAGATTTCTAATCTGGGTAGTCACTCCACCTAGCCCATGATGCTTTGGTCTAGCTCTCCCTTCCTGGGTATTCCAATCACCTTGGAAAAATAACTATTTCCACTTGGTGATGTAAAATAAACCCTAAGGCGATAACAGTCTACAAAGGTGTGAAATTGGACTAACAAGTCCATCCAGAGAATGATGTCGAAGCCCATAATCTTGAGAACAAAGAGATTTCACAAGAAATGGTAACGTCCAACCTCAATGGGACTGTCCTTGCACTGGCGTATGCCCTATGTCTGTATTCCCAGTGGTGTATCATGGGTCATTACACCATAATGATACTATATACCTAGTCTGATACTTTTTATGATAGATACAAAAATAAAATAGCTTGAAGCACCAGTATCAATCAAGGAAGAGATAGTAGTGGAGGCTACTAGAATAGTACCTTACACTATAGATGGTCCCATATCCTGATCCTTGGATATCGTCTATAAAGCATGTAGCTGACATGATCTACGGTCTTGTGCAAAAGATGGACTACCATGTTCATGACTACTCTACAAGAGCTACTGGTGAACAAGGTTCAAACATCCACAAACATGACCTACTCCTCGGCTAGAAATTCCAGTGTTGTTCCATCTTCACGCCTAACGCGGAACAAAATAAATCGCTCTAGAAGGTGTTGCTAAAGTTGATTCTTTTCTACTCACAACTGTTTGAAGGGTCCTATAAAAGCATTGATGATGATCCATACTGATGAAAGATTGACACACTATAGGGTCTCTCTAACATATGGGATTTTTATTCCCCAGTCTTCCACATTGATGAAACACCATAGAGATATAAAACTAGATAATATGGTAGCCACTTATCTTAAGAAACAACTCAAAGGGAATGTTTCCGGCCACTGGAAGAACTACCGGACTGACACGTCACAAATATTTTAAAATCGATAGTCATTCCATCTCCCAGTTTACGATTAGTGATAAGGGCCTGATCAACTATTCCAAAAAAGGTCGGAAGGTGAAAGACATTCACCTGAGTTTGTATTTCATACTAGATCTGATACTCAAAATATTTAGCATGAGACATATCATCACCTACTTGAAGTGATGAAAAGAATTGTAAATAAGTGAAACATGCTGAATATTGAATAACTGACATAGAACGTTTCTTGGGATGGCTGAACTCTCTGGATCTATCAGCTCTCAGTACCTAAGGAATGAACTGATCATAAAATGTATTCTATAGGTCACCCTATGACATGCCCTGATGGAGATCGGCCTGGGTAACCACATCCCAACAACTCTTGGAAGAAACCTGAATAATGAATGTAGCAAGATTGACACTCCACTCTAGAGGAGTTTCCATATTCTCAAATATAGACATTAGGAACTCTATCCAAAACTCTACAGCCTAAGAACTGCCGTCCCCTGAAAAAGTAGGAGGATTTTACTTCTAGAAATAGTGGTCCAGATCAGTCATCTTAGGTTCAACCTATGGAGCACATTGCATAGACTACATTAGATGTAATAAACTGTCAATGACTTGGTCATCAATTCCTGGATCCGGTACAGTAGGTAGTGCCTCATGCAGAACTCCTCGATGTAAGACTAGAGGCTCAGGGCCCACCATGTCAGGAGCATGGTCGTCACCACCCTCATGGCAAACGACATGAGGACGTCGTGGTAGTATTGATCATTAAATTCCAATAACATGCTTTAAAACAAGCATATAATAAAGGATATAACATCACTAGTGGAAACTAAATGTTAGAAAACTCACTAACCATGGAATACTACCCAAACTACCCACTCAGATAGATCGGTATCAGTATGTTCCCAAGTTTAAGTTTTATTTCATTTTGCAGTTTATTCATAGGTTCACTCATTTACCTTTCAAAAACATGACATGGAGAGATAAGTATGTGAAAAAAATTCATTTTATATTTCATTATTTTATTTATAAGGGATATTCATTTCCGATGAATCAGTTCCCATACACCTGTCACCAGAAACGAAACCCATTTCATTATAGCATAATGACTGGACTCAGTAAATTACTCATCCCAACACATGATGGCCTATGGAACTCATGAATTGAGACAAGAAATCACTCAATGTAAGACAATGTAATACCATCACAAGAAACAATCATATCATCACTCAGCATTAACAGGCATATCAAGCAATGAAAAGCTGCGAAATGCACCTATATAACTTGGAAATATGAATGTCATGTGAATTATATGTGCCTATAATTATGCATGTTGCAAAGATTCTTTCCCTTATATCATTGGGTAAAGGATGATATAAATTATTAAAAAAGTAATAATCAACCACAGGACATAACGTGTGCGTCACACAACTGTGTAATAATATCAACTAAAATATGAAAAATATAACAATAATTGTATTATGGGTAACTTGGTTTCCACCCTGAACATGGGTTCACAACACCAAATAATGGATTCTGAATAACTCCCAAGCATTTATATTCTCCAATATATTGTCTCAAAATATTGAATCAATAAACGAAACCACATATGATACTACATTATGATGACCCGGACTCAGATGACACTAAATGGGTGCCCCGAGCCCAGTGGGCCACTTGGTCTCAACCACAACTTCCCAAACACCAACGGCTACCGACTAGTAGCAAGAGCCTTGGATGCATCTTTGGGAATACTATTCACTCATTAGAAAAGTGTAGCACATCAGAACGAATATAAATGAATAGTAAATAACGCAAGGAATATATGTAATATAAACAAACTACAGAAGCAAACTGATAAAATTAATAAATGATAATAATAGTAACTGTATCAACTTGAATAATGATGATGTAATGAAATGTCTCTAGAAAACTGAAAACAAGGATACAAGATAACAAGCACAACATGTTCCAATAGTAAAAGAAAAAAAATGATACTCCACACATCCCAAGATACAACTCGGTCATCTACTATCAAGATCCATCCTTACAACAAGAAATCAAGTGTTTGAATCTGTATGCTTCCCTTTTTCCACACATGCAACCATGTAATCTACTCCAGGTACCAAATGATGCCCAAAGAAGGTATGAGATAAATATTAGTGGTATACCACCAATGGTGTCTAAAAAAACTATCCAGTGTAATGGAATATAGTAGTGTGAATGCATGGATATATAAAGTAAAGGAAGTAGTACAATGTAACTAAATACCCAGGTACCTTTTTCATCCCTCGGCTGGTGTCTGTACATGTAACCGGTTCATCAATCAAAAAATTTCCATTTAATGTAAATAGGTCATATGAGGCATAGCCATCATAGACATCACCTCATGATAGTATAAGTAGTGAAGGTCCCCAGACGTAACAAGGAAAACTGAAAAAGATATCCATTGAGGTATTTCTAGGGTAATAACCAAGGTAATGTAAATCTCATGGAACACTAACTCGGTTTTCTCAGAGTCTAGATAAGTGGTAAGAGTTTAATCCATGGAGGTAAATCGGTTTCATTCCACAATAAGGTGCCTACCGAGTCCAAGGTGATCGACCAAGGTAAAATAGTGCTAGCAAGGACAACGCCCGATGGGACTTCAATCTGGAACCTACTAGTCAATGATGGATCAAAGTAGTGTATATATGGTATCATGTAATAGTGAAACAGACCATATAGTTGTATACCGGGATCCACGGAATAGAAAAAAACTAGAGTCTAGGTGGTTATTATCCTAAGCAAACTACATCCTTGAATTAGAATGGGGTTCTAGAGACCCAAGGAATTCATCTATAAGAATCAAAGGAGATCATGAGTCAATCCATTATAATTTGATATTATAGTCATGTAATAATTCATTTGGTTATAGACTTTTCTTACATTAGTTTGGATAGGTCTAGTTGAGTTGCAACCATTTATTTATAGGTCCATGCAATGTCTTCCATTATTGTGGACAGGCTGAGTAGTGTTCCAATTGTTTAATCATGTCTTTATTAACCATTAAGGAATATTCAATTATCGAGGTTCACTCTTCAAAATTCAATAAACATGGAAATGGGTGCTATAGAAATGTATCCTCTATTCAATCTCATTTATTAAGGCCAAGTTATATACTCAGTATTCTTTCTATTTTACATTTCACATTTAATAATCATTTGGAAGAAAATACCGTAACACACTAAAATTTTATGAGAAATATTCTTTTTAATTTCTTTTATTTCTTGTGTTATACGCTACACCAAGATTATCTTGTGCTATATGCTACACCGTATTATCTTGTTGTATATGAAACACTATTCTTGGCTTGTGTTACACGCAAGAGCGACCATCCTCAATAGCGCGTGTTGTACGCAATACAGAGTTTCACTAAACAATGATATATTCTTATAAAATTAATATGAACTAGTTTTTATGAATAGTATTAACCAAATTTTTAATTTTATAACATTGTGATTCATCTTACACATATTCTAGAACATGGTATGTGAACAAAACAAATTTTTCGTATAAATCATTTTCCAAAAAATGCAGTTTTGCCGCCTTTTGATGGTGCAACCATTTTAAATCTAATTTTTGACATTTTTATAAGTTAAATTTGAAATAAATAAACTAATTATATTGAATTAGGATATAAAAAATTACTTTGGATTAATTTTTCATATTTTTATGATAACTTTGATATTTTGATGAAGAGTAAAAATACACTAAATTTTACTCAAAAGAAACTTTATTCATCAAGATAAATTTTTCGGTTGAAATTTAATATTGAATAGTTTTTAAGTAAAATTTTAATATATTTTTACCATTTAGCATAATTTATGTCATTATAATTAATTTTACAATGAATTCATAGGTAAAAACATTTCAATCCATTGCAATGTTCTAAACAAAAACCCATTTTTTCGACAACGAGATTAATTTTAAATTAATTACTGAAACTTATGTGCTTTGAATATGTAAAAATAGATTCCATATTTAGAATAATAAGGTCCAAATTTTGTAAATAGGTAACTTTTAGTTTTTAGACATTATGAATAGTAAATACAGTTAATTTTATTTACCATGGTTAAAGGTAAATCTGGTAATTAAGGGTAAAGATAACATTTTAAAATTACCCAAACACTTGTATTAATATAATTGGATGAATATATTTATCCCTAAAATATCTTTGTTCGAAATTGAATCTATTAGAAGCCACTTGGATGAGATTAAGACAATTAATTTATTTTATTAAAAGTAAAGTGAAATATGTCCCACTCAAACATTAATAATTAAATTATTTTTAATATTAGGTTATACAGATTATAAATTCGATTATAAAAACTCATTTGAAAGATAAAATGTTTTTCTTTATCATGGTAATTTAATTGTAATTTTTAAGAAATATATATTTACCTTAATATCTTAATCATTAATATTTCATAAATAATTTATTTATTGAAAAATCAATAATATAGTTTTTTTAAAATAATAATACCCATAAAAGGCCAAAAAACATGACCAAACCATAAAGTTAGATTATATATAAACCATAAACATCCATGGGTATACTTGTTGGTCATTTAGAGCCTTATAACACGGATTATGACACTTATATTATTTTATTTTAAATGATGTCAAAGTTATCACTTTCATAATTTAATAAATATTAAAATATAGATGTTGTGATTTTGAGATGATAAATTTGAGTAAAAGTATTCTTATGAAATATATTATATTTATATTTATCATAGTATTTTATTTCTATTTTTTATTCAACAAATAAGTATATTAAATAATTATAGAACAAATGTTGTTGTAATTATTTTATTAAGAGAAATATCAAAAAATGGTATTAAAAATATCAAAATAAATATTATATGAACTCATTAATGTTCTCCAAAAAATTTTATAGATGACTACAACATGTTATAAATCAATTATATATTTTGGTTAGAATATATCTCATGTTTGGATTTTATTAAAAACCAAGTAATTGATTAGAATCAAAATTGACACTATTGATATTTTATAAAAATATCATATAATTAAACAGTTTAAAAATCACAGAAATATTTAAAAATTGAAAATTGAAAATTATATGTTCTAAAGTGTGATAATGTATCTAATTATGTAAAGTTCATAACACATAAGTAAGTATTCATAACAAATTAATAATAATATTATTATTACCACAAATAAAATTATATAGATTAAATAAGGATAAATAAAAAAAATAAGGTTTAAACTAAAATAAATAAATGTCTTAATTTTATTGGTTAATGATATTACAACCCTATCTCATCTAATATTTTAATTTGTGTCTTTTTAGAGGTTTTTTGGTGGGGTTTGAGTTTGTTATAAATTAATATTTTGGAGGTTTCAAAAGTGACCCTCTCCTCTCATATAATAGGGCACCACCTCCCTCCTCTCTTCACTCTATTTTGAGCTTTCAAACGTGGAAAAACTCTAACCATTGCCCTTTAAACTTTCCTAGAAACATTATAGAGGTCCTGATCTTCTTGAAATACCATCATTAGTTCCCTAATATGAGGTTTAGAAGAGGCACATTGAAGAAGTGGTAATATCCTTTACCGAATATTTCAAACTTATTTCTTCTTCTAATTCCTCTATATGAGTTGTTTCATTATTAACTAATGTCTTTAGTAGCAGTTTAATACTTATATGTTATTATGAATGTGAAACAACCTTATTACATCTTCATTCCATCCTATGAAAAATGAAGTCACCACGTGTGTGTACGTACGACCTACCGTCTCAATGCCGTGGTGTAATCTGTTTTTCATAACTGAACTACTTGGATGGTTATATTAATGGAAGAAATAACTATATATTATTATTATAAAGAGAAATTTATTCTGAAATATTATACACTATACACTTCTATAAAATTCCACAATTATGGGAATGATATTTTCTCTTGTCCGTACGTACGGATTACCGTCTCCACGATGCGATGAGAATAATTCTACATGTTAACCATTCAAGAATAATTATAATTTATATACAATAAATAATCATGATAGTTATAAAGTAATAATTCTACTGGATTTATGTATATATATGATTCATTTAATCAATTCTATTCAATTCAATAAGGAAACGAAAACTATGTTCATGTGTACGTACAACCTACCATATCCATGAACGGTGTATTTCATTTAATTTATCTATCTATTGTATATATACAAATATAATGAATATATATGATATATAAATCATTATTTACATTCTGTATGTAAGAAAATAATGATATAAGTAATAATGTAAAAAAAAAACAAATCCAAACACGTACGATACATGAGGTGATTTTTACCCAAAATGTTACTTCAACATGGAGTTTTGAAATGAATGGGTATAATATAGTAGTAAGTGAATCACATATGATATCGTATAAATGACTATGTTTCTTGAATAAGTCAATGAAATTATTTAAATCATTGTACATGAGGTTTGGATACATATGGAATAAATCAGACCTAAGGTAAATGATTATTTCGTCTCACATTTATTTCTGTGAGACATATGCCTTAATCACCATCTATTTATTTTTTATGGTGTTTATGCTTCCCATGAATATTTTATGTTTTTTATTATGAAGTATATGATATATACATATTCATGTAATTTTATTTATTTTATGACACGTATGATTCCACCATTTATAAATGGTAAGGGATAATTTTTCAATCTCTTTTTTACCTAATATTTCTTATACGTAAGTATTTACTGGGGTTATATTAATCATTCATGTCAATGTTTTATAAAAAATGTTTTCATAATGGTTTTAAAATTCTTCCATGTATGTTTAAAGTCTTTTTTACCACTTTTTGAATTTTACTATGTGGTTTGGAAGAAATCATTTTTTACCATACAAGGTACTTTTTTGACTTTTCCGGAAAAAGTATGAGGAGAATGTTTTTTTAACTTTTACGGTGTGAACGGATTTTTACGATTTCATAACACCTTATTTAAATAAAGATTCCTATACAAGATTTCATGATTATTTTCAACAAAATTATTTTATTTTAAAATTTTACATCATTTTGAGAAAAGAAAATGATTTGAAAGAAGAAAGGATATTTTCCTTAGGAATTCATTTCAATTGTTTTATCAAAACTATTTTCCTTATATGATGACATTTATTAATATGGTTATGTTTTAAGTATATTTTCTTTATTATTTACATGTTTTTATTATGTTATGATGAAATTATTCTTATGAAGTCCTTTTTATCTTATATTGATTATGTTATGATGGAATGATATTTAAGAATCCCATTTTATTACAAAGGTTATGCAACAATGTATGATTTTGTGGAAAAAATAAGGATGGTTTCATTATGGGATGAGTGGGACCTATATCTCCCTTCAATGCATTGGGTAATTATTTATATCTCCTGAGATAGACATCGCTGGAATGACAAGTAAATACAGTTCAGTAATACATGGTTGGAACGACAGGTAAACCCGGTTCAGTAATGGACTTTGTCCACTATGATGGTCTTGTCAGCAATTCCTTGGCTGCTATGGAAATCATATCATGTTCTTAATGGTTTTTCATAAGTACATGTTTTATTCCCAGGTTATTTATCATGATTAATTTCCCTTTATGATCTATTGCATAAGTACTTGCTAGATTTATTTCACAACTCTTGATTTTGATGTTTAAACATTATATTCACGTTTTTAAGATCAAATGTATATGGTTTGTTTAATTTTCTCCATTATTACCCTTACATAGAATTTGATCTCACCCTTTTTATGTTTTCTTTTCCCTAGGATATAAATAAAGTTTTTACGAAACAAAACAAAAGGGGAAGATATTTATGGGAGATGTTGTAGATCTTTCACTGTGATTAGATGATTATGTTCCGAGTATCCAAAGACACTAATGTAATAAGGTCTTTTGATGTATCTTTGTGTCATGTATTATGTTTTCCGAAAAATTAATGTAATTTTCATGTTTTCAAGCTTGGATCTCTACAGTTGGTATTAGAGCGAATGTTTAGTTAATCTTTTGAAAATATGATGCGAAAACTTTAGTGAGATCCCATGAGATATTTCTAAGGTATGTCTAGGGATGTCCCTAAGGTTATGTATAAGTATAGGTTATATTCCTAGAATTATGATAACGATTATAGAATTAATCCTAAGATGTTAGATATTGAAGGTACTCCCCCTTTATTATTTTGTTTTCCTAGCATGATTTTTTCCTCTAGCACTATTCTTTTTGGGTTTCAGACGATGGATGGAACCCAAAGAAACCATGTTGATCAATGTAATGTAAAATGCAATGATTGTCTTCCTGAACAAACCAATGTTATGGGAGATGGAGTGAAAAATATAATTTCTATACATACAAAAGATATGAATCATTCTGGACTTCCAAATGAGCATAGAAGGGAACACTATTAAATTGAGTCCTTCATGAGGCAACGCCCACCTTCTTTAAATGGGTCTTATAATCCAATTCTTACTGAAAAATGGATCAATAGCATTGGAAATTTATTTTCCATACTTTTCGGTTTAGAAAAAGAAAAATTAGTTTTCTCTATTTACCATTTATAAGGTGAACCAAACCAGTGGTGGACTCTAATTAAGAATACATGGCCCCAAGATGAAATCAAATCCACGAAATGGGACAAGTTCAAGAACTCATTTTTCAATATGTAATTCCCTCGTATTCTTCAAACAAAGATGTAAAAGGAGTTCCTTGAGCTTAAGAAAAAGGATTATGAATCTATTGGTATATATGAGGGCAATGTTACAAGGATTTCAAGGTATGAATCTGGATTTATCATCCAACCTGAAAGTAATGTTGATCAAATATTCACTGGATTAAAACCATTTCATCTAAGGGAATTAGCTATAAAATACATTAGTAGCTATGAAGAAATTGTGCATTGTTCAATCAAGGTAGAACTGGAAGTAGGTGTTACATATTCATCTCATGTTTTTGACAAGAAATTAAATATGGAGTTCAAGGAAAAATATCAAAACAATGGTGAAAGGAAGATGCATGTTTCGTTATGCTCAAAGTGTGGAAAGTAGCATAGTAGAGATTTTCTTAAAGGAACTGGAAAATGTTTTAAGTGTGGAAAAGAAGGTCATCGAGCAGATGAGTGTCAAAGTAATGGAAAAAAGGTATCTAATGATGTGAATAGAGAAAAGACTACAGAGAACGCACCACCGACACTTCAATGCTACAAGTGCAAGGAAATGGGGTATTATGCTAACTAATGCCCAAATACAAGGGTTAATGATGATCGACATCAACAACCTCTTAAGGAGAAGTACAAAGGGAAGTAACATGTGATCACTATTGGTGATGTTGATTATGACAACGAAGTGGTGGAATGAATATGTGTTTATGTAATGGGATTTCAAAACAGTGTTGTGGAATCTCATTTATAGTATTGTAGAATATTGGAATATCTATGTATTGGTTTCTTGTGGTTTTCAATAATTATATGGCACTGATAACCATGAAAAGTGATTGAAATATTTTTGGAAAGTAGGTGATATGTGCATAATGAAGGGATGTAGAGAAAATAATAGGTTGGATATTATTAATGAGCTCATGACTGATGTAATGACAAAGTGATATTATGGTTTGATTATATTTAATTTTTGGGATGTTGGTATGTGTAAGGAGTTAAATTTTGATAGAAATCATGTTTTCACTAAGGTTTTATGGTAATTCATGTTTCAAGAATACATGATTACAATATTCACATGTATTTAATGTGACCAAAAAGATATATCTTACGATACATGGGGGATAAATTATGGTATTCACACGCTCGTTATATGACCTTTCTAGAAATCATTTTCTGCATACTCGGAGTTTGGACAAGAAGAATTTTGGATAAGCCTAAAGTTTAGAATGGATTATGTTGGGCATCAAATAGCATTGTTTAGGGAAGGAACTTTTCTTTTCTATTATTTCTGGAATGTTAAAATGGTGTAGTTTCAGAAAAAGGACAACACACAGGACGAGCGACAACCTGTCATGTTGGACAAGGCTGCAAGAATCAAACCCACAACTGAAGTGAGACATGACTTTATCACCTACCACTGGCCTACACGAAGTCTCTAGTTAGTATAAATTAGTTTTATTTTATTATGTGGTATGATGTATGAATTATAAGTCAACTTTGGAACCATATACGATTAATATCACCATATATGGACTTATGTATATTTAATTACTTCCGCTAACATTTTGTTTATGACAGATGGAATGACCCATCATTCTATCACATGATCTTCTAACATTTAACGAATGACAAATTCAACTTCATTTCATTAATATATGATGTGGAAATTGTTCATGGAACAACCAGAGTTGAGATTGTACCAAAATCAAGTAAGTATTTCTTCTAATTCAAAATTTTCAACATTAGGGAAATGATCTTGAAAACAAAAAATATTGTCCTAGTAACCTCATATGTGATGAATCAGATGGTACCTTAGATCATCACAAATTTATGGCTTTGTGATTGTTGTATTTTTCATAGCCATGTTCTCTACCATGCTTCATCAAAACATCATGGTTAGATTTCTATTAAATATCCATATTTTCACCTATATTCTCTTATGTGGAAACCTAGTGCTGAGTTACTTTGGGTGACCGTTATGTTTCTAACTTTCCTTTATAAAATTAAGTGTTAGTATTCCTTTTTATGATGTGGGTTTCTATGAAAGAAACATTCAAGAAGTAAATGATTTATAACCCCCGATGACATTCGAGGGTGAAATTAATTTTATGGGGGGTAGAATGTAACAACTCGAGATTTTATGAGAAATATTATTTTTAATTTCTTTGATATCATGTGTTGTACGCTACACCTGATTATATTTCACAACACGAAACACCATTTAGCTTGTAGTATACGCAACACTATTCTTGGCTAGTGTTGCATTCAAGATTGACCACCCTCAATAGCGTGTGTTGTACGCAATACCTAGTTTCACTAAACATCGATATATTATTATAATATTATTATAAACTAGACGTTATGAATAGTATTAGTCACATTTTTAATTTTATAACATTATCTTAAATCTTACACATATTCTAGAACATGGTATGAGAACAGAATCAATTTTTTTTTATAAAAGAAGTGTTTTTAAAAAAATGCAGTTTTGTCTCCTTTTGATGGAACACACATTTTAAATATAATTTTTGACAAGTTTATAAGTTCAATATGAAAAAATAAAATACTAATTTCTAATAAAGATATAAAATCTTAATTTGGATAATTTTTTTTTATTTTTAGGATAACTTTCATATTTTGATGAATAATAAAAATACACTAGATTTTACTTAAAAGAACCTTTTTCATCGAGATAATTTATATGGTAAAATAATAATATTTAATGTTTTAATGTATAAGTACAATATATTTTTACCATTTAATATAATTTATGTCATTATCATTAATTTTACATTGAATTCATAGGCGTAAACATTTCAATCTTTTGCAATGTTTTAAACAAAAACATGTTTTTTCGACAACGAGATTAATTTTAAATTAATTACTGCATATTTTGTGCTTTGAATTTGGAAAAATATATTCCAAATTTGGAATCAGGAGGTCCTTATTGTGTAAATATGTAACTTTTATTTTTTAGACAATATGAATAGTAACTACAATTATTTTTATTTACCAAAATTAAAGGTAAATCAGGTAATTAAGGGTAAATAAAATATTATAAAATTACCCTAACACTTGTACTAATATAATAGGATGACTATATTTATATATAAAACATACTTGGGTCGAAATGGAATTTATTGGATCCCACTTGTATGAGACTAAGACATTTAATTTATTTTATTTAAAGTAGATTGGAATATGTCTCACTCAAACATTAATAATTAAATTAATTTTAATATAAAGTTATACGGAATATAAATTCAATTATAAAAACTCATTTTAAATATAAAATGTTTTTATTTATCATGGTAATTTATTTTTAATTTTTAAAACATATATATTTACCTTAATATCATAAACATTAATGATGCATAAATTATTTATTTAAGGAAAAATCAATAATATAGTTTTTATTAAAATAATAATACTAATAAAAAAGCCCAAACACTTGACGAAACCTTATTGGTAGAGTATATATAAATCTTAATCATCCAATGGTATACTTTTTGATAATTTGGAGCCTTAATAAAGGGATTATTACACTAATATTATTTTATTTTAAATGATATCAAAGATGTCACCTTCATAATTAAATAAATTTAAAAATTTAAATTTTGTAATTTTAAGATGATAAATTCGAGTAAAATTATTATTATGAAATATATTAGATTTATATTCATCATAGTATATTATTTTTAATTTTAATGAAAAAATACGTATATTAAATAATTATACAACAAATGTTGAAGTAATTATTTTATTAAGAGAAATATCAAATAAATGTTTTCAAAATTATTAAAATAAATATTATATGAACTAATTATTATTATAAACGATTTTTTTAGATTAATATGACATGTTAGGAATATATTTAATATTTTTTTTGGAATATATCTTCTGTGTGGATTTTATGTAAAATCAAATAATTGAATAGTGTCAAAATTTACGCTATTGATATTTTATAAAAATAACATATTATTAAATTGTTTAAAAAAATATTTTAAAATTAAAAATTCATAATTATATGGTATAAAATATAATAATGTATCTAATTATTGAAAATTGAAAACAAATAAGTAAGTATTTATAAAAAATTAAAAAATAAAATATTATTAAAAAAATAAAATAAAATAGATTAAATAAGGACAAATAAAAATGATAGGGTTTAAGATAAAATCAAAACATGTCATAATTTTATTGGTTGATGATATTACAACCCTATCACATATAATCTTATAATTTCATTCATTTATGGAGTATTTTAGATGAAGGTTGAGTTTATTATAAATAAATATTTTGGAGGTTTCCAAAAGTGCCCCTCTCCTCTCTTATAAAAGGGAACCTCCCCCCTCTTCTCTTCACTCCAATTTTTCTTTCAAACTCAAATAAACACTTCCAATTTCTCTTCCCAAATTTCCTAGAAATAGAATATAGGTCCTGGTATTCTTCAAAAACCATCTTTAGTGCCCTATGAGGAGGTTTAGAAGAGACACGTCGAAGAAGAGGTAATACCCTTTACCGAATCATTCAAACTTATTTCTTCTTCTACTTAATCTATATGAGTTGTTTCATTGTTAAGTAATATATAATATATCAATTTTATAATTACATGTTACTATTAATATGAAACAACAATATACCATCTTCATTCCATCCTATGAAAAACGAAGTCACCACGCGTGCGTACGTACGACCTACCGTCTCCACGTCGTGGTGTAATCTATTTTTCATAACCAACCTACTTAGATGGGTATAATAATGGAATAAATAAGTATATATGATTATTTTAATGTGATATTTATTCTGAAATATTATACACTATACACTTCAATACAACTTCACAATCCTGGGAAAGATATTGTCGATCGTGCGTACGTACGGATTACCGTCTCCACGATGCGATGAGATTAATAATCTATGTTAACCATTCAAGAATTATTATAATGTATATATAATAAATAATAATGAAATATATGACATTATAATTCTATTGTATTTATGTATATATATGTTTCATTTAAATTATTCTATTCAATTCAATAAAGAAATGAAAACAGTGTTCATGCGTACGTACGGCCTACCATCTCCATGAACGGTGATTTTAATTTAATTTATCTATCTATTATATATATATATATATATTTACTGAATATATATAATATATAAATATTTTTTTTCATTCTGTAAGTAAAAAAATAATGATATAAGTAATAATTTCATGAACAACATGTCGAAACAAGTATGATACATGAAACGATTATTACCCTAAACGTTACTTCAACCTGGAATTTTCACATGAATGAGTAATATAAAGTCATAAGTTAATCATATATGATATCATAAAAATGAATATGATTCTTGAACAACTCAATGATATTATTTAAATCATTATACAAGAGGTTCAGACACATAAATAAGAAATCATACCTAAGATAGAGGATTATTTTTTCTCACATTTATTTCTGGGAGACATATTCCTTAATTTCCATCTATTTATTTTGTATGGTGTTTATGATTCCCATTAATGTTTTATGATTTTTATTATAAAGGATATGATATTTAGATATGCATTTAATCTTCTTTATTTAATTTCATCTATGATTCGACCAATTATAAATGGTAAGATATAATTTTGCAATCTCATTTTTACCTGAGATTGCTTATACGTAAGTATTTACTAAGGTTATATTAATCATCCATGTCCTTGTTTTTTAAAAATTCCATCACAAAGTTCTTACTATTACTCCATGTATTTTTAATGTTGTGTTTACCTCTTTTTGACTTTTACTATGTGGTATGGAAGAAATCTTTCTTTTTTTACCATATGAGGTACATTTTTGACTTTTCCAGCAAAATTATGAGGATTATGTTTTTTTAACTTATATGGAATGATCAGATTTTTATTATTTCTTAAGGCCCTATTTACATAAATATTCCTCAACGAAATTTCAGGATTATTTTCAATAAAATTCATTTCATTTAAAATTTCATGTAATTTTGAGAAAATACAATGATTTGATAGAAGAAAAGATATTTTTACCAGGAATTAATTTCAACTGTTTTATCAAAACTATTTTCCATCTATGATGACATTGTTTAATATTGTTATGTTTCAAATATAATGTCTCTATTATTTACATGGTTTTACTATGTTATGATGGAATTATTCTTTTGAAGTTCTTTTATATTATATGGATTATGTTATGATGGCACGATGATTAATAATCCCATTTTATTACATGGGTTATGCTGTGATGTATGATTTATGATTTTGTGGAACAAATAAGGATGGATACATTATGAGGTGGGTGGGACCTATATCTCCCTACAATGAATTGAGTAATGATTTATATCTCATGAGATAGGTATGGCTGGAATGGAAAGTAAATATGGTTTAGTAATACATGGCTGGAATGGAAGGTAAACCTGGTTCAGTAATGGAAATTGTCCACTATGATGGTCTTGGAAGCAATTCCTTGGATAATATGGAAATCATATCATGTGCTTAATGGTTTTCCACAATTACATGTTTTATTCCCATTCTATTTTATCATTATTAATGTTCTTTTATGATCTATTCCTTACATGCTGCCAAGATTTATTTCACAACTCAATATTTTGATGTTTAAACTTTATGTTCATGTTTTTAGGTTCAAATGTACATGGTATGTTTTATTTTCTCCATGCTTACCCCTAATGAGCATTTGAGCTCATCCTTTTTATGTTTTCGTTTCCCTAGGATATAAAGAAAGTTTTTAGGTAAAAAAACAAAAGGGGAATATATTAATGGGAGATGTTGAAGATCTTTCACCCTGATTAGAAGATTATGTTTCATGTTTTTGAAGACACTAAACTAATATAGTCTTTGATCATCTGTTTGTGTCATGTATTAAGTTTTATGCAAAAGTATTTTAATGTCTATGTATGTGATGATTGGGTCTCTACACTTACCATAGGAGAGTCAAATGGTGAGCATAAATTTTACATGACATTATGAAATTATCATTAAATAACAACCCATTTTTTATAGGAAGGCTCACCTTTAGGTAGGTCAAGAAAGGGTACACTCAAACGGTGGCGTAAATGTGTCAAGACACAAAAAACCCAATTATGGAATAAGCTTTTACATGAGGAGGATTGAGTTGTGGGTGTTACCACTAATAACTAATCACATATTTGGAAATATAATATCCAAATGATTCTAAAATGTATTACCATAGAATGTAAATTTATGAAAATGGATTCCAACGAAACCGATGTGCCCCATAAAAACTTTCCAACAATAACAAACCCTAGGGATGAGTTATAGACCACCCATGTAAAGACCCGAAAATTTCAAGGAATTTTTTTTCTTAATTTTCTTTGGAATTTTACAAGAGCGCAGCTTCAGACGGCACCTGATTCCGAGGCCCGGTGTGCCCGGAATCAATTTCCGAAGTTTGGCTCGGGTACGTTCAGTGAACGGACGAGCGGGTTTTTCTATCTTTTGAACCGCTGCCCGGAATCGAATTCTGAGGGCACCGATGAAATCGCAGCGCCGGTATTTTCTTAGAAACGCCTCTTCCAGAGTTGCGTTTGTTCAACCGTGGTTTTAAAAATTTTGGGCTTTAAGTCGGAAATAAAATAAAGGTTGTGCGACAACTTTATTTTATTTCACTTAAGCCGCTTGGAAGTCACTTGGAAGCCACTTGAACTGAGTTAAAGCGGATAGGGTGCTATCCGGAAATACCCTACCCCTTGGTAGGATATTTGTGAGGTGGGGCCCGCACGAGCCCCGCCGTTTCTTTCGCTAAGTAACGCACCCGCGAAAACCCGTCAAGTAACTGAAAAGTCAACCGACGCGTTTTCCTTAATTCTTAACAGACCATTTAATTGGGCGGTTTATTTCGTGAATTAAATGGGCTGTTTCATTCGTTGAATTAATTCAACGAATTTAATGGGTCGTTACTTACGCGTTTGCGTTCGTTGGAAAATTAATAAAATAGACAAACTTGTCTATTTTGGAGGATTGCTATCATTGTGTGAATCCTCTGAGCCTCCACCCTCCTCGCGAAGAACGCGAAGAACGCGAAGAACGCGAAGAACGCCGGCGACCGGAATTCGACGAGCTCTACCCGCGACGTTCTTCGGCGACGCCTCTTCTTCCGCGGCCGATCCTCGTTCGGCAACTAAGGTGAGAAACAGATCGTTTAATTCTCCCTTTTAATTTCAATGACAACGGATTTAATTAATTAAATCCGTTTGTTCTAGATCCGGAGATCGTCGGCGCGACGTTTTTCCCGCGGTGCGACGAACGTCTCTTCCGCGACGACGCGACGATCCCCTCCTTCCGCGACGAGCGATTCCGCGACGACCTCACGTTTGACGGCGACATAGAGGTAGGGATTTTATTTTTTTTTCTTGGTGATTCGTTCCCGTGATCTAATTCTTTTTAATTAAAGAACCAAACTTGAACAATTTTATTTTTGGATAAAATTGTGGCTGCCTTAATCCCTCCCGATGATTTTATGACTAACGCGGAGGGTGCGGGTCTAACGAACAAGACCCGGCAACCCTCCTCCGATCTTTTGTTGTGCGGATTTGGCGGACGACGACGAACCGTGCGGCAGGGGCGATCCGTTGATCCCGCAGTGAAGATCGGCCCCCGGGAGGAGCTATGGCGCAGACGGGAGGCAAAACGGGCCACCGGAGCAACTCCGGCGGCCCGCGGAAGGCGAAGGAGGCGGAGCCCGGCGCGCCGCCGTGGGGGAATCCGCCGCGGCTGAAGCCGCGGAGGCGGCGGCCGGTTCCGCGGCCGCGCGGAACCGGGGAGGGACGCGGCGGCCCGGCCGCGTCCGCGTGATAGGCGGCCCCCCGCGGGGCCGCGTTTTCCACCGAGCCGCGGGGGCGGCGCCCCGCGGCAGCCCTCTTCGGCCGCTCGGCCGAAGCCGAGCCGGCCGGCCCGGTCGGCTGGGCCGTGCCCAGGCCGGACCGGACCCGGCCTCGCCGGGTCGGGCCGGGTCGCCCCGGGCCCAGAACCCCCCGTTTTCGGGTCCTCTTCGGTGTTTTGCCCATATCTTGGGCCTGGGACCTCCGATTGACAAACCGTCAGCGGCTACGCGATCCTTGGATCGAGACGGTATTTTCGGT
Source organism: Viscum album (assembly GCA_963277665.1). Lineage (NCBI taxonomy): Eukaryota > Viridiplantae > Streptophyta > Magnoliopsida > Santalales > Viscaceae > Viscum > Viscum album. Next base: position 196,332,209 of record OY728133.1, on the reverse strand, counting down.
ATATTACACTCAAGGTTTCGGAAGACTTTGGGTTCGGCCGGGTAGGTTCGTACGCGAAACCAACCGGGCCCTCGGAGCGGAAACGCTAATAACTCGAGCTGCGGACGTCCGATCGACGTACCGTCAGCTGTGGAGGTTTCCTCTAAGTGAGACGGAACTTTTGGCATACTCATCCTGAGGATCGGACACAGGCGGAGTACGGTCGGGTTGGTTTTTCCCTAAAAACCAACCGGGCCCCTGGGACGAAAATGCCAATAACTCTCAGATCGGGCGTCCGATTGACGCGCCGTCTGTTGCGTTGAGATCCTGTTGTCGATACGGAACTTTTGGATACATCAACTTCGGACTACGTGTCAGTTGATGTATCAGCCTCTCGGCTCGTGGAGCGGACCCTCCTAAACGAGCTCGCTGTGTGCGAGAACCCTAGCGCTGGCTGTGACTTCGACGACAGAGCAGAGATCCTCCGTGGACTGCGACGATGACAGAGCAGAGATCCTTCGTGGACTGCGGCGACGGCTGTGCAGAGATCCTCAGTGGACTGCGTCGACTACTGCACTCAGCAATCCTACGTGGATCAGTGCTACAGGTCCTGTGTGGGCCCGATCCTGTGTGGGTCATCACCTTACGGTTCTGTGTGAGCCTTGACTACAGGTCCTGTGTGGGCCCGAACCTGTGTGGGTCATCTCTTACGGTTCTGTGTGAGCCATTGCTACAGGTCCTGTGTGGGCCCGATCCTGTGTGGGTCATTGCCGAGGTTAGTACCTATCGATCCTTCATGGGTCCGACGACTTAGATGGTTCGGTGATCATCTTGTCGTCATCTGAAAAAGTATACCTGGTTGAGCTGAATCTTATGTTACTCTCCTTTGTGTTTGTGTTGAACTATCCTATGTGGATTTACTATTTACTCTCCCTGGTGGATTTGAGTCTTGCTTTCCTGTGTGGATCGAGTTGACCTTGAGCTCGAGAGAAGAGCTAGAAATGGGGACTTAGGTATATGTATTGGCATATACCTAAGTCGAGTCAGTTGTTTCTTCGTGGTTGCCCCTTTCTTTTGTGCTATATCCTTTGTGGATTTCGGGAGACCTTCGGGGGTCTCGGGGTCCATACTGAGTAGTTTATACTCAACCCTGCACGGGCTTTGCCCGCACCTTGTTGTGTTGGATGCAGACGACGGACAGCGCTGATCTCGGTTGGGGCGTGGAGCAGGACAGTACCTGGAGGCGGACCACTGGGCGGGACGTGCTCGGAGCGGACGTGGGACCCGAGGAGCCTGGAGGCTATCTGTACCCACCCTTCAGGTGGGATTGCCAGTGGACGACACGAGGCCACCATCTTTTCTTCAGTTGCTGTTCTTTACCTTTTCAGTTGTACTTTCAGTTGGGCTTGTATTCCGGCCCCCTTTACTTTTCTGCACTTGGTAGTTTCTTTCCGCTTGCTGACTCTGTGGTGGTTGTTACTTATAAAGGAAATGCCTTCCCTGTTTACCGGGATTTTACGCCTTGGTGCTAGTCGCCAGCCCCTGGCCTATGGAAGGCGGGCTTGGGGTAGTCACGGCATGGGCCCCGAGGTCGGGTCGTGACAAATTGGTATCAGAGGTGGTCGGTTCTACCGCAGACTCTGATCGTCTTTTCTTTCTATATGAAGCAATAGTGTTTAGTGTATTGAGTGTGGTTATCAGTTCAGGGAACCCAGTGTTGGTGCGGCGGCCGACGTATCCGTACACCAGGACCCTGACTCCTGATTTCCGACTTAATGCATGAAAACATTGATTGCGTGTGTGTTCCAAGTTTTCTTTGTGATTACTTGTGTCAGCTCACCGGGTATACTGATCTGCTTCATGAAAGTCTCAAGTTTTCCTTGTGATTACTTGTGCCAGCTCACCAGGTATACTGTTCTGACTGTGGTGCTCTTGTTCTCCTTTTCAGGATGGCCCCGTGACGACAGCCAGCTAGGGTTCTGAGTGTAGGGCGCGACGGCAGCCCACCGAGCGACGAGGCCTCGGTGCAGGGCCCTTTGCCAGCAGTGGCACCGGCGGTAGCTTTACCCGCCGAGCCACCGATGCAACCAGTACCAGACGCTGACGATGCACGTCGCCTCAGGGCACTGCATGAGTTTCAAAGCCAGCGACCACCCAGGTTTCGCGGTGAGGCGGACCCCCAGGCCGCCAAGGACTGGCTAGAGGCGGTGGTACAGATCTTTAGGCTAGTGAGGACACCAGCGGATCTCATGGTGATTCTCGCGGCGAGCCTCCTGCAGGCGGCGGCAGGATGATGGTGGAGCTTGATGATCCAGGTTCACGATGAGGCATCCTTGCTCTGGACGGACTTCGAGAGACTCTTCCGCTCTGAGTTCGTCCCGGCCACCCTCTGAGCGGTGCGCATCCAGGAGCTTCTCCAGCTGCTCCAGGGCAGCATGACGGTCACTCAGTACGCGGCGAGGTTCACTGACCTATCTCGCTACTCGACCGACATGGTACGGGACCCCTTCTTCCGGGCCCGGACCTTCGAGCAGGGCTTGCGGCAGGAGATTCGGGCGTCGCTGATCTCCCTCAGCATTCCGACCCAGGCGGGAGTGCTGGAGAGAGCCCTCCTGATCGAGAGCTTCCTGGCAGAGCCTTCTTCAGAGGCGAGACCTAGCGCAGGGCAGCAGGTTGCTGAGTCTTCGGCAGCAGGTAGCCGACGGATGACTCTCGGGTCCAGGCAGACCAGACCCCCACGCAGACGGCCTCAGGACACCGGCTCAGCAGTGCGGGGCACACAGCGGAGTGCCAGCCTTCCGAGAGGCAGGCAGTGCTACTCCTACGGCGGGCAGGGTCACATGGCTCGTGACTGACCAACTCGCCGACCAGAGGAGCAGCAGATGGTGGAGGGGCCACCCAGGCAGAGGCAGAGGGTCGACCGTGGCGGTCCGCAGGGAGGAGGCGGACGAGGCAGAGGAGCTGGCCGAGCAGCGGGTGGTGGGCGACGCTTCCAGGCTCTACCCCCACCACCACCAGGAGGGCCACCTCGACCACAGGGAGCTGGCGGGCAGGGACAGGCCCAGCTCCAGGCAGTGGAGGCCTACGACCCCGACATGCCAGAGATGATTCGAGGTACGATCTGTGTCTATTCCACCCTTGCTGCAGTACTTATAGACACAGGAGCGAGTCACTCTTTCATAGCCTCTGCCCTTGTTCGGAGCTCGGAGATTCCGACTGAGCCGTTGGCTCGATCCTTACGGCTAGAGACTCCTACGGGAGCAGACTCGACGATTACGCACTGGTGCCGGAAGTGTGAGCTTACTCTAGGAGGCGAGAGCTTCGGCTGGGATCTCCTTGTAGCGGCGTCGAGGCCTTACGACGTCATCTTGGGCATGGATTGGCTATCCACGGTTCATGCCCAGATCGACTGTTTTAGGCACAAGGTGCGATGTGTTCGCACAGACGGGAGCAGGTTTACCTTCACCGGCGAGAAGGGAACCTTTGCAGCACAGGATGGACTTCCACGGAGGAGAGTACAGCCCATCTCTCATCAGTTGTCTAGCCTCATCCTAGGAGCAGTGGATGTGCGGAGTCCAGTTTTTCCTGCAGTGGTGGACCAGTACGTGGACGTCTTTCCCGACGACGTTCCAGGGCTACCTCCTCGTAGAGAGGTAGACTTTTACATCGACTTGTACCCCGGGACAGCCCCGATATCTACTCCAGCATATCGGATGGCCCCCGCCGAGCTTCGAGAGCTGCGGGTACAGTTGGAGGACTTGCAGAGCTAGGGGTTTATCCGACCCAGTGTTTCACCTTGGGCTTCCCCGATTTTGTTCGCCAAGAAGGCGGACGGGAGCTTGAGACTGTGTGTCGACTATCGTCGCCTGAACCAGGTGACAATGAGGAACAAGTATCCGCTGCCACGGATTGATGACCTCTTCGATCAGCTCAAGGGAGCGCGGTGGTTCTCGAAGATAGACCTCCGGTCAGGCTATCATCAGCTCAGAGTTCGAGACGAGGACGTGCAGAAGACGGCCTTCAGGTGTCAGTATGGCCATTATGAGTTCTTGGTTATGCCGTTCGGCGTAACCAATGCTCCAGTAGTGTTCATGAGCCTCATGAACAGGATCTTCCAGCCATACCTCGACCGATTTGTCGTGGTCTTCATTGACGACATTTTGGTATACTCGATGACTGAGGAGGAGCATGCCTACCACCTGCGAGTTGTGCTAGACACACTCTGAGAGCACCAGCTTTATGGCAAGCTCTCAAAATGCCAGTTCTGGTTACGTGAGGTCCATTTCTTGGGGCACGTCATCTCTGAGGCGGGAGTTGTAGTGGATCCCGCGAAGATCGAGGCAGTGCTAGCTTGGGAGCCACCCAGGAGCGTGACGGAGGTGCGGAGCTTCTTGGGCCTAGCCGGATACTATCAGAGATTTGTTCCAGACTTCTCCAGAGTTGCGGCACCACTCTCAGCCTTGACAAAGAAGGGGAAACCCTTTGTGTGGTCAGACAGATGTCAGCAGAGCTTCCAGGAGCTGAGACAGAGATTGACCAGCGCACCTATCTTGAGGTTGCCTGAGGAGGGCGTTGGATACGTAGTTTACTGCGATGCATCAGGGACTGGACTCGGGTGCGTCCTGATGCAGGAGCAGGCCGTGATCGTCTACGGATCACGTCAGTTGAGGCCGCATGAGCAGAACTACGCCACTCATGACCTGGAGTTAGCAGCAGTGGTCTTCGCTCTGAAGACTTGGCGGCACTATCTGATGGGCGAGCGCTTCACAATCTTTTCTGACCACCAGAGTCTCAGGTATATCTTCTCTCAGAAGGACCTGAACCTGAGACAGCGGAGATGGCTTGAGTTCCTCCAGGACTATGACTTTGAGATAGTCTATACTCCAGGGAAGGGGAACGTGGTAGCTGATGCCCTCAGTAGGAGGACGGGCATTCAGCTACTTGAGGAGGCGACGAAGCAGCTAGCCTCCTTACAGATATCCTTCGTGGATAGAGACGGAGCAGCCTTTCTTCAGTCTCTCACAGTCTCTCCTCCGCTTCTACAGCGGGTTAGAGAGGCTCAGCGTGGGGACGCTGACTGTGAGACCCGGCGTGCACTGATATCCTCAGGTCAGGCGCCTGATGGTTTCTCCCTTGGAGCAGAGCACGACATCCTTTTTAGAGGACGTACCTTCGTACCAGTCGTTTTACGAGAGGAGGTGATGAGAGAGTTTCACACTTCTCCCTTGGAGGTACATCCCAGAGCGGCAAAGATGTACCAGGATCTCAGTCGGCAGCACTGGTGGCCGGGCATGAAGAAAGCTGTGGCAGAGTTCGTTTCACGATGCCTCACCTGCCAGCAGGTGAAGGCAGAGCATCAGGTACCAGCAGGCTTGGTACAGCCCTGGGAGGTCCCGGAGTGGAAGTGGGACGGGATATCTATGGACTTCGTGACTGGACTACCACGCACTTCCACAGGTCACGACTCCATTTGGGTGATTGTCGACCGACTCACCAAGTCGGCACACTTCATACCCATCAGAGAGCAGGGCTCAGTGGAGAGCTTGGGACGTCTTTACGTCCAGGAGATCGTACGGCTTCACGGTGTGCCATCGTCTATCGTCTCCGATCGAGATGCCCGTTTCACTTCCCGGCTTTGGAAGGGGTTGCAGGAGGCGTTCGGGACGCAGCTCCATCTGAGCACAGCCTTCCACCCTCAGACGGATGGTCAGACGGAGAGGACCATACAGACACTCGAGGACATGCTCCGTGCATGTGTTCTCGACTTTGGTCGCAGCTGGGATGACCACCTACCCTTGGTGGAGTTCGCGTACAACAACAGCTACCACTCCACCATCGGGATGGCACCATACGAGGCGTTGTACGGCAGACCCTGCAGATCACCGTTGTGCTGGACAGACCCTGGGGAGTCAGCACTCGTGGGACCAGAGATGGTCCGAGCCACGATAGAGAAGGTCCAGATCATCCAGGAGAGGATGAGGACAGATCAGAGCCGGCAGAAGTCATATGCTGACAGGAGGCGGAGGCCACTAGAGTTCGAGGATGGCGACCACGTCTTTTTGCGTGTCTCACCTCGACGTGGTTTACGGAGATTTGGCCGAGGCGGCAAGTTGTCTCCATGCTTCATCGGGCCTTTCCAGGTCCTCAGCAGGATAGGAGAGGTGGCTTATCGCCTGGCTCTACCACCTCAGTTGCACCGGGTGCACGACGTCTTCCACGTGTCTCAGCTGAGGAGATACGTGCACGACCCGACGCACATCATCGACTTTGGGGAGCTGGACGTGGAGGATGGGGAGACTTTTGCGGAGGTCCCAGTGGAGATCGAGGATCGATAGGAGCGGGTCCTACGTGGGCGGTCGATTCCTCTTGTGCGCGTCATATGGCAGCACGGGAACCTCCAGGAGAGCACTTGGGAGCGGGAGGCTCAGATGCGTGCTCAGTACCCCCATTTGTTCCCCTAGTTTTTGATGTATCTTTACGGGGACGTAAAGCCCTGAGGTGGGAGTAATGTAAAGACCCGAAAATTTCAAGGAAATTTTTTTCTTAATTTTATTTGGAATTTTACAAGAGCGCAGCTTCAGACGGCACCTGATTCCGAGGCCCGGTGTGCCCGGAATCAATCTCCGAAGTTTGGCTCGGGTACGTTCAGTGAACGGACGAGCGGGTTTTTCTATCTTTTGAACCGGTGCCCGGAATCAAATTCTGAGGTCACCGATGAAATCGCAGCGCCGGTATTTGCTTAGAAACGCCTCTTCCGGAGTTGCGTTTGCTCAACCGTGGTTTTAAAAATTTTGGGCTTTAAGTCGGAAATAAAATAAAGGTTGTGCGACAACTTTATTTTATTTCACTTATGCCGCTTGGAAGTCACTTGGAAGCCACTTGAACTGAGTTAAAGCGGATAGGGTGCTATCCGGAAATACCCTACCCCTTGGTAGGATATTTGTGAGGTGGGGCCCGCACGAGCCCCGCCGTTTCTTTCGCTAAGTAACGCATCCGTGAAAACCCGTCAAGTAACTGAAAAGTCAACAGACGCGTTTTCCTTAATTCTTAACAGACCATTTAATTGGGCGGTTTATTTCGTGAATTAAATGGGCTGTTTCATTCGTTGAATTAATTCAACGAATTTAATGGGTCGTTACTTACGCGTTTGCGTTCGTTGGCAAATTAATAAAATAGACAAACTTGTCTATTTTGGAGGATTGCTATCGTTGTGCGAATCCTCTGAGCCTCCACCCTCCTCGCGAAGAACGCGAAGAACGCGAAGAACGCGAAGAACGCCGGCGACCGGAATTCGACGAGCTCTACCCGCGACGTTCTTCGGCGACGCCTCTTCTTCCGCGGCCGATCCTCGTTCGGAAACTAAGGTGAGAAACAGATCGTTTAATTCTCCCTTCTAATTTCAATGACAACGGATTTAATTAATTAAATCCGTTTGTTCTAGATCCGGAGATCGTCGGCGCGACGTTTTTCCCGCGGTGCGACGAACGTCTCTTCCGCGACGACGCGACGATCCCCTCCTTCCGCGACGAGCGATTCCACGACGACCTCACGTCCGACGGCGACATCGAGGTAGGGATTTTATTTTTTTTTTCTTGGTGATTCGTTCCTGTGATCTAATTCTTTTTAATTAAAGAACCAAACTTGAACAATTTTATTTTTGGATAAAATTGTGGCTGCCTTAATCCCTCCCGATGATTTTATGACTAACGCGGAGGGTGCGGGTCTAACGAACAAGACCCGGCAACCCTCCTCCGATCTTGTGTTGTGCGGATTTGGCGGACGACGACGAACCGTGCGGCAGGGGCGATCCGTTGATCCCGCAGTGAAGATAGGCCCCCGGGAGGAGCTATGGCGCAGACGGGAGGCAAAACGGGCCACAGGAGCAACTCCGGCGGCCCGCGGAAGGCGACGGCAGGGCGGGTCGCCGGCGCGGCGGCGCCGGCGGCCGGAGGCGGCAGCGCCCGGCACGCCGCCGTAATGGAATCCTCAACGGCTGAAGCCGCGGCGGCGGCGGCCGGGTTCCGCGGCCGCGCGGAACCGGGGAGGGACGCAGCGGCCTGGCCGCGTCCGCGTGACAGGCGGCCCCCCGCGGGGCCGCGTTTTCCACCGAGCCGCGGGGGGCGGCACCCCGCGGCAGCCCTCTTCGGCCGCTCGGCCGAAGCCGAGCCGGCCGGTCTGGTCGGCCGGGCCGCGCCCAGGCCGGACCGGACCCGGCCTAGCCGGGTCGGGCAGGGTCGCCCCGGGCCCAGAACCCCCCGTTTCGGGCCCTCTTCGGTCTTTTGCCCATATCTTGGGCCTGGGACCTCCGATTGATGAAACGTCAGCGGCTACGCGATCCTTGGATCGAGACGGTCTTTTCGGTATATTACACTCAAGGTTTCGGAAGACTTTGTGTTCGGCCGTGTTGGTTCGTACGCGAAACCAACCGGGCCCTCGGAGCGGAAACACTCATAACTCGAGCTGCGGACGTCCGATCGACGTACCGTCAGCTGTGGAGGTTTCCTCTAAGTGAGACGGAACTTTTGGCATACTCCGCCTGAGGATCGGACACAGGCGGAGTACGGTCGGGTTGGTTTTTCCCTAAAAACCAACCGGGCCCCTGGGACGAAAATGCCAATAACTCTCAGACCGGGCGTCCGATTGACGCGCCGTCTGTTGCGTTGAGATCCTGTTGTCGATACGGAACTTTTGGATACATCAACTTTGAACTACGTGTCAGTTGATGTATCAGCCTCTCGGCTCGTGGAGCGGACCCTCTTAAACGAGCTCGCTGTGTGCGGGAACCGTAGCGCTGGCTGTGACTTCGACGACAGAGCAGAGATCCTTCGTGGACTGCGACGACGACAGAGCAGAGATCCTTCGTGGACTGCGGCGACGACTATGCAGAGATCCTCAGTGGACTGCGTCGACTACTGCACTCAGCAATCCTACGTGGATCAGTGCTACAGGTCCTGTGTGGGCCCGATCCTGTGTGGGTCATCACCTTACGGTTCTGTGTGAGCCTTGACTACAGGTCCTGTGTGGGCCCGATCCTGTGTGGGTCATCTCTTACGGTTCTGTGTGAGCCATTGCTACAGGTCCTGTGTGGGCCCGATCCTGTGTGGGTCATTGCCGAGGTTAGTACCTATCGATCCTTCGTGGGTCCGACGACTTAGATGGTTCGGTGATCATTTTGTCGTCATCTGAAAAAGTATACCTAGTTGAGCTGAATCTTATGTTACTCTCCTTTGTGTTTGTGTTGAACTATCCTATGTGGATTTACTATTTACTCTCCCTGGTGGATTTTAGTCTTGCTTTCCTGTGTGGATCGAGTTGACCTTGAGCTCGAGAGCAGAGCTAGAAATGGGGACTTAGGTATATGTATGGGCATATACCTAAGTCGAGTCAGTTGTTTCTTCGTGGTTTCCCCTTTATTTTGTGCTATATCCTTTGTGGATTTCGGGAGACCTTCGGGGGTCTCGGGGTCCTTACTGAGTAGTTTATACTCACCCCTGCACGGGCTTTGCCCGCACCTTGTTGTGTTGGATGCAGACGACGGACAGCGCTGATCTCGGTTGGGGCGTGGAGCAGGACGGTACCTGGAGGCGGACCACTGGGCGGGACGTGCTCGGAGCGGACGTGGGACCCAAGGAGCCTGGAGGCTATCTGTACCCACCCTTCAGGTGGGATTGCCAATGGACGACACGAGGCCGCCATCTTTTCTTCAGTTGCTGTTCTTTACCTTTTCAGTTGTACTTTCAGTTGGGCTTGTATTCCGGCCCCCTTTACTTTTCTGCACTTGGTAGTTACTTTCCGCTTGCTGACTCTGTGGTGGTTGTTACTTATAAAGGCAATGCCTTCCCTGTTTACCGGGATTTTACGCCTTGGTGCTAGTCGCCAGCCCCTGGCCTATGGAAGGCGGGCTTGGGGTAGTCACGGCATGGGCCCCGAGTTCGGGTCGTGACAACCCACCTTAGGGTGGTATGATCCTTATCCTTCGGTATCAAGCCTTGATATTCCCTAAATTGGAGTAGATCTTTGAAAATGGAAAAAATTGTCACATGATGATATCTAGGTCTAGAGAGAAATAAAAGAAGACCGACTAAATAAAAGTAGAGTAATTACTGTAGTGCATCTAACATGACAAATGAATGCTCGATCAGATGCAAAACAAATGAGATCTATTTATTCCAAGTACAATTCTTAATGAAACCACAAATTTATAGAGAACTAGTCCAATCCTGTATAAACTCAGATAATGGGGGTATGAGGTGGAATAATAGTTCATTAAGTGGGAAATGGAAATTTTCCTGAAAAATTATCTTGCGCACGGTTTTTTCAAACCGTGCGAAAACCATGCGAGATGGTTCTACCTAAAATCACATCCTCCACATTGTTTGATAAAACTATGTGAAAACCGTGTGAGAAATTTTAGACAAAAATCACATCTTCTTGCACAGTTTGATCAAAATGTGCGTAAGACATGAATGGGTGCGTGGGGAAAAAGGGTTCTCATACAGTTAGGTAGCATGACCATGTGCTAACCATGAGCAAACCATGAAATATTTATCTATCCAAAAGAACACTATCTATACGGTTTTCCAAATCATGTGGAATTCCACATGAATTACTATAAAATGTATGCAGAGTCAGTTTTCTGAAAAAGGATGGTTTCCATAATCCAAAAAATCCCCAGACACCCTCAAAACCATCAATAACTCAGTTAGAATCCATTTTAGGTCTAAATTAATAATTTATTAAAAAAATTGAAGGATCCATGTCTGAGTGAAAAACTGGGTTCTTACAAAAACATTACATAGAATATCATCTCATCGTTGAGGAATCAACTGGCACCCCATTAGTCTGATCCTCTTCACAACCATTCCCCAAATAAATAGGCATCATTTTCCTCTATTTTTTTTCAAATCCAATGATGAACAAACTCAATGTATCCCAAAGGAGAGAGTATGGTTCTTTTAACTTCATTTTCCAACTATTTTCGATTCTCTGCTACCTAGGAAAGATCACCTGAATCATAACTCAACTTTCACATCAACTGTCAGGTTCTAACTCCCCATGCCCGAACATCCATATGAAATTACATTGCATTGGAATCTAGCTGCACTGTCGATTCCATTCTTAATGACATCCCTAAACTATCCATTAGAGTACAAAGATCATATTCACCTCACTGTGGCACAACTTTATTTCAAAAAGGTGATTTTCTACATAACATGAACACACAGGTGGGTCACTCTCACCACACCCATTCTAGTTTACAATCTCTAGTGGGACTGCCTCGACTAGCTTGTCCTAGAGAACCCACCTTCCACAAATGGTATGCTACCCCTTATCATCTTTCCAAGGTGCTTACGGACTTCAATATTATCATTATAATCTTACAAACCCACTGATGTTGTTCGCTAAACTACTATTGAATTACATCTTCCCATCGTTACTTCCCTTCAAACCATCATCAGGAATCACCCTTATCATAGTACCACATCACATGGTTGAGGTTACATCATCTTTATGATGTTCCAAAACCACTCAAGAAAAACTACTTGAGTCTAACCCAAATATTCATTGGAGTTATAAAGCCCAACCTCTATTTCCACAACCTGTTGTAATATCTAATCACACCCTTCTACGACTTCTATACATACATCACCGGCTTCACGTGAAACCACCCTAATCTCAAAGAAAACATTTGGATCATCATTTACCATATACAAGGCTCACATGGCCTCTTTGAGGAACCAAAAATGCACCTCATAGGTTCCTCATTGGAATCCCGATGCTACTACATCAACTCAATGTTCTCCTCTCCCCATCTAGGTCTGACTTATCACTCCCCATATTAAGAGTGTCATTTACATTTCTCTACATGAAGTATTCAAACCACGGTGTCTTAAACTTGATCAGAAGGAAAACCTCAAAACATAGATATGTCTATCATGCTTTTTCCCAAAACAAGAAAATTAACATCACCCAGTGCCCGTTCCCAGCTTCTGTGAATGGCACCCATGGTGTCTATCAAAATTCTGTCCATCACGAGGACCTCAACCAAAGTCTTTGAGGGTGTACATCCCATCATCATGCTCCACATATACTGTTTCCTTGAGAATAAACTCCATGAAGTCCCTCGTCCTACAAAACACCATCATGTCTCTTGAAATAAAGCTGGATCTTCTCAACGTACCTCAGATGATATCAAGATATTGAGAAGGATTGTCACTAGATGAGGTACACTACGAAGTTTTCGATGAACACCACCATCAATGTATTCATTTTTTATGTCGAACTATGGGACACCATGAATTACCAAGGATCTCAGGATCCCCTACTGAATGCATCTCATGAACACATAACCACCACTTCTCCACGAAAAAATCTTTAATTAGGTGTGAACCAATGTTTCATGTGGCACTACTTCCACCAAAGTGCTCAAGATTTTCTAATGTGTCACTGACAACAAACTACTAAAGCATAATAGTCTCTCACAAATCATCCTTTACTAGGCTATAGACCATTGCTCACTTACATAATCGTGCATCTTGGTTAGTCTGCTTTGTCATCCCTATGTAAGTCTATACATCTCACCTAACAACCAAACCATTAATACAAACATGTTCAGACATAAGACCATGCTTACCTCGGGTGTCACCTTCAAGAAAAAGAATATAACTGCACTTAAACATCCAATGTCTCTTTTTCTTGAAAATGGTTTCGACTCTTCTATTAATGATCATACAACCAAGTGACTCAGGCGCCCATATGATACAACCGTTCATATTAAATCTTACCTCCAATCACAAACACTAGGGTTACCTTATAAAATAACCAGGTACAACTATCCCATTTAATAAAACATGGTGGTACTCAGTATACATTAACACCACCTCAAAAGCATCTCCCATGCTACATATTCCAAAGAACCTGCACCACTGGGCTAACCTACAATGAGGTTACCCTTGATTTTCAGAAACTATAATCCCAAAACCATAACTTGAGTAAAACCACACACCATAAACCATCCCACATATCTATTTAGGCCAAAACCACACCCTAAAACACATTGAGTTACACTATCAACTTCCAAAATGTCTAAATGTGTGACACACACCCAAAAGAACAAGAAACACCATCGGAACTTTCTCATTGGTCAGCTTGAAGGATTATTGATTCCAACTCCCTAAACTGGAGTCATAAGATGGAAAGTACAATGGTCCTCTCTCCAAACCATACATATCATGACACAGAAAAAGTAATGATCATGAATGGTACTCTCACCCTAGTTCAAATGCACACTATTACTAGTGCACCAAACAACTATTTTCACAATTTTCCAACCCAAAGGTGTACACATTCATCAACACCACGAGCCAAAAATCATCTCTGGAATTAAAAAAAAACAAATTGTAAGGTCTCTATAATCTAGTTCAACAAGACCCATGCACCATCCATAAGGTCTATCATGCACTCAGTATGGTCACAAACCGAGAGAGTTTACACACTCACATTATCAAACAATTCTTCATGAACCAAAGGCCAAACCCCACCATGGGATCCCTAAATACATCACCTATTCCATGTCATAAAAAGAAATTCCTCACAATCAAAATATAATGTCTCAAACTATGGCACTATCACCACCCCAAACCAGACATACAACTGTCAAACCAACAACAGAATAGATACCCACTGTTCCACTCAATTAATCTCAATTTAAAATTATTCTTCACTCGACACTTCAATGAATGAACGAAGGGATTTAACAACATATAGAAAAGATACCATTATAACTACCATAAAAAACTGTTCTTCATACTCTATCCCAATAGTGATCTTCACACATAGAACAGTACCATCTACCATACCTACCATAGGATTTGGGAAACATGGAAAAACCAATTTAATATAATCATAATCCTTTCTTTAAAACCTCTACAAACATGTTCTCCCATTCTAACATGATCCTTTCCTCTTAGGCATATTTCCCATTTCAGAAGTTGTTAATATTATCAATTTCACTCATTTGAACCTTTCATTATGAAAAATTAATTAACCATTTTAATTTAATTACATAATCATTTTCATGCAAACACAAAATTATCCTTTCCAATTTATAAAATCCCAAAATTTTAACCTGATCATAACATTTTTTTATATTATATTCCTTTACTATTCATTTTTATTGTTTTCATTCACCCACTTGAATTAAAATTATTAGGCATCATTTTATTAAAATTTATCAAGGATGAAAAATTAATTCTATTATCTATGCCCCAAAAACCCATATCATTTGTGTGCTTATAATGATGCATGTCACCTATATCCTTAGGTGCTTAAAATGAGGCATGAATGCACAAACTCATTTTATTCTTGTAATGAGAAAAATATCATAAATAAATAAAATCACACAATATGTGCACCACCCAACGATGAAATATCATTCAACTACTTCAACACACTTCAAAAAGAACAATTCCTACCCCGGGTGACTTGGGTTTTACCTCGTACATTGGTTAGCTACTCCCAAGAAGATGCTCATTACCAAGGCCCGAAAAATCCTAACCTCCTATCTTCCATCCCAAAATAGTAATAAATAGAAAATAACTCATATGAAACCACTTTGTAATTTCCCTGACCTAAGAGACACTAAACTAGTTCCTGAGCCATGTCATCACATGGCCTCAAGCGTGACCCCCATATGACAGAGGTTGCAGAATAACAGAGACTGTATAATGAGTCACATGGGGAGACTATACCCCCTTTTCCAAAGTAATCCATAGTATAAAACAACATAAACAGTGTAATAATATGAAAAAACTAATAAAAATACATGTAAAATATCTCATATCTGGGTATAAACCATAATTCAAAATTAAAAATGTCATGAAAAAATAGTAGTGAAAAGTGACTAAAACCCAAAATTAAATCAAACAACCAAATCCCCAAATAGGCCACTACTCTATTTATAAATCATTGTACATGTAAATGATGATCCCAACTCAACATCATAGTGGGGGGTCATTTCCCTTATCCAAAACATCAAATATAAAATCTGCTCAGGTAACCAATGGCGGCCCGAGCAGGGTGTAAGTAAAAAACTCAGTTTCCTACCACCAACAATGTCTACAAAACATCTAGTATAATAGATAGTACATGAAAGTAAAAAATAAATGTTAAGTAAACAAGGTATGTGTTGGGTTCCATTAGATGTCCAATTTTCACATAATTTATTCACATCATTTTACCCAATTTTATTTCATATACCTCCTTCATTATATAATCCATTTTATCACATGTTCCATGGGTTAGAAATATACATTTTTTACATATGGGTCTAAAGAAAAAAATCACTATGGATAAAGAAAAAGTCAAGTACCTATATCATTAGGTATATAAAAATCAAATAAACACATTATCCTTACATCAAAGTCTCGGTATCGGTGGAATGCAACTATTTGTGGAATATCACATTTTTCCCCTTCCCTAACCCGTGAATTTATGGGGTGGAGCTTAAATCCTTAGTCTAGCTCGACCCATGGGCGTAGATCCTCATGTCAATACCCCTCTATTCCAATCAATGTGCACATGAGTATTTATCCAATCACCATAGTATTACCATAAAGAAACCAAACACAAACAATTCCATTGGGAAATAACAATACATAACAACAACATATGAATTAATACTATTCCATAACCGATTAACACATTTACCATTTGAAATTTATATCCAATTAGAAAAATTACTATTCTCAATCCCTAACCCATTAAGTGCATTCATAAACCCATATAATTATCCAATATTCACCTATTACCATATACTATCCCATTACGCCAATTCAGTATTTTATAAGAATTTACCCCTTATGAATTTCTAGTTAAATTCTTATAATACAAATCATAATCAATTTATAACATTCAACCCATTATGTATTACCCATAATTTCCTATGTATTAACTCATTCCACACTCATAAATTCCCTTATTCAACAATTTACATGTTCTCAATTCCCAATCCATACAAAATTTAAAATGTTCATAATTTCATATGTTCTATTCCTCTTTTTCATTTCATCATTATTTATATACTATTCAACACAATCCCATTTTACCTAATAAACCAACTTTTAATTCATGCCAATCAAACCTTTATGTAAGACCCTGAAATCCTAATCGAAAACATTAATATTCCATTTACAACTAAATAAACTATTTAGAAATGTTTTACATGGGATTCAAATTATCACTCGACAACCCTTCATTTATCTCTACAAATTTCTAGGTTCAAGAATGATGGTGCACCCCATGGGTGGCCCTAAAATAGTTAATTCAACCTCTATGCATCCCTTAGGGACCATGAGGGGTTCATGTAATGTTTTAGACACCAAATTTTCCAAATCATACTCAAGGTACCCAATACACAACAAGATTATGGAAAAATATCATCACACATGAAAAAATCTATAAAAAAATAGAATATAACTTTTAAACCACCAACATCGAATCTAATGATAGACATACTCTTAATTGTGGCCTTAGATCCCGATTAAACCACCCGTTAAAGCATTAATCTAAATATCTATGGAAAAGAAAGGTTTCAGAACTTCAGATGGAGAGAAGGAAGAGATGAAATCCTTAAATAAAAAAGAGAAGAATGAGTGGGAATAACTTTACCTGGATTTTTGATCTATAATGGTTGCCACTCCAAATGACCAAGAATAAAAGGAGAATCACCTCTTGGAAGATACTAGATTCTTGGATCATTTCTAGGTTTCATGGGATGAGAAATATAATAAATATCCAGTAGGGTATAAAACCCCATAATCGATTTTTTTGTAATTTTCTCAATATTTCTTGGCCGCAAGGTTTACCTACATGTTTTTCCCATATTTTGCTCCAACTGTGCAGATGCTATTGTCCGACATCACCCTAGATGCACATTTACCTGGGATCCCCTCATGGTTTTCACTAACCATGTGCAAACCATAAAGCATTCCAAGAAACTCATTTCTCTTCCTCATTAATGTCGCAACACCCCGAAACACCCCATGCCTTATCATGAACATGGGAAACCCTTATTTCGACCTTAAGAACAGACATAAACTTAAATATATACAAAACCAAGACTTAATAAAAATCTGGGACCTTATATTTTTTATGGATAAAATATATTATAATATTTTTACTACATATTATCTAATGTTCTATTACAAGTATATATACAAAATATTAATTGATGAAACAAACATGTTCATAATGATTGAGAAACTGCAAAAAAAATCTAAATGATTATCACCAACATCTTATCTAATGATTCATCCTCACCAAAAATAATGAAATGAATTATATAACATTTTTATATTTAGGATGATCATTAATAACATATATTTCCAATTATGGACAACTATTTTCATTTTACTAGATTTTTCATATGCATAAAAAAGTAAACTGATCATGAAAACAAAGGAATAAAACACTCTTGAAACAAAATAATTTTTTGAATAACTCATAAAAAAGACATAAAATAACATAAAAAATTTACACTATATTTAGTAAATGTTTAATATATTTTAAATTAAATTATTAATGAATCTAATTTTATTTTTCGTCAAATTATGTGTATATTTAGAACACTTTCAGAAATAAGGTAGGGGTTTCTTTCGGAACCTCCATTTTTCATTTGGGTTATGTTATCTATATCTTTAAACCAATTTAATTCTTATAAATTATGTGTATATTTTACAAACTCATATATCCTAATCTGTTAATTATTATTTTATTAGAGAATACATGTTTTATAGGTTTTCTTCTCAATTCGTTCTGATAAGAAATACCGGTTTATTGGAACATCCAAATTTCTTACTCATTTTTAAGTACCATAAATAAAATATTTTAAGAAACCATTATTTCTCTAAAATCACTATTTTTCTTGATAATAATTATTACTTAATTTCGGGTTTTATACAAATTGTTATGAAAACTACAAATGATTATCCAAAAGAACTCTTATTTTTATAGAAAAAGGTATATATTTCAATAATTTCTCGTTGATTTTATAATAATACATTCTTCTATTATTATGATTCAAATATTTAAAGGTTGTATGGACATATTTTATTAAAATATATTTTTTACTTTAAATATATGAAATGCATTGGACATAGTGTGTGACGAACATAGACCACTATAGCCCCTCGATGCATCAGTAGGTCTCATGAGACAAAATAGATATGGAAATGGTTGGGGCCTTGACCAATTATTTTCATATATGGATTTGGATAAGGAATTATAAATTTATTTCATGATGTCTTTGTTATGGCCTCGACAGTGTGTTTTAGATTTACAACATTATGAATTTCCTCGTTATGATATTGGTAATTGATAGTCCATGTGATTATTCTATTATTATAATATGCATGGTTAAGTTTTTTTCTCATGTGATTATTTATCTTGCATTATTTTGATCAGGTTTTATTCAAACCATTATATGTTCATGATGGAAAATGTGTTATTGAATATTCACCATGCCATATTATTAATATTATAGCTTCCACTATGTTGATTACCCTTATTGAGAATCTAAGATCACCTCTTCTTATGATTTATTTTTTCCCTGGATACATATACGTATATTATGAATTAATTTCAAGAATAATCTTGAAGATTATTAGAGTTTCAATTGGAGATACTATGTTAGTTTTCATTTCAAGTTGTAATGTAAACTGTATGTATACATCTGGTTTTACAAAGTTTCTAAACAGATCAGTCTACTCAGATTCGATTTCTTGTTCTTTTAAAAATGTAATTATGTAATGAATTAACTCTGGGTTATTGGGTTCAGGGAATTAATAGTTGGTATCAATAAATTTCAGTACAGTCCTTGGAAAATATCTTTAGAAAACATAGATTACGGTAGAGAAAACTAAGATAGAATTTGAGGATAATCATAGAAGACCATAGTATAATTTTTTTATGGTAGAGATTATGTGGGACTTCCATGAAATGTATCCATGTATTGATACTAGAAGTGGATTTGGTTATGGAATAGATGTACATAGGGGTAACAAACCTAATAAGGTGGGTTAGGCCTAGCTCAAGAATAAGATGGTATATGAAAATGGGCCTTAATAAAAACCTATTTTGACACTCCTTAGGGATATGATAAGTATAATTCAAATTTTATTTACCAAAAATTATGATGGTTTTAAAAGAAAATATGTCCCTAAAGAAACAATGCTTAAAATTATGATATTAGATATAAATTAATTTTTCAATTTATGTAATATTTCATTATAGTTAAAAATTATGCATTATGATTCATATTATAATTTATAATATTCCATTGTTTATAAATAACACATAGTGGAAGGAATAGAAATAGTATGAACATGTGAATCCCATGTAGGGATTTCCATCTAATGAAAGATAATGATGTCAGAGTAGGAGTTGAAACTAAAGATAAACAAATTATAACTATATAGGGACAACTAACTCAGGTTATGAATAATAACCTTACTCATATAAATAATCCTAGTCCACAATGTGGAGGAAAAATGTTGGACTGCTTCACAAGACAACAACATCCTTCATTAAGTGGGAATAAAACCTATTTTTTAGCTGAATAGTGGATAAGTTCATTAGAGAAGATATTTTTCACATTTAGAATTAATAAAAGAGAGGAGGTTATCATTAATGTTTATCATCTCTCAGGTGATATGGACCAATGGTGGTCGTTGAGTGAAAACAAAAAGGAGGAGGAAGTAATTTCCAATATGAAATTGAAGGATTTTAAATAAATATATATGGAGAAATATTTCCTTCATGAAGAGTTAGCAGATATAGAGAGGAAATTCTTGAATCTGAGATAGAATGAGTTTAAAATGATTCATATATGAATCCAACTTTACAAGGTTATCAAGTCATGTAATCGACTATATAAACAATGCAAGGAAAAAAATTGATCGATTCTTTGATTCTTTAAAAACATCCCTTTAAGGGAACTGGTCTCCCAAAACATCTCATTGTATGAAGATATAGTCTAATGTTATATCAAGATAGAGATATAATCTCATAGTATTATAAATTTATGGCATAACAAGAGAAGGAGAGGGTGAAATATCATAGAATGCATAATTGGAATAATAATAAAGGAAATTTTTCAATGTGTGATACTTGTTGAAGGAAACAACCTAGCACATACTTAAAAGGAAAAAGAGTTTTCTACAAGGGTGGCGAGAAAGTCCAGCATGAATAGGATTTTAAGATAGATAAATAATCTAAAAATGTTTAATTCTATAATTATAGGGAGATGAGACAAAATGTAAAAGAGTGTCCGAATCATAAAGGAAACATTTCCCAAAAAAAGGCTTAGGGAGATGGGCCAAGAGTATGAAATCATAACTAATAATGTTGAATTTACTAATAATGTGGTGGTCAATACTTTAATAATCTCCTCAAATTTAACTAAATCTTAATTAGACTTTGTAGAATCACTTTCCATTATATATTCCATGTTTTCATCAACAATTAGATTTTTCCAACTCACCTTAATATGTGAGTTTTCAGTAAAGAATCGTAGTGGAAACCTTATTACAAAATAGATGTGTATAGAAGTTCCTATTATGACACAAAAACATTCTCTAATTTCTAATTTTGGCATCATACCTATGATTGATTTTGATATAATCCTTGGTGTACACTAGATATCTAAATATTATGCAAATTTTTTTTAAAGAGAAGGAAATTATGATTATTGATGAATGTATTGAATTTATCATCTTTCTAGGGGAGACTTCATCATCTAAGTCATATCTAGATCCACCAAAAGTAGCCCTTATAAATTCAATTATTGCACAAGAAGATAAAATATAATCTATGGATGAGGAAATAAATCATAAAATTGATGATTTACCTATTATACATGAATAAATTAAGGTATTTCCTAATAATTTACCTGGACAACCTCTAGAGTGGGAAATTGAGTTTTCTGTTGATTTAATCCCTTTTTCTACTCTATTATCAAATAATTCTCATAAAATGGACACTGTATAATAGGTAGATATGAAGAAACAAGTAGGGGAGTTGAGTAATAATGTATTTATCTACACTAGTTCTTCTCTATGGGGAGACCCTGTTCTCATTGTCAAGAAGAAAGTTATATCCATGAGGATATGCATCGACTATAGAGAAATAAATTCTATCACAATAAAAAATTTATCATCTTCCTCAAATTTATGGTGTATTTGATTAAATTCAATGAGCTCAATATTTTTCAAAGATTGACCTTCTTTATGGATATAATCAATTACATATAAAAAAAGAATATATTTCAACGAAAACATTTCGAACGAGTTATATACATTATGAGTTTAAAGGCATACCATTTGTAATTACTAATATAACCACTATCATTATAGATCTAATGAACTGAGTGTTCATGTAATATATTTATATTTTTATGGTATTTATTTATGATATCATTATATATTAAAAAATCTATGAGTACCATTAGAACCACGTGTAGTCTGTTCAAAAGATTCTTAAAAGAAAATAGTTATATAGGAAATTTGGTAGTGTGAATTTTGGATTTAAAACATTTATTTTCTTGTCCATATTATATCTATGAATGTAACCTTAGTTTATCCTACAAAGAAAAAGTAACTACAAGAATTTACTACACCAACAACATAACTGAGGTATGTAGTTTCATATTTTTAGTAGACTTCTATTGGGGTTTCATTCATAATTTTCCTAATTAGCTATCATATTAACCAAATATAGTCGTAAAGGCATTAAGTTTGTATGGGAAAAGATTGTGAAGAATGTTTTGAAGAATTGAATTGGGTTTTTTTGAATTCTTCTATCTAGACTCCACCATAAAAAAATAGTGGATTTTTTTTATAGTGACACATCAAATAAAAGAATTGGGTGTATCCTTATGTTTAATTATAGAGATATTGTATATGAATCAAGGTAATTGAGAACTCTTGAAAAGAACTATCCAACTCATGATCTTGAGTTACTAGCTATAATATTTTATCTACTGATATAGAGACAATGTATCTATAGTGAAAGATGTGAGATATATACAGATCACAAGAGTTGAAATATATCTTCTCACATAAAGAACTCACCATGTGATGGATCAATCTACACAAGGATTATGATTGCTCAACAATCTATCACCAAATAAATGAAAATATGGTTGATGATGAATTTTTTTTGGATGGATCACGTAGATCTAAGAAAAATGTGGAATGAAAGGGATCCTATGTTCATGGATATAGTAAATATAGATATGGGAATAATCAAGGGAGGTGAAATATCATTAATTTTTTATTGGTTTCCCAACCAGCATTATTGTAAAGGATTAAAATTTATCAACCTAAATATGAGATTTTTCTAAGGAAATATAATTCTATAAAGGATGTGAAGTTGACATACATGGTGTACAATGATGGAATTAGGATATTTAGGAAAAGGATTTGTGTTCTTTTGTTACCCATGAAAAAAAGGGAGCTATTGGATGACTCTCATATATTGAATTTATATATACACCCTATTATAAAAAAGATGTATAAAGATATGTAGGAACATTTATGGTGGGATAATATGATATGAGAAATTGTGAATTATGTATCAAGATTTTTAGTTTATCAACAGGTGAAAGTTGAAAGACAAATTCCTAGAGGATTCATGAAACCTTTTACTATACCTAAAATGAAATGTGATGACATCACTATAGGTTTTCTAATTGGATTAAAAATTACTCCAAGAAATAATGATGCAATATGGTTAATTTTTTATTAACTTACTAAATAAATTCATTTCTTCACTATAAGGGAAGAGTTTATAGTGGAGAGACTTGTACGGGTCTCTATTAATGAAGTTATAATAATTAATGGAGAACCTCTTTTAAATTTTTATGATAATTATCCAAAATTTACATTGAAATTATATAATAGTCTTTTGAAATATTTGGATACTAAGCTTTATATGAGAACTAATTATCACCCTCAAATCAATGGGAAGTATGAAAGGAACATTAAGTCATTATAATAAATGTTGAAATCATTCTCACTCAACATTCAAGGTATTTTGTACTGTTATTTTCCATTTACAGAATTTTACAACCATAATAGTTTCTATTTATGTATTCAAATATCTCTATATGAATCATTTTATAGAAAGTGATGTCGTATACTATTATTTTAGAATGAAGTTGGTGAAAGGACGTTTGTAGACCCATATCATATAGAGAAAACAAAGAAAAAGGTAAATCTATAAAAACTCATATCAAATAATAGAAATGTAGGAAATAGAGCTGTACTGATAATTGGAGGAGAGATTCAGAGTTTCAAGTGGGTGATCATGTTTTTCTGAAAGTATCATCATGGATGCATGTCATAAGATTATGTATGAAAGGGAAATAGATATCTAGGTACATCAAACCACATGATATTCTAGACATAATTGGAGCTATGAATTTTCATTTCTAAATTACACCTTTTCTATCTGAAGATCATGATATATTATTCATTTATTTTTAAGGATGTAGATGCTAGACCCAACACATGTTCTCAATTATGAAGAAATAGAGTTGGAACTTGATTTCTCTTACTATAAAGAGACTATCAAGAATATACACTCTAGATAATAGGTGTTGAGGATTTATATGACTATACTGGTAAAGTTACATCGAAAAAAATCATAAAATTGAAGATGTGAAATAGGAACTAGAGGGAGTTATGATGAAGAACTACCCAATTTTTTTATGACGTGATAATCATGAAATTTTGATGAAGAATTTCTTTTAGGAGGGTAGAATGTAATGACCCAAAATTATATCAATGAAATTTAACTTATTATAGTTATTTAACATAGTATGAATCTAATGAAATCAATTATAGAATACAGTAAAAACATTATAAATGAATAATGAATGAAATAAGAGGTATTTCTAGAAATTAAGGAACCTATTAGAATGAAATAGTAACTTAAACATATGAATAATAATGTGACAATTAGGAATAGTAATATAGAAAATTTAATATTAACTTTATTAATGAATGTATAACTATAATTTGTGTATCTTATAAATAATAATAGGATATATTTACATCTTGATATAAGTTACAAATTTTTTTTAAAATAATATATTAAGTGTTTTTATTATTATAAGTCATGAATATTTAATTAAAAATTTATAATTAATATAATTATTTAAAAAACCAAAATTAGAATCATAAATTTATAACTTGTTAATTTAGGATTATAATATAATTTTATGAAACTTTAATTAATTTTTCAGTGTTATAAAATCAGTTATAATTTTAAAATTTGTATTTTTCAAATAAATGATTTTATTTTAAAATTAAATATATCATATTTAGTAAATATTTTTCATAAAATGGATCCCATTTTCTAATTATACACATTGAAAAATGGTAGGGTTATTTTTTGATACTTTTCTAATACAGTTGATTTACGGTGAATTGTACGATACAATAATTTACAGTATAAATACATTATCAGTTTAATACACAATTCATGAGTCATCACTGATGTAATCACCCTAACAACAAACTCCTGTTAATTATTTGAATATATTTTAGGCTAATTATCAATCTACTCATATTTTTGATCTAAAATAATTAACAAATGGGTAACATATTCAAAAAACACCCATATCTTCAACCATATACCATCCCTCACAACTTACTCTCCTCACACATTACATCATTTGAAACTAATACAATTTTTTACCAACACTCATCAAAATACCATCCACAACATCCTAGTGCCTTTGTTCTCAACAAAATACCAAAACTATTCCCCTAAAGGTGGTTCTCAAGGAGTATAAATCAAGAGGTAAAAATTCCTTTTATTTTGATTTATTTTAATTTCAATATATTTTATTTTCTTATTATCCTTTAAAATACCATTATCCAAGTTAAAAGATAATTACAGTATCTTTTATATACTATAATTTTAATATGTTAGTTGGGAAACCCATTAACATATATCTTATTCTCTCCATTTATTCTAAAAATGAAAACATCATTTGTGAGGTGACGATTTACAACCTTTGTGGACGATGTGTTTTCGTTTTTCAATTTCAAAATCAAATTTTGTAGTAAAAGCCTTTTTTATTTTAAAAATATAATATATTTTTTATATATTATCTAATTTTCTACAACCAATACATATACATAATATTAATTAATGAAAAAACTAGTTTGTGATGATCAAGAAACATAATAAATAATCTAAATAATTTTCACAAATGTGTTATCTAAAGAATCAGCCTCACCCCAAATATCAAAATTAATTATATAACCATTTAATATTGATTAATATCACTAAAAACACATAATTTTAATTTTTAAAACTTTTTTCATTTTACATGTCATTCCATATTCGTATACAAAGAAACCGATCATGAAATCCAAGGAAAAGAACACTTCCGAATGAAGAAATTTAATCTTATAACTCATCAAGAAGGCTATAAAAGAACATAGTATAATTAGAATACATATAATACATGTTTAATAGGTTATAAATTAAATTATTAATGAATACAATTTCACTATACATGACATTAATATAAAGTAAAAAGCTCTTTTAGACATAAGGTAAGAGTTTCTTCTGGAAACTCCATTTTTCATTCGGGTTATACTATCTCTCTCTTTAAAAAAATGTAATTATTTATTATTTTAATAAAATTAATCAAAATTTTGTTTATATTTATTCAAAATTCTTATATATGTATCATATCATCTTTCCTTGATGGGAGAATACATTCTTTATGTGATTCTCTTCTAAATACATTCCTATAAGCAAGCCCGATTTAATGGAACATCCCAGTTTCTAACCCATTTTCAAGTACCATACATAAAATGTTTCAAGAGATCATTATTTTTATAAAATAAGAATTTTTTTCAGGTAAAAATATATTTTTTAATTAATGGAATCATGGAATCAATTATGAAAAATAAAATTTATCTTCCAAATTTTTTTTCCAAAGAAAGGGTATTTCTCTCAAGAATTTCTCAATGATTTTATTAGACTAATTTCATATGTAATTATGATTTAAATATTTTAATTTGTTATAAGATAATTATATATATATATATATATTATATGTATGAGTATTGAATTGGAATTAATAATTTATGGGTGGGGCCTACTATAGTCCATCGATGAATCACTAGGCCTCATGAGACAAAATAGATATTGACATGGCCAAGGAATTTACCATTTATTTTAAAATATGGATTTGGAAAAGGCCTTAAAATTTTATTTTTATATGTCTTGTATGTGGAATTGATGATATGTTTTATATGTCCTTCATTATGCATTCCCTCATTATGATATTGGTAATTGATAGTCCATGTGATTATTCAACTAGTACAATATTCATTTTTAAGCTTTATTCTCATGTAATTTTTTATATGAAATTATTTCGATCATATTTTATTCCTTCCATATTATTTTCTAGGTTATGACATGTGTTACTGAATATTCACCATGCCTTATTATTTATGTTATAACTTCAACTGTATAGCATACCCTTACTGAGCATCTGAGATCACCACTTATTATGATTTATTTTTCTCCTAGGATATGAATATTTATATTATGATTTACTTGAAGGTATACTATTTGAGATCATGAGGGTTTCAATTGGATCTACCATGTTGTTTTTCTTTTCCAGTTTTACTGTAAAACTTATGTATATATAAGAATTTATAATGATACCAAACTGATCGGTCCTTTAGGATTTGAATGCTTAGTATTTT
The DNA here is from genome assembly GCA_963277665.1 of Viscum album. Lineage (NCBI taxonomy): Eukaryota > Viridiplantae > Streptophyta > Magnoliopsida > Santalales > Viscaceae > Viscum > Viscum album. The sequence goes on along the minus strand of OY728133.1, from coordinate 196,305,435 downwards.
TACCAATTAAATTATGTAAGGCACTGGATATAGTCTAATGGGTTCAGGGTATTTAAAAATTTATTTTCTTAAAAATAATATTAGTGAAACTAATTAACATTAAATACAATGATTAATGCCAAAATGAGTTCACTTAGTGGATAAACATTATCTTAAGTGTCCAGATAACAAAAAACATGTCCAAAATGTTTTTTAGACATATTTAAACCATATAATATCTTTTATATAAAACGGGGCATTATTGGAGCATCTTTATATAAGGAGGACCTCTCTATAGTGTTTAACTTATTATATTTATAAGAATGCCACTCCTCATTCATTATAAATGGGAACTAACCCCCTCACTTCATCCCAATTATAAATACATTTTTAACAGAAAAATCCTATAAAAAAAATCTACCAAAATAAATTTCTTAATAATATAAGAATAAAAATATACATAAATCAAACCATGGAATCCCTTTGTTCCAAACCAAAAGTAGTTACCCAAACAAGATATAATGTTCTTCAATGTGTAGTTTGGTTTTAGTTTTTTTCACCACCACTTCAATTATTCTAACATAAATATTATATATTATACTATGTATTATCAATATATTGATATGTTTTATGATAAATTTAATACCTTAAGTCACCCATACTTTTATTAAATGGGATACACAATCAATGTTCGTGTGTAGGGTGGACTACCGCCTCGCAAACCAAATTATTTGGTTCATCAATTAACACTGTTAAAGGTTAGTAAAATTGATGGAATTATAATTATTATATGATATATATGATTTGTATATTATCATATAATTTTTATATAACACTTAATTTCATACATCCCATTTTGTGGGAATATGATAACTTTGGTTGTGGATGTGTGGAAACAGTATCCGCAAAGCGATGTGATTCGTTTAAACATTACATAAAATGTATTAAGGATGGTTATAGTAAATTTATGTGATATATATGAAATAATAATTTTAATTAAATTAATATATATATATATATATATTTCATTTTCATTATTTCTTTTAATAATATAGGAAAATTTAAACAACGTTAATGCGTACATACGATCTACCATCTCCAGGAATGATGTTTTTCATTTATTGTTAATATATAATATATATTATTATAAATAATCATATACTGAATATATATATATATATATGAATTTATATCATGTTTTAGTTACTTTAAATAAGAAAATCATGATCAAATTAATAGTATCTACAATAAGAAGTTAAAACATGCACGTAAAAAGTGGATATTACCTGAAAAGTAACATTAACATGGAATTGTTAATAAAGGGGTTATATGAAGTTGTAATAAAATATTATATGGTAATATATATAATAATATGGTTCTATTATATATTTATAATAAACTTATATTTATTTTATAGGAGGAATGAATGTGTACAAATAAAGTCAAGACATAAGAAAAGGGATTTCTCATCACACTTATTTTTCTGTGAGATATATGGTATATTAACCAATTGTTCTTGTTTTGAGGACTGTATACTTACTTGTTAAGTGTAATATCATGAATTTATTTTATTTAATTATTTTAAACGTTTAAATTTTTGTTATTCTCTCATAGTTCTCACAATTCAATATTTACACAAGTAGTAAAGGGATTTCTAAGCTCACTTTTATTTCTATGAGACTTATGTCGTATTGACCACTCATTTACTTTTTGTAGTGTTTATAATTACCATTAATATATTATATTATTATTATAATTAAATTTATGGTTATTTACATATCCATTTTATTATCTCTCTTTCAGGGAGTTTAAAGTCAAAATTTACTAAACTTGTAAATTAATTTTGGCTCGATTTTACTTCATTGACACACATGTTATGTTATGCACCTATAATATTTTATGAGAAATATATACATCCCTTTGAAATTTTGTAGAATGAATATCTTTATTTTCATGATATTTTATATTTCATGTAATGTGATTCTCTCCTTTTTATTTTGATTCAATGCTACCAAATTTGTAAGAATTAATTATTATAATCTCATCTTTTATCAAGAGTATTAAAATTATGCTTCTCATGATGAAATATTATTAACCAACTATCACGAAATCTCATGGATTTTCTCATCCTCTAGTTATTAATGATATATTTGTGTATTGGGGCTGTTTTTGAAGTCTTTTGTACTTAAGAATATTAAAAAACAATTATTATGAAAATACTACTTTATTTTTCTCTTTGGTCAAAAACCTATTTATTCAAAAACCATGTTTTATAAAAATGTTTTAAAAAATGTTATTAAATTCTATTTTATAGTTATATTTAATTAAAATTATATTCATAATCTTTTGTGTTTTAAAATTTCAAGGGTTTTCGAAGAATCCTTTATAAAATTTCAATGTTATTTTCAAAGAAAAAGGTTTTAAAAATGTTTTATGTCTTAAACAAATTTTATTTATCAAAGAAGAATGGATTATTTCCGCAAGAATTTTTTTAAATTATTTTTAACTATTAATTAATAGGTTTGTTTTGTTGGTTTCATATAAAATTATTCATAAAAATATTTTTGTCTAAAACAGAGTGATTTTCAAAGAAAGATTATTTTCATTAAGAATCATTCCAAGTGATCTTTCAAAATCATTTTCTATATAAGATGAAATAATTTGAAATATTTTATACTCTTATAGGGATATGATAAAATTATACCCTTTATATTATTTCTTTTAATGGTTTATGTTCTTATGGCATGATTTTTATGAAATTTGTTTCTCTTCAACATGTTATACCATTGAAAATTACTTATGAACCCCACTTCCTTTCAACATCTATTAAAAGTTTAAATGATTATAAAACCTATGTATTTTACATAGGTTACAATATTATTTAATTTTTATTATTCCCAATTCATTTCATGGATTCTGATAAGATGTTTATGAAACCCATTTCTTTTATCGGTTGTGATATGAAGAATATTTAATTATCTCATGGAACATGTTTGAATGATTTCATTATATAATGGATGTAACCTATATCTTCTTCAAAATAATTGGGTAATTATAAATCATATATGATTTAGATACTCTTGCATTTATATGTAACACTTTGGATTATTCCTAGGAAATGATTCAGAGCTAGCCGCTTAGGCGACGTGCATTTCTGAGGCCTACTGATCCCGAAATCTATTATATAAAAATATTGAATATATATTTATTTCCCACACACCATTTTTATGAAAAATTAGAATATTTCATAAATGGATTATCATATTTGAAATCTAATATAACATTTAAGTTAGTAATGTGGTGTGTTTCCTAGGAAACATATAAATAGGTCAGCGCATGGCATTCAAATCACTCGCTCATTGGATATACGTTCAGTGGATTAAATTAATATTAATTTAATTAATTGAATTATTTAACATAAACTAAAATGTTATAAATATATCTACATGTATTACATCCCAGGGGTAGTATAATTATTTTTATAATTTTCCAAGAGCTATCCTCTTCCATCCTTTGTTGAATCGAGGTCAGATGATAGAAGATAATTAGATGAAGAGGAATAAAAGCATGAAGAAACAATAGATCTCCCCATCCATTATCATGAACACTATTCGTTAGAAAATGATTCAACATTGAGGATGTAATTTTTTTTATTTTATTTCTTATACCTAATTGAATTTCAATGATGAATGTGAATTAATTATTTTTGAATGACTTAATTCATGGATAGAAAAATAATTGTTTGAATCAATTCTCTTCTGGTTTATCTTGAAATTGAAATTCTTCAAGAATGGTAAATATTTATTTTTAGGTTACTCCCTTTATTGATCCTTAATGAAAAAGTATAAACTAACATAGGAATTAATAAATCCAAGATTGAGTTTGGTACACCTTTCTTCATCCACCCATTGTGCGATCATCGTTGCCTTTTTCTTCTTTGACATACAATATAAGGAAACATTTTTAAGTGAATCTAGAAATTTCCAAAATGTATATTACTTTTTAAAATAAAGATCTATATTCGTGTAAAATAAAACTATAGGGATTTTCTATTTATCATAGTGCATGGATTAGAGTGAGATCTTTTATGGTAAGTCCTAGATCTGAGTTTCTTGGTGCCAGACACAATAGAGATAGTGATCGGAACCAGAGGTGGTGTGAGACTATTTCCTTAAAAGTGTCTAGTGTCCCTAGTAAATAGTAGTGAGAATTAGTGTATGTTGGTGTAGTTTGATGTTCATGAATTGATAGTGAGGCTCGATCACCATATATCTGGTATCTATATGTGTAGTGATTCTAGCAGGTGTGTTTTCTTGGTACCAGCGTGATAAAATGATTCATTCGGGTGGAAGATGATTATGGTTTAGGGTTTCCTATTAAATTTCAATGAAATAAGAATATATATGGGAAAAATATTAGGTTAAATAAATAAAAACAAAAAAATTAGAAAAAGAAAAATTAGACAGCTAGGGGGGATGAGGTGTGGCCTCTCTCATATTTTATTTCATTAATTTGTTAAACTTTTAATAATTGAATTGAAAAAAAATATAAAAAATCAATGAAACCCCATAATATGGGCTGGAATGAAGCATAAACAGGGGAATGTGAGACTACTCCATGCCTCTTGTTTTAATATTAACATAATAATAATAACATAATAATAATACTAATAATATAATAATAATAATGATGACAATTTTTTAGTATTAAACCCCATTTTGCACTATAAATTCTTTATAGAGTGTTATAATGATGAACCATCCATGATAATGTGACCCTAAAATTAAGGAGTAAGTTTTAAGAAAAATAGTGATTATTTAATTTGGACTTGTGGCTTAGGACCATGAGTAGCCATATGGGCATTATGTGGTGGAATGCGAATTTCTCACCAGGCATCCGATTGAGCCAAGTGAAAATCCAATCTTGAGCATTTTTTCATGAGGATTACAATGGTATGATTCTTTATGACATCATGAGCCATTTAAAGAGACATTTTAGTGAAATTACATTTTTCCCTTTGGACCAATGAAAAACCTTGGGTGTTCATCAATATTTGGGCCGAGACATGTCATGTAGTACAATTACACATTGATTAATACTACATGGTATGAAATTAATGTGTGGTAAAGGGATCTACCAGATAATAGAGTAAGACCAAATTTCATGTGGGTCCCTTACACATTGTATACTCCTTTATGAGTCTTTAATATTTCATATCTCTTTCGTTTGGACTCAAATTTTTACATGAGAGTAGCCTAAACAGAGATATTTTCCTCGTAGAATGCGATAGTTCTCTCCATTGTGGATTTTGAGATATGATGTGAGATGTTCAGAGAGTGATTCTTATTTAGGTTGTTCTTGACTATAGTAGTGACCGTGCATGATTATCATCCCCCCTGAATGGCTTGAAGGCCTTCATTTTTATTGATTTTTGATAACCCCCCTTTCAAGGGATGAGGGGGAACCCTTACAAAACCCGTACGCTCAGATTAGAAGGCCTGTAGGATTAGGAGAATACATGACCCGAAGGTCTTAAAGAATTCAACCAGAATATCTACAAGGAAATACCCCTTCCCAGTATCTGCGTCATGATAGAAGCTCTCCACCTTTCCTTGGCTGTCTGGATAGGCTTCCCGTGCAAGCATAGGCTGGTCATGATGGCATATCAATACCCTCTCATTCTGAGAAATAAATTTGGATCTGCTTTGGTATGTAAACCTACTCTTAATCCTCTTCTAAGGATACTCGTCAATCATATCAGAATGTGGGTCCTTCAAATTTATTATCAAGGTAAAGATAGTAATCTATTTTTGTATTAGTGTGAAGGTCTTATATCAATGGATATGGTACTTCTTGGTCGGATCAAGGAATGGGTTCTCCATACTCATTTTGTTGATAAAGATGACACGTCCCTATGGCACCCGGGCACAGGTCCTCAATCCATGGAGATGATACTCACATGTCGCATCAGGGTGTGTTTCCTCCATACTAATTCTATAGATTGAGACAGTACTCTCCTATCACATAATGGTTTGGGTCCTCCATCCATGAAGAATGTACTCACCCACATTACTAGGGTGTGATTCCTCCATACTTATTGTATATACACATAGTATAACCCCCTACCAGTGTAGGACATTGGTCCTCTACATGAAAATTGTACCCTTATACTATGTAGCATAGTGAAGAGACATGATATTTTTTAGCTTTGGAAACATGATAAAGATGGGCACTTTCCACACAGAGACACATTTTCGGGATGTGACCTAAAACTGTGCGGGTAAGTCAGTGATTCCCAAAGCAGATAATATCATGGTTTAGTAATTAAGTCCCTTATACTTCTGTGTTCAGGGAAGACACATGAGGTGCTGGGCATCATGGATGGACATTGGAACTATTGCCTCATATTTTTCTTGCGATGAACTATGAGGTGGATATCCCATTACCCTTATATTTGTGATTTTTTACTGAGCACAGATATATATATATATATATATATATATACTTCTTCAGTACCCACTCTTTGTGTTATTGTGACTCTACTTCCTATAGAGATGAAGACATATCAGGCTTACCACATGATTTTCATGTCAATATTCTCATGGTATGATTAGTATACTCACCTTATATAGGTAGCAAAGTCTCTAAGATATTTTAAAATTCTCACTGTATCGAGCACTCTGTGTTTGGATGACTTTAGATTCACTCTCTTCTTTTGTTGAGCTGTACACTTTTAATGTACCTTGTTCTATATACTTCTTTTATCTTCATTTTTATGTTTTATTTATCACTAGTCATATTTTTGTGTCATTCTACTGGGTACTTATATACTCACCCCTGTGTGGGATTCTCCCAACACATCTTGTGTATTTTCCAAATTACAGACTGGTTGATCATGACTAACTGTTAGCATAGGGATACTGGGTACTTAAACTATGCACAATTGTCATATTTTGGGATTCAAAATTTAGGCTATATCTCATCTACGTTAATTTTCCAATTTTATTTTCATTGGGAAAAATTTCTAGTTAGCTGTGTATTTTTCCCATTTAGTTTCTACTTTATACAATTGTACTTTTTTACTGTCTAGAGGTTCATGCATGTATGGTTTACTTTATAGAAGTGTTACAGGTTTTCTACTTTCAATCATCAATTTTTCATTGATTTGGGTATTTGTGTGTATAGGTTCTTATGAAAAGTACTCACTATGTTTTATTATGACTTGGGTGCTTGTTTCCACCCATGGGTCAATCGAGGCGATCTTGAGTTAGAAGAAGATCACAACCCATTATCGGTCGGGTCATGATAGATTGGTATCAGAGAAAGTTCATTACTTGGGATATTGTTTGGATGTTTCCTCTTAAGTGGATTGGTTGTGATTATGAAACAAGTGTCAATGTGTATCGAGTGTGGCTCTCAGGCTATGGTGTCTGGTAATGGTATGGGAGGCAGACATATCAATTCAACATGACCCTGAATACATGCTTGTCTACTCTGCCTGTGTGAGACATTTGTTTCTGGGATTAATGGTACATTCATTATATAGGATTGATTATTTGAATTTTATTATTGATTCAACTTTGTAGTTTGGTTGATATATATATATATATATTACCATTTGATTGTGGAATTGCACGATAACGTTCAAGATGCCTCAGTGATGAAAACCATTCAGGATACCAGCTTTGATTCATGATAACGAACATATGAGAAGAAAGGCATTAGTTTAGGGAACATATTTTTATTCCCTTCCTACAAGTGGTAAGGTATTAGAACCTCGACAAGTTTAGAAAAAAATCATCTCAATAGAGCACGTTGAGGATCATTGAACGTTGAGCGCACTCTGTGATTTCCAGTGTCCGAGACCATTGAGGTTCTGTAGAGATCCAGATCCTTAGGTATCATAAGATTTTCTAGAGTCGATGGTCAAAATATTCAATATTATTTGGACCCCGATGGATCATATGGTAGCTTTGGTAGCTAGACTTTTCCATGGAGTGATGGGGTATTAGTGGGGCTTATTTATATATATGCACGATGAGTATACAATCACGTGGGATGAATTCCAATAGTTGTTCCGTGAGGAGTAAGAACCCTCGAACTTACACTTATTCTAGATCAAAGATATACTAATTCTTTATTAGGGAGGGATTATAGTAGAAGATTTTGTGGTGAGGCTCATAGACCATACCCATTACTCCCTAAACATGAACCGTGATGGCTACTTTTGATCAAAAATGATTGACCAGGGACTCTGTAGAGTGATCCGTGACAATATAATAAACCTTTACATCACCATCTATGCTAGGGTGTTATAGAGGGCCATGGTTACATAGGGATTTCGGTTAAAGATATGTAGTATATATGGATTCTTCAGTAGGAATCCTAGGTTTGAGTCATCTGCAGCGGCTGACAGGAGATAAAATGACGTGTACACCTGACCAGGCATAGGCACACTATCATCCAGTTATGGGAAAACATAGAGTACCATGGATTCTCATAGAGGGTCGGTGTTATGATTTTGATGGATGAGGTCACATGGCAAGTGACTACCCGAATAGACATGCATAACATCCTAGTCAAATAGCTGATAGACATCCATGATACATACATCTTCATGAGAAGGGATCTCCTACGTGTGGATAGGGTGGTCCATAGGGAGACAGAGATGGAATATGAGCAAGAGGATCTACATGTGGTGGATGCCTCTATGAGATCCTTCCACCACCACCACCACCAACAACCCACATCAGGCTTAGGGAGACAGCGTTCGAGGCCGCACACAGCTATAGGGTTTTAAGGCATATTACCCTATATTGAAAGAGATGATAAGAGGAACACACTGAGTCATGTATACCTCCTTCCTTAGAAATTTGTAGTCAATATTATGATAAACTCTTTTATTTTTTCTCCTTTATCAAGGTTCAATCCGAGTGACGCAGGGCGTTGGTGTAACCCTTTGTTAGTGTTGTTCAATATAGCTTCAAATGCACAAGAAAGATGGATTCTTCCCCCACTAAGATTAATTTTTGAATCTTGAGAATATCTGTGAGGGAGATTCAGTTCCACCAAAAGCATATAGCATCATGGTGTGGTGGATGAGTCCGTATTACTTGTGCGTTAATGGCAAGGTTGTGCAATAGATTTTCGGACCAGGTCCTGACATTTCAAGTGGAGTTTTTCGGATTGGACCTTTATGATTAGGATTCCCCTAGGGGTGGGAAGAAGATTCTAGTCTGGTATTACTCTCATACCAAGAAAGGCAAAGACTCATGGGGTATCCAACATTTATTATATGTATAGATTCTCATAGTTGGATGAGTGTACTCAACTGCCTTATTCTTTGGTACCCTTTTGTGCTTGACATTAAACATGAAACAACGAAGGTTGTTATCACATATGGGTTGAGGAAGTTGAGACCTCATGAACAGAACTACGTGAATCACTAGCTAAACCTAGAATCGGTAGTCATCACCTTGAGGTTATGGAGACACTACCTTCTATGGGACATCAACTGTGTGGTCTTGTGTGACCAGATATTGTTAAGAATTTTACATGATGGATTTTTATAAAGAATGAAATGAATTTATACTTTTCGGGTAAGAACATTGATTCCAATAATGTTACGATAGGAGGTGATGAGGGAGTTTCCCAATTTTCGTTTGGTTGTACATCCTAGTATAAAGAAGATGTATAGAAAATCTAGATGAGGCCTCTGTATCATAAACATTCTTCTTAGTATGGATTTTAAGGGAAGAGAATATTTGATGAAGTGAATTATATGGAGACTTTGATTTTTCATTTTGATAATTTGTAATATTCATCTGAATAATTTCAGATCCAGGTGTTGAGACAACATTGGATTCTAAGGCCTGATAAGCCAAAAATTAATTATATACATTTTTTTCATGCCACAGTTTTTTGTTGTAAAAATATAATATATCAAAAATAGAGTCTCTTATCAAAAATTTGAGACCACAATGGAGTCTATAATGTATTGTTTTACCTAGATACGATATTAAATGGGTTGGCATAGGGTGCTCAAATACCTCGCTAATTGGTTATATATTTAGTTGGTTATATTAATTAAATATTTTAATTAATTGAATTTTTATCCTAAAATACAATGTTATAATTATATCCCCAGAAAAAACTACCTAGAGTATGTCTAATAATATTGAGAATTTTCCAAAAGATCCCTACTTACTTCTGTTGATGAATCGAGGTTAGATGTAAACAAATTATTAGATCATCATGAATCGAAGGGCGGTGAATCAATAGATCTTCTATTCTATTAGAAAGTGCGTTTCTGATGTTAAAATGATTCAATCCTAAGGTAGGTATTTTAATCGTGGATTTATTATCCTCAATTAAATTTCTATGTTGAAAGAGAATTATCCTTGTTTGAATGAATTAATTCAAGTATCAAAAAACAATTGTTAGAATAAATTCTATTATTTTTTATCTTTAAATTTAAATTCTTGAAATATGATAAATATTTATTTATCAAGTACTCTTATTCTTGACCCTCAATTATAATGGCCAAAATAACATGGACATCGATCGATCCATGTTTTAGTTTCATAATCCTTTGTTCCTCCTCCATATATGTGATCATCATTGCCTTTTACTTCTTTGAATTAAAATAAAAGGCAAAAATTCAATGTGAATCTAGAAATTTTCATAATAAAAATTATTTTGTGAAATCTAGATCCAGATCAGGGTAATGTCAAACCATATTGATGTGTAATTAATGTTAGACCATGGATCATAGTTGGATATGGAATGGTAGGTCCCATATATAAGTTTCATGGTACAAGATGTGATGGAGACAATGGACTCTGACTAGAGGTTGTGCGACCCTCTTTCCCCTCCAACATCCAGTGGTCCCTGGTGAATAGTAGCGTGCAGTTCCATTTTGGGGTCTTAGTAGACTATAAGAAGTCGATGATGATGTTAAAACACCATGGATCCAGAAAATATGTGAGTAGCAACACCAGTGGGAATTATTTATAGGTACCCATGTGAGAGGATGATTCATTCAAGAGGAGGATGGATATGGTTTAGGATTTCCTACAGAAATTACATAGAGGGAGAAGAGAAAAGGGTAAAAGCATATGAAAAAGAAACAAAAATAAATGCAAAAAATAAACCAAAAATTAGGAGAGCAGGTGGGGGTGGGGGAGGCATTACCATTGAGTAGGGGGGATAGGATGTTGCATGACCACTCCCCTCTTTCTTTTATTTAATTATTTAACATTATAATAATTGAGTTAAAGAAAAATAAAAATATATCAAATAAATCCCATGAGACAAGCTATCATGCATTTTGAACAAGGGAAGGGAGGAGTGATCCACACCACATGGATTAATATTAATATAATAAATAATAATAATAATAATAATATGATTATTATTACTAACCACCATTTTATACTGTAGCTTATTCATACATTTTCAAAATTACAAACCATCTGTGAAACTGTATGTAACACCCCAAGATTTCATAGTACATTATTTTTTCAAAGAAATTCAATAACTTTCACAACATGCAACACTGAGTTCTAGTGCACTATGACTTACCAAACAAGCCATTAAATAGTGGTTATGAATAATATTAACTGAATTTTGAACATTATATAATCCTTATAATTTTAGAATCTATATTATGATTTTCTTAGACATAACCTAAGAACAAAAACATTTTTTTTCAGATAAAAGAAGTATTTTTCAAAAAAGGCAATTTTACCGCCTTTTAATAGAGAATCTTTTTTAAATCCAATATTTGAAACATTTATATATTAAATTTGATAAAATAAACTTCTTTTTTAGAATCGAGACATAATAATTTAGTTTCAATAATGTTTTGGTGTTTTTCTGATAACTTTCATATTTGGATGAATAGTGAAAAATACTATATTTTAACGGAAAACAACTTTTTAAATCAAAATAATTTATACTGTTAAATTATACATTTTAATGGTTTGTAAGTATAAATAGATTATATTTTTACCATTTAATACAATATTGGTAATTGTAAGTAATTTCACTTTGAAATTGGACATAAACAAGTGTCAAACTTTTAGTAGTTATTATTTCTTAAAAATACGCCTTTTAGTTTTGACAGCGGGAATTAATTTTAAATTAATAAATTCAACTTCAATGTTTTGAATTTGGTAAAATATACTTCATTTTTTAAATCGAAATATCAAAATTATCTTAGGGTAAATTTTATGTATTTTTCTGAAAACTTTTAAATTTTGATGAATAGTGAAAAACACTAAGTTATAGTTTAAAACCAAAATTTTATTTAAATAATTATTTATTTTATTAAAAATTATATTATTTCAAAATAGATACATATTACCTCTATATTTTCAATGTAATTCATTGGAGTCAGTTTATAATAATTTTAGATATATAAAAATTTTATTGAACTTTTCACCGTCATTTACCCACCTCCTAGGAAAATTTTCAAATTCACAAAAAACATAATTTTACCACTTCTGTGAGTGGAATTTCGAAAATCCGAAAGACATGGTAAATATCAAGGATTAAAATGTGGTTCAATAAGATAAAAATAATTTTTGGTGAATAGTAACTTTTGACTTTTATTTACTGCGGTTAAAGGTAAATAGGGTAATTCAAGATAAAAAGTATTATATAATAATAAAAAATTACCTTAAAACTTGTCTTAACCTTATTTTATGAGTCATGACCGACCATTGGCATCATTGGGCCGATTTTGGGACCCCATGGAGCCACTTGAGAGTGATAATGACTCTTTAGATTAATTAATTTAAAGTAAAGACAAAAATGACACAAAAAAATAGATTTTAGTAAATTAATTTTTTCATGGGGTTATATAAGTTATATTTTAGACTATAAATATTAATTGGAATGATAAAACTATTTCCTACATCATGGTATCTTTTTTATAAATTTTAAACATCAAATAAGTTAATATATCTATGACACAATGATGATGCATTAATTACCTTATTAATAAAATATTAAAATAATTGATATTATAAATACCAAAATAAATATAATATGAGACTTTTAATGAATTCCAAGAATTTTATTGGTTAATATGACATGTAATTATTGATTAAATGAATTGTTTTCTAATTAATAATTTTATTAAGACTTTAACAAAAATCAATTATTAAATAGTGTCAAAATTGACATAACGGAGTTTCTAAAGAAATAATATATTATTAATTGATATCATATTTCTAAAAATCTAAGGTTCGGAAAAAGTACATATATCATGATATGTGTATCATTAATGGAACACTTGGGGGTCTCTTGGAAGTATATAGTATGTTTATTAACCATATAATATAAAAATACAAAGTGACATGGTAAATGTCAAACTATTTAACTAAGAGTTAAATATAAATGATAAGGTTAATATTGTGACCCACACCTATCTAAAATCTATTGGATTAAATTATTTAGACCCATAAAAACATTAGACTTTGAATAATCCACTTTTGAGCCATTAGAAACTGAATATGAATTTATTATAAATTAATACATTAAGTTTTTTCTAAACCGCCCCTCCTCCCCTTATAAAAGGACACCACTCCTAAAAAATTCACCCTACATTAAAAGCATTTTGGTTTGTCAAAACCATACCCAATTATTCTCTAAACTTACCTCAATTCATCTTAGGGGACTATCTTTAGTCAGAAAGCCATCCTAAGGATCCCTTTTGATCAAATCAAAAGGAAGAACCCAAAGAAGAGGTAATGTTTTCATCACCCTCTTTCAAATTCCTTTCTTCTTCAACTTCTTTTTTCTTTTGTTATTTTCATTCTAAAATAATAAATCCAGTATCTTCTATATACTGTGATGTTATTATAATTATGTTACAACCATATTCAGTATTCTATCCACCCTTTGAATGACATGTCACCATAGGTGCGTACGTACGACCTACCGTCTCCACGTCGTGGTGTAATTGTTATTCAATAAATTATAATTTGGATGCATATAATAATGTTGTGTAATTCATGTAAATAATAAATATAACATTATATTTATTCTTTATATATGATATAATATTAAATTATATATTATTTTAATATAAAAAGATTGATATTGTCATTCATGCGTACATACGGACTACCGTCTCCACGCACGCGATGAGATTCATTCCTCATCGTATCCATTCAAGTCTAATTCTAATTTGATGATTAAAAATAATGTTTAAGGACTTTATATCATTCTATGTATGAATAATATACAACCTATCCATAACAAACATGGCTTTTGTAACAAAACATATAAAATAAAATGAGTAAGTTAACACACGAAACGACGATAATACTAAGATATTATTAACAAAGGAATGTTAAAAGATCATATATGATATCATATTAACGTATATGATTCTTTTATAATATAATAACAATTATTTCACCATTATATAGGAGGTTATCCTACCCTCAACCAAGGAAAGGTTCAAGTTAAGGGTTTATTTCACAATCTCTTTATTATCCGAGGTTGTTTATACGTAATTATCTATTGGGACCTATTTATCATCCACATACATGTTTCATAAAAATTTATTTCAAAACATTCTTAGTATTTTATTGAATATGGTTTAATGTCATTTAAACCCTTATTAGAATTTTTATAATAATTATATGAAGGAATCTTTTTGTTGTTTTCCAAACAAGGTCCTTTTTAACCTTTTCGACAGAATTAAGGTAAGAATGTATTTTTTTAACTTATACGGTGGGTGTAGTTATTTTACACCATTATAAAATCATCGAAGCTTCTCTAACAAGCTTATAAAAATATTTTGAAAGTAAATGTTTTATTTTATAATTATGTGACTTTTAAATGATTTCCAAATGAATATTTTAAGAATTTTTGAAAGGTAATCATTATCAAGATCATAATTTTAAATGTTTTAAAGATTTATCTTTCTAAATATTTTATGTTAATTTCCATGTTTTTAAAATGATTTTAAGGATTTATTTCTATGGACATGAATGTTTTGAAATGATAATCCGTTTTAAAAGTATCAAAGTGGTATGACACACTTTGATTAAAAAATATATTTTAAATTATATCCTTTATAAATGTGTTAATTTTCAATGATTTCAAAAAAAAAAGATATTTCTCTCAAATAGTTTTGATTTCATCTATGTCAACATCCTTTGATGGATTTTAAGCATATTTTAAGTTGATTTATTTTGATACAAAACTTCCATATTGTATTGAAGGTTTTGTGATATGTTTGACTGTGGATGTGTTATTTTTATACCATTCATGGTTTATGGAGAAAGTATTGACATTTCATATGCTAGTTTTAATACGAATGTTTATGTTATGTTTATACCTATTCATATGAGGAATGCATTGGACTTAGTATGTGACGAGTGAAGCCCGCTATAGCTCCTCGATGCATCGGTAGGTCTAATGAGACAACTAGATGTGGAATTGGCTGAGGCCTTTTCCCAATTTTATTTATGTTTTGGCCGAGGCCTTAATAATTTTTAGACATCTTGGCTGAGGCCTTGAAAAAATGTTTCAGAATGTCTGGCATTATACATTACCTCATTATGGAAATAATATTTATGGTTCATGTTGTCATTTGACTAGTAGAATAACCATGATTATGTTTTATTATGGAATTAATTACTCAGATCATATTCTTTCTATAAAAGTATTCATGTTTATTATTGGTAAAGGCTTGTGGTTTAAATTATTTACCATGGTTAATATTTATGTAATTTTATGCTATATTTCTTACCCTTACTGAGAGTTTGAGCTCACCCATTTCTTATATTTCATTTTCCTAGGATATGAAGATGTTAGTTATGAGTGACTTGTAGGCATTATTTAGGAGGCTTGGAATTTTCCAATGGAATAAATTCGTGTTGTATTTGTTTTCAAGTTATAAAGTTGAACTTATATATGGATCTTGTTTCCAAGGATACTAAACTAATCGATCTTTGGAGATTTGATCTTTTGTGATCATGCCAATATTATGTAATAATGCACTGACTCTGGTTAACTGGGGTCTTGTCATTACAGTTGGTATCAAAGGAAGTTTAGTACAAACCTTGGAAGCTAGATTTAGATAAACTCTGATAAGAGCACATAGACATAAGATGTACATTGAGGTTTAGTATAGATGAAATTCCTAGAATTTTGGTATTGTAGTGATTTTTTGAGTTTTACGAGAAATAAATACCTGGCTAGATATGAGCAGGTAGATCCGGCTCTGGAATAGATGTACCTAGGTGTAAAACCTCAAAACACTGCTTTGAGCTAGGCTCGAACGAGAACTAGTGCATGACAACGGGCCTCACAACACTCTTGGATACGACACTCCTGAGCGATATGCTTAGGATAATTCTCATTTTCTTTACAAATCTTTATGAAGGGTTTATGAGTATATACATCCTCAATGAAACCATCTTTATGATTATGGATTATATCCATAAACAGTTCAATTTACGTTAGGTATTTTACATGTTTGGAATTATTCAATGAAATTCATAAACTAGCCTAGTTTATTCTATTGTATAGAAATGGCACGCAGTAGAAGGAATGTGAATTACAGAAATACGTATGATCCATAGAGTAAGAAGGATCATATCTTTCCCGGTGTTAAGCCAACATTTAGATGGGAAATATTTTCCCATGTATTATAAAAATATTAAGAAACAGTATCATGTGTCAATAAGATAAGTAAATAATTCTCCGAGTACTATGGCTTTGATGGAGAGAAATATAAGAAAATTATGGAAGAGAGAAATATAGATAAAGGGAAGATGGAAAAGAAGAAATTTCCCATATGTGATAACTATGGGAAGAAACACCCTGGAACTTTCCTGAAGGGAATGTGAGTTTGTTATAAGTGTGGAGAAAAATGACACCAATTACGTGACTGCAAGCATAAGAAAAAGGCTTCAAATAAACAATGCTTCATCTAAAAGGAGTTGGGACACTACGCGAACCAATGTACAAATAATCTGAGTATTCCCCAAATGATGCTATTGGATAATAATAATGTTATGATACTACCACATATGTGGAGGAATGGTTAGAGTTCTTACGTTGTTATTAGAGAGTTATGTCATTTGAGTGTTGTATCAACAACGTAATGGTTATAATAATTATGGAGTATATAAGGATTGTACTGCAGTACTATTTAATTAAGGACTTGATATTGTGTGGAACCAAGAAAAGTAACTCAATAGCAGGTTAAATTTTGGGAAAATATTTGGTTGAGAGAAAGATAAACTATAATATGGTTCTGATACTGAGGTAGTGATTTTGGAATAATACATGATTGATTTGGATAAATTATATTGGATATTCTTTATTACCTTGAAACTGATTAATGATTTGTATATTCCATCATTGTTGGAGTTTACAACATTTTTGGACAGAAAGAGTATATCCAATATTCTATAAGTAATAAGGGATCATGTATGTAATCAATAAGTTTTTATGGTAATTTAGGACGTGGTAGTGTTTTAAGAGAATACATGATGAAGGTTTTCACATGTTATTAGGTGGAAAAAATTATCTTCATTGTGATTACCTTCCTTATAAATTTTGGAATGTGGGTTTGGATCGAAGTATTTTGGATAATTCTATTTTGAGATTATTTTTGGATTTCCATAAAAGGAAAACCCGGAGGTCGGGCTACAACCTGTTGCGTCCGTCAAGGCCGCAAAACTTGAACCCACAACCGAAGGGCGACAAGGGTGTATCACCTACCACTGGACCACGTGATGTCCTGGATAGAATAATGTAGACTTTTTTTTAAAAAAAAAATCTGTTAGATGAATTAAAAATTCATTTTTTGAACCCTATACGAATAGGATAAATAGAATATTATTTTTACGTTGTATTGTCTTTTAGAGTGAAAGATGAGTTTGTGGTAGAAATTAGTTAAATGATGGGACTCTACATGTCAAGTATACATTTTTCTTCTTCTCTTATTCTATGAAGAAATTAATTCTTATACTTTAGTGAAAGGACCATAAAAAAATGTGTTATCCTAATACCATATGTTTTGTTGAACCGATGTTATTTTAAATCAACATAGATTGATGAATTTAAGGCCCTCAATATTACACTTGTTTGTGATTGATGACCTAAATCACTAACTATAAATATTTACATTTTCCCACCAATTATATGTCTTTAATTTCCACTAATGTTCTCATAATCGACATCTTAATTTGGTGGTGACCCTTTCATTTTCCTTTTCCTCTTATTAAGACTAAATTTTATTAACCTAATTTCTGATGTGGGTTTTCCCAAAGGTATTTTCTATTTTCAACCTATTATTTCTGAAAAATAATTTCAAATTGTGAGGACAAAATTTATTGAATTAGGGAAGAATGTAACACCCCAAGATTTCATAGTACATTATTTCTTTAAATTAATTCAATAACTTGCACTACATGCAACACCGAGTTCTCGCGCACCATGACTTACCAAAAAAGCAGTTCAAAAGCGGTTATGAATAGTATTAACTGAATATTGAACATTATATAATCTTTATAATTTTGGAATCCATATTATGAGTTTCTTAGACAGAATGTAAGAACAAATATATTTTTTTCAGATAAAAGAAGTATTTTTAAAAAAAATGCTATTTTACCACCATTTAATGGAAAATCCTTTTTAAATCCAATATTTGAAACTTTTATATATTCAATTTGACCAAATAAACATCTTATTTAGAATCGGGACATAAGAATTTAGTTTCAATAATGTTTTGGTGTTTTTCTGATAACTTTCATATTTGGATGAAAAATGAAAAATACTATATTTTAACTGAAAAAAACTTTTTAAATGAAAATAATTTATATTATTAAATTATACGTTTTAATGGTTTTTAAGTATAAAGAGATTATATTTTTAAAATTTAATCCAATTATGGTCATTGAATGTAATTTTACTTTGAAATTGGACATAAACAAGTGTCAAACTTTTGGTAGTCATTATTTCCTAAAAATACGCCTTTTGGTTTTGACAGCGGGAATTAATTGTAAATTATTAAATGAAACTTTTATGTTTTGAATTTGGTAAAATAGACTTCATTATTGAATTCAGAATATCAAAATTATCTTATGGTAATTTTTTGGTATTTTTCTGAAAACTTTTCAATTTTGATGAATAGTGAAAAACACTAAGTTATAGTTTAAAAACAAATTTTTATTTAAATAATTATTTATTTTATTTAAAATTATTTTATTTAAAAATAGATACATACTACCTATATAAGTTCAATTTAATTCGTTGGAGTCAGTTTATAATAATTTTAGATATATAAAAATTTTATTGAACTTTTCACCGTCTTTTACCCACCTCCGAGGAGAATTTGCTAATTCACAAAAAACATAATTTTACCTCTTATATGAGTGAAATTTAGAAAATCCGAGAAACACGGTTAATATACAGGAGTAAAATTTGGCTCAAAAAGATAAAAATAATTTTTGGGGAATAGTAACTTTTGACTTTTATTTATCGCGGTTAAAGATTAATAAGGTAATTCAAGATAAAATATATATTATAATAATAAAAAATTACCTTAACACTTGTTCTAACCTTATTGGATGAGTTATGGATGACCATGGGCATCCTTGGGTAGATTTTGGGACCCCATGTAGCAACTTGAGAGTGATAATGACTCTTTAGATTATTTAATTTAAAGTAACGACAAAAATGACAAAAACAAATATATTTTAGTAAATTAACTTTTCCATGGGGTTATATAAGTTATATCTTAGAATATAAATATTAATTGGAAAGATAAAAATATTTCCTACATCATGGTATTTGTTTTATAATTTCTAGACATCAAATATATGAATTTATTTTTGATACAATGATGATGTAGTAATTACCTTATTAATGAAATACTAAAATAATTGATATTACAAATACCCAAATATATATAATTTTAGACTTTTAATGAATTCAGAAAATTTTATTGGTCATTATGAAATGTTAGTATTGATTAAATAATTTTTTTTGAATTAATAAAGTTATTAATACTTTAAAAAAATCAAGTATTAAATAGTGTCAAAAGTGACATAAAAAAGTTTGTAAAACAAATATTATATTATTAATTGATATAATATTCCTAAAAATCCATGGTTCAGCCAAAGGACTTATATCATAATAGTTTTTTCATTAGTGGACCACTTGGAGGATGATTGGATGTATATAGGTAAGTTTATTAACCATATTATATAAAAATACAAAGTGACATGGTAAATGTCAAACTATTTAACTAAGAGTAAAATATAAATGATAAGGTTAATATAGTTACCAAAACCTATATAAAATCTATTGGATGAAATAATTTCGACCCATCACCACATTATACTTTGAATAATATACTTTTTAGCCATTATAAACCGAATATGAATTTATAATAAATTAATACTTTATTTGTTTCTTAAAGAGCCCCTCCCCCCTTATAAAAGGACACCACTCCTAACCAATTATTCATACCTTCAACGACTTTTGTATCAGCCAACCCCTGCCCAATTATCCTTTAAAATTCCCTCAATTCATCCTAGAGGCATTCATTTAGTCATAAAACCAACCTAAGGAGCCCTTTTGATCAAATCATAGGGAAGAACCCGAAGAAGAGGTAATGTTTTCACCGCCCTCTTTCAGGTTTCTTTCTTCTTCAACTTATTCCTTATTTGTTATTTAAATTATAAAATAATAGTTATAGTATCTTCTATATACTGTGATGTTATTATAAATATGGTACAACCATATTCAGTATTCTATCCACCATTTGAATGACATGTCACTATATGTGCGTACGTACGGCCTACCATCTTTACGTCGTGGTGTAATTGTTATTAAATACATTATTATTTGGATGGGAATAATAATGATGTGTAATTCATGTAAATAATAAATATAACATGATAATTATTCTGTATATATGATATACTATCCAATTAAATATTATTTTAATATCAAAAGAGTGATATTTTTGCTCGTGCGTACGTACGGACTACCGTCTCCACGAACGTGATGAGATTCATTACCCATCATATCCATTAAAGTATAATTATCATTTGATGATTAAAAATAATTTTCAAATACCTGATATAATTCTAGATATGAATAATATAAAACCTATCCATAACAAACATGGCTTATGTAACAAAACATATAAAAGAAAACGAATAAGTTAACACCCGAAACGACAATAATACTAAGATATTATTAACAAAGAAATGTTAAAAGATCATATATGATATCATATTAATGTATTTGATCTTGTATAATTTAATAACAATTATTTAACCATTATACATGAGGTTAACCTACCCTCAACCAAGGAAAAGTACAAGGTAAGGGTTTATTTCACAATCTCTTCATTATCCGAGGTTGTTTATACGTAATTATCTACTAGGACCTATTTACCATCCACATCCATGTTTCTTAAAAATGTATTTCAAAACAATATTACTATTTTACAAAATATGGTTTAAAGTCATTTATACCACTTTTTGACTTTTTATAAAAATATTATAACGGAATCTTTCTATTGTTTTCCAAACAATGTCCTTTTTAACCTTTTCGACAGAATTAAAGTAATAATGTCTTTTTTTAACTTATATGGAAGGTGTGGCTATTTTCTGCCATTATAAAATCGTCGAAGCATCCCTTATAATATTATAAGAATATTTTGAAAGTAAATATTTTATATTATAATTATGCGACTTTTAAATGATTTCAAAATGAATATTTTATGAATTTGTGAAAGGTAGTCTTTATCAAGATCAGAATTTTAAATGTTTTAAAGATTTGTCTTTCTAAATATTTTTAGTTAATGTCCATGTTTTCAAGATTATTTTAAGGATTTATTTATATTGACATTAATTTTTGGAAATGATATTTCATTTCAAAAGTTTCAAAGTGTTATGGGACACTTTTATTCAAAAATATCTTTTAAATTACTTCCTTTATAAATGTGTTACTTTTCAATGATTAAAAAAGAAGATATTTTTCTCAAATAGTTTGGATTTCATCAACATCAAAATCCTTTGATGGATTTTAAGCTTATTTTATGTTGATTTATTATGATACAAAACTCCCATATTATATTAAAGGTTTTGTGATATGTTTGACTGTGGATGTGTTATTTTTATACCATTCATGGATTATAGAGAAAGTATTGACATTTCGTATGCTAGTTTTAATAAAAATGTTTATGTTATGTTTAAACCTGATCATATGAGGAACGTGTTGGACTTAATAAGTTATGGGTGGAGCCCTCTATAGATCTTAGATGCATCGGTAGGTCTCATGAGACAACTAGACACAGAATTGGCTGAGGACCTTTCCCAATTTGATATATGGTTTTGGCTGAGGCCTTAATAATTTTTAGACATCTTGGATGAGGCCTAGAAAAAATGTTTTAGAATGTCCAGAATTATACATTCCCTCATTATAGAAATAATATTGATGGTTCATGTGGTCATTAGAATAGTATAATACCCATGATTATGTTTTATTATGGCATTAATTACTCAGCTCATATTATTTCCATAAAATTATTCATTTTTATTATTGGTAAAGGATTGTGGTTTGAATTATTTACTTTATTTAATATTTATGTAATTTTCCGATGTATTTATCACCCTTACTATGCGTTTGAGCTCACCCCTTTCTTATGTTTCATTTTCCCAGGATATGAAGAAGTTAGTTATGAGTGACATGCATGCATTATTTAGGAGGCTTGGATGTTTCCAATGGAATAATTTCATGTTGTATTTCTTTTCAAGATGTAAAGTAGAACATATGTATGAATTTTTTTTCAAAGGATACTAATCTAATTCATCTTTCGAGATGTGATATTTTTTGATCATGCCAATGTTATCTTATAATGCACCGACTATAGTTAACTGTGGTCATGGCATTACAATCTAACCCGAAAATTAGGGAAGTAATTTCAAGAAAAATAGTTAATATTTAATTTAGCCTTGTGTTATAGTCACTTGAGATAGAATTTGAGCATGATGCAGTGAAATGCTATCTTTTCACTGAGTGATCGATTAAGGTAGGTGAATAGACTATGTTGAGCTATTTTCTATAAGGCTAACAATTGTGTGATCTATTTGGCTATCAGGGTCTATCTAAAGTGTAATTTAAGTGAAATTTTGTTTTTTACCTTTGAACTGATGATTAACCTTATGTGTTTATCTAGATTTTGGTCCAAACAAGTTTTGTAGTTCCCTTACAGACAACTTAATAAAACATGGTTTGAAATTCATGTGTTGGAAAGGACCTGGACTGATAGCTGAGTAGGACCACATGCTATGTTGATTACTTACACATCACACACTCTTTTATGAATCTTCATGCCCTTGTATCTCATTCGTTTACACTCATATTTTGTCCTATAATTAGCCTATCCATATTTCTTTTCCACATAGAACGTAATAGTTCCCTCAATTGTGGATTTTGAGATACAATGTGAGAGTTTATGAGAATGAAGATTCTTTATGTGGAGATTGACGTTGGCAGTGACCAGTCATGATCGTCGAAGAATTTAGGTAAAGGTGGTACTCCACTTTCATTTTAGCACACGAGTACTCTATCCATGGAGATGGTACTCTGATATCATTTCATCATGTGGGTTATCCACAATTATTATCAAGGAATAAATGGTACTCTAATATCATTTTAGCATGTCTTTCCTCTACACATGGAGATAGTAATCCTCTATCACATCAGGGAATGAATCTTCATTACTCATTGTGTAGAGAGAGGTGGTACTACCATGCAGAACTAGGGAACAAGTCCTCTATCCATGGATACAGTACTCTCATGTTACATCAAGTCATGTTTCCTCCCTAAAATTTCTATTGATAGAGATAGTACTCCCCTATCACACTAGGGAACAAGTCCTCTATCCACAGAGATGGTAATCCAAAGTTATACCAGGGTGTAAAACCTCTATAATTTTTGTATAGACATAGAGTAGAACCCCCCTATCAGGTTAGGGTGTGGGTCCTCAACGTGAAAATTTCACCCCTTAAATTGTGTGGAATAATGACGAGATTTTGTATGGTGTATCATTGAATTCAGGAAGAATATGGAAGATTTACCCACAAAGATGTGTTTTTATTTCCCAACTCAAAACCATGTGGGTAGGATAGTGGTTCTCAAAGAGGATAATATCTAGGTGTGTTGATTGAGACCCGTAGACTTGGGTGGTTAGGGCCAACATATGAGGTGGTTGGACTCATAGATGGACCTTGGAACTATTAGCTTCTATACATTGTAGGACGAGCTATGAGATGGAGATCCTCTTACCATCTCATTTGGGATTTTTTGATACAGTATATATATATATATATATCATTATTCGGTACCCACTCTATGGGATTTGGTTACTCTCTTTCCTGGAGTGAAGAAGACACATGGAGTATTCCATGTACGTTTTGTGTCTAGATTCTTATGGTTGGATGAGTATACTCTCCATCTATATGTCTAAAATACACAATGAGATGTTCATATTATCACTATTTCTAGATCTTTGTTTTTGGATGAGTTTACTTTGACTCTATTGTTGGGTTGAGATGTACTCTTTTACCATACGTTGTCTCATATACTGCTTTACTATTTAGTTGTATCTTTTTCTACCCCATTCCCCATTTTTGGGGCCTTTTACTGGGTATGTATATACTCTCCCCTACATGGGCTTCATCCAACACATGTCATGTCTTTTGAGGATGACAGATAGGTTCATCATTACTACTTAGCAGCATAGGGATACTGGGTGCTAAGACTGCGTGTGATGGTTATAGCTTGGGATTCACGACCTAGGTTATTTCTCAACTATTTTACATTTCTTGTTTTTTTTCATATTGGGATATATTTCTAGATGTCCTCGTATTTTTCCCATTTACCATCTAGTTTACAGTACCATAATTTTTTACTATCTTGAGGTTCATGTATGTTTGGTTTACATTATATCAGTGTTTTATTCTCTCATCCTCAAAACTACAATATTTCACTAAGTTGGTTGTGTGTGTGAGTATATATTATTAGGTAAAGGCATCCCCGAGTCTAGTTATGCATTCAAAGGTTGTCACCACCCACTGGCATGTGGAGGCGGGCTGGGGTAGTTATAGCATGATCCCTAACATGTGTTGGGTTATAACAGATTGGTATTAGAGCATGTTCATTCCTTGGGACATTGTTTATGAATTTCCCCTTAACATGATTGGTTCGGTTTAGGGAAACAATATAAAAGTGTCTTGAGTGCAGATCTCAGGCTAGGGAGTCTAGTGATTGTGCGAGAAGCTGACGTATAAATTCACCAGGACCCTAACATCCTCCCTGTTGAATCGGCATGTTGTAACATTTTCGGTAGGTATTAATGGTACATGAATCATATAGGATTGATTATTTTACTATATTTCTTGAGTAACCTCACCATTTTTTTGATATATATATATATATATTCTCATTTTATAATGGTAATCTTAAATAACATACTTGATTCCTCTGCCACTCCATCCTGCTGGGATAATGACTTCAATTCATGATGATGCCCCTATTAGAGATGAATCCTCAGTTCATGGTCAATGTTGAAATCCCCTTACACAAGGTGGGAAGGTATCATCACCTACACCTATTGATTAAAATATCACACCCATAGAGTAGGATGAGGATATGCATTGGCTGAGTGCACTTTGTGAGTTCCAATGTCATAGACCACTGAGGTTTCATGGCGATCCAAATACTCATGAAACTGAGGATTAGATAAGGTCGGTGGTCCGTGAAATTAGGATTATTTGGGACCATAATAGAACTGATGGTGGATTTAGAAGCTATCCTTATCCACAAAGTGTCTAAGAATCAACATATATTAGATACTCACATGAATGATGAGTCCAAAATCTAGTGGGATGCCTTGCAACAGTTGTCTTTGAGGAGTAATACCCCTCCTGGTTACTCGCAATCTAGATCCAGGAGATACAGAGGCTTCAACAAGGAGGGGTGATGGTAGCTGAGTACACAATGAGGATCACAGACTATACATGTTACTCTATTGTCATGATCTATGATAGATACATACAAGTAAATTAGTTTGATCAATAACTTTTCAGAGCAATCCATTCTAGAAGAATACCCTTTTTCATCCCACCTATGTCAGGGTGCTGTAGAGGGCACTGGTGATAGAGATATCTCTATTAGAGGGTCTTCATTCAGCATGAACTATCTGTAGGTATTCTTGGACTGAGTCTTCCACAGTATCTGGGAGGAGATAAGTGATGAGGCACATGAGGCATACCCATTCCCAAACACATGCCCATAGTGGGTTTGTGCGATGCTTGGGTTAGATGAGGTCACATGACCCATTAATTTCTAAATATACATGCATATAAGTCCTTGTATATAAATGATGGACCAACATGCTAGAGACAATTTTGTGATCAGGGATCTCCCATGAATGAACAGGGTGGTCCCTAGGGAGACATAACCAGTAGAGGATCAAGAAGAGCTATGGGGGATATATGCTTCTATGACATCCTTACACCGCCACCATAGATATTCCCATGTTAGGCTCATGGAGTATGTCGTCGAGGCCGTAGACAACTGCTGGCTTCAGAGGCTTTTGACCCCATAGCAAACGAGATGATAAGATATTCACAAAAGTTTATTTCTACCTTATATATTAAAAATTTGAAGATAATTTTTTGAGATAATATTTTATTTCTGCTCCATACCCTAGGTTCAACCGGGGGGATGACGGGTGTTGGTGTAACCTTGCATTGGTGTTGTGTGATGTAGCTTTAAATGAACATGGAAGTGGGGTCCTTCAACAAAAAAGGCACTTTTTTTAGATTTGTGAAAAACCTTAATGGATAGCCAGTGCCTCCCAAAGTGAATAATTTTGTAGTATGGGGGATGATTCAATATATATTATGAATTCAAGGAAATCATGGGTGATGGAGTGTCGTAGCAGGACCTGGCATTGTTAGTTGAGTTTTTTTCTTCACACTTGTTTCGTAGGATTCCACTAGAGGATGTGGAAGAGTTTATTATTTCAAGTTAATCTCCTTCCAATAGAGGTGAATTCCCATGAGGTATGCCCCATAATTTCTATATCCAACTTCTCATGGTTGAATGAGTCCTCTCACCAAACTTGTTTATTAGTAAAATTGTGTGCTCGACATCATACTTGGTGCAGATTCATGTTGTTTTTGCATACGAGTTGAGGTAGTTGAGACACATAGAACAAAACTACGTGGCTCACTACCTAGAGCTACTAATGGTAGTCTTCACATTGAGGATTTAGTCATACTAACTTCTGTGGGACATCCACTATGAGGTCTTTTGTGACCCGATATCCTTAAGAGTTCAACCCGATGGATTTTTCTAAATAAGGGAATCACATCATCCTTTTTAAGGGAAGAATGGAGATTCTGATCATGTTACAAGAGGAGGTGATGATGTAGATTTACACTTATCCATTATCTATACATCCAGGTGTAGGAAATATGTATGGAAAATAAAGATGCAAGATCAATATCTATGCCTTTATACTTAGTAGTAATTTTTGGGGATGAAAATATATAAAGAAAGTAATAATATAGAGAATTTTTTTAGTGTAAACTTTGGAATATTCCAAGGAATATTTTTAAAGCCAGATGTTAAGAAAATCCACAATTCTAAGGCCTGATGATATCATAATTAATTATGAAAATATATTAAAAATATTTTTATTGGGTAAAAATTATTTTCTAGAAAAAGTGAGATATCTCATAAACATATTATCAGACCCGAAATGTGAGACCACAATTGAGTCCATAATGAATATTTTTACATAGGAGTGATATAAAAGGGGTCAGTACGAGGGCATTCAGATCCCTCACTCCTTAGAGACACATTCAGTGAGTTAAATTAATAAATAAATTTAATTAATTGAATTGTTTAACCGAAAATTATATGTTATTAATATATATCCTTGAAAAACTACCCAAAGTTAGTATTATAAACCAAATAATTTTCCAAGATCTCTCTACTTTCTTCTATTGTAGAATCGAGGTCAGATGACAAAAAACGATTTGATTAAGTCTAATTGAAGCATGTTGAATCAACGAATCTCCACAAAAATTTGAATGGTATTTGTTAGTAATATAAATATTGAATATTGAGGTAGGAATTTTCTTTGTGGCTTTCTTATCTCAAATTTAATAAGAATGATGAACATGAACTAAATTATT
The DNA here is from genome assembly GCA_963277665.1 of Viscum album. Classification (NCBI taxonomy): domain Eukaryota; kingdom Viridiplantae; phylum Streptophyta; class Magnoliopsida; order Santalales; family Viscaceae; genus Viscum; species Viscum album. Next base: position 196,277,191 of record OY728133.1, on the reverse strand, counting down.
TTGATTGAAATAATTCACGAGTTGTAAAAAAATTAGTTGAATCAATTTTCATTATTTCTTGTCTTGAAATTAAAAATATTAATTTATGATAAATATTTATTTGTTAATTCCCCCCATTCTTGATCCTCAATGATGATGGAAACACAAACACAACCACAGATTGATCCATATTTTAGTTTTTAAACCATTATTCCTCCAACATAAATGTGATCATCATTGTCTTTACCTTATTTGATCGGTGATCTAAGGATAAAATTCAATGTGCATCTAGACATTGTTGGAATAGAAATTATTTTTTGAAATCTAGATCGAGATCAGGGTAAAATCAATCCATAATGATCCATAATTAATGTTCAAAAATTTATTAGAGTTGGATATTGAATGGTATGTCCTAGATCTGAGTTTCCTAGCACCATATTTGATAGAGACAACCATTGAAAAGAATAGCTGGTTCAACCCTCTTTCCCTAGGAGCGTTAGGATGTCCATATTGAAAAGTGGTGACCAGCAACATTTGGTGGTCTAGGATGATGGTGAGGAGTCAAGAATGAGGCCCAGTCACCATAGAACTAGGGTATATGGGTGTCGAGATTCCAACATGTTTGTTTTCTAGGTACCAACATGGGAGGATGATTCATTCGAGTGATAGATAAATATGGTTTAGGATTTTCTGTAGAAATATCATGGATAAAGAAGAAAGAAGGGGAAAACAATAATAAAATAAAATTAAATGAAATAAAAAAAAAGAAAATGAAAAATCGTATAGTAGGGGGGAGGGTTCTATAAGTGAATAGATTAAGTGAGGGTGGATGAGGTGTGGAATATCCCCCTTTTAATTCTATAATTACTTAAAATTAAAAAAAATTAAATGAATTAAAATAAAAATAAACCAGTGGAACCCAATGAGAGGGACTAACACACAACATAAAAAGGGGAAGGTTGGAGTTCTCCATGCCCATTGGATTAATATTACTATAATACTATATTAATAAAAATAATAATAATATTTTTATCATCATTATTATTAATCCCTATATTACGCTTTAACTTATTAATATAGTGTCAAAATGCTGAGACTTCAATGACACAATGACCCTAAAATAATGGTTTATATTTCAAGACCAAAATTTAGAATTTAATTTAGACTCATGTCTCAAGCCCATGAGACTCCATTAGAGCATGATGTGATGAAGAATGAATTTTCATTGGGAGTCCAATTAAAGAAAATGAATAGCTTATATTGAGTGTTTTTCTATGAGGATAGCTACAGTGTGATATATTTGGCTATCATGGGACATTTAAAAATATATTTTAGTAAAAATATGTTTTTATATTTTTGATAATGAAAAACATTTAGTGTTTATCATGCTTTTGAGTGAGACTTTTCATGTAGTATCCTTTGACATCATGTAGTATTACATGGTTAGCAATCTATGTGCTATAATGGAACCAACCCGATAGTAGAGTGTGACCACATTATGCGGGGGTCCTTTACATGTTTCACACTTCTTTATAAATCATCAGGATTATATATCTCTATCATTTGGAATCAGATTTTGGTCCAAGAGTAGCCAATCCTGAGGGATTGTCCACACAAACCGTTGTGTATTTTGAGATAAGATGTGAGATGTTCTTACCAAGAATTTTCTTCAGGTGGTGGTTGATGATGACCATTATCAGGATGGATATTTAGAGAGTTTAGATAGAGATAATACTTCCTATCCTTTTATCACATGGGTCCTCTATCCATGGAGACGACACTCTGCTATCGTATCAACGTAACGGTCCTCCATAATTATTATCGATGTAGAGATGACACTCCTCTTTAATATCAGTGTGTGGGTCCTCTATCCATGGATTAGTACCCCCTATCACATTAGAGTGTGGGTATTCTATACTAATTTTGTAGATATAAATGGTACACTCTTGTAGAACTATGGTGTGGGACCTCTATCCATGGATATGGTACTCCCCAGTTGCATCAGGGAACATTTCCTCTATAGTCACTACACATATGGAGAGGTTACTCCCCTATCACACAAGGGAGCATGTCTTCTATCACAAGATATAGTACTAACCTATCGTACTAGGGTGTGGTTCATCCATAGTGTTTTTACAAACATAGAGTGGAATCCTCCTATTAGTATAGGCAATGAGTCCCCTACATAGAAATTTTACACCCTCAACTCTGTGGCACAATGATGAGATGATTTATGGTGTAGCTTTGGACTCACGAGGAAGAGGAAAAATCTCCCTACCAATACAAATTTTATAATGAATGCTAAAACCATGTGGGAGAGTTAGTGCCACCCATAGAGGATAGTATCCTGGTGTGGTGATTGAGTCTGTTAAACATGTGTGTTTATGGCAGATTCATGAGGTGATGGGAATCATAAATGCACCTTGGAACTATCTGCTTCTCTTCTTCTTAGCCTGATCCTTGAGATAAAGAGCCCCATTCCCTCTCAGTTGGGATTTTTTTGTCCAAGCATAGACACAAACACACAAACAGATATATATATATATATATATATATATATATATATATATAATTCATCAGTACCCACTCCATTGATTTTTGTTACTCTCATTCTATGAGAGGTGAATAAATGAGTGGTATTTCATGTGATTTTCATATCTCAATTCAAGTTATTGGATGAGTGTACTATCCTTCTATCGGTAGTGCAGACTCAATAATAAGTTCATATTATCAATATTGTGTGCTATTTTTTTTGTATGAGTTTACTATAAATCTCTTTTGGTGTTGAGCTGTACACTTTTAGTGTACCCTATTACATATACTAATTTTATCTTCAGTTGTATCTTTTAGTACCCCTTTCAACCATTTTAGGAATTCTTCTAGGTATTTTCCTAACATGTGTCCTGTCTTTTAAAGATAAAGGAAATTTTGATCATGAGCCCCAAGGAGCTTAGGGATACTGTGTTCTTGGACCGTGTACAGTGGTCGTAGCTTGGGATTCAATAGATGGGATGTCTCTCAACTATTTCACTTTTCCAGTTTTTTCAGGTTGGGACATATTTATGACTGGGGGCTTATTTTTTCCATTTAACATTGATTTTACACTACCGTTCTTCTATAATTTCTACAGGTTCATGCATGTCTGGTTTGTTTTATAGTAGTGTTGAAACTTTTATATATTCTCTCCGTGCTTTGTTAATGCATTGTTTGAGGGTGTGTTGTTGAAGATTATTAGGAAAAGGCATCCCTGACTTTAGTTATGCCTTGGAAACTTGTTTCCACCCCCTAAACTATATATGTGGTCTTGGGGATGTTTTGGCTCAAGCCCCGACATGTGTTGGGTTGTAACATATGAGGTCAAAGTGTAAATGTGTTTTAGGTGAATCCCAAAAATAAGTGGGTATATGGGTTGTAGACCAATACTGAAAAAATGGGTACATGGGTTATTTCTCAAGCCATAGAATATGAAAAAACATATTTTGTACCCACAAACCGAAAATAATAGGGTATATAGGTTTTTTTCCAATCCACAAGTAGGTACACGAGTGAGTATCCCAAGCCAAACATGTTATGAAGGTCTTGGTATGTATACTTGACCTAATATTTTCATTTATTATGTGTAAACCACAATTATATGTCTTATTACTATGATATAATCTTACGGATCATGCCCTTGATACCCTTATGAATCATGTCTTATGTTCTAACAATATATATTCCATGACTCATGTGTATGACCTTTGATATGAAGGGTTAGATCTTCAATTATTATTCTCTTTTCCTCATACCATTGTGTTTGTGTTTTGATTGTGAGTCTCCTTTATCCACCCTTACTAAGCCTATGCAAATACCATTTCTTATATTTACTTTCCCTATTTTATAATGAACATTTCTATATATGACTACTAAAGGGGAATATCCTTATAGGATATGTTTTAGTTATTTTACTAATCTAGAATATTGTGTTCCATGTTTCCAATGACACTAAAATGTAATGGTTATCACAAATTTATATTTTTAATGTGCCTAATATTCATTGAAAATGATGTAATATCCATGTATGTTATGATTGGTTCTCTATATTCAAGGTGAAAACATAACACCCCATTTTTTTGGTCATTTCATTTGAAATCAAACAATTATTATTTAATTGCATTCCTTACATGCACCACCCGATTCTATATAAAAAAGTAAAGTAAACCATAATAACCTAGGTATTAAATTGTTAGGTTTGTATAATAATTAACAATATAGACAAAATTTTGTATAAATAGTTTTATTATTGGAATCATATTGACTACCTTATATTAAATAAGTACTCAACTATCACTAAAGTGATTTTATGATTCAAAAATTTGTTGTCTTAAAAAATGAACATTATGAAATTTTTGAATGAGAACATTATAATGAATATATTTGATTTTTAAAAAACAATATTTGAGAAAGTTAATATTTTTTTAAAGTTTATCATGTCAATATTATATTAGGTTGAATCTATGGGGTTTTTTTAAAATATTTTTTTTAATAAATAGTGAAAATAATGTTTCTTTTGTAAAAATAATCATTTTTTTCCTGTAAAGGATCCATTATGTTATAAATATTATCTGAAATATTCCTAAGTATCATTAAATTATAAATAATATAATTAATTTCCTATTAATTAATATTATTCATTATTTTAGTATAAGTTAATCTTTTCCCTTAAAAACACATTTTTCTAAAAAAACTATTACTATGTGCACAATATGTTTTACTTTAATAAATTAATAAAATATGTATTTATTTATGGTTTTAATAAAATTTACTGGTTATTTTTTCAATACAATATTTTAATATTAATTTAATTATTTTTACAATGGAAGGATGGAATGAAAATTATATTTTATGATAAATATTTCATTTTTCAAAAAATTGTTTTAATTTTGGTTTTTACACATATTTTAAATTAAATTATTACATATATATAAATTTAAACTGGTAAAATATATTTCAAATTAGGAATAATAATAATAAATATAATTTGATAATGTGAACATAATATTTTTTCTTAGTGAATAGTAAAAATTGTAAAAATTTGTTCCCACGTTCAAGGTTAAAATGTGAATAACTTGGATTTAAACCATGATATAAGGAAATGATTTCCACCTACACAAGTAAAATTATAAATGGTTAAAAATATTTTACTATTATATTATATTAAGGGCCAATACATGTCCATTTGGATCTATATTTCTCTAAAAGTGAACTAGAATCATTAGTATCTTTTAATGAAATCTATTTGTGTCCCTCCTAACTTATTAAAGGACACCTTGTCTCCCCCTTTATTCATAAAATTTGAGACATTTATCATAGAACTCACCTACTCCAAAACCATCCAAAAATAATTTCCTTAATTATAGATACTCTTATTTCTGTTAGGTCAAATCCTTCAATCATTAATGAGCAAGCCAAAGAATGAATCCAAAAGAAGAGGTGTAGATCTTAACCATGCTTTTTCAATTATATATTTTCTTACACATCCTCTTATTGTCTTGTATCTATAAAAACAATATGAATACACTATTAAAAATATAATATAATTTTATTTTTTCTTAGAATAGCCATTTACAACCTTTTATCATTCTAGTGGAAGATAAATGTATCACTCATGTGAATATGTGGACTATCAACGTCACATAAAGATATGACTCATTTTACAATACAAAAATTATTGGTTAGTAATTTTGTTAGATTTTATTTTTATAAAATATATATATTTTATAATAATGACTCTGGAAATTTGAATTAATATTTACCTTTCTTTTATTCCATCCATTAAAATATGGAAGCTTCACTCATGCGTACATACATACTACCATATTCACATAGTGTTGTAATTCATTTTGAATCACATATTTATATGAATGGTTATAAATTTTTATATAATTAATATATATATATAATAATTTTATCATGAGTTAAATTATATATAAAAGAACCATGATCAATTTGAAATGAGGATAAACCCTGAACAGAAGCAAACAAGATAATTCAAGCAACAAGCACATGAAATGAGAACATTAAATGAGAAATATTAAAAAATGGGAATTGAAATTATATATGTGTATCATATACAATATAATATATATAAATATGGTTTTAGAATATATTTATAATAAATATGAATTAATTTAATAGGATATTAGAGTACTTACGACGTAAAGTTTAGAGGAGGTAAGGGGTTTTCATTTCAATTTATCTTTATTGAGACATGTTTTAATGTTATGGAAAATATCATATCTCTCTGGAGTATTTAAATAAATAATATATTATCTATTAATAAAATATTTAATTCATGGGATTTATGGATCCATATTATATTCAAGAATTTTATTACTATGTATTCATAGATTACAAAATTTGTAATCGTTTTAATTTTCAATCCCATTTCAACCGAGATTGATTTTGATTAAATTTAATCATGATGAAAATATAAAATTTTTATCTAGAAAAATATATCTATTTTATTCGCTAATGGAAATTTTTTGAGATTTTATTATTTTGTTTTGTTTTCCTCTATTTATGAACACATGAGTCTGGATGAATGTTTTTAAGGAAACCCTACCTTATCATAACTTCTGTTTTGAATCTTTTATTTCATAACCATATTTCTATTAAAAATATTTTTAATTATTATTTATTTTTAGAAAATATTATATAAATACATTTTTACTACATTTTACATTCCCTATAATGGTTTAAAATTAAATTTATTATCATTTTAAAAATGTGGAACTTTTTAACTTTTAATCCAAAATATGAATGTAATTTTTTATATAGAATACAAAAAAATAAAAAACATACCCCACTATAATGAATAATATAATATTTAAAGGCTCTATTAAGCATTTAATTTTTTTAAAATTAAAAATTATAATAAAAATTTCGTAAATATTTAGATTCTAGAAAATTTATTTCAATTAAATTTTTTTCCCATTATACATATTCTTTTCATATTTGAAATGTTTTTGTATATATAAAAACAGCCTTTAATGTTTCATATGGTATATTTGGGGAATTATAAATGCTACAATCTTTATTCTTTCTCTAGAAATATTATTATTTACATTATGAAAAATTTCTGAAACCCATATCCTTTCCATAGGTTATGAAATTATTTTATGATGGAATTTTTATGATCTTATGGAACACATATGTTTGATTTTAATTATTTGATGGGTGGTTCCATTTTAAAACAAGGATTAATGGTTATTTTTTAAACCATGGTTGGGTGGTTCCGTTATACCCATTTAATGCATTGGGAAAAAATAGATATCTCGTGAGATAATATGAAATAAAATTTGGAGTAAACCTATTTTAGTAAGGGAATTTTCCCAATATGATAGTCTTGGGAGTGAGCCATGTATTGGGGAATTATGGAATGGGAAGTTAAACTAATCAACATTGATAGTCATGGAAGTGATCATTGACTAATGAAATTATTTTCTATGATTATGAGTATCCATAATATTTTGTCTTGTACTTATGATATTTTTTCAAAGATCATTATTGATATAAAATTATTTAATATTGTTTCATATTTTATTGAATTTCAAAAAAATTATTACATGTTATATTATTTTGATATATGAATTGACGGGTATGGTTTTCTTATTTTGAGATCACGTTCTTATACTGTTAGGATTCTGTTATGAGACATTGTGGTCATTTAATGATATCAAAAATGTTTACCCATACTATGAATATGAGAAAACATTTTTTATATTTCTCTTCTCTAGGTTAATTTGTAGGTTTTAGCTTTGTTTTGTCCACTAAGTTTTCAAGTTATGAATTTGTAAATGAGTGTTGATAAAGATCTTTTATGTACCAGTTTCCATGCATCCTAGTTTCTAAGGAAACTAAACCTCTACTATCCATCAGATTTTACTATTGTGAAAAGAAATAAATATTCATATAAAATAATATAATATTTATATATGAATCATATGGTTCGTTACAGTTAATATTATAAGAACGGTTTAATAATTCAATTAAACTAGGTTGGGGAATCATTTGTGAGTACCCTTAGGATATTCCTCATTATAAGAGAACAACCAATGTTATGAAAAAAAATTAAGTGTGCTTTGCCTAAAAAAATGCATCCCTGTCTAGATACAAAAAGTGGAGTTTATATTGGCATAGATGCATCTAGGGATGATAACCTCAAAAAAGTTGGTTCAGTATTTCTCATACACCATTATAGTGTATGGAGAATGGTCTCCTTTAACACAAATGGGTTGAAACTCATGGGGATATGTTTGGATAAATTTATATTTTCTTTAGGAATCATTATAAAGGATTTGAATAAAAAATGACCATTTATGAAAAATGATAAAACTAAAATTCCACATATTAAAATCACATATCATGATTTAGACATCCTATAATTTATTTTTTAGGATTTATCACTTTGATTAGAATTTTAGGATGGACTTGGTAACCATTTTTGTTTTTGTAGGGGATTATAGATAGAAAAATAAATTTGATATGATAAAATATTGAAGTACCCTATTTGATATTAGTTATATAAATTATTTTATATCATGAAAATTATTAGAGAATGATAAATAATATCCTTAAATATTAGATGTTGAAATAGTATATGAATATTCTAGTGGTGCATTTATTGCATATGAAGTCTATAAATCTTCCCTAATTTAAGTTAATGTGAATTTTATCCATATTAATATTTTTATTCCCTTTCTCATATTAGTTGTATTTGATTTCATAAATGGATGAAATTATTTATATGAATCCCATATATATTTATGAGGTGGGGAAGTAACATCTAATATTATGAACCATCCTATTATTTTTATTTGACTGAGGATAAATTTGAACATAAAATTGAAATTACATATATTTAATGGGTATTAATTCAAATTAAATTGGGATATTTATCTCTAATGGATGGCGAGAAACTCAAAATCAATTATACAACTATTTTAGGTGAGTTTTTTGATGTCCTTAAAGAAGATTTACCCAATATTCAATTGAACCATGAATTAATTTTTTAGTATAAATCATACCTGATGAAACACCAATTTTTATGACTCTATAAGTTATTCCCTTGATTGAGTTATTTGAATTGAAGAAGAAGCTACAAGGGAATATTAATAAGGGATTCATTTATCCATGTGTGTCATTTTAGTGTGTAAATATTCATTTTTATGGAGAAGAATTGATCAAGTGACTATAAAATGATTATCAAGAACCAACCAAGATCACAATCCAGAATAAAAATACTCTACCCCATATTGATTAATTATTTGACCAATTATGTGGATATATTTTTTTTAACGATTTTTATTTGATATGGATATAATAAGTTATGTGTAAAAAGATAATATATACACAAGAAAACCATTTTTTCATTGTATGGATATGATGCATTTATAGTGATTCAATTTGATCTGACTAATTCCCATATTGTCATCTTGTATTTAATTAATAAATTCATTAGTTATTGTCTTGAACTGTTAAAAATAATATTTATATATCATATTATTTTATATTAGAAGCGAATGTAGGATCATAAAGTCCACATTAGGATTGTACTTAAGACCCTAACGAAGGATATATTTTATGAATAATTTAGCAGGAGTTAATTTTGATGCAGAATGATTCATATTTTTTTCTATAATATCAAGGTATGGTATATTAGTGGATATATCAAAGATATATATTTTGGAAAATTGGACTAAAATAGCTACTTTGACTATGATATCTAGTTTTAATATATTTGATTAATATTATCAATGAAATATTAATGATTTAACATTACTATCTAATATAATCTATATATTAACTAGAAATGAGTTATGATACTTAAGAATGTAAAATGTGATGAAAATTTCATAGAACTGAAGAATTTTTGGTTTGTACACCTAATGTAACACAACAAAATAGTTGTTAAGGGTTTGATATTTATCTTAATTTTAAGTAACTGGGATGGGGTATTTTATTAAATAGAATTATATGGTGATATATTATTGTTCATTAATATTGAAGTCTGATGAGAAGAATTGACTAATGTGTGATTTGGAGTTAGTAGCAGTAATCATTTCATTAAAGGTCTGGATGAATTTTCTTAGAGATGAAAGGTGGGAAATATATACTTGACATAAAATTTTAAAGTATATATTCAATAATAAAGGGTTGAATATATTTCAAATAAGATGTTTGGAGCTGATTAATGATTATGAATATTCAATAAAATACCACTCTACCAACGAAAAACAGGTGTCTAATGCTTTGATTTGAAAGGGGGCTGCTATATTTTCTATTACGGGGATCAAAAAAGATATATTTTTTGGATTTTATAATGATTGACCATAATATATTTGTAGAATGGGAGAAATCATATCTTTCTAAAATGAGTGTTCAACTATCTATCCATATAAGTATTAAAGAGGCATGAAATGAGGATGAAACATTGCAAAAGATGGTGAGAAAAGTTGTTGTGTTTAACCAGGATTGTGATTGAATGATAATATTAAAGCACTATGTATATATCCTATTAATAATATATATAAATAATGAATTTCTGGATGAATATTATATATAATAATTCTTTATTAATCCTAGAAGTATGAATATGTATAAAAATATGAAGGTGTATTTCTAGTATGAAAACTGTAAGAGTGATATTATGATGTATGTATCATGGTTTTTGGAATGTTATTGAGTTAAGGTTGAGTGAAATATGTTTAATGGTATTATAAAACCATTACCCTTACTAGAATGGAATTTTAAAAAAATCACCACGTATTTTATTTTTTGACTCCCAAAAACATAAAATTATATAAGGATATTTTGTTATAGTAGATAGTGTTACAAATCCAACACACTTCAACTCTATCATAGATGATTTTTCTCTTGATCAATTTTTCAGGATATAAGTTAATGAATTTTTAAGGTTACTTAGGTTACCATACTATATTGAATCAAATTAGGTTCTTAAGATTACCAAAATGTTATATAGAAGTATTTTGTAAGTTCAACATATAGAGTTTTGTTTGAATACTTATTATAATCCACAGATATATGGTCAATCTCAGTGGACCATTATATACCTAGAAGATAGGTTGAGATTCTATTTTTTATATTTCATTGGTTGTTGGAATCAAAACCTTAAACTAATCGATTGTTCTAATAAAAATAACCTTCCCTTGACCATTCATATGGCTTCTTTCATTGCCCCGTATGAAAAAATGTGCATATTTTTTACATCCTAAGATACATATATAGAAATAAATATATTGGGACAATATATTTATATGTAAATACAATATAAGGTTAGATTAATTTTGTATCATATAAAGGATTCTCATATTTGATTGAAGAGTTATGTTAATAATAATCAGCGGGATAATGGAATTTTTTTTGTGATAAGTTTCTCCTACTAATTTATCCCTGTAAAAGGTTATGGGAATCACAATGAAGTAAAATTTGAACTATATATATACTAATCCACTCAATATTCTGGATTGAGTAGGAACTGTAGATTATCGTTTTCATCATTCACTAAACCTCTATCATATTAACCATGTATTCTATGTATCTATCCAGAGGAAGTACATTACTCTTCCTTCAAATGTACTAAAATAATATTTTTACAATAATTTCATTATATTTCTTTTGAATAAAAATATGGAGATATCTTTGATCATTGACATATTTTTCTATAGAATACGACTGCCCACCTGGTTAAAGCTCAATGGAGGAATCTTAAAATTGAAGAAGAAATAATAGAACTTGATGATGTGGTAAAGTAGAAATATCCTCTTTATAATATAGCAGAGTTAAAAATAATTAGGGCTAAATTCACTTTATAGTGGGTGTGATGTTACAGCCCACGATTCTATATATATTTCCATTCAAATAAAACATAATGTATTTTCTAGCTTGCCTTACTAAATAACTTGATTATATATGAACCATGTTATTTTAAACTATTCTAAACACACTGTTAAATTTTTAAATATGAATAATAATAATAAATTTATGAAAAATATTTATATGTATTTTTTATTGTAAATTACTTTATTAAAAAATTATAAATAATTAATCTTTTTTTAGTAAATATTTTTATGCTTCAAAATTATATTTTCTAGAAAAATGGTACATAATTATTTTTTCCTTGTAAAAAGTATAATTAATTTATAAAATGTTTCAAATTTTATCCGTGAAAATATTTTCATTTTTTAAATCATAATTACAGTTCTATATTAGTGTGAAATTATTTGATTCTTCATGAAAGATATAATTCTCACCAAATTGTGAACAATGATTTGTTTTGTAAAAACTATACTATTTTTTTAACTAAATGATAATTTATTTATTGAATTTTATCATATAATACCATAATTTTACATTAATTATAAATTAAAAAATTAATTATACAGTAATCACCATTATAAATTATTTTGGAAGAATTTAATTTTTGGGATTAAAAATATATTTTTCTAAAAAACAATTTTTATGAATGAAATATTTTTAAAATTAAAAATTAATTATTATATATTTATTAATGGTTTTAAATAAATTTATGTGTTATATAAAATATATAATATATTAAATTTAATTTTATGGTTTTTACAAGTTAAGGAATGGAGGTAATTACATTTTACGTATAAACACTCGTTTTTCGATAATTTGTTTTTGCTGTAGTTTTCCTGTTTAGTTAAAATTAAATTGATCCTATTAATATAATTTAATTTGGTAAAATTTATTACATATTTTTAATCAATATAATTAATATAATTTAATATGTCATGCTTAATTTTTATTGATAGAGAATAACAAAAACTATAAAATATTATTGCCACGGAAAACGTTTAAACGAGTTTATAAGGGGTTAAACCATTATGAATGGGAAGAATTTCAATAAAAAAACTATAAAATTATTATTTATTGAGTATATTCAAAATTATATTATCCTAAATAATAATAAATATCTATTTATTTCCAAATTTCCATTAAAGTAACTTTAAATCATGAAATGTTTTAAGAAAATCTATGTGTTCCGTTCCCTCTCTTATAAAAGGGAACCACTCCACGGACATTATTAACACTATTTTATCCTTTTAGATCAGAAAGTAAATTCTAAAAAACCTTCTTATAATCCTTAACATTATCCATGACATTTTTTCTTCCCCTTGGACAAATACATGAAGGCCTAAAGAGTAAGCTAAAGGGGGTCTCTCAAAGAACATGTATAGATCTTAAACAAGACCATTGAATTATATTTCTTCTTCTAATTCCTATAAAATTTTGGTATCTATGAAACATAAACTATAAATAATACAAATATATTTTATTTTTATAATTTCATAACAATTTACCAACTCTTCTCAATCCAATGGGAGACAAAATTATCTCTCATGCATACATGTGCATTACCTTCTCCACATAGGGATACAACACATTTTACACCACTAACATTCATGGTTTGTTATTATAACATATTTAGTTATAATATATAATATTTATGTTTTTATAATTATTATATAAATTTAAATTAATATTTTATATTCTTTCATTCCACCCTTTGGAATATATAAACATCGGTCATGCTTACAAATGAACTTCCATCTCCAAAGAGTTATATAATTCTTTTTTCATCACTGCTACATATGAATAGATATAAATATTAATATAATTAATATATCTAATATTTATATCCTTATTGAAATTATTTATATGAATATACCATGACAAAATAGTAGTGACCATAGTTGTTGAACTAAATAAAAAATGGAAAACAAAGAAAATAACACCAGAGTTGATAACTTTAGTACAGTATTATTAATAAACCGACATTGAAATGATATAATTTGATCATATATTAAATTATATATATAAATAAAATTAATATATATAATTATAATAAATTAAAATGAATTATAAAATACTTTTAACCCTACAATTATTTATAGAAATGACATAAGTGTTATTAATCTAAATTTCTCTTTATTGACACATTATTTAATGATATGATTCAATATATTATCTGCAGGGTTTTTATGATGCCAAAGAATTAAATTTTGATAAAATAATTATTTCACTAATTTTATCTAATGATCTATATTATTTTTAGGATACAAATGAATTTTTATTCATATACTACTAAAGTTATAAGGGTTTTATGTTACAATTTTTAATTTTCCATGATTATTTGTGCCTAAATATTTAGACGATAAAAATTTATGATCTATCAACAAAAAATAATATAATTTTTTTATATCAAAGAAATTTTTTTGTATATTTAATTTTTTTTATTTTCATTTTTATCTCTTTATTTACATAGGAGACCAAAAAAACATTTCTATAGAAAACTGGCCTTCTTTTTCCCTTCAGTTTGAAAAAATTTCTTCAATATATGTATTTTTATTTGAAATGATTTCAAAAATGATTATAATATACTTTTAATATTATTTTAATCAATTTTTAACTGTATTTTTATTTTCAAAACATTTTCTAAAATATAAATTTAAATTATTTTCCAAACATGGTATTTTTTTTAATTTTTAGCGAAAATATATAGGGTTTTATTAACATACATTACACTAAATACTTTCGAATCAATAATGTATTCTCTTTTCATTAATAATTCCTAGAATATTTTTACTTCTTCAATGAAAACATAATTATTTCATAAATATTTTGGGAATTTTTAGATTATTAGTATGTGATTTCAATTAAAAGGGTATTTTCTACAAGAAATGTTCTAGTGATATTTTTATGTTCTATAATAACATCAAATTATACGTCTTATTATTTAATAAGAGTATGATCCAAAACATTCCATAATTATTATTTCTAAGGATGTTTTATGTATTTTTATTTATAAATTTTTTAAAAAAATATATCCATTCCATTAGCTATGATTGATGATATGATGAATGTTTTATGATCATGTGGAAGACATATCTATAGTTTTTTGTATGGGATGGGTGGTTTCATTATAAAATAAACACGAGTGTTTAAATTATAAACTATGGTGTGGTTGATCCATTATAACCCCCCCATACATTGGGTAAAAATTGACATCTCATCAGATAATAAGTATTGAATGGGGAGTGAACCTAGTTTAGTAAAGGACATTGTCCAATCAGTTTGAATTTGGAGTGACTCTTGAATTTGAAAATGATGAAATGGATATTGAACCCATTCCACTATGAGAGTATTAGAAATTATCCTTGTCCACAAAAATTATTTTTTATGCTTGTGGGTTTCCCAGAAAAATATTTCTTATGCATATGTTTTTTCAAGGATCATTGATTGATTAATCATTCTTTACTATTATGTATAATGACATTAGTTAGATAAAAAATTATACCATGTTTCATGATTATGATATATGAATTTATGGGTATGATTTTCTACTGTTTATATCTTATTATTATACCGTTATTTATATCTTATTATCACTTCTTATTATTTTTTGGATTCTTTTATTTTTACCCATACCAAATAACTGAGCACATCCATTATTATGATTCCTATCACCTGGTTATGGAGACAGGTTAATAGTATTTTATTTCCATGAAGGGTTCTAGTTTTTAAAGGTAAAATTTAAAATTATGTAGACATTTTATGTACCAATTTTTTACATATCCTTGTTTTTGATGACACAAATCCTCTATGGTCCCCAGTTATGTGTTATGTTAAAATTTCTTGAATACTATTTTAAAATAATGTAATATTTATTTATAAAAATTAAATATGTATATATAACTTGGGATATTAATGAGGGGTTAAACCATTCCAAAATAAAATGGGAAAATGGTCATTATTTACTTTTTAAGGGTTTGTAGTTTTATCAAACAGTTTGACAAACATGTGCCAACTATTCTTCGCCTATTATCCTAGAGTATCCATTTAACACTATTATGAAGTATGGTTTCACAGACCAAGAATCAACCATGAATCATGTTTATAATTTACTAAACAATCAACATGGTCTCCATAGATCTATCATAGGGTTTCAAAAAAATCAACTTATATTATTTATTCCACAGGATTGGGGTGCATGGTTAACAAAAAATGTTCCCTAATCATTGGCACTTTTCAATTTATCCACAACAATAGATTTCAATCGATGGACCATTAGGGCACTTCTAGAACCTCATTAAACCCTCTATAATATCGTCCCAATTATAAATTTATTCTTATGTGGGTTTCCAACCATTGAGATTCTATTATAACACCTTATTTTAAAACTAACCCATCCCATAGTTTGAAAAATCAATCTGTCATTAATTTGGGAGAACCCAAATATAATTATGTTGATAAAAACATCATAGAATTACCCTTACCATATCTATGAATTCACAGTGGTTTACCATTCACCTCTACCAATGTACATAAATTACAAACTTAAATCGATACTACGTTGTCTAATTCTTGAATTCTTGAAATAGACAAAAAAGGAAATCCATAAAACACAGGGACTTATACCACTAGAACCCAAGAAAAAACCCGTCATAAAGAAAAAATACCATGATGCGGATCCCCCAATACAACATATCCTGAAACATCAATGATGTTATTATTTAGTTACCAACTAGACAAATGGTTCTACCTAAAATAAGTACAAATTATAATAACCAATCATAATTCGTAAGAATCTCAGAAATCCAAATAGCTTACATATCCTCCACACCCACATTCCTATGATGGGTTGGGTGTGGTTCTGGAGTCACCAAACCTAAATATCCATATGTAAGGACACCCAAAACAAGTTTATATCCTCATTACTGAAAAACTATAGAGGATGGAAATATAAAAAATATCTTTACCGAATCTATAGACATACATACCCTTCATTAAGAGAATAATTTTATTCTCAAAGTTCCCTCCCATAACCTATATGATACATTGGATGTGGTTTACAACCCACTACATCTATTTCCACATAGAACAACAATTCAACACATCCTTATCCATCTCACCTAGAAAAATTCCCATCTCCAACCACCAACATGACTACATCTTACCTTAGCATAATGACATCACAACATGAAGAATCAAATATCATCCCATATAAAATCATCAATGTTGACACCCAACTCTTAGTTAGGTTCCCTATTTAGATCATCAACCATCCAAGACTTCTTGTTTCCCTTCCACACAAACTATTGTACCTCTAATTCAGAACCCTTAGATTTATCAAACACTTCTCTGGCCCAATGTCGATACTTAGATCGATTTCCCACCACACCGAACATATTGTTTGTAATTACCTATGGAATCCTAGTACATTACTTACTTTCTCTATGTGAGAATCTATATTCTACTATGACCAATCCATGCTCACGTACACATGTCCCGATCCCTTCCAACACAAGGGTAATGTACCCATGATTGATATATCACTCACCACCATAAAAATTTAATAATAGTCATTAAACATTAGTAACAACTAGACACCATTGACAAAATCCATTTTAACCATAATATTAGAATATATTTGGACATGTCACTTGAACCTAAGTGAAATTCAAAATTCAAAATTTCTCCCATTATAAGTTTTTGAGAACGACACCGAAAAAAATATGCGGCATCATGTTTCTAATGAGGACCAACATCTATGATGTATGATAGTGCACTCCAACCCATATAACTTCACATATAAAACTCCATGAATGTATCCTCTATGGTTATAGGTTAAATAATATATACCAATATTTAATGCAACACTCAACCCATTTTCATCCTCTCATGAAAAATTATGTGTCAAACCCAAGATTCTACACCACCACACTCTTATTCATCCACAATTTCCCCTCTATCCATTGGGAAATATCAAAAACCCTAATAAAATTACTCAACACTCTCATCCCACAATCCTTTCATCATCTTCTATTCACCTCACTTCTAGAGGGACTCATCCATAAAAACTATCTATAACCCCATAAATCTCTACCAAGTAGTCATGGTTTAATTTTATGGGTCTGAATATTTATAGAAAACCTCTATATATCCTCCAATGAGATCCAAAAAACATACAATGGAACACATATGATTTATTTTACCAATTTAAATCCAAATGGTCCCAATGTGTATCCCTCACATGTTACATTGATTTCACTAAAAATAACTAGCTTCATAATCCCAATCTATATACATATAGAACCCAAGAAGCATCATGATACATTGTCAAGTGTTAGCCACCACATCCACAACAAAACCCTAGGGTT
The DNA here is from genome assembly GCA_963277665.1 of Viscum album. NCBI lineage: Eukaryota > Viridiplantae > Streptophyta > Magnoliopsida > Santalales > Viscaceae > Viscum > Viscum album. The sequence continues at coordinate 196,258,967 of OY728133.1, read as the reverse complement.
ACACAATCCCATGAAATTATTCTTTTAAGCGGACTCAAAAAATCATGTTCTAAGTGTTGCTAAAACAAAGAACACACACTTTCTAAGGAATTTTCCTATCTGTCACATGTCACTATTACTACAGATCTATAGGAATCCATGATACTTTTATCTGATAACCTTACATTTCTCATGAGTATGTTCAAACTAGGCGACCAATTTTCAAGATGAACATCATTCTAAGGAATAAATAATCTACTCATGCTCTATTTTTCAAACACCCTTCCACCCATGGTCAACACCAAAAAAACATCATGGAAATATCATTTTTATAGGTTCAGGCATCTGAAAAACCTTTCCATTAAAATAATAATTAAAATGAAAACACAAGAACATTTGGATAAACCAATTGATAATATCCAAATCATAACCATTAAAATAACATAATATAAAAAAACCACCAATGAATTGATTCTACATGCACCAAAGCATAAACTCATGCTTCATGTTCCTAGAGAAATAAATATAATGAGAAGACATTTCTTATGGTCAAACTTGATAACCAAAACCAACTAACCTAATAAGATAACTAGAGTTATAAATAAAAGGTCTTAAGACTCTCACACCTAGCCCCTAAGGTCATGTCTCACACAAGGAACTGCAAATTTGTAACACTCCAACCAAAATTCCAAAATACATGGCATCAAATGTGCCCAAGAAAAACAATTACTCTGGTCCCACTAACCTATAAGTACAAACACACAATAACGGGAGTAAAAGAAAATAAATAGGCTCAGAGGTCCAATATAACTATTAGGGTTATCAAAAAATAAGGGTAATAATAAAAATGATACTAGGAAACACCTCACATCTTCAAGTTCATACACCAAAATTAGGATGACTGGGTAACTTCCCAATATCTAAAATACCCAAACCCATAATGATATTACAACCCAAAACTGAAGGACTCACCTCCCAAGCTCTCACTCTATTTAGAAACACTAATAGATTGGGTTTTCTCACAAATCCAAGGGATACCCATCAATAACATCACTAGAAGGTGTATAATTCGTCTTTTACATTACTTAAACATTACCATTTTTTTACCCAAGGGAACGCATTTTAGAACTATTCATTACCCAACACAATCCAAATTACCAAAAATAATTGAATTTAAAATTCAATGGTTTTGGATAAATATAATTCCATTCACATGTTACAATGATAAACACATTATATGTTGCGTACTAGAGCATTATTCAAATAAATATATCTACTTATAATTAATTCCCAACTTTTTATTAACAATAATTCCCCTGGAGAGTTTGTCAAGTAGAGTTACACTATATAGTTATCTATGTAATATATAAATTTTTACAAAAACAATAAATAAAAAACTATATAAATCGATTAAATAAATTTCTAATGATAAATGAAAATATGAAATACGTATCAAATAATAAATAATTTTTTACGACAAGCGAATCCTGGGATGAAATCAATCATAGGAAACATAAGAATGACATATAAAACCAATAATCTATGCATTATAAATTAATACACACACCCTAATTTCATACTAGTCCAAGAGAGTAAATAAACCAATGACATCACATCCACATAATCCACTAAAGGTGGAAACTGATAAGATGTAAAAACACAAGAAATAATAGATGTTTTCCTCTCTAGAAACTTTTTTTATTGTATGCACATGGGGATGCATGAAACTGGAAATTATTTCATTACCAATATTAGAAATAATTTTAGAATCATGCATAAAATTCTAAAAAAGTAAGAAAAACGAAAAAGAGATATGATATTATTTGGTGATACCAAGACCCAAAATCCACTTGGCAAGTGCACCGAGATAGTTTTCCCCATGACGTCAGGGGTGCCACTCCGTATTCCAAATAATTTCAACTAGAGGTGTGGACCTATGAAGAAATCCTAAAAATACTATTTCCTCTTTATCAATGTATAAATATCATAGGAAATAAAATAAATAAATAAACAATATTGGTAAACATCAAAATTATGAATGTAATGATAAATAAATAGAACTAAAAGATGAAATAATGAATGAACTTTCCATAGATACCATATCCCCCATGGGAGCATCATACACATGTAGCATAAATTAAATTAAATAAAATAGAGGAAAATAGAACATCCATGATTGGTATATATTTCTCCATGGTCTCATCATCCAACTACAACCCTGAAATCTAACAACAAATATCAACATCGGACCATTCCGATAACTGTTAACTACAATCATGTAACAATGATTTTTTATTTACTAAAGATCCATAGATAACCAAGAAAGGTGTGAGTATAAATCAGTAGGCCATCACAACAACCATCTATATAATAACAAGACTAATAATCCAATGTAATTGACGTATAGTGGAATAATTCTTGTGATATAAAATAATTCAATAAAAAAATTAGATGTACTAGGCTCTATGGTGATACCCAAGGTTAGACATAGCTACATTGAATAGTGATGGGGTGTCTCTTAGTACATAATGATATTTTCAAACAATAATTAACCACATGTAATCTATTCTCTGATTATAGAATTCCCTATTAATGATAAGTATCACATGGAATCTGAGCACTCATCAGGGAATTCCCCTAGAATTCGACGCCCATGCCAACATTCCCTAGATATCAGGTATCATATAAAATCCAAATAACTCATCCCCATATTATGAATAATAGAATAACATGTGGAATATAGAGATATCATCTGAAAATTTCATACAATGGTCCATAGGTAATCCAAGGCACATATCCAGAAATTCCCAATCATCAAGCATCTTATGGAATGTAGGTTCCCATACAATCATTCCCAAAATATCACTAATCATATGGAATCCACGCACTCATCCTTGTGATGTTCCTACTTTTTGTTTTTGTTTGTGTTGTCTTTATGATAAATAAGTCATCAATATATGAATAATATGATGTAAATATGTATTTGATAATAAATACAACCTATACTTTCATTGGATATCCCTAGCATGTCGGTAAATATCAGTTACATTTATGGAAGATTAAAGGTTGACTATTATATTTTAGTTGAAATGGATTTAATGTTGATGATTGTCAAACTATTCCTTATGTCTAATAACATATTCCAATTACACTGGTAGAGTGAAAATTTTATACTACTTGTACAAGTGAAGAAGAACATGAAAATATAAATGTTTTTGGGGATAATTTAATAGAGAAATTAAAGTATAAATTAATAAAATATATGATGTGGTGGGAATTATATTTGATAATTATTTATATTTTAAATTAAATTATTATATCTTTTATGTATTTAGTTTTCATTTATTTTTAAAAAAATTCTAACCATATCTACCCTATTTGAGACTCCTCAACCACATATGGGTGAAAATATATACAAAATGGGAGCAAACCCATTTATGGGGAATGTAAAATGATATATAGGATCATCTTAGTACCCACATGGAGTTCATTGTGATGACCCGCCTTCACCAAGATGAGTGAAGGGATAACAGGTTTCCAGAACCTTCCTTCTTCAAGTTAAAGGAGAGATAATGACCCCTGAGACCCGCCTTCAATAGGTCCTAAAGTTGCGACTATATCCAAGGTTATATAATCAAATACAAGATAGAAGTAATTACCCCAATTTTATTTATTTAATAGGATCAGGAAATAGGATAGTAAATCCCAACAACACCAACAGTGGAAGTACAGGTAAATCCAAAACAAACCATTCCCATATAAATATTTCAAAAGTAAATTCTACAAGGTACAAGAAAACCCCAAAATGAAAATTCCAAAGAGAGGAAAAATACAAAATTAATTTTCCCAACTTCCGATCTATTATGATCCTTCACGATCCCTGATGTCCTCCTAGAATCCTAAAAATAGTTTTATATACGTAGGGTGAGCATACAAGTGTACTCAGTAGGGAAAGACAATGGCTCCCATGTACAAGTGGGGTGGTATTCTAATGCCCCATGAGAAAGGAGATAACCCAAGAACCTAATAAGGAAAACTATCCACCCAAGCCTCACCAAGGAAAACTCCCCAAATAATGCAAGTCAAGTAATGTATAGTAATATCACATCGATATGTGGGTACCCCGCGCCACTTTCCCACTGGTTATTGGAAACATCCTATGCATCGAACCTCTCCCACCATTCTCACCGCATTCCCACTACCACACCCCGCCTGCACACACCTGGGCTAGAACAACTACTGCCACACCCAAAGAGACCTCAGCCTAATCTCGAAGACACTTTGAAAAAAACCTGCCCGCACACACCTGGGCAACCCCCATAACTACCCTGCCTGAAAAATCATGGGCTATAATGGACCTCAGGACATCAGAGCCTGCCCAATGAGTCTTGGGATATTCAGGAAATGGATCAGAAAAGGATCTAATAACCAGACACTCATATGAGTAATTGGAAAACACCATCCCCCATGAAATGGCGATGTTCGGCACTAGGTGACCAACTTGGGTGGGGCACAAATAAGAAGCATAAGAACTAAAATTACAATATATATATATATATATATATATATATACAAGCACTCATCCCAACCTAGGAGTTCTAAAAGAAACATAAGCACAAACACCCTCGTTACTTTTCATTCACAAGAAGCACCGAACCCACGACCAAGTCACCACTCATCTCGGAAAACAATTCCCCATTTAGCCCATTCTTGTTTTCTTGTTCAAGTGATCCTATTTAATTTAATTCTATACTACTGGGTAACTAACTGGTATAAGCACAATTTAGAGAAAGAGAAACATCTAAACAACAATTTAAGCATTCACACCTAGTTCTCTTGTGAAGTCACAACAAAAAAGGGATCCGTGAGATCCCTTAAATTACAAGAACCAATCCAAGCCTCGAGATATAGCCCCACACGGCTTCAAATTCACAACACATAATTATGAATAATAAATACAACAGAAACATCGATTACACCTCCCCCTCTTTTCTTTAAAAGTCCATTTATTTTCTTCATTTAATGTTTTGTTTCATCCATCCCCATAGAAACAATAGCATACCCACCCTGCATGATACACAGAAAGAGAGACAAAGGAAAAAAACCTACTTGGATGATCAAATATAATGTTTATCTCGATGCTCCAAGAGATGGGGATGTGCAACTTGCCGGGGAGGAGCGTCCAGAACTCTAAGGACAAGAAGTAAGGGATCCTGCACATGAGAACCACTTACCTCAGGAAGGGAACTTCAAATGCTCCATGGGAAGAGTGAACCCGGCCAAGAAGAAGATAAGGAGTAAGGCTAGTGCGATATAAATATGAGCTCGGGCATTACTGGATATCATGATCTTCAGTGGTTTTAAAGGCAGATCGAGGTTTCACCACGCGGTTGGGTGGTTACACACAACTAGATTAATTGTTATTTAACAAATCTCATTAGAAATTAGTGGTAACAGCTGTGACTTTAAAGTATTTTATATAAAAATAAGGGAACGTTATAGGTACACACGGCGGTGCCGGTTGAGGGTCACCCCACTCTTAGGAATTTAAAAATAGATTATGGGGATATAAAACATCCTTGAACCACTTCCAAAAGGATAAACAATAGTTTAAAAGTAGCATTATGGGAAACACTGGGGAATAAAAACTCGACAAGGCTATGTGACACCGATTGTGTCGCACCAATTGGTGCCACACCGATCATGTCACCCTGATCGGTGGCACTGGTCGTGTCACACCGATCGGTCGCACACCAATTGATGGTACCGATTGGTGGCATACAGCTCGTGTCCCACCGATCGGTCGCACACTGATCGGTCGCACCGATTGGTGACACACCGATCATGTCCCACCGATCGGTCACCCACCGATTCGTCGCCCACTGATCGGTCGCACCGATCGGTGACACGCCGATCATGTCACACCGATCGGTCGCACCCCGAAACGATGTCTTACCACCTAGAGGCCACCCTTAGGATCTATAATTTTGAAAAGGGAGAGACCATAAGGGTCTGGGCCATTACATTATATACCTATCAAACTATTCTCGTCCTCGAGAATCAAAGCTAGACCTGAAGAGAAGAGAGGTGTCTGAAAACCCTTCCCCCCCCCCTCGAAAGATACCCCTCGGTGAAAAACAACCCCAAACAGCCTCTCCAAACTCAAGGTCCATATTTCCTCGACAAATGGTTCTGGGAGTTCCATCTTCCATGTAAATATACTATCCGCCTTGGGGGGCACTGACTCACCCGCACTGGCTTAATCGCATCGAGTTTAATGCGTCTTGGTAAGGTACCAATTTCTCCCTTCCCCACATATCCGTAATTTTCATAACATTTGCAAGGAAGGGAAACAAAACACCTCATAAACCAACAAGGTTGGAATTAAATCACAAACAAGTACAAAACATAACAGAAAAAAACTCAAAAAAGCTTTGGGTATTGGGCGCGCATCTGTGCCTCCCGTTTCCAAGTACGCTCCTCGAGACCACTAGGAATCCATAACACACGAACCAAGGGAATGATCCATCCATGGAGCACCTTCTCCACAAGATCCTAGATTCTCATAGGTATTTCCACAAATGTCATGTCGGCCTCAATGTCCATCTTTTCCCAGTCAAGGACATGTGAATCGTTTTGTAGGTACTATCAGAGTTACGACACATAAAAGATGTCATGGATTCTCAGTAGCAGCAGTGGTAGCGTTGGCTAGTACGACACTTCTCCAACACTCCATAGAATTTCAAATGTTCCGATGAACCTAGGAGAAAGCTTACTACCCCTACAGTAACTCGGTTTCCCAAACCGAGGGGAGACCTTCAGGAATACGTGTTCCCTGACCTCGAACTCCAAGTTTATCCTCCTATTATCGTATTATGACTTATGTCAGTCCTGGGATGCCTTCATCCTCTCCCGTATAAGATGAACCTTCTCCATCGTGATATGCACCACTTCCGGGCCATGAACACCTGCTTCCCCAACCTCGGTCCAGCATACACATGAGCGACATGGCCTTTCGTACAAAGCTTCGAATGAAGCCATGCCAATGGTAGAGTGATAGCTATTATTGGCGAAAAAATCTACCAAAGGAAATTTTCACACCCACGATCCCACAGAGTCTAAAATACATGCCCGTAGCATATCCTTTATTGTATGGATGGTGCGATCTGTATTTCCATCTATTTGGGGGTTGAAAGTAGTGCTAAGACATAGTTGGGTGCCAAATGAATGCTTCAATCCTCTCTAGACTCGTTATGTAAACTATGCATACCTATCCAAGACTATGGACCATGGAACCCCATGAAATTACAACACCTCATCCACATACCTCTGTTCTATGTCATCCACTACACCCGATTTCTTGATCGCCAGAAAGTGAGCCGATTTCGTCATCTGGTCCACCACTACCCTGATTGCATCACATCCTCCTTGAACGTTGTGTAGTCTTATGATGAAATACATCAAGACGTAATACAACTTCTTCTCAAATACATATAAAGGTTGTAATAGACCACCACGAACATGGTGTTCAGACTTCACCTGCTGACACACTAGGAACTTGGCCACGAACTCTACCACCGCCCGCTTTACCCCGGACCACCAAAACTGACTCCTCAGACCCTGGTACATCTCGAAAACTCCTAGGTGCATCGCTAGGGGTGTGTTTTAGAACTCACCATGAACTCTCTCGCACATTGTCTTAGGAAAAAACATCTTCCCTCAGGAAAGCATCTGATTCTGACCATCCTCCATCCATCCTTCCGGAGCATCGACTTGGTTAACCCGGTCATGCATTACTTCACTCTCTATGTCTCACCACTCAGACCCCTCCACCTGCTATAGGAGAGAGGATTGTACTGTCATCTGAAATAGACAACTTCTACCACCATCCTCTTTTACATCCAGGTGTAGGGTAGCCAACTCCTCCATCGCCTTCTAAGCATTTGCTGACTCTCGAACCACATTTTTCTGCAACTTCCTGGTCAAGGAATCAGCCACCACATTTCCTTTTATTGAGGTGTTGGAAATATCTAAGATGTAGTCTTGAATGAAATCCATCAACCTTCACTGCTGTAATTTCAGGCACCACTGGGAGATGATTTACTTCATGCTCTTGTGATCCATGAAGACCGCAAAGCACTCCCCGATGAGGTAATACCTCTACAACCTTAGTGCGAACAAGACCACCGCGAGCTCCAGATCGTGGGTGGCATAGTTACACTCATGGGGATGTAACTTTCTAGACCATATAAGAGATTACATCTTGTTTTTTAATCAGCACACCCTCGAGGCCTTGTCTTGAAGCATCACAGAACACCACATATCCTACCCCTTCTTTTGAAAACCTTAGCACCGAGGCACTAACCAACTTCCCATTCAGATAGTTGAAGGCTACCTCGCACTTCCCACTGCACACGAAAGCCTAGTTCTTCTTGGTTAATTCTGTCAAAGGTGTTGCAACTTGGGAGTAGTTGGGCATGAAGCTCTTGTAGTAACCTACCAGATATAGGAAACTACGAACTTCTGTCATGCTCTTGGGTGCTTCCCAAGAGACAACTGCCTCGACCTTTAATGGGTCCACCACTATTCCCTGCTCGGACACCACGTGCCCAAGAAAGTGAACTTCTCACATCCATAACATGCACTTGGAAAATTTCCCATAGATTTGGTGCTATAAGCGGACCTCTAAAACCATTCTCATGTGTTCAACGTGATCCTCCAATGACCCTGAGTAGATCAAGATCTCGTTAATAAACACGACTATGAACCGATCTAGGTATTCCTTGAAGACAGAGTTCATGAGTCCTATGAACACAGATGGTGCAATCATAACACCAAACGACATCACTACAAACTAAAAGTGTAAATACCTACACCTAAAGGAAGTATTTGAGATATCGCCATCCTTCACCCTCAACTGGTGATACCCAGACTGCAGATCGATATTAGAGAACCAACCTGCTCCCCTCTACTACTCAAAGAGATTGTCTATCCTTGGGAGAGGGTAACGGTTCTTGGCTGTTACCTGATTCAGTCTCTGGTAGTCTATGGATAGCCTGAGACCACCATCGACCTTCTTTGTGAACAAGACAGGAGCACCCCAAGGCGACGCACCTGGTTGAACAGAACCCTTCTTCATCAGATCGTCAATCTAAATCCGCAACTCTCGCAACTCAGAAGGTGCCATATGGTTGGGATCCATTGAAATTGGATAGGCACCAGGTTTCAAGTCTATCCCAAAATCAACATCATGTCGAGGGGGTAGAGTCGCCACTTCTTCAGGGAAGACGTCCATAGACTCACTGATCATCCATGGGACTTCTACCATTTCTGCATCCACCGACTCCATTGATAGTTCAGCTAACAAGGAAAGAAGGGGATCCTCTTTCCTACTACTTTTCTGGCAACCCTTCTCACCGATGAAAGTTACACGTCGACCACCCAAATCTGAAAACACGATCCTTCCTCAGAAACAGTCAATGACGACACATATAGAGAAAAACTAGTCAATTCCTAGGATGAAATCATATGGTTGTATCTGCAATAATAGAAGATCCATGATATACTAATGTGTCTCTATCATAAGTCTACACCCTCATCAGAAATAAAACAAGTCGGTCGGACCTCCGACTGGCGTGCTCAGCACCAGGGGCAGTGGTAGTCTTTTGGCGTCTAAACCCAGAGCACGGGCCAGACTGGGTGAAACAAGGGAGTGTGAAGCTCCTGTATCAAACAAGGCATAGTAAAGAGTAATAAACAAGAGGATTGTACCCCGGACTACTTCTGGCCTTGCTAGAACTGCTACCTCTGGGATGAGCAACTTCCCACGCCCAGCTCCTCTGCCTCTTGGAAGTTGGCCACCTCCCCAACGACGACCTGGTCGAGGGCCTTTAGGGGCACCCTAGGGTCAGACTCCTTCCACCATATCAAGTCTTGGAGAGGCAGGAGCTTGCTGCCTCTACTGCTACTGTAGAAAGTGGCGACCTGGAAACGACTGCTGCTGAGGTGGGTGTTGAACCTGCCCACCGCCACTATACTTCACTCTGTCTAGGCACTAATTATGAAGGTGCCCATGGCTCCCACAGATGAAGCATCTTTGTCCTAGGCCCGAAGGGAAAGGGCGAGTACCAAAAGATCAGAATTGGAACTGTTGAGTCCTGCTCCCTAATGGTCGAAACCTAGAGGGCCCTGATGCTAGAGGCCTACTACTGATGGCCTTCCCTTTTGAAGAGACCAACTCGATTCCCTCTCGTGATATACCTCCCAGCGTGTGCATCCTTTCCACCACTTAATCCTTTTTCTGGACCTCCACATATGTCGGGAAGGTGAAGGGAGTAACAAAATACTAAAGAGAAGGTCAAAGTGCCTCTTCCAAACGTCTTGCCTGAGACTCCTCATCTGGAAAGATGTTTGGAGCAAAGTAGAGGAGATCCTTGAACTTGATCCCTAACTCTCTCACTGACATGCTCCCCTGCTGGAGGGAGAGCATCTCCTGCCTCTTCTCAACCTTCATCATGGAAGTCGGGAATTCCTCCCGGAACTCCTTCTCGATGTCAGCCCACGTAACCTCAGCCTCCCTCTTCTCCCCAAGATAAAGAATCCTCCACTAACGTGCTGCTCCCCACATTTTTCTTATAGCCAGAGGAACCCTGTATTTCATCGGAGCCCAAAACAAGCTAAAAGCTATCACTAGCTCCTCTAGCCAGCTCTCTGTCTCCATGTTTAAGAGATACCCTCGTACTTCCCGAGGGCCTTCCGCTAAAATGCACGAAGCGTTATCTACCACTAATCATCCTCCTCCTCTCGGTCATCCCTCTATCGATCAGCCAAATCAACCTCTGGGGCCTCTATCTACCTCACTACCCTTGGTCGCCATCCGGGAGCCATAACTACAAGGTAAACAAGGAATGTCTAAGCCCAAGTAGTGTAGAATATTTCTTTTAAATTTTCTTAGAAATATTATTCATTTTAAATTCCCAAAATACCCATGAAACACAAGAACACAAGTCATTATGATGCATTTACATTCCTAGGGTGTCTACCCTGCAATCAGTGTACCCTTACTTGGTCATTCAGTAGGCCTAGAGTCCTTGCATTGGATCACAGGGGGGACTAAAATCCCACGTCCTAGCCTGTCTTACCTGGATTATTTTACGCACCAAGATCAACCAACACTTTGGCTCTACCATCCAATGCAATCCTCATTATGCCTATCTCTATACTCCACCCTATATCACTTACCCCAACCTCTGCTTGTAATACCATTCTGTCATGACCCACCTTCACCAAGATGAGGGAAGGGACAACAGGTTTCCAGAACCTTCCTTCTTCAAGTTGAATGAAAGATAGTGACCCCCGAGACCCGCCTTCAATAGGTCCCGGAGTGGAAACTAGCACCAAGGGTATAGAATCACACACAAGATGGAAGTAATTACCCCCTTTTATTTACTTAATAGGATCAGGAGATAGGATATTAAATTTCAAAAACAACAAAAGTGGAAGCAAAGGTAAAGACAAAACAAACCATTCCCATATGCATGATCTAAAAGTAAATTATACAAGGTACAAGAAAACCCCAAAATGAAAATACCCAAGAGAGGAAAATAGAAACGGAAATTGTCCCAACTTCCGAACTAGTACGATCCTACATGATCCCTGATGTCCTCCTAGAAACTTGAAAATAGTTTTATATACCTAGGGTGAGAATATAAGTATACTCAATAGGGAAAACCAAAGACTCCCATGTACAAGTGGGGAGGCATTCTAATGCCCCGTGATAAAGGAGATAAGCCAAGAACCTATCAAGGAAAACTATCCACCCAAGACTTACCAAGGCACACTCCCCAAATAACACAAGTCAAGTAATGTATAGTAATAACACATTGATATTTGGGTACCCCGCACCAATTTACCACTAGTTTTTGGAAAAATCCTACGCATCAAACCCCTCCCGCAATTCTCACCGCAATCCCACTTCCACACCCTGCCCGCACACACCTGTGCTAGAACAATTGCTGCCACACCCGATGAAACCTAGGCCTAATCCCGAAGACACTTGGGAAACAACCTGCCCGCACACACCTAGGAAACCACCACAACTACCCTGCGTGATGAATCTTGGGCTATAATGGACCTCAGGAAATCACAGACTTCCTGATGAGTCTTGGGATATTCGGGAAAGGGAGCCTAAAAGAAACTAATAACCATCCACTCATAGGAGTACTTGGAAAAACACCCCCCCTAAAATGGGGGTGATTGGCACCAGGTTCTCAACTAGGGTGGGGCGTGAATAAGAAACATAAGAACTATAATTAAATAATATATATATATATATATATAACAAGTACAAATCCTAATCTATGAGTTCCAAAACCAACTTATGAACAAACACCCTCGTTACTATTCATTCACAAGAAGCACCAAACCCACGACCAAGTAACCACTCATCACGAAAAAAATTCCCCATTTATCCCATTCTTGTTTTCATGTTCAAGTGATCCCATTTAAGTGAAATAAGTAATACTAGGTAACTAACTGGCATAACCAAAAGCCAAAGAAAGAGAAATAGCCAAAAAATAATTTAACCATTCACACCTGGTTCTCTTGTCATGTCAGAACAACAAAGGGATCCGTGAGATCCCTCAAAGTACTGGAACCAAACCAAGACTCGAGATATAGCCCCACACGACTTTAGATTCACAACACATAATTAATAATAAGAAATACAATAGAAACACCGATCTCACCTCCCCCCTCATTTCTTTAAAATTCCATTTATTATCTTCATTTAAAGTTTGGTTTCATCCGTCCCCATTGAAACAATAGAATACCCGCCCCGCATGATACATAGTAAGAGAGACAAAGGAAAAACAGTACTTGGATGATCAATGATCGATGTTTCTCTTGATGTGCCAAGAGATGGGGATTCACAACTTGCAGGGGAGGAGCATTCAGGACTCCAAGGAGGAGCAGTAAAGGATCCAGCACATGCACACCACCTTCCTTGGGAAGGGAACTCCAAAGGATCCAAGGGAAGAGCGAACCTGACCAAGAAGAAGAAACGGAGGAAGGCTAGTGTGATATAAAGATGATCCCGGGAATTGTTGGATATCAATATGTTCGGCAGTTTTAAAGGAAGATCGTGGATTCACCATGCGGTTGGGTGGTTACACACGACTAGATTAATTTTTATTTAATAAATATCATTAGAAATTGGTGGTAATAGCTGTGACTTTAAAATATTTTATATAAACAGAGTGGAATGTAAGACGGACACACAGTGGGGTCCGTTGAGGGTCTCCCCACTCTTAAGAATTTAAACATTGATTATGGGGATAAAAATGGCCTTTAACCACTTCCAAATGTTTTAAATAATTTTAAAAGTAGTGTTAAAGGAAAAAATACGTAAGAAAAAACTCGACGAGGCTGTGTCACACCGATCGCGTCGCACCGATCGGTCACACCGATCAGGGACGCACCGATGATGTTCCACCAATCGGTCGCACACCGATAGGTCACCCCGATCGGTGAAACACCGATTGTGTCACTCTGATTGGTCGCACTGACCAGTGACACACCGATCGTGTCACACCGATCGGCTGCACACCGATCGGTCGCACCAATCGCTGACACGCCGATCATGTCACACCGATCGGTCGCATACCAAAATGACGTCCTACCACTGAGATGCCACCCTTAGGATCCAGAATTTGGAAAATGGATATACCATGAGGGTCTGGGCCATTACATTCATAAGGGATTGTAAGAATAGTGGCCACATAGAACTTGTATGGTGTACCAAAATCACAAATGGAAGTGCTTAGGTGGACCACATAGTTTCGATGATGTATTGTGAGGGTGTGGGTGATGACCCTTGTGCTATATTAGAAGGAGGTAGGATAAAATTTACATATTATTTTGAGACCAAATGAACTCAAATTAGATGTGGGATTGTAGTATAAAATTAGCTCAATATCCATAAAAACATATAGAAATAAGACTGATCATGAGATCATTGTTGATCTGATGATCCTCTAGCTTCCATTATATCATCTTATTCCTCATCTTATTATGATTTTTATCTCATGATTTATTCAAAAGACAATAAGAACTCATAAATATCATGATAGATAATGATCATCTATATCAATAAAATAATATAGAGGTAGAAATTACTAATCTGTTGAATACATGTACGAACTGTTCTTTTTTACATGCATGTATCCGGTTGTAGAATAAAATATTATTGATGATAAAAAATTATATTTAAAAGGGCTTACCATAAATTAAAAATAAGGGTTGTTTTCAAATGCATTTATATATGAAACATTTTATATTTATCATTGTAATGTGAGTATTATATCACAAAAGGATAATAAAATACTTATGTAAAGATACCACTTTTCATAGTATTAGAAGATATTGAATATTGATTTCATCAAGAGTTTCTATAAAATATGTGGAATAAACAATTTTATCAGATGTAAAATTTTAATTAAATGTTTTAATAAGAATAAATGATGGAGATAGAGGAGATTAAACTCACATATAAGTGTTGAGGGACCATGGTTAAGAGAGGCTATTAAAGATCTTCTGATCAATTTTAAAAATAAAAACTCCAAAAATGTTCTTCACCATACATAATAAAGAAAATGATAGTTTAATGAATCCTATTTGAGTTCACAATGAATGACCATACAATACACTATGTGGCATAAAGAAGAAAATATCCATACTCTCTCATTTTCACAAAAAAGAAGGATTTAACTCACAATGTCGTTTGATGGTTTCCAAATACCCTAGACTATTTTTACAACACCCGTGGGTTAAAAAAAGAATAAATGTTTTATCAGTGTATTCACATGAATATAGGGTTATAAAATATTTATATGAACATTTTCAGTGTTGTTTTAATCTATTGAGACACCATATAATATTTTATGAGAAGGAAGGGGAAATTGAAATGTACTTATGAAAAGGATAACTATGAAACCATGTACAAAATTTGTTCACATGAAATCATTATGTACGTACATGAATCAATTTGACATTCAATATTTCATGTAAAAATTATTTTCAATTGTTCATTGATGAAATAAGATGATTTGGAAAGATAATAATCACTTTAACTAATCCTTCACATGCACAATGTATATGAAACACTATATTTGAAACAATACTAGATGGATTGATTGATTTTTTTTTTGACATTGAGAACCTAAAATAGTAATTCAGTATATAATATTTTTTTATTAATCAAAATAATAAGAGGCACACTAAAATATTGAAGTAAAATTTTTTTATCCCATTGATTGAGAAATATGAGACATACCACTGATTTATTTCAAATATAGGAGGAAATTTTATTACATCATTCAAAAAAAGATGATGATAATTAATTTTGTCTATTAAATATGTAATGAACTATACTGGTGATTACACTAGAATGGACACGAAAATAACCAATATTCATGTATATTAATGTTAAATATTGGTTGTACCTAGTCGGTTCAAATAATATGTGCTCAAGTTCATACCATTGATTGTGTTTTTCATGATCATATAAGGGAGGCTATTTGAGATTGGGATAATAACCACAATACACAAGAGAGTATTTCTTATAGGTGATGATCTTCATTAACAAACATTGGTGTCCATCACATTTTACTATGATTTCCAATCATGAGGGTATAAGATATAGGAATTGTTAACAAAATAATTGAATGAGGAAAAATGGATAAACTATTAATGTCGTAAAAAGTAAAAAATCACTGATTTAACCCCTTTCCCTTAGAGTATTCATAACAAAAATATTATATCCATTAGTATCAGAAGGATAGTGTACACTACTGATTGGAGTATATGATTTTGTGTTTATCAAATATCTTAATTATCATCTAAATTTAGAATAGAGTACGAACATAGATAAATTATACTGGATAAATATTTAAATACTATATAATAGAAAACAATGAATAATAGAAAAATAAATAACAAGGAATGATGTAGAATAATTTCCTCTTGTGTATACAAGAAGGTGAATTAGTTTCCCAATGCATTAATTCATAGAAAAATAAGTCATTCTAGGGATTGTTAATTTTGGTAGTATTATTTACTACCAACGAAATGGAAAATGATTCATCCTTAGATAATGATTAATAGTTATTAGATTTTTTTTAAAAACCCATTCAATAAAGTATCCAAAAACATGTAGTGAGGACAATTCCTCAGAAAATTACACATATACAGTTTGGAGAAATACCGTGTAATTAGAGATCACCTATACAAAAGTAGAACCTAGGAAGAAGGATAGTAAATTGGCACAATGGGTGACGACATGTGATGATATCACCAAAAAATTTAATCTCATGTGTAATAGACATTGGATGATTTATGAAAACTATACGAACATAGAAAAATCATTAATCAAAAATAATTCTATATAATATTAATCTCTCTAAGATAATGGAAGGTAAAGAAGATTATAATTTTGAAATCGAAGAAATGTGACTCATTTTTGAAGATCAATGGGTAAATAAGATCAAAAAGAAAGATGATAATGCTAAATAATTTGAATAAAATCTCCATTCATAATAAGAAAATTAGAATGAAATATTTTATGTAAAAAATTCTCATCATGAAATAAAATAAGACATGATCAAGTATGTCGACAAATTTATATAGTAGAAGAACAAAATGAATTATGATGAAGTTATAATGATAAATTATTAATGTTAAGATAGATTGTAGTTAGTGGGGAAAGAGAAATTCATTCTATGTATGATACGTGATGAACATGGAAAAAAAACTTAATAATATTGAAAATGTTAGAGATGAGTCCTCATGAATAGGTAAAATAAGTGTTGTTAATTCAATAAATGTTGAAATACAATCATAGAAGTATGAATTTTACCGAAAGATACCCTTATCTAATGGACTGAAGTTATTGAGATCACCAAATTCTCAATCACATGTAGCCACTAAAATGATGGTATAATTTTTTTCTTATAATAATATCAGTTCTAACTCTGTCTTTGCAAAAACAATCAGGTCCATTATCAAAACCTATAAAATATTGATGAAGAAGTTAATCGAAGTGATTATGAATAATTATAGAGTGAAAAATTATTACACTAAAAGGAATTGTTCCCCGAAATAATCTTATAAGAATAATGAAGTGATGAAAAATAACAAAATATAACTATCTTGGGAGGCTACATTTAAAAATAAAAATAATAATTTTCTGGCTATTGTTGGTTCTTTGCAAAATTAAGGCACATAGAATCTAATTATTTGTTTTATATGAAAATATCTAAAAATAAAAGGATTCCTACTTCAAGGATGATAATATAAGTGATGTAGAAATTATGTAGATGAAAGGAAATAATATATCTTCTATACATAGATTTTATTGTTCGAATAATATATGTCACATTTTCAATGAAAGTGGTCACAGTGAAGAGGTATGAAGGTATGGGTCATTCTATGATTTATTTAAAACAATTTAATTTAATGAAACACAAAATATTATGAATAATTCTAAGGCTTCCTTATGTTAAAATTAGAATAATATTGATACTCACATTAATACGAGTATGTTCCAAAGGATATATTGACTAAATTGAAGAAGTTTCCTATTATTTGGGATAAGATGTCACACCAGGGTTAACTGTATGTAGTCCCTAGACACCAGAATGTGTATAGAAAATTTTATGTAATAATTGATCAATGTAGTCCATGATAAAAATTAATGGACTAAAGTGGTAAATGGTACACCTGGGAAGCCATGTGGAACCATTATAAATATTTTCCATATTTTAAATGATATACCATTAATTTTCCCAACGAATTTTGAATGTTAATGAAAATTGGAAGAAGAACAGATGAAATAAGATGCTAAAAAAATTATAACATTCCATACGTGGAAATTAAATTTCATGAATGTTTTCCAATAATTGATAACTGAATAATTTTAGATGTATTGCATGGAATGTGAAAAAGGAGTGAACACATTTTTGGTTAGTGTTTGTTTATAATATCATTTAATGAAGAAATTCTATAGATAAAAGATAAATCACACGATGAGGAATGTTCCTTGATGTTCAGTGTGAATATTAAGATTATATATAATGTTTTCAAAAAATGATATAATGATCCCATGGTAAACAAAGCATCCAATAAATATGAAAAAGACATCATGAAGCTTTCACCCTCACATGGAGGAGAAAAGAAAAGAGTATATTGGTTTAGAATTAATTCTCAACCTTTTTATCTCATTGATAAACGAAGGAGATCATTCATATTCCAAATAAATTTTGTTTTGTACATTATTTATATGGAATTGAAAAAGAATCATACACTTAGAGGAGAAATAATTTGAAGAATTTATATTATTATATCTGAAATCAATAATATTCATTCCAATAATTATGAAATTCACCACCCCAATTTTATATATGAACTGATATCTTAATGATAATTTGTTTCAAAATATAATATATCAAACTTAATAATGACAATAAATCTATTTTTTCTCATTAATAAATTTGAAGTCACCATATTGACAAGAATACATTAATTTATATTCACATAAATTTACATTCAAAATAATAATTGATTAGAAGATACATCTTCATTATATGAAGCTAGATATCATCCCTTGAAGAATAGTATCCAAATATGTTTCAAAACTATTATATTGAATCCAAACATAACATCTCTATAAGGTAATTTTTTATAAACTCATTTGTAAGCGCTTTCCTTACACTCCACTAATGTTATTCACAATAAAATGAAATAAATTTTTTTCATAGGAGGGGGAGGGATTAAATGAATCATTTAAATGAAAAAAATATTGTTTAAGATGTTCTAATATTGAATTCAAGATCCTAAACTACTTGGTATAACTGAATGTTTTAAATCTATGTGTTGAGATCAGTATAGGAATTTTAGGTCAAATTTTTCATGATATTATTTTTCAACAAGTGGTATCAGTTAAGTACCACTTGTGTTGTATGAATTGGTATTAACCAATTGATATCAAACTATAATTGTTAAACAGTGTCTAAAGAAATGTTACAAGGTATGGTATATTAGATTGTATCAAATTATTAATTGATAATGGAAAAAAATGATGTCTAAATTAGACTATGTTGTTCAATTTTGGGGTTTCACAAGTATAAAAAGAGAAGAATAATTGATTTAATAATTATTAATAATGAAATGGTACCATATTCTCTAAGGTAAATTTCATATTTTATATGATAATTGGAGAGTAGAAAAATAAATTTTTAGAGGAATGAGGCGGGAAAAAATCCTATATACAAATTAGATAACCATATTGACATATCTTTTATATATTGGGGTTGAAAATAAATTAAAAATTGCATATTTATGATGTTATATTATATTTTTGTTTTTATTGTTTCCAATAAACCATTAATATATGAAACACATTATCACAATATGTATTGTAGAAAAAAACAACAACATTAATGTCCACTAAAGACCCCAAACATGTTTCTCAAGATTTATTATATCTATGTGTGATCAACAGAAATATATCATATTTTTGATGTTTTGGATTTATGTATGATTATTGTGGGATTTGTTGTTATTTGAAATGGCATGAAGAAATTACAATGGGATACTTATCATTGTCTAGTACATTTATATCAGGTTAAGAGCATGAACATATTTATTTTCTATATTTATAATTTTAAGAAAAAGATAATTAATCATGAAATAAGTTTCCAAAGGAGGTGATAATTATATTTTAGAAGGATTGGTTTCATCAATTCCATAATTTGTTTACTAAGTATTTGGAGGTCCTTCGTGTAAAACATTTGGCCAACAATAACCAATCTAGTAGAGTCATCTCAACCTTATATATGAGATAAGATATAACACATGGGATCAAACCCATGACTATGGAAACTATAGAGTTATAGATATCGTGAAACTGTGGCATGGCCTGGTGATGGAATGGGTGAAAAGAGTTTTGGGTTCCATAACCTTAGCCAACTCGAAAGGTGGAAGGAATAGATTTACCTACCATGTGGAAACTGAATGAAATCAAAATCAATGTGGGAATATGGCATGAAATTCACTAGCTATCTATATTACAAAATATAAAAATAAGACGGGTCACTGATAATCAATGATCCTATAATCCTCTAGATTCCATGACATCATCTTCCTCATTAACCTATCATGAGTTGATGATTTTAATTTATTTAGGTTGATGAAATAACTAATAGATCTCGTGCTACCTGGCGACCAAAACTAGTGAATAAATAATAGGAAATAAGACATACTTGATTACCATATCCATAAATGAAAATTTCAAATTTCATACATCCATCTGGTTAAAGAATATGATACCGCCAAGAATAAAAAATGACGTTTCAGAGAGTTTAACATGATTTAAAATTCATCATTGTTTTTCTGATTATTTTAAATATTAAACATAAGATATTTATCATGACCATGTGAGTATTTTTTTGTGCTAAGAGAAGAAAAAACATATGAAATGTCACAAATTTTAATGGAATTCAATGATCATGATTTTTGATATCTCTAAGAGTTTCTAAAATATATCTGTATTGGGGAATTTTATTGTTAGTATAATTATATTTGGAGTGATGAAGATTTATAAAAATAGCATCTACAAGAGTGGAACATATCCTTTAAAAAGAAACAGACTAAGGTCAGGAGTGGTTGCTGATTACCTCCTGATATTTCTAAAAATATAGACTATGTATACATTCTCCACATGATATATTTGGTGAAGGAGATTTCCAAAAAACTCTTTTAAATTTTGGATAAAATATATAGAAATCCAATGGTATTTATAATGAAGGAAGGATTCATGTACACACATTTTAATAAAGATGAATCATATAAGAGACACTATTACACATATGATTCCATGTATAATAGGATGTTCTAGGAACAAGTGAAATGTAAATAAAGAATAAATTCTTTACAAATGTATTTATAATAAGAATGTATTATAACTATTTAACTTGAATTTCATCAGGGTTTTGAAAATTTATTGTGATACCACATTCTCGTTATCATGAAAAAATAAGTAATTGATATATACTTATGTGAACTATGGCATTGAGTACATAGTATATGAACATATAAGCATGATGTTTTTGAATTTAATGATATTGATATTCAAAATATCAAGAACAAGGTGTTTGTAGGGGTTCATGGATGAGTTAATTAAATGAGACAAGATATAAAATACATAAATTAATCTCATTTGTAGAGACCCATAGCCTGACTTACATAGAAATTACAATAAGTTTGCAGAATACTTAATACATGACAAAAACAGACACCCAAAGACCATATTAGTTTAGTGTCATTGGAAACTAAGAACATAATCTTCTAATCACGGTGAAAGATCTTCAACATATCCCATAAAGATCTTCCCCTTTTTTTTCTTATCCAAAACCTTTATTTATATACTGGGGAAAAGAAAACATAAAAAGGGTGAGCTCAAATGCTCAGTATGGGTAAACATGGAGTACCAAAAACAATCCATAAACATTTGAATGTAATAACATGAACATAAAACATCAAAATCATGAGTAATAACATAAATCTTGGTAGTGAATAAGGAATATATCATAAAGTAACATTAACAATGATAAAATAGAATGAGAATATAACATGTAATTGTGGAAACCATTAAGAACATTTTATGATTTCCATTGTATCCAAGGTATTACTGCCAAGACCATCACAGTGGAAAATCCCATTACTGAACCGGGTTTACTTTCCATTTTAGTCCTTGTATTACTAAACCAGATTCACATTCCATTCCAGAAATGTCTATCCAATGAGATATAAATCTTTACCAAATTCATTGGAGGGAGATATAAGTCCCACCCATCTCATAATGAAATCATTCTTACTTGTGCCACAAAATTAACATAAATCATTCATTATAACCCAAAGAATAAAATGGGTTTCATAATCATCATCCCATCATATCATAATCCATATAAAACAAATGGATATCATTTAAACATAAGAATAATCCAACCATGTAAATAATAGAGACATTATATTTGAAAGATAATCATACTAAATAATGTCATCTTAGATGGAAAATAGTTTTTACAAAACACTTGAAATGAATTATTGAGGAAAATATCTTTTCTTCTTAATAATTATTTTATATTCACAAAATGCCATTCAATTTTAAAAGAAAAATATTTTGTTGAAAATAATCATGAAATATTTTAGAATAAGCTTTATGAAAATTAGGTGTATTGAAACTGTAAAAATACATTCATGCCGTATAAGTTAAGAAAACATTCTCCTTGTACTTTTACCAAAAAATTCAAAAAGTACCTCGTATGGTAAATAGAAGAAAGATTCCTTCCATAACACAAAGTAGAAGTCAAAAAAGGGGTAAAAATGACTTTAAACATACATGTAATAATATTAAACAGTTTAGGGAAAAAAATTTATGGGCATGGATGAGAAATACAACCCTATTAAATACTTACGTATAAGTAATCCAGGATTAAAATGAGATTGCAAAACTTTCCCTTACCTTATGTCAAATTTCTTTTGTATGTGTATGATACTTCTGTATAGTGGGTTTAAACATATTATTAACTTGTTACAAAACTATAATAATATTTATGATATCATATATTATTCACTTATGACTTTATATTATCCTTTCATTTGTCAATTCCATGTTAAAGCAACATTTTGGGTAAAATCGATTCATTTATCGTACGTGTTTGGAGTTGTTGTTCTTGATATTATCACTTATCAAATCTGATTTAATTAATTCCATAATGTAAAACATGATATATATATATGTATATAATATGAATCATATAAATATATATTAAAGATCGATAAATGGAAGAAAATACACCATTCATGGAGACGGTAGGTTGTTCGTACACATGAACGCTGTATTTGTTTCCTTATTGAATTGAATGGAATTAAGTAAATGAAACATATATGTACATAGATAAAATATAATTATTATTTAATATATTTCTTTATTACTTATTATATATAATTTATAATCATTCTTGAATGGTTGACATGGAGAATGAATCTCATCGCCTCGTGGAGACGGTAATCTGTACGTACGCACGAGCGATGATATCATTCCCATACTTATTGAATAGAATTGTAGTGGATAATATAATATCTCAGAATCATTATGATGTTATAATAACCATATATATTTATTATTTACACCATTATACTCATCCAAGTATGGTGGTGGTGGTGGAAAAACATATTTTACCACGGCGTGAAGACAATATTCCTTACGTACGCACGTGTGATGATTTCGTTTTCCGTAGGATAGATAGAAGGTGAAATAGGGTTGTTTAATATTTATAATAACATATATGTTTATTATTGATACATATTTTATTACTTAATTATGAAACAATAGAATAAGAGGATGTTGAAGAAGAAAGAAAATTGAACGAATCGGTAGATTAGGTTACATCTTCTTCGACGTGCCTTTTCTAAACCTCCTCTTAAGGCACTAAAGATGGTCTCCTGAGAAGACCAGGACCTATAGTATGTTTATAGGGAAGGGAAAAGAGAAATTTTTAGTGTTTGGCTGATATTGAAGGCTCAAAATGGTGTGAGAAGTAGAAGAAGGAGGTTCCATTTTATAATGAAGGGGAGGGGCACTTTTGGAAACCTCTAAAATATTAATTTATAATAAACCCAAACCCCACATAAAAACATCCAAATTGACTCGAATTAGGATAATAGATAATATAGGGTTATAATATCATCATGAAATTAAATTTAGACTTGTTTTTAGTTTATTTTAAACCTTATCATTTTGATTTATCCTTATTTAATCTATTTAATTTTCTTTGTGGTAATAATGTTATTAATTTTATATGATAATAAATAATTACTTATGTGTTGTTAATTATACATAATTTGATACATTATTACATTTTAGATCATTTATATTTTAATATTTAATTTTTAAATATTTTTTTGATTTTCAAACAATTTAATAATATAAAATATCAATAGTGTAAATTTTGACACAATATAATTATATGAATTTAAATAAAATCCATAGAGAATATATTTTCGAATAAAAATATTCAATAGATTTATAACATGTCATATTCATCTATAAAATTCTTGTTGAACATTAATTAGTTCATATAATATTTATTTTAATACTTTTAAAATCATTTATTTGACAATTCTCTTAATAAAATAATTTATGCAACATTTTTGTATAATTACATAATATACTTATTTATTGTATAAAAATTAAAAATAAAATTCTATGATGAAGATAAAAATAATAGATTTTATAAGAATAATTTTAGTCTAATTTATCTTCTAAAATAACCAAATTATAAAATTTTATCTTAATTAAATTATGAAGGTGAAAACATTGACATCAATAAAAATAAAATAATTTAAATGTCCTAGTCTATTTTATAAAGTTCAAAATGGTCCATAATTATACCCTTGGAAGATTAGGGTATTGATATACTCGACCAATATGTTTTGGTCAAGTTTCTAGTCCTTTTTATGTGTATTATTATTGTAATAAAAACTATATTATTGATTTTTTACTAAATAAATAATTTCTGCATCATTAATGTATAAGATATTAAGGTAACTAAATATATCTTAAAAATTAAAAATAAATTACCATAACAAATAAAAAAAATTTATATTTAAAATTAGTATTTATAATTGAATTTATATTCTGTATAACCTTATATTAAAAATACTTTATTTATTAATGTTTGAGTGAGATATATTTAACTTTATTTAAAATAGATAAAATTAAAGGTCTTAATCACATCCAAGTGGGTTCAATGGATTCCATTTCGACCCAAATATGACATAGGATGAGATATAATCATCCAATTATATTAAGACAAGTGTTAGGGTAATTTTTTAATGTTATATTTACCCTTAGTTACTAGATTTACCTTTAACTATGAAAAATAAAATTTACAGTAGTTACTATTCATTGTGCCAAAAAATAAAAATTAGCTTAATAACATAATTTGGACCTACTGATTCCAAATATGGAATCCATTATTACAAATTCAAATCAAATTAGTTTCCAAAATAACTTCAAAATTAATCCTATTTTTAAGTAAACGAGTTTTAAAAGTTAAAACATTGCAAAAGATTGAAATGATTTTACCTATGAATTCAATGTAAAATAAATGAAAATGACATAAATTATATTGAATGGTAATAATATATTCTCTTTATACATTAAAACCATTCAATATTATAATTTAACCATATTAATTATTATGATGTAAAAATTTGTGTTTAAATAAAATATACCAAGTTTTTACTATTCATTAAAATATGAAAGTTATCAGAATAATATGAAAAATTTATCCAAATTAAATTTTTATATCCTGATTCCAAATAAGAATTTTATTTTGTCAAAATTAACTTATCAACATGTGAAAAACTAGATTAAAAGTTGGTGCACCATCAAAAGGCGACAAAACTGCATTTTTTGGAAAATAATTATTTTACCTGAAAAATTTATTTTGTTCTCATACCATGTTCTATAATATTTGTAAGAAGAATTATAATGTCATAAAATTCAAATTGTAGTTACCACTATTCATAATGGCTACTTCATAATAATATATCGTTGTTTAGTGAAACTCTTTATTGCATACAACACACACTATCGAGGAAGGTCGCTCTTGCGTGCAACACAAGCCAAGAATAGTGTTTGAGTATACTAAAAACTTTTGATTAACATAACACTATATTCACTTGAAACATGTATTACCATAGAACCTTAGTGAAAACATGAATTCTATCAAAAGTTAACTCTTTCCACATATCAAAATCCCAAAAATTCTATATACTCAATCCATGATATCACTTTGTCCTTATCTCAATTTTGAGCTCATGAGTACTATCAAAAATATTTTTTTCTTCTTATCCCTTCATTATCTGTATATCATCAGCATTCCGAAATTATTTCAATCACTTTTCATTGTTACCGGTACCATATTCTTATGGAAAACCACAATGGACCAATACATAGATATTTCAATATACCATAAAAGTACATCAACAACATTATTCTTGAATACCAATATATAAACACTTCAATACATCCTCTTCAATGATTGTAATGGAATAAGTACTTCCTTGATTTAGAAGTGACCTCTTAGGTCAAGGCATTGAGTTGGGTAATGGCCATGTTCTCCACAGATAAGACATTGAACTCCATAACAGTCTGTCACTCTATGAACCTTCTCTCTAGATAGATAACATCTCTCCCACCATTTGATGTATTCATCATAGTTCTTCTTCCCTTCTTTGGAAATCTCAATCTTCCTTTCTCTATGCTCCTCACCATGAGAACATGCATAAAAGTTCATCTTCCTCTTATTTGATGAATTATGAATACCACTAATGTTCACCTTGTTAATCATATATCGTGATTACTGATTCAACATAATCACAAAATATTCCTTTCTAGGAATTACACAATTTCATTTCTCATAGTCACCAATTTGTCCATTGGATTCAATAATGACCTAATTCCTTCTGGTTCCCTCCATTGACTAAAACCAAAAACCATGGTGTAAGAAATAGTTAAAATAACAAGGAACCAAATAAAAAAAAAGACACTAATGGGATGTCTATATTATCACACATTATTTAATCCATGACAACTTAGGTTCACCCTAGGTTATTCAGGATCGTTAACATAATTCTAGGACTATAACCTATAGTTATACTAAACCTTAGGGAAATCCCTTGTCATACCATATAAATGCCTCTAGGGATATCACTAAAGTATTAAAATCCTAGTTTCCATAGGTTAACTAATCCTTCGCTTTGATACCAACTATAGAGACCCATAGCTTGACATACATAGACATTAAATTACTTATTCCAAATAATTAATACCTGACAAAAATAGATGCCCAAATACCGTATTACTTTAGTGTCTTAGGAAACTCGGAGCATAGTCTTCTAATCATGGTGAAAGATCTTCAACATCTCCCATAAAGATCTTACCCTTTTTTTCTTACCTAAAACCGTTATTTAAATACTGATGAAAATAAAACATAAAAATTGTGATCTCAAATGCTCATTAAGGGTAAACATGGAGATCCTAAAACAATCCATAAACATTTTAATGTAAGAACATGAACATAAAACATCAAAATCACGAGTAATAACATAAATCATGGCAGTGCATAAGGAATAGATCATAAAGGAACATTAAACATGATAAAATTTCAAGGGAATAAAACATGTAATTGTTGAAACCATTAAGAACACGTTATGATTTCCACAGTATCCAAGGCATTGCTTCCAAGACTATCATAGTGGACAAATTCCATTACTGAACTGAGTTTACTTGCCGTTCCAACCCTGTATTACTGAACCAGATTCACTTGTCGTTCCAGCCATGTCTCTCTCTTGAGATATAAATATTTACCCAATTCATTGGAGGGAGATATTGGTCCCACCCATCTCATAATGAAATAATTCTTACTTGTGCCACAAAATAAACATAAATCATTTATCACAACCCAAATAATAAAATGGGTTTCATAATCATCATCCCATCATAACATAATCCAAATAAAACAAATGGATATCATTTCATCATAATAATAATCAAACCATGTAAATAATAGAGAAATTATACTTGAAACATAATCATACTAAATAATTTCATCTTATAAGGAAAATAGTTTTTACAAAACATTGAAATGAATTCTTGAGGAAAATACCCTTTCTTCTTCAAAATCAGTTTCTTTTCAAAAATTTCCATTCAATTTTAAAATAAAAGGATTTTGTTGAAAATAATAATTAAATCTTGTAGAGTAAGCTTCATGAAAATTATGCATATTGAAACCGTAAAAATACGATCATGTCGTATAAGTTAAAAAACATTCTCCTCTTACTTTTACTGAAAAAGTCAAAAAGTAACTCGTATAGTAAAAAAAAGAAAGATTCCTTCCAAAAAATAGAGTAAAAGTCAAAAAGGGGTAAAAAGGTATTTAACAATACTTGGAATAATATTAAAAACTTTATTAAAAACACTTTTTATGGACATGGATGAAAACTATAACCTAGTAAATACTTACGTATAAGCAATCCCGGATAAAAATGAGATTGGAAACTTTTTCCTTACCTTATGTCCAATTTCATCCGTATGTGTCCGAGACTCTTGTATAGTGGGTTTAAAAATGTTATTAACTTGTAAAAGAACCATAATAATATTTATAATATCATATATGATTCACTTATGACTTTATATTATCCATTCATTTGTCAATTCCATGTTAAAGCAACATTTTGGGAAAAATCGTTTCATTTATCGTACGTGATGGGACTTGTTGTTCTTGATATTATCAATTATAACTTGATTTACTTAATTAAAGTATGTATAACATGATATATATATATATATATAATATTTATCATATAAATATATATTATAGATCGATAAATGGAATGAAATACACTGTTCATGGAGACGGTATGTCGTTCGTACGCATGAACGCTGTATTTGTTTTTTTATTGAATTGAATTGAATTAAGTAAATGAAACATATATGTACATAAATAAAGTATCATTATTAGGTTATATCATTATTTATTATTATTATATATACTTTATAATCATTCTTGAATGGTTAACATGGAGAATGATTCTCATCGCGTCGTGAAGACGGTAATTCGTACATACACACGAGCGATGATATCATTCCCATAATTATTGAATGGAACTGGAGTGGATAATATAATATCCCAGAATCATTATGATGTTATTATAACCATATATAGTTTTTATTTACACCATTATAACCATCCAAGAAATACGGTGGTGGAAAAATAGATTTCACCACGTCGTGGAGACGGTATTCCGTACGTACGCACACAGGCTGATTTTGTTTTCTGCAGGATGGATAGAAGGTGAAATAGGGTTGGTTAATTTTTATAATAAAATATCAGTATATTAGTGATACTTATTTTATTACTTTATTATGAAACAAAAAAAGAATATGAAGTGGAAAAAGAAAGAATATTGAATGAATCGGTAGATGAGATTACCTCTTCTTCGACGCACCTCTTCTAAACCTCCTCTTAGGGCACTAAAGGTGGTATCCTAGGAAGACCAGAACCACTAGTATGTTTATAGGTAATGTTAGAAGATAAATTGGCAGTGTTTGGACTATATTTAAGGCTCAAAATAGTGTGAGAAGAAGAGGGATGAGGTGCCCTTTTATAAGGGAGGAGAGGGGCAATTTTAGAAACCTCTAAAATATTAATTTATAATAAACCCAAAACCCACTTAAAAACGTTCAAAGTGACTCAAATTAGTATATTACATAATATAGGGTTGTAATATAATCAACCAATTAAATTTAGATTTGTTTTTATTTTATTTTAATCCTTATCATTTTGATTTATCCTTATTTAATCTATTTAATTTTATTTGTGGTAATAATGTTATAAATTTTATATGGTTATAAATAATTACTTATATGTTGTTAATTATAGATAATTTGATACATTATAAAATTTCAGATCATATAAATTTTAATTTCTAATTTTGAAATATATATTTTTATTTATAAACAATTTAATAATATAAAATATCATTATTGCCAATTTTGACACAATTAATTTATTTGAATTTAAATAAAATAAAAAGAGAATATATTTTCCAAAATAATATTTAATAGATTACTAACAAGTCATATTAAACTATAAAATTCTTGGAGAACAATAATTTGTTCATATAATACTTATTTAAATACTTTTAATATCATTTCTTTAACATTTCTCTTAATAAAATAATTAATGCATCATTTTTGAATAATTATATAATATACTTATTTATTGTATAAAAATTGAAACTAAAATACTATGATGAAGATAATTATAATATATTTAAGAGTAATACTTTTAGTCGAATTTATCTTCTAAAACAACCAATGTTTAAAATTTCATCGTTATTAAAGTATGAAGGTGACAACTTTGACATCGTTTATAATAAAATAATATAAATGTCATAATCTATGTTATAAAGCTCAAAATGGTCCATAATTCTCCCCTTGTAGGATTACAGTATAGATATACTCTACCAATAAGTTATGGTCAAGTTTTTGGTCCTTTCTATGGGTATTATTATGGTAATAAAATCTATATTATTGATTTTTTACTAAATAAATAATTTCCGCATCATTAATGTATAAGTTATTAAGGTAATTGAATATATCTTAAAAATTACAAATAAATTACCATAACAAAGAAAAACATTTTAGATTTCAAATGATTATTTACAATCAAATTTATATTCTGTATAACCTTATATTAAAAATACATTAATTATTAAAGTTTGAGTGAGACATATTTCATTGTCTTTAAAATAAAAGAAATTAAAGGCCTTAATCACACCCAAGTGGGTTCCAATGGATTCCATTTCGACCCAAATATGACTTCGGACATAATATAATTATCCAATTATATTGAGACAAGTGTTAGGGTAATATTATAATATTATATTTACCCTTAATTAGACGATTTACCTTTAACTATGGTAAATAATATTTACCGTAGTTACTATTCATAGTGCCCGGAAATAAAAAGTAGCCTATTAACATAATTTGGACCTATTTATTCCAAATATGGAATACATTTTTAAAAATTAAAATCAATGAACTTTCAGAAATTAATTTAAAATTAATCCTGTTGTTTAGTAAACGAGGTCAAAAGTTAAAACATTGCAAAAGATTGAAATGATTTTAACTATGAATTCAATGTAAAATCAATGTTAATGACATAAATTATATTAAATGGTAAGAATATATTCTATTTATACTTTAAATCCATTTAATATTATAATTTATCCATATTAATTTTTACGATGAAAAAGTTGTTTTTAATTAAAATATAGCGTGTTTTTACTATTAATTAAAATATGAAAGTTATCAGAATAATATGAAAATTTTATCCAATGTAAACTTTTATATCCTGATTCCAAAGAAGAATTTTATTTTTTCAAATAGTAGTTATAAAAATATCAAAAACTTGATTTAAAGTGGGTGCTCCATCAAAAGGCAACAAAACCGCATTTTTTGAAAAATACTTATTTTACCTCAAAAATTTATTTTGTTCTCATACCATATTCTATAATATGTGTAAAATGAATTATAACTTCATAAAATTAAAAATGTAGTTACTAATATTCATAATAGATTGTTCATAACAATATATCTTTGCTTAGTGAAACTCAGTATTGCTTACAACACACGCTATCGAGGAAGGTCGCTCTGGCGTGGAACACAAGCCAATAATAGTGTTTTCATATACTAAAAGCTAATAAGGTGTTGTGTATAGCGCAAGCTAATCTTGGTGTAGCATACAACACAAGACATCAAGCTAATTAAAAATAATCTTTCTCATAAAATTTTGGGGTGTTACATTATTTCTACATAATGAATAAGTTATAATAAATTATAACCAATACTACATTCAGTGATTGAATTTCTATGTGATGTTGAGAACTAGACATAATAATTTAATATATCATATTTTTTTAAAGAAACAAATGAATTAGAGGGATTTAACCAGAATTATATAAATTCAATTTATCCCATTGATTATTAAATTCAATACAACCCATTGATTGTTGTGAAACATTGGAATCTATTTTATTTATTCATTTAGAGGAATTTGATCATAATTATTTTTATCTGTTAATGAAGACATGAAATAAACTGCTGGCACTTTATAATAGAAATTTCAATATCTTATATTCTGCCATTTTATTTTTAAATATTTCTTTTACTTGTTCGGGTCTATGATAAAAAAGTTCAAGGTCACAACGTTTCTTGGGATTTTATTAAAAAAAATTGAACTATGTGTGAGTTGTATAATTAACACCGAACATTGAAGACTATAATTTAAATGTAACGAACCTCATCATAAAAACCGGTTGTATACTTTAATTTACAATTTTATATGAATTTTTTCTAACCACATGGAATGAATAAAAGTGTATTTTTTACTAAATATGTGATAAAGGGAAATAAAGGGATAAATTATTTAATGTGGTAAATATAAATCTACCATTGATTCAAACCCTCACCCCCTTAGTTTGGTGATCCCAAATTAATATTAACACTCAAAATTCTCCCAACATCAAATATAATTTTAATCATTTAACCACTATACCATACATTTCATTATTTTCTCATTAATCACTGGGCCTTCACTATTCATTTCAATCATATCACACATTAGGTTCAATTTTAAAAATCAAAATATTGATTTTTTTCCTTAAAAAATCCATTATATAACTCAAATAACTATTCCCCAATATTCAATCAACTCCACTGTAAACCACATTTATAGTTCAAATTAATTATCATTTAATTAAGTAATTTATATTTTAATAGTTTTGATAATTACAAAACCAAATCTTTAACACCATGGCATTACAAAAGTCACTTTTTAAAATAACTCTCCTCTAATTAATTTAGGTTTATTCTAATTTAATGGAAAAACCATTTACAGTTATTAATACTAGTTAAATTATTTATAATAACCATTTATTCATACCATATTTACTATGAAATAATTCTAATCATAAATTAGTCATTATAAGATATAGATGTATCCCATATTTGGTTTACACATTAATCATTTCACTTGAAATTACTATATTGTAAGTCATAGTTAATATTAAATGGGTAACTTTTAATGAAACTAATATAAAAACCCATTTAATTTTAATTGATCATATCCAAGATAAGTCTTCATAACCACCCAAACACACAGACACTTAGAAAGTAAACTATGACTATGATTTAATGTAAATGGACCACCTACGTTAGCCAGATAGAATCCTACACATCCTTTATTGACCTTAAGTTAATGATAAAACATGTTAAAATTAATAACCAAAAAACCACCCTAAATATATGGAATTAACCCCATAAATACTGATAACTAAATCAAATTTTAATATAATATTTATAAGAAATAAAATAAGCAGAAAAACACACCCATAACTATCAACGACAGGAAATAATAAGGGAAACACACCAGATTGGGAAGAAATCCCCCATTTATGGGGGGTGGGGGGGAATACAGGGAAGGATGATGGGTGAAAGTGGGAGAATAAAGGTGTTTGAAATTGTTTGAAATTTTAAGGGAATATATTATTCTTCACTTTTTATGGTTTTACAATATATTCACATAGTTTGAAAAATCGTGTACTAAACTTGCTTTGCCCACTATCCCCATCTAGACAGCGCACATAGTTACAACATATAGAATTAAAGACTATGATCCAGACAAGAGAAATGTATAGTTTTTAGTATATAAATTCACTTGGTTTCTAGGGACTGGTAGTAAAATTTTACAATCTCTGTGCTTATTTAATTTATGTCAAATGGTTGGGGTGCATGGTTAGAACAAATCGTGCACTAATTGTGTGACCTATTCTATTTCTCAAAAACGATAAATTTAAGTTACTAGACCTTCAGGACACTCATAAATCATCAAAACCCTAAGAAAACTACATTCTATGACCAAAATTGTCTTTTCATGGTATCTAACAACTCAAGAGTCTATTTTGATCCCTAGTTTAAAAACTCTCTCATCCACAAGTTTGAACGATCACACTATACGCAAATTCCATGAACTAGTATAAAATATAAGATTTTCACCCCCAAATCTATCATAAGTACATGATTATATTTATGTATCACTATTGAGGAATTAAATTGTAGAAATCCTAGTTTTTCCATGTAAGATTTTGAAATACACGGAGGACTATTTTTGGAACAAGGAACCGATAAGACACATGATTTCAAGTCTTAGTGTTCAAGGAATTAATTTTATTAAAATATTAAATACAATTTATATCACACATGACTTTTTTCATAAATTAAGTTACATCACTTAAATAGAGTCTTGAGTTAAAAAATCATAGACATTAGCTTAATCTAGAGTGAAGGATTTACCCTATGCATGACCTAAAGTTTTTCGGTGTTATACATTTGGAGAAAGCTGTATTTTGTGGTTACATAAAATTAATTAACTAATTCATTCATGAAACATCCTAAAACATATTTCCTATATTTATAAAATATTATGATGAATAGACAGGATCAGTTGTATAAACATAGAATTGTAGAGAGAAGGATTCCACTGTTCATTATTCACGAATTTTGATCAGATGATGACTGGCATCTAGATCAAGGTGAATTAACTTATAGATAACACATTTTTTATTCCATATAGTTGATGAATATATTTTCACCAAAAAAAATACAACCTTAATGAAGGAATCATCATTTGGAGTTTCCATCCTTATTATTAAAGAATTGAGCATGATCAAAACCATATTCTTCAATATATATTAAATTAATCCATTGCATGAGCCTGCATATCAAATGTAAATTGTTTATTCAATTTATTATTCTCATTGTGTCATATTTCCCACTAAAGATATCCCAAAATTATAAGAATTTGTTATGAAATATATAATAATTATTGTTTCACCCTTTTTTGTGATTTACCCTCAACATTCTTCACATTCATCACTATTTTCCTTTAGGGCCAGAATTTGACATTTCCTGGTAGATTAGAGTGTGATGGAACCCTTATGTTGGTGGTAGTTTCATGTGAGATGATCAATTTGATGATCTTAGGATTAATATCAAAGTATTTAGGTGATGGATTCATGGATATGAGACCCAAAGTGGAGATAGAACTGTAACATGACATACATTAGAGATTGTAGTCATAATACAGGGGTACTGTATTTTGATTTACAACCAATGGGGGGTCTAAATCAATGGTCAAAGGTGTATTCCACCATTTTCAAGTGGTAAAATATAGGATTCAATGGTGGGGAAAACAAATCTATTGAACATGGATCATATCAAACATTCTATGAAAATCCCAACTACCGACATTACAGTACAATAAACACATGCCGTTTCATCTAGTTTCTACATCAGCTAAGGTCTCACTTTGGGGTTAAACACAACACATTGTTTATAGAGACAACATATCGTGTGACCCATAGTTTTATGAATTGTCTTGTACAGGGAGTACACACCCAGGTGACCGTGAAGACCTATATTCTGTGTAGGTTGTCCCACAAGTTGTGTACTAGAACATTTCCATCGTACAAAGGCATGACCTGAAGTACATGATAACGATTAGGATAACAAGGCTTAACCCTGGGAGGATAAGACATATCGTGTAGTATAACAAACACTATGATGTAATACATGTCCATTGAGTCGTGTGATGGAAAGGACACACCCAAACAAAATAATGGGAGCACACATCATGCGGTTCACTTACATTCCATGTAATCCATTATGAATATTCTATCTCTTTTATCTTCATTATTTGGACATGGATTTTTACCTGTTAGTATCTCATCCTGAGTGTTTTTTCTATGTCACACATAATGGTTGACTTTTTAGTGGATTTTGATATACAGTGTGAGGTACTAGAAGCATGACACGTCTTTAGGTGGTGCTAAATAATAACCACAATTGGGAAGGGTCATTAGATAGTGGTACCATCATGCGATGATAGGGCATCGATCTTCTTCATACTGAGTGTAATCCTTATGAAGAGTTAAGGAATGAGAGCTCTACTTATCGAATGGAACCATCCTATATTTTCATGGAATGGGTCCTCTATTTACAATGTGGAAACTAGATACAAAGTAGGTACATTGGTCCCTTATCTACTAAGTGGAACTCTCCAATGTAGTCTAGGTGTGAATCCACCCTATATTGAGTGTCACCGTCCTACAAATTTAAGGAAGAAGTCCTCTTCTTACTGAATCGAACTCGACATTGGACTTAAGACATGGTTCCACTATCTATTGATTCAAAACCTCATATTGTACCTGGGTATGGGTCCTCTACTAATAGATTGTTTCCCCTATGAATGTGCGGCACAATGGTGAGGTTTGGATTCACATGGATTTTTATTTAGATAGACATGCTATTCTGGGCATCATTGGCCTACCCTATGGAGCAACAGGTAGACTAATCATCTTGTTTTGGACTATGAGCTGGAGATATCCTTTCTCCCTCATATAGGTTTCTAATATTATCACAAAAATATATATCTTTTCTTCTTGTGTCTATTATTCTCCTACCATGGGTTATGTTGTCTACTTATATCATGTGTCTTATTTCCTCCCCTATAGTTTTTGGGGATTCCAATTGGGTATGTATATATTCATCTCTATATGAAAATTTCCTCCACTTTTAATGTATTATATATATGAAGGACTGTTAAATTATGATTTTAGAAGAGAAAAGGGATACATGGGTATATTTAACTTCGTATCATGGTTGGGGATTTGAGATCTAGAGTTGACCCCTCTTAAAATTAACTTTTATAGTTACTTCCATATTGGAAAATCATTTCTAAT
Organism: Viscum album; assembly: GCA_963277665.1. NCBI lineage: Eukaryota > Viridiplantae > Streptophyta > Magnoliopsida > Santalales > Viscaceae > Viscum > Viscum album. The sequence continues at coordinate 196,222,499 of OY728133.1, read as the reverse complement.
TGGCCTTGTATTTTTCTCCTTCACATTTCAAATTGCACTATCTCACTCTTTGGAATTCCATATAGGTTGTTACATGCATAGTTACCACTCTAGATGTTACTATATTTCTTTTCATTTCTATGAACATCTATAGGGATATGGTTGTGTGTGTGTATACACGAACATTTGGACAAGTTCTCCCATATTAGTTATTATTTTTAGGTATTGTCCCCAACCTTTGGCCTATATAGGTGTGCTTAGGTTATTTTTGGGTTGTCCTTCTTCCGGACATTAGGGACCCAATGTTTCATGTCCTAAAAAATTGTTATTAGAGTTGGTTCGACCTCAATATGATGTTTGGAGTTATGTCTACTATAGAGGGTTGTTTTAGAATATAAATAGATGGAATCAAAGTGTATTTAGTGTAAATATCAGGCTACGTAATCCAATGTTGATAAGGCGGCTGACATATCCTTTGACGAGGACATTAACTACAATTTTGTAATCATGACATACCAAGAAACTAGTTATAGATAACTTTGGTATATGTATAATATTGGACTGAGTCTTTTGACTATCTTTATTGAGTCATATTACCATATATATATTACCATCCGACTATAGGACATCTTGATTAATTTTTAGCATTCCTCTACGAAGACATCCATCCAGAATACCAATTCATGATCATGAAGATGATCAGATGAGTGATGATGCCTCAATTCAAAGGCCATCACATGATATCATTCCTCCAGGAGGGTAGTTAGTGTCATCCTAACCTCTCAGGAATTATATTATAATAGTAGTGTTAGATAATGATTCACACTAGAGAAGTATAGTTTTTGAGTCCTATCACCATAGGTTTCTAAGGTTCAACCGTGTTTAAGATCCCTAGGCAAAAGACGATTGGATAGAGTCAGTGATTTGAATTTTCAGACTTGTATAAATATATAATGATTATACTATGGTTTTAGAAAGAATCATTTTCAAATGATTAACATGGAAATGGAATAGATTGGTCACATATATTCATGATGAGTCGACACTCTCATGATTTGACTTTCAACAGTTGTTTCGTGAATATTATTACGACTCATCCTTGAAATATTTCTAGATTCTACAGGTTCTAGAGATATAGTATGGAGGGATGAAAATTGATGTGTATTTCCTGAGTTTATGTAATCTTACATGGTACTCCATCAACATGATTTAGGATGGTAACTTCTTGGAATAGAAGTTTTATCCTGGTCACCATTAAGACATCCATTCCAGTGTGGTACGCTGATGCATCCCCTCAAACTCTATAGTGTTAGTGTGGGAACTGGTGATGGAGATATTAAAATCATAGGGAATCTATATATTAGGGGATGTGAGTGAGAGTTATAGTGATGAAAATACTATTGAAGCTATCAGTCACTAGTCAGCAGGATTACAACATAGGAGATCTTCTATCAATAAGACTCGGTCATGTGGTATTATGGTACATAGACCACATAATGGACCCGGGCATCTCGAATAGGGGTGGTACTATGCATCTGATGAGTGAGGTCACATAAAACATTACTTCCTGACCATATAATCTATGTATAAACGAAATATGGTAGATAGACCTCCATAGTAGAGGAAACACAGTGACCACTGATCTCCTAGGTGAGGGAAGTGAATGACCGTAAGGTTTATGAGTTAGAAATGGAGAATGTGGGGATCTAAAAGGATGATGTCACGAACCCTCCTCGGGGCATGTTCTGTGACTACCCCAAGCCCGCCTTCTATAGCCCAGGGGCTGGCGACTAGCACCAAGGCGTAATTCCCGATAAAAAGGGAATGGAATGCCTTTTTAAAGTAAACAAACACCACAGAGCAAGAAAGAAGAAGTAAACACTAAGTAAAAACTGGGTACAACAGTAAGTGCAGAAAAGTAAGTTGGCCAGAATACAATCCCAAATTGAATGTAAAGTACAATTGAAAAAGAGAGTACATCAACTGAAAAGTAATGCCGCAGCCTCGAGCCGTCAACCGGAAGTCCCACCTAAAGGGTGGGTACCGATAGCCTCCACAGCTCCTCTGGTCCAGCCGTCCGCTCCGAGTACATCCCGACCAGTGGTCCACCTCCAGGTACCAACCTGCTCTGCAAGACTCAACCACGATCAGCGTTGTCCGTCATCTGCAATAAACACAACGTAGTGCGGGCATAGCCCGTGCAGGGGTGAGTATAAGCTACTCTGTAGGGACCCCGAGACCCCCAAAGGTCTCCCAGAATCCACAAAGGATAATCGAAAAAGGAAAGATACAATCACGAAGTAACATCCGACACCACTTAAGTATATTCCCATAAATATACCTAAGTCACCAATTCCAGTTTGGCTCCAACATCCAAGCCCAAGTACAAACTAGTCCATACAGGAAATCACAACCCAATCCACACAATAAAGCATAACGTAATCCACACAGTATATCAAGTCAATCTTATCGAAGATAAGGATTGAAAGTCAAGATCCAGCTCACATAGGTATACTTATTCGAAATATGATAGAGATGATTAGATGTAGCTACTGATTCATCTAAGCCGATGGACCCACACATGATCGATAGGTACTAACCCCCGCAATGACCCACAAAGGATCGATAGGTAACTAACCCCCGCAATGACACACAATGGATCGATAGGTAACTAACCCCCATAATGACCCACACAGTTTCGGACCCACACAGGATCTGTAGGTACTGACCCAAACAGGACCTTTGAGCGCTGACCCACACAGGATTTGACCCACACAGGATCAGTAGCACTGATCCATGTAGGATCGCTGAGTGTTGTAGTCTTCGCCATCGAATCCACAAAGGATTTCTGTACAGTCGTCATCGTTGTCGCAGTCGCAGCCAGCTCTAGGGTTCCATCACACAGCAAGCTCGTTCGGGAGGGTCCGCTACACGAGTCGAGGGTCTGATACATCAACTGACACATAGTCTGAAGTTTATGTATCCAAAAGTTCCTTATCGTCAATAGGAACTCAACGTCACAGACGGCGCGTCAATCGGACCCCCGGTCTGAGAGTTATTGGCCTTTTCGTCTGAGCGTCCCGGTTGGTTTTTAAGTCAAAACCAACCCGACCATACTCCAACTGCATCCAAATCTCGATCGGAGTAAGCCAAATGGTCCGCCTCACTAAGAGGAATCCATCAAAATCGATGTCACGTCTATCGGACGTACGGAGCTCAAGTTATAAGTGTTTCCGCTCCGAGGGTCCGGATGGTTTCGTGTACGAACCAACCCAGCCGAACCCAAAGTTCTCCGAATCCTTGAGTGTAATATACCGAAACGACCATCTCGATCCAAGGATCGCATAGAAGCAGAAGGTGAATCGATCGGAGGTCTGCAACCCCATGTTATGGGCAAAAGACCGCGAGAGGTCTTTTATTAGGGGGTTCGGGCCCGGTCCGACCCGGCCTGGTACACCCTGGGTCGGCCCAAACTGGGTCGACCCGACCCGGGTCCGGGTCCTGCCCACTTGGGCGTGGACCGGCCCGGTGCGCTGGTGCTGGACAGGTGGCTCGGCCGTTTCGGCCGAGCCGATGGGGGGGGGGGCGCTGCCCCCCTCGTAGTAAACTGCAGCCTCCATGTGGGGGTCCGCATCTGCTGGCCAACAGGGAGTAACTAACCCCCGTTTTTCCCCAAACGGCCGGCCCGCTTCGGGCGACCGGCTGCTGCAGCCACGGGACCAGCATGGGCCGGTCCCATTGCTCCGATGCCGGGGGCCCAGAACAGGCCACCGTCCCTTGCTCCGTCATGGCCTCAGCCGCGGCCTTGGTCCGTCCGACGTGGCGAGACGGCGACGCGCCCTCCACCGTGGCCCCGCTCCGGCCGCGCTTTCCTCGAGGTTCCTTCAAGGTTCTCCGGCATGGTGTGGCGGTGCTGCGGTTTAGTTCATTTTCAACGGCACAGTGCGACATCACCGTGCTTCTCCGCCCTTTCTTTAATATCTCCCGCACGGTGCTCGACACCACGCCGCCTTACACGTGCCGCAGCAAAATCAATCCAACAAGGGGGAGGAGGGTCGGTCGTGTTTGTGTGGTCCTACCTCCTCCCGTTATTGCGATATCAGGAGGCACAAATTGAAATGAATAAGGCGATGGATGTAATCACGAAAAACCAAATATAATAAACTCGTACCTTGAGTGTAGTGGTCGAACGAGGTTGTCGCATAAAGGGACGTCGTAGAATTGATCTCCGTGGAAGAAGACAGATCGTCGCATCGCGGAGGAATGGTGCCCCCCTTCCTTTTACGTGGAAAGAAAGAACGAGGTGATGCGCGTCGGGCCGTCGATCTCTGAGGTAGGCGTCCCTCACCGTCATCCGTCATCGGAGGTCGACGTTCTTCGCAATCTTCGTCAAGGAAGAAAAACTTCATGAACTTGAGAAAAAACCTCCCCAAGCCTTCGCGCACAACTAACCTCTTAATAAAATAAGACTTGTCTTATTTTATTAACACACAAGCCAACCCCTTTGAAATTCAAAATTGAAACAATCAATTAAATGAATTACTTTCAACTTTTAAACCGTCCAAATTAATTGAGGCGTTTCATAAACAAAAAAACGCAAGGGTTGACTTCCACTTAAAAGGGGTGCAGGTGCGTTACCATAAAAAAGGAGGGGGTCTAGGAAGAAAAGAAATAGTGGGGATCGTGTGGGTCCCACCTCAAAAATATCCTACCTAGTGGGTAGGATATTATGGGTCCCACTTCATCCACTTAGCTTAGGATAAACAAAAATAAAATAAAATTGGTTGCACCACTTTTATTTTATTCCTTCACTTAACCCCAAAAATTAAAAACCACACCCGAGTAAACGCAACTCCGGAAAAGGTGTTTCTAAGCAATTACCGGCGCTGAGATTCCATCAGTGCCCTCGAAAATTGATTCCGAGCACCGGTTCAAAAGATAGAAAAACCTGCTCGTTCGTTCACTGAACGTACCCAAGCTAAACTTCGGAAAAAGATTCTGGGCACACTGGGCCTCGGAATCAGGTGCTGTTAGAAACTGCGTTCTTGTAAAATCTGAAAGAAAATTAAGAAAAAATTTCCCTTGAATTTTACGGGTCTTTACATTACTCCCAACTCAGGGCTTTACGTCCCCGTAAACATACATCATAAACAAGGGAAACAAATGTGGGTACTGAGCACGAATCTGAGCCTCCCACTCCCAAGTGCTCTCCTGGAGATTCCTGTGTTTCCATCTTAAGCGCACTAGAGGAATCGACCTTCCACATAGGACCCGCTCCTGTTGATTCTCGATCTCCACTGGGACCTCCGCAAAAGTCACCCCATCATCAATGTCCAGCTCCCCATGGTCAATGATATGTGTCGGGTCATTCACGTATCTCCTTAGCTGGGATACGTGGAAAACGTCATGCACCCGGTGTAACTGAGGTGGTAGAGCCAATCGATAAGCCACCTCGGCAATCCCGCTGAGGACCTGGAATAGTCCAATGAAGCGTGGAGACAACATACCGCCTCAGCCAAATCTCCGTAATCCCCATCTAGGTGAGACTCGCAAGAAGAATTGGTCACCATCCTCGAAATCTAGTGTCCTTCGCGTCCTATCAGCATAAGACTTATTCTGGCTTTGAGCTCTCATAATACGCTCCTGGATGACCAGGAACTTCTCTATCGTGGCCTGGACCATCTCCAGTCCCACAAGTGCTGACTCCCCTGGGTCTGTCCAGCAAAGAGGTGATCTGCAAGGTTGGCGGTACAACACCTCATATGGTGCCATCCCGATGGTGGAGTGGTAGCTGTTGTTGTACGCGAACTCCACCAAGGGTAGGTGGTCCTCCCAGCTACGACCAAAGTAAAGAACACATGCGCGGAGCATTCCCTCGAGAGTCTGAATGGTCCTCTCCATCTGACCATATGTCTGAGGGTGAAAGGTGGTGCTCAGACATAGATGCATCCCGAATGCCTCCTGCAACCCCTTCCAAGGTCGGGAAGTCAAGCGAGAATCTCGATCGGAGACGATAGATGATGGCACACCATGAAGCCGTACAATCTCATGAATGTAGAGACGTCCCAAGATCTCCACCGAGCCCTACTCTGTAATGGATAAGAAGTGAGCCGACTTGGTGAGTCGATCGAAAATCACCCAAATTGAGTCGTGACCTCTAGAAGTTTGTGGAAGTCCAGTCACTAAGTCCATAGATATTCCGTCCCACTTCCACTCTGGGACCTCCAAGGGTTGTACCCAGCTTACTGGTACCTGGTCCTCTCCCTTCACCTGCTGGCAGGTGAGGAATCGAGAAATGAACTCTGCCACAGCCTTCTTCATGCCCGGCCACTAGTGCTGTCGTCTGAGATCCTGAAACATCTTCGCCACTCCAGGATGTACCGCCAAAGGGTAAGTGTGAAACTATTTCATCACCTCCTCCCGTAAAGCAACTGGTACCAAGGTACGTCCTCTGAAAAGGACATCGTGCTCTCCCCCTAAAGAGAAACCATCAGGTTCCTGTCTTGAGGATATCTGCGCACGTCGCGTCTCACAGTCGGTGTCCCCACGCTGTGCCAATCTGACCCACTGCAGTAGTGGAGGAGTGACTATGAGTGACTGAAGAAAGGCTCCTCCATCTCTATCCACAAAGGATATCTGCAAAGTGGCTAGCTGCTCTGTCACCTTCCCAAGTAGCTGAATGCCCGTCCTCCTGCTGAGAGCATCGGCTACCACGTTCCCCTTCCAAGGAGTATATACTATTTCAAAGTAAAAGTCCTATAGGAACTCGAGCCATCGCCGCTGTCTCAGGTTCATTTCCTTCTGCGAGAAGATGTATATAAGAATCTGATGGTTAGAATAGACTGTAAAGCACTCGCCCATCGGATAGTGTCACCACATCTTCAGTATGAAGACCACTGCTGCTAACTCCAGGTCATGGGTAGCGTAGTTCTTCTCATGCTACCTCAACTGATGTGATCCATAGGCGATCATGTCCCGCTCCTGCATCAGGACACATCCGAGTCTGATCCCTGATGCATCACAGTAAACTACGTACCCAACTCCCACCTCTGGTAGCCTCAAGATAGGCGCGCTGGTCAATCTCTGCCTCAGCTCTTGGAAGCTTTTCTGGCATCTGTATGACCACACAAAGGTTTTACCCTTCTTTGTCAAAGCTGAGAGTGGTGCCACAACTCTGGAGAAGTTTGGCACAAATTTCCAATAGTACCCAGCTGGACCCAAGAAACTCCTCACCTCCGTCACGCTCCTAAGTGGCTCCCAAGCTAGCACTGCCTCGATCTTCACAGGATCCACTACAACTCCCTCCTCAGAGATGACGTGTCCCAAGAAGTTGACCTCACATATCCATAACTGACACTTCGATAGCTTTCCATAAATCTGGAGCTCTCGGAGTGTGTCTAGTACAACCCACAAGTGGTAGGCGTGCTCCTCCTCAGTCGTCGAGTATTTCAAAATGTTTTCAATGAAGACCACGACAAATCGATCGAGGTAAGGCTGAAAGATCCTATTCATGAGGCCCATGAACACTGCTGGAGCATTGGTCACACCAAAAGGCATAACCAAGAACTCATAGTGGACATACCGACATCTGAAGGCCGTCTTCTAAACATCCCCGTCCCAAACTCTGATCCGATGACAGCCTGATCTAAGGTCTATCTTCGAGAACCACTGTGCTCCCTTAAGCTGATCGAAGAGGTCATCAATCCTCAGTAGTGGATATTTGTTCCTCACTGTCTCCTGGTTCAGGCGACGATAGTCGACACAAAGTCACAAGCTCCCGTCCTCTTTCTTGGTGAACAATATCGAGGAAGCCCAAGGTGAAAAACTAGGTCGGATGAATCCCTTTCTCTGCAAGTCCTCCAACTGTACCCGTATATCTCGAAGCTCAGAGAGGGATATCCGATATGCTGGAGTGGATATCGGGGCTGTCCCGAGGTACATGTCAATATGGAAGTCTACCTCTCCGTGAAGAGGTAGGCCTGGGACGTCCTTGGGAAAAAAGTTTGCATACTGATCTAGCACTGCAGGAAAACCAGGATTCCACACTTCAACTGCTACTAGGATGAGGCTAGCCAACTAATGAGTGATGGGCTGTCCTCGACTTTGCGTGAGTCCATCCTGTGCTGCATAGGCTCCCTTCTCGCCGGTGAAGGTGAACCTTCTCCCGTCGGTGTGTACACATCGCACCTTGCGCCTAATACAGTCAACATGAGCATGGGCTGTAGATAACCAATAAATGCCCAAGATGATGTCGTAAGGCCTCGATGCTGATACAAGAAGATACCAGCCGAAGCTCTCACCTCTTAGAGTAAGCTCACACTACTGGCACCATTGTGTAATCGTCGAGTCTGCTCTCGTAGGAGTCTCTAGCCGTAAGGATCGAGCCAACGAATCTGTCGGAATCTCTGAGCTCCGAACAAGGGCATCGACTATGAAAGAATGACTCTCTCCTGTGCCTATAATAACTACAACAAGGGTGGAATAGACACAAATAGTACCTCGAATCATCTCGGGCGCGTCGTGGTCATAGGCCTCCAGTGCCTGAAGCTGTGTCTGTCTCTACCCGCTAGCTCCATGTGGTCAGGGTGGACCTCCTGGTGGTGGTTGTGGTAGAGCCTGAAAGCGTCACCCACCACCTGTTTCTCGGCCAGCTCCTCTGCCTCATCTGTCTGCTCCTTGTGGACCGCCACGGTCGACCCTCTTCCTCTGCCTGGGTGGTCCCTCAACTATCTGCTGCTCCTCGGTACAGTGGGTCGGGCATTCACGAGCCATGTGGCCCTACCCACAGCATGTGTAGCACTGTCTGACTTTTGTAATACTGCCACCGCACTGAGTGCCCCACACCTCTAAGTCATTGTCCTGAGGTCGTCTTCCTGAGGGTCTAGTCTTCTTGGACCCATGTGTCATCTGTCAACTTCCTGGTGCAGAAGACTCTGCTACGTGCCGCCCTGCGGTAGGTCTCGCCGCTGGTGTAAACTCGGCAAGAAAGCTCTCGATGAGAATGGCTCGCTCCAGTACCCGTGCATGTGTCAGAATTCTGAGGGAGATCAGTGATTCCCTAATCTCAGGCCTCAATCCCTGCTCAATGGTCCGGGCCCGGAAGAATGGGTCCCGTACCATGTCCGTCGAATAGCATGACAGATCGGTAAATCTCGCCGAGTACTGGGCGACCGTCAAGCTGCCATGCCGCAGCTATAGTAGCTCCTGGATGCGCACTGCAAAGAGGGTGGATGAGAGGAACTCCGAGTGAAAGAGGCTCTCAATGTCCATCTAGAGGAGAGATGCCTTGTCGTGCACCTGGAGCATCAAGTTCCACCATCTTCCTGCTGACGCGTGTAGAAGGCTCGTTGTGAGGATCACCATGAGGTCTGCTGGTGTCCTCACTGACCTAAAAACTCATAAAACTACCTCCCGCCAATCCTCGGCTGCCTAATGGTCAGTCTCCCCGTGGAACCTGGGCGGTCCCTGACCCTGAAACTCGTGCAGTGCACTAAGGTGACGTTCATCGTCAGTGGCTGGGGCTGGTAGCATCAGTGGCTCGGTAGGTAGAGGTACTACCGGTGCCTTTGTTGTCAAACGGCCCTGTACCGAGGCCTCATCGCTCGATGGGATGTCGTCACGTACAACGCTCGGAACCCTAGATGGATGCCATCGTGGGGCCATCTTGAAAAGAAACTGGTGTGCCACAGTTAAACAGTATACCTGGTGAGCTGACATAATGTAATCATAAAGAAAACTTGAAACAAACATGCAATCAATGTTTTCGTGCATTGAGTTAGAAATCAGAAGTCAGGGTCCTGGTGTACGGATACGTCGTCCGCCGCACCAACACTAGACTCCCTGGAATGATAACCACACTCAATACTCTTAACACTATTTATTCACATAGAAAAAGATCAGAGTCCTGAGTTCTGTGGTAGAACTGAACTCCTCTGATACCAACTTGTCACAACCCGTCCTTGGGGCCCGTTCCGTGACTACCCCAAGCCCGCCTTCCATAGGCCAGGGGATGGAGACTAGCACCAAGGCGTAATTCCCAGTAAAACGGGGAGGCATTGCCTTTGTAAAGTAAAAAAACACCACATAGAAAGAAAGAAGAAGTAAACACTAAGTAAAAACTGGGTACAATATTAAGTGTGGAAAAGTATGTGGGCCAGAATACAAACCCAAACTGAATGTAAAGTACAACTGAAAAAGGGAGTACAACAACTGAAAAGTATAGCTGCAGCCTCGAGCCGTCCACTAGAAGTCCCACCTGAAGGGTGGGTACAGATAGCCTCCACAGCTCCTCGGGTCCAGCCATCCGCTCTGAGTATGTCCCACCCAGTGGTCCACCTCCAGGTACTGACCTTCTCCGGAAGCCTCAACCACGATCAACGTCGTCCGTCGTCTGCAACCAACACAATGTAGTGCGGGCATAGACCGTGCAGGGGTGAGTATAAGCTACTCAGTAGGGACCCCGAGACCCCTGAAGGTCTCCCAGAATCCACAAAGGATAATCCACAAAGGAAAGATACAATCACGAAGTAACATCCGAAACTACTTAAGTATATTCCCATACATATACCTCAGTCACCAATTCCAGTTTGGCTCCAACATCCGTGCCCAAGTACAACCCAGTCCACACAGGAAATCACATCCCAATCCACACAAGAAAGAATAACGTAATCCACACAGGATATCAAGTATATCTTATCGAAGATAAGGATTGAATGTAAAGATTCATCTCACAAAGGTATACTTCTTTGTAAGATGATAGAGATGATCAGATGTAGCCACTGATTCATCTAAGCTGTCGGACCCACACAGGATCGATAGGTACTAACCCCCGCAATGACCCACAAAGGATCTATAGGTAACTAACCCCCGCAATGAACCACAAAGGATCGATAGGTAACTAACCCCCGCAATGACCCACAAAGGATCAGACCCACACAGGATCTGTAGGCACTGGCCCACACATGACCACTGAGCGCTGACCCACATAGGATCTGACCCACACAGGACCGGTAGCACTGATCCATGTAGGACCGCTGAGTGCTGTAGTCATCTTCGTCGAATCCATAGAGGATTTCTGTACAGTCGTCATCGTCGTCGCAGTCGCAGCCAGCTCTAGGGTTCCCGCACACATCAAGCTCGTTCGGGAGGGTCCGCTCAACGAGCCGAGGGGCCGACACATCAACTGACACATATTTCGGAGATGATGTATCCAAAAGTTCCGTATCATCAACAGGAACTCAACATCATAGACGGCGCTTCAATCGGACGACAGGTCTGAGAGTTATTGGTTTTTTCGTCCGAGGGGCCCGGTTGGTTTTTAAGAAAAAAAAAACCCAACCGTACTCCAACGTCATCCAAATATCAAGCGTAGTAAGCCAAAAGGTCCATCTCACTAAGAAGAATCCATCAAAATTGACGGAACGTCGATCAGACGTCCGGAGCGCATGTTATAAGTGTTTCCGCTCGAAGGGCCTGGTTGGTTTCTTGTACGAACCAACCCGACCGAACCCAAAGATCTCTGAAACCTTGAGTGTAATATATCGAAACGATTGTCTCGATCCAAGGATCACAGAGCAGCTGATAGTGCATCGATCGGTGGTCCGTAGCCAATGTTATGGTCAAAAGACCGTGATAAGTCCGATATTAGGGGGTTCGGGCCCGGTCCGACCCAGCCTGGTACCCGATGGGTCGGCCCGAACCGGGTCAGCCTGACCCGGGTCCGGGTCCGGCCCGCTTGGGCACGGCCTGGCCCAATTGGCGCGGCCCGGCCCGGACTATGTGCGGCCCGGCGCGCTGGCACTAACCAGGTGGCTCAACCATTTCGGCCGAGCAGATGTGTGTGTGGGGGGGGGGGGGGCTGCCCCCCGCATAGTGAACCGCGACCCCCATGTGGGGGGCCGCACCTGCTTGCCAACCGGGGGTTACGAATCCCCGGTTTTCCCCTACTGCCCGGCCCGCTTCAGCCGGCCGGCTGTTGCCGCCACGGGACCGGCATGGGCTGGTCCCCTTGCTCCGACGCCGGTGGCCCAGAACTGGTCGCCGGTCCTTGCTCCGTCGCGGCCTCAGTCGCGCCCTTGGTCCGTCCGGCATGGCGCGACGACACCGCGCCCTCCACTGTGGCCCCTCTCCAATCATGGTGTCTTCGAGGTTCCTTCGAGGTTCTCCAGCGCGACGAGACAGCGCCGTGATTCTCTGCCCGTTCTTTAATATCTCTCCCGCGGTGCTCGGCACCGCGCCTCCTTACACGTTCCACAACAAAATCAAACCAACAAGGGGGAGGAGGGTCGGTCGTGTTCATGTGTTCTGACCTCCTCCCATTATTGCGATATCAGGCGGCTCAAATTGAAATGAATAAGGAGATGGATGTAATCATGAAAAACCAAATAAAATAAACCCCTACCTCAAGTGTAGTGGTCGAATGAGGTTGTCACGGAAAGGGACGTCGCAGAATTGATCGCCACAAAAGAAGGCAGATCATCGCGTCGTGGAGGAACAATGCCTCCCTTCATTTGACATGGAAAGAAAGAATGAGGTGATGTGCGTCGGGTCATCGATCTCTGAGGTAGGTGTCTCTCACCATCATCCATCATCGGAGGTCGGCGTTCTTCGCGTTCTTCGTTGAGGAAGAAGAACCTCAAAAACTTGAGAAAAAACCTCCCGCAGACTTCCCGCAAAATAAACCTCTTAATAAAATAAGACTTGTTTTATTTTATTAACACACAAGCCAACGCCTTTGAAATTCAAAATTGAAACAATCAATTAAATGAATTAATTGCAACTTTTAAACTGCCCAAATTAATTGAGGCGTTTTATAAACATAAAAATGCAATGGTTGACTTCCACTTAAAAGGGGTGCAGGTGAGTTACCTTAAAAAAGGAAGGGGTTTAGGAAGAAAAGAAACGGTGGGGATCGTGTGGGTCCCACCACAAAAATATTCTACTTAGTGGGTAAAATATTGTGGGTCCCACTTCATCCACTTAGCTTAGGTTAAAAAAAATAAAATAAAATTGGTTGCACCACTTTTATTTTATTCCTTCACTTAACCCCAAAAATTAAAAACCACACCCAAGTAAACACAACTCTGGAAAAGGTGTTTCTAAGAAATTATCGGTGATGCGATTCCATCGGTGCCCTCATAATTCGATTCCGAGCAATGGTTCAAAAGTTAGAAAAACCTGCTTGTTCGTTCACTGAACATACCCGAGCTATACTTCGGAAAAAGATTCCGGGCACACTGGGCCTCAGAATCAGGTGCCGTCAGAAACTGTGTTCCTGTAAAATCCCAAAGAAAATTAAGAAAAAATTTCCCATGAATTTTACGGGTCTTTACAGATGATATGAAGGTGGTTTATGATGTAATGAGATCCTTTCACCACCACCACTAGGTGTCCCATGTTAGGATTAAGGAATAAGTGGTCAGGGAAATAGGAAGTAACATGATATGGAGGCATATGACCCAATATTTTAGGAGATAATTAGAGGTATGATGTATTATTATTAACTACTTGATTTAGTACTAGTAAAAATTGGATTGATCTATTTATTTATCTATTTTCTCCTAGTGATAGAGATGGTGCTCCAAGTTTTGACATTGGCACAACAGATTATCCTTGATGTTCATATAGGGAGCACTTCTAGGATATCATTTATCTGGAAAAAAAATAAATCTTTTCTCTCAGTGTAGAGAGCTTATTGTGGGGCCTCATAGCCACTGTAAAAAGTATATATAGGTAATATTGGGAATAAATGGTTTTAAATGGTCCCATCCTAGATAAAAAATCACTGTAGATGGTACATATGACTACATAAAGGGGGGTGAGATTATCCTATATAGGTGAGAGAGATCGCATAGTGGGAAATGTGTCTCTTATGACCAGGAAGATGAAACCAATTACCTATAATTTGGTGAGTTTCTCTTTTCAATAGTGGAATCTTTTGGCACCTATATTCCTTTAGTCAATGAAAATTATATGGATTTCTTCCATGAGTCTGCTCTGTGATTGTCTCCGAGGTGAGAGATGGAGTTTTTCATCAACTTGCAACTTGATAAAACACTGATAGCTTAAGATGAATATTAAATAGACCTTATATTTCTATAAGAGATGTAGTTTCTATTGGAGGATCTTCGAGAGAATAGTTTCATCAGACCCAGTTCTCCCCCTGGGCAGCTCTAGTATTGTTCATGAAAAATGAAGATATGATCTTTCATATTTGTGTGGATTATCATTACCTAAACATGGTTATAATAAAGAACAATAACATATGCCTTGGATTTATGACCTCTTTGACATGTTTTGAGGTGAAAGATGGTACTTGAAGAATAATTCAGATCAGGATACCCCTATTTGAGATTTCATGAGGATGATATACCAATTATGGTAATATAATGTTGATAAGGACACTATTTTTTCCTGGTGATGCCCTTTGGGGTGAAAAATTCCCCAATAGTGTTTATGGATATGATAAATGTGATCTTTATTCCATGATTTGAAAAATAAATTTTTTTCTTCATTGAAAAAATATTCCAAAACTCTACATTAGAGGAGGATCATGTAGATTACCTAAGGATGGTTATAGAATTTCTTTTGGAGAACCAGCTTTATAGTAAGATCCCAAAGATCTAGTTTTTTATCCACAATGTAAATTATTTTTGGATATTTCATATGTTAAAATGGATTATATATAGACTCAATGAAGATAAATTCCATTATTAATTAAAATTCACCCATGAATGTGTTAGAGGTGAAGATTATTGTTAGCATTGAGGGTTACTAAAAGAGGTTTGTAGATGAATTCTCCAGGATTGCAGCCCTTAAGACCACCCAAACATGGAAAGGGAATATGTTTAACTAGAATGTGAAGATTCAAAGAGACTTTAAGAAGATAAGATTTCAGCTAATGAGTTTTCCAATTTTTATACTACTAGAGGAGGGAATAGAGTAAGTAGAATATTACGATGACTCTTGTGTTGGTCTCAGTTTTGTATCGATGTAGAGGGAGAAAATGATATCATATGGGTTGAGGAAATTGATACCCTACAAGTAAAACCACAGGAATACCAATCCATAGTTGACAGTGATGGTATTTTCTCTTTGGATGTAGAGGCTATATCATCTAGGAGGGCTATTTGATGATTATTCAGAATCAGAGCCTCATGACTGCCATAAAATAAGGAGAAAAAAATATGAGATAGTGTAACTATATGGAGTTCCTATAAGACATTGAATTTTAGATAGTATATGCTATGGGGAAGGAAAACATGGTGTAATATTCCCTTATTATGTTTCCCAGGCTCTCTTGGTGGAGGAGGTTTCTAAGCAATTAGATTCCATGCAGATGACCCAGGTAGAGGTGGAGGGTGTATCTTTTCATTAGTCAATGTTGTTGACACCTCTGTTTATCCCTTAAGTAAATGAGGATCATTTGGGAGGAAATGACTCTGAGGTCCTACAAGACCAGATGTCCTTAAGATATTCACCATATGGATATTATGATGGAGGGAATCACATCATCCAATTCCATGCACTGATAGTGGTCATATTCATGATGTGAGAGGAGGGTATGTGAGAGTTTCACACCTCCAATTTTTCTATACATACCACTATGGGGAACATGTATAGAGACATTAAACAATATGTTTGGTGAATTGGAATCAGGCAGAGAATGGATGAGTTCATTTCTCAGTTCCTGACATGTCAGCTAGAGAAGGTTTAATACCATGTCCCAATAGGTTTGTTTCAGCCTTTTGATATCCAAAAGTGCAAATGAGATGACATATCCATAGACTTTATGATATGTATTTTATGGACAACGAGAATCCATGATGAAATCTTGGTGTTATTTGAATGAAATATGAATTCATAACATTTTATTGATGTTAGTAAGTAGAATTTAGTGGAGTGTTTTGGGTAGTCATAATTATATGATTTTTTACACCTTCATGGGGTGACCACAATGATTTTATTATACAGTGATGATTGGTTTACATAATATTTTTGTAGATTCATGTGTGTGGAAATCAAGGTCCCAAATGAATATGGTTATTTATTTACACCCCTATAAAGATGGTAATATTGACCACACTATCCAGGTGTTGGAGGATATGTTTAGGTCTTGCGTACTAGATGTCATTCAGGGCTGGGGGGTTACTTTACCTTGGTAGAGTTTTCTTATAATTATAGTTATCACACTAATATTGAGAATACTTCCTTAAAGGCCATGTATGGGAGACCCTATAGGTCACCATTATGATAGACTATGATCCGAGAGATATCTATTTTTGGGATAAAGATGGTACAGTTGATGGAAGAGGTGGTCTAGGTGAACCATGATCCGATGTGGACATCTCATAGCATGCATATATCTTATTTAGGTTAACATCATTTGTAGTTCAAGGATGAATGGCTCGATAAAATTATCTTGAGAGTATCCCCACGAATAGGATTATGGATATTTAGTATGGCAGGGAAGCTCTCCCAATGATTTATTGTGCTATTTGATATTTTTAAAGGGTTGGTGAGGTTTCCTACTGCCTCACATTGCCCCCATCAGTTGAATCAATTTCTAGATGTATTATATATGTCACTGCTGAAGAGATATGTTCATGATTCCACTAACATTATATAATGGGGTGAAATGAACATCATGGTTGGATCCACCTTAATTGATAACCTAGTAGATATTGATGGTATATAGGAGAGGTTCCTGTGTGGATGGATCATTCCTTTGGTTTGTGTGTGGTGGTAGCATGGGAGCATGCAAGGGAACTCCTAGGAGTGGGAGATCCAGATGCGGGATCAGTATACCCACCATATTTGCTATGTTTATTTTTTTTCATAGATGAAAATACTAATAGAGGGAAAAAATTAGAGACCCTTATTCTCTGTTTTCCTTTAAAACATATCAAGTAACATTTTTACAGCAAGGCACACTGATAATGTGTGATTCTTACGCACAATGAGCCTAGAATTTGTTTTTATAAAACTATTAAATATATTTTATAACATGAGTGAAAAATATTTTATAAATGATGTAACATACCCTAAAAGGAGTATTGATATTCAAATTTGACACCATAGTAAAATTTGGAGCCTATCATTTACCCTAGAGGCGAGTTAATGTTGGTTGGTACTAGATGTTTGTATAAAGTGGTAGTTTATGGGTATGTTATGTGAATTAATTAATTAAATGATATAAAACATATTTAATCTATTTATACATTATTATATAAAATATAAATGGTTAGACACATAACCATGGGACTATTAAGAGGCATATTCCATCCTAATTCTTCAATAGAATTAGATCAGATGACGACCAATATTCAGATGAAGGTGAATTGAGGAACAAAAAACATAACATATCTTCTCCATTGTTGGAGAACACTTTCTCTACCAGTGCGAGATTCAATATCAAGATAGATCTCATATTTTGTGTTTTCCACGCATATGATTAAATTATTGAACATCTTCAAAACATTATTCTTTTATCTATATTTAATTAATCATAGTCATGAGCTCGTCTATGAGATATAAATTGTGCATTCAATTTTTTAATCTCATTGTGTCATATTTATCACTAGATCTATCCCTAATTTATATTTGTTGGTCCATAATAATTGAACAATTATTATTGAAAACTTGTTATTTTGGTGTTCCCATATCATTCTACATGTTCTTCTCCATTGGCCTTTGGGAATGCTGCTCGACATTTCTAGTTTTGTTCTATAATGATCGAACCTCCAAATTTATTGTGGTTCCAAGTGTGATGGAATGTTTTAAAATCAATGGACGAATCTGGATGAATTGTGGGATTCCAGTGATGACTTAGTGGATCCATTATCAAATGTAGATATGAAATCTACATTGTATATTTTTTTCAGAGTGTGAGATTCTAGCGAGAGAACTAGATTTTAATTACAAGCTAACGGAGGGATGAAAGTGATGACCAAAGGAATATTACACATTTTTCAGGTGGCCAAATGAATGATTGATTGGTAGAATCAATAGATCTAATGCATGTTGAGAAGATATCACATTTTGTGAAAAACCAAACTACAAGCCTTTTCGTATGAAGAAAACATGACATGTAGATTTTTTATGTGGTGGCTAGGTTTTTACCATGGAGTTAAATACAACATGCCATATATAGGGCCCAAATTCCATGTGACACCTATTTTTCCATATCAACATGTATTGGGAGTACATGTATAGGATCCCATGTTCTCATACTCACCATATAGGGTGGGATGCACGCCATTCATTATCACATGGCCAGTGTGCACTGACAGAGCAGAGAGGATGTGGAAATGACCCGAAGAACTCGGTTCAACCTTGGGAGGTCGAGACATGCCATGTAGTACCTCACACTCCTTGTTGTACTACATGGACAGTGACTAGTGCATTAAAAAGAACTTGTACATGCAACATAATGGGTCCAAACATTAAGTGGGTCACTTATAATTCAAGTAATCCTTTAGAAATCTTATATCTATAATATTTCTTTCATTTAGACTAAACATTGGGCCCATGAATAGCCCATTTGGAGTGTTTTATCGCATAGAATTTTATGATGTACAATGCAATGACTTCTTAAGATATGTTGTGAGGTGTTCCAAGCATGAAACTGCATTATGAATTTCTCGATGAAGAAAGTGAATTGACATGGTCATTGGTGAGTGGAACCCTCCTATGGAGAAATGCTATGGGTCCTCTACTTTCTGAGTGGAACCGTCATGTGGAGTCATGGAATGAGTCCTATACCTACTGAGTGACACCATCCTATAGAGTAAGGGTATGTGTCCTCTATCCACTTAGTGGAACCATCGATAACAGTTAGGGAATGGTTCCTTTATCCAGTTTGTGACTACCTTCTATGGAGTCAAGAAACATGTCATCTATCTAATGTGTGGAACCCTTCAGTGGAGTTAGAGCATGGTTCCTCTATCTACTAATTGGACCCCTCAAGAGGAGTCAAAGAATGGGTCATCTATCTACTGAGTGGTACCCACCTATTTTATCAAGGAACTTGTCCTTCACTTATATAATGCATCCCATAAACTATAAAGTATAATATAATGCTTTGGATCCATAGAGATACTTATTTATAAACACACATGAGATGTTCAACATCATTGGTGGAACATTTGGAATTTTATGAAGAATTATCATATTTGGATAGAGCTGTGAGATAAGGATACCCTTTATCTGTCATTTAGGATTCTTACATGAGAAGATATATATATGTGTGTGTGTTTTTGTATTCTATTTGGTATCATTTCTCTCTTAATATGGGTTTATTTTTCTACTTATATCATCTATTTTATTTCCCCCTCTAGTTTATGGGGTGTCCTACAGTGTGTTTATATACTCACCCATACATTGTCTTTTCCCACATGTGTCATGTCTTATACAATTGATGGATAGGACATTGAATAATATAAATGGGATCTAGATATGGGATTTCCTAGTATTTACCTTTATAATTATTCTCAGGTATGGACATATTTTTTGGTTGACTGTTTATTTTTCCCCATGACTTTTTGGATTGCACTATCACACACTCTTGTATTCCCTAGAGGTTTTTATATGCATGATTATCACTCTAATTGTCATTGTATTTACTTTTATTCCTCTCCAGATCAATATTGATATGGTTGGGTGCATATATATAGGTATATTACTCAAAGGCCTCCTATATTAGTTATGCCTTTTGGCACTTGTCCCCTACCCCGGACCTTTGGAGGCGGGCATGGGGTAGTTGTGGCTCAACCTGCCACCAGCTGGGCGAGCCACCTATAGAACATGTCAGGATATAAATACTACTTCGACCACATGCAATAAAATCACAGGCTTAACAATTTTATAAATATATAACTTTTGAGGAATAAGTATTGAAGATCTTGACTCGTAGAGATAAATATGATGAAACAAGACTATTAATAATCATTATAGAAATAATATTCATGTAGGACCATAGGAACCCGAATTTATAATGAGAATAGTTGATCCATATTTATTTTTATTTGATTAATGGAATTTCAAGGGTGAAACGTTTTATTTGGAAGAATATAGTAAACATTATTTTTTATTAAATTCTTATTAATAATTATCATGTACTATATAACATTTTTACATTCATGATCAAAATAAAAATAAATAATCCTAAATTCTTTAAGGTTGAATATTATAATAATATATTTAATTCATTTTAAGATAATTAAATTAAATATAATTATGGAACATAAAATGATTAAAATCATATTTAAATAAAAAAGGTCCATATTGAAACATTCATTTTCATAATCCCCTAAGAAGACCGTATCGTCCATGAAAACTAAAAAAAGGCTAAAAATTATTATATATAATGTAAAAATTAAATAAATGGGGGAGTATTATGAAATATTTTGGGGAAGCATATGAGTAACCAAATAATAGTAAAAAATGGATATATGTCCTGTATATTTCCATTTGGCATTTATCACCATTGGGTATATATGGTTATTGGTCATATATATCCCTTGCGAATATAAAGTCATTAGAAATATATGGCCATTGTGATTATAAAAACACTAGATGAAAGGGTGAGTAATAAGATATGTTATATGGTTTGTTGAAATTTAATTTAAAACCTATAGATATTACAAATTATATGTCACTATTTTAATATTGTTGTAATATGGTGGGTAGAGATAGAAGAAATTACATCACGATGATTTTTAAGGAATGAATTTGTGGAATTATATAGTTTAGGTATTCCATTTTATGATCTTTTATTTGATCTTGATGTATTTTTATCAGCCTAGTTCAATGTAATTATAACTGAATCACATTTACAAATACATCTTTTGTGCATCCTCATATACCAATGGTTTTTGAGTAGTTGCGGATACCTAATAAAATCAGTGAGATATTATAGAATCAATATTATATAAACATAAATGAAATTTAGATGTAATAATAATATTATATAACAAAAAATACCATATTAAATATCCATCAAATAAAAATTCTAAATAAAAACATATATCACTGTTAATTATATCAATATTAACAACAATACTTATCATAAAAGTCACCAAAATAAATTAAGATCCACTAAGGTCGGATCATATACATTAAAATAAAAAATAATTATGATATAACCAAAGTAAATATTTTTTCGAAATTCATCCCTAATACCAGTCTTTTCTCATCTACCATGTTGTACCCCAACTACACAAGTCATCTATCAATCATAGGTACCTTTCTGATTTTTGGGCCTATAACCATGAATTCATCACAAGTACCATGCACATACAAAGTAGAGTGTGATTGAAACTTATTAGGCCACCACCAATGAGGTTAAAAAAAAAATATCAGCTATAAACAATGTTAATTTTTGTCAGAATGATGAAGAATTGAATTCTTAAATAAGTAAATCATTTTTGAACCTTATGTTCTATGGATACAAATTAGTTTTACTATTATTACTTTAGAAAGCTCAAAATGTCTCTAGACCTGTTAGGACAAAAAACCATGAACCATATATCCCAAAGGATAATCACACCCTCCCTACACTCATTAAAATCAAATCAATGTAGGTAATTATGGTCCATACACACCACCTTTTCCACATTAATACTAATGGGAAATGATAACCCTCTCTACACACACTAACATCATAACACAATAAGGAATGGTCCCCCTTTATACTTTTAAAAATCCATACCAACACTAGGGGGAATGGATCCCTTCCCTACATATAAAAAAATCATCATCCTTAAAGAAATAATATATCTACCCAAGAATACAACATTACATATCATAGCTTTTAAATTTACCTTTTAAATTTATTTCGAGATTTATCAAATATATAGAAATAACAATTTCAATGTTTTACATTTGAGTTTCTTATTTAAAGGACCACAATATATTTTTCCCACTCCTTGGGATACCTCAAATATCTTACAAATCATTAGTTCAAAGAATTTTTTATTAGGTCTTCTGAATTAAGGCCCTATTATTATTGTGTGTCTACTTAGATCTAAACAAAAAATTTTTCGATATGAAATTATATAAAATCCTTTGTCCTAATTTTAAGATAAAAAATACAATATGTTATTACATTCAAGAATTATATGTACATAGAAATATAAAATAGGATATGGGATAAAATTGGAAACACCTACCTTAATCTCAATTGAATTATTTAGTTGAATATAAGAGAATAATATGATCTTAAAGGGAATAAATTTATGAATCTTACAAAAACATTGAAATAATGAAAAAATTGGAATAACTAGAAAAAAACTAGAAAATAGAATTAAAAATTGGTATGGATTTATAGAGGATTTATAGATTTAGATTATATTAAAACCTATAGAAAATGGAACTTGAAACTGGTGAATAATGAAAGAGGACCCACCTTGGAAGAAAAGGGTTGAGAGATAGAGAGAGCTGAGGAGAGAAATATATGATGTTATAACAAGTGAGGAACCATCATTTACTATTCTGTAATACTAAAAATATTCATTTAATTAATAATTTTTAAAATAACCCAGGTTATCCATTACAACATAGAATTACTTGGAAATAGTGTAGTGCACCTATTCTGGATGGAAATAAATATCCAACACCCACATGACATCATGCCATGACCTACAATACTACAACTGGATTATCTCATTTCAGGAACCCATCAGGGTGTGAGAAATTGATTCCAACCCAGACACTCACCTCTCATTAAAATTTTTATAAGCTTGATGTGAGTGTTCAATATGAATGGTAAACATTTTAGCATGTCACACTCTACCATGGTATGATTCAAATTAAAAGTGATGATGCAAATGGGATTGAAATTTAACATATAGAACATTAATGTGTGATAACTCAACATCATGAAGTTTTATTTGTAAAAATGCACTTTGAGAAAAATAAATTTTTATTACTCAACACATCCAATATGTTAGGGTTATATAAATAGCCAAATTTTGTCAATGTCACACATAAGGTCCATCACACCTCAAGGGTCAAGAAATTTATTTTTTTACAAAGAATTAATTTTTGGGTCCTCACACCATGGGTCATAACATTACATAATGATGAAAAATTACATACATTTGAATTATTATACCACAAGGGATAAAAATTTTACAAAACATAGTGATGTTAATACATATGGGATAATATACACCAAGGTTCATGAAATTAAAAGTTTTGGAAAATCTCAATTGTTTGGGCCATGAATTAAAATTTTAATAATTTTCTATATTTTAGGAATGAAATACTTAAGGGAAACATCAGAGATATGTTTTTCACATTTCCAGAATTTATAAGGTTTAGAATTTTCCATAGGAATGGTTCATAAATACTCAAAATTAGGTTCTCTAGACATAACCAAACTTTTTAATGAAATCTGACTTAGAAATACAGACCTATACATGTATATTTTTTCAAAATTTCCAAATATTAACTACACTCAAAATAGGGACCAATGACTTACCAAATACCACCAAACAATCTAGTTCCTAAATACCTCATCAAAAACTCATTTACATAATAAAACATTTCACAAACATTTATCATACTGAAAGAGAATAACATCCTTAGAGAACGAGCTTAAAAAAACTCACATGAATCAATCCTCGTCTTATACTAAAACCCTCATTACCTTTCTAAGGTCATGCTTCCCACAATATTCCTAACCCCAACTTGATCCACTACTTTTTAATATCTATTAATGATATAAAAACCTAAGAACATTTAAAATACATAGTTGTCATCATATTTTTAACAATTTTAAACATTTACATTGTATGTGATATTACACTAGTAAATGAGTTAAAATTACATTGGTTTTACCCTATCCAAATACTAGTCCAACATAAATATGTATTCCTTGAGAGATTTTTTTTGGATAATTACAAGATCAAAGATAACACTATGTTATCTATTATTAATGATTCACCACCAGGGATTTTGAAAATTTTATATCTTATCCTTATGGTTTATATAGAAGAATTATGGGTGTTTTTTAGTTAAATATAGTTTTATATAAACATGTAATTATCAATATAACAAGTGATATTATATCTATATATATATTTGTGTGTGTTTTTATTATTACCAATAATAAATTTTATTACATTCATTAATTTCTATTTTTAATTTTAAATAAATTAATGATTTATTTTAATTAAATTTTTTATATGATAAAAATAACTATTACAATACATATTTAAGGAAATATTTAATGATTATTTATTAGATAATTCATCATTTATGAGTGAAATAATTTAATGATAATAAGTGATGTTGTTTAGAATATTGTTTTCATCTATTTTGTATCTTTCTCATGAAAATTTAAATATTTTTTAAAGAATTATTATAAATAAATAAATTATCTATAATATGAAAACTAAATTAACATTATTTAAAATATTTTTAATTAGTAGGACATAATAAATTAACTTCATTTTGTGGAAGCAAAAGTTATCAAGGTGAAAAGAGAGTTTTCACAAAAATGGGTAAATGAGGTAAAATTTATCAAAATAAGAAATAATTCAATAAATTAGATATGAGACATATATATAATTTCTCCCATGAGAGAATGTAATAATTATATTTATAATATTTTCAATTTTGTAAAAATTTCTTATAGGAATTACATTACTTATACATTAAATAATGGATATTCATTGAAATACCACATAAACTGAAATATAAAATGACCCCTTATAATACCAGTTCATATAAATATTTTCCTTTGATATCAGCTCCAATATCATCCTAAATATTATCCCTAAAAATATTATCCTATGTTTCATTGCCAAAAATTTCAATAAGGATCCCAAAATCCTTGAAAACCAATTATGTTTTCCAAATGTGGTAAGGGTACAACAATGTATATAATAAAATAATGTCTCACATTTCATTTTCCTTCTTCATCCACCTAATATTTAAATATATTTAACACTTCCATAAAATGTTATAAAAAATAATTATTCTTCTATAAATTTGATATTAGAAGACAATTACAACATATTCTTACTCATTTATTCATTGTAAAATGTTATTTTTTGGGTTAGTTTTACCACATATATGATCAATAATATAAAATTTACATCATGAAATATTAATAAAAATTATATACCTATAATATATATTGTTAATTTTAAATTTATGATTATTTTAATATATTAATGGTAATATATAAAGTTGTATTCATTTAAAATATCAATTAATTTTATTGTCTTGTAATATATAAATGAGGATAGTTTTTGACAATTCATTATACAAATTCACTATAAAATCAAAGAAAAAATCATCAAAATTGAGAAACTAATTTAAAAATTAAATATGTACTCTATGACCATCATTTTGGTGATAAAAATATGATTAATTACCATGGAATGAAGCCAAAAAACTCATGAAAATGCAATGAAAATGGAATATTTTACACGTAATATTTAATTATTTTTATAGATAAATAATAATTTGGATATTATAATATATATATAAATTGTAGAAAGGTGAATAATTGAAAATGCGTTTCATACATGTATGGATAGTTTTAAAAAATTTATTATATTAGATGATAGAGAATGTTACACCATGCATGAATATGTGGTAATAGTTTTTCTTAACTCAATTATCAATCAATGAGTTGATTTATTTATTCATAGAATATAATATTCATTATTTGATATATCCATACCATTATCTATCATATATTATATTTTTAATTTTATTCGATAATTATTACACATTATTATCCCAAACATATATTTTTTTATTAATTCTATCATTATAAAAATACAATATTATTAAAAATATTTTTCACTCTTTATTTTTTATTTTTATCAATCAGGGCTATATTATTTTATTCTAAAAATATTTATTTTCCAATTAATAAAGTTTAATTTTATTTATATTCTATATCATCCATATTTACCTTTATCACAAATCAAAATTAATTTTTATGTTCCTTTTATCGATGTGGGTTACCTCTACTGTTAATATTTTTTTTATGAATATTTTATAAACTCTATACTCTTTTTTTTATTCACTTAAAATTTCTTGTTATCTACTATTATTTTATGTGATAGTTCCAAAAATTTGATTTTTATTAAAAAAATATTGATTTAAAAATTCTTTTGTGAGAATGTAAAAATTATTTTAGACGTTGATATGAACATTATTTTCATAACAATGTTACCAAAATATAATGTAAAATCCTTTCCTATGTTTTTATCCATTTAAATCCTTATATCTAAAAGATAAATAATTTATTTAATTATGTTTCACGTATCAAACAATACATAATTTAATGGAATGTTTCTTTCAGGTATTTGTTATTTTGGTATCATTTGATAAATTTTTTAATTCATCCTAGGAAGACCATTATAAAAATAAATTTTAACCATTTTTATTTACATTGGTTAGTCATGATATAATTTATAATATAAATCTTCTAGAAAAAATATTTAGAGTCTTCCATTATTTTATTGGTTGGACTAAAATTATATATCCCCCAAATGTATTAGAAAATATTTTTATCTCCATATAGTTTTATGGGGTATTATTGGTTACTGAATTTCTATTACGTTATGGTAAACATGTGGTTGGGATAAGTCTATGACGTTTTGTGAATCAGGATGTTACAAATTCCACAATGTAATAGGATATGCATTATTATCCAAGTATACTATTATGTGATTATGTTGGTGGTTACCTTGACATATGTTATGAACTTATTCTCATATGCTTATACCATATACATAATTTATTTCGTTATGGATGATAATTATTATTATGTTTTCCCATACATATACAAAAATATATTTTATGATTTCAAGAAGATATATTTATGTTTATACATTCCAATTTATGATTATTTCAATAGCATACCTCAGGATCACTTCCTATGATTACATGGTATTTTTTAATTAATTTAAAAATTCTCTGATGTTTATGTTTTATCAAATTTTTATGATATATTACTAAATCATCTATAAATCAATGAAATTATTTATACCATATTTATAATTTTATATGAACTATTTTGAATGATTTCTACAACTTCAAAATATTAAATTTACGAATTTTTCATGATTGAAATCATTTTTGTATAATTTTATGGTTGATTTTATTGTATTATTATGAAATATTACTAATGTATGAATAATATATAATGAAACTAAACCATTCGGTTGTGGGACCATATTTTAATTGGGACATGTAATTTATAATTATGTTACATTGTGTAAAATATGTATATTTCATTATTGGTTCATCTTTCATACCATTATGATATACAAAAAAGAAAATACCAAAACCTCATTATTATCCTCATAACTCATCCACAAACCAAAACCTCTACAAATACCAATATCTACATGAAGATTGGATTAGGGAGATATTAGTCATTTTTTCACTAATATCCCAGATAATTTCATTTTATCAGGTTCCCAAAGCCTCATATAGTCATAAATATGGTTATCTGACTTTGGTGGTGCTATATAATAAATATCAACATATATAATGTTATATAATAGAAATCAAATATCATATTACAAATTAAATTATTTTGATACAAATCTAAATGTATCCTGTTATCCAACGTTAACTTCTAAAAATTCATCACAATGACTCCCCACATAAAAATTTATAACACATAATCATACAAATAATTTAGGTAAAAAAATTCCATATTTCTCTACATCTAAATTTATTTCCACTTACACATTATTCACTTTTTTCAAATATAATTTTATATCCTATCAATTCATTTTATAGTATACAATCCATTAAAATTCTTATTAATTTAGTAATTAATATTTTACACATTAACCTATATCAATATACTCATATTTAATCAAATCAATTAATTTATATTATATATTTTTTGGTCGATTACATTATATATTAATCACAAAAATTAATACAATTAATTTTTGACTATATTCATCTATTTAAAATTAAACAGTTCATACAATTTTCTTTTTAAATTGATTAATTGAATAATTTTAAACATATACCTAGGGGAAACTATAATGTGTTATCCAAACCAATGTCACTATCATTTCAAATAGTTAATTATATAAATAGTAATATATTTCAATGATTTATAAACAAAACACGTGCTTTACCCAAATTTATAAATTCACAACGTCATGTTATAAATAAAATATTTAAAATTGTAAACACTATATCATAAGTATTACACAATCAATATTATAACTCATTTATGATTCAATTAAGATAATATAATTAATACCAATATCAAAAATTTAACCAAAGACAACTGAATGATATAAAATTAGTAATGGTGACAAAAAATTATGGAAGAATTTCATTATTAGATAACTCAAATAAATGAACAATCAAAACATGACCAAAGGATGTTTTCCCAAGAACATAATTTGATGTCCTCATGAAGATCTTCTGACATATATAATAAAGATTATCCTTAAATCAATAATCTGTCATAAGAATAAAAAATGTCAATCTACAAACCTTGAATATGTATGAGAAATGTAGAGGGTGTGATGAAATATCTAATGTTATATTAAGTTGTTAAAGTTAAATATCATGATATTTGAAAACGAAGGTCCCACCAAAAGAAAAAATAAACAATAAAAAAAGTGTATATATCCATTTGGGATAGAAATGTAAGAAATATCACTAAATAAAATAAAAATTATCCTCTAAAATGTATATTTAAATTTAGGTGGTTCATATCATTGTGAATTTTTCAAAACCAAAATTTTTTTAATGATAGATAATGGATATCCAAAAACCACTGTGGCGTAATACATCACATTGTTTGAATCCCACTAGATTTTATCTACCCAATACAATATTATTGGCCATAAAATTTATAAGGAAAATGAAAAATATCATTGTTTCCTTAGCCTCCCATAAAATAATGAGATAGAACCATGATAATTGGTCCCACATTTTTTTCCTTATCTGTGATGTCTTTTCATCCTTGTTTATATTGTGTATTTAGAAACATACATTAATAAACCATAATAAAAAATATCATAGAGAGGATAACAAAGACATTGAATTCTAATCATGGTTAAAAAATGAAATACTGATTATAATCTAAAATCCATAACCACACCACTATGATAAAGGCCACAATGTATGGTATAGAATGAAAACATAGTATAACGAGTACATAATAGATGTATCGTTTATTCAAAAAACCAAAAACCATTTATTATTTCACAATTCAGCAATAAAATCTCTATTAATATCACCATATCAAAATAAAACAATGCAGTGTACTAGGAATTTTCATTCTTCTATATTATATGCCTCCCAAATGAATATTTTCCATGAGAAAAAAAGACGGTATGAAGAAATAAAAAATGATCAAATCATCCACCTAGATGATTACTTTTGACACATTAACCCAACATAAATATGTTTAATAGAATATATGAAATAAAAGATATCATCAATCATTAATACTAAAAAAATATCATTTTCACAATGTACATAAAGGTCTAAAATATATTTAGGTAATAACCTAAATTAGTCACATACACATGAGTTTCTCTAACCCATAATGATTCAACAAGAAACTCACTGAAGGAATGAATTTCCCCTTATGTAACTTATCATGATGATATTGAATATCAATTATAAACTCTCCTAATGTCATATACATCATATTATATAACTCATCATATTAATTATATGGGGTTTTCCATGACCAAAATTCCAAAGATTCAACATGTGGGATATTTCAAAAATATAATCAATTTTGGGGGGAAACTATAACCTATAAACCATTTCAATAGTACTCATGATCATGTCAAAATGTATAACAATACCTGGATCAATTGAAATAACTATATAGAAACTTCACTAACCACAATTAGTAGTAACAATATATAACAATTGGAAAAAAACCTAAAATCCCAGGGGATCCTGAACAAATATATATAAGATTTTTAATTTTTTACTACAGATTATATACTCTTCAATATCTTGTATTATCCTTGTCATGATCTTTATAAAATTAGGTCCAATGATAACTAAACACATAATATCAAACTAAAAAAATGTGTCAATCTCTAATACCAATAAAATACATCAAATTCCATAATGATAATGGTTTAGTGGAACTCATATTATCAGTTTACTCAAATAATGAAGAATTCATCACCAATGAACCTCTATAACCATGCAAACATATATGAAGAATTAATTATAATGTATATATCATGTATTGTTTTACCTTATTTTTAAGACCCATTTTATATCCATAATCTATGTGTCTATCATTTAAATTATATTCTTATCTTATTATATGTTGAGTAGAAAATAAATCAACCAATAAATGAATAAAATTTCAATAATTTATCCACTCATAATTGAACATTAAAAATATAGAACATGAATCCATGTATTAAATTACCAGGGTATTTATATTCCTAAAAAAGTGCACACAAAAAATGGGACTGTAAATAGAAAATAATTTTTTTTTCAACTCGTAAACCCCACAAATCATAATCAACAATGAGAATTAATATTAATAGAACTAAATATATGGTAAATAACATTATGAATGGATAAAAACTTGTGTAAAATACAAAAAAAGCTTTAATGGAATGACAATTGAGACTTGATAAGTTAGAATAGTATAATTTTTTTTGGAATTAATGGTGGTAATGAAGTCCTTATATGAGAAATATAAAATGTTATATAGTTGTTGGGTACAATACTAGTAAACATATTACTATTTTGGATTTATATGTATATATTTAATATATATGAATCATATTTCCTTTGTAAAAAACATATAAAAATCTATATAAATAATATATTTGAAATAAAATAATTCATTTTATGAATAAAATTCACTTGTTGAATTTTTATTGATTATAATTAAACTCTTTTTAATACGTATTTTGGATAAATTTATAATAGTCTAATGAATTTTTTTTCATAAAATAGAATTTTAAAAATTTATTATTTGTAATGTAATCAAATAAAATCCATGAAATAATTAAAGAACTATATAGAATATGAGTTTTATTATTCATGAACAATAATTTATGATTTATTTAAATCCACGGTTGAATTATATGTTTTATGTATTTATTTAGAATTTAAAATTATGTTATTTGTGAAATACAATCAATGACATGAATTATATATATATATATATAAATCATTTAAAATTCATAATGTAATTATTAATTTTTTTATAAATAATAGTAATATCATTTAATGTTTTAATGATATATTTTTCAATAATTTTTTAGGTGTACAACTAGTATTTTAGCATAAATAATTAAATTATTCACTACTAAATAATGAGTTTATGTTTATTTATTGACATTATATATGATAAATATATTAATAATCATATCAAAATTATTAGTTTTCCCAAAAAAGTATAAATTCACTTTATTAAAAATAATGTTTCTTTTAATTTTTTGTGTGTCATGTGTTCAAATGCTATACCAAATTTTAATCATATTCATAAATTGAATATAATGAAATGGATTTTAAATTTAGAATCAGGATATACACATTAAGGTGTATCTCCAATCTCGTTTTTAGGAATTAAAATATGATATCATGGAAAAAATTGAGTTACAAAAGTAAAGAAAAAATGAGTCAAATGGGTTTAACTAAGGGTAATGACCTAGAATTTAATAATTTTTTATCATTAAATTAGTTTATGATGGAATTATTGACTTAATATCACCACCTATCTATTATTTATTAACATCTATCCAAATTATTTTCTGAAATGACAACCATATATATTAATGAGTGGGTATTTGTGAAAATGCTACTCAAAACCATCCTATAAAAGAAAAATATAATACCCCTACCAGAACACATATTTCCTTTAGTTATAACATGAATCAATAAAATTGTTCCTCAATAAAAAAATTTATTAGTATTTTTTTTGCTTCTGGTCTTTGGCAGGATGTAAGAATATTTTTTATGAACGAACTTGTTTCGAGAAACTGAAAATTCATAAAAGTGTATAGTTCTTCAATAAATTTTACAATCAAATTTTTTTAAAATATTTAAATGTTTCATTTTCAATTATAAAATTTTTATATAAGAATAATTATTTTTATATAAAAATAATATTATTATAATATTACTTTATGTTATTGTCTATTTATTAGTTATAAAACATTCATGTTTGGGCGAGTTAGACTACAAACATGGATGATGCAATAATGATACAATTATGAATGATTTATTTAACATAAATAAAATAAATATGATATAATAAGAACAATTTTAATATGTTTTTATAATTATATAATTTTAATATATATATTTATATTAATTAATTAAATAAATAACATTTATTGAATAAAAATTAATAAATGGTGGATTTTTTTTTCTCCTTAGGATATATAACTATAAATTACATCAAATTAAAATTTTACATTAAAAAAATATTAAAAAATTTAATAAAACACTCGTGTTCATTATGGAGGTGATTAAAATATGGTCATGGATTAAGGAATTCAACAGATACAGTAAAGGTATTATATAATAAATGAGATAGTTAATACATGAATATTAATTTAAATATAAAATACTTAGTGAAATGATAAGAAAAAATTATAAATCAGCTATTTAAATTTAAAAAAATATAAATTATATATATAGATATATATGAATAACAAACCAAAAAATACTATACAAGGTGATAATTTGGGTTTGAACAAGAAGATGTATAATGTATGGGTTTTGTAATCATTATTTATATTCATTGGGATATAAATCTAATAAATTTTATTTATGTTTAAAAAAAATTTATACTAAAAATTATATTTTTTATCATAGTTATCATTCAATTTTAGGGATTAAAAAAATACATCTCAGGTTCTATCTTTTAATTGGGTTCGATTTAAATTTTACCAAATCCAAAAGGGCTTTTTTTCATATCTCACATTGATATCTATATTTTTATGAATAAATTACCCACGGTATATTTTTATAATAATTTCATTTAAAAACCAATATATTTTTTATCTTATGTGTATTATGAGGTTTTACATAATTTATTACAATTTAACTACCCCTTTCTTTAAAATATAATTGTATGAATACTTGTATGTAGATCCGACCATATCACTTCTGTTGAGTTAGAATCCTTATCATAAATGTTCATATTAACTGTGAAATTTTATAATTTAAATTATACATAATTATATTATTTATTAGGGTCTTTTATCTTGTATTTAAATAACTTTATAAAAAATAAAGAATTTTAATATGTTTTCCTCGTCGTACATTTTCTATTGAACTTCATTAGAAAGTTTTAAATGAACATTAACTTAAAGACATGATCATGTAAACCCTTTCCCACTATCTTTATTGATTTTATTTCCTAATCATTTTATATTTAATTTTATTGTTTGTACGAATAATTTCTATTCACATTGTTTTATACATTTTTTTATTTAAAATAAATTTTCTCTAAATTTGAATGGGTTATCATTATTTTTCTCAAACTAATTTTCAAACTATATGATAAATTTGTTTTCATCTACATGAACATCCATTGATGTTTCATGTTGTTTAGTGGGAATATAACCAGGTTAAAAAATACACCTTTTTATATATGGTAGTATTATAATTAAATTTATTCTAAATATTCTTAAAACCTAGTCATTTTTAAAATTTTAATTCATATATGATTGCATTATGAATATTTTCATCTTAATGACTCACATATCTGTATTGTTTATCATTATGACAAGTTTTAGGCCTTTATAACCCTCAAATGTAGTGGGTATTGTATTATACCTAATTATGCAAGGATAAATATTGGTGGCCATCCCATGTCTAATATGATATGAGGGATGGATGGTTTCACCTTGTCTAAAAGGTTATGGGTGTGGGTAGTTAGCATTAGATTAGTATATTATGTGTTTGATGGTAGCATAGTTCATTACGATTTTGATATGTTAGTGTTTAACTTTGGAATATGTTATTATCTCTATGCTCTTGTTTGTACCACACTGTTATATTATGCAAAGTACCTATGAGATGTTCATGATTATTGATAAATTATTCCAAACTAATATGAATCTTGTATTATGATATTCTAGGAGACTTACATAATATATTATGTATTCCGATCTATGATTTATTGAGTGTGATTAAATTATACTAAATTCATGCACCATGATTTTTTTCACATTCCAACATGTTGATCTTATGAAAACTTATGTTATTTGATTGATATCTCTTGTGTTAACCCCTTATTAAGAACATTATTCCACCCAATTGTTATGTTTTCTTCACACTTGAAATAAAAATTTTAAAATATATTATATTTATTGAAGTAGTTACATAATGGTGTGACATTAGAGAAATGATCAATGTGCTATAGGATAATTTTTTTAGTTATATATTTTATCTAAATACACTTAAACTATAGTTTATACCGAGTAGTTATTTGAGATAAAGTTAATAATATTTTTTGAGGGTGAATTATGTATGTATGATGTTCTATAGTCATATCAGTTTTTATCTATGTATAGATCAATTAATTGTTTTTGGATTTTTCAATGAATATTCTTATGATAAACTTCAAATAATAAATTTGAATCTAAAAGTGAAATAGAATGAAGATAAAATGTCATAGATTAAAATTAATGGTTAAAAATTTAAGACACCATTGCATTGATTTTCCCTATCTTAGGATTTCAAACTGAGGTTATTACTACCTAAAACCCCAATTAAATATTTTTACTTTTAGTAAGGTATTAAATATATAATCATGATTTTATAGTGGATGTAGGTATAGTCAATATTTTAAAAACTAATATTATAATTTAATTTCATAAATTATTTCAAATCATAAAAAATATATCACAATTCTATTTTTTTCAATGATTAATATATAATGAGTTATAGTTGAGAACTAATAGTGCTTCAATGATTGAATCCCTATACTATAAGTATTATATGATTTAAATTTATGTGAATATTCTATTAGAAAATGTTATTATTCCCCCTCTAGTTAAATTTGATGTGATATTTGGAATCTGTTATATGTCTATATATAGAACCCATAACAATTTCATGAATAAGAAAATAGTTTTTTATATATGAAGTCATCATGTGATCATATAAAGGGGGAGTTTTGACAATGAAATATCAATGATAATTACTCCTTTTATATAGTTACTAATTTATAATCAGGAGGGGTATTTAATGAAATTAGTTGCAGAGAAACAAAAAATTAAAGATATTCTTATTATGGGGGTAAATATGATTTTTAAAATGCTTATTTTAGATAATTAGGTTGATATCTCATAAAAATTATATCTTGAGAGTTTTTTATCTTGTGGATACACTCATTTATTTTCATTATTGAGAGATATGAAATTTAGAAGAATCAGAATTATATATTTGGGATGGGGAATATAACATTAAATGTTTAAGAATATATTTTATTTATGTAATCTAATATTATCAGTCATAATTTATTTCTACTATTTAATATTTTTCAGAAAATAATTCCTACATTAAATTAATTAAAATAAAAAAATTATTCACTCATATTAGAACATTAAAACAAAAGTCAATGAAACCATGTAACATATACCATGAAAATCACTTCCCTTAAATGTGTAAATAATAAAATTGATCATCCAATTGAAAATAATGAAAGTTTCATAACTATGAAATCCCCACGATCATCTTCAACATTAATAATTTCCATTTTTATAAATAAATATAAATTAAAACACATCATGAAAGGATAATGAATTTTGAAAAATACTAAATTAAAATTTGAGGAATGAAAATTTTAATATGATATGATTTAGGTATGAACTTATAAGAAATAATTGGGGTAGTAATTTCATTACATGACTATTATAAAAGAGTATTATAACACAATGGATTGGATTCTACATATCTAGCTCCCTGGTCCAGTTTCCACATGACCTCGGGAACACCTTGTAATATATCGAAGGTTGCCAACTAATATCTTGGTATAAAATATTAATTTGAGGAGACTATACCCATTATAACAGAGTTATCATTAGTGATAAATAAAATAAACAACATAAAAGTCTATAAGTATCATAGAAATATTAAATTGATAACTTAATATAAATAGTATAAAATATGAAAGAATATTCTATATAGAATAAAAAATTCTTTGATATATAGAAACAATGATCGACCAATGTTCTGATCACATTTAAAAGATAACATAAGAATGATATATATGGAAACCCGATGAATATGGGCCTAAATTACATATCCAATATAAATTAATATCAGACTACTCTTATTTTATATAATACACGACATGTGTAGCTTCACTAGATCATGAAACCCCGAGCCTCTTCCTTGACTATTAAGAAATATTTTCCTAATAGGAAAATAGAAATATAAAAACCCTACTCTTTATTAATCACATAACCATAATTTATTACATTAAAATTCACATAATATAACTATAAGGATCAATAGGTAAAGTGTCTCGGTAAATTAGGAACATTACATATCAATTTAGAAGATAAAACACAACATCTTTATTGAGAACACCCTTTACACGACCACAACATTCATTCGTACGGAACATTACACGGTATAACCTAAGGACATGCATAATAAAAAGGCCAGCTATAAAGCCTAGTAAGGGAGTAAACAAGTCATAACATGAAGAATATAGTAAATTTTAGGCAATAGGCATATCAATATATTATAGGAGAAACATGAATATAAAGGCATGTTATAGCATGATTATCATAACATAGAAATGTGGCAATAACATTTAACAAGATATTAGCATGAGAAAAGATAATATCACATAGAAAATAGTTAAATCCACATTTAACATGAATTAGCATTAGTAAAACCTAATTTCAATTGATTTATAATGACACAAATCTTTACCCAACACATTGGAGCGCTATCAGGTGGAACCCTTCATAATCATTTCATTTCATTCATAAGGGTGCCACATGGATCATACAACATTGAATCATTCACCATCCTCGTTTACTCCATGATAAAATAATCTAGAATTCAAATATGAAAATTTATAATCAATAATTAAATGTTTATAATAGTGAATACCCTTGATAGAGAAATGGGAAAGGTATTCAGAACACAGTGACTTCGACTTGGAAAATCGCAGTGCAATTTCGACATTTTAACGGCGTGACATATGAATTCATATAAATGGTTGATGAGAGAGAAAGAAGTATCTCAAAATATTTACATGAATTTATAGTAAGTTCTCCATATATATACATGTAATAACATATATAAATAAATTTAGCTGTATAATGTCAAAGAATTTCATGATTGTAAATGGGGAGAGAGAAACCCCTTACGGAATTTCAGTATGGTAACAGGTGTAAATGAGAGGCATTAATGGGAGATAAAGTGGTATATCAACATTAAAACATAAGGAGTGAATTATAGGCTAGGTGAAAAATCATACCCCTCCATTTTAAATTAGAAGTAAATGGGGATAACAACACAATGAAATTAGGAAAAAAATGAGAAATGAAGAAATCCCTTACTTGGAAATAGTATCCAAAGCCACAGGAGAGGCTTGAGAGAGGATTATTGGGAACCTGGGATGCATTGGGGGGATTATAGAGGGATGAGGAAGAGTTTGTTCAATATAAAAATGGTTTTAGGTAAGAGTAGTAGGATATTTAGAGGGTTTATATAACAAAGGAGAGGGAATTCTTTATTATTTTGGTTTTGGACACTACCAATTAAACTAATCAAAACCACAAAAAATCACTGTTTTTTACCATATATTTTTCCAAACAGGACTGGAAAAAATTATTTTATAAGGAAAAAGGCCGAACATATTAAAATATAAGGCTTTCTTATTTGGAGGTGAGTCACACTCTCAAGGAAATCATTTTAAAAAGATAAAATATTTTTTAAATCTTGCAGGGTACACTAAGGCCCCATAAATTTAATAAAAAAATATCATATCACATTATTTTAAAGTTAAAACATTTATTTTCTAAATATTTCTTTTATAGTGTTTTATTACATCATACTTGGGTTATTATGATGTCGTAAAATGCAATATATATTTAAACAATTTTTAATTTTTACCCAAAAAATCAATTATCTCAGAAAATTATGAAAAATTCACCAGTAGATAATTTCAACATACTAAATCCAAAAATAATATTAATTTAATGTAAATATGTTTCTAAACACGAACATTTTTATATTCAAAATAAAAACCGACATTTATCGATAATTCGGGGGTTTTGACAAAAACTATTTTCAAACCTTAATAAAAATTAAAATTGTTTTTATATAAAATTTTAGGATCATTTATATAAAAGAATTAATTTGGTAATAATATTTTATTAAAATATTATTTAATTCAAAAAAACATTAATTCCTCAAAATAGATTTATTCATTGAATATTAACTAAAAATACTATTTGTGCTTTAAAACCTATTTAAAATGAAATAATAATAAAATGAATGTATATTATTTTTTCTATAAAAAAATAATTCACATAATAACAGTGATTGGGTTTTGTTCAGTAACCCCTTATAACACACCCATAAGACCTATGGGTAAGGTGTGCGATGGTGATAGACTGTTGGGGAGGGTTAGATAACATCGATCGAGTTGTAATATTTATTAACTTCCACTTCCCCCGTAGGTGGTTTAATTAAAGCTTATTGTGTTGAAGCTCAACATGGGCATGGTCAGGAGTGAAGCCAAGTGATGCTACCTCCTTTTCGAGCTCTGACATGTGGTATTCATATGAAGAAATTATACTGGAGGAGGTCACCTATTTCTTTGTCTAAGTAAATTGGAATCGTTAAAGCCCTATATTTATACTAATCATGTAGTCAATTTTTAACATCTATATTAGAAAATGCATCAATTTATAATGGTATTTTAAACTCAAAAAACATAAAACAAATGAAGTGAACATGTATTATATATCCATTTTACATAGTAATACATTTAATCATATCAATATGAATTTTCATTAATAAAAGTTATGGTCATTACAATCTTCCCCCCTTAAGAAATTTCTCCCTCAAAATTTTCTTTTCCCGTACAAAAACAGTTGAGGGTAACTGTGCTCCATCACTTCCCTCGATTCCTACATTTCTTCTTCAAACATGTGGTTTCACCACAATACCCTGAGGATGGGCATTATTTTATTTTTTATAAATTTTACCAATAATCTAATATCCCCACTGACGTCTCTTCATAGGATAAACCATTATACAATGGTACCACCTCTGGATAGAGTATATGAAATGACCCAGGTAAGTAGTTTTCAAGAGCAATACATATAATACTTCATGTACTTCAGATGGGTTTGGTGGGAGTGATAGTCGATATTCCACTATTCTAATGTGATCAAGGATCTCAAAAGGGTCAATGTACATTGGAATAAGCTTTCCATTATTCCACTATCTCATAAATCTAGTCCACAGTAATATGTGACAGAATACCATGTCTCCACTATCAAAATCTAGGTCTCATCGATGATTATTATTACAACTCTTTGGTCAACTATGAGAATATCTAATGTGATACTGGATGGTCTTAACCTTTTTCACCATTTCATCGACCATTTCTAGAACTAGGTTTTTTTTCTTCCTAAAACGATCCCAACATGTTGGTGTTCCACACCTCTTCCCATAATGGTGTTTATAAGGATCCATTTGGGTTGTGGAAAATGTTATTGGGAAAGAATTTAACTAGAGTAATATGTTGATCTCATCCCCCTTTGAATTCAATTAATCATGCTCTCAATAATTCCCCATGTTTTTGGATAGTCTGCACAGATTAGACATTAATTTGAGGATGATAATTCATAGTGAAGTTTAGCTTAGTATTCAGAGAATGTTGAAGAATGTTCCAAAACATAGAGGTTAATCATGGATCTTGATCAGATACAATATATAATGGTACTTCATGCATCCTTACCACTTATCTGATATATATATTTCCCTGTTGATCCAATTATAAAGTCCTTGGAATTAAAATTAAGTGTTGAGTCTTTGTATGAAAATCCACAACAACCCTTATATGATTGTTTCTATGAATGTCTTCAGAAGCCCAATGACAAAGTCGATGGTGATGTTTTCCGATTTCTATGTTGGTATGGGTAATTCTTGCATCATCAACATAGACATATGCCTCTCAGCCTTCACTTGAAGATATACTAGAAACTTTTGATCTAAACTCAATGATATCTTTCTTCATGTTATCCGACCAATAAAGATATCGGAGATCTCGATACATCTTTGTGTTTCCTAGGTGAATAGAAAAATTTAAACTATGTTTATCATCCAAAAATTCATTCTTTAAGTCTATATTTTATGGAACACATAGTCTTGAACCAAATCTTACAATTCCTTCTTCATTAACATGGAACTCCGAGAATATCCCATTTCAGATAGTTTCCACTTTTTCTGAATTCTAACATCATCCTTTTGAGAAACCTTTTTATTTCTAGAGGAGATAATTGAGAAATCATTTGTGAAATTATTGATGATGTTCCTTTTTTTATGATTCTCTTGTCCATATTCATCAAATATAATAATATTGGATCATTTTAATTTATAATAAATGAGAGAATCATGGGTCCTTTTTTCTTAGAGAATCTATCACCTTGTTCGCTTTCCCAGGGTGGTAATGGATTGAGTAGTCATAGTCTTTGATTAGATTTAGACATCTTCATTGGAAAATATTCAGATCTTCATGTGTAGATATATACTTGAGGATTCTGTGATCCATGTATATTTCACACTTCTCCCAGAAGTGGTAATTTCACAAAAATTTTAAAGTGATGATTACTGTATCAAACAAAAAATCACGAGTTTCCCTAGTGGAAAAAAATTTTAACACGTTATTATTTTTCACGTCAGTTCAATTTACCTGATTTGAAAAGCTGTAGAAATGTATTTATCACGTTGGTTATTTTATAACTAACATGATAAATCGATGAGAATTAATTTCTAAGTCAGTTATTTTATAACATACGTAATAAAAACTGGGATTAACTTTATCACGTTGGTTATTTTATAACCTATATGATCTATTGAATCTTGGTTCTTTATCACATTAGTTATTTTATAAATGACATGATAAAGCAAATAATGGAAATTTTTCACATCAGTTTTAAAATAACAGATGTGATAATTTTTTTCTAAATTAGTTATTAAATAACTGACCTTATAAACATTAAAAATTCTTTATCATGTCGGTTATTATATAACTGATGTGATAAATCATTTAAATGATTTATCGCACCCTGTATTCAGTCATTCTATTTTCTTTGATCGGGTGAATGTTACTCATCTCTCTCATGTAGAAAACCTAGAAAGTATTCTTCAATGGCGTGCCCTCCAGCCACATTTTTCCTATATTGTTCATCATCTTTAATATCATCAGATCTATCTGGTCGACTCTCATCACACAAGTAAGTCTCACATGGATTGGTTTCAATTTTTTATTTTTTTCAATGCCCAAAACTAACTTTTTGTGATTGTATATTTCGATATTTGTTCTTTTTATCATGGTAAATTTCATAGTGTTCATTTATAACATGCCAAATTTTTTTCAGGGAAAATAAACCTATGGAAGTGATATC
This sequence comes from Viscum album, assembly GCA_963277665.1. Classification (NCBI taxonomy): domain Eukaryota; kingdom Viridiplantae; phylum Streptophyta; class Magnoliopsida; order Santalales; family Viscaceae; genus Viscum; species Viscum album. Next base: position 196,180,899 of record OY728133.1, on the reverse strand, counting down.
ATGCCAGTTTAATATTTTTGTCTATTCTTTCATGTGTGTGTTCACATACAGGGGGTGTATAAGGGGCTGGGGGCTGTCCTAGTGGGTGGGGGTGTCCAGAGGGTGGGGGTTGTCTAGGGGGATGGGGTGTCCAGGGGGTGTAAAATGGGGTAGGGGTGGTGTCTTGAGGGTGCAGGGGCAATCCAAGGGGTTTAGAGGTGTCCAAGGGGTGGGGGTGCATGGGGTTGAAGGGTGGTCCAAGGGGGTAGGGGTGTGGGGGTAGTGGTGGTGGTGGGGGAAGGGTGGGGTCTAGGGGTGAGTGGGCTATCCAAGGGGGTAGGGGTGTCCAGGGGTGGGGGCTATCTAGAAGGATGGGGGATGTCTAGGGGGTGGGGGCTATCCAGAGCGGTGGGGGGGGGGGGGGGTATCTAGGGGTACGTGTGTGTGTTGGGGGGGGGGGGGGGGGTTGTCCATAGGTGGGGTTGTCCAAGGGGGTAGTGGTGTCCCATGGGTGGGGGTGGGATTTACGGGGGGGGGGGGGTGAGGGGTCTTTCTAATGTGGTTGGGGTGTCCAGGGGTTTGGGGTATCCAGTTGTGAGGGGGTTTTCCAGGGGGTGGGGGTGCCCAGGGGGTGTCTAGGGCAGTTGGGGGTGGGGGTGGTGTCCAGGGGGTGTCCACGGGGGTGGGGGTGAGTGGGATTTCCAAGGGGGTATGGGGTGTCCAGGTGAGGGGGTATCCAGGGGGGGTCCAGAGGGGCTGGGGGCTGTCCAAGGGGGTGGAGATGGTGTCCAAGGGGTGAGGTGTCGTCCATGAGGTGGGGGGGGGGGTGGGGGTGTACTGGGGGTGTCCAAGGGTGTAGGGGGTGGGGGTGATTTCCAGAGTGGTGGGGGTGTCTAGGGGGTGGGGGTGGTGTATAGGGGGGGGGACTGGGTTGTCCAAGAAGGTATGGGGTGTCTAGGGGTGTGGTGGTGTGAAGGGGGGTGGGTGTGCTTTCAAGAGGGGTTGGGGACTGCTCAGGGGGTGGGGGCTATCCAAAGGGGTGGTGGTGTCCAGGGGGTGTCCAAGGGGTTGGGGTTGGTGTCTAGGGGGCGAAGGGGGTTTCTAGGGGGTTTTCAGGGGTGGGGGTGGTGTCCAGGGGTTGTACAGGGGGTGGGGGTTTCTAGGGGGTGGCGTGTCTATCTAAAGGTGTTGGGGGGCTATCCAGGTGGGGATGTCGAAGTGTGTAGTGGTTTATAGGGTTGTCCAAGGGGGTGGGGGTGTTTAGGGGGTGAGGTAGCTTTCCAAGGGGGTGGGGAAATCCAGAGGGGTTGGGGGTTGTCCAAGGGGTGGGGTGGGGGGTTTTCCAAGGTGGTGGTGGTGTCCATGGTGTGTCCAAGTGGGTTGGGGTGGTTTCCATGGGGGGTGACGGTGCTTTTCAAAGGGGTAGGGTGTCCATGGGGTGTGGGGTGGTGTCTTGGGGGTTGATGGGGCTGTCCAGGGGGTTTTGGTGTCTAGGGGGTGTCAAGGGGTGGGGGTGTCCAATGGGGTAGGGGTGGTGTCTAGTGGGGGGGACTTTTCAAGGGGGTAGGGGTGTCCAGGGGGAGGGGGTGTCCAGGGGGCGTGGGGGCTTTCCAGGGGGTGGGGGTGTCTAGTGGGGAGTCCAAGTGGGTAGGTAGTGAGGGTGTTGTCTAGTGGGGGTGGGGGTGTCCAGGGGGTGGGGGTGGTGTCCATGGGGTTGGTGGGCTATCCAAGGGGGGTTGGGGGTATGTAGGGGTGGGGGGTGTCCATTGGAGGTGGGGGTGCTGTTTGGGGGGGGGGGGGTGTCCAACGGTTGCAGCCTAACTATCCACATTGCCCGAGTTCTTTAAAAATATTTTTTTTACCATTTCCCCTATTTAATTTAACACCAAGACTCATCTTTCTCCCCCATTTCGAACATTAAACCCTATGAGTATCCTACACAACAAGTGTTTGATTAAACTCTTGATTGGTTGTTATAATCAACTTATGATTTCCAAATGATTTTGTGAATTTTCATATGTGTTTCAAATATTTTGTGGATTCAAAAATGGTGTTTTTGGATACAATTGAAAACATTATTCTTTAAAAATAATGGGTGTGGCACTATTGGCACTTTTCGAAAGTGGGTTTTTTTTTGGAAAACTATCTTTGAAATCCGTATCTTGCCTTATCATTATAAAAAGGAAGGGAAATGTCCTTGGTATGTGACTTCCATTGTGCGTTGATGGCCCTATAGAAAGGAAACTTCATTAGAGTGGTGTTCTAGGGTGATTCTTGTGGGTGTGTAGCTTATGTGTGTCTTGTGATTATTCTTTATATATGGTTGATGGTTTGATACTCCTCAGATCAAACCCATTTTAGACATAACATGGTAACCTAGAATTGGTAGTGGATTATTCAATAATGCTTTCTGTAGTTGTTTAAGAATATACTTGGGCTAATTGACACTTAGTATAAACATTCTCTGCTATGGGAATGGTTAATGTCATGCGTTAGGGTTGTTTGATTGCATCAGGCACACCAAATGGATGGATTATGTTACAATATGTTCTCGATTTCCACTAAGATCCTAGGTATTACAATGTTCTCTGAAACTTGTTTATTTTTGGAGGATAATCCAGGTGCTTCATTTGGTATAGTTACTTGAATAATACTTACCCATTTCCCTTATTATGTCATCATTTATTATTCTCCCTAATTGTATTGTGTCTCCTTGGTTAAATTGAATGCTTGGTTTTAAATGTTTTCTTGAGTATTATTTTTAGAAAAACTATGTTTATTTTCTTATATTTAAAACTAGCAGAAAATAAATATTTTATTTAAATGAAATGCATCGGGAAAACCCCTACCCCCTAGACCCCCTACCCCCTTGGACACCCTAGACAGACCCTACCCCCATGGAAAGAACCTACCAAATTGGACAGCTGCCACCATCCCCCATGGACAACCCCTACCCCCATGGACATCCCCTTGGTATATATATATCCCATCAATTTCATTGAAACCATTGGAATATTTTAACTTTAGGTAATCTATACTTATAGTTCTAGTAGAATCATTTGTATAGCACTATTGAAACAACCATCATTCCAACAGTGTGTAAAATATTTGGGGTATTCTATCCCAATAGTTTCAAATCCTTGGGATATGTGTAATTTTCAGTAGTGAATGTATTCATATTTTAATATTCACACATCATATTTCCTTTTTACGGATGGGTGGATTTGGTTTCCAGTTGCACCAGGATGTATTAGTTATGTACCTTAAGAAGAAAGGATTGATGACGAATTTAAATCTCTTATATCAAACTATATTTCCATTTTAAAATCATTTTCATTAATATTTTATTTAAATATGCAGAGACTTGTTTTATGTTTCAAAATTGTTTTATATTCAAGTTATGATATTTTTCAAATAAATATATATTTGTCTTATATTAATATGATTTATAGTTTTGATATTTTTTATTGGTAATACTAAGTTGAAGTTGGATTACGGTACATTGAATGAGTAATGAATATGAGGAAGGTGTTGATTCCTTTTTGGTTTTTTCAAAACGAAATGTTCCAAGAAGTGAAATTTTATTCTATCCATGCCTGAAATGTTTGAATATGAAGAAGTAGAAAAGAAGAGAGATCAAATATCATCTGATTTCTCATGGTGTTAATCCGAGTTACTACCCTTGGATTTAGCATGGTGAAACTGCACAGAATGTACGATCTACTAATGATGATGATTTGAAATATGGAAACCCTAATGGAATTGAAGATACGATATGTGATATTACAGAAGAAAAAATTAAGATAGAACCGAAATTTTCACTTCTATATAGTGATGTTGAATAACCAATGTATCCTAGTTGGACAGATTTTATTGTTTTTTCAGTGGTGTTAAGATTGATAACCTGAATGCGAAACATAACTGGAGTGAAAGATGTTTTATAGATCTACTATAATTGTTTAAAGACATTCTTCTAGAATACAATGATATTCCATATTAACATTATAAGGAAAAGAAAATATTATTCTTGATGGGATTTCGGTACAAGAAAATACATGCTTATCTGAAGTACTGTAAGATATATGGGAAGGAATATGAATTTCTATCAGAGTGTTTTAAATGTGGGACATCACAATATAAGTTAAATGAAAAATCACAGGATGATGTAGATATTACAAATATCCCTTCCTGGTATTTTGGCATCTTCCTATAATTAAACGTTTGAAACATTTATTAGCAAATTCACATGATGAAAAAAGGATAAGATGAAATGATGATGAGCGGATATGTGATGAAAAAATATGTAATCCATCAAATTGTCCACAATGGAAGAAAATTGCGGAGCAATATCAAACATTTGGAAATGAAATTAGAAATCTTAGACTAGGGTTATGCACAGATGGAATGAATCTATACCAAACCCTCCGTAGCACACATAGTTTATGGAATGTTTTATTGGTAATTAATGACCTCTCTCATGATGTTTGTATGAAGCGCAAATATTTCATGTTGAGTATAATGATCTCTAGTTCAAAGAAACTCAGAAATGACATTGATGATTTCTTGTCACCGTTGATTGATGATTTGAATATTTTATGGTAGGATGGTATAAGGGTGTATGATTATAATAAAATGGAATATTTTCAACTACACACAGTTCTTATGTTCACTATAAATGAATTCCCTTCATATGTAATTTTTTTTGGATACAATGTTAAGGGGTAAAAATCATGTCCAATTTGGGAACAACAAACTTCATGTCGTCAATTTCATTATGGGAGGAAAATAGTATACATGGTTCATCGAACATTTTTACCCAGGGATCACTCTTAAAGAAGACTAAAAAAAGGCATTCCATGGATTACATAAATTTTATATTGCTTCAAAACCTTTATCACCTGATGGTTGTTTTGAGAGGGTGGAAATCCATGATGTGACATTGGGAAAGACAAATAAGTCTAATAATAATAGAAATATTTCGAAGAAAGGTTCAATATTTTTTGAGCCACCATATTTGAGATATCATGAAGTGAAACATAATATTGATGTCATATATGTGGAGAAGAATATCTGCGACAGTTTGATTGGAAAATTTTTTGACATTAAAGGAGAGAAAAATATGGGTTGAATGCAAGATTAGCCTTACTTTCAATGGGAATACGTTTGGAGTTAGTTCCCTCTCCTAATGGAAGACAGACTTTTCTTCCCCCGACTTGTCATACATTATTCAAGAAGGAGAAAATTATCTTTTATCAGTGTATTTAAGATATCAAAGTGCGTCAAGGTTATTATTCAAATGTAAATTTCTTTTCTCTTTAAAGGATTTGAAGTTGATAGGTTTGAAATCTCTTGATTATCACATCCTGATGCAACAACTTCTACCAGTTGCATTGCGTGGAATTTTGTGCATCCATGTCAGAAAGACTATAATAATGTTTTGATATTTTTTTCAATTCAATTTTTAATAAGGTGAATGATGTGAATACTTTTCACATTTTGAATGATTATGCAATTTCTATTCTTTGTCAATTAGAAATGTATTTTCCTCCATTTATTTTTGATATAATGGTGAATTTAAGGATTCACCTGGTTCGAGAAATAAATCTTTGTGGATTTGTATATATTTTTTGGATGTATACTTATTAAAGGTATATGAAAATATTGATTTAGTATTATTAGAATCCATATCTACCTGAATGCTTTTTTATTGAAAAGTATATTTCTGAGGAGGTTGCAAAGCTCTGTATGATCTACTTGGTTGTGGAAGAGCACATAGGTTTTCCTCTATCTCTCCATTAATGAGTTAACAATGAGGGAAAGGGGATTCGTGGCCTAAAATTCAAATTAATATCAGTTGAACAGATGATGAAATTAAAATTATACATCTTGAATAACCTAGATGATTTTCAACTATATATCACATTACATATTGATGAGTTGAATCAAAATCATCCAAAGAAGAATGAAATGTGGATTTTGAATGAGGAAAAACAATTTATGGTTTAAAAAGACCTTTCATGGTAGATCAGATGTATCAGAGAAATTAAGATGGTTAGTGGGTGGTCAATGTTTAAATGTGATACCAATTTTTGGTTATGACATTAATTGCTATACATTTCATACGAATTCTCAGGACAATAGAACTACAATTCAGAATAGTGGTGTATTAGTGTGTGTAGAAGCAATTCATTTTTTGAATTATAAAGACAAAAACCCAATTTCAACATCAACCTAATATTTCATAGTTATTAAATAAATATGGGAAGTTGATTACATTAAAATTAATGTTATGTTTTTTAACAATAAATGATTTATCGGTAACAACAGTTTCAGACACGATGAATTTGGAATGACAGTTATTAATATGAATAGATTAGAAGAAAAAACAAATTCTTTTATAATAAAAACACATACAAAACTTATTTTCTATGTATTTGATCAATCTGATATGAATTGGTCTATTTTTTCACCAGAAAAAATCAATATGTTGGTGAGGATCATCTTGATGACGATGCTGATTTATGTGATATCCCTACATCCATAGAAAGATTAGCAGAACATAATGATGAGCATGTGGTAGACATAGTTTGTTCCATAATGAATGATCATGATGAAGGAATTTGGGAAAACAATCCATTTTTACATTATTAATATTAAAGGCAACATATTTTTATCTCTTCTTTACATTTATTATTTTCATAAAATTTTTACTATTGTAATTTTTATTCGTTATTAAAATACATATTAAAACAAATAAGTAGAAGGTTTTTGTTTATTTTAATTGTTTAGTTTAGTTTATCATGTTTACCATTACGTAAATTATATATCTATTAATTTTGTTTAATGACAATTACTTTAACATGTTTACCATGGTCACCATGTTTGCGATATCTACCATGTCTACAAAGTTTACCCTGTTTACCATGATTACCATAGTTTAACATAGTTTACCTTTACATAACTAATATATTTATTGATTCTGTTGAATGAAAATTACACTACCATGTTTACCATGTTATCCATTATTTAACATTTTTTACATATTTACTCTGTTTATTATTATGTAAGTTAGTCAAATTTTCCATTTTCGGTTTATATTAGTGTTGTAGTATTTGAATTTGTATATTTGTGAACTAATGTTTGTTTTTTTTGGATTTGAAGGATAATGATAGATCAATCAGTTGATCAACCAAAATATTCTAGAGATGAGAAAAATGATCATACCTATGGGGAAGAACATTCACATGCACCTCTTGATGTTCCCCAATCATCCTCATGTTCTCCCATAACTACAAAGAAGAGTTCAAGAGTTCGTAAATGTGGGTGACCAAATTTTCCAAAGTTATCACTTGCCCGTACGCAAGACCAGAGGATAATCATTGAGTTTAACGAAAATGATATTCCTAGATGTCCAAATGCAAAATATTTTGGAGTTTTGTATCAACACAGGGTCAGAAAAAAAATCATTTTGTAAGATGATTTGAGAAGTGTGGAAAAAGCGATAATATCTCAGTTGTGGGAGACGATTGTGGTATGATCTTCTGCTATTGTTTTCCTGTTATTTAAATGTTTCTAGTATAATATGTTTTCTATCTTCTTCATCATATGGAATTTGATATTCCTGAAACTAGAGGAGTCAGGAATAAATGATTATCGATGGATTCATGGAGATGGAGTGATTTCAAATCAACCCTCACATCTGATTTCATTTCTGGTCATAGGAGTCATGAAAATACTAGTCATATATATCCTTTCATAAATGAAGAGGCATGGACATATTTTGTTGAAAGTAGAAGAAAAGATTAATTTTTGGTATGGGAAATATAAACATTTATAAGATTTCTTATATAAATTATCTTATTAAATTTTTTAAGGATTTATTATTCTTAATTTACAGAAAACAAGAAAATCTCTTCAGGAGATTCAATCTAAAAATGTAAACCCTCATAGTTTATCTCTTTGATAGTATACATTATTGGAAGAACAAATGATGGTGGAAAAATTTCAAAAACTAAGAGCTGAGTCTTTAAGCTATGAAGTGGTTTCACCTCCATCCCCTCCATATAGACATGAAAAATGGAAGAGAGTTCGGAAGGACAAAAAGGGGCAATATCCTTCGGAAGATTTGAGAATCAAAACTGAGAGGATTGTAAGATATTTATTTTATTTATTTATGTTAAAAATATTATTTATACAATTTTTATCATTACAGAAATGTTGAATTAATTAATACCAGATTCTCATGAGGTGCAAATCTCACAAAGAGTATTTAGAGCTTCTGGGAGGTAAGATATTTTATCTCCAGCATTGAGAATACCCGAACATACTTGTCGTGTATGAGGATATCTGATGGGTGTATCGGTAAGAAAATTGTTTCTACATTTTTATACACCTTCCATTGAGGTTGTTATTAAAAAAATAGAATCCTTGGAGGCTAAAGATCATAATATTAATGCAACAATGGTGGAAAATATTAAAGCATCAGTACAATATATGTTTTCAGACATGAAAAGACAATTTTAGATTGCAACTCCCACTCCTCCACCTCCCCCTATAGACCCTATTATTTATCATCCACCTCCTCCAGTAGCTCAAACTCCCCCACCTCAGACTGCAGACCGCATTTTGTATCCTACTCCTCCACCATAGCTTCCTTCTAATTGTGAGTTTAATGTTGATGTTCCTCAACATCATATAGTTTCATATAGTCCGGTATATTGTATAGGAGATACAGTTCATCATCAACTAATAGAGGTAGAGCATTATAGAGCCACTTTAAAAGATATTATAGATATATCAGCTCGAGTTCCATTACCTACATTTGATGTGACGATATTTGGAAATAGTATCATCCATTTTTTAATTTGTCCATCCACACTTCTGTGAATCATTACCATTGTGGTATGTATGTTATATCTTTGATTTTATTTCTTTATTAAAGTTGTTTTTACATTTTAAAACTAATATATTTTTCAATTTATTATTATAGTAATACATCAAAGGTAAAGAAAAATTCTATAGACAAAAACAAAGACAAATGATTATGACTTCATATAAAGATTCTAGTAGTCTTGACATATTGCAAAGATATTAAAATTTGTGGGCCGATCATTATGAGTTTCCAATGGACGCACATGTTTATGGACATGAAATAAATGTGGGGATTCTGAAAAATTATATCATGGAGCTTGTTATTGGAGATAAGTTGGGAATCAACATGGTGAATTTTTTTTCCATGTATGTCTTGACATTTTTTCCTATGTTATATTTATTAAAAATGTATACTTATGCATATTTTTTACTAGGTATCTTTATAACATGTGTGAGAAGAATGAGAGGATAGATGTATACGAATTCATGGACCCGTATTTGATTTACCCTGAAGCACATGCATTGGATAAGTAACAAAGAATGATTTATATTGCCGAAGGATTTGAACAGAATATAATCACATAGTATTGGATAATGACTTTTTGTGGTAGTTATGAAACATAACTTTGGAAAAGGGTTCATTATATTTTAACATAAAAACCACTAACCATAAATTTTCTTTTATCAGTGATCATTGGATGTAAGATGTTTTTTCCCAAGGGAGAAAACACTTTATTGGATATTCTCTCTCTATGGTGATTTGTGGGAATGTTTTAAGAATATGTTGGAAAACTAAGTTTCAATTTCTTAATAGTTTTATATATTATGATAAATTTTAAATTTATCCCATTCGTATTATTTTCTAATAGGGGATGGGTCTACTTTCGAAAAAACACAATGAAACGATGTAAAAAAATGATATGTAAAAGTAAAGGTAAATATCCATTTATAATATCAACTTTTTTGATGTATTACATAAAAATAATATTTTAAATTTACACTCATTTAAACATAATTGTCATGAAAAACAATGTGTCGTTGAATGCTGATATTATATGTTCTGATTTATGTATGAAATAATTACAAATGAAAAAATTGTGCACTTTGACCTAGTAAGATATACTTTAAAACTATTCCATAATATTTCATTTGATTTATTAATTATAAATTTTAACAACTATCCAATTTCGTTGAAGCTATTTGATGACTCTCCACCCAATAGTTCTCATGACTTCAAACACTTACAAGTGGATTGGTCAAATTATTTTACAGGTTTGATTGGGTTTTAGTTTGATAGTAGTGTAAAATGTAATTTTGAATATTGTCATTATAATTGTGTACTTGGTAGTCATTTAGGTTGGATTTAGGTTTTTTGTTGACATTTTTTGTTTTGAATTTTATTTATGTTAATGTATAATATTGGTGTACTTTCTATTTTGGATAAGTTCTGATGGGTTTTCTAGTACAGATTCTGGTCTTGAGAGGGGGGAGGGCTTCTAGGGGTTTGGGGGGGGGTGTATAGTGGGGTGGGGGTTTCCAAGGGTGTGAGAGGGCTATCCAGTGGGGTGGGGTATGTCTAGGAAGGTGGCGGGGATGTCTCGGGGGTTCCTATGTGTGTGTGGGGGGGGGGGGGGGGATTGTGGGGTGGGGGTTTCCAGGGGTCTGTGTGTGGGGGAGGGGGGGGGGGCTCTCAATTGGGGTGGGGGGTGTTCAGTGTGTCCATGGGGTGGGTAGGGGATCCAGGAGGATGGGAGGGCTGTCCAGGGGAGTGGGGGGACATCTAAAAGGGGTGGGGGCTGTTTAGTGGGTGTCCATGGGTGTGGGGGTTGTCCAGTGGGGGGGGGGGGGTGTCGAAGGTGTCCATGGGGGTGGGAGGGTGTCTAAGAGGGTGAGAGGGTTTTCCAGGGGAGTGGGGGGCTATCCAAGAAGTTGGGTGGGGGGGGGGGGGCTGTCTAGGGGGTGTTTAGGGGTGTGGGGGGGGGGGGGGGGTATCCAGTGGGTGGGGGTTTCCAAGGGTATTGGAGTGATATAAAGTGGGATGGGCGGAGTCCATGGTGTCTATTAGGGTGGGAGGGTGTCCTAGAGGGTGGGAAGGCTATCCAGGGGAGTGGGGGGATATCCAAGAGGATGAGGGCCTATCTAGGAGATATCCAAGGGTGTGGGGGTGTCCATGGGGTGGAGGTGGGGGGTCTAGTGGTTTGGGAGGGTTGTCAAGTGGGGTGGGGGTGTCCAGGGTGTCCATGGGGGTGGGAGGGGGTCTCAGAGGGGAGGGTGGGGGTGTAGTCCAGGGAAGTGGGGGGCTTTCCAAGGGGTGTCTATGGTAGGGGTTTCCAGTGGGGTGGGGTGGGGTTGGGGGGGGTCCAAGGGTGTGGGAGGGCTGCCATGTGGGTGGGGTGGGAGGGTGGGGGGGGGGGGGGTGTCCAAGGTCTCCATGGTGGTGGGACGGTATCTTGGAGGGTGGTAGGGATGTCCTGGGTTGTGGGGGGGGGGGGGTGTCCAAAGTGTGTGTGTGGGGGGGGGGGGTGTCCAGGGTGTGGGGGGTGTCCGGGGGGGGGGGGGGGTGTTCCAGTGGTGTGGGAGGGATGTCTCGTGGGGTGGGGGTGTCTATGGGGGGTGTTAGTGTCCAGGAGGGTGGGGGCGCTGTCCAAGGGGGTTGGGGTTTTCCAGGAGGGTGGGGTGTTGTCCAGGGGGTGTCCAGGGGTGTGGGGGGTTTCTAGTGGGTTGGGGGGTGGGGGTTGGGGGGGGGTTGGGGGGATCTGTTTAGTGGGGTGGGGGGCTATATAGGAGGGAGGAGTTGTTCAAGGGGTGTCCGGTGGTGTGGGCGGTGTCCCATGGGGTGGGGGGTTTCCAGGGGTCGTGGGAGGGCTGTCTAGTGGGGTGGGGGTGTCTAGATTGTACATTGGAGTGGGAGGGTGTCCATGAGGGTGTGAGGGCTATCTAGGGGAGTGGGGGATGCCTAAGAGGAGGGGGGGTTTCAGGGGTGTGGGAGGTATTTCTAGTGTGGTGTGGGGTTTCCAGGGTGTCCATGGGGGTTGGAGGGTGTCCAGGATGATTGGGGGGTGGGTTATCCAGGGGGTGTAAGGGGGTCTGTGTGTTGGGGGGGGGGGGGGGGGGGGGGGGTTCTAGGGGTGTCAGAGGGTTGTCCGATGGGGGGGGGATAGGGGATGTCTAGGCTGTTCATGGGGGTGGGTGTGTGGGGGGGGGGGGGGGTCCAGGAGGGTGGGATGGATGTTCAGGGGAGTGGGGGATAGCCAGGAGGGTGGAGGGATATCTAGGGGTGTGGGGGTGTCTAGGGGGTGGGGGTTTCCAGGGTTGTGGGAGGGCTTTCCAGTGAGGTGGGGGTGGGGGTGTCTAGGAGGGTGGGTGGGCTGTCGAGGGGGGGTGGGGGCTGTCCAAAAGGGTGGGGGGCTGTCCAGGGGTGTCTAGTGGGGTGTGGGGTTCCCAAGGGTGTGAGGGAGGGTGGTGTCTAGTGGGGTAGGGGTGTCCAAGGTGTCCATGAGGGTGGACAGTTGTCTATGAGTGTGGTAGGGATGTCCAGGGTGTAGGGGCTATCCGGGAGGCTGGGGTGGTGTGTCCTAGGGGTGGGGGCTATCCAGGAAGGTGAGGGGTTATCTAGGGAGTGCCTTGGGGTGTGTGTGTGTGGGGGGGGGGTGTCTATTGGGGTGGGTGTTTCTTAGGGTGTGGGATGGATGCCCAATGCGGTGGGGGTGTCTAGGGTGTCCATGGGGGTGGGAGGGTGTCCAGGGGGAGGGGGCGGTCCAAGGGAGGTGGGGGTGTCCGGGTGTCCATGGCGGTGTGAGGGTGTCCTAGAGGGTGGTGGGCTATACAAAAGGGTTGTGGGGCTATCCAGGGTTGGGGGTGTCTAGTGGGGTGGGGGTGAGGGGTTTCCATGGATGTGGGAGGGCTGTCTCATGTGGTGGGCTAGGTTAGGTCTGGTTTTGGTCTGTTTCATGTTTTCTTTTGCAGGGCATAGTTTTGGTTGAATGTTTTTATTAAATAAATGCCTGATTATGGGTTTTAATGTCAGTTATTTGAAAAATAACGTAACAAATGCATGATAACGGGATTTTACATCTGTTGTTTATTAACCAACATAAAAAATGGAATGAAATAGGTTTTTACGTCGATTATTTGATATCCAACATAGTATATTTGTTTTCACGTCAATTATTATTTAACCGACCTGAACACTGCTTAGTAGACTAGTTTATAACGTCGGTTATGAACATAACCAACATGATAAACTCATCGAAGGTGCAATTTATTACATCAGTTATTCTATAACAGATGTGAAAAAGTATATACCACGTAAGTTATTTAAAACCCACCATAATAAATCATGACTCCCAATAATTTTCCACGTCGATTTCTAAGGAACCGACGTGAGAAATGAATTGGATTTTTGGTTTTACTTCAGTTTTAAAATAACCTCTGTAAAAAACAATGTTTATAATGTCTCTTGTAATAACTTATGCCAATATCCTAAGTAAAAAATAAAAAATAACGGCCGTATAAAACGTCTTCTACACTAGTGTTTGATTGTTTTCTTAATGAACAATCAATTTCCTTAAAAATAGGCAATAATATTTTCATTTTTCATCAACAAACATAAAATTCCCTTCTTTGAATCATCAGTAAATACCAAAAAATTTCTCCACATGTGGGAAATGTGAGAACGGGTGTAGTGATAAGCCTCTTTTTTAACTCCTTGAATCTCTCTTTTCCTTAATAACTCTATGAAAACTGGACTCTAATCCGAGTTATCTTGGTAAGAGGGTTTGAAAATTGTGAGATATTTCTCAAAAATATTTGATAATATACTGCTAACCCTAGGATGCTAATAATATGTGTCACCATGGAAGGCCTTCTTCGTACCTTAATTTATGTTGTCTTAGAGGGATCCATAGATATACCATTACTTGTGATGATATGACAAAATAATGAGACTTCCTTAAACCAAAACTCACATTTTATGCACATTTCATTAAGATTCTCTTTTATCAATGTCTCTAGTACAGTGCTTCGATGATCCTTCTGATCTTCCTTGGATATTGGAAATGCTCAAGGTTTAAGATCAATTAATAATTCCACATATCATATAGGAGGAAGACTAGACAGTTCCCCAAGAAACACTTCAGCGAATTCTCTCACAAGAGGCATGTCATTATGTATGGGTTTATACTTAGAATCAGTCATCAGATAAAGATACAGGTGCTCATAGGGAATTAATATCCATTCTTGAGATGGTTTTTCTAATGAAGAGTCATCATCCTCCTAGCACTTGTAATGAATCGAGGATCAATTCTCCAAATAGAGAGTTATTTCCCCCTCATAGAAATTTATGTTGGATCTTTATAAGGAAAGCCAATCCATGCCAATAATTGCATAAAATTCTACCAGAGGAATTATGAAGAGGTTCTATGGGAGGTTCAATCCACAAATTATGATAGGGGAGGAGTTATATTCATGGGATGCAATGACTTCACCAAATTCTGTTATCACCGAAATGTTTACTTCCATGATTTGTGGGGGTGTTGGGATTGTTCTACTAATCATTTGGGATATAATAGAATGTTTAGAACTAGAATCTAGATGTACATTCTCTATTTATGAATGAATAACTAGCATACCTATCACCACTTTGTGGTTACGGTTAGATTCACTAGTATTGATGGTAAAAGCTCTCTCTTGCTGCCTTGGAAGTTGTTGGCTTCCTCTGATTAGAGAAATCCTCTCCTCTATCACAACAGTAGGAATATCATTCCCATAGATAATATCTAGGTTCCTTTCTCTTCCACACATAAATCAAATTACTCATCAACTTCAAGAAATTTTTGGGTGATTTTTTTCACACCTTTGGAAAGTGAGGTGCTGAAACATCTTATCACCGTTGGATTTATCTATCAGAATACCTGAATTAGCGTCCACCTTATGATTTTTATCCTCTTGATACCCCAAATATTTACTGCTCTCCATCTCAAAATTGAGAGAACATCATAGAATTTCCTCAAATCTGTCAAAGTCATGCATAATTCAGGCTTTCTATAGGCTTTATTTTAGACCATCAAAGAAGCCGTTAACCATGAATTCAGATGCAATAACAAAGGTAGATGTGTATAATGTAAACCTTTTGAATTTTTCCTCATACTCTTCAATGGATTCATCAACACTTTTCATGAGGTAAAGGAAGTATCTATCCATATTAACTTAGAAAGTGCAAGGAAAATATTAATCTAAAAACATTTTCTGAAAATCCATCTATTCCAATGCCTTGATCTCATCCACATGGTTCATATTTTTTATCAATGTACACCATTGATTAGCTTCAACATCTATATGATAAGTATCCAGATGTACCTTCTCTTGTTCATAACATTGAATGATGGATAAAATATTTTCAATATATTTGATCTAATGTTTGATGGTTGAGGGATTAGATGATTCATTAAATGTAGGAGGCCTTTGTCGCATTAAAATCTCGATCATGACATGTTCTTTCTCGTGTGTGTGGGGGGGATAAATGTTTTTCATGACCCATAATTCTATTAAAAACATGATTTACCTGTGAGAGTATCATGAAAAAGATTGTTATTCCCACTCCTATCATATTTGGTATCTCATTATAACTTTTTTCACATTGATCTTCACATCAGTTGTTAGCCTGAGTCCTCCTATTACTAGCCATTGGATAGAATAAAAGGAATGTTAGGGGTAACACATAAAGGGGAATCCAATGAAAAATTGTTAATGTATAAATTAAACTTATTTCATTAACCTATGAATTTATAGGCTTTCGTCTGTGTTATCCATGATCTACTTCCCAACATATATTCTTAGGGGACTTTTTTAATTCCATTAATAATTGTTCATACTAAGATTATTAATATACCCAAGCACATCCCCTGGTAGTCTCATAACCAAGAGATATACAAGGCCTGTTGTCATACAGTAGTTCTCGTTTGAGTCTAGCTCAAAGAAGTGTTTTCAGGTTTTAACACTAGATACATCTTGGCCAAAGCCACCTCTACTTGATCATATCCTTATAGGGATGTATTTCCCTAATAAAACTCTTACTCTATAGTTTCTAAAATATAGGGATGTTTTTATTATAATAAGTCTTATCTCTAATGATTTAACTAGGGTTTTATAATCCTAATCCAATAAATAACTAAACCTATCTTATAATACCAACAATAATAACCCCACTCTTTATTAAAAACATAAACATGATTTATTACATTATCTTGACCACAAATAAACACTAAGGATCATTTTTTCTAGTGTATTGGGAAATAATGAACATTATATAATAACTTTGATAATAAAACATGTCATCTTTATTGAAAACATCCTTTACATTACCACAACATTACTTCATACTTATCATTACATTGGATAACTTGATGAAATACATAAAAAAGGGTGATTAATAACTACCAGTAATGGAGTAAACAAGGAATAAAATGAATAATATAGTACATGTTAGGAAATAGTAATATCAATGGATCACAAGAGAAATATGAACATAAAGGCATGATATTGCATGATTATCATAACATGGAAATGTGGCAACAACATATAACATGATATTATCATGATCCCAGGATAATTTCACATGGATAATGAGTAAAAACTTATTTCACTTGAATTAGAATGAGTGAAAACTCATTTCACTTGATTTATCATGATATTAATATATACCCAATGCATTAGACCACTATCAGGGTGAACCCTTCTTAATCATTTCATTTCCTGCATAAGTGTTCAACATGGATCATACAACATGGAATCATTCAACATCATCATTTATTACGTGATAAAAGAGTGTGTAATATAGAGATAAAACTCTATAATCAATAAGTAAATGTTTATAAAGATGAATAACCTTGACAATGAAATGGGTATGGTATTCACTACACAATGACTTTGGATTGGAAAATCATAGTGCAATTTCAAAAGCATAACGTCATGAGATAAGAATTCAAAAAAATGGTTGAAGAGAGAGAAAGGGGTGTCTTACAATATTTATGTGAAATGGATAGTATGGGTTCATATAAATACATGTCTATAAAATATAAAGGAATTTATCTGTATAATGTAAATTAATTTCTTTATTGTAAAAGAAGAGAGATAAATCCCTTACGAAATTTCTCCATGGTAAAATGTGTACTTGAGGGGCATTAATTATAGAGAAATTAGTCTATAATCACTCAAACATAAGATTTAATGTATAATGGAGGTGTTAAATCATACCCCAAAATTTATAATTGGAAATAAAAGATTATAAAAACACAAATAAATTTGGAAAAGAATTAGAAAGGATGAAATCCCAAAATAGGAAGTGCGATTCAAGGGATTGGGAGAGGCTAGAGAGAGGATTCTTGGGATCTTTTGGCACATGGGGAGGATTCTAGAGATGGGAGGGAAGAGTTTGGTAGAGATCCAAATGGTTTGAGTGAAGAGGAACGGGATATTGAGTGGTTTTATAAATAAAAATAGAGGGAAATCAATATTATTTAGGTTTTTTATAGTACACATTAAACTAATTAAAACCACACAAAAAAACCATTGGTTTTCCCATAGTTTTGGCCAAAGGGGAGTGGAAAAAATTATTTTATAAGGATAATGGATGATATTATTTAAATATTAGTTTTTCTTATGTGGAGGTGAGTCACATTCTCTAGGAAATCATTTGTAAAAGTAAAAATATTTTATAAATTTTGGAGGGTCCATTAAGGCCCAATAAAATTAATCATACATATATATAATCAGATTATATTTAAGGTAAAACATATATTGGAAGAATAAACCTTTTATAGTATTTTATTACATCACTATTGGGTCATTATGATGTTATAAAATACATTATATATTGAAACGATATTTAATTTTTACCCAAATATTAAAGTGCTATAGAAAATTATGAAAAATACACCATTAGATAATTATGATGTCTTAAATCCAAAAAAAATATTTATTTTAACTAAATAATTTTCAAAATATGTCAATTTTAACTTGTAAAATAAAATACAGACCTTTGTTGATTATTCACAGGGTTTGACCAAAACAGTTTTCAAAATTTAATAAAAATTAAAATTATACTCATAAAAATTATACGATCATTTATATTTAACAAAAAGTAATTAATTAATAATATTTTATTAAAATATTATTTAATTCAAAAATCCATTAATTCATCAAAATATATTTCTTAATTTAATATTAACTAAAAATACTGTTGCTGCTTAAAAAAACATACAAAGTAACAAAAATAAATTGAATTTATATTCATTATTCTATAAAAAAATAATACACATAATCATAGTGGTAGGGTATTGTTACATATCCCCTTATAACACCAGAAAAATAACTAAGGGTATGATATGCAATGGTGAAAGACTCTTGGGGAGGCTCAGATAACATCGCTCATGTGATAATCTCTATTAACTTCCACATACCCCATAGACGGTTCTATTCAAGCGGAACGTGTAGATGCTCAGCCAGAGTTTGGTTAATAACAAATCCCAATGATACTACCTCCTTTCTGAGCCCCAAAAAATGGGCTTCTTATGGATGAATTCAACTGTATGAGGTCATCTCTTCCTTTTCATGAGTAAATTGGATTTGTTAAATCCATATATTTATACTAATATTGTGGTCACTATTCAAAGACTATATTAGCAATAGTAAAAATTCTTAACGGTATTTTAAACTAAAAAAACCTAAAACCATGGTAGTGCATATGTATTATATAACCATTATACACTATAATAATTTAATAATATCATGTGTAATTTTCATTAATAAGTGTTTGAGTCGTTACAAGAAAAAAGGTCCATATGAGCACCAATGTACCCATACAGGGGGTAAGAATAAAATATTATATAGGGAACCCCTTAATTGGAGTTATAAAACTCTATCATAACTGCATAATCATACAATATTCCCATCCTAGATTATAAATTAATGAAATAAAAACAAATAGTAGTAGTCTAAAAAATACATTCTTTTGTTTGTATAGGAATGACTCTAGGAATGTCATGGGGATGATTCCAACGATAATATCATAACCAATATAAGAGAGGAATCATGTAACTTAGTCCATTATAATGAAATATATTTTATCATAATGTGTATAACATTGATCAACTATACCTTCTTTAGTAAATGATAATGTCTCTTTGAGAATTTCATGATTATATCACCAAACAATAACATCCCCATGTATCAACTGTATAAGGATAACTGTCACAACCCATGGGAATTCATCTAGAGAACACCATCCTATAATATAGGTTCAACAGTTTGATTCAAATCCTTTTAATCCCCACTAATATCATTATATAGCTCCACTATGATAGTATTATCATCTTGTACTAATAAAGAACTCCCAACATGTGTTTTCTCAACTAAGGAGATAAACCAATAAGTATCACATAACACTTCTATAAAAGTTTTAAGTCAAGTAACCAATATCATTAAGTGGAATTTTATATAAAAATATTAATAAAACCCCTGTGGGTGTCTTTCAATATGTAACCAAAAGGGCACTACCATGGGTTTATATTCCAAAATTAAATAAATACTCCCCCTAGGGCATTTTCTAATCATTAAAAATACCACACTTATGGGAATTTTCCCACTTCACTATATCACCATGGGTGTGTACACCATTTGTTTCACGACCTTATCTCAATACATCTTAATAAAACTGCATATAAAATGAACTTGTGTAAGTATAATTATTGAACCCACTTTCAATGTTCATATCTCATCAACTAACATGATAAATTTTGGTTCCAAGGTGACACCAAATATTTACTATACCCAACTCTCATAGATCACGATCACTAGGTCCCTCACATAATTGGGAAGATACAAGTGTCTCTTAATTCTTTCTATTTCTCTGAAATCTCCAAAGTGTCCCTCAATGTCAAATATTCATCTCAAGTAAGAACCCACCACCCAGAGGATAAAAATACCTTAACATCAACCTAATTTCATCATGGTATCATCTTCAACAATGGGTAAATGTCATAGAAATTATTCTAGGGATATAATCCAAAGATATCTCATGTCCTCAGTCATCTAATGATGGCCCTCACACAATAATCTTATCAATATTCTTGAGTTATAACTCCATCTTGAAACCTACGTATAATCCTATGACACCATAAACCACATATCCTATAAATGCATTGTAAAAAACTCAAAAAATTATTTCAATCCCTACATTTCTCACCTATAATGTTGATATCATAAAACACTACATAATTAAAACAATAGAGGAAAAACCTCTCTGCTAGAACTAACTCACCCTTAACCACCTCTTAGAGTCCCCCAAACACTCGGAGGGTTTTACTAAATCATTTTACCTAGACACTTGCCCAGAATGTACTATTCACAAGTCCCATATGGATTCTAGGGTGTTATAATAGAAAAATACTTTCATGGTGGAAGTTCATATCATGTGCCTCACCTATATTTTATAATTAACCAATAATTTTGAACAAATCATTACAAGTTTTTAAGAATAATAAATTATCTTGTTATAAGTGAAGGATCAGAAATTATTTTGTCTTTGAAAAATTAAGTACATAATTATGAATAATTAAAAAAATAAAAAATATTTTATTTAATATTTAGAAGGAGATTTTAAATTACATTTATCACTTACATATTCATTGGATACCCTTGGTAATATATTACCAATTGGAAGATCTAAAAATCCTATTATGGAAATAAGAATATGAATAAAACACAGCACATATGTTAGAAGGCATAACATATTGATATAAAAAGGCTTGTAACATGAATAAACATATATAATAATAACATATAGAACATGATACCATAAAATATTGTACCATAGTATTGTGTCATCAACATAAAACATGATATTATCATGAGTCCAGGATCATTTCACATAGAGGACCAAGAGTCAAGGATAACCATGATGATTGTTGAACATGGAGCCCAAGTCAAGGATAACCTCTAAGACTGTTGCACACGACATCTCATGAGACAAAATATTACAACATAAATTGGAGTTATATATGGGAACAATCTTTATAACATATTCATGAATATTATTCCATATAAATTATCTTACGTAAGAAATGAACCAAAAACATAAGGGTTACCCATGGAATGAATTAGGTATCACAATCATGTCAAAAGGCATATTAAAAGGGAATTTTGTAAAGGTTTCCATTAGAGGATTGATTTAAATCATACATGGAAATTAATAAGTGTATATAGTCATATATTATGATAATTTATGTCAAAATAATGTGAAAATAGTTTTTAGGAATGTTTATAAGTAAAACATTTTAGTACAGTTTAAGGGCACAATTTAATTATTTTTTAAAATTGAAAAAAATAATAATATAAAACTAGAATTGAACCAAAGTTAATTTTAATGATAAAATGAGTAATTTTAGAAAAATAATGGTGTATTTAAACATTTTATACAGTTAATTTGAAATTTTTTACGAAATCCGGAAGATCCCATGAATTAGGTTTTTCCAAAGACTTGAGAAGGGATCCTTATTATACAATGTATAATCACCTCAAATAAGTTTTATATGATATGGATCCATGAGTTTGTAACATAAAAATTTAATATATAATAATTATATAAAAACAATGAAGAATTATATTTGGGTAATTATAGAGAAATAGTAATCAGAAGGAAAAATGGTGGTTCAGGTAGAACCTCTTACCTTATGTCTGAAATAGTTTTGAACTTGATCATAATGTCCTGAAAATCAAATTATATTCATTAATTAATAATTAAAAAAAATTATACATTTACATTATTTGTTATAAATTTATTTAATTAATTTATGACCATTATTATGAGTTATAGGTATCAATTTAATTGTTTGGGATAGATCGTTTTCATAGTGTTCATCATAGGTTCACTTCTACAAAAGTATAAAAGATAATGTAAAATGAAAATAGAAATCCAGGATTGAAGTTAAAATTTATTAATGAGAATTGAAAATTTAAAATGATTTTTAATTAACTTGTTTATTTTGGGAGAGGATTAAACATTTGATAATATGCAAGTGATAAACATTTGGATAATTTTAGGCATGTTTTCCCTCCTAATGAAGTTATTTGGTTTCATTATTTAACATCATGTGTATATAATCATTCTAGAACATTACAAGGGATTTAATAGATATATTATAATATTTTTTAACCATGAAAACAGATCTATTACTATCCTTGAATGTGTTAATAGGAAATGAATTATTTTCATCATTGAAGGATATAAATTAACACCTCACGAATGACGTATCCATTTTAAAAATAAATGGTAGAGAAGAAGAGGATTGATGATGGTTTATTACGTTAGAATAAAAAATATTATATATTTTAGTAACTGGAGTTTAATTCTATTTTTATGAGGTTTGGTGAGGTGATAATAATAAAAGAAAATAACTTGAAAATAATTTGAAAGGAAAAAAGAGGAGTATTTTACCTCTTGAATTCTATTCATTGAGAACCTCTATTGGGAAATGGTTTTGGAATTTTTATGAGACCAAGAGATATTGGACTTTGGGGAGATGTTTGGGAATATATTTGATTAGAATTTGGATATGGTTCAAATATGGAAAGGTGTGAGGGGATACAATGGTGAGGGGTGGTATTTATAGTGGAAAAGATGAGTGTTTTCTCCTTATTTAACTCATTAGTTTATTATTTTCAACAAGACAAGAAACATTGTCAATTCAAGAGACTAAATATACTAATTAGATAATGTGAGTTTGAAAAAAATTCTTATTACATAACCCATATCGCATGGAATAGTATATTTAACATATAATGTTTATATACCATAAATAACCATCTTTTACAATTCACAAAAATTCAAGTATTTCAGAAAAATCCAAAAAAATACCCATAAATGTTTTTCAACATATATAATTCTAAAATTAATTCCATTTTACAAAAATATTTTTCTAAATATGATAAATTTAATTTTTATTTAAAATTACAATTTACAAGAAAAATAATTATTTTAATATTATAACTAATTTTATAACACTTTGAAATATTAATTAAGGTCTCATAAAATTATCTTATAATAGTATGATAAAATAATACTAATTTAAGATTACTTTTTATTGTTTTAAATTTACTTTTTAAACATTATATTAATTATAATATTAGAAATAAATACATATGTTTTATAAAAATATCAACACTAAATTAATAATTTCTAAAACATTTATTTACTTATAATATGTTATAATTATATGATATTACAATACATAAGATGATTATATTGTATTTATTTTTTCATAGGTGTGGATACTATTCAATTGGATGGTTTACTATTAAAATGGGGATATTACTATTCCAAAGGCTAAGTTATTATTTCATCAATATCGGTTCTTTAAATTTGAGAAATACCCATTATTTAATTCAGTATTCATTTATAATGTTTATAATTTGTAATTTATGTATTTTTTGTTATTATACTACAAAAACCAATAATAAGAAAATGATTTCTATTGAATAAATTTTGGGTTGTTGAATTCTTCTCCCCATATAAATTTCACCCTTGAAATTTTGTTTTACATATTAAGTTGAAAAGATGTCTGTGTACTTCTTCTTCAATTCTCCCTTAGGTTCCCATATGGAAACATCATATATAAGGTTCCGCCATAGTAAATTGATCAGGTGAGTGGTCATGTTGGATAGAAAATTATATCTTCTATTCAAGTTTATCACTAGTGACTCTACATAGGGGAGATCATTCTCAAGCTGTACCATCTCAGAATTATGTACATATGAAGGATCTTGTATGTACTTCCTCAAGAGAGATATGTGGAATACATCTTGTAATTGAGATATGGTTGGAGGATGTTATGGTCGATATTCGACAACTGTAACTTGATAATGAATATCGAAGGGGTCGATGTTCCTGGGACACAACTTCCCTTTCTTCCCAAATATCATGATTCTATTCCATGATGATATGCACTAGAATACCATACCTCCATTATTAAACTCCAGGTCCCATCGAGGTTTGTCTGCATAGTTCTTTTGTTAGCTTTAGGCTTTGATGATGTCCATCAGAATGATTTTCAACTTATCCATAATTTCTTAAACCATTTCCCATCATAACAGCTTACGTTCACCGACTTCATCCCCACACACTAGTTTTCTTCATACTTTCCCATAAAAGGGTTTATATGGAACCATTTTTTATTCTTGGGTGTAAACTATTATTGTAGGATAATTTGATAAATGGAAGATGTTGGTCCAATCCTCCATTTAAGTCTATAGAAAATTATCTCAACATGTCATCTAGGGTGTGAATAGTCCACTTAGATTGACCTTCTGTTTGAGGATGATAGGACATATAGAAGTTTAGCTTAGTTCTCAATGCATGTTGGAGACTTTTCTAAAACATAGATGTGAATATCAGTTCTTTATTAGATACAATTTACATTGGGACTCCGTGATGCCTTTCCAGTTCTTTGATTTATTTCCATGTATGTTTATCTAGGGAGAAGTCCTATCGAATTGAATTAAAGTGAGGTATCTTTGTAAGATGGTCCAAAACAACCCATATAGAATTGTTTCCTATAGATTTATTTGGATGTCTAGTGAAAATGTACATGGTAATGTTCTCCCACAATCATTTTGGTATGGGTAGTGGTTTCATCACCCCCTTTGAATTTTTCCTTTTGGACTTAACTTGCTGACATAATAGGCATATTGATGTATACTCAGCGATCTCCTTTTTCATATTGACCCACTAGTAGTTCTCCCAAAGATGTCGATACATCTTTGTTCTCCCGGGGTAAACATAGAAGGTTGATCTACATGTATCCTTCAGAAGATCCTTCCTTATCACTATATCATAAGGTAAACATAGTCATGTCCCAAGTAATACAATTCCATACTCATCAATTTTATACTCTAAGAATTTCACATTTCTTAAATCATAAAACTTTTTCTAGAATTCCACATCATTTCGTTGATAATCCTTTATTTTATTCACAAGGTATTATTGTGAAATAATTTTAGAATGTATTAGTGATTTTTCACCCTTATTGATTCCCATGTCCAACCTTCACATATTTAAGAATATAGGATCCTTCTCAATTTTAAAAATTTATTACGATGAAGGATCCTTTCAACTAATAGAATCCTATACCTTATTTTCCGTACCGGGGTGGTATTAGATTGAGTATTAATAATCCTTGATTTGTTCTAACCATATTAATTGGTTAATATTTAGGTACATCTATGTGAATATATATTTGATACTCTAGTGATCAGTATCTATATCAAAATTCTCCCTATAGTGATAATTACTTGTATTTTCAATGCAAATATCACCACTAATAACTTCAGATCATAAGTAGGATAGTTTTACTCTAATATTTTCATCTACTATGTGGAATAGGTTATCACTTAATCAATTTTCATTAGGATACAATCTAAGCCCATTGTTCAAGCATAGCTGTACAACACAACGAGTTCCCTACTTGTTGTTAGTGTGAGAAATGATGTAGTGATAATACTCTTCTTTAAATCATTAATGAATTATTCACATTCAGTAGTCTAGGAAAACATCAATCACTTCTGAGTCATATTGGTTATTGGGTTTTACAACTATGATAAGTTCCTCAAAAATCGTTGGTAGTACCCAACTAGACCATTAATGATGTAGATATCTGTAATAGATGTAGGTTCAGGACACTTTATGATTTCCTTTGTCTTGTAAGGGTCCAATGATATAATTTTTTGTGATAACATGACCCCAAAATACAACTCATTCATTTAGAACTCACAATTAGTGTACATTTTATATAGTTTATCCTTTTTGAATGTCCTAAAAATAGTATTCAAATACTCCACATGTCCTTCCTTTCCCTTGGTGAATATCATAATTTCATCAATAAAGATTTCCAAAAATTTGTCTCAGTAATATATAAAGAATCTATTCATTATATCCATGAGTATTTCTGGATCATTTGTGACTCTTATGGGCATCCGTACAAACTCATAATGTCTAAACCTCATTCTAAAGGAAGTCTCATTAATGTCATCCTTCCTCACGTTTAATTGGTGATATCCCAACCAAATTTCCACCTTAGATAAATAACTATTCCCACCTAGAAGATCAAACAAGTCATCTATACATGGAAATGGATACTTGTTATTTATTATGTTTTTTTTGATCACATGACCATAAATTCCAAGGCACACTAATCCATCATTCTTCATGACAAAGGGGACTAGTACACCCCATGGTGAAGCACACCGGTGTATAAAACGCTAGTAACATTTTCAATTAACTTATTATTTAGTTATTTCAACTCTTGAGGGGACATTCTATAAGGTTTATCTAATATAGGTATATATCCATGAATTTGTTCAATTGAGAACTCAACATCTCGAATAGGAGGAATACTAGAAAACTCTTCAAGGAACACATTAATATAATCCCTCTAAATAGGAATGTCATCGATCATTATTTTATCATTTGTCTTATGAATTTGAGATAAATATTCTTGATCATAAGGCAACATCATCCACAATTGAGATAATTATTCTAATGGATATTCATATTCATCCATACACTTGTAAAAAATTAGAGGATGCTTCGAGATGTAAAGAGAGAAGTCTCTTTCATGATAGTTGATGTTGGATTAATGTAACGATATCCAATCCATGTACAATATAGAATAAAACATTACCAAATGGAGTATAACAAGATTTTCGGGGAGGTTCAATCAAAATATGTTAACTAGAGAGGAGTTATAATTTTTTGATGTAATAATTTCCCCATTTTGGGTTCTCATAAATAACTGAACCTCCAAATTCTGAGGTGGTGATTGAATAATTTATAAAAGGAGTGATTTTTTATATTCCATAATAATTCCTATAGTCATATTTAATAGGTACCTAGACTAATAATCCTTTTCAAACCTCACATTTTTCAGAACTCCGTGATCATTCTTACTCAATAAAATAGGTAAATAAAAGCAGTACCAAGGTGGTAGTACATTGAGAAATCATAAGACATGAGTAGTTTTATCCATATCCATTTCATCCTTTGATGATATTTATGTGAAAATATTTGTTTTATGATCTTGGTATCCATATATATATCATATTTGTTTCGAAAAAATATAATTAATTCATATCTACAAGGAAGACATTATAGTTTCAAATTCAAGATCATGGGTTTTATAAAATTTTTAATAGATAATTAATTTAATTTATTATTTGGAAATATCATTATTATTTATTTATAATGGTTCATCCTAGTCCTTTAATTTATGTTTCACTATATATCCACAATTCACCCCTTCCAATTGTAATATCAACCTAGACACATTGATCAACCTCTTATTTATTATATAAAAGTTTTATTTACAATTATATTTCAATAAAAACATAACCCCTTTTTGTGTTATCATGTTTAATGGGTTTAAAAAATAGAAATTTTTTGAAAGAATATCTTATAGTAACATGCTAATCCAAGGAAACTATATACCTCGATTATAGTTATTGACATAAGGAATTATTTGACAGCATTTTCATTTTGCAGATCAAATGATAATCCATCCATAAGGACTATATTTCAAGGTAAATAAAATTCCTAAAGAAAAAATTCAATTGGTAAATTTACTATATTACTCATTTTCTCTAAGTATCTTAAGAATAATTCATAGAAGACTCATATTCTCGTCATAAAAAATTGTAGTATACAAAGATATCATCAATAAAAACTATAATAAAGTTATTAATTTACAACTTTATCACTCTCTCAATAATATCCATAAAAATAGAGGGTGAATTTGTTATTATAAAGGGAAATACTAAAAACAAATATTGTCCATGCATTATTTGAAATTATTTCTTTGGACTATCTTCCTTCCTCACATGCAATTGATGATACCCCTAATGAATATCAGTCTTTGAAAAGTATTGATCTCCTTGATGTTGATCAAATAATACATAATTAAAAGGTATATGATAGTTTTTATTTATATTAATGGAATTGAATTCCATATAAGAAATTCATAGCCTCATAGTACCATCATTCTTTTTCAAAAAAATAATAGGAGCTACCCTTGGAGAAATAGTTTGGTATATCAATTCCTTGTCACACAACTATTATCTCTGTTTATTTTATGACAGAATATATTTTATGGATATTATATAGTGATTATTAGATATATGTTTCATATTAGGGATTATTTCAATAGTAAAATAAATGCCACACATAGGTTGATCTTTGGGTGGTCATTCAAGAAACATATCAATCAAATCATCCACAATAAGGACATATTTTATTCATAGTTTACATTTCATATCCGTAGGATGTATCTTCTCTTCTTATACTAGAATTTTATTACTAGGAGTTATTAGTGGTTGATTTTGGTAGAATTCTGATTATTAATTCTCTATTAGAAAGACATAAACTTCTACTTCGTCATTATAATTATTTATCTCTTTATATGAGAAGTAAATTTTTTCATTATATATTTGAAAAAAATCTATACCAAGGATTGTATAAAAATATACCATAAATATAATAATAACATTTGTTAATAAGGTATTTAAATGGTTCATAATAGGTATCTACTAACCAATATTTGATGCAATAATATTTCTTATTGGTTTAGTGATTAATAACTCCATTCATAGTGTGATAAAAGGAATATATAATTTTATTCGAATACATAAAATATATATAATAATATGAGTATCCTGAATCAAATAAATAATTATCTATCATTAATGTTAAAAATAAAGTACCCACACATCGTGGTTAAATATATCATTATTAATGGTATTAATTATAAAATATTGGTCTTCCCTCCTTTCTTTCTCCCATGTTAGGTTCCCTTGATGTTTGGTTCATTGGTTTGAGGAATTCCCCATATCCATACAGTTAATACACGACACAATGATGGAATTTTCCTTATCCTTTCATTCATGAAAATGATTGTCTATATTTCATATTTTTGTTGAAATATCTTATCCCCTTTAATATAGAGACAGTGTGTTTGATACCAGAAGTGTCATGACCCGCCTCCTGGGCCATGGACCTTATCATCTGACCCCATGGGTCTCGTGTAATACCTTGGTTTCCTTCTTAGCACACCATAGGCTATTACTCACTAGGGTCGCTTATCAGACTAATGACTGTCCCCACAGGCCAACACATGTCCTTTCCAGTGTGTTTTGTCCTCACTCACACACATCCTGAAAACTTCCCAGAAGGTCACCCATCCTGATCACTACTCCAGGCCAAGAACGCTTAACTGTGGAGTTCTAATCAGACAGGCTCCTGAAAAGGAAGGTGCACCTTGTTGACATGGGTAGTAACATTTTGCCTTTTAAGTCTCACTTTATCAGGGGTGTTACAATACCCACCCCTTTAAAGCACAACTCCCTCGTTGTGGACCCCAAGTCTCAAAAACCCAGGCAGTGCCTAAGCACTTCCGTCTAGGTATTGGCTCTGAAACCATTTGTCATGACCCGCCTCCTGGGCCATGAACCTTATCATCTGACCCCATGGGTCTCTTGTAATACCTTGGTTGCCTTCTTAGCACACCATAGGCTATTACTCACTATGGTCGCTTATCAGACTAATGATTTTCCCCACAGGCCAACACATGTCTTTTCCAGTGTGTTTTGTCTTTCACCCACACACATCCTGGAAACTTCCCAGAAGGTCACCCATCCTGATCACTACTCCAGGACAAGCACGCTTAACTATGGATTTCTAATCAGACAGGCTCCTGAAAATGAAGGTGCACCTTGTTAACATGGGTAGTAACATTTAGCCTTTTAAGTCTCACTTTTTCAGGGGTGTTACAAGAAGTATTGCATGTTGGCTCAATAAGAAGAAAATAATTTTTGGTGAATAGTAACTTTTTTCTTTTATTTACCACAGGTAAAAGTAAATAGGCTAATTGAGGGTAAAAATTATATCATTATTAGCCTAAAACATGTCATAATTCTAATATATAAGTGTAATTTTACCAAAAATAACCTTTGGAATAAAATATGAACCGATTTGGTCCACTTGGATTTGATTATGACACTTATTGTTATTTTATTTAAAGAAGAGTAAAAATAGTTAAAATCAATGTTTAATAACTAAAACATTTTTAATATAGGGTTATAAATAATATAAATTAGACTATAAATATTCATTAAAAATATAAAAATATTTCCTACATAATGGTGTTATATATATATATTTTAGACATTAAGTAATTTAATTTATTTATGACACAATGAGGATTCAATAATTACCGTATTAATGAAATATTAAAATAATTGATATTATAAATATCAAAATAAATTTAATATGAGACTTTTTATGAATTAATGTAATTTTTAGGTTAATATGACATATTATGGTTAGTTTGATGATTTGTTTTCGAAGTAAAAATGTTGTTCTAAATTTAGGAAAAACAAAATACAAAATAGTGTCAAAATTGACATAAAAGAGTTTTTAAAACAAATATTATATTATTAATCAATATTATATTCCTAAAAACATATGGTTCCAAAAAAAGACTTATATAATGATAGTTGTATCATTAATGTACCACATGGGGTTCTCTTGGATGTATATCGTATGTTTATTAACTATATAATGAAAAAATACAAAGACACGTGGTAAATGTCAAATTATTTAACTAAGAGTTAAATCTAAAAGATAAAGTTAATATAGTGACCAAAACCTGTCTAAAAACTATTGGTTGAGTGGTTTTCGACCCATATCCACCTTATCCTTTAAATAATACATTTTGGAGCCATTATAAAACGAAAATAAATTTATTATAAAATAATATCTCTATCTTTTTCTAAGGATCCCCTCACCCCTCTTATAAAAGGGCACTCCCCCTTCTCTGTAATTCACACCTTCAAAGCCATTGGGCTTAGCTAAACTCTACAAAAATACCCTAAAAATTACCCTTTATTCATCTTAGAGGTCTTCTATTATTAATAAATCCAACCAAATGATCCCTTTTGATCAAATCAAAAGGAAGAACCCAAAGAAAAGGTAAATATTTCATCACCTCTTTCAAGTCCCTTTCTTCTTCCACATAATTTCTATTTGTTGTTTCCATTATAAAATAATAACTCCAGTATCTTCTATATAATATTATTTTATTAGAAATATGGTACAACCAAATTCATTATTCTATCCATTCTTTGAATGACATGTCACCATACATGTGTATGTACGGCTTATCGTCTCCATGTCGTGGTGTAATTGTTCTTCAATACATTATTATTTGGATGGGTATAAAAATTATGTGTAATTG
The DNA here is from genome assembly GCA_963277665.1 of Viscum album. Lineage (NCBI taxonomy): Eukaryota > Viridiplantae > Streptophyta > Magnoliopsida > Santalales > Viscaceae > Viscum > Viscum album. Next base: position 196,149,715 of record OY728133.1, on the reverse strand, counting down.
ATGTAAATAATAAATATAATATGATAATTATTATGTATATATGATATACCATACAATAATATATTATTTTAATATCAAAATAATGATATTTTTGCTAGTGCCTACGTACAGATTACCCTCTCCACGAACGCGATGAGATTCATTCCCCATTGTATCCATTCATGACTAATTTTCATTAGAAGAATAAAAATAATATTTAAATACTTGATATAATTCTTTATATGAATAAGATACATCCCATCCATAACAAATATGACTCACATAATAATGAATTTAAAGGAAAATGAATCTGTTAACACCATAAATAACGATAATACTAAGATATTATTAACAACGAAATGTTAAAAGATCATATATGATATCATATTATTGTATATTATTATTTTATAATTTAATAGAAATTATTTAACCATTATAAAGGAGGTTAACCTAACCTCAACCAAGTAAAATTACATGGTAAGGGTTAATTTCATAATCTCTTTATTATCCGAGGTTATATTTACATAAGAATCTACTGGGACCTATTTATCATCCACATCCTTGATTCTTAAAAATATATTTCAAAACATTCTTACTATTTTATAGACTATGGGATAAATTCATTTATATCCTTGTTTAAATTTTTATAAGATGTTTATAAAGTAATATTTTTTTCATTTTCCAAAAAACGTCCTTTATAACCTTCTCGACAAAATTACAGTAAGAATGTCTTTTTTAACATATACAAAGGGTGCAGCTATTTTCTTTAGTAATAACATCATCAAAGCATCCCTTAAAATCTTTTTATAATATTTCAAAAATAAATGTTTTCTTTTATAATTATATTAATTTTAAATGATTTCAAAATAGAAAGAGATATTTCTCTAAAAAAGGATTTGATTTCATCTAGGTCAACATCCTTTGATGGATTTTATGTTGATTTGAATTTGATTTATTAAGATTAAAAAATTCCATATTGTATTGGAGGTTTTTTGATATGTTTGACTATGGATGTGTTATTTTTATACCATTCATGTTTTATATATAAATTATTGACATTTCGTATGCTAGTTTTAATATGAATGTTAATGTTATGTTTGAACCTTTTTCATATCAATAATGAATTGGAATTAGTATGTGATAGGTAGAGCCCGCTATAACTCCTTGATGCATCTGTAGGTCTCATGAGACAAAATAGTGTCTTGGCATAAGGCCTTGAAAAAATATTATTTGTATTCTTGGCACAGGACCTTGACTATATGGTTATAAATGTCTGGAATTATTCATTCCATCATTTTGAAAGTGGTTATTGATATTGCATGTGATTATTTGATTAGCAAAATATCCAAGTGAACAACTAAATTTCATTATTTGATTTTATCTTTTCCATATTATGCTGAAGTTCAATTTTATAAGTCTTTTGTTTTAGTTTTATACCTTTCCTTAAATGTTTATGCTTATTTACGAAAGCTTCTGCTATATTGATATCCTTACTGAGCATCTGAGCTCACCCCTTTCTATGTTTTATTTTTCCCAGGATGTGAAGATGTATATTATAACAGACCTATAAAGATAGTATATGGGATCTAAATGTTGTCTATGTAAACAATGTTGTTATAGTTTCGATTTGATCATTTAATGGAAACCTTATAAATGTATCTAGTACATCTAAGGCTACTAAACTAATCTTTCTTTCGAGACTTGATCTTTTGTGATCATGTCAATCTTATATAATAATGCACCAACCCTAGGTAACTGGGGTTGGGGCGTTATAGTTGGTATCTGAGGACGTTTAGTACAAACCTTGGAATCTAGATTTAGATAAACTCTGATTAGAGCACATTACACTGAGATAAACTTCAAAGATTAGTATAGAAGAACTTACAATAATTTTGGTATTGTTAATATTTTGTGAGTTTTCCAAGAAATACATCCATGTCTGGATACAAGAAGGTAGTGGTGGCTCTAGAACATATGTACGTAGGGGTAAAAGCCGAAAACACCACTTTGAGCTAGAATCGAATGGGAACTGGGGCGCGACAATGGACCTTGCTGCACTCTTGGTTACGACACTCCCGAGGGATATGCTTACGATAAATATCATTTTCTTTATAAACCATTATGAAGAGTTTATGAGTATATACTTTCTCAAGGAAAACATTTTCATGAATATGGATTATATCCATAAACTGTTCAGTTTATATTAAGTGTTTTACAAGTTGGGATTTATGATTTTCGATTCATAAACTAATCTAGTTTATGCAATTGTATAGAAATGGTGCCCAGTGTAAGGAATATAAACTGTATCAATGACCACACTCCATGTAGGGATTTACCTCCTTCTCAGGATAATTATTGTGGAGCTAGTGATACAACTTGTGCTGATCAGCTTATCACTATATTGGGATAACTCACTCAGGTTATGAATAATAACCTTACCTATATAGAGCACCCTGATCCGTAGTGTAGAGGATCAATGTTAGATAACTTCATGAGGCAACAACCACCAACATTCAATGGAAGTAAACATCCACTAGTTTCCGAGTAATGGTTAAATTCCTTAGAGAAAATATTTCAGGCTTTTGGAAGAAGTGAAAGGGAAAAAGTTGTCATTGCAATTTATCGCGTCACTAGAGATGTGGATCAAATGGTGGTCATTGATAAAAAACACAAAAGAAGATGAAGAAGTATCAATTATGTAATGTAATGAGTTTAAAGATATTTTATTAGAAAAATACTTTCCTCATGACCATCAAGAGGATATGGAAAGACAATTTCTAAGTCTGAGGAAAAAGGAGGACCAGAATGTTGCAAAGTATGAGTCTAACTTTAAAATATTAGTAAGGCATGTTGAAGATTATATACATAACCCAAGAAGTAAGATTGGTCGTTTCTTGGATGGGTTGAAACCATTTCTCCATCGAGGATTAGTCTCAAAATTATTCTCGTCATACGATGATATTATCTCATGTCCTATGAAGGCAGAAAAAGAATTCTATAAGTATTACGACTTTAAAGAAAATAAAGAGAAGAAGAGATCTGCTGAACACTCTATAAATTGAAATAAGTGGAAGAAGGGAAAATTGAATATCTATCCAATAGTAAATGTGTGAAGAAACACCCTGGTACTTTCCTGAAGGGAATGTGAGTCTGTTACAAGTGTGTTGAAAAAGGCCACCAAGGTCATGATTGCAATTGGAAGAAAGATGCTATCGATGTTGAACACAAAAATTATAGAAAAAATTGGAATTATGCAAATGAATGTTTTACGTGTCAAGGGAACTTACCTCAGAAAAGGCCAATGGGTCAATGCCATGCTTATGCAATCACTATTGCTGAGGTTGAAGCTCTTAAAGACGTAGTGGTAGGTAATTTAATGGCTTCCTCAAGTTAAGAAAACTCTTTATTTTATTAATTAATCATCTCATTGTTTCATATCTTCCTAGTTTACTAAGAAAATTAGATATTTCAAATTTAATTTAACAAGGGAGTTGTCAGTAAAAACTCTTAAGGGAAGTATCATTATAACAATGTTTTGTGAATCAGTTCGAATTAGAGAATATAAATGTTCTTTATCTACTGATATCATCCTCATACCCATGATTTAATTCTATATAATCCTCGGTATGGATTGGATTTTAGACCATGATCCAAAAGTTTATTTTAAGAAGAAGAAGGATACTATTTTTGTTGACGATGATAAAGAACACCTTATCTTTAAGGCCAAAATGTCACCACCTGATTCTTATCTAGATCCACCCCCAGTAGCTCAAATAAATTCAATTATTGGGTAGGAAGAGAATGAAATAACTGTGGTTGAGGAATGAAATGTTTATATAGAGGATGTACCTATTGTGATATAATATACTGATGTGTTTCCAGAAGATTTACCTAGACATCCTCGAGAACGAAAAATTGATTATTCCATTGATTTAATTCCTAGATCAAGACCCATATCAGAGACCACTTATATAATTTCCACTGTGGAATTAGTGTAACTAAATAAACAACTAAAGGAATTGAGAAATAAAGGATTTATTCTCCCTAGTGTTTCTCTATGGGGAGCCCATGTCCTTTTTGTTAAGAAGAAAGATGAATCTATGAGGTTATTCATTGACCATAGTGAGATCAATGCTATAACAATATAGAAAAAGTATCCACTACCTTGAATTGATGATTTATTCGAACAACCTAATGAAGATTAATACTTTTCAAAGATTTACCTTTGATCTGGATATAATCAGTTGTGTCGGAAAAAGGAAGACATTCTGAAGAGAGAATTTTGATCCAGGTACTGGCATTACGAGTTTATAGTAATGACTTTTAGATTGACTAATGCACCATTTATTTTCATGGATCTAATGAATAGAGTTTTCAAAGAATATATTGATGAATTTTTAGTGGTATTTATTGATGATACCTTGGTATACTCCAAATGCTATGAAGATCATTAAAATCACTTGCACATTATTCTAAAGACTCTTAGAAGACAAGAATTATATGGGAAGTTTATCTAGTGTGAATTTTGGCTTCAGGAGATTTCATTTCTTGGCCATATTGTTTCTAAGGAGAGAATTTATTTTGATCGTTTTCAGACCATGAAAATCCAAGAATGTCTTGAAACGATGAGTATAAATGAGGTACGCAGTTTAATTGGTTTAGAAGTTTATTATCGGCGTTTTGTCTATAATGTTTCCTGATTGGCTAACCCATTAACCAAGCTCACACGTAAAGGGGAGAAATTTGTTTGGATAAAAGAATGTGAAGAATTTTTTGAAGAATTGAAGATAAGATTAGTCAATGCTTCTATATTGACTCTACCATCAGGGAATGATGGGTTTGTTATTTATAGTGATGGTTCAAAGATATGACTTGGTTGTGTCCTCATATAGAATGATAGGGTTATTGCCTATGCATCACGAAAGCTAAAATTTCATGAGAAAAAGTTTCCAACTCATGATCTTGAGTAAGCAGCTATAATATTTGCATTGATGATATGGAGTAATTATCTCTATGGTGAGAAATGTGAGATATATACTAATCACAAGAGTTTGAATTATATTATCTCATAGAAAGAACTCAACATGAGGTAGATGATATGGATTGAAGTACTCAAGGATTATTATTGTACTATACACTACCACCCGAGGAAGGCAATAAAGGTAGTAGATGCTTTGAGTTGAAATGATCATGGAGTTTTGAACAAGATGAGAGTTTAAAGGGATCCAATTTTCATGGATCTATTAAGGATGGATATGGGAATAACCATGTAAGGTGAAACATTAATGGTTTTTTCAAATGGTTTCCAAAAATCCTTTACTAAAAAGGATAAAAAGTTCTCAGGTTGATGATGAGGAGTTTCAAAAGAAGATTAAATCTATGAATGATGGGAGATTCAGTGACTTCATATATGAAGATATAATTTTTAAATTTGGGAAGAGTATTTGTGTTCCTGATATACCTGATCTAAAAAAATAATTTTTGTATGATGTTCATATTTCCAATTTCTCTATTAACCCTAGAAGCACCAAAATGTATAGAGATTTGAAGGAAATTTTTTTGTGGGAAAAAATGAAGTGGGAGATTGCTGATTTTGTGTCAAGATGTATGGTTTTTCAACAAGTGAAAGATGGAAGGCAACAACCTAGAGGAGTCATGCATCCTCTACCCATACCTGAGTGGTAATGGGATGATTTCATGGTTGACATCATCATGGGACTACCAAAGACTCCTAGAAGGAACGATGCAATATGGATCATTATTGATCATCTTACCAAGTCAGTACATTTTCTTGCTATAATAGAAGATTTATAACTTGAATGTTTATCAAGACTATATTTTAATTAAGTTGTAAGACTTCATGATGTACCACTATCGATTTTTCTGACCATGTTCCCCATTTTACATCATGATTCAGGAAAAGTCTTCATAAATCCTTGGATACTGAACTTCGTTTGAGCACTGCCTAGCACCCCAAAATTGATGGACAATCAAAATGGATAATTAAAACCATAGATAACATGTTGATATCATGATCACTTGACTTTCAAGGTATGTGGGATCAATATTTACCTATCGTAGAATTTTCCTATCACAATAGCTTCCATTCACGTATTCAGATGGCACCATATGAAGCGTTATACGAAAAGAGATGCCACACACCAACTTGTTGGGATGATGTTGGTGAAAGAAAACTCGTAGGTCCATAACTGGTGGAAGAAATGAAAGAAATGTTAAGGTAATCCAAAAACACATCAAAGCAGCTCAAAGTAGGTAGCAGAGCTATGCTGATAACTGAAAGAAGGATAAAAAATTCAAGTAGGAGATCATGTTTTCATGAAGGTATCTCCATGAAAGGGTGTTATACATTTCGGTAAGAAGGGTAAATTGAGTCCCAGGCACATCAGACCTTTCTAAATTCAAGAATGAATTGGGGCTGTAGATCAACGTTAGGAAATGCCTCAAAGTATCCCCAAAGTTCATGATGTGTTCCACATATCACTGTTGAGAAAATACATACCTGACCCAACGAAGGTACATACATATGAGGAATTACAAAAATAACCTGATCTATATTATTGCAAAGATCCAGTCAAGGTTCTTGATACAAGAGAACAAGTGTTGAGAAACCAGATGACTTGTCTGGTAAAATTTATATTGAGAAACCATAAGATGGAAGTGGCAACGTGAGAACCCTGTGATCTTACGATGCAGAACCACCCATGTCTTTTTGTGTAGTAATATTCGAGAAATTTCAAGGATGAAATTATTTGAAGGAGGGGAGAATATAACACCCTAAGCTTCCATGATACGCTACTCTTTGAATAATACAGTAGCATGTGTAGTACGCAACTTCGAGTTCTAACACACCACATACAATCAAAAAAGCGGTTATGAATAGTAATACCCACTTTTTGAAATTCAATAAATTTAATCTTTCAAAATGGAATTAATTTTTGGATTTGGAATATCTAAATTATCTTAGGGTTAATTTTTGGTATTTTTCTGAAAACATTCAATTTTTGATGAATAGTGAAAACACTGAGTTATAGTTTAAAACTGAATTTTTATTTAAATAATTAATTATTTTATTTAAATTTATTTTCGTTAAAAATAGATACATAAAACCTATATATGTTTAAGGTAATTAGTTGGAGTCTGTTTATAAAATTTTTAGATATATAAAAATTATCTTGAACTTTTTACCGTCTTTTACCCACCTCTTAGGAGCATTTGAAAATATACAAAAAAAATAAATTTACCATATCTGTGAGTTGAATTTCAAAAATCTATGAGATACGGTTCATATCATTAAGTAAAATTTGGTTCAATAAGATGAAAATAATTTTTTATGAATAGTAACTTTTATCTTTTATTTAACACGGTTAAAAGTCAATAGGGTAATTAGAGGTAAAAATGATATTATTATTAACCAAACACAAGTCCTAATTCTATTGGATAAGTGTAATTAGGCCAAAAACAACCTTATGAATAAAATATGAACCTCTTTGGTCCACTTGTATTATATTAGGAAACATTTATTGTTTTATTTAAAGAAGAGTTAAAATCAATGTTTAATAATTAAAACATTTTTAATATAAATCTATACATAAGACAAATTCGAAAATAAATATTCATTATAAAGATAAAAAAATATTTCCTACATAATGGTATTTTATTTATATTTTTTATACATTATGGGATTAAATTTATTTATGACGCAATGATGTTGCTGGAATTACTGTATTAATGAAAGATTAAAATAATTGATATTATTATTATACAAATAAATGTTATTTGAAACTTTTAATGAATTAAACTAATTATTAAGTTAGTATGACATATTAGGGTTCTTTATATGACTTTTTTAGAAGTAATAATTCTGTTATGAATTTATAAAAATCAAAATACAAAATAGTGTCAAAATAGACATAAAAGAGTTTTTAAAACAAATATTATATTATTAATTGATATTCTATCCCTAAAAATCTATGGTTCACCCAAAAGACTTATATAATTATATTTGTATCATTAATGAACCACTTGGGGTTCTATGGGAATAATATATTAATTTTATTAAAAATATAATATAAAAATAAAAAGAGACATGGTAAATGTCAAGCTATTTAACTAAGAGTTAAATCTAAAAGTTAAAGTTAATATAGTGACCAAAACCAGCCTAAAACCTATTGGTTGAGTGGTTGTTGAACCATACCCACCTTATCCTTTAAATAATATATTTTTGATCAAGTAAAAACTGGAAGAGAATTTATTATAAAATATTACTTCTAGCTCTTCCTAAGGTGTCCCTCACCCCTCTTATAAAAGGCCACTCATCCTTCTCTCTAATTCACACCTTCAATGCCATTTGGCTTAGCCAAACCCTACCGAAATACCCTATGAACTATCCTAATTTTATCCTAGAATACTTCATTTAGTCATAAAGCCATCCTAAGGATCCATTTTGATCAAATCAAAAACATGGACCTGAAGAAGAGGTAAATATTTCATCACCTCTTTCAAGTTCTTTTTATCTTCCACTTCCTTTTTCATTGTTGTTTCCATTGTAAAATAATAACTCCATTATATTCTATATACTATGATGCTTTTATAAATATGGTACAACCAAATTCATTATTCTAGCCATCCTTTGAATGACATGTCACAATACGTGTGTACGTATGACTTATTGTCTCCACATCATGGTGTAATTGTTATTCGATACATTATTATTTAGATGGGTATAATAATGACTTGTAATTGATGTAAACAATAAATACCACAAGTTAATTATTCATTATATATTATATACCATCCAATTATATATTATTTTAGTATCAATATAATGATATTGTCTCTCGTCCGTACGTACAGATTACAGTCTCCAAGAACTCGATGAGATTCATTCACCATCATATCCTTTCAAGACTAATTTTCATTTGATGATTAAAAATACTGTTTAAAGACTTGATATAATTATGTATATGAATAAGATACATCCCATAAATAACAAATATGACTCACATAACAATGAATATAAAGAAATATGAATTTGGTAACACCCGAGACAACGATAATACTAAGATATTATTAAAAAGAAATGTTAAAAGATCATATTTGATATCATATTAATGTATATGATTATTGAATAATTTAGTAAAAACTATTTTACCATTATAAATAAGGTTAATCTACCCTCGACCAAGGAAATTTACAAGGTAAGGGTTAATTTCACAATATCTTTATTATCCGAGGTTGTATTTATGTAAGTATCTACTAGGACCTCTTTATCATCCAAATCCATGTTTCTTAAAAATGTATTTCAAAAAATTCTTACTATTTTATAGACTATGGGTTAATTTCATTTATACCCTTTTTTGAATTTTTATAATATGTTTATAAATCAATCTTTCCTTCTTTTTTCAAACAACGTCCTTTATAACATTTTTAGCAAAATAATGGTAAGAATGTCTTTTTTAACTTATACGGTGGTTGCATCTATTTTCTGTCATTATAAAATCATCAAAGATTCCCTTAAAATCTTATAAGAACATTTAGAAGATAAATGTTTTATTTTATAATTATATGAATTTTAAATAATTTCAAAATATAAAGATATATTACTTGAAAAAAAGGTTTTGATTTCATCTCTGTCAACATCCTTTGATGGATTTTAAGTTTATATGAAGTTGATTTATTAGGATACAAAACATTCATATTGTATTTAATATTTTGTGATATTTTTAACTATGTATTTGTTATTTTTATACCATTAATGGTTTATGAAAAATTATTTACATTTCGTATGCTAGTTTTAATACGAATGTTTATGTTCTGTTTAAACCCTTTTAGATGAGGAATGCATTGGACTTAGTATTTGACGGGTGGAGCCCGCTATAGCTCCTCAGTGTATCGGTAGGTCTCATGAGACAAACTAGTGTCTTGGAATAAGGCCTTGAAAAAATATTATTTGTAGTCTTGGCACAAGGCCTTGACTATGTGGTTATGAAAGACTGGCATTATGCATTCCATCATTATGAAAGTGGCTATTAATATTGCATGGTATTATTAGATTAGTAGAATATACATGTGAATAAGTAAATTACATTATTTGATTTTATATTTTCCATATTACGCTGAAGTTCAATTTTAAAAGGCTTTTGTTTTAGTTTTTTACATTTCCTTAAATGTTAAGGCTTATTTACGACAGCTTCCTCTATATTGATATCCTTACTAAGAATCGAAGATCACCCCTTTATATGTTTTATTTATCCTAGGATGAGAAGAAGTATATTATGACTAACCCACATGGATATTATTTGGGATATCAATGTTGCTCATAGAGATAATGATTATGTAGTTTCCATTTGTTGATGTACTGTAGACCTTATAAATGTATCTAGTACTTCCAAGGATACTAAACTAATCAATATTTCAAGACATGATCTTTTCTTATCATGAAAATGTTATGTAACAATGCACCGCCTTTAGGTAACTGGGTTTGGGGCGTTACATCGTGATCATAATCATTCAATCTTCTATTTTCAGTGTTCTGACTGTCTTTGTACAAAAAACATTATTATTTTCAACAAGTAAATAACTGATAAAGAAGATGCTAGATTTCGTTTGGTAGTTTTAGTCCTTGAAACATTATCATGGATTAATCATATACATAATGTTAATAATAAAAAATTATATATCTATATAGATATATATTAGTTATATACATATTTTGAATCATCAATTAATGATGGGGCTGAAAAATTAATCATATCTCTTCATGGAGGAGTTAATCCACACGTAAACATGAGAAACAAAATCAATTATTAATATGTCGATTCATAAAAATTTAAATGATATATTATATTTATAGAGCCATATTTATGTTATAAATATAACATATATAGTTTTTAGTTTCATATTTAAATACAAATAAGTCAAAAAATTATGAAAAAAATTAATTACACCTAAATGAGAAGATGGTACATTATATGTATACGTGACTAATAAATTAACATTTCGTGTGATGAAAAATATACAAGAAATGGAAATGCCATAGAGAAAATGAAATCTCAGTTTATTTATTATATTCAATTCATTTTCTTGGATGGGTATAATTGATCTATATTATGTAGAAGAACAAATAAACATGAATGCTTTAGTAAATATGAGAACCTATTCTTTGAGAGACCTCATTTGGATGACACCTTACATAGTGAATGATTTTTCTTCAAAGAAGACCAAGGGATCCAAGATGTGGATAAAAAATCTATAAAGACTATATATTTGGTATTCTATGAGAAATAAGTATATTTTTTAATAATAGATGATAAGTGTAGGGACCCTTTTAAGAATGAGGGGCATAACTTATTTAGAATTTCAAAAAATATTTAATTATAATTATTTTCTTTATCAAGTATAATGCTTCCAGATTCTAATTTATTTGATGTAAGATAATATTGGGATAAATCCCAAAAAAACTATTAATTATACAATTTTATGTGCCATTCATTCCATTATCTATTAGTTTAACCCATGGTAACTATTTTTTAATATTAATAATGGTAACAATTTTGTACATTTTTATTATTCATTATGACCAAAAGGTCTATTGAAAATTTTACATTATATTAATTATTATTATTATAATAAATGAATTTATTTTATACTATTAAATTTTTGTAAGTGGTTGAATCTAATTTTAATACGAGTTTGTAAGATGTAATGGAACTTTTTTTGAAAAAATGATGGTTTAAACTATAAAAATGAATTTACAAAAAAATAATTTATAATACTTGTTCCAATTTAATTTTTTTGAATATTTTAAATTGAACTAGACTTATATTTCCAGAAAAATAGTCAATCAAAATTGATGAATATAGTTTATTAAAATAAAATAATAAAAAAACGTTTAGTTTGGCCAAAAACAATGTTTAGATCACAAAACTGTTATTAATATATTTATATTCTTAGAATTATAATTTTATATGTAGTATATTAGTTATCTTATTTATACATGTAGAATAAAAAATTAATTATAAACATGTAATTTATTCATTTATTAATTATAAGTTAATAAAATTGTCACTTACAAAAAATTAGAATTTTTTATAATTCATCTAAATATTATCTATTTATGGGAAACTTAATAAATTCATTGTAATATAATTTTTACTTACTAAATAAAGAATTCAAATTAGTATCATCATATTCAATTTATAAAATTTGGAAATTTATGATTTAATCCCATTCTTGAATGAATATATGTGCATCATACTATTTTTTCATTATGAAGAAAAACATACATACTATAATTGAATCCAATGTTTTATAAATATAGTTATAGTGTAAAATTACCTCAAATCTCTATTTATTATAAAATTATTTAGAGTGCATCTGACTAAGAAGAATTATATATTATTGGTTTTCTAATATTAATTTCCCTCCGTTAATATAATTTTCATATTCACCAATTATTTATCATTAGGGTGTGTACATACTACCAATGTATATCTTGGAATGATAATTTTTCTGATATTAATATTATTTAAAGATCCATTTTTTTATATATATTTTATGGAATTTTCATTCATAATTCACCAAAACTATATGGGTGCCTTTATAATCCCACATTGAAATCAATATTTTTTTTCCATAGTATCATTTGATAATGTAGTAATTTTTATATAATTCAACACTATTTTATAATCCCCTATATTTCTCTACATTTTAAACATTTTTTCACCATCTCATGTTATATTGGCTCAAAATTAAATGAATATGTTACTTCTAGGTGGACTTAATCTTATGTCATCTTTTTGGACAAGAATAATTCACCTCTAGGTTTATATAATATATTTTTAAAAAATTATTCCTATATAATTTTATGATTTAGAGGATTTATTTTATATTGAATATGGATCTATTTATTAAATAATAAAGGAATATATTTCAAAAAAATTTACACTATTTATTTTTATTGAATTTCTTCATAACAGATTTGAGGAATATATTTCTAAAGCCTTTGAATTGATTTTTTTCCATTTCCGTCATCATTTTTCATTAAGAATATTTCTCACTATTTTTTCATAGGAGTTTATAGTAATTTATATTTTTACAAATTTATAAATTATTTTATTTTAAAATATATTGTTAAAAAATACAATGTGTACTTCATTTTATTTTTTTTATAATTTTATAATGACCATTTATTGAGTTTTTCATCTATTTAAATAGTCATTGAAAATTTTTATACAACAATAGATATATTATCTAATGATACCGTCCTTATAAAATATTTGGATGTCATATGATAATAATTTTTAAAATCATTAATGAAACCCATTTATTTTTAGTAGTTTAATTATGTTTTCATGTGATTAGAAATATTATCATGTAAATGAGTAACAGAAACGTAAGGATTATCTTTATTTTATTAGTGGACTTTTTATATTGATATAATTAGTTTTTTAACATTAAATACCCCTAGATATTAGTATTGTGGATGGGTGGTTATCCAAATACCAAAATGTTTTTGTTCATGGGTGGTTAGCCCAAATCCAAAAGGTTTTAGGGAATGGGTTGATAGCCAAATTCTAAAAGAGTTTAAGGCACATGTGGCTATTCCAGGTCTAAATGGTTATTGGTGGCTAGTTTTTAGACAATGTATAAAAATTTATGGGTCATGTGTGGTTGTAATTTTTCTAAAATATTATTGGGTAAGTATGGTTAGCACAATTACCTTTTTATGGGAATGTGGTTTAATTAGTCCATTTTTATATAAATGTACTAACTGTAAACCATCACACATGTAATTATTTTATTACATAGGTTTTTTTCACACCCATATGTTATGTAATTTACCTATGTCATTTTCTTATGAATCATAATGATTAAATCATCTTTCAAAAGACCTATGAGACATGTCTTGTATTTTGAAAAAATCATTTTGGGACCACTAATCTATTTTGATACATGTTTCATTAATTATGATATTCTCATACTATATTTATGAACCATTATTTTATTCTTGTATAAACATGGTAAAACTTTAACCAATTATTTTATTAGATATATATCACTTTTTTTCACCCATAAAAAGTAATTTGAACGCACCACATTCTTAGGTTTTTGTTACTGTGTATATGATGAAGTGTATGAAATATCATATGTATATAAGTGGGAATGGTGTGGTGATTCTTTGAACACAGTTTTGTAAAAAAATTACTCTATGAATCTAATATATAAATAAACTAAATATATACGTTATATAGAGTGTTTCACAATGATATGTAATGAAAAATAATTTATGAGGGTGTATAATATATAGAAAACATGACCCCGTAAACTCATCTACGCTATCTGCTCACATGTTACGAGATTAAATTCCATTTTAAGGATAAATTAAGAATTAGAATCATTATTCAATTACTTATATTCTTCCAAAGTAAATAATGGTCCTCATTAAAAGATGATCAACCTCAAAATTATGTGAATCCTTATCACCAATTACACATAAATCCTAACTTTTTAATTTAACATAGATAAATTTTTAACCACTATGAGATGAAAAGTATTCATCAAGCATCGTGTAAAAACCTAGATAAATTCATATCAATTCCCAGATCAAGGAAACCAAATTATGAAATACATTGATATATAATCGCATTTTTATATAATAATATCTAAATACTATGAAAAAATAGGTAGGAACTATATTATAATCATTAACCTACAGATAAAAGGCATTGAGATATAAAATATATCCCAATATTGTTCATAAAATTTAAATAAAGTAGTTTCTTCATGAAAAAACATATCAAGAAAATTATGAATTTTACTACTTGATGTGAGTTATGAAACTCTCAATAAATGATTTCTTTTAATAACCAAATAACAAAAAAAAACCCCATCAAACTTAACACAAATCTCCCCATCATCTATTAAACACATTTGGTAATCACTATAAATTATATCATCTCTCAAAATATATACCAACATATCTTTATATATTTACTTCTCCACATACTATGGATGTTCACCAAAATTAAATCTATAAAAACTTAATCATTATCCACCTCATTTTCCATATTTAAATTCATAAGAATCTCTATAATCCACCACACATATTTTGAATCATGAGAAACATCATATTTAATCTTACTACATTGAACATTAGTTACCAGATTATATTTACTCAAAATAAATGAGATATTCAATTCATAATATTATATTATCTATATGCATGTCTATGGATCCAAATTTAGTAATCATTGCTAGATGTTATAAAATAAATTCATAAAATCTATAGAGACTAAAAAGTTAATTATAATAAAATAAGAAAAAAATAACAATAATTTAACCTATAACACCACAAGGACATGATCTTTGGTGGTGTAGTTATGATTATGAGTTCATAAGTGAAAAATCCAATAAGATACCAATATATACCATTTCATCAACATATAATATAATTTATGATAGGAATAATTAAAATAAACAACAAAAATGAATCAATCCTCCCATAAATAAATGATAAAATAATTGATCTTCTTCTCATTAAAATACTCAAACAAAACCATAGAAAATATGTCTTAAAAAAATATAGTACTTATTTATCAATGCTGTCAGAGGTACCATAATTTGAGAGAAATATAACCTAAAAATCATGTTGTATCCTACCAAACTAATAATTTTTTTCCAATGTAACATTATGTGATAAAATCCATCAGAAAAAAACCTCAATATTTCCAAGATTGGTAGATACACACTTATGTGATATAATATGTTAAGGTAAGTACAATTACATGTTTAGAAAATGAATTTTTATAAAATTCTATATATCTGATGTCATCAATGGATCTCCATGATAACCCATTAATTCTCATCATTTACCCCACATATTCAAATTTTCACTAGGATATGATCAATAAACAACCCCAAGAACCATTCTAGGATCTCAAATAAAACTGAACACATCATCCATAGAAAATGTTTACTAAAATTAAATTCTAAAACTTTTTAACAGCAATAGAAGATGTCTGTAGAGATACCTAAATGTTTTCTTATAAATTCTCTCCACCTTCACCCACATGTGATAATATTACACCTATATATCAATAGTTATTTAGTATATATATATATATATATATTTAATTTAGGAAACATGTTCCAATCCTCAATCTTGTATAATAGTTCTCTACCATCAACCTGTACAATATCTGGAATTCTATATGCCACTATAATCAAACATATTCCTTTTATTAAAAAAATCCACAAACGAGGAACATTATGTTGAATGAATCTCGTATACTACAAATAATTTATAATAAATCATCAATAAAAACCTCAACATTCAATTCTATAATGATTTCATCATATTAAATACCTAAAATTTACTGATATTTTTGGTTGGAAACAAATTTTATATTTAATATCATACCAAGGGTTAGTTTCAAAACCAATTTGAGAAAAAAATTTAAGTACTCCACTATAACTCTAAAAAAATCTTTTTATGTATTTTCACTGCACTTAACAATAATATGGTCTACTAAGATGTAATAGGATCTAATAATTGGAAATATAATAGATGATCACTCTCACTATTTAAATCTATAATCTTACCTTAAATATCATATAAAACCACTAACAAACTCTAGAAATTAATTAATTATTACATAGTGTAAAACCAATCCAGTCATGGATTATATCTACTTATTGTATATGAAATAAAAAAATCATTATTATTGAGTGATTCCACCCATCCTGTAAAACACCACAGACACACATTTTTTAAACAAAATAAAATAAAATAATTATTGTAGATATAATCCAGGGAAAAAAATATATCTCAATACCCTGTCGTAGTGAGAATACTAGGTTTTGTGAAATGAAGTAATGTGAAGATCTTATGTAGATAAATGTATAATTTAGTATTGAATTTAAATAGAATATTTGTAAAAAAATATATAGTCCCTTTGGAAGAAAATAATTTTGGAATGTATCTATTTATAACCTAAACCTCCCCATATAACCGTTAATTTCAAGCACATAAATTTACATGATTTATGTAGAGTCGCTAAGGATGAAAAATATCTATAGTTTTATATATCACTACCCTATCATGCATTAGTTAATTGAACGCCTAAGGATTTATGATCCAATTATAACATTTAGGAGAAAAATTATAATTAAGATATAAATGAGACTATGGAGGTACAATTACTACCATTTTGTTTGATTAATTATTACAACTAATAAATTTCACATAGTTGTACTGTCAATTACCTTTAAAAATATTGAAATAACAAACTATGATATAATTACTAACAGAAGTAAAGAAATATCATCAGTAATTAAATTAGATAATGAGGGATGATTATGATTCATTATAGATAAAAACAGAAATATTATGAAAGAATTAAATCCACACCCTATAGTACCACTCTTCAGAAAATTCTAATAAAATCATCCCTGATGATGATATATCTTTGATACAGACTTATCAATTTTCTTAACCATCATTATAACTTCAATATATTTTCATAACATAAAAATGTGTAACCAAATAGTAATTTTATGGAAATTAATCGACATAAAGGATCTTTTATATAAAATATTTATGTTATAATTGATTAAAAGAATACTAGAATATGTTCATAAAACTCATTTCAAACTCTTCTACTCCCTTGAAGACTTGTTAATTATTGTTCAGAACATTGTACAAATAAACCATCTAGATCAATGTTATGATATTAGTTTAGATCATTATAATTAACTACTCTCATGAAAATTATAATTCATTATGATTTATGATATAAAGAGTTCAATACTATCAGGATACACCTTAGAAAAACATGTCTGTTGAATGAATTCAATGATTTTTCCTCTCATGAATCAAACTAAAAGATATATTAATCTTATATAACCACCAATAAATAACATGTTTTTAACCATATTTATTTTGGAAAAATAGACTCAATATTTAAATCTTGATAAGGTTTATCCTCCTGGAATCATTCACTCTAGTTTCAAATCATCTATGATTCACTAGATCATCCCACTACACCTCACCATCCGAACATATGAAATGTAATTATCCATGTTCACAATCTAAAAATTCATAAGGAACTAAAAATCCCAAGATATAGATTTTATTTTATTTTGATTAATTAAATTGATTTTTACGTATTCCTATAAATGTTTCACAATTTCAAACATAAGAAAAAAACTATGACTTATATTCCATATATAAGACTCTGACTAATAATCATCGAAATTTTTCTTATCTATAATCAGTATACTATCAAGATCAATGAAATAGATAATACAGGTCCTTTATATCTCATCCAATCACCAAAAAATACATTCTATTCTAATATTATTTGATTATATCTTGATACCACACCAATTAAATTACAACTTACACATACACCGAACTCTATCCTATAATAAAATATTATATTTGAAAAAACATTATAATGACAAAACTATACTAGAACAGTTTGGGTGTTTATAGTAAAGTAAGAAGTGACCCCAATCCATAAATCCAATATGTCTTTGGTTAGAGACTAGTGATGAGGGTAGATAACATGAAAAATTAGAATAATATAACACTTTAATCACTAGATGATAATGAAATACAACAATCAATAATAATAGAAAATAAAAAAATGAAAAATTAGATAAATTATTTAATAATTCATAGAGTATTTTAAAACATTTATAACCTCTAATTTAAATAAATAAAGGAAATATATGAAAATATTGACTTCTCCAACATCCAAAAACCAACACATTAAAACTTACAAAGTGAAAACCATTCTCTAACACTGTCCAAAAAATTTATAAAAATATATATTGAATTAGGGGTTTCATCTAATTAGAGTTAGCATGGTTCTCCTTATAATAATACATGTTAGTGTGATTAAATCATAATAAATATGTAATAAAAAATACTAATTCTCTATCTTATAGAATATACTAAAATACTTCTCCGCTACCTCACTCATAAAATCCAGATAAATTATATGTATATTAATATATGAAATAATGAAAAGGAGCTAACCTACAACCACTTATATAAAAATAATGTCACCCTCACATCCCATCTAAAATTTTCCTTATTTTAATTTAATATATACATATGAAAATATCAAATATTTATACCATAAAAATACCAGAACCACATTAATCAACCGTAGATAGAAAAATCACCCCACAACTATAAACCAAAACCAATAACCGTAATGTCATACCATAATCTCAAACTGAATCTTCATAATATAGGAACATACTATAACTTATAAAATACCACTATCATTAGGTTGGGAATGCGAGGGGTTAATTTGACCATCTATTTCGACCATATCATAAATATTGGGAATTTATCTAATACCTAAATCCCTCTATGGACAATGTCTTGGTTATTTGACAGTAGTATTAGTGATTATGAAAAAATAAAAAATAAAATGATATATTATATATCTGAAATACCATCTTAGTGATCTCATTATTTTTAGACACCACTAAAACTATAAAATTTTCACATAACCAACTCTCGGCAACATTAATTTACCCTTGTCCCTCAAACGAGGGCAATATATTACAACACAAATCATTTAGTAAAATTAGTTCTATATTTATTTGGTTCAAAATATATTTCCACTTATAAACTCATTTACATTTGTTAAAAATAAATACTTATATTTTAAATTAATTATATACTACATAATTAATCCCATATATCAAATTAATTTAGTAATTAAACTTTTACACAATAGACATTATCACATAACCACTTAATTTATCAAATTTATTAATTATTCATCTTTATTTTATATTACCAAATTTAATGACTATATATCACCACGAAAATTCAATGAATTTAGTATTGAATTATGTAATTTATAACTATAAATTTAATACAAATTCACATTTAATATATAAATTTCATTATTTAACATCTATATCTAGTATAACTATGGTATCTTATTCATTTTATAAACACTATATTTTTATAGAACCCAAGATACACTGATTTAAATTCATTTCAATATTTATTTTAAACTAACAAATGATGAAAACATATTTTTACTACCACTATAATATATAATATCAAAAATATAATATGAAATGTCACATATATCACATTAACATGACATTCCCTTTTAATATTCAATGTATTTTATATTTATTTTTTTAATATCTATAATTTACATAAATAGAAGAAATGTTTTCATAATCTAAATTAGAAATAAAAAATAAAATTTAAAATAACCTACCATAAGTGAAATTACAAATAATAACGTCTTCAGTTAATGTTTTATAAACTTAAAATTTATATGTTGTCAAAAAAAATTAATTTTTATATACAGATCTTGTCAGCTTCGTATCTATCACATATCATAAAAATACATAACCCACTATTCGAAGACCCTTAAAATGAACAAAATGAAACTTATTTATAAATAATATCAATATTACCTTCAATAATTATTATTTTTATCTCATGAATATAATAATCCTAAGATCATTGAATGTCACATAAACATCAAAAAATGCGGACTTATATGAACCAATGGTCTAAAAGGAAGAAATATGGTTGAATAAATAAAATGGATCCACTTGAATTTTTATTTAAATTTATATTGAAAAAACCTTGGTATGGTTTCTAAAATGATTTAATTATTTATTTCATTCATGAAGGATTAGAAAAACATAATTTCATAAACCCTCAATCACTATAAATTTAATTATCATTTTCTTTTCAAAAACCAATTATTTAATTAAAACAATGATGTGTACAATATTAGAAGACATTTCTTCCCAATATTTCCATTAAATTAATAGTTTATACCAGGATATCATCTGACCAAACCATTTTATTTCTCAACCATATTGAAGAACTGTTATTGTTTTATTCAATTAATGTATGATATTATCTAATTTATATTTCCAAAAAAAATGAGTAGCTGATTTTATTTAAAATTAAATCAACCATAGGTTATTACTATCCTCATATTGATCAAATGTATCTCCAATTATGTTCCAAGAACAGATTCCTCTCCACTGTGAAGAAAGATATAAATCATGATTAATATGGAAACCAATGAATAATAAGGACTAAACTATTTTATGTTTTATACCAAAAAAATGAAAATATTAGTCTATAATTTACTACAAAAATCTCTTCACAAATATCCATAATTGAGAAAAATAAATAGTAGATGACAGAGAATTTATGATCCTATACATACTATTTATGAGGTATGAATCAATATCATATATTATTTAATACCTCACTCACCTATATATAATAATTATGAAAATAAATATTAAATGATATTTATTATTAAATTTTACTCCTTATCTAAGAATTAAACCATTATATGGGTTTTATTTTCATTTTATATTACACACAATTAATCATTTTATATTTTATCAAATAATAATACAATTGTTATATCATTTAACAAAACATAATTAATTCTTTGAGATACTTCCCAATTATCTATCTCGTTTCTCTCAATATCAAATAATTTTATTAACCACTATTGATAAATATTCTAATTATTTATATTATTTGGGTCCATTTCAATAATATGATAGATAAAATATATAATTTTTTTACTAATTTAATCACAATTAATCTTGTTTAGGAACTCATATTCTCATGTTTCATTATGTGAATTATTAATCCCACACTTCCTCCTGCTTCCAATTGTTATATGATACCATCTATTGTATCAAATTTATTTTCTAGATAATAAATAATATATTCATACATTTAGTTATATCATATATTTTCAATTTATTTAAACGGAAGGAAATATATATTTATATTAGACATAATAAATGTTAATTTAATTTATCAAAAATTATAAAACATTTTCTTAAATAATAAATTCTATAAAATATGGATTTTTTGAATATCTTTTTCTTTAAAAAGTAACTACGTTTTCTTATCATGTATATTAAATAATTTTTTTAATAACAATAACAATCATTAAAAATATATTTATTATTTTTTTCAAATATAATATAACAAATATTATCTATTTAAATGACTTAAAAAATACTGATGATATATTCTCATAAAAATTCCTTCAAATATCTATTTCCTTCCACTAGACACCCCGTTTTAATTTTTTCATAAATGATATCTTAATTAAGTATATATTTAAAAATATATCACTCTCATAATCAATTTTCATATAATTGTTTCATATTGTCTAATTTTTGAATATTATTCTATCCTGGACCATGATGATATAATCAAATATCCAATGAATTAAAACTAAATTGATGATAACTATCTAATCAAAGAAGGAGTAAAAATATAAATAATTAAAATATATATTAAATAATAAAAGAAATAAAAAATTATTCTAGAAGTACGGTAGGGCTTAATAGACCCCTATTAGATCCATTAGAAACTAACTGAGGAATAAAAAAATTTCCAGTGGGTTCTCCATATAATATTCTTAGTAAATGTTATATAAATAAATTTATAATAGTCAGCACATAGATTCTTCTACTAAAAAAAATTAATTTATTTTTTATATTCCAATAAAAAAATTATATTTGATATAAGTGAAATAAAAATTCTTCATGACTATATAAATACATTTAATTCCTTTTTCATGTTTTTATCTCGATCAAATTAATATTATAAGAGTTTTATAATGAACATTATATATCAATTTTAATAATATAAAGATCATTAAATTGTTAGCACCTATTGAAAAAATAGTCAACAAATAAAATAACATATATATCAAAAGTGACCATGTTTCATAAACTATTATTCTTCATCATTGAATTATCTCAATAGTACAATCTATTAGATAAGGTTCTCAATACAAAGTCATAAGAAATTTTGATGTTTATAGAGAAAATACATTACTATATGAAGAAATAACATGATTATAGAATTGTTATTATAATTTTCATGATGTCAATATAACATCTTCATAATATATTTTTCTTATATAATTAAAATATGCATTCAATTCATTTTTTTAATATGAATCATTTATTAGATAATCCTAATATAACCATGGTATTTTATAATTTCGCAACATTTTATTTATTTTTATTGAAATTATCCCCTCTATACGAGCTTCTATCATCATTATGTATTCAGATGATTTATATTCAATTTCATAATCTCATTCTTCTATATTTTCATCACATCTATCATATTATATTTCTTATGATTTTATTTATCTCTACTCTAGAATATGAAAATATTTGAAGAAATTCAACTATTAATTTTTCATAATGTATGAAATATGTTGAAATTATCTATTTTAACATAAAAAGTATATTTTATATTATTAATGAATAAAAATTTATTACATCACATTTATTAGTATTTCTAAATTTATATTGATTGATTTTTTTAAAATATTTGGTAGAAATATTTATTATATATATGAGAGATAATTTTAACTTGTTTTCATTATATTTATAAAAATATAATACATATATATGTATACAAAAGTAATTACATGAATATTTTTTGATTATTCAGAATATTCAAAAAGAAAACTTTTGATAAAAAATTTATATAAAAATATAATTGGAATTATTAACAAAATTTCATTAATTTAATTTTTTATTATATATATTCTGTTATGCTTTTTCATAAATTGATGATAATCCATCTTATAAATATTGGTTTTTTTAATGTCATTTAGTTTAATGAAAATTATTGTTTTTAGTAATCAAAATGTACTTATAATGAATTTGTGAAGAATATTTATTCATATATAATAAAATATAATTTTAAAAATTTTAATAAAGGATTTATCATTATAATGATAATATAATATATCACATTTATTGTTATTCTATAATTACCTCTAATTGATTTTATCAGGGTACTTATTAATGCACCACAACATTGATATTATTTATTTTTATTAATTATCATAAACAACTTTATGTAAAATCATATGAAATAATTACATGAAATTGTGAAAAAAACAAAGGTTATATTTTATACGGTTATGATTTATAAAATTTATTAATAGTCATCTAATTTTTATCATTGAACTATACTAATTATTATTTTATGTATCATAATGAATTTTCAAGTTGTATTAATTTTTCAATTTTCTGTTGATTAGTTTGGTAATCATAAAGATTCTTCTATACCTTCAACTATTTCATCAATTCTCGCTTCATCTTACAAATGTTTATTCCATATCATTTTATAATATAAAAAATTAGGATATATTAATGAAAATAAATTCAAATATTTTGGTATCTATTTTATCATGTTCTGAAACAATATTGAGTGTTTTTCTAGCTATAAAAGAGATTAAACTTATAGAAATATAATTCAAGGGTTTTTAAAGCTTAGTTTTTTGTTTCACATATTGTATAGAATAAAATTTTCTTATATTAGAGTTATAGTAATTATATATTTCTCTAATTACGTTCATATATGGAAATAGAAAAAATTTCTTGAATTAATGAAAAAAGATAAAGATTCTATGGATGCTTATAAAACAAATCTTATGAGACTCACAAGGTATATTCCATATTTCTTTATGGACATTGATTGTATGAAAAATAAATTTTATTCAGGGTTAAAACAAATTTTATAAAGATATTTGGATATGTGGGAATTTAAAATATTTGAGAATGTTTTTCATTATACTAAGAATGTTGAGATGGAATTTGTTTACCCCTCTATGACATGAAATTACATGAGTGAGAAAAGTTCCAAGTGGATGGTAATGGGGAATAATTCATCAAAGAAATATGATAGTAAGAACAAAAATTCTCATATTTTGTCATGTGAGGAAAAAAATCTTATTGGGGAATGTCTTATTATGCTTGGGAAGTGCATATGATGGGTTATTTTTGAAAATATGGCTTATTATTGGAAGAAACTGAGCATGAATATATTTAAAACATGATTGTAAGATTCTTCAATTTCAATGAGTTATGGAATTGTGATCCAATGCTTCCAAATATATTCACATAAGAGGGAAATCATCAAAAAAAAAATAAACATGTGGAAAAATATTTTTCTACTATTGCAGTTGATGTTGGGACAATAAGAGAAGTTGTGACATGTATTATACTTGTTTATTCAAATTATTTTATATTATATTTTGATTATGGATCTTCAAATTCATCAATTTATTAGAAAATTTCTTGTAAATTTACAATATAAACTCTTGAAAATAATATGGTACTTTTTGTGAGAAAATTTGGGTGGACATATCAAAGAAGTTAAGAATTATATGAATCTTCCTATTATCATAATTGTGTTGGTATTTAATATAAATATTGTTGATATAAACATAATATAGTTTTAAATAATTATTTTTATGGGTTGGTTTTTATATTATCATTTCAAGATAGATTGAAAAGAAAATTAATATTTGTATAATGAATCCAATCATTTGATAACTTTCTAAGAATCTAAGAAATTGGTTAGATTTGACAGAGAATGTAACCTAGCTTATATTGTTGAAATGAAATAAATTATTCTAAATAGTTATGTTCTAGTAGTGAATGAATACATGGATGTATTTAATGATGATTTTTGTGGTTTTATTCATAATTTGGAGATTGAATTTACTATTAACATAATTCCTCATTCTAATCCAATTTATAATCCCCTTATTGAATGGATCATTTCAATTTTTTATAATTGAACATCAATTTAAAGAGTCTATAGATAAAGGTTACATTTTCCCTGTCACATAACAACAGAGTGGATCTCATTTTTTTTAAAAATAATGGTTAAATGAGACTTTTCGTTGACTATAGTTCTTTGAAAACTATCATTATTCAGAAAAATATCCTTTCCTCATATTGATGATTTTTTTAAACAAATCAATGGAGAAAATTATTTATTTATGGTTTATCTTATATCGGGGTACCATTATTTGTAAGTTAAGGAAACCGATATTCCATAGAATAAATTTTGGACTAGATACGAGTATTATGAATTTTTATTTATTCAGTTGTGTTTTTATAATGTATCTACATCATTTATGTACCATATAAATAGTTTTTCCATGAATTCTTAGGTAATTCCATGGTTGTATTTCTAGAGGAAATTTTTCTATATTCTAAAAATAGGAGGAATATAAAAGATACCGAAATATTCCATTAAAAACATTTAAATAATAAAATAATATTTAAAATTTATTATGTATGAATTTGGTTGCAACAAATTTCATTCACATGTCCTGTTATTTCTATACATAGAATAATATTTTACCATAAAAAATCTAAAGTTGATGACTATTATAAAAAATATATAAATACCATATAGATTCATAGTTTACATGTATTAGAAGGTAACATCATTTTTTTTTGTTGAAACATTTTTTCGGTTGCCTATTTCATTGACAATGATAACTAAAAAGGAATTAAATTTACTTTGGAAAAAAATATGAGGATTATTTTTAGGATCTAAAAAAGAAGTTTTCTAACTGATCCAACATTGGCCATACCTTCTTAAAAATTTTAATGTTTCATCTATATCAATGCTTCATTGAATCGACATGGTTGTGTCCTATGGAAAAATGATCATGTGATTACTTATGATTAATGTTAGTTGAAACCCCATGGGCTAAATTACCCTACCAATGATCTTTAACCAGATAATACGGTTTTTTCATTAATTATTTGGTTGCATCTTTTATACAAAGTAAAGTGTGAAATATATACTGATAATTTTTTTGAAGTATATGTTTATTTAGAAAAAAATAAATATGAAATAGAGAATATGGTTGTAACAGATAAAAAAATATTATTTCATGATTTATTGCCAACTTTGAAACTAAAACAATGTGAATAATGCTAGAGGTATAAAAGTAATTATAAATAAACTATGTAATATTTAGAACATGAACATTTTTTTAAATAATTGTAGATTTTTTTCATATATATTATGGATATAGGGATATCCCATTTTTTATTTTAGGTTTCAGTACAGTGAACATTGTACAAAATTATTATGTGAGCTTAGATGGAGGATCACAATTTTCATGAAAATGTATTACCTATTGAGAAGGGTAAGTTTCATTATTTTAATGTTGGAGAAGAAGGTGTTTGAAAATTAGAAAAAGATTATGTCTGCCTTGTGATATCATATTGAAGAAAATTTTGTTGAGGTAATCATATACTTATCTATTTTTTATTCATATAGGTAGCTTTAAGGTCAACAATGTCTCCTGGGAGTATTACAGGTGGGATTGAATGAAAATAAATATTTTTTACTTTACCTTGCAATTGTTGACTTGTTTGAATATTAAAGTAGATTAGAAATTTTAGAATCGAATGATTCAAAATTTTTGAGTGTTATAGTGGAAATTTAAAAATATATCAATGGAGTTTATCGTGGGATTAACAAGGGATTTGTGAGGCAACACTGTTATTTGGGTTATTATTGATCAATTTAAAAAATATATACATTTCATTTCAATTATAAGTTCTATTTATTTACATAATTGTTTATTAATGCATTTAAATTAGATTTTCAGGTTACATGGAGCACCTCTCTCCATTATATCAGATTGTAATCCGATATTCATATCTAAATGTTTGAAAGTACCTCATAAATATTTAGGCACTCATTAAAATTTTAGTGAATCTTTTTATTCTCAATATAATGAAAATTATGAGAAGGAAATTCATAACATATAATATATGTTTATTTATTTTCAAATGGATTAGTTGGGATGTTGGGATGAACATATTTCTATTGGATGAGCTTTATTATAAAAATAGATTTCAGTCCAACACACAAATGCAAAATTTTGAGGATATATGTGGAATGTTGTGTCGGTCACCATATTTTTAGGATAAACTAGGATAAAGGAAGTTAATGGTACAGTAGTTAGTATAGGAAATGTACGAGAAGGTGAAATTGAGTCAACAATATATGAGGATGGCCCATTGAAGGTAGAAATGAATTGTGAATTACCAGAGTAAAGGTCATTTAACTGAGGTAGATGATCATATTTTTTAAAATATATTCATGAAAAAGTGTTATGAGTTTTATAAAAAATTGGAATCTGAGTACATGGTTCATTGGAAGTTATAAAATACAAGATAAATATGGAACATATTTTTACTAAGTTTTCTTTTCCCAAATGTTTTTAGGTAAAAAATGTGTTTAATATTTCTTTATTAAGGATGTTTGTTTGAGATTCATCTCATGTTTAGAGCCTTGGAGATTTCAATTGGAAGAGAATATTTATTATGAGGAAAAAAATATTTATATTGTTGAATATAGAGATAAATTATTGTATAATAAGAGGATTAACTTGGTTATGGCTGCATGGAAAAATCATATGGCTGATGAGGAAACATGATAATCTGAAAATTCTATGAGGGACTAATACATCAAATTGAATAATAAGTGAATAAAATTTAGAGGATACAATTTATAAATAGGGGAAGAATTTAAAAAAATATTTAATGATATAATAAATCATTTCAACAATTATATTGTTATTTTTTATGTCTTTACTTTCATTATAAAAATATTAAGTAATCTATTGCATTAAAAAGGAAATACTTTTAACTAAAATATTTTCTCATAATTATTTTTTAAAACTAATTTAAAAAGTTTAAAAACTGAATTATGAAAAATTAATTTCATTTTGTGAATAAAAATTTAAAAATTTACTTAGGGTGAAAATTTTGTATTTCTCATAAAATATTTATTTGTTGGTTAATAGTGAAAATAATAAATTTTTTGAGAAGTCATTTCTTTTCAAAAAATTAAACAATTCCAAAATAAAATAATATTTTCAATATAATTGAAATCAATATATGTATTTTTTTAGTTATATTTAATTAACTTAATTACTTCTTAATAATCTCTTTATTGAATTTTTTTATATGTTTATTTTTGGTTTTTAAAAAGGGTGTTGTTTGAAAACTATTTTAAATTGCATAATGTTTAAACATTTTAATTAATTACGATAACAACTAATTGGGAATATTTTAATTTAAATATTTATATTACATATCAATAAATATTAATTTATGTTCATATATTTATTATTATTATTATTCTTAGATTTAATCTAAAATCATCTTTTTCTTGAAAATTACAATTATTGAAAGACCATATTTTATTGCATCTACGAGTTTAATTTTAAAATAAAAAATTCAACTAATCTGAATTAAAATTATTAAAATGGATTACATATTGAAAATAATTATATGTTTTATTATATAATAATTCTAACTTAATTTTTTACCATAACAAATAGTAAAAACAACAAAAAATAATTACAATGGTTAATGTGAAAACAGGTTTATCATGGGATTACACTAAAATGATAAGGGTTAAAATGGAAAAAAACCATTCATAGAATATATTTAATGGAAATATATATATACCTCATAATTTAAAAATGATCTTTAATGTTCCTCATTTTACCCTTGTATCTTGTAAATAATTTGCGAACACCTTTTTCTTTTCCAAAATTTCAAGTGTGCCAATTATCTCACTTATAAAAGGGAACCCACTCTCCTCTTATATTGGAAATATAAAATCCATTTTTATCATATAATAAATTACCAAATATCTTGATAATATTCCTCCCCATAACCTAGAATGATTATTTTTATCATAAATCCATCATAAGAAGTATTATGATGCTTACCTTAGGAGCTTTTCCAAAGAAGTGGTATCATGTTTACCCATGAATTTTTATTTTATTTTTACTTCCTCATCATTTTTATCAAATTAAACCATTATTATATAATAAAAAACTTCTCCCACATAAAAAATTATTATTATGTTAATGTAATAACCTAAAACCATATCCTCTACCATTAAATGGGATACAAAATCATCATTCTTGTGTATGAAAAACTACAACCTCAAAAACCGATGTCATTATTTTTCCATTATCACCTCAAAATGATGGATTTAATGAATATATGTGGTACCCATAACATATTTATACGCCTGTAGTTATGATATCACATATATATTCTAATGTTTTATTTTGTGTCTGATGTGATAATGTCGCTAATCTATACGACAGACAATGGATTTGTGAAGCGATGTGACTCGTTTTTCACTAACACTTTACACGGAAGGTAATAAGGATAAATTTAATGAATATATCTTATTTTAATTACATAATAATAAAATTAATTCTATATTGATCAATATTTATTTTCAAATTATCATTTTATATCTTAAATTAAAAATTTATATTATTGTTTGTGCTTACAAGTATATTCCTGCCTCTACAAAGAGATTTAATACATTTTCATCACAAAAATCACAGAGATGATGTATATAATTATATATAAAAAATTAATAAGTAATTTAAAATAATATTATTTTAATGAATGAATAATACACACCATATTTCTATAATGACCATTTTAAAATGAAAACAGTACTCATGCATTTTCCTGAACCACTTACTCTATGATCATTACATAGTTCATTTTTCGTAAACCTCATTCATGATTGGGTTAAAAAAATATAATTTTTATATATATTTGATAATTATTTCATTATTATTATTCTGGTTATTTTAAAATAAAAACCTCTTTGACTATAGTCGACCTACTAATTTTATTTTTTACACAAAATCTTAATATCATCGAAAAATATAATATAAAATTAATTAATTATGTAATTTTACATGAAATTTTCATAAGAGAAATAAAGGGAATAATAATGTTGATATTTTTCTTAATAAATTAAATAATTAACATGAGTTTATTATTTAAGAAGATAAATAATATATGTGATGAATCGATCACGAGGTGAGGTACTTCATCTCAATTCCCATCTATTGAGGAATATTTCAATGTTATACTATTTTATTAATTTATAAGGTGTATATACTTACCATTTTACATTATATGTTATAAAAGATATATTTTTGTGAAATGTAAAATTTTGTTTAATTTTTTTATTTCCTAGGGCTTATGATTAAAATGATACCAAAATGGTAGGTGATTTTCCATTAAAAAAATCCACTTTAACATTTTACAAAAAATTCAACTTCTTTTCCATTTACATGTTTTTAAAATGTTATTACGAATGTAATTATATATAATTCATAATTTGATAAATATTTTCCATTTCATTCTATTATTTCGAAAAAGGAATAATTGTATGGAGTGTTTGAATTTCATTAAAAAATGATGTATTTTATCTTTTATTACTATAGAAAAATATACAACCACCATAACCATTATTTTTAGTTTGGATTCATTTATAAGATTTCATATTATATTCAAAGAAAAAAAATATTTCCATTTTTCTATGTATTTTGGGTTTGAAGATGGTTTTTTAAAAACTGAACTTTGGTATTGGGAATGTGTTTTTAAAATAAATGGGTATCTTTATATACAAAAGTGTATTCATAAAATATTTAAATAATTTTCAAATTGTTTGGTTTTGAGTACTCATGATTTAATTATTTATGATTATGTTATGGTTCTTGGTCTTTATTCACGATGATTAGTGGTTCTGTTATAAACTAAGGAAAGGTGGTTACATTAGAAACCAATCATGGGTGGTTCTGTGATAAAAGAATAATTGGTAGTTTAATGATAAACCATGGATGGATGGGTAGATGATATCCCACCAATTAATTCGGTACACTAGTGTTGGATGTTAACCAAATAATTTATTTCATTTGTAAGAGTGATTTTAATGATGCCATTGCAAGTTTCCTACATGATTTATATATACATTCAATTGGGTATAAATTATTTATTTAATAAAAACATGGGTGTAATTTCATGTGAAAATGATTTATTTTTTTTCTCAAATAACATTGGTACATGTGTAAACATTTTACGATATTACATAATTTCACTAAATTGATGAAATTAATATTTTTTCCCTTCGTATATTTTTTTTGTACACAACCCACATTTTTACTGGTTTTTACAAGATTTAAGGATAGCTAAGGAAAAGGAAGAGGTAATATTGAAAGTCTTGAGATTTTTTATGAATCTAAATAATGTTTCAATTACAAGATATTATATTATAGAAATAATTGATACAAATAGGAAGAGTCCACTTTGAATATATTTTGTCTCGTATAGCATGATTTAGTACCTAATTCTCTAATACTCTAAACCTAAAAATACCCTCAAATGTATGATAATGAATGCTTCACAAAAAACTCAATATTATGTAATTTTTAATATCAATTCCTTACAATATGAATTATATTTTATTAAAAATAGTTGGTAATAACATGACTAAAAAGTTTTTTATGATAAAAAAATCAATAGGTTGTCGAAAACACAACGACATAGAAGAATAAGTTCCAAACAAGAAAACATTCATTAATAAAGATTATTTAAGATGATATTTTCATACCATGGATTCATTATTAGTCAAATATGATCTAACATCCAATAAAATGAACAAAATATCCTTAATAATATATTTTATATCATTATTTATGTATGTTTACTTTTTAAATTAATGTTTGATGTTGCTTTATTACCATGTCATTACTTATTTTTAGTATATATTTGTGATGATTTATTTATAGTTTCAACTGGTCCATCTAAATGTTTTTATAATGGTTTCAATAATGAATTAATGTTCACATGTTAATCATATAAAGTATTATCAAGGATATGAAATAGAAGCTCATATATTAATTTACAGAGTTCTGGGATCATTTTATGGGAGTTTCATGTATGGTTTTCCAAGATGAAATTAATAATGTGGTTGTTTTGATAATTTTTAATGAATGAATGGTTATACATTAATACAGAGTCAAATTATAATGTTATCATTCTTATATTAAGTAAAAAAAAATTATTTAATTATATTAATTGGATTAAATTTTTATTAATCATTCATTATATAATGTGTATAACACCTTCTATATAGGTGGTTGAACTAATCGAAACTAGGATATCTTATAACAAATTATTGTTCAAGGGAATATAACATTGTTATGATAATATCATTTTCAATGAATTGTATGTATTTTATATAACATAATTTGAGTGTTTAATGAGTTTTAGATAGTTTACAGGGTCAAAATAAAATCAAACTGAAGTAAAAAAAAGAACATGTTGCATACATTGATGTAATTTCTCCTTATCATGATGAATTCCTTTAGAATAAAGGTATTTTGCCTCCATGTATTGGCCAAATGATTCCATGAATGGTATTTGACTCTAATATTTGAATGTTTTCTTTTATTACAAAGGTATTATAAGTATAATTTATGTTTGGAGTTGGTTTAAGAGATATCTTTTTGAAGGTGACATTGAGGCCCATTTATATTTAAACCTATGTTATGTGAAGGGTAATGATGGAATCAGATTTGAGTTAGGTGATTTAGAAGAATAAATATTGCTAAGAATGTTTTTTAATCCCATAGATAAAAATGAACATATAGAGTTCATTAATATCATATTAATTAAACCATATTTTGTCAATGATAAATTACCACTTCTTCCTTATTTATATATTACCTTAGTAATTTTTTTTATATAAACATATGATGAAACATATTACCTAATATAAATTTAATGATCAAAAATTTAGATACCTTTTAATATAATTAACCATAAAAATATTATAAAATTTATTTTTAAATTTAAATATAATATACTGAGAGAATTGCAATGTGGGAAAAGAACATTTTATTGATTAATCATTTTTATTCATATTTACTATGACTTCCAATTTAAATTTTTTATAATATATTATTTTATATATCTAAAAAATAAATTATATAAATGATTTAAAATAATTCAATTTAATTTTTTTTGAAAATAGTATATAACAGTCGAAAAATTATAATTTGAAAATAACACTTTTACCTTTATCATTGAAACTGGATTTTACAACGATAATTTATTTTGGGAAAAAATATGAAATTAGTATTATTAAATACTTTTTTAAGGATAATTACATATATAAATCAATATTCAGAGATTCATTTGATAAAATTAAATTATTATTTTTAATATAAGTGTTCATAATGTGGGGAATTTTTTTTAGAAAAAAATATATGATTAGGAAGATAATAAATTTGTTCATATAACATTTCATTAATTAAAACATCGATAGATTATAATTTATTTAATTATTTATATTATAATTGGATTTCAAAAAATCTATTTAATAATAATAATTTCATTAATTAATTTATATAAAAATATATTATATATAAAAAATAATTCTGTGAATTTTTTTTCCAATAATTTTTTTTTATTTCTATCCAAATCCTAACCAATGCATGAATGTGTTTAAATTTATTTAAAATGATAAAAGTCACATTTAATTTAACTATAAAAATGTGAAAATTGTATCTTTTAAATAAAAACATATATTATATAATAAAAACAATAATTTAAAAAAAAGAATTTTTGGTTAAAATAAAATAATTGAAATGTCATTCATTAATATTATTATTTCATTGAGGTTATTGATTTTACCAAAAAATTATTCATTTATATGAAAATATTATTTTTGAAATATTTACATAAAATTAATATGTTTCATATAAATTAATATTTTATATGAAAAATATTATTTTAAAAAAAATAAATTTTTAAAAATAAAGTATCTAAAAAATTGGCCCATGTGTGCCCTATTTCCCAACATACACATGTTTCCCCTCTCTAATTTCCACCCACATTCCCAAAAATGTCATCAAATTAATTAATTTCCCCACATTCCAACACATGTTATTTCTGTGAGTTTTTCCACAATCAATCACATGCCGAGAAACATCCCATGAGGTCATCCATCATAATAACTACTCTTCTCCAAAACTATTTAAATAATGTGTTCCAATAAATTAGGATAAAAAAATGAAAATTTATCCATGTTTACATTGTTAATAAAATTAATCCATTTGCCTATTTAAAATTCTATTTTTTTACATCCAAACCACTACCCCATTTATAGGAAGAAATAGTCATTGTTGATGGAACATCCCATCCTAGTCCATTCCACTGCCCTTCAGACTAGGTTCCTACTTTGTTAACAATGTAACATTTTGTCAATAATGGAAACCTATTTTCCCTTAATAGTGACGTCTTAACATCCTTGAGCCAAAAAATGTTCTTGAATGGGTCATTAAACTAATAACTATCCCCACATCCCATCACATTCTATTTATGTGTGTTTTACCCCACTTATACACACCATGAGAAACATCCCAGGAGGTCACCCCTATCGATCAATAATCCTGATAAATCATAATATCATGTATAATCTATAAAAAGGTGAACCAACATTTTTAGTATCCTACTAGATTATTACTCTGTAATTAAGTGACTCTTGTCCCAGTGTAGTGTTCAGATGTGTGACCCCCATGGGAATTTTTTTTAGTTGTGTAAGAGTGAGGTCAAAGCACAATGAAAAAAACATTTTAATATTATGGGGGTTGTAATTAGTCTTATGACCCATGCAATAATATGATTGGGAAATTGGGAGGTGAAAAATCATGTAAATGGGGAATTGGTGTTCCTGTTTGGAATAATTGATACATTGGTATTAGATGGTAGGAAGTCTTGTTTTTTTCTTTAATTTTGGGTACTGGTACATAGAGGATAAATGAAGTTTTTAGAGAATGGGAGGGATCCTGGTCTACTTTATCCTAAAAACAATTTCTAATGGAATCTATGTTACATTGGTATAAGATTTATGTTTATGGTTTCAATTTTTATGGTTTTATATGATTTCACATCTTGTGATACTCATGGTTTTTATGATTCGTTATTTCATGTAATTTTTATGATGGCTATAATAACTAGAAGTGTCACATGAATCATATTTGTCAGGTATATTTCACATTAAATATATGTTTCATGTGTGGGGTTATACTGATGTAAGTGGAAATCAACATAGATTTCATCAACATGCGTTGTGTTGAACATATTAATTATTTCTAGATGATTTTTTCTAGACTCCTATGCATGTATAAGTATAATTTTAATTATTCTGAGACTATAATGTGGAGCACCTAGGTGATATTGGTGATGAAAACATTGACAATTATGGTTAGAGTGATGTGATCCCTCTATGTCTGGGTGGTTTCGTATGCATTTTAGGTTATTGCTAGACAATAAATGCCATAGTAAGAACCTTTTTGAACATCCAATGGATTAGTATATTTTATAAAGGTATTTATTATATGTTATTTCCAGTAAACAATCCATAAATAAGTGGAATATTTTTTAAATAAACCTGATACCTATGTCCCCACATGGTGGTTAATATAATAGTGACTTTCTCATGGAATGTATTGGGATATAATCATAGACATCATTCGTTGGGAGGTGACCCTATTCAATATTATATTAATATTTTGAATGAACATGTGGTCTTAAATGAGACTCTAATTACTGTAAAGTTGTTGTCTCATTCTTCTTGGAAGTAACCTCAGTTAGGATATTATATGAAAAGTAATTGCCATGGTTTATGAAAAGGGGTGGTTTTAAATGATGAAAATTCATTGATCTTGTTAATAAAAATTATAATACCTGGAGTATGTTGTTGAAATCTTCTTTTTTACATCGGATTGTAGTGTAAAGACCCTGAAATCTTGTGGAAATTATTATTTTTAAATACATGGGAATTTTATGAGTCCGCGAAAACTGACGGTGCGTGATTCTGTGGCCCGGTGTGCCCGGAATCAATTTCTGAAGTTTTTTTAGGTACGTTCAGTAAACGTACAAGTGGGATTTTATAACATTTGAACCGGTTCTCGGAACTGAAATCTGAGGGAACTGTTGAACTCACAATGTCGGTATTCTTTTAAGAAGACTTTCACCTCGACTATAGATGGTTGAGAACTAATGTTAGTTTACAGTTTTTCTTAAAAAAATATTAATGTGAGTTACACATTATTTTTATGAGGTGCCTTGTGAGTGTTGGTGGTTAAAACCTCTTCATTGGAGATGGAGGTGGGACCAACACACCTTAACCTCTCATGAGAGTTTATGGTGGTGGGACCCGCCAGAACATAACCTCCCGCGAGAGTTTACGTCATGGAGACCACATGGGGCTAAACCCCCATATTGATGGAGGAGGATATAACCTCTCAACTCTCTCACATTAATGTGGGGGAGCCTCTTAAACTCTCCTAATTAATCCTTTGTTCCAACTCTCATGGATTAATTAAGGGGAGCCATGCAATTAATTCTCTAATTTGAATTATTGTGCTAACAAAATAATAGACAAACTCATTCTTCTATTATTTTCACTTGGCATTTGGGTCGAAGTTGAGAATGTGGAGAGCATGGGAGTTTTAGAATTCTCCCAATGAAGAATGAAGAACGTCAAGAAAACCGGTGATGGTCCCCTTTGATTTTATTCCCTAGAAACCTACCGATGTGAAACCACTTCCACATCCGTCGTACGAATTCTAGAGTGGAAGAGTGTGGCGGACGCGAGGAGAAATAACTCAGTCTTTTTCCACGACTCCATCAATGAACGACGAAAGGAGAATGATGAATCAAATGTAGGGGGTTTATTATATGACGATGTTATTTCTTTTAATAACATCTTCCAATGGTTAAAAATGAGTTTTTTGCAGGTATGTTATTGTTCATCTATTATTCTTTGATGATCCAATTGATACCACCCTAAATGCGGAGGGTGCAAGCAAAACCAACATGGCCCGACACCCTCTACCGATCTTGTTTATGTTGAACATTCTTTGACCAAGTAGCCATGACAAGACAGAGGTGGCAACAAAAAAGGTCACGCTACCCACAACATCAGCGAATCATGCTGCCCCCGTAGTGCACCAGTGCTTCTGGCTGAACACCGCAGGCCCACGCCGGCCGATACCGTGCTGAACCGGCATGCCCGGCCACCGACCCACTTACCTGCGGTGTCCCGTGCATCCTCCTAGGTGCCCTTCCAGCCTACCTGCACCCTGCTGCCTGCCCGGAGCCCCACATGTCCTGCTTGGCTCCCCACGTGGCATGCCTAGGGCCCCTCGCAGCCTACCTGGTGCCCTACTGGCCTACTCGTGCACCACTCGCCCTACCTTGTGCCCTACCAGCATGCACGCACCCCGCGCGGCCTGCCGCAGCCTCCCGTGCGCCCTGCCCACCTGCTAGCAGCCTGCCTGCACCCCACCAACCTGCTCATGGCATGCCTCACCCTACCCGACCTCCCCTCGGCCTCACGCGCACCCTGCCTGGCGGCCGCCAGCCTTCCAGCCTCTCGAGCTGTCTCGTGGCGTCCCTCTCGTCTTCGTTGGCAGAACCGGCTCAACCTTCCGGAAGGAGCCACCCGAGCCGTGCCTTGCGCGGTGGTGGCCGAACCAACCCCGACTTCCGAACCAAGACACCTTCGTGACGTCCTCCAGGACGAACTGCCCCCGTAGTCCGGTGGGCTAGGCCTAGCGGACCAGGCCAAACCAAGGGGGATGACCCGTTCAATAGGCCGGGTCACACCCAATAGGTCTCAATGGGTCGACCTAGATTAGGTCGGCCCGGTCTGGGTTTTGCTGAGTCGGTCCGACCTGGTCAGACTATGCCCAGGCCCATGACTGACCCTTTACTTTCTTTGGTCGTATCTTTGGCACCAGACGTCTGTTTGACGAACATTCAATATCACTAGTATTCTAGGAACTCAATGGTTCCTTTGAGTATACCTCACTAGAGTTTGGGGAAATTTTGAGATACGGTCAGTTTGGATCTTACAAGAATCCAATCAGGCCCATGTACTAAAAACTTATAACTCACAGACCGGGCGTCCGATTGACGAGCCATCTATTGCATTGAGACCCCTATGATGATGCAGATCTTTTAGGTACTTCTAAGTGGGAATTTGTGACAATTGGAGCATCTACCTGTAGCTTGTGGAGCGGACCCTCTCAGAGACGAGCGAGCAGAGTACGATGACCTAGTAGCTGGATGAGAGCTGATGACTGCTTGACCGATTCGACTCAGAGTGATTGGACTAGCCTAGTGGGGAGAGACTAGTAGTTGGCGGTAGACCCATGGTGGAGGAGCTCCTGGTAGATGGCAGCAGAAACACAGTACTCGATAGGAGGAGTACCTCTGCATGCTATTTGGGGGAGTGCCTGGTAGTCAGCGGCAGACCCACAGTGGGGAGTGCCTCTGTGTGATCACGATAGACCCACAGTACTCGAAAGGACAAGTTCTTCACTAGTCCAAGGTTAGTGGGAAGTGCTTGGTAGTTGGAGGGAGTCCTACTATGTTCGATAGAGGAAGAGTTCTCCTGTAGCCATGGATTCAACAATGTGAATAAAAATCCTGGTTGAGCTGAGTTAGTAACTTTTTTGTTTCCTCATGATTGAGAGGGATAACTTGATAACATATGTATATGTATGGGCATATACCTAAGTGTGGTTATCTATTAATTTATTACTTTTTGGTTTATCCTTGTTGTATTGTTTGAGAACTTGAGGGTCTCGGGGTCCCTACTGAGTATCATTATACTCACACCTTCATGGGCTATTCCCACACCTCATTGTATTGGTTGCAGACGACAAACATCAATTACTGAGGATCAGAGTAGTAGGACAGGATGGTACCTGGAGGTGGACATTAAGACGAGTCGATACATGGAGGATACTGATGGATGTGGAGTGCTAAGGAGGCTATATGTACCTACCTTTCAAGTATGAATCCCCAGAAGACAACCCAATAGCTTTGTTAACTTTTCTTCAGTTGTACGTGTTTTTTAGTTATACTTGTACTTTCTTGTTGGGCTTGTATTTCTGGCCCATTTACTTTTCAACACTTTTTTGTATAAAGATTTTCTTAGTTTTTTACTTCCTGCTCATACTCTGTTATGTGTATTTATAATTTAAAAAGGCAATGCCTTCCCAGTTTTAGTGATTTACGCCTTTGGTGGTAGTCGCTAGCCCTTGGCCTATGGAAGGAAGGCTTGTGGTAGTCACGGCACAGGCCCCAGGGGACGTGTCGTGACAAATTGTTATCAAAGGAGTCAGTTCTACCATAGAACATAGGACTCTGAACTTTCTTTTCTTTGAAGAAATAGTGTTAATGGTACCGAGTGCGGTTTTCAGTTCAGGGAATCCAGTGTTGGTGTAGCGTCCAACATATCCATACACCAGGATCCAAACTACAGATTTCCGAGTTAGTGCACGAAAAAACTGATTGCATGTGTGTTTTCAAAAGTATTCTTTATGTTATCTCAAATAGGTCATCTCAATAGGAATAATCATTTGACAATGTCGTAACTGTTTAGGATGCATCCACGCAGACTGCCAGTTAGAGTTCTGAGAGAGTACGCGATGACGACCCACCAAGAGATGAGGCTCCGGTGCAGGGTCCTCTTACAATGTTTGCACCTTTGGGTGGTGTATGAACAGTACCACCACCCTTTGGGTAGAATACGACACCAGCCGCACTAGAGGACGATGCACGCTGACTGAGAACATTGCATGAGTTCTAGAGGTAGAAGACTATGAGGTTACGAGGTGAGACAAATTCCCAGGAAGCAGAGGACTGGCTGGAGGAAATTACTAGAGTTCTATGCCAAGTTGAGACACCCATAGAGAAGATAGGGATCTTAGCTACTAGTATTTTCTAGTGAGTGACCATGAGGTTGGTCCGTATAGTGACGAGGCTTTGGTACGAGGACCGTTTCCCTAGATTGCACCTTAAAGAAGTGTGTAATCTATATCACTGCCTATTGGTTAGCAGTTAAAATGGGCGGTACCGGTAGATTACACATGTAGGATTAGTACCTTACACTTGTTTCAGCATCAGATACCCCTTGGGTTCCGAGGCGATCCCGACTCACAGGTGGCTGAGGACTGGCCTAGGGAGGTGGATGAGAGTTATCTTGAGCTTATACATCTTCTTTAGGATGACATGTCAATATCTGTGAATTCATCGAGGAATGCTAATCATTCTCGGTACTCGATGAATACGTTACGATCATTGCTTTGGGGATAAAACTACTGAACGAGATGTCTTTCAGGATATCAGAGACATCACCTTTTCTCTAGATACAAGATAGAACCTTTACGGTTGAATTTTATTTTTGGATGAGCGGATACATCCAGTGAACTTTAGCAGTGGGAAAGAATGAAACTAGTTCCAGTCTCAAATATTTGAGCATGTAAAATGTTTTGAGAAGAGGAAGTGTTAAGGAAAGATGAATCTTTAGGGAAGCAGATGTGGAAGTAGAGCTAGGAGACCCGCATAAGGTGGTGTACATTTTGACATGTTATAACCACCTGTCCTTTTAGTCCCAACTTGTCTTAAAGAGTTGGAGGGTAGCGGAAGAGTGAAGCTACATTTTTTCAAAGAGTGTGACCCAAGGGCTCTATGAATGATTCGATATACGAACTGTGTCTACTACTAGCTGCCATATCAATATACATAGGTACAAATCATTCATTCTTTCCACAAATAATGTCCCAGACCCAGAGTTTTCGGTTAGAATTTTGAATTGACCCTCATGTCTGGAGATACCTTTGGGAGGAGACTCGATAATCACATATACGCCGATGGTGTGATCTAACCCTTGAAGTGATAGTTTCGGTTGGAACAACCTAGTGGAAGCATTGAGGCCTTACGACATTAGTTTCAGTATGGACTGGGCAACCACAATTCCTACAAAGGGTGAATGCATTAGAAAAAAAGGTTTTGGTTTATATACAATGTTGGTATGAGGTTTTCCTTAGTTGGTGAAAAAGGAAACCAAGTAAGCACAGGTTAAACCCGTGCATTGGAGGGTGCAACTGATCACTTTTGAGTCGGCCAACCTTACCCTCATGGCATCAGGAGTTTTGAGTTTTCAGTTCAAACAGGAGTGATAGAACAAGGGTAAATATTTTCAAAAGATATTTCCAGGATTAACCACGCCCCCAAAGGGGGAGGGACATATTCTTTGAATGGGTACAACCAAAGGTTCATTCCAGACTTCTACAGAGATGCAGAACCTCTTTCAGCCTTGACAAAGAATGGGAAACCCTTCGTGTGGTCAGAGAGATACTAGAAGAGCTTTCTGGAGACGAGGCAGAGGCTGACTAGTGCCCCCCATCATGAGGCTTTCAGAGGAATTCATAGAGTACATAGTCTACTACGAAGCATCAGGGACCTGACTCGAGTTTGTCCTGATGTAGGAGTGAGCAGTGATCACGTATGGTTCTCGGCAGCTAAGACAACATGAGAAAAACTACGCTACCCATGACCTGGAGTTAGCAGTAGTTGTCTACACCTTGAAAATGTGGTAGCACTATCATATGGGTGAACGTTTTACCGTTTACTCTGATCATAAGAGTCTCAGGTATATCTTCGCTTAGAAGGACCTGAACCTCAGAAAACAACTATGGATTGAGTTCTACTGGACTATGACTTCGAGATAGTATATACTCTTGGGAAGGGGAATGTTATTGCAGATACACTTAGTAGGAGGTCTGGTATATAGCTTTTAGGTGAGGGGATAGAGTAGCTGGCTACTTTACAGATATAATTTGTGGATAGAGATGAAGAAGTCTTACTTTAGTATCTTACATTAAGTCTACCACTTCTTCAGCGAGTGAGGGAGGCATAGTGTGGAGACACTGACTATGAGACACAACGAGCTCAGATATCCACAGAGTAGGAACCAAATGGATTTTCTAAAAGTGGGGATCCGGTCATCCTTTTCAGAGGACGTACTATTGTGCCAGTTTTACATCAGGAGGAAGTGTTGAGGAAGTTCCACACAACCCATTTATCAGTATATCTAGGTGTGGAGAAGATGTACAAGGACCTTCGACAACAGCACTGGTGCCTAGGTAAGAAGAAGGGAGTAGTGGATTTTGTCTCTCGATGCCTCACTTGTCAGCAAGTGAAGGAGGAGCACCAAGTACCGCCATGCTTGGTTCATCCTTTAGAGGTCCAAGAGTAGAAGTCGGATGTGATATCAATGGGCTTTGTGACAGGACTTCCACGTACATATAGGGGTCATGACTCGATTTAAGTCATCGTTGACAAACTAACAAGGTCGGCCCACTTCCTACAGATCAGAGAGCAGGGTTTAGTAGAGAGATTGGGATGCCTCTACGTGAAGAAGATTGTGTAGATACATGAAGTGACTTCTTTTATTGTCTCTGATCATGACACACATTTTACTTCCTGGCTATGGAAGGGGTTACAGGAGGCTTTCGGGGCACAGCTTCGTCTGAGCAGCACCTTCCATCCTCAGACAGATGGCCAGACTGAGGGGACCATTCAAACACTCGAGGACATGCTCCGTGCATGCGTCCTTGAATTTGGTCGCAGTTGGGAGGACCACATACCATTGGTGGAGTTTGAATTCAAAAATAGATATCACTCCAACATTGGGATGGAACCTTTTGAGGCCTTGTATGGTCGACCTTGCAGATTTCCACTGTGCTGAATAAAGATAGGGAATTCATCACTAGTGGGACTAGAGATGGTACAGGATACCACGGAGAATGTGCCCATCATCAAGGAGAAGATGAAGACAGCACAGAGCAGGCAGAAGTCATATGCCGACAAGAGACAGAGACCTCTGGAGTTCGAGGATATAGACCACGTCTTACTACGAGTTTCAACCTGACGAGGTTTATCGAGATTTTGCTAAGGCGTCAAGTAATCTCTACATTTCATTAGACCTTTCCATGTCATCCACAGAGTAGGCATTGTGGCTTACCTCTTGGCTCTTCCACCACAGTTTCACTGGGTGCACGGTGTCTTCCATGTATCCCAGCTGAGGAAATACGTGCACGACCCTTCTCAAATCGTCGATAATGGGATGTTGGACGTCGATGATGGGGAGACTTTTACGGAGGTTTCAATTGAGATTGAGGATCTACAGAGGTGGGGCCTTCATGAATGGTTGATACCTCTGATGAGCATTCGTTGGAAACATGGAAACCTCCAGGAGAGCACATGGGAGTGAGAGGCATAGATGCATTCTCAGTACCCCCATTTGTTCCCTTAGTTTGAGTTGTAGCTTATCGGGACGTAAAACCCTGAGGTGGGGAGAATGTAATGTCCCATAAATCCTGTGGATTTTTTTTAAATACATGGGAATTTTACATGTCCGCAAAAACCGACGACACATGATTTCGAGGCCCGGTGTGCCCGAAAACAATTTATGATATTTTTTGGGTATGATCATTAAACGTACGACCAGGATTTTATAAATTTTGAACCAGTGCATGGAACTGAAATCTGAGGGCACCGTTGAACTCTCAACGCCAACATTCTCTTAAGAAGACATTCACCTCAATGGTAGTTGGTCGATAATAAATGTTAGTTTTTTTTATTTCAAAAAAAAAATTAATAAAATAAAGTGAGGTACAATTTATATT
Source organism: Viscum album (assembly GCA_963277665.1). Taxonomy (NCBI): domain Eukaryota; kingdom Viridiplantae; phylum Streptophyta; class Magnoliopsida; order Santalales; family Viscaceae; genus Viscum; species Viscum album. The sequence goes on along the minus strand of OY728133.1, from coordinate 196,105,433 downwards.
ATTGAGCCTCCATGTGAGTGTTGGTGGTTAAAACCTCCCCGTGGGAGTTGGAGGTGGGACCGCCACACCTTAACCTCCCATTAGTGGTTATAGTGGTGGGGCCCACACAACCATAACCTCCCATGAGTGGTTACATTTTGGGGACCACATGGGGCTAAACCCCCTCTTTATGGAGGAGGATATGACCTCTCAACACTCCGTCATTAATGAGGGAGATCCTCTTCACCAATCCTAATTAATCCATTGTGCCAACTCTAAGGGATTAATTAATGGAAGCCATGTAATTAATTCTCCAATTTGAATTATTCTGCCAACAAAATAATAGAAAAACCCATTCTTCTATTATTTTCACTTGGAATTTCGGTGGAAGTTGAGGAAGAAGAGAACTTGGGAGGATTAGAATTCTTCTAATGAAGAATGAAGAACCCAAAGAATGACGGCGATGGTCCCCTTCTATCTTCTTCCCCACACACCTACAGACATGGAACCACTTCCACAACAGTCATGCAAATCTGGGAGTGGAAGAGTGTGGCGGATGCGATGAGAAACAACTCCATCTTCATTCATGACTCTTTCAATGAATGAAGAATGAAGAATGATGAATCAAAGGTATGGGGTTTATTACATGATGATGCTATTCCTTTTCTTAACTTCATCAAATGGTTAGAAATGAATTGTTTGAGGGTATGTTATTGTTCATATGTGTTTCTTTGATGAACCAATTGATACCACCCTAAACACAGAGGGTTCAAGACAAACCAACATGGCCTGACCCCTCCACTGATCTAGTTTATGTTGAACATTTGGCGACGAAGTGAACACGAGGCGAAAAAGGTGGCAACGACAAAGGTCGCGCTACCTATGGCCTTTGCGAATCACATCACCCCCGTGGCCCTCCGGTGATCCCGGCCTAACAACGTCGGCTCGCGCCAGCCCAAACCTCACCGAACCGACCTTCTAGGCCACCGAACCACCTTCATATGGAACATTGGGTGGCCTTCCCGGCACCCTACCGCCCATGCTGTACCTCATGGCCTGCCCGACGCTCCACGCGGCCTTCCCGGCGCCCCACGTGGCCTGCCTGGCAACCCCCTGTGGCCTGCCCAGTTCCTTTCTGACCTACCTGCGCCCTGTGCACCCTGTCCGGCACCCTGTTTTCTGGAACGTGCCCCGCGCGCCTGCCCGTGGCCTCTCACGCTCCCTGCGTGCCTGCTCGCTGCCTGCCCGTGCCCCGCCGGCCTGCTCGTTGGCCTGCTGCTCCCTACCAGGCCTGCCCGCGGCCTCCTGCGCGCTGCGCCCAGTTTCCGCCGGCCTCCAAGCTACCGTCGACCTCCCGACATCTCGAGCCGGCCTGCATCATCCCTCGCAACGTCTCCGGCCGAACTAGATCAACCTTCCAGACCGAGCTGCCGAGACGCGCCTCGTGCGGTGCTGGCCGAATTGATCCTGGTTTCTGGACCATGCCGCCTACACGACGACCTCTGGGCAGATCCGCCCCCGTAGTCCGGTGAGCTGGGCCCAGCGGACTAGGACCAACCTAGCAGGCTGACCAGGTCAACCCAGACCGCGTCGGCCCAATCAGGGTTGGGCAGAGTCGGTCCGACCAAATCGGACCGGGCCCAAGCCCATTACCGACCCTTTACATTCATTGGCCATATCTTTGGCACCAGTCGTCCGTTTGAAGAATCGTCAGCGGCAGTGGTATATTTGGACAGTAAGGGTACCTTTGAGTATATCCCATTAGAGTTCGGGGAAATGTTGGGATATAGTCAGGTTCGATCGTACACAAATCCTACCGGTCCCCCGCGACTAAAAAGCTTATAACTCATAGAAAGAGCATCTGATTGACGAGCCGTCTATTACATTGAGACCCCTATGAAGAGGCGAACCTTTGAGATAATTCTACATGGGACATAGTGATAGTTGGAGTATCAACCTGTAGCTCATGGAGCGGACCCTCCTAGAGATGAGAAAGTGGAGTACATATATGTACTAGTAGGCTGAGACCTGATGACTGCTTGACTGATTCGACTTGGAGTGATTCGACTAGCCTAGTGGGGAACGCCTGGTAGTTAGCGGAAAACCCATGGCGGAGGAGAACCAAATAGTTGGCAGAAAAGTTATGGTACTCGATAGGAGGAGTACCACTATAGGCTATTAGGGGGAGTTCCTGGTAGTCGGCGGCAGGCCCACAGTGGGGAGCACCTCTGTGTGAGCACAACAGACCCATGATACTCGACAGGAGGAGTACCTCAGTAGTACAAGGTTAGTGGGAAGCACCTGGTAGTTGGCGGCATGCCCCCAGTACTCGATATAGGAGATGTTCTCCAGCAACCATGGTTTCTAAAATGTGAATAAAAATCCAAGTTGAGCTGAGTCAGTAACATTTGTGTTTATTTCTTGATTTAGATGGATTACATGATAACTTATGTATTTTTATGGGAATATACCTAAGTGTGGTTATCTGTTTATTTAATACTTTGTGGTTTATCCTTGTTGAATTTTCTGAGACCTTAGTGTCTCGAGGTCCATAATGAGTATCATTATACTCACCCCTGTACCGTCTATGCTCACACCTGGTTGTGTTGGTTGCAGACGATGGAAAACGCGGACTAAGGATCAGAGTAGCAGGACTGGACGGTACCCGAAGGTGGAATTTATGACGAGTCGGTACACATAGGAGACTGATGTACGTGGAGTGCTAAAGAGGCTAGTTGTACCTACCATTCAGGAAGGAATCCATGGAGGATGACACAACAACTTCTTTACCTTTTCTTTAGTTTTAATTGTTTTTCAGTTGTACTTTTACTTTCCTGTCAAGCTTGTATTCCCTGCCATTTTACTATTCATCACTCCTTTTTATACAGTTTTTCTTAGTGTTTTACATCCATATCATACTCTGTTGTGTGTGTTTACAATTTATAAAGGCAATGCCTTCCCAGTTTTATAGATTTATACCTTTGGTGCTAGTCGCCAGCCCCTGGCCTATGGAAGGCGGGGTTGGGGTAGTGACGGAACAGGCCCTAAGGGATGGGTCATGCCATATAGAGCACTTTGAGTGATATAACTCCAAATAAAAGGTTGGGTTCCTAATTATTTGAACACTTATTGCATTGAAGGAAGGATTTCTTGTTTATTAGAACATTTTTTAGTGTTGAAATGCTCATTTGATTTTGAGTGATGATATTAGGTGGTCAGTCAAGGAGGGTTTTATGTGGGTGGACAATCAATAAAATGATATGAAACTCTTGATATGGTAAATATGTGGTGACACTCAATAACATAAAAATTCCATTTTTTGGAAATCACTGAGATTGTCTGAGTTTGGTGGTGCTAGATTCTTATAGTTCGTAGAGAGATGTAATGGGAATATATTTTTTATTGGATTACTAAACTCATTGGTTATTATTTTATTAGGATAAAAGAGTGGTGTTTTTGTGCATTGATTGAATTCCCTAATGTGTGACTGTGCATATAGTGGTTACAAAAAAACATTACAGAACCATTGGAATTAGAGTGGTGAGATTAGCATTGAGGGTGTTCCTTATTCTGAGAGTGAACATAGAAAGAATAGTCATGATAGGTCGTTGAAAAATTTTGTTCAAAAACACCATTGTTATTATAATGTGGAACATTATCAGTGATGCTCCATGGTAATGATGGAACAGTGGTTAATTGTAACACCCTAAGCTTCTACGGTACGCTTCTCTTTGAATAATGTGATAGCGTGTGTTGTACGCCACACCGAGTTCTAAGACACCATAGCCAATCAAACTAGCCGTTATGAATAGTAATAAAAACTTTTTGAAATTAAATATATTTTATATTTTAAAATGGACTTCATTTTTGGATTCATAATATCGAATTTATCCTAAGGTGAAATTTTGGTACTTTTCGGATAACTTTCATATTTTGATGAATAGTGAAAATTACTAAATTTTAATTAAAAACAACTTTTTTAATCAAAATAATTAATAGTGATAAATTATGAATTTGAGTGGTTTTAAAGTATATTTAGAATATATTTTTACCATTTAATATAATTTTGGTCATTGGACATAATTTTACAATTAAACCAAACATAAACAAGTGTCAATCTTTTGATAGTTATTATCTCTTAAAAACATGCTTTTTTTTGACAGCGGGAACTAATTTTAAATTAATTTCTTCCACTTCTGTGTTTTGAATTTAGAAAAATGGATTCCATATTTTGAATCAGGATGTTCAAATTGTGTAAAAAGGTAACTTTTATTTTTAGACATTTTGAATAATTACTGCGGTAAATATTTTATTTACCATGGTTAAGGGTAAATCGGTAAATAAGGGTTAAAAAATAATATTATAATAATAATACTAAATTACCCTAAAACGTGTCCTAGCCTTATTGGATGATACATGTTCGACCATATGCATCTTTGGGTCGATTTTGGGACCCCATGGTGCCACTTGTAGATGATAGGGACACTTTATTTTAATTAAGTTAAAATGAATACAATAATGACACAAGCATATATCTTTTAGCAAAACAATTTTTACATGGAGTTATATATGTTGGATTTTATATTATAAATATTAATTAGAAGTATAAAAATATTTCCTACATAATGATATTTTATTTATAATTTTTAGACATTAAATAGTTTAATTTATTTATGGCACAATGATGATGAAGTAATTACTATAATAGTGAAAAATTAAAATAATTGACATTATAAATACCCAAATAAATATAATATAAACCTTTTAATGAATTAAAATAATTTTCTAGGATAATATGATATATTAGGATTGATTTAATTGGCTTTGTTCGAAGTAATCAATCTGTTATGAGTTTCACAAAAATCAACTATTGAATAGTGTTAAAATTGACATAAAAGAGTTCTTAAAACAAATATTATATTATTAATTGATATTAAATTCCTAAAAATATACGGTTCGGCCAAGAGACTTATATAATGATTGGTTCATTATTAATGGACCTCTTGGGGGTCTCTTGGAGGTATATAGTATGTTTATTAACAATATTATATAAAAATACAAAGAGACATTGTAAAAGTGAAACTAATTAACATAGAGTTAATACTTAAAGATAAGGATAATATAAGTACACACACCTGCCTAAATTATATTGGTTGAGTTGTTTTCGACCCATAACCACATTAAAATTTAAATAATAAACTTTGGATCCATTAGAAACCGAATATGAATTTATTATAAACTAATATTTCTAGCTTTTGCAAAGGTGCCCCTCACCCCTCTTATAAAAGGGCACTCCTCCTTCTCTTTTATTCAAACCTTAAAAGGCTTTTGGGTCGGCCAAAATCTGCCCAAATACTCTCCCAACTTCCCTCACTACAACCTAGAGGCCTTATTTTGATATGAAAGCCAACCTACGGAGCCCTTTTGATCAAATCAAAAGGAAGAAACCGAAGAAGAGGTAATGATTTCACCACCCTTTTCCAAGTTCCTTCTTCTTCCACTTCTTCTTCCTTTGTTGTTACCATTCTAAAATAATAACTCCAGTATCATATATATAATGTGATGTTATTATAAATATGGTACAACCATATTCATTATTCTATCCACCCTTTGAATAACATGTCACCATACGTGCGTACGTACGGCTTACCGTCTCCACGTCGTGGTGTACATGTTATTCAATATATTATTATTTGGATGGGTATAATAATGATGTGTAACTCAAATAAATAATAAATATAACATGTTAATTATTATGTATATATGATATACCATCCATTTACATATTATTTTAATATATAAAAAAAATGATATTGTCGCTCGTGCGTACGTACGGACTACCGTCTCCACGAATACGATGAGATTCATTCTCCATCGTATCCATTCAAGTATAATTATCATTTTATGATTTAAAAATGATGTTTAAGGACTTGATATCATTCTGGATATTAATAATATACAACCTATCCATTACAAACATGGCTTACGTAACAAAACATATAAAAGAAAACGAGTAAGTTAACACCCGAAACAACGATAATACTAAGATATTATTAACAAAGAAAAGTTAAAAGATCATATGTGATATCATATTAATATATATGATTCTTGTATAATTTAATAACAATTATTTCACTATTATACAGGAGGTTAACCTACCCCAACCAAGTAAAAGTACAAGGTAAGGGTTTATATCACAATCTCTTCATTATCCGAGGTTGTTTATACGTAATAATCTACTGGGATCTCTTTATCATCGACATCCATGTTTCTTAAAAATGAATTTCAAAACATTTTTACTATTTACTAGAATATGGGATAAAGTCATTTATACCCTTGTTTGAATTTTTATAAGAGGTTTATAAAGGAATCTTTCCGTCGTTTTCAAAATAAGGTCCTTTTTAACCTTTTTGACAGAATTAAGGTAAGAATGTTTTTTTAACTTATATGGCGGGTGCGGCTATATTCTGCTGTTATAAAATCTTCAAATCATCCCTTACAAGCTTATAAGAATATATTCAAAGAAAATGTTTTATTTTATAAATATATTACTCTTAAATGATTTCAAAATAGAAAGAGATATTTCTTTAAAAAGAATTTTGATTTCATCTTTGTCAACATCCTTTGATGGATTTTACGCTTATTTAAAGTTGATTTATTATGATACAAAACATATATATTGTATTGAAGGTTTTGTGATATGTTTTACTGTGGATGTGCTATTTTTATACCATTCATGGTTTATGGTGAAAGTATTGACATTTCGTATGCTAGTTTTAATACGAATGTTTATGTCATGTTTAAACCTTTTCATATGGGAATGCATTGGACTTAATATGTGACGGGTGGAGCCCGCTATACCTCCTCGATTAATCAGTAGGTCTCATGAGACAAACTAGTGTATTGGAACAAGGCCTTGACAAAATATTATTTGTAGTCTTGGCATGAGGCCTTGGCTATGTGGTTATAATAGTGTGTCATTATGCATTCCATCATTATAAAAGTGGTTATTGATTTTGCATGTGATTATTCGATTAGTAGAATATCCATGTGAATAAGTAAATGGAATTATTTCATTTTATTTATGACATACTATGTTGAAAGTTAAAGTTTAAAAGGCTTTTGTTTTAGTTATACATTTCCTTAAATGTTTATTCTTTTTATAAAAGTTTCTGCTATATTGTTATCCTTACTGGGCATTTGAGCTCACCCCTTTTCTATGTTTTATTTTTTTTTCCAGGAAGTGAAAAGTAAATTATGAACGACCTGCAGGGATATAATGAATGGTTAATAGTGTGGACTATGGAGACAATATGTTGTTGTAGTAGTTTTTCACTTTATGATGTAATGTCAAACTTTATGAATATATCTAGTGTTTCCAAGGCTACTAAACCAATCGGTCTTTCGAGATTTGATCTTTCTTGTGATCATGCCAATGTTATGTAATAATGCACCGACTCTATGTAACTAGGGTCGGGGCGTTACAGTTGGTATCATAGAAAGTTTAGTACAAACCTTGGAAGCTAGATTTAGATAAACTCTGATTAGAGCACGTAGACCTAAGATGATCATTGAGGATTAGTATAGAAGAACTTCCTAGAATTTTGGTATTGTAGAGATTTTTTGAGTTTTCCGAGCAATACATCCCTGTCTGGATACGAGCAGGTAGAGGCGGCTCTGGCACAGATGTACCTAGGGGTAAAACCCGAAAACACCGCTTTGAGCTAGACTCGAACGGGAACTGGTGCACGACAAAGGGCCTTACTGCACTCTTGGTTACGACACTCCCGGGAGATATGCTTAGGATAACTCTCATTTTCATTACAAATCATTATGAAGGGTTTATGAGTGTATACTTCCTCAAAGAAAACATTTTTATGATTATGGATTATATCCATAAATAGTTCAATTTATGTTAACTGTTTTATAAGTATGGGATTATGTATTTTGATTCATAAACTGATCTAGTTTATGCCATTGTTTAGAAATGGTTCCTAGTGGAAGAAATGGAAACTGAATCAATGCACGCACTCCATGTAGGGATTTCCCTCCTGCTCAATATAATTATAGTGGAGCTGGTGATGCAACTGGTGCCGATTAGCTAATCATCATACTGGGACAACTCACTCAGGTTATGAATAATAACCTTACCCGTATGGAGCACCATGATCCGCAGTGTAGAGGATCAATGTTAGATCGATTCATGAGGCAAAAACCACCAACGTTCAATGGGAGTACAAATCCCTTAGTAGCTGAGCAATAGATATTTTCTGTAGAGAAAATATTTCAGGCTTTAGGGAATAGTGAAAGGGAAAAAGTTATCATGGCAGTTTACTGCCTCACTGGAGATGCTAATCAATGGTGTTCATTGATTCAAAATACTAAGGAAGATGATGAAGTATCAAATATGGAATAGCGGGAGTTCAAAGATCTGTTTTTAGAAAAATACTTTCCTCACAACCATCAAGCAGATATGGAAAGGCAATTTCTGAGTCCGAGACAAAAGTAGGATGAGAATGTCACAAAGTATGAGGTTAACTTTACAAGGTTATCAAGGTATGCTGGAGATTATATACGTAACCCAACAAGTATTATTGATCATTTCTTTGATGGGTTAAAACCATTTCTCCATCGATCATTAGTCTCACAATCCTTTTCGTCATACAAAGACATTGTCTCTTGTGCTATCAAGACCGAAAAAGAATTCTATAATTCTTATGACTTTAAAGCAAAGAAAGAGAAGAAGAAACCTTCTGATCAATCTAGGAATGGAAATAAGGGGAAGAAGGGAAAGGTTGAATATCCATCCTGTGGTAAATGCGGGAAGAAACACCCTGCTACTTGCTTGAAGGGAATGTGAGTCTGTTACAAGTGTGGTGAAAAAGGCCACCAAGCTCGTGATTGCAAGGGGAAGAAGGAAGCTACCAACTTTTAGTGCTACAATTGCAGGGAGATGGGGCATTATGAAAATGAATTTCCTAAGCGTCATGAGAACTTACATCAGAAAAGGAGAAGGGATCAAGGACAAGCTTATGCTATCACTACTGCTGAGGTAGAATCTATGAAAGTCGTGGTGGCAGGTAATTTAATGGTTTCCTCAAGTTTAGAAAATGCATTATTTGATTCTAGATGATCGCATTGTTTCTTATCTTCCCAGTTTGCTAAAAAAATTAGATATTTCCAATTTTATTTAACAAGGGAGTTGTCTGTTAAAACTATTAAGGGAAGTATCATTGCAACAAAGTTTTGTGAATCAGTCCCCATTAGATCACATAAATTTTCTTTATCTACTGATCTCATCGTCAAACCTATGATTCAATTTGATATAATCCTCGGTATGGACTGGATTTCGGACTATGATGTGAAGATTTATTGTAAGAAGAAAGAGGTTACGATTCTTGATGATAATGATATGGAACACCTTATCTTTAGAGCAGAATCATCACCACCTAATTCATATTTAGATCCACCCCAAATAGCTCAACTAAATTCAATTATTGGGGAGGAAGAGAATGAAATGACTATGGGTGAGGAAAGGAATGTTCAAATAGAGGATGTACCTGTTGTGAAAGAATTTGTAGATGTATTTACGGAAGATTTACCTGGACATCCTCTAGAACGAGAAGTTGAGTTTTCCATCGATTTAATTCCTGGATCAAGGCCTATATCAAAGACCCTTTATAGAACGGCCACTGTAGAATTAGTTGAACTAAAGAAACAACTAGAGGAATTGAGTAATAAAGGATTTATTTATCCTAGTGTTTCTCCATGGGGAGCCCCTATTCTTTTTGTTAAAAAGAAAGATGGATCTATGAGGTTATGTATCAATTACAGGTAGATCAATGCTATAACGATAAAGAACAAGTATCCCCTACCTCGCATTGATGATTTATTTGATCAACTGCATGGAGCTCAATACTTTTCAAAGATTGACCTTCGATCTGGATACCATCAGTTGCATGTAAAGAAGGAAGACATTCTAAAGACATCATTTCGAACCAGGTACGGGCATTACGAGTTTACTGTAATGCCTTTTGGATTGACTAATGCACCATCTGTATTCATGGATATGATGAATAGTGATTTCAAGGATTATCTCGATGAATTTTTGGTGGTATTTATTGATGATATCTTGGTATACTCCAAAACCTACGAAGATCATGAAAATCACTTGCGCATTATCTTGAAGACTCTAAGGAGGCATGAATTATATGGGAAGTTTAGCAAGTGTGAATTATGGCTTCAGGAGATTTCTTTTCTTGGCTATATTGTCTCTCAAGATGGAATCTCTGTTGATCCTTCTATGACCAAGGCAATCCAAGAATGGCCAGCACCTACGAGTATAACTGAGGTACGCAGTTTTATTGGTTTGGCAGGTTATTATCGACGTTTCGTCCATAAGTTTGCCCGATTGGATAACCCATTAACAAAGCTCACACGTAAAGGGGTTAAATTTGTTTGCACAAAAGAGTGTGAAGAATGTTTCGAAGAACTGAAGAGAAGATTAGTCAATGCTTTTATATTGACTCTACCATCGGGGAATGATGGGTTCGTTATTTATAGTGATGCGTCAAAGAAAGGACTTGGTTGTGTCCTTATGCAGAATGATAGAGTTATTTCCTATGCATCACGACAGTTGAAAATTCATGAACAAAACTATCCAACTCATGATCTCGAGTTAGCAGCTGTGATCTTTGCTTTGAAGATATGGAGGCACTACTTCTATGGTGAAAAATGTGAGATTTATACTGATCACGAGAGTTTGAAGTATATTTTCTCACAAAAAGAACTCAATATGAGGCAAAGGAGATGCCTTGAATTACTCAAGTATTATGATTGCACGATATACTACCACCCGAGGAAAGAAAACAAGGTGGAAGATGCTTTGAGTAGAAAGGACCATGGAGTTTTGAATAATATGAGAATTGAAAGGGATCCAATTTTCATGGATCTAGTGAAGATGGACATGGGAATAAACAGGGAAGGTGAAACATCAATTATTTTTCAAATGGTTGCCAAACCATCTTTACAAGAAAGGATTAAGAGTTCTCAGACCGATGATGAAGAATTTCAAAAGAATATTAAAGCTGTGAATGATGGGATATTGAGAGACTTTGTTTATGAAGATGGAATTTGGAAATTTTGGAAGAGACTTTGTGTTCCCGATATACCTGATCTAAAAAGGGAATTGCTGGATGATGCTCATAGTTCCAATTTCTCTATACACACTGGGAGCACCAAAATGTATATGGATTTGAAGGAACATTTTTGGTGGGACAACATGAAGAGGGAGATTGCTGATTTTTTGTCAAGATGTAGGGTTTGTCAGCAAGTGAAAGCTGGGAGGCAACAGCCTGGAGGAGTCATGCAACCTCTTCCCATACTGGAGTGGAAATGGGACAATATTACGATGGACTTTGTCATGGGGCTACCAAAGACTCCAAGAAGGAACGATGCAATATGGGTTATTGTTGATCGTCTTACCAAGTCAGCACATTTTCTTGCTATAAGAGAAGATCTACCCCTAGAACGTCTAGCAAGACTATATATTAATGAAGTTGTGAGACTTCAGGGAGTACCCCTATCGATTGTTTCTGATCGTGATCCCCGTTTTACTTCAATATTTTGGAAAAGTCTTCAGAAATACCTGGATACTAAACTTCATTTGAGCACTGCTTACCACCCATAGATAGATGGACAATCAGAATGGACTATTCGAACCTTAAAAGACATGTTGATATCTTGCTCACATGACTTTCAGGGTATGTGGGATCAATACATACATCTCGTAGAATTTTCCAATAACAATAGCTTCCATTCGAGTATTCAGATGGCACCATATGAAGCGTTATATAGAAAGAGATGTCGTACAACAACCTGTTGGGATGAAGTTGGTGAAAGAAAACTTGTAGGACCAGAACTAGTGGAGGAAACAATGGAAAAGGTGAAGGTAATCCAAAATCACATCAAAGCAGCTCAAAGTAGGCAGAAGAGCAATGCCGATAATCGAAGGAAGGATTTGGAATTTCAAGTTGGTGATCATGTTTTCCTGAAGGTATCTCCATGGAAGGGAGTCATACGTTTTGGTAAGAAAGTTATATTGAGTCCCAGGTACATCGTACCTTTTGAAATTCTAGAACGAATTGGGGTTGTAGCTTACCGATTGGCAATGCCGCCAAGTCTCTCCAAAGTTCACGATGTGTTCCACGTATCTCGGTTGAGGAAATACATCCCTGACCCAACGAATGTACTCATCTATGAAGAATTAGAACTAGAACCCGATCTGCCTTATTGCAAAGAGCCCGTCAGGATTCTTTATATGCGAGAACAATTATTGAGAAACCGGACGACACGTCTGGTAAAAGTTTTGTAGAGAAACCATAAGATGGAAGAGGCAACGTGGGAACCTGAGGAACTTATGATGAAGAACCTCCCAAGTATTTTCATGTGATAAGTATTCTAGAAATTTTGAGGATGAAATTATTTGAAGGAGGGGAGAATGTAACACCCCAAGCTTCTACGGTACGCTTCTCTTTGAATAATGTGATAGCGTGTGTTGTATGCAACACCGAGTTCTAACACAACATAACCAATCAAACTAGCCGTTATGAATAGTAATACCTATTTTTTGAAATTATATATATTTTATATTTTAAATCGGACTTCATTTTTGGATCCAGAATATCAAATTTAGCCTAAGGTGAAATTTTGGTACTTTTCGGATAACATTCATATTTTGATGAATAGTGAAAATTACTAAATTTTAATTAAAAACAAATTTTTTAATCAAAATAATTAATAGTGATAAATTATGAATTTTAGTGGTTTGAAATTATATTTAGAATATATTTTTACCATTTAATATAATTTTGGTCATTGGACATAATTTTACAATTAAACCGAACATAAACAAGTGTCAATCTTTTGATAGTTATTATCTCTTAAAAACACGCTTTTTGTTTTGACAGCGGGAATTAATTTTAAATTAATTTATTCCACTTCTGTGTTTGGAATTTAGAAAAATGTATTCCATATTTGGAATCATTATGTTCAAATTGTGTAAATAGGTAACTTTTATTTTTAGACATTTTGAATAATTACTGCGGTAAATATTTTATTTACCATGGTTAAGGGTAAATCCGATAAATAAGAGTTAACAAATAATATTATAATAATACTAAATTACCCTAAAACGTGTCCTAGCCTTATGGGTTGATACATGTTCGACCATAGGCATCTTAGGGTCGATTTTGGGACCCCATGGTTCCACTTGTAGGTGAGAGGGACACTTTAGTTTAATTAAGTTAAAATGAATACAAAAATGACACAAGCATATTTTTTTAGCAAAACAATTTTTACATAGGGTTATATATGTTGGATTTTAGATTATAAATATTCATTAGAAATATAAAAAGATTTATTACATAATTATATTTTATTTATAATTTTTAGACATTAAATAATTTAATTTCTTTATGACACAATGATGATGAAGTAATTACTATAATAGTGAAAAATTAAAATAATTGATATTATAAATACCCAAATAAATATAATATGAAACTTTTAATGAATTAAACTAATTTTCTAGGATAATATGATATATTAGGATTGATTTAATTGACTTTTTTAGAAGTAATAAATATGTTATGAGTTTCACAAAAATCAACTATTGAATAGTGTCAAAATTGACATAAAAGAGTTCTTAAAACAAATATTATATTATTAATTGATATTAAATTCTTAAAAATCTAAGGTTCGTCCAGGAGACTTATATAATGATATTTTCATCATTAATGGACCTCTTGGGGGTCTCTTGTATTTATGTAGTACGTTTATTAACCATATTATATAAAGAAACAAAGAGACATTGTAAAAGTGAAACTAATTAACTTAGAGTTAATAATTAAAATAAGGTTAATATAAGTACCCAAACCTATCTAAATTCTATTGGTTGAGTTTTTTTTGACCCATCCCAACCTTAAAATTTAAATAATAAACTTTTGAGCCATTAGAAACCGAATATAAATTTATTATAATCTAATATATCTAGCTTTTCCAAAGGTTCCCCTCACACCTCTTAAAAAAGGGAACTCCTCCTTCTCTTTTCTTCACACCTTCATAGCATTTTGGTTCGGCCAAACTCTGCCCAAATACTCTCCCAACATCCCTCAATACAACCTAGAGGCCTTAGTTTGATCAGAAAGCCAAACTAAGGATCCCTTTTGATCAAATAAAAAGGAAGAAACCGAAGAAGAGGTAATGATTTCACCACCCTTTTCCAAGTTCCTTCTTCTTCCACTTCTTCTTCGTTTGTTTTTACCATTATAAAATAATAACTCCAGTATCATATATATAATGTGATGTTATTATAAATATGGTACAACCATATTCAGTATTCTATCCTCACTTTGAATAACATGTCACCATACGTGCATACGTACGACTTACCGTCTCCACGTCGTGGTGTAATTGTTATTCAATATATTATTATTTGGATGGGTATAATAATTATGTGTAACTCATATAAATAATAAATATAACATGTTAATGATTTTTTTATATATTATATACCATCCATTTATATATTATTTTAATATCAAAAGAATTATATTGTCGCTCGTGCGTACGTACGGACTACCGTCTCCACGAATGAGATGAGATTCATTATCCATCGTATCCATTCAAGTATAATTATCATTTGATGATTTAAAAATGATGTTTAAGGACATGATATAATTATGTATATTAATAATATACAACCTATCCATTACAAACATGGCTTACGTAACAACACATATAAAATAAAACGAGTAAGATAACACCCGAAACAACGATAATACTAAGATATTATTAACAAAGAAAAGTTAAAAGATCACATATGATATCATTTTAATATATATGATTCTTGTATAATTTAATCAAAATTATTTCACTATTATACAAGAGTTTAACCTACCCCAACCAAGGAAATGTACAAGGTAAGGGCTTATTTCGCAATCTCTTTATTATCCGAGGTTGTTTATACGTAATAATCTACTGGGATCTCTTTATCATCCACATCCATGTTTCTTAAAAATGAATTTCAAAACATTTTTACTATTTACTAGAATATTAGTTAAAGTCATTTATACCCTTTTTTGACTTTTTATAAGAGCTTTATAAAGGAATATTTCCGTCATTTTCAAAACAAGGTCCTTTTTAACCTTTTCGACAGAATTAAGGTAAGAATGTTTTTTTAACTTATACGGAGGGTGCGGCTATTTTCTGCCATTATAAAATCTTCAAAGCTTCCCTTACAAGCTTATAAGAATATTTTCAAAGAAAATGTTTTATTTTATAAATATATTACTCTTAAATGATTTCAAAATAGAAAGAGATATTTCTTTAAAAAGAATTTTGATTTCATCTATGTCAACATCCTTTGATGGATTTTACACTTATTTAAAGTTTATTTATTATGATACAAAACTTCTATATTGTATTGAAGGTTTTGTGATATGTTTTAATGTGGATGTGATATTTTTATACCATTCATGGTTTATGGTGAAAGTATTGACATTTCGTATGCTAGTTATAATACGAATGTTTATGTCATGTTTAAACCTTTTCATATGGGAATGAATTGGACTTAATATGTGACGGGTGGAGCCCGCTATAGCTCCTCGATGCATCGGTAGGTCTCATGAGACAAACTAGTGTCTTGGAACAAGGCCTTGACAAAATATTATTTGTAGTCTTGGCACGAGGCCTTGGCTATGTGGTTATGATAGTCTGGCATTATGCATTCCATCATTATGAAAGTGGTTATTGATTTTGCATGTGATTATTCGATTAGTAGAATATCCATGTGAATAATTAAATGGAATTATTTCATTTTATTTATTCAATACTATGTTGAATGTTCCAGTTTAAAAGGTTTTTGTTTTAGTTATACATTGCCTTAAATGTTTATTATTTTTATAAAAGTTTCCGCTATATTGTTATCCTTACTGGGCATTTGAGCTCACCCCTTTTCAATGTTTTTTTTCCAGGAAGTGAAGAAGTAAATTATGAATGAACTACAGGGATATTATGAGGGGTTAATAGTGTGGACTATGGAGACAATATGTTGTTGTAGTAGTTTTTCACTTTATGATGTAATGTAAATCTTTATGAATATATCTAGTGTTTCCAAGGCTACTAAACCAATCGGTCTTTCGAGATTTGATCTTTCTTGTGATCATGAAAATGTTATGTAATAATGCACCGATTCTAGGTAACTAGGGTCGGGGCGTTACATTAATACCTACCAGGGTATCTTCTCAGTGTATGATAAAATTATATATTTATTAGGGTACCCTTATGAGTTTAATCATATTTTATTGTTGGTGGAGATGTCATGGGTTAATGTATAGTCCTATATAAGGGGATGAGAACCATACATGACAAGAGTTGTAATATATGATTTAGTTGTTGGAGAATATTATTCTATTCTCAAACGGATCATCCAATTTAGTGGGCTAAATTTAGAGTAATCCTGGTGTAACACCTCAAGCTTCCATGATATGCTTCTCTATAAATAATACAATAGCGTGTGTTGTACGCAACTTCGAGTTTTAACACACCACAGCCAATCAAACTATCTGTTATGAATAATAATACCCACTTTTTAAAACTATATACATTTTATCATTCAAAATGGACGTCATTTTTGGATTCGGAATATCAAAATTATATTAGGGTGAATTTTTTGAATTTTTCTGAAAACATTCAATTCTTGATGAATAGTGAAAAACACTTAATTATAGTTTAAAACAAAAATTTTTATTTAAATATTTTTTTATTTTATTTAAATTTAATTTAGGTCAAAATAGATACATAATACCTATATAAGTTCAATGTAATTCATTGGAGTTAGTTTAGAATAACATTAGATATATATAAACTTTATTAAACTTTTCATCGTCTTTTACCCACTCATAGTAGAATTTGAAAATTCACATAAAACATAATTTTACCACTTCTATGAGTGGAATTTCGAAAATCTGAGAGACACTTTTAATATCAAGGAGTAAAATGTGGTTCAATGAGATAAAAATAATTTTTGGTGAATAGTAACTTTTTACTTTTATTTACCATGATTAAAAGTAAAATCAATGTTTAATTACTAAAACATTTTTAATATAGGGTTATACATAAGATAAATTCGATTTTAAATATTCATTAGAAAGATAAAAATATTTCCCACATAATTATATTTTATTTATAATTTTTATAAATTATATAATTTAATTTATTCATGACACAATGGTGATACAGTAATTCCCCAATTAATAAAATATTAAAATAATTTATATGATAAATATTTAAATAAATTTAATTTGAGACCTTTTATGAATTACACTAATTTTATAGGTTAATATGCCATGTTATTATTGATTTAATTATGTTTTTTCTAAGTAATTATGCTTGTATGATTTTCACAAAAATCAAATACCAAATAGTGTCAAAATTGCCATAAAATGGGTTTTAAAACAAATATAATATTATTAATTGATATTCTTTTCCTAAAAATATAAGTATTGTCCAAAAGACTTATATAATGATAGGGGTATCATTAATGAACTACTTTTGGTTCTCTTTTATGTATGTTGTATGTTTAGTAACATAGAATATAAAAATACAAAGAGACATTGTAAATGTCAAACTAATTAACTAAGAGTTAAAACTAAAAGATAAGGTTAATAAAGTTACCCAAACCTGTCCAAAAACTATTGGATGAGTGTATTTAGACCCATCCCCATAATATCCTCCAAATAAATCAATTTGGAGCCATTATAAACCGAATATTACTTTATTATAAAATAATATTTTAAGATTTTCATAAGGTGTCCCCCACCCCTCTTAAAAAAGGGCACTCCCAATTCTATCTAATTTAATGATTCAAAGCCTTTTGTCTCAGCCAAACCCTGACCAAATATTCTCTCAACTTCCCTCACTTCAATCTAGAGGAATTATTTTGATTAGAAATCCAACCTAAGTATCCATTTGGTTCAAATCAAAAGGAAGGACCCGAAGAAGAGGTAATGTTTTCACCACTCTCTTTCACGTTCCTTTCTTTTTAAAATTATTCTTTCATTGTTATTTACATTATAAAATAATAACTCCAGTATCTTCTATATACTATGATGTTAATATAAATATGTTAAACCTATATTCAGTATTCTATCCATCATTTGAATGACATGTCACCATACATGCGTACGTACGGCTTACTGTCTCCACGTCATGGTGTAATTGTTATTCAAAACATTATTATTTGGATGGGTATGAAAATGATGTGTAATTCATGTAAATAATAAATATAACAAGATAATGATTCTGTATATATGATATACCATCCAATTATATATTATTCTAATATAAGAAGAATAATATTGTCGTTCATGCTTATGTACGGACTACCGTCTCCACGAACGCGATGAGATTAATTCTCCATCATATCCATGAAAGTATAATTATCATTTTATGATTAAGAATAATGTTTAAGGACTTGATATAATCCTGTATATGAATAAGATACAACATATACATAAAAAACACACCTTATGTAACGAAGCATATAATGGAAAATGAATCACTTAACACCCGAAACGATGATAATACTAAAATATTATTAACAATGAAATATTAAAAGATCATATATGACATATTATTTATGTATATGATTCTTTAATAATTTAATAAAAATAATTTAATTATTATACAGGAGTTTAATCTACACTCTATCAAGGAAAAGTACAAGGTAAGGGTCTATTAAACAATCTCTTCATTATCCGAGGTTGTTTATATGTAATTATCTAGTGGGAGCTCTTTATCATCGACATCCATGTTTCTTAAAAATGTATTTCAAATCATTTTTACTATTTTATGGAATATGGGTTAAAGTAATTTATAACCTTGTTGACTTTTTACAATATTTTTATAAAGGAATCTTTCTGTTTCTTTCCAAACAAGGCTCTTTTTAACCTTTTTGACAAAATTAAGGTAAGAATGTCTTTTTTTAACTTATACAGTGGGTGCATCTATTTTCCGCCTTTAAAAAAGCATATAAGCTTCCCTTACAAGATTACAATAATTTTTTTAAATTAAATGTTTTCTTTTATAAATATCTTACTTTTAAATGATTTCAAAAAAAGAGATATTTCTCTCCAATAGTTTTGATTTCATCTTTTTCAACATCTTTTA
The DNA here is from genome assembly GCA_963277665.1 of Viscum album. Taxonomy (NCBI): domain Eukaryota; kingdom Viridiplantae; phylum Streptophyta; class Magnoliopsida; order Santalales; family Viscaceae; genus Viscum; species Viscum album. The sequence goes on along the minus strand of OY728133.1, from coordinate 196,086,224 downwards.
ATGGATTTTAAGATTATTTGAATTTGATTTATTGCGATACAAAACATCCATATAGTATTGAAGGTTTTTTGATATTTTTTAATTTGGATGTGTTATTTTTATACCATTCCTGGTTTACGGAGAAAGTATTGACATTTCGTATGCTAGTTTTAAAAGAATGTTTATGTTATGTTTAAACCTGTTCATATGATGAATGCATTGGACTTAATATGTGACAGCTGGAGCGCACAATAGTTCTTGATTCATCGGTAGGTCTCATGAGACAAACTACTGTCTTGGCACAAGGCTTTGACAAAATCTTATTTGTAGTCTTGGCACAAAGCCTTGACTATGTGGTTATGATAATCTAGAATTATGCATTCCATCATTATGGCAGTGGTTATTGATATTACATGTCATTATTCAACTAGTAGAATATCCATGTGAATAAGTAAATGGAATTATTTCATTTTATCTTTTCCATATTATGCTGATGTTCATGTTTAAAAGGCTTTTTTTAGTTATACATTGCCTTACATTTTTATCCTTATTTATGAAAGTTTTTGCTATATTGTTATCCTTACTAAACATATGAGCTCACCCCTTTTAATGTTTAATTTTTTCCAGGATGTGAAGAAGTAATTTATGAATGACCTGCAGAAATAGTGTGAGGGTATATGAAGACAAGATGTTGTTGTAGTTTTTTTACTTTATGATGTAATGTAAGAGTTATTAATATATCTAATGTTTCCAAGACTATTAAACTAATCTATCATTCGAAACCTGATGTTTTGTGATCATGAAAATGTTATGTAATAATTCACCAACTCTGGGTGACTGGGGTCGGGGCGTTACAGTTGGTATCAGAGGATGTTTTGTACAATCCTAGGAAACTATATTTAGTTAAACATTGATTATAGCACATAGACCTAAGATGGACTTTGAATATAAGTATAAAAGAACATCCTATATTTTTGGTATTGTAGAGATTTTTTGCGTTTTACGATCAATACATCCCTGTCTGGATACGATTAGGTAGAGGCGGCTCTAGCAGAGATGTACCTAGGTGTAAAACATGAAAACACTGGTTTGAGCTAGACTCGAACGAGAACTGGCGCACGACAACGGGCCTTGCAGCACTCTTGGTTACGACACTCCCTGGGGATTTTCTTAGGGTAATTCTCATTTTCTTTACAAACCATTATAAAGGATTATCAAAGAAATCATTTTTATGATTATGGATTATATCCATAAACTGTTCAATTGATGTTAAGTTTTTTACAAGTTTGGATTTATGTATTGTGATTTATAAACTAATATAGTGTATTCCATTGTTTAGAAATGGCACCTAGTGGAAGAAATGGAAACCAAATCAATTCACACACTCTATGTAGGTACTGCCCTCCTATTCAATATAATTATAGTGGAGCTGGTGATGCAACTGGTGCTGATCAGCTAACCACCATACTGGGACAACTCACTCAGGTTATGAATAATAACCTTACCCGTATGGAGCACCCTGATCCGCAACGTGGAGGATCATTGTTAGATCACTTCATGAGGCAACATCCACTAAAATTAAATGGGTGTAAAAATACACTAGTAGGTGACCAATGGAAAAATTCCTTAGAGAAAATATTCCATACCTTGGGGAGTAGTGAAAAGAAAAAGTTATCATGGCAGTTTACCGCCTCACTGGAGATGTTGATCAATGGTGGTCATTGATTAAAAACACAAAGGAATATGATGATGCATCAAATATGGAATGTAGGGAGTTAAAAGAGCTTTCCTAGACAAATACTTTCCTCGTGACCATCAAAAATATATGGAAAGGAAATTTCTGAGTCTGAGACAAAAGGAGGATGAGAATGTTGCAATGTATGAGGCTAACTTTACAAGGTTAGAAAGGTATGCTAGAGATTATATACATAACCCAATAAGTAATATTTATCTTTTCTTTGATGAGTTAAAACCATTTCATTGTCATGCATTAGGGACAAAATTCTTCTTTTCATATGAAGATATTGTCTCATGTGCTATCAAGGCAGAAAAGTAATTCTCTATGTCTTACGACTTTAAAGAATAAAAGAGAAGAAGAGATCTGTTTATCACTCTGGAAATGGAAATAAAGGCAAGAAGGGAAAATTTAATTATCCATCCTGCAGTAAATGTGGGAAGAAACACCCTGGTACTTTCTTGAAAGGAATGGGAGTTTGTTAAATGTGTGGTGAAAAAGTACACCAAACTCGTGATTTCAAGGGGAAGAAAGAATCTACCGATGTTCAATGCTACAACTGTAGGGAGATGGGACATTATGCAAATGAATGTCAAAAGCGTCATGGGAACATATGTAACACTCGAGACTTTTATGTTATATAAATCATCAAAGGAATCTTTTTCTACACACAACACTTGCTTGTCTTGCTTTACATGAAATTGAGACCTTCCTCGATAGCTTGTGTCGTACGCAATATCGAGTTTCACTAAACAATGACATGCTATTAAAATATTATTAAAACTAGCCATTATGAATAGTAATAACCACTTTTTGAAATTTTATAAATTTTATTTTTCAAAATGGATCTCATTTTTGGATTCGTAATATCGAAATTATCCTAGGGAGAAATTTTGGTATTTTTCTAAAAACGTTAAATTTTTGATGAATAGTGAAACCACTAAGTGGTAGTTAAAAAAACTAAATTTTTAATAAAACTTAATTTTACCGCTTCTGTGAGTGGAATTTCGAAAATCTGAGGGACACGGTTGATTTCAGTAAGTAAAATGTGGTTCAATGAGATGAAAATAATTTTTGGTGAATAGTAACTTTTTACTTTTTTACCATGGTTAAAAGTAAATAGAGTAATTAAGGGTAAAAATGATATTATTATTACCCTAACACATGTCCTAATTATATTGGACAAGTGTAATTCGACCAAAAACAATCTTAGGAATAAAATATGACCATTTAGGCCCACTTGGATTAGATTAGGACATTTATTATTAATTTATTTAAAGAAGGGTTAAAATAGTTAAAATCAATGTTTAATAACTAAATCATTTTTAATATGGGGTTATACATAAGATAAATTCGACTATAATTATTCATTAAAAATATAAAACGATTTCCTACAAAATGGTATTTTATTTTTAATTTTTAGACATTATATAATTTAATTTATTTAGGACACAAAGATGATGCAGTAATTAACTTATTAATGAAATATTGACATAATTGATGTTATAAACACCAAAATAAATATAATTTGACACTTTTTATGAATTCCAAAAATTTTATAGATTAATATGACATGTTAGTATTGATTTAATTGACTTTGTTTGAACTAATCATTCTGTTATGATTTTCACAAAAATTAATTACTAAATTGTGTCAAAATTGACATAAAATAGTTTTTAAAACAAATATTATATTAGTAATTGTTATTTTATTCCTAAAAATCAAAGGATCGGCAAAATGACTTAGATAAGGTTATATATATTAATAATAAACAACTTTGGGTTCGTTGGGCTGCTTATAGTAAGTTTATTAACCTTATAGTATAAGATCACAAGAAGACACGGTAAAAGTAAAATTATTTAATTTAATGTTAAATCTAAATGATAAGGTTAAAATAGGATCCTATAATTTTCTAAATTATATTGGATGAGAGGATTTTGACCCATCACCACCTTAGCTTCAAAATAAATCAATTTGGAGCTATTTAAAACTGAACATGACTTTATAATAAAATAATATTTTTAGTTATTCCAAAGGTGCCCCTCTCCTCCCTTATAAAAGGGCACCTCCTCCCTCTCTTCCTCACACCACTTTGAGCCTTCATGCTCGGCCAAAACCTGCCACTTTCTCCTCTACACTTCCCTAGAGACATCCTAGAGGTCCTGGTCTTCTTCAAAGACAAATTTTAGTGCCCTAAAATAAGGTCTCAAAGAAGCACTTCAAAGAAGAGGTAATGTCCGTTACCAATTCTTTCATCTTTATTTCTTCTTCCACTTATTCTTCTTTAGTTGTTTCATTATGAAGTAATAACATCAGTATCACTCATATACTAATATGTCATTATATGTATTAAACAACCCTATTTCCCCATCTATCCATCCTACGGAAAGAGAATTCACCGCGCGTGCGTACGTACGGAATACCGTCTCCACGCCGTTGTGTAATCTATTTTCCACCACCACCTTACATAGAATGGTATACTGGTGTAAATAATGACTATATATGACTATTAGAAAGTGATACGGATTCTGAAATAGTATAAATACACTCCAATACAATTCCACGATCATAGGAACGATATCATCACTCGTGCGTACGTACGGAATACCGTCTCCACGATGTGACGCGACTCGTTCTACATGATCTTCATTTCATAATGATTATATAAATGAAATGAATAGAATGAATGAATATGATATATATTACACTAATACCATTCTGGAAATGAGGTATCTATAACCTAAATAGAAGAATAAGAATTTATTCAACAAAACACGCATAAGAACAAAAAGTTATAAACACCCGAATAACAAGTAGCAATGAAATATTACTACTAAGAAGCTACGAATATGACAAAATATGATATCATAAAAATAAGTAAGATTCTGGAATAAGTCATTAAAATTATTTAAATCATTATACAGGAGGTTTGGACACGTACAAAGAATATCAGACCTAAGGTAAGGGAAATATCACAATCTCATTTTTATCCGAGATTGTTTATACTTTAGTATTTACTTGGGTGTATTTAATCATCCACATCCATGTTTCCTCAATATGTGATATTAATATACTCCTACAATAGTTAATATCCAATTTTACCCTTTGGTGAGTTTTTAGTAAAAGATATGAAAGGAATATTTTGTCATTTTTCGTACGAGGTACTTTTTGACTTTTCCGAAAAAATTACGAGAAGAATGTTTTTTTAACATATATGAAAAGAATGGATTTTTAAAACATTATTTCCAAGAAGATTCCTTTACAAGTTTTCAAGTTTATTTTTAATCAACTTCTTTTAGTTTAAAATTGTATGAAATGTTAAGAAAGGAAAAATGTTTATGAAGTAGAAAGGATATTTTCCTCAAGAATGGAGTTCAAGTGTTTTATCAAAATTATTTTACATCTAAGATAATATAGGGATCTGTTTCTATCCCTATTATTACATTGATTTGATTATGTTGTGATGGAATTATTTTTTATGAATTCCTTTATCTTATATGAATTGTTTTGTTATGTCATGTTGTTTAAGAATCCCATTTTTATTACATGGGTTATGTAATGATGTATGATTTATGAATTTGTGGCACACATAAGAATGGCATCATTATGAGATGGGTGGGACCTATATCTCCCTCCAATGCATTGGGTAATGATTTTATATCTCATGAGATAGACATGGCTGGAACGATAGTTTATACCGGTTCAGTGAAGCAGGACCGAAACGAGGGTAACTTGGTTCAGAAATGGACTTTGTCCACTAAGATAGTCTTGGCAATGAGTCTTGACTAATAATAAATTATTCTCTATGATTATGTGTGTATTCCACAATGTTTCATGTTTTATGTTATGATTATTGGGATTACATTTCACGACTATGATTTACCCCATGTTATGAAATTATGATCTCTTTTGCAGGTTAAGATTTCCAAAAGTTATGTGCTCATGTATATGATATGATTGATATTTCTTTTGTTTACCCTTACTAAGAATTTGAGCTCACCCTTTTGTATGTTTTATTTCCCCAGGTCAGGAAGAAGGTTATTAATTAGAATATGCCAAAAAGGGACTCTAGATATGATGAAATAAATGGGAGGCAAAGTAGATCCTTTATGAACCAGTTGTTTATGCTTTCCAGTTTCTAAAGACACTATACATATACGGTCCTTTCATGGTTTTGTTATATGTTGTAACAAGTGTTCTTTAATTTTGAAGTAATAACAATGTATGTAAAGTATGGTTCGTTACAGTTGGTATCAGAAGAAATGTATAGTCAACCTTTGGAAACTAGGATATGAAAGCCTTAGTAAGAACCCTAAGGATAAGTCTAAGCATAGAACACAATCTTAGTGTTTTAGAAATGGCCATGAATAACCTAGGATAAGACCTTAAGTGTGAAATTTTATTCTTGATTATGTGGTTTTCCTATTATAATTAGTGTTGCTCACACTATTCTTCTTGGTTTTAGTCAATGGCTGGAACCCGAAGGAACCGTGTTAATGCAGAATGCGACGGGCAATGCAATGATTGTCCCCCTGAGCAACCAAACGTTATGGGAGATGGAATGAAAAATCTTGTAGCCATGCTCACAAAACCTTCTCAAGCTATGAATCATGCATGACTTCAAAACGAGCAAAGGAAGGAGAAACATTCTGTTGAATCCTTCATGAGACAGCGTCCACCTTCATTTAGCGGGTCTAATGATCCATTAGTTGCTGAACAAAGGATTAGTAATACTGAAAAGATATTTTCAGTTCTTCAATGTTCTGAGCATGATAAATTCATCTTAGCAGTGTATCGTTTGGAAGTTGATTCTGATCAATGGTGGAATCTTATTAAGAATACGAGGCAAAGGGATGAAATTGAGTCCATGGAATGGGACGAGTTCAAGAACTTATTTTTCAATAAGTACTTCCATCATATTCTTCGAAAAAAGATGGAGAAAGAGTTTCTTGAACTGAAGCAAAAGGATGATGAATCTGTTGGTACCTATGAAGAATATTTTACAAGACTTTCAAGGTACTTTTCTGGTATTATTATCCAACCTGAGAGTAAGATCGATCGATTCTTTAGTGGCATAAAACCAAGTCTTCGAAGGGCCTTAGCCATAAGGGAATTCAATAGCTACGATGAAATTTTTCGATGTGCTCTCAAAGTTGAGATGAAGATTGGAGTAACCCATCAGTCATATGGGTTTGATAAGAAGAGGAAAATGTAATTCAAAGGAAAATCTAAAGAGCACACTGAAAAAAATATAGGCATTCCCTTATTCTCAAAGTGTGGGATGAAACATGGAGGGAGTTGTCTTAAAGGGACAAGTAAATGTTTCAAATGTGGAAAGGAAGGTCATCGGGCATTTGAATGCCGCGATGATGGGAATAAGATGTCTAATGATGCTAACAAAGGAAGGGATACACAGAATGAACCTACTACACTTCAATGTTTCAAGTGCTAGGAGATGGGACATTATGCCAAGAAATTCCCTAATCTAAGGGTTTATGATGATGGTCGACGTCAACAAACTCTTAAGGCTAAAGACAAAGGAAAGTCACATGCAATTTCTATCAGCGATGTGGAGTACGATAAATATGGGGTGAAAGGTACACTTACTATCCACTCTAAAGTAGAAAATGTGTTATTTTATTCTAGATCCACCCACTCCATTATTTCTGAAGAATTTTCTAAGGTTATCACCGTATTATCTCAACAATTAGATATTGAGTTAGCTGTGACAACACCTAATGGAACAACAGTTGCATCAAAAGTTTATAATTCTTCACCGATCGAAGTTTGTGGGAAAGTGCATCCTGCGAATCTTATGATCCTTCCTATTGTGGAATTTGATGTGATTCTTGGCATGGATTGGCTTTCTCTACATGGATATCATATCAATTTCCAAAGAAGGGAAGTCACATTTCATATTCCAGATCAATCTATGATCGTCTATCGATGCAAGGATGAACATAACCTTCTAGTGTAAAATTCTTCCATTTTATGGGTATTGATTCCACTAAATGAAGGTTATTTATCTCAAATGGTTTGTGAGAAACTCATGATTAAGAATATTCCCATTTTACGGGAGTTTGATGATGTCTTTCCGAATGAATTACTGGGTCTTCCACCGAATCGTGAAGTTGAGTTTTCAATAGAACTTGTACCGGGTGCTTTGCCTATTTCAAAGACACCTTATAGAATGGCCCCAATTGAGTTGCAGGAATTGAAGAAGCAACTCGAAGAGAATCTTGATAAGGGGTTCATACGCCCTAGTGCGTCACCTTGGGGAGAACCTGTTCTGTTTGTTAAAAATAAAGATGGATCAATGAGACTCTGCATTGATTATCGAGAACTTAACAAGATCACTATCAAGAACAAATCTCATCTCCCGTGCATTGATGAATTATTTGACCAACTACGCGGAGCTCAATACGTTTCCCAGATTGGTCATCGTTTAGGGTATCATCAATTAAGGGTCAAAAGGGAGGATATACCAAATACGGCTTTCCATACAAGGGATGGACACTATGAATTTATAGTGATGCCATTTGGTCTTACTAATGCCCCTGCTATCTGCATGGATATGATGAATAGAGTCTTTAGAGACTATCTTGATCAGTTTGTGGTAGTCTTTATAGACGATATTCTTGTCTATTCAAAGAGCAAGGAAGAACATGAAGATCACTTGAGAATTATATTGAAGACCCTGACAAAGGAGAAGCTTTATGCCAAATTTACCAAGTGTGAATTTTGGCTTCAAAAAGTTTCATTTTTGGGTCACATAATCTCAAAAGAGGGGATATCTGTGGATCCAGCAAAAACAGAGGTTATCGAAAGATGGTCAAGACCAACAACAGTAACTGAGATCCAAAGTTTTCTTGGTTTGGATGGATATTATCGATGTTTTGTGAAACATTTTTCATGATTATCTAATCCACTCACCAAGTTGACTCGAAAATGAGTTAAGTTTGTTTGGACGAAGGAATGTGAAGAGAATTTCAAGGAGTGGAAAATAAGGTTATCCAGTGCACCTGTGCTCACACTACCTTGTAGTAGAGAAAGGTTTGTGATCTATAGTGATGCATCCAAGAAGGTATTGGGGTGTGTTCTTATGAAAAATTATATGGTGATAGCTTATGCCTCACGACAGTTGAAAATCCATGAGCAAAATTACCCAACACATGATTTGGAGTTAGCTGCGGTAATATTTGCATTAAAGATTTGGAAGAATTACCTTTATGGTGAAAGGTGTGATATTTATACTGATCATAAAAGTTTAAAGTATATTTTCACACAAAAGGAGATGAATATGCGCCAAAGAAGATGGTTGGAGCTGATTAAGGATTATGACTGCTCAATCCATTACCACCCTGAGAAAGCAAACAAGGTGGCAGATGCATTAAGTCGACAAGGCCATGCTAGTTTATCCATGATGAGGATCACAAAAGATCCAATATTTATGGATTTACATAGGATAAATCTTGGAATTATAATGAATGGGGAAAATCGTATCTTTATCAAATGAATGTTCAACCATCTATACATGTGAAGATTAAAGAGGCACAGAAAGAAGATGTCGATTTACAAAATAAGGTGATAAATTTTCCAGAATTCAACCTTGATTATGATGGGATAATAAAGTTCAGGAATCGGGTTTGTGTTCCTCCCATCCTCGAATTAAATAAGGAGCTGCTGGATGAGGCTCATAGTTCTTCATTCTCTATTCATCCAGGAAGCACGAAGATGTATAGGGACCTGAAAGAGTACTTCTGGTGGGATGGCATGAAAAGAGATGTTGCTGAATATGTCTCTCGATGCTTGGTTTGTCAACAAGTTAAATCTGAGAGACAGAAGTCTAAGGGGATGTCACAACCATTACCCATACCTGAATGGAAATGGGAAAACATCACTATGGACTTCGTCACAGGACTTCCTAAAACATCCAAAGAGAATAATGCTATCTGGGTCATATTTGATCGTCTTACAAAGTCTGCACACTTCATTGCTATTAGAGAGGATTTCTCTCTGGATCAGCTTGCCAGGATATATGTAAAGGAAGTGGTAAGATTGCATGGAGTACCACTTTCTATTATATTTGACCGGGATCCGAGGTTTACCTCAAAGTTCTGGCGAAGTCTTCAGCATACTCTGGATACAGAGTTATGTTTCAGCACTACTTATCATCCTCAGACAGACGGTCAGTCTGAGAGAACAATTCAAACTCTAGAAGATATGTTGCGAGCTTGCTCTATGGATTTCAAAGGTGGTTGGGATCAACACCTACCTTTGGTGGAATTTTCTTATAATTATAGCTTTCACTACAGTATTCAGATGGCTCCTTATGAAGCTCTCTATGGAAAGAAATGCAGGACTCCAACTTGCTGGGATGAATTTGGGGAAAGAAAGCTATTAGGACCTGATCTCGTGGATGAAATGTTAGAAAATGTCAGATCTATTCAACAACACATAAGAGAAGCTCAGAGTTGACAGAAAAGATTTTCCAACAACCGAAGAAAAGACCTAGAGTTTGAAGTGGGTGATAAAGTGTTCTTACAAATATCTATCTGGAAGAGGGTTATGAGATTTGGAAAGAAGGGGAAGTTGAGCCCTAGATATATCGGTCCTTTCGAAATACTGGATCTTGTTGGGAAGGTAGTTTACCGATTGGCACTTCCACCGAATCTCTCTCAAGTTCACGATGTGTTCCATGTATCTCTCCTGAGAAAGTACATACGTGATCCTTCAAATGTACTCAGCTCAAAAGTTGTACCACTGGAGCAAGATCTTTCTTATGAAGAAAAACCGATAGAGATTCTGAATCGTAGCGAAAAAGACCTACGAAACAAGACCACTCGATTGGTGAATGTTTTATGGAGGAACCACCAATTAGAAGAAGCTACATGGGAGCTTGAGGATATGATGAGGGAGAGGTATCCTCATCTATTTGTTACAAAGTGAAGAATTTTGAGGGCGAAATTCATTTTAAGGGGGGTAGAATGTAACACCCGGGACTTTTATGTTATATAAATCATTAGAGGAATCTTTTTCTACACACAACAATTTCTTGGCTTTCTTTACACGAAATCACAACCTTCCTCGAAAGCTTGCGTCGTACGCAATACCGAGTTTCACTAAACAATGATATGCTATTATAATATTATTAAAAATAGCCGTTATGAATAGTAATAACCTCTTTTTGAATGTTTATAAATTTTATTTTTCAAAATGGACTTCATTTTTGGATTCGTAATATCGAAATTAGCCTAGGGTGAAATTTTGGTATTTTTCTGAAAACTTTCAATTTTTGATGAATAGTGAAACCGCTAAGTGGTAGTTAAAAAACTAAATTTTTCATAAAACATAATTTTACCATTTCTGTGAGTGGAATTTCGAAACTCCGAGAGACACGGTTGATGTCTGTAAGTAAAATTTGGTTCAATGAGATGAAAATAATTTTTGGTGAATAGTAACTTTTAACTTTTTTTTACCATGGTTAAAAGTAAATAGGGTAATTAAGGGTACAAATGATATTATTATTACCCTAAAACATGTTGTAATTCTATTGTACAAGTGTAATTTGACCAAAAACAAACTTAGGAATAAAATATGACCATTTTGGCCCACTTGGATTAGATTAGGACATTTATTATTAATTTATTTAAAGAAGGGTTAAAATAGTAAAAATCAAAGTTTAATAACTAAATCATTTTTAATATGAGGTTATACATAAGATAAATTCGACTATAAATATAAATTAGAAAGATAAAAATATTTCCTACATAATGGTATTTTATTTTTAATTTTTAGACATTAAATAATTTAATTTATTTTTGACACAAAGATGATGCAGTAATTAACATATTAATGAAATATTGACATAATTGATGTTATAAACACCAAAATAAATGTAATTTGACACTTTTAATGAATTCAAAAAAATTTATAGATTAATATGACATGTTAGTATTGATTTAATTAACCTTTTTAGAACCAATCATTCTGTTATTATTTTGACAAAAATTAATTACTAAATAGTGTCAAAATTGACATAAAATAGTTTAAAAAAAAATATTATATTAGTAATTGTTATTTTATTCCTAAAAATCTAAGGTTCGGCCAAATGACTTAGATAAGGTTATATATATTAATAATAAACAACTTGGGGTTCGTTTGTATGCTTATAGTATGTTTATTAACCTTATAGTATAAGATCACAAGAAGACACGGTAAAAGTAAAATTATTTAACTTAATGTTAAATCTAAATGATAAGGTTAAAATATGAACCTAAACTTGTCTAAATTCTATTGGATGAGAGGATTTTGACCCATCCTCACCTTAGCCTCAAAATAAATCAATTTGGAGCTATTTAAAACCGAACTTTACTTTATAATAAAATAATATTTTTAGTTATTCCAAAGGTACCCCTCTCCTCCCTTAAAAAGGGAATCTCCTCCCTCTCTTCCTCACACCACTTTGAGCCTTCATGATCGGCCAACCCCTGAAAATTTCTCCTCTCCACTTCCCTAGAGACATCCTAGAGGTCCTGTTCTTCTTCAAAGACCAATTTTAGTGCCCTAAAAGAAGGTCTCAAAGAAGCACTTCAAAGAAGAGGTAATGTCCGTTACCGATTCTTTCATCTTTATTTCTTCTTCCACTTCTTCTTCTTTAGTTGTTTCATTATAAAGTAATAACATCAGTATCACTAATATACTGATATGTTATTATATGTATTAAACAACCCTATTTAACCATCTATCCATCCTACGGAAAAAGAAATCACCGGCCGTGCGTACGTACGGAATACCGTCTCCACGCCGTTGTGTAATCTCTTTTCCACCACCACCTTACTTAGAATGGTATAATGGTGTAAATAATGACTATATATGACTATTATAAAGTGATACAGATTCTGAAATAGTATAAATACACTCTAATACAATTCCACGATCATAGGAACGATATCATCACTCGTGCGTACGTACAGAATACCGTCTCCACGATGTGACGCGACTCGTTCTACATGATCTTCATTTCATAATGATTATATAAATGAAATGAAATTAATGAATGAATATGATCTATATTACACTAATACCATTCTGGAAATGAGGTATCTATAACCAAAAGAGAAGAATAAGAAATTATTCGACAAAACACACATAAGAACAAAACGTTATAAACACCCGAATAACAAGTAGCAATGAAATATTACTACTAAGAATCTAAGAATATGACCAAATATGATATGATAAAAATAAGTATGATTCTGTAATAAGTAAATAACATTATTTATATCATTATACAGGAGTTTCGGACACGTACAAAGCATATCGGACCTAAGGTAAGGGAAATATCACAATCTCATTTTTATCTGAGATTGTTTATACTTTAGTATTTACTATGGTGTATTTTAACATCCACATCCATGTTTCCTAAATATGTGAAATTAATATACTTATAAAATAGTTAATATCCAATTTTACCCTTCGGTGAGTTTTTAGTAAAAGATATGAACGGAATCTTTTGTCGTTTATCGTACGAGGTACTTTTTGACTTTTCCGACAAAAGTACGAGAAGAATGTTTTTTTGAACTTATACGGCATGACTGGATTTTTAAAGCATTATTTCCAAGAAGCGTCCTTTATAGGTTTTCAGGTTTTTTTAATCAACTTCTTTTATTTTAAAATTTTATGACATGTTAAGAAATGAAAAATGTTTTTGATGTAGAAAGGATATTTTCCTCAAGAATGGAGTTCAAGTGTTTTATCAAAATTATTTTCCATCTAAGATAATATAGGTTTCTGTTTCTATCCCTATTATTACATTGACTTGATTATGTTGTGATGGAATTATTTTTATGAATTTCTTTATCTTATATGAATTGTTTTATGATGTCATTTTGTTTAATAATCCCATTTTTATTGCATGGTTTATGTAATGATGTATGATTTATGATTTTGTGGTACACATAAGAATGGTATCATTATGAGATGGGTGGGACCTATATCTAAATCCAATGCATTGGGTAAATATTTTATATCTCATGAGATAGACATGGCTGGAACGGTAGGTTATACCGGTTCAGTGAAGCAGGACTGAAACGAGGGTAACTCGGTTCAGAAATGGACTTTGTCCACTAAGATAGTCTTGGAAATGAGTCTTGACTAATAAGAAATGATTCTCTATGATTATGTGTGTATGCCACAAAGTTTCATGTTTTCTGTTATGATTATTGGGATTACATTTCACTACAATGATTTACCCCATGTTATGAAATTATGATCTCTTTTGCAGGTTAAGATTTACAAAAGTTATGTGCTTATGTATATGATGTGATTGATATTTATTTTGTTTACCCTTACTGAGAATTTGAGCTCACCCTTTTGTATGTTTTATTTCCCCAGGTCCGGAAGAAGGTTTTTAAGTAGAATATGCAAAAAGGGACTCTAGATATGATGAAATAAATGGGAGGCAAAGTAGATGCTTTATGAACCAGTTGTTTATGCTTTCCTATTTCTAAAGACACTATACCTATATGGTCCTTTCAAGTTTTTGTTATATGTTGTAATAAGTGTTCTTCAATTTTGAAGTAATAACAATGTATGTAAATTATGTTTCATTATAACATACCTCAAAAAAGAGAAAGGGATTAAGGCCAAGCTTATGCAATCACTACTACTGAGGTAGAAGCTCCGAAATACATGGTGGCAGGTAATTTAATGGGATCCTCAAGTTTAAAAAATGCATTATTTTATTCTGGATCATCACATTGTTTCATATCTTCCTAGTTTTCTATGAAAATTAGATATTTCCAATTTGATATAACATGGTAGTTTTCATTGAAAAATCCAAAGGGAAGTATCATTGTTAAAAATTTGTGTGGATCTATTCCCATTAGGGAATATAAATGTTATTTATCTGCTGATCTCATCATCATACCGATGATTGAGTTTGATATAATCCTTTGTATAGATTGGATTTCTGACCATGATGCATATATTTATTGTAAGAAGAAGGAGGTTACAATTTTTGATAATGATAATAAAGAACACCTGGACATCCTCCAGAACGAGAAATTGAGTTTTCCATCGATTTAATTCCTAGTTCAAGTCCTATATCGAAGACCCCTTTTAGAATGGTCACTTTTTGATTAGTTTAACTAATGAAATAACTAGAGGAATTGAGTAATATAGGATTTATTCACCCTAGTGTTTCTCTATGGGGAGACCATGTCCTTTTTGTTAAGAGGAAAGATGGTTCTTTGAGGTTATGTATCGACTACAGGGAAATCAATGCTATAACATTAAAGAACATGTATCTCCTACCTCGCATTGAGGATTTATTTGACTAACTCCATAGAGCTCAATAATTTTAAAATATTGACCATCGATATGGTTACCATCATTTGTGTGTGAAGAAGGAAGACATTACAAATTCAACATTTCGAACCAGGTACGAGCATTGCGAGTTTTCAGTAACGCCTTTTGGGCTGACTAATGCATGCTCTATTTTCATGGATCTAATGAATAGTGCTTTCAAGGAATATCTCGATGATTTTGTAGTGGTATTTATTGATGATATCTTGTTATATTTCAAAAGCTATAAAGACCATGAAAAGAACTTGTGCATTATTATAAAAACTCTTAGAAGACATGAATTATATGGGATGTTTAGCAAGTGTGAATTCTGGCTTTAGGAGATCTCTTTTCATGGCCATATTGTCTCTAAGGATGAAATCTCTATTGATCCTTCTAAGACCAAGGAAATCCATGAATGGCTAGCCCTGATGAGTATAAATGAGTTATGCAGTTTTATTGGTTTAGTAGGATATTATCAGAGTTTTTTTCAGAACTTTTCCCGATTGGCTAACCCATTAATGAATCTCACACGTCAAGGGGTTAAATTTGTTTGTACAAAAGGTGTAAAGATTGTTTTGAATAAATGAAGAGAAGATTAGTCAATTATCCTATATTGACTCTACCATTGGGGAATGATGGTTTCGTTATTTATAGTGATGCATCGAATAAAGGACTTGGTTGTGTCCTTATGCACAATGATATAGTTATTGACTATATATCATGACAGCTGAAAATTCATGAGAAAAACTATCCTAATCATGATCTAGAGTTAGCTTCTGTAATATTTTCTTTGAAGATATGGAGAAATTATCTCTATTGTGAAAAATGTGAGATTTATACTGATCACAATAGTTTGAAGTATATTTTATCACAGAAAGAACTCATCATGAGGCAAAGGTGATGTCTTGAACTACACAAGGATTATTATTACACGATACAATACCACCTGGGGAAGGAAAATAGGGTGGCAGATGCTTTGAGTAAAAAGGATCATGGTGTTCTGAACACGATGAGATTTGAAAAGGATCCTATATACATGGATCTAGTAATGACGGATATGGGAATCACCATGGAAGGTGAAACACCACTTCATTTTAAAATGGTTGCCAAACCATATTTACTAGAAAGGATAAAATGTTCTTAGAAAGATAATGAAGAGATTCAAAATAAGATTAAAGCTATGAATGATGGTAGATTGGGTGAATTTGTGTGTGAAGATGGAATTTTTAAATTTGGGAAGAGACTTTGTGATCCCAATATACCTGATCTAAAAAGGGAATTCTTTGACGATGCTCATAGTTACAATTTCTCTATACACCCAAGGAGCTCCAAAATGTATAGAGATTTGAAGGAAAACTTTTGGTGGGACAACATGAAGAGGGAGATTGCCTATTTTGTTTCACAGTGTATGGTTTTTCAACAAGTGAAAGCTGGAAGGAAACACCCTGGAGGAGTCATGTAACCTCTTCCCATACCAGAGTGGAAATGGGATAATATCACTATAGACTTCATCATGGTACTACCATAGACACCTAGAAGGAATGATTCAATAAAGGTCATTGTTGATTTTCTTACCAAGTAAGCACATTTTCATGCTATAAGGGAAGATTTACCACTTGAACGTCTAGACAGACTTTATATTAATGAAGATGTGAGACTTCATGGGGTACCCATATCAATTTTTTCTGATCATGATCCATGTTTTACTTTAAGATTCTAGAAAAGTATTTAGAAATCCCTGGATACTAAACTTCATTTGTGCACTGCCTACCACCCCCAAACTGATGGACAATCAGAATTGACTATTAAAACCTTAGAAGATATGTTGAGATCATACTCACTTGACTTTCAGGGTATGTGGGATCAATATTTACTTCTGGTGGAATTTTCCAATAACAATAGCTTTCATTCAAGTATTTTAATGGCACTACATGAAGCGTTATACGGAAAGAGATTTCGCACACCAACCTTTTGGGATGACGTTGGTGAAAGAAAAATTGTAGGCCCATAACATGTGGAGGAAATTATGGAAAAGGTAAAAGTAATCCAAAACCACATCAAAGCAGCTCAAAGTAGGCAGAAGAGCTATGCCGATAACCGAAGGAAGGATGTGGAATTTCTAAGAGGAGATCATGTTTTCTTGAAGGTATCTGTATGGAAGGGAGTTATACATTTTGGTAAGAAGTGTAAATAGAGTCCCAAGTACATCAGACCTTTCAAAATTCTAGAATGAATTGGGGTTGTAACTTTCCATTTGGCAATGCCCCCACGTCCCTCCAATGTATTTGATGTGTTCCACGTATCACTGTTGAGAAAATAAATGCATGTACCAAAACATGTACTCACTTATGAGGTATTTGAACTTGAACCCAATATGTCTTATTACGAAGATCCCATTAGGATTCTTGATTCAAGAGAACAAGTGCTGAGAAACCGGACGACTCGTCTGGTTAAAGTTCTATGTAGAAACTATAAGATAGAAGAGGCAACGTGGAAACCCTAGTAACTTATGATGAAGAACCAACCAAGTCTTTTCATGTGGTAGTATTCTAGAAATTTCAAGGACAAAATTATTTGTAGGGGATAATGTAACACCCCAAGCTTCCATGGTATGCTTCTCTTGGAATAATACAGTAGCGTGTCTTGTACGCAACTTTGAGTTCTAACACACCACAACCAATCAAACTAGCCGTTATGAATAGTAATTCCCACCTATTGAAACATTATGAATTTTATCTTTCAAAATGGACTTCATTTTTGGATTTGGAATATCTAAATTATCGTAGGGTGATTTTTTGGTATTTTTCTGAAAACATTTAATTTTTGTTGAATAGTGAAAAAACCCTGAGTTATTGTTAAAAACCAATTTTTTTAAATATTTATTTATTTTATTTAAATTTAATTAATGTAAAAATAGATACATAATACCTATATAAGTTCAATGTAAATCATTGGAGTTAGTTTAGAATAATTATATATATATATATATAAATTTTATTGAACATTTCACCGTCTTTTACCCACCTCCTAGGAGAATTTTCATATTCACGTAAAACAAAATTATACTACTTCTGTGAGTGGAATTTCGAAAATTCGAGAGATACAGTTAATATCACAGAGTAAAATGTGGTTCAATGACCTAAAAATAATTTTTGGTATATAGTAACTTTTTACTTTTATTTACCACGGTTAAAAGTAAATAAGGTAATTAAGGGTAAAAATGATATGAATATTACCCTAACACATGTCATAATTCTATTGGAAAGTTGTATCTCGACCAAAAACAACCTTAGGAATAAAATATTATCATTTAGGTCCACATAGATTAGATTATTACATTTATTATTATTTAATTCAAAGAAGAGTTAAAAGAGTTAAAATCATTGTTGAATTACTAAAACATTTTTAATATAAAGTTATCCATAAGATAAATTTGATTTTAAATATCCATTAGAAAGATACATAATTATATTTTATTTATTATTTTTAGAAAATAAATAATGTAATTTATTTATGACACAATGGTGATACAATAATTCTGTAATTAATGAAATATTAAAATAATTGATATTATAAATATCTAAATAAATGTAATTTAATTATTTTTATGAATTCCACTAATTTTATACGTTAATATGACATGTTATAATTGATATAATTATGTTTTTTCGAAATAATAATGCTGTTATGATTTTCACAAAAATAAAATACCAAATAGTGTCAAAATTAACATAATAGTGTTTTTAAAACAAATATTATATTATTAATTTATATTATATTCCAAAAAATCTAAGGTTCGGACAAGAGACTTATATAATGGTAGGTGTATCATTAATGAATCTCTTGGGTTTCTCATGGATGTATATGGTATGTTTATTAACCATATAATATAAAAATACAAAGAGACATGGTAAATGTCAAACTTATTAACTAAGACATAAAATTAAAAGATAAGGTTAATAAATTAACCAAAACCTGTCTAAAACCGATTGGATGAGTGGATTTAGACCCATACCCACCTTATATTCCAAATAAATCAATTTGGATCCATTATAAACTGAATATGAGTTTATTATAAAATAATATTTTAAGTTTTTTCTAAGGTACCCCTCACCCCTCTTATAAAAGGGCAGTCCCGCTTCTCTATAATTTACACCTTTAAAGCCATTTGGATCGGCCAAAACCTACCCAAATATTCTCTAAACTTCCCTCAATTTAACCTAGAGGCCTTATTTGGATCATAAATCCAACCTATGGATCCCTTTTGATCAAATCAAAAGGAAGAACCCGAAGAAGAGGTAATGTTTTCACAACCCTCATTCAAGTTCCTTTCTTCTTCAACTTCTTTTTTTTTTGTTATTTTCATTATAAAATAATAACTCCAATATCTTCTATATAATGTGATGTTATTATAAATATTATACAACCATATTAAGTATTATCTCTATCCTTTGAATGACATGCCACCATATGTGCGTATGTACGACTTACCGTCTCCACATCGTGGTGTAATTGTTATTCAAAACATTATTATTTGGATGGTATGATAATGATGTGTAACTCATGTAAATAATAAATATAACATGATAATTATTCATTATATATTATATACCATAAAATTATATTTTATTTTAATATCAAATGAATGATATTGTCACTTGTGCGTACGTACGGACTTCCATATCCACGAACGCGATGAGATTCATTCCCCATCGTATCCACGGAAGTCTAATTCTCATTTCATGATAAAAAATAATGTTTAAGAACATGATATCATCCTATATATGAATAATATACAACCTATCCATGAAAAACATGGCTTATGTAACGATGCATATAAAATAAAACAATTCAGTTAACACCCAAAACAACAATAATACTAAAATATTATTAACAAAGAAATATTAAAATATAATATATGATATATTATTTATATATATGAGTCATGTATAAATTAATAACAATGATTTAATTATTATATGGGAGGTTAACCTACAATCTATCAAGGAAAATTACAAGGTATGGTTTTATCTCACAATCTCTTCATTATATGAGGTTGTTTATATATAATTATCTATTAGGACCTCTTTATCATCCACATCCATGTTTCTTAAAAATGAAATTCAAATAATTTTTACTATTTTATAGACTATGGTTTAAAATTATTTATACCCTTTTTGACTTTTTATACGATGTTTATAAAGTAATCTTTCTATCACTTTCCAAACATGGTCCTTTTTTATCTTTTCGACAAAATTAAAGTAAGAATGTCTTTTTTAACATATACGGTGGGTGAAACTATTTTCCCCCATTATAAAATCGTCGAATCATCCCATATAAGATTATAAGAATATTTTCAAAGTAAATGTTTTCTTTAATAATTATGTGACTTTTAAATGATTTCAAAAAAAAAGAGATATTTCTCTCAAATAGGTTTGATTTCATCTATGTCATCATCCATTGATAGATTTAAAGATTATTTGAAGTTGATTTACTATGATAAAAAACATCCATATAGTATTGAAGGTTTTGTGATATGATTGAATTTGGATGTGTTATTTTTATACCATTCATGGTTTATGGAGAATGTATTGAAATTTTTTATGCTAGCTTTAATAAGAATGTTTATGTTATTTTTAAACTTGTTCATATGAGGAATGCATTGGACATAGTATGTGATGGGTGGATCCCACTATAACTCCTCGATGCATCGGCGGGTCTCATGAGACAAACTAGTATCTTCGCACAAGGCCTTGAAAAAATATTATTTCTAGTCTTGGGACAAGGCCTTGACTATGTGGTTATGATAGTATGGAATTATGAATTCCATCATTATGAAAGTGGTTATTGATATTGCATATGATTATTAGACAAGTAAAATATCCATGGGAATAAGTAAATAGCATTATTTCATTTTATCTTTTCCATATTATGCTGAAGTTCAAGTTTAAAAAGATTTTGTTTTAGTTATACGTTGCATTAAATGTTTATTCTTATTTATGAATGTTTCTGCTAAATTGTTATCCTTACTGAGCATCGGAGCTAACCCCTTTCAATGTTTTATTGTTCCCAAGATGTGTTGAAGTAATTTATGAATGACCAGCAGGAATATTACGAGGGTATATGAAGACAAGATGTTGTTGTAGTTTTTTTTACTTTATGATGTAATGTAAGGCTTATGAATATATATTGTGTCTCTAAGACTACTAAACTAATCGGCCTTTCGAGACTTTATTTTTCATGATCATTACAATGTTATGTAATAATGCACCGACTCTGGGTAACTAGGGCCAGGGCATTACACCTGGTGTGTGTGGTTCTTGGTTATTCCCTTGGTAAAAATTTAATTAGATTTCCAAACATATTAATTTTGTTCAGTGATTTTTATCTATGGACATGGTTTGATTATTTTTTCATGGGAGTCAATAATATGGGAACTCCTTTCATCAAGAAGATCAACCTAGTCTCTTGGGAAATGACCTCTCTTGGGGGAAGAGTTGTTCTCTCATGTAATTCTAATTGTTGAAAGATCGTGAGACTCTAGGGGCCTATTATTATTTTACATGAGAGTGTATGATTCTATGATGAATATATATTGATTTTTTTTTGGATATATCGATTGATGAAAATTATATGTGGTAATTACACTTGGGATAAAAATCAGAGAGAGATGTGAAGAAGTCATATAATTAGTTCATTGATTTTTTATTTTGATCCTTGTGACTGGTATAAGTGGTTGGTGAAATATGTGAGAAATATCCAATGACTATAGTTCAAACACCGTTTAGAATGTTGGAATTTTTTAACTTTGAATGTCAAACATAATTCATCCTGATATGAGGCTTGAAATAGTAACAATTATTTAGGATTGTTTACTTTGGATGAAGACAACAGGGAAAGTACTGACTAGTGTTTCCATGTGATCATGCATGTGGTGGATCTAAAATATAATAATCACATTGTTTTTGGTATGAATAAAATTTTTATTAAGACTTTTGATTATATTTTTGATGGAATAGATGTTGTTAGTGGGGAAAAATTGTCAAATCCACGTTATTATAACGCTTTTTTTAATTCCGTATTTTATTGTGTGAAAATTTAAAAATATTAAATTTAATATTTAATCTCATTCTTAAATTATGTTTTTAGGGTTAATAAATATTTAAAAAGGTTTTATATGGGTAGGTTGAAGATATAGTTATTCTGTAAGGGTGTGATAAAATCTTATGCACGGTGTAAAAGTCTCCCCCATTCCTTGTAAAGGTAAACCGATTTTTCCTAGGGTTATGTAAGGAGGAATCAGACACTGTGTAAGGGTAAGTAATGTTTTTAGGAATTTAGTCAATGTAACCTTATGTTTGATAGGATTTTATATGGGTATATACAGTCTTTATAATAGTCATTCCATAAACCCTCTTCTTGCATAAAGTTATATCTGATTTGCATAACGTAAATTTGAATTCCTCAATGCATACATAAGGTTTATGTATTCTCCATGACAGGGTATGTACTTATTTTCAATGGTTTTTTGAATGTTAATCCATGATACATCATGAATGTATGAATCCTACATAAGTGAAAAAAAAACATACCCTGATGTGATTACTATGGCCCGTGTACTAGTAAAACCTTGCTACCCTTGCACATGATGGTTCTGGAAAATATGTCTTTTTAAAACCATTCTCTTATTTTCATTGTATATCAAGAATTGAAACTATGTTTGATAATTTTATCTTCCATTAATCATAGAAATTTATTTTTTAGACCAGTTTAATGGTTTTAATCCATTTACAAATAATTTCAAATGCTCCACAATAATGATTTTATTAAAAGGATAAAAAAATGGAATTTATAATTTTTGGATTTTCAATGTTTTAAAAAACTATATTGTTTTTTAAATAAATTTTATGACCTTTTTGTTTCCTTTAAAAATTATATCCTCTTGAGTCAGGGTATCCCAGAACATCTTCTTGCTGTATAAGAAATGTCTTCTTCTACGAACGTAATTCTTCTTCTAATTATAGGGAAATAAAAAACTCAATCTATCCTATTTTCATGAGTGTGTAATTTGTTAATTTTAAATTTATAGGTATACCTTTATTGATCAATAATAAATATTTAAAGTTGAAATTATTTTATGTTATTAAATAATAATTAATAAACAATAATAATATATTGATGAAAAATATTTATCATTCTTATCATATATTAATTTTGAGAGTGAATGTTATTACACAAGGAATTATTATTAATATATAATTAAGAATTGGTTATCATATTCATTTTATTAAATAAAAAATATAGAAATTATCTAGGAGATATATCATTGTCATCACATATTGTGTTTTTATTTATTTTAGTAAACACCATAATGGATTTAGTTTTTGGAATCCTTAGTATGGGGTTTGAACCAATTGATACATAGGTGTGTTTAATGTGATGATTCTTTGAAAAAACATGTCATAAACATAGAACACATTGAGGTAAGTGGTCCTTTGCACTCTATCACGTGGTTTTAATCATGTTTTATTATCATGTAATATGATGTTCTCCAGCTTATGAGAATGATTCTTAAACTCATAGCTGAATAATGAATTTTTAATTCAAAATTAATTGTTGTTCTAAGCACTGTAATCAATTAAGGGAACCATGACTATTGAAGTTTGAAAAATTTATAAGGGTTGTGTTGGAATATTATTCACCATCTGGTTGTTGGTTAGTGATGGATTAATCCTTACTACTAATGTGTTCATTAGCAATATAAATAGACTGGGGTGTATTATTGTGCTACATGATACCCAAATCATATCGGACAATTTTTTATGTTTTATTCAATATTTTTTTTGTGATATTAGTATTGATAACCATTGTGTGATATGTAATACATAGGTGTTAGAAATATGTTTTTAATGACATTGGATATTTTTAACTAATACGATGCCACTTTTTTCATGTGATATTCCTAGAAATATTTCATACAATTGTTTTTCTATGAATGGTTCCTAAGAGATAGGAGGAACCGTAATGTCTTTATATCTCTAGAGGGGGGGGGGGTGTTTAGAATCTACCAGTGACATGATGAGAGGGAAGAAATAGATGATAGGATATGATGTATTGGTGTGGTTAGACATAGCTGTGTGATGATCATTATGATGGGACCAGGATGTTTGTAGGAGTTTTGAATATGTTCAAAGTTACAACGAAAGAGGTCAAGAAATTATTTCCTCTGTTATTCAAACATAAATAATCAATTTTTGGTATTACATCCAACATTTTGATATGGGACCTAGTTTTCTGAAAAATTTATTCTAATGGACTTTTTAAATCATTCCCCATCTCATGTATCTATAAATATGATGCAGGTACATAATGGAAGATGTGTTTCATTCAGCATTGTAAAAGTTATTGTTTTGTATAAGTAGATTCAGACAAAGATATAAGATTAATATTTACATAAAATGATTTAGTAAGGAATATTCCAATAAATAAATATATTGGTTGAAGAATAATATGGTTATATACAGGGATGTTTTGGATATGGGAAACTGACAGAAAGAACTAGAAAAAATTATATATCAGGTCAAAGAGATATGTTGTGTGTAGATATTAATGGTTGGATTTTTTTTAGAATAGATAAACAGAATAAGAAAAAATATAAACTTGTGGACCTTCATTTGTTTCTTATAGAAATTAAAGAAGGTTGTTATTTCCTACTAATAAGATTGAATGTGAATAAGAAATTTATGAATGGAGAGAAAATGTGACGGAAGTATAATAATGACATGGAAAATAAAATAAAACTGTTAAGGTTTCTAGAATTTTTTATAAACATAATTGATATATTTTATCTATGAGATGATAACATGAATAATATTTTTGATAATATTGAAACATAACTTCAAGTGTATTCTTTGCATATTTTAACCACAAAAATGGATTTCTTCTAGTGGATTGATGGGATTGTATAATTTACACAAAAATGAAGTACTATATACTATTACTATGTTTTAAACCTTATAAATATTTGTGTTCCTATTGGTTGATATTCTATGGTTGTTATGAAAAAATTCATAACTTTTTAACCTGACATGAATTATTTTTCAAATGAATAAAAATAAAAAAATAAAATATCACTCATTCACCCCTTTTTAGTGATCACACATGTCATGTTTGGTAAATTTAAATTTATATATGAGTGATAGTTTCCTTCATTAATTTTTTTACGTTTTAGGAAAAGATGTTTTTGAGTGGATATTTATAACTCTATTAATAATAAAAGAATTATTATATTCAGTGGAATGAAATATAATATTTGCAAAGATGAAATGTAAACATATTTTATTTACCTTGTTTATGAAGTTCATAAATTCAATATTAATGGATCTCATTCATGAAATATTGGATTTACCCTAACAATTTATATTAAAAAGAATATAGATACATATTGGAAAATAATAAGTGATGTACATTGATAACTCTATGAATGTGAGTTTCATAGACTTCAATGAGTTTTAATTGCTAAAAGAATATGGTAGATATTAAAAAAAACTTATAAATGAAAGATTCAGGTGATTATGGAAAGGTTTCGAATTTTGAAAATGGTGTACAAATATCTTATGATATGTGATTAAGAATTTGACGGTGAATTCTTAAATTAGGTGATTAATATTTTTGATTAATAAGATATCTGGGTAAGATGTTGGTATATTAAACTATTGTCGAATTGATCAATCGAGTACTTACAATAAAAATTTATATCAAAGTTATATAATTTTATGAATGAGATAATGACACAAAATTTCTTAATGATCTAAATAGAAATATTATCACGTACAAAATGAGAATACAAATTTAAATGAAGAATAAAAAATATTTTTATCAAGGTTTTTTTTTCAAAAATTCTATTAAAATAAAATATATGAATGGTATCAAATAAGAATATGGTCACTCAATCACCGATGATAAGGTTAGTAAAAAATTTGATAATTTTTTTAAATGTGAAAAAAATCATTAAAAAGGTCAATGTGATTTTACCATTAAAATGGTTTCCCTATAGAATTATTGGGGATTTTGTTTCCAATTTTCTTTTTCAAATGGAATAAGAGGAAGTTTATATATTTGATATAATTTTTAGAAGATAATGTAACAGGAGAGAAGAAAAATCTAATTCCTATCATATGTATAAGGATAAAGAGTCCAGTAAAAAATAATATGTGCTAAAATTTCTCTAATTATGATGAAGATGATGATAGTGAAGATGTAGTTGAAAAAAGTTGTGATATTAATGCAGAAAAATCCTTATTAAAATAGTGAATAATAAAAAATTCACTATTAAGGAATGTAGTGATTCTGAAGAATAAGAGACTTAGGTAATGTTTTTCTAAAATGAGTTCTCAAGGAATTTCTTGTGAATATCATAAGATTTGAATTGGATATTAGGATGTTGATAAAGTAAAATATTTCAACAAAAAAGAAAGAAGATTTTAATTAATAATAATAGAAGTTTCTAAATGATATTATTAATATGAATAATTTTTTTATGAAATGAATTAAATCAACAAGAAGTTTGGAAATTGTTTATGGAAGAGGAGGAAGAGTTTAAACATTTTCAACAAAATAATGATAAATCTCATCATGGACTAACAATTTTCAAAAAAATTGTTAAAAATGATGGATAATTTCATGATAAGTTTTAAATTTAGAAGGATAAAAAAAAGATATCCTTGAATTTTGAAAATAAGAGTGAAAATTCATATAAGTAAAAGGATGTTATGAAGATAATGTTGGTAGAAAAACAAGTAGTGCTGAAAACACTAATGTTAATAATGTTATAAATTGATAAGAAAAATATTCTACTATAGGATATTTTTTTTATTTTGAGATGAAATATATGATAATAAATAAAATCTCATGAGATAACAAAAACATTATTGTAGAAAGAAATATCAATGTGTAAATTAAGAAACTTGATGATAATATGAAACATAACTCTAAACAATATTTTTTTGATAGGGAGTTATTATTTTTGTGGTTATTATATTAATTTTGAATGATTTTTCATATAGTATATATTTTTTGGATAAATATTCATCATTATAGATAATCCAAATGAGGCTAGAGAAAAATTTACATCATGAGTAAACCCACTAAAAAGAGACAACCTGAGAATGTTATTATAATGATTAAAAATAAAATCCTACCCTTGGAAAATATTTTTAAAAGACGTGAAGAAAAAGAAAATATTTATGAAATAAGTAATTCCATCATATCAGTAAAAAAATATAAAACAAAAAATCCCTAATTTTATGTGATATAAATGTAAATGGAATGAAAAAATCATTAATTATTGAATCTATGATAAAAGATGAAAAATTAGAACAACATTGGGTTTTTAAATTGAGGGTGTTCCTCACATATAGTATGAGACATGATGTTTTTCAATAACATTAATGATTTTAATTAAGATATATAAACTTTTAGTATAGATTATTATCTATAATCGAATGCATTGGATATGATGAAATTGAGTAACAAATGTTAAAATCCAAATGAGTATTGTTTGTTGAAGGGATCAAAAACAATATATTAGGTGTTGTGAAATATTCCAATAAAGGTAATTTTTTTAGAGAATATTATTTTATATTTAATGTTATAGTACATGGTAAAGTTGTAAGGAGAGAATGATGTTCGAAGGGAAACTTGTTTCAAGTTGGTGATTCACATGGTTTATGCAATCTGAACATGACGAAAAAAATCATCTACAGAATGAAAGGCTAGGGAGTATGATTAATAATGACATGAGATAGATCTAAAAGAGAGAAATTATTCTGGATATTACTAACATGACCTAAATAATATACTGGGGTTGTTCTATTTTTAGGAATCTGATGAATACAAACTCAATACATAAGAATGTAGAGAAACACTCATCTCATCCCTACGAGCTGATACATTATGATATTTGTGAACTCATGAAAACAAAAAGATAAGTACTTCATTTATTATATTGATATTATTACTGGCATTGCATGAAGTATTTTTTAAAAATATACAAAAAACGATCTATAAAATATTCAGAGTTTATTGATAAGTGAAGAAAAAGAATATGTGCATTCTATAAAAAATATTTTAACTGATAATCATGGTGAATATACAAGTTGGTATTTCAGAGATTATCTTTAATATCATGGAATTACCCTTAATTGTAGTTAATCGTACACACCATAATAGAATGGTGTTACTAAAATAAGAAATTGATGTTCTGTGGAGATAAAAAGAATAATGTTTATTTAACTTTATGATTTAATTATTCTTTGTAGGAAATCAATTAAATCAGAAGAATATGTTTAGTAATTTATGCTTCTAGTGGAAAAATTCAAACATGTCTCCTTACGAGATGTGTAAAAATGAAACACCATGTTTGAATCAACTAAGGTATTTTAACAGTTATTGTATCTCAAAATCTAATCAAGAAAATTTTGGGATATTTTTTTAGAGAGGTATTGATGGAATTTTTATAGTCATTCCTCATAATATTTAAGTATAGAAGTGCTCTCATAAAGAAAAAATGAAATATTATTAATTATACAGTGGACAAATTTCATGAAATATTTTAATGGATTGTTTCGGAAAAAGTTATGGATTTTTAATAAATGGATTATAAATATGTTATTGTTAAAAATAATTAAAAATTTATTATTTATAGTAAAAATGTTAAATATGCTCATAATGAATAATTTAACTTATCTATCTCATGTTTTGATGACCAAACTCATTCATCTTATTAAATAAGCAGGAAATAATTAGAAGTTCATAACACCATTGGATATCAACTGAATGGTTCAAACATGTATAACATCAATGACGTTATCACATAATTCATCATATTCACATATAAAACAGTAGGATGTTGATGAATCATTGATGTATCAGAAGTGGATTGACTATATGAATGAAGAGTCAGATCATATGGAATATAATGAAACATGACTACTTACACCTAAACCATTTAATAGAAATGTCATTGGTACGAATTGGGTGATTTAAATCAAGTTTAATGGAGAAAGGTGATGTAATAATGAAAAAATATGACTCCTTTGTATAGTATATTCCCAAATTTAAGGTATTGGTATTGGTGAGAAACTTTTCTAGTGGAAATAATTGAAACTGTTATAATATTTCATTCTATACCTACTCAATGAAGATGTAAAAGATTTAAAATGGATTTAATGTGAAATTTTTTTAACAAATACCTCCATGAAAATATTTTTATTGAAAAAACTATTAGTCTTCATGTTTTTATGTGATAAACATTTATTGTGACTGATTTAAATGGGGTTTATCGGATGAAGAGAGCTCTAAGATCCTGATATTCTAAATTGGATACTTTCATGATGTTTTTGAACATCAATAATGTAAGATTTTATTATGTCTTATAGATAAATGAAAATCAATAGGGTTCCCTCATTATGATTGTTTTAATGTTTATGATATCATATTCATGCCGCTGATGAAGAAAAGTGTGAAATGTTTTCTAAGGAGATGATGAAATTTCATGAATTTCTCTCTCTCTAAGAAATGAAATATATTAATGGTTATTTTTTTATTAAAATAATAAATATATTTTCACAAATAATTAAATATATTATAATAATACTATAATTATGTTTTAATTCTAAGACTCAATTCTAATTTATAATCCAATTTTAGGTTTACCTACATTGGTAAAATATTACGAATGAAAAGAGGTATATCCTACAATGTTCATAAATTTGGTTTGATGTATGTTATATATAACCTCTTCAAGGAAAAATATAGTGTATGTTTTAACACATTTAGTAAGGTATCAATGTTAAAATAAATAATCTCTTCTCAATGAATTAAAATAATTTATATATATATATCAATGGAACAACTAATTTTGGGTTGAAATATTATATCACATGAAATATTTATTTGATTTCCTATAATTATTTTGATTCGATTGGAAATATAAATGAATGAAAATCCAAAATCAGTTATGTTTTTACTTATTATAATGTTTTTATTTCCTGAATGTAAAGAAAAAGAAATAAAAAAATCTATTTATAATAGATCCAGAGTATGTTGCAGCCACTCAAGCTACAACACAACTTATATCGATAAAGATATTATTTATATAATTTTATGTTTATATGTTGCTTCAAATTTTCTTGGGTTGTGATAATTAATTTTATATAAATGTCACTAAATAAATTTTTTGAAACATTATTAGGCCATGAATATTGATAAAAATAATCACATTATCAATGGAAATATAGGGAGAATTTAACTACGGAATGTATTAGTTACTACTATGGAACATTTAGTTGATATCTACTCAGAAAATGAAAAAGGGATCATTTTTTAGGATATGATTGATAAAGATTTTTCAACCTCACTCTCATCAAGGATATAATATTTGATATCCATCCCCTCTCCATCTTTTCATTGGA
This sequence comes from Viscum album, assembly GCA_963277665.1. Taxonomy (NCBI): domain Eukaryota; kingdom Viridiplantae; phylum Streptophyta; class Magnoliopsida; order Santalales; family Viscaceae; genus Viscum; species Viscum album. Next base: position 196,055,687 of record OY728133.1, on the reverse strand, counting down.
TAAACTTTACAAGGTGAATAATATTATTTATACATAAATCTATCTCTTGGTCTGTGACTAAAATTTTTATGATATATAATATATTTTTGCGGAGTGTTTAAATGGGGAACGAATTTATTTCAATGTTCATAAACTATTTTAAGTATTTTATGAAGTGGATTCTAGAATGTTACTATTTCTGGAAAAAGTTATTTTTTTGAAAGTGTCATGTTGAAGAAGTGGTGTTGGAAAAATGATTCTTAAGTCACTTTTTATGGATATAATTGAATGTTTTTAATAGTTCTTATTTAGTACTCAAATATATATCACATAGGAAAATATTTGTTGGATACATAATATATTTCAACAGTTACATAGTCTCAGGGATCTATGTTTAGTGGTTAAAAAAATATAATGGTGGAGAATAGTTGGATACAGATGTTTGGTGGTGTTATGAAGATGTCAAAATTTGTTATGGATTATTTTAAGAAAGTTATTTATTTTTTTCAGATATAAATCATTGATTTTTTTAATATATACAATAATTGGGGGAAAGATTTATTTTTATAGAATACTTCTATTGTAATGTCCATTCCAAAAGAAGTTTTATTGGCATAGGAGTTGAATTTAAATATTTTTTCCTAAAAGGCCCTTAAAAAATATTTTAATTTAATATAAAATTTGGAAATGCTTTGGAATTATTAGTGTATTTAATATCACGAGTTATGAAAGATATCATGATCCAAGAGTAAGATGAAATGGGGAGGAATTATTTTGTTTGTAAATGTTCATAAAATGATGTTTAATGGATATATTTTGAAATATAAAACCAAAAAGGGGTTATCGGATGGTGGTTTCACAACATGGGTTTGGATATAATGATTTTTTATGGATTGTGAAAGGTTTCATATGATGATATGTGATGTTTGAATCATGTTTTAACAAAATTTGAAATATATAAAAATATGAAGTATTATATGTGATATATTTATAATGATTTCAATATATAAGAATGTCATTTATGTTAAAATTAAGTTCCTATAGAATGACGTTCGACAAAGTCGAACAGATGAACTAAAGGGTGGATGTATTTGTCTAAAACATTAATAACTGATTTTTATTGAATTCATTTGATGAATGTTTTTTATAATTATTATTATAGTGTTTGGAAAATAATGGAAAAGGACAGAGAGTTATGATTAAGTTAAATAGATGGAGGAATTGATACGAATGAAAATTTAAGGAGTTCATATAAAATCATTACAATAAAAATTGGATTAATTCGTACAAAATAGAATATTTGTTATGAAGTTTTTCCAATAATTTACCTTTTAAAATATTTTTTGGATACCTTGTTCATTATATTATTTTTATAGATATAAATTGTGATTAGTAAAAGATGATCATTATCTTTTCCAAATATATCACGAGAAAAATATGTTATTATAATAGAGGAAGAATGATGTTTGTTGATGGATGTTGATGATATAATTTTTATAATTCTAATTTAATTATCTAAAATACTTTATAAGGGTCTTGTTGAATTTCACTGAGCAGGATATTTTAATTTTATGTTTTTATTTAGTAGGTAATTAAAATAGAGATAATTAATTTTCTCCTACTTACACATATATTAATAAGATTCAAATATTGTAGAAAAATTATGTATTCATCCTATTTGTAAAGGATAATGAGTTACAAAAGTTGTTCCAGAAAATGATTTCAGATGAATATATGTATGCCAAAGTTTTAGTAGGGATGTTTCTAACAAATGAATCTATTTTTTTATGATCAAGTTGATAAAAGATAGAGAAGTTGTGATTTTATGTAACAATAAAAAATTCAAGAAAATGTTCAAAATATAGTAGAATTGATTGACTATCTATAATGTTGAATGGAATGAGTTTTCCAAATAGATGAAATTATAGTGAAATTAAAATAGTTTGTAAATAATAAAGAACTTCTTATATAATAATTATGAGGATGTTCTTTCCTACTAATTGAAATGAATTTGAAGAATAAGTTTTTTGAGAAGATATATTTTGAAAAAAAAACAAGTAGCATAATGGAAAAAACCATACCTCTTATTGATTGTTTCTAAATATAGTTATAAAAATCATTTGTAATTTCATATATGTATGGATAAAATAGGAATTGTAGTTTTTATAATACTGTAACATGATTTTAAGTATATTTTATACTTTTTATAAGCACATAAAGTATTGTTTTCTTATGGATTGTGTTATTTTGGTTTATTTATGAACCATTCTAGGGACAAGCTACTATAACAATGAAATGAACCTTGTATATTATTTAGTTCATAGGGTTTTTTATTATGTGATTGTAACAATTAAATTTAGAACACATTAACATGGGGAAAATGGTGTTTTCATATGAAATAAAATATAAAATTAAAAGATAACTAATTCAACCTCTCACTATCTATGTGAACACATAGACTATGTAAGGTATTTTCACATATGTGATTGGATCTGAGGGGTGAAAATGGGACTTTATGGTCTATGTAGTCATATATTGTGTTATATTATGTGAAATAAGACCTAGTGTCATATTTTCTAGAGGAATATGGAGTGGGATTCTTAATAGAGAGATGGGGTGTGATTACCAAGGGATGTCTAACTTAGAGGCCTAGGGTATGTACTAAATATGAGACTGATATGGGGAATGATAGAACATTATGGTATAACCTGTGAATTTGAGCATTGTGTCATGTTTTTTGGAACTTATATCGTCAATTAAGACTTCATTTCAACATGGTTATGAAGAAGTTATAGTCGGGATTCATGGAGGCATGTTAAAAGCATGATCGCTTAGAAAATGATTTTTTACTACTTGTCTGTGGTTGGTGATATTATGTTGTGCTCTATAGTTATGTATTAATTTTTTACTTTTTGTTGATGTAATCACATTCATGTACAAAAAATATTATCACTTGGTTTCAAGACCATTTTTGTGGTGTCCTAATATATTATACTAAGACAAAGGTCATGTATCCATAGAACTAGGGTACCCATGACTCTCAAAACAATTATAAGAATAGTGTGGGATGATGTATGGGTTGACCAACTAGTGGGATATAAAAATAAAAATTAGAAACTATGATGAGTTGAGGCTTTTAGTTACAAATCCACATTTTACATCATTAAACTACATTATTTGTATACATGATCTTCCCAGTGGGTGATCAACTGTTAAATCATCTCTTATCTTTTGAATCTATTGTATCTGTCTCAATAATACTATCGGTAAATTATTGGAATCTATGTACTTTGATTATATATAGTTATACGTTTTTTTATTTAGTTTTTTACTGTTTACTCTGATTGGGGGTAGTGCATCCTCATTATTTCAATTGAGTCTCTACCTATTACCGGGAAGCCTCAGATACATGAGGAAGTGTGCATCCGTTCAAGTGGAATTCCATATCCCACCATGTGATTGGGGTCGGAATGTTACAAAATATTATGCTTTAATTATATTAAATAATAATAATTTTATCTCAGATAAATTTTCCATAATGGAATTTTTTTATTTTTGACATCTAAACAATCAATTCCTCCTCTAATGGCCCGAAGGCCTTCATTTTTATTGATTTTTGATAATCTGCCTTTCAAGGGGTGAGGTGGAACCCTTACATGGCCCATAGGTGTATGTATTACATGTCCCGTAGGCTATAGATTAATTCATTTCCTTAGGCTTTAATCACTAAATACAACCCATACTAACTACTTGGAACTTGCTCCTCCCCAGCATCTTCATCGTGAAATCAGCTCTCCACCTTCGCAAGACTGTTCGACTAGGATTTCTTGTGCATGCACAGGCTTTTCCCGATGGCAGGTGACATACCCTATCATTCAATTACGAATCCATTAATCACATTTCTCATTTATATAATTTTTAATATATATTTTAATATATCCAATATCTTCTCATGATGTTATTTCCCATTATAATTATAGTTATGCCAATGGAAACTATCATTATTTAAATTTATAATGTTTATATCTTTGTTCTAATGATATTACTGTTTCATATTTATATTTACCTTTTCATTTATTCAATTTTATAAGACGTAATAATATATTGTATATAATATTCAATGGTATGTAATAATCCATACCTTCATATACCATTATTGTAATGATATATTTTGATTGAATAAAATGTTATTAGTTTGATTCATATATTTTATTATTTTAAATAAATTTTACTTCTTTAAAATAACTTGAAAAACATATTTATGAACTAATAAAATATTGTTTCAAGAAAAAAAAATTGTTCATGAAACATAATGTTTTATATTTTTATATTATCTAAATATTACAATAAGTGGATATTTCTAATTAGAAATCACAGAAGACATGTTTTTCATAATAATGGAAGTAAGATAACTTATGTTATATGTTTTTATTTGTGTAATTTTTAATAAATATTCTTAGTAGTGGTAGAATATGAGTTTTTTTTCACAGTATAAAACGAATTGATTTTTAGAAAAATAAACTTATGAATTTTTTTCCCATGAATAATGATTATATTATAAACTCTGACCAATGTGTTTATTTATAATAAGTTACTATAAAAGTTAATATTATAACAAAAAAATGATTAATTGTTTTTTATATAAGACTAATATAAAAGATTATTTTTTCTTGAAATTATCGAATTTAGCCGTATCCTCTCAAATAAATCAACTAACATGTTATATGGAATTTTTATATGTTATGTAGCAATAAATAATAACTAAAAAAGATAATTTAGTAAAAAAAATATTTTAATATATTTAATAATGATAAAATGAAGGTATATTTTTACAAATTTATTGAATATTTGTAAATGTTATTTGTTATCAAGTAATAAAATTAATTTTTATTGTTATTTGTTTAATAAATAGATACATAATATTTTATTATATTTTAATTTTTAATTATAAATTAATTACTTTTATGTAATTTTTGAGTATAAATTTATATTCTCTAGGATTTAATAAGATCACAAATGTTCAATACATATCCAATATTTTTACTCTCTATTTTTTATCATTAAAACGAAAAACCTAAATGTATTAGTGGTACCAAATGTATATATTGTGGTCATTTCATGATTAATTGTACTGAAACATGTTTACATGAAAAAAATATTAAAATAATTAGGATGATTCTAATATAGTTGTTTTTTAGTAATGATTTCCCTAATTAAATCTTATATGTATTATTGGATTTAAAAATCAATGACATAAAAAAAACTAGACAAATTTTTTGATCTATAGTGGAAGTAGGAGGGGATTTAAATTTACTATGATCGTGATATTTACCTATTCATTGTATTATTAATTTTGGATGAAAACTTCTATGCCCTTTTTATGTATCTTTTACATAAATACAATAATTTCATAAAAACCAATATCATTATCATAAATGTTCTTCAATTTATCATCTATGTTTAAAAAAAATTAATTTTTAATTCCTGGATAATACTCATTGTACACTACATAGAGTCTATAATCATATTTATTATCTTTAAAATATCAATAGTGTTGGGAAATATATTCAATGATTAAAAGTTGGTTAGATTATTTTTTAAAAGTTATTTTAATGCATAATAAAATTGGAAGACTAGCTCATATATTTTTTCATGTAAAAATGTTTTTAGTGTTGATATTTATATTTTAGGTCATGTGGGGGTATTAATATCATGCTTTTATGGGAAGCTCATTTAAAAAAGTTCATTATTTTAAACATCATTTTCTCCCTCTTTTTTTTTGTTAGGCATATAATTTTTTCCAATATTTAAAAGTGATATTTTATTTTATCAAAAACCATCTACATTGATAGCATTTTTTAATAAAAAATCTTATGTTCAATTTTATTATATGTTATTCATGACACCTCCTAGTGGGGCCTACACTGTAACAACCCCATACCCACCTCTGATAGATCTGGGGCTTGAGACTAGAACTGAGTAGGAATATCCCAAAAATGGGAGGCATTCACTTAGGTACTTGTATGCACATACACTTCTCCAAGAAAAAAAAATTATTAACTTTAAAAAAATTCTATATAAAAAATGCATTCAAACTATTAGATATAAACCAAAACTAGTGTGTAGTATAAATTTAATGTACAAGGAGGTGAACTAAGCCATAATACAAGCCCTTCAAAAGAATGACTGAAAATATGTGAAAGAACAGGCTCCTGAAACTCATCCACTGAAATGTTTAGTTGATGTCTAGGTGAAGGAATGCTACTGGAAGTCATAGGAGTATGCCTCTTCTATCCGATCTCACTAGGCACAACCCCGTCTTAGACCACAATTGACTCCATGAAATTCCCAATAGACTACACAAGACATTACACATGTGGGAAAAGAACATGATGGAGTGAGTAAAACATTACTCAGTTGGGCAGCCCAAAACCATAAGGGAAAAACCATAGAAGAATGCATGGTCTTCTCAACACATGTACATGACTATTACACACATACCAGGAATATCCAAGTATATTCATTAACAGCCTCAAGTTAATAAATTTAACTTACAACCAATTTTCATCCATCGGGTTGTTCTCAAGTAACACAAATTTCTAGATTACACACTCTTTAATCCATGATGTCATCTTGGAATCTTACAATGAGGTCCCGCTAGTTTGGGCCTTGACCAAAGTGAATACACTGGTCAAGGTTATGGTATAAAGAGAAGGTATTATTCCTATCTAATACTGACAACCTAATCTGTATTAATCCACAACATATGGTATTATTCTCAAAGAATTTGGAAAACACTACTGATGAGGCATTTAATGTATTCGATTCACCACCATGAGTTGTGAGAACACTACTGATATGACCTAATGGGTGGAGAATTAATGTCCTTTTCTTATTTTTGATATCTATTCAAAAAAAATTCCATCAGGGTGATATACAATTATTCTAGTCCCATTAATGTTTTCCACATCATTATCAAGGACTCAGCCTCTAGAGGGGTTTACTGTCCAATGATCTGGATGCAATGACACACTGAACAATTGAGTAAAGAACACAGGGAAACACTTCACCTACACTGGCCCATACGAAACTCACCAAGATATAAAAAAGGGTCGTCTCATCACAAGGGTTCCAATACCAATGATGAATCGTCAAATGAACCATTCATTTATACGTTATGAGATTTTTTGTAAAACAGGCATGGTAGTGTCTGAGGATTTCCTAACCCAGTCGGGGAAACCCAACCCGACCTAATAGGGTTCAGTCCTAGATGGTCTGAACTAGACCTTTGGGCCATCTGGACCACTAGAGTGGATCGTTACCTCAATCCAGACTTGTGCGTATGGGTTAGATGCATCTCGCTAGGCACGACCCACCCAAGCCACGCCCCATCCGTTCAACGCGCTTGAAAACCACATCGACTGAGGTCGTACAATGCCTATCTGCATCCATGTGGATGGTCCTCCCCCTTGCTTGTAGTCATAGACTGCATGGCTCTACCTAGCCGACATGGCGACGGACTAGTTGGTTTCTTTCTACCTCTGTAGTCCACCATGTTCTGGCTCTCGATCACTGCTCGCGACCAATGCGTCTTTGGGATCCCACTGATAGCCATCATGCTAGCAGCCATACCATCGCTACCCACAACCTTCCTTGATGCGGGTCATCCCACCACTATAGTCCCGCCTAATTTTCTAGATGCTACTTCCACCGGCTGTTGAAACGAAGTCTTCCTTATCGGGTCCACCTGGCCCTACCGCCTCATCGGGCCGGTGCCGTATCGACTGCTGGTGTCCTTACCTCGTCGTGCCCCACTGAAATAGTCATATCCTCTACCTCTGATCACAATATCATACTACCACCACCTTGCTCCCTTCTGGTCTCAGATCTCATTCTGGATCGATGCATCCAAAGAATAATGATAAGAAATTGGGAAAAAGTGGAAAAAAAACAAACACCTAAGATGAATGGATCTTGAGATTGTTCAGATATACCTTGATCTTTTCAAGTTAGAATTTATGAACTAGGGGAACAGTAAACAATTCCAGCACGATTTGACCTAATAAAAATTCCCATGATGGAAAATAAACACCACCCACAAAACCCATGTTTCATGTATTTTCTCGGTCATTGGATAACCCATGTTCTTAATGGGAATAAATAATAGGGAAGGATCTTAAACAAAAAAACTCAAACCCTACCCAGGAATGGATTGATTGATAAAAAACATTCATCATCATCGACAATCCATCCCCAAGAAATCTTGACTCGACCTCTCGATATTTTTATTCACTAACCAGTAAATGGTTTAACTAATTCTATTATTCCGTATAGATTCCATGGAATTTACCTTGGATTATGAAACTAATTTCATTTCCCTTCCATGTTTTTAATTGAAGAAAAAAAAATTCAGCATTGTCGCATCGCTATATCGCAGCGTCGCTATGATTTTTCATCTATGAAAGATAATGGGATTCCCCATCGTGGTGTATTAGCATCACTACATCACTGAAAAATGTCAAAAAGAAATTAAATAAACATTTTATGTTCATTTTATTCTTTTTAAAAAATTTAAAAATTATCTTTTATAGTTGACATGCAGTAGTCGATTTTTGGCGCTGCCTATATAAAACAACACCTTACGAACTCAATGGTGGTATCCAATTTCTAATCCCAGTCACTATTCATGAGTTATTATAATTCTAAAATAAAATTATTTTATTTTCTTTATCTAAGGTTGTTCACTTTTCAATTTTGGTCACTGAATACTCACATTGAATAAAGTTTAGTTACCCCTAGGGTAATCTCTCCATTCTAAAGGCAATATTTCCCTAGGATTTATAATACAATCACACATTTAGATGTTATTACACTTTTTCTAGAAATCCATTAATGAACACTATTAAAAACATAATTTTTGGTCGAATAATTATGGGAAAACTAGGCCTTTAAATCGCACATTGTCTTAGTTTTTCATCTCATAATTTTTCTAATTGATTTATAAAAATAAAACAGAGAAAAATAATAGTCATTACATTCTCCCCACCATAGGTATTTACATAAATTAATGCCAAAACAATGGATATTCACTAATAATATGGGGGTACTGAGCATGAATACAAGCCTCCCACTCCCATGTGCTCTCTTTGGGACTCTGGTGCTTCCATTTAATGGGAACCAGAGGAATCGACTTCCCATGAAGGATCTTCTCATGTCGATCATCTATCGATACTAGTTACCCAGCATATGTCTCCCCATTGTTAATTTCCAGCTCTCCACAATTGATAATGTGTTATGAATAATGAACTTACCTCCTCATCTACGAAAAGTTAACGACATAATGCACATGTTGCATCTGTGAGGGTAGAGATATGTGGTATTCCACCTCACAAACACTGCTTAGAATCTGGAATGGGCCAATGTATCTCAAACATAACTTGTCACCTCATACCAATATTTTAAATCCCCGTCATGGCGAGACCCAAAGGAAAATATGGTCTCCCTGGTCGAAATAAAATCTCCTCTATCTCTAATAGTACCTTCCACAGTCGGTATGTGAAATGAGCATCACTATTTGAAATGATCATTGAGGGTACACCATGAAGTAGAACTATCTCCTCAACATAGAGGTGTCACAATCCCTTTACCAAGATCTGATTCTAGAGAAAAGGAATTGGTTAACCTGGTGAGTTGGTCAATGATCACCCATCTGGTATCATGTCCCCTGGACGTACATCATAAACCCTTCATTAATTCCATCGATATCCCATCCCACTTCCACTGTGTCACCTCGAGTGGTTGAGTGAAACCTATTGAAACCCAGTCCTCTTTCTTCACTTGATGACAAGTGAGGAACTGATAAATGAACTCTTCCAAAAAATTCTTCATCTCTATCCATCAGAACACACTGATTAGATTCTGTTACACCTTAACCACACCCAGATGTACCTCAAAAGGGGATGTGTGAAACTATATTGAGATATATTCTCACAAATCCACTGGCACAATTGTGTGGCCTCTGAAGAGAATTAAATTATCCCCACCTATCTAATATCCATAAAGGAATTTCCTTATAGACAATTGGGAACATTGGGTCTCAAAGTCGATGAACCTAAGATATTTACCCCTAACTCACTGCAAGAGTGTAGAGGTGATAATAATCTACTAAAGGTAAGATACTCCATCACCATCCACACGGGATATCTTTAGTGTGTCCAACTACTTTGATGCCTCACTCAACATCGGCATGCTGGATCTCTATCTGATGGAATCTTCTACCGCATTCCCCTTGCAAGAAGTATTGAAAATTTCTAAGTCATAATCCCAGAGGAACTCTTTCAACTACTAGTGTCTTAAGTTGAGAACCCTATGAGAAATTGTATAATTAAGGATCTTGTGGTCAGAGCAGGCGACAAAATTCTCACCTATCATGTAATGTTTCCACATATTCATTGTGAAGACCACTTCTGCTCGCTCAAGATCATGGGTCATGTAGTTCTACTTGTGTTATATCAATTGTTGTGAACCATTAGAAATCAAATCTTAACCCTACATCAGGACACAACCGATTATATTACCTAACACAACATAGATCCCTACACACACAAATACCTCCTCTAGCTATCTCAAGATGGGGGCACTCATCAACCTCTACCTCAACTCCAAAAAACACTGCTACCAATTCTCCATCCACACAAAGGGCTATCCCTTCCACGTCGAAGGGTTCATGGGTGCTTCTACCGTATAAAATTCAGGCACAATACTCTGATATAACCCTAACCACTCCCAATAAACTCCTCACCTCAGTAACACTCTTCAGTGGATCCCAAGAAAGAAACCCCACAATCTTTTCCAGATTCACCACAACTCTAACCTCCAAAATAACATGTCTCAATAGTGGACCTTCCAAATCTATATCTACTAAATCAATACCTTACCACAAATATGGTGCACTGAGAGTGTATCCAGACCATCTTCAAGTGTATCTTGTATAGCTCATCAGAAGCCGAGTACACAAAGATGTCGTCAATGAATACCATGATGAACTGGTCTAGATATAGCTAGAAGACACTATTCATGAGTCCGAAGAACACTTCTAGGGAATTGGTCATGACAAACAACAAAAAAATGTACTTTTAGTGTACACAGTAACATATGATGGTAGTTATTGGTACATCCCCATCCCATACATGAAGCTGATGATAGACATACTAGAGATATATCTACGAGAACCACATTGATCTTTTCAAATGATCAAAGAGGTATTCAATTCTCAGTAGTAGTTATTTATTCATTACGTTCACATGATTTAGGCACTAGAAGTCCAAACATAGCCTCAAATTTCCACATCCCATGTTTTCATACAAATCATGGGCCGCTCAGGGTGAAACATTATTTCTCATGAAGCCCTTACTATGAAAATCCTCCAGCTGAACCCTCAACTCACGATACACTGCAAGATCCATCCGATATGTAAGTATAAATATCATAGTTTTTTTGAGATATAGATCAATGAATAAGTATACCTCTCTATGGGGAGGTAATACAGGGACATACTCAAGAAAGTGGTCCTCATGCACCTCCACTAGCTCAAAAAATCAGGAAATCTCATGATCTATTGCACTGAGGATGAGGATAGAAAAGAATTGATTAATTTTCTTCATCCTCCTCAGAGAAATTCTATCATGAACTACGTGCATTTCCTTTTTACCCAAAAACAAAATCCTGGTGCCATCTTTTTGGACCTACCTCACTATATGCCCAAAAAAATCATTCTGAGCATTTTCTATTGACAACCAGTCCTTTCCTAGAAGTCCGTTATAAGTCCTCGATGAATATACTAGGAGATCCAATATGAATATCTCACCTCCAAGAGTAATATCACACTATATCAACCAGTGTCTGATCATCAAATCCCATACCTTAAAATTCTTTACATGTAAGGGTTGATCAAATGACTCCACCGGAATCTCCGATCCAAGAACAAGGTCTATGACACGAATATAGTGAATGAAACCTATGTCTATTATAACTATATAGAGGGTGGAAAAAGAATATATCATACCTATAATCATATCTGGAGCACCGAGGTCGTAATCCACCATCGCGTGAAGATGGCCTCGTCCTTGTCCACCATCTCCTTGAGCCCGTGATGGACCACATGGGGGTGGTGGTGGTAGTACCCTAAACCTCCGCACATCACCTACTACCCTACCTTCTCTCCCAGCCACATCCACCAACATGTAGACCATCTAGATAGAACCTCTTCCTCTACCTCATTGGTCCCTCAAGCATCAGTCAACCCAAATAACATCGCATCAGAAAATCCCACGCCAGACACCCCTGGCCATCACATGCATAACACCATATGTCTCTAGGTTGACTCGAGCTACCAGGGGATACCTATTCCACTAAATTGATATCTTGGGGTAATCTCTTAAAGCTCTTAACCCTCTGGGGCCTCTACGACTATTGTCAGTTACCCACTGATGATTACCCTATTACGTAGTTCCTGCTGGTAGATCCCACTACAAGCAACCTCTCCACCAGAATTCTCTCTATGAGAAGATCTTTCTCCAATACCCCAACATAAGTTATAATTATAAGGGATATCATCAACATCCTGATCTCCAATTAAATCTCCTGATTGATGGTTCGAGTACTGAAGAGCGGGCCCTGTACCATATCTATATTGAATAACGAGAGAGGTCGGCGAACCTCTCCGAGTACTCCACTACAATATGAATTCCCTTCTATAGTTGTTGGAGCTCCAATATATGCACCAAGAATAAGCTCATCTATGAAGAGTCGCTCAAATTTTTCTTAAGATAAAATCACCTCATTAAGTTTTTGGGTCACTAAACACCAACATCTCTTCACTGATCCCTAAATAAGGCTCGCGACTAGGGCCACCATCACGTCAGATGGTTTCCTCGCTAGATGAAAGACCAGAGTAACTACCTCCATTCAATCCTCAACTACCTTGGGATCTATATCACCCCTTAAATTTTGAATTCACTAACTCTAGATCTCATACAATGCACTCATCCCACGTACATCCTCTACCTATTGTTGTAGTAGTAAGTACTTCTTGATTGTAGGTTGTATCACCAGTGCACCACCTAGAGGTGATTCTTCATGTGTATAGAGTATCTCTAGTATAGGTCCATGTAATAATGTCTCATCACTATGAATACCATCCTTGTGGTCAATTAATGGAATATTGGACAAAAATCTATGTGGAGGCATCCTGAAACAAATCAAGATGAACCATAGTCAATAGAGTATATCTAGAGAGCATAATCAAGAAGGATATGGAAGAAATAACCCAATATTATGTGATTCATATACTATAAATTTTCCTAAAACTAGTTTTTTCATGTATCGAGTCATGAAACAGGTTCCCATAGTCAGGTCATATTGATACGTCGGCCATCACACCCAAACTAGAGACCCTGGCCAAAAATATAAACTCAAAACACTTAACATTGTTTCCCCAGACCTACATCACAAACTCCTGATTGCAATGTGGAAATGACCCCCTTTGATACCACTCTGTCACAACCTGTTGCAGTGGGTACCATTTTGTGACTATAGTAATAGAAAAATACCATATAAGATTGTTTTGGAACCATTGGTATAGGTCTAAAAACCATTGGTATAGCATATACCAACAATTTGGAGGACCGTTGTCCAGTTTGGTGTGGGGATAAGTCTATAGAAATGGTTCTAGGAAAAAAACTAGTATAGACGTATACTAGTGGTTTTAAGAAAAAATTTTATATGTTATATTAAATACATATACCAACAGTTTTAGAAAAGAGTTAGTATAGGTAATTCAAAAAAGAGTCAACTTGGTTTTGATCCCAAAACCTCCCGTTTATAATCCAACGACCTAACCACTTTCCTAACAAAATTTTTGTAAACATAATTTCTTTTATATATATGTATATTAATTATTATTTTAAATTTTTATTTATTTAGTGTTATTTTTAAAAATAAACAATAAAAAATATGTCTCCCTATACCAATGGTTTTGAGAATCGTTGTCATATGTATATTGGTTTTTGAGAATACCAATAGTTTTGGAGAAACAGTTGTCCAGGGGTGGACCTATACCAATATTTTGGCCAAACCATTTGTATTTGGTCAATATAATTGACTTATATGGACATCTTTGGCCAAACCGTTGGTATAGGTCCAAATTAGTGACCCTATACCAAAATATTTGGCAAAACCATTGGTATAGGTGTAAATTAGTGACATATACAATTGTTTTGGACAAAACCATTTTTATAGTTCTTATTTATTTTAGTTCTACTCCATGCACACCTCTAATTTTCTAGGGGATGGAGACTGGAACCAAGTAGGCATATCCCAAAAATGGGAGGCATTTGACTATGTACCAGTATAGAGAATCACATATCCAAGCCCACTAATGTTGAAATGTAATGAAAATACTAAATAAACCATGAATTCAAAATTCATGATAAAAACCAAAATTATTGTAAAATATTAAAGTAATGTGAAATGATTTGAACTAGGCCGAAGTATAGTCCCACCAAAAGAAAGATTGAAAAAAAGTGAAGGCTCATGCTCTAGAAACCCGTCCGTAGAAAACCCTAGATGGATGGTTGGTAAATGAAAATTGCCTACAACTGTAGGAGTACGCCTCATCTATCTGATATCACTCGGAACTACCAAGTCCTGGTCGACCCTGGATTCCATCAAATCACTGATCGTCTTCACAAGGAATGACATGTGTGTGAAAATCTCATCCAGGGGTATCTAAAACAAAACTCAGTTGGACACCCTAAGACACAAAAGAAAAAAAACCACAAATGAATGAATGGTCATATCTACATAGGTATACTCGTATAACATATATTCTATGAATATATAGATATACTCATTTCCAGGCACAAGAAAAATATGGTATGTTACAACCAATAATCATCCATAATATTCTATATGAGGCACACTCATTCTGGGAGAACTCACTCCTTGAAACATGATGTCATCGTGGACTCCTACAAAGAGGTACCTCTAATTTGGGACCCACCCAAAGAGAATAAACTAGTCCTTGTCATGATATACATAGAGGGGATTCATCACATAGAATAATGAGAACCCAATCTATAATAATTCACAATGTATATGATTTTTTTTGGAGAATACATGAATTTCTACCAGTGTGGCTCATAATGTAAGAGATTATTACCTTAGAATACCAATAACCCTACAAAAACAACCCACCCAAGGAAGGATTAATGACATATTCTCAGAGGTCAAATATATAACCACAAAACTCTATATGGTGTGATATAGGATCACTCTACTCATAAGTAGTGATTCTAAGACCTTATTCGGTACTCAACCCCTAATAGGGATTGATGTCCATTGATATGGATGCTATTCTGTACTAAACCCTAAATGAATAAACCATGGGACACACCAAACCTACACTAGTCTATACTAGTCCTACCAATCCATCTTAAAAGGCTCATCTCATCACTAGGGTCCCAACACTATAGATGGCATGTCAAACCGACCTTTCATTTGAATGATACAACAGTTTTTTTGTAAAAAGGGCATGGTTATGAATGGGTTCGAACCAACTAAGCCTAGTTTTTATGACCCCACCAGACCTATTTAGGTCTAGGCTGGTCCAAACAAGCCTATTAGGAAACTTGAGTGGCCTAGTTCGTCAATCCTGGCTTCCACATGTGGGTTGGATTCTTCCCACCTGGCGCGACTCACCATAGCCCCACCCTATCCAGTCGACGTGGTTACCGACGACATCACCACAAAATTTCTTAGGTTCAAAAAATGATATTCTGAATTCATGCCATTAGTCCACCCCCTCGCACATGGTCCTAGACTACCTTCCTCCACCTTTCCAGCACGACACCTACCGTATTGCCAGCTCACTACTACCGTGGCCCGCCTAGTCGCGGTGCCCGATCACTCATTTTTAACGATTTCAGTGTTGGTTCATGCCACCAACTATCAAGCTGGTGTACATGATGAAGATTCCCAAATCATTCCCTACCAAAATCTATCTCGCCATCGTGATCCAACCTATATTACAGGACGCTTCTGCTACCAACTGTCGAGCCGATAGTTTTCCTACTAGATCCACTGGACTCGACCGCCTCCATTGATATCCACCCCACTAGAGTCTCTACCTAACTCTACCCCACATGAATGGACGTAGCCTCTACCTCCAAAAAACACCTCACTCTATAGCCACTTTGAGCCACTATGGTCTCAAATCCTATTTTGGATCGATGCGTCAAACAAAGAATGAGAAGAAATTTGGAGGATGGAGAAAAAGTAGACCAATACCCAAGATGAATGGATCTAGAACTTTTTTGGATCATCCATGATATGCTAATTTCATAATTTAATAATGGGGTATGTACTTAACAATTCATGCATGATTATACCTGATAATGATCCATGCAAAGGGAAATAAACACCACCAAAAAAATGCACGATTTTTGGATTATACTATTTGTTTTCTAATTCATGTGTGTAGTGAGAATAAATAATAGGTAAGGAACATAAAAAACTGAAGGCCTACCGGGGATTTGATCCATTTCAGAATAACATTCATCATCATCGACAATCCATCCATGAGTGATCTCGAGCAGTCGTCTCCTCTTCGTTCATTGTTCACCAATGAGAGGTTTCACCAATGATTTTATTATCCACAGCAGCCCAAATTTTTTTCCATGTTTGTGAATTTAATCCCATATCCCTATCAAGTTGTTAGATAATGAAAATTTGTTTCAAAATTTCAACATAAAATATATTGTAGCGTTTCCATGAAACATCATTTATGAAATATAATGGGATTCCCAATGTCATTGAAAACATCCAATAGATATAAATTAAACTTTTAAGGTTTAATTTATTATCTTTTAAAATATCCAAAATTTAACTTTTGTAGTCGACTCGCACCAGTCGATGTTAGGCCCTGAATATGTAAAACTCCACACATCAATATCAATGGTGGTCTTATATTTCCAATCATATTCACTATTCACAAGTTAATATGATTTTAAAATAAAATAATTTTATTTAATGTTTCTCCTTTTTTGGGTTTTCTTACTCAAGACCCACGTCGACTAAAGGCAAGATGTTATAACGATAAACCTGTCATTATGAATGCAATGGTGCCCTCCTATTTCAGATCCGTAGAACGTTTATAAGTT
Source organism: Viscum album (assembly GCA_963277665.1). Lineage (NCBI taxonomy): Eukaryota > Viridiplantae > Streptophyta > Magnoliopsida > Santalales > Viscaceae > Viscum > Viscum album. The sequence continues at coordinate 196,038,489 of OY728133.1, read as the reverse complement.
ATTCCACTTTTTCAAGAAAACCACATATGTGTGCTTTTAAAAACTTAACAATTATTGTTTAACCATTCTAGGGACACCAGGCCTTGGAATTTCAATCCATCTCTGCACCTGGACTTGGAATTTTCCAAATTAATTTAGAGAAACAATCTAGAGAAAAATCAATTTCAATACATGTGCTTCTAAAAGAATCATCATTTGATTCAACATACAATATACCACTACTATAAGAAATGGTTTGAATATTTTAAAACAATTTTATATGTTAGTTAAACTGACTACTGTTTGAATTTATATGTTTTTAAAAATATTTATTTCTAATTTTAAATTAGAAAATTTCAATTCACATTGTTGTTAATGGAAATCCACGAAAACATTTAATATGAAAAAACATTGAATATAAGTTGATTTAATTTTTTAGAAATGATAATGTAAAAAGGGGGAAAATATTTACATAGATTGATACATTAACTAGTGATGGATAACATGAAAATTATATTAATAAAATACACTTTTTTATGGAACCAATTATTCTATATTTAATATAAAATTGGAAGAAAACATTTATTGACTATGTTTTTGATATCGAGGGTTGTATGTAGGACAAATTTTAGAAACCCACAGATCCTATAAAATTTATATAATGTGATTAAACATTCATATCACCAAAATTATAAAGATATTTATTTGGGAACATATTATTTATAATATATTTAGCATAACTACATATGAAATATATAGTATAGTTTTTGTATTGAATGTGGTTATTGATAATGTTAATGAAAAGAAATTAAGTATATACACTACTAAAAATGAAACATTCATGACGAAATATAATAATTCTATCTCTATAGTGTGTTGAATATTCAATTGGATAATAAATACTATGATTAAACATTGATAAATCAGAAATAAAAGGCTAAAAGTGTTCATGATTTATAAATCGGATCGATCGATGTGGATGAGAAAGTCAGTATTTATCAAAGACTCAATATTTCTATAAAAAATAAAATTAAAATATTTTATGAGTATGCTTATAATGTTTGTGCTGGATATTTGGATTTAAATTATAGAAAATAATGAAGCAAATAAGAATGAATATTTTTTCATATATACTATTAAAAAAATTAAATATGTTTATGAATATTTTGGTGATAGTGATAATGATAAAGATATAGATTAATTAGTGATATTGTTTCAAAAGTCTTATAGGAAAAATAAATATTACTAAAAATAACATAGTGAAAATTTATAAATCAAATAATAATAAATTAATAATATAATAATGTTTATGATCAAAATGATGTACATTATATGAGTATATGTTAAATTTATATATATTTTCTTCATAGAACAAGTTAAAATACATGAATAATTTTATTAACGGTATATTGGAACCCATTCAGTTTGATATGATTTGAATTTTTATCCACTAGTGAGGAGGTTTTATCAATACACATGATGATAAAGTGTAGAATTAATATTTATTATTAGTAATATATTGGACATTATTGGAAACCATGAGCATTGTTTTAGAATAATCATGATTAAGGGGTGGATTGGATGATTATTTTTGTATAAATAGAGAAGAATATTTTATATATATGGATATCATATATGATGGAAATATAAATTATCATTGTATAAGAAATATATAGATAACAGACTTAATTTTTTCATCAATCACACTGAAAAATTATTATAATGATAATATTCCTTATGGATTCATGCTGGAAATGAGTAGAGGTCACTAAGATATATTTGGGGTTATTAGAGGAAGAATGTAATACATAGTTATGTATTCCATGAAGTAACCTGACCATAAATCTATAAGAAAAATTTATTCCATTAATGAGTTCACTAAATTTTTTATATCATATACAGTGGAAAATGGAAATTAAATGTTTTAGTTTATATTATAGAAATAGAAATGATAATATTACTTCCAACAATGTTTAGTTTTAATACACAAAGGTACTAGTCACATTCTTCCATAGGATGTTCCATGTAATTTTTTTTTATTAAATATTATAATAATATAGGTGATAAATTGATGAAAAAAATTCCTGAGTAATGACACTAAATAATAAAGGAAGATGTGGTTATTAAAACTATCTATCAAAATAAATTATATACATCCTTGAAAGGGGTCAACACATATAGATGGGAATATCATGAAACCATAGTTTTATGCTATAGTTTAATATCATATATATTAGGTATATATATTCATATCACTATAATAAAGAATGAAAATAATATGAAAATGAAATCTATAGGGAATCATATAGGTTATCACTCAATGATATATAATAAAAACATTACATGATATGAATTTTTTATAATGACTGATGAATTTTTGAAAAATAGAATAATTTTAGGAGATTCTCCAAGAAGGAATGGGTTTATTCAAAGATAGTGTTATATGATATCTCATGTTTTAAAAAATCACCTAGTTTCTAATTAAATAATAATATTAGATATGAAAAATGAAATATGACAGTATGAGATTATAACAAAGTTATAACTGAAATAAATTTAAGTAATTCTCAATATTTTTACCAAAAAAATTGATATGGTATAAAATAAAATAAATTATTTTAAATGATTAATATACTATTAAACATCATATAATTATTTTTAGAGAATATTGGGAAATAAAAAATAGTTAATGTTATATTTAATTTGGAATGAGTTCATGTTGATTAAAACATATGATTGGAGAACATCGTTTTTCTAAAAAAATTATAGTAAACTTTATATTATAGGGTTTTACCTCTCAAGTGTTGGATTTTGATTGAAATAAATAAAAAATTCATAAATAGTTTCACGGGAACATGTAATACAAGTAATGTTAAAGGTGATCATAGGATATTAAACCAAGGATATTTGGAAATATGGGTGAAAATGGAGTTATTTAACAGAGAAAGTAATTTATAAGCATTGCAATGAAAATTCCAATTAAAAAGTTATTCATATTAAAAATATTCTTGAAGGCTGAATAAATATTATACATTATGATAATGTTGTTGATGATAGGATATAAAGAATGATTATTTTATTCTTATAATTAGTCAAATGAGGGGTATAATGCAATACATACACATATTAACAAGTCATGGAAAATAATGATTCATGTAAAATCTTAATTCCTTAATCGATAGAGTAATGAGATATATCTTAATGAGAAAAAATATTATCATTCACAATTCCATATATGATTTAACACCTTTTAGGGAAAAATAAGGGGTAAATATTTTCATAGGACCAGCCTGTATATACATTGATGAGTTGGGATTGCCACATGACCTTTTGAATTCCTCTAAAAATAAAAACATCTACCATATAGTAGTCAGGGTCTACCAATAACATGGGTAGAGTATAACCTATTTCACATTAACCTATACAAGAATTGATGTAAGAAAAAACATAATACATAATATTTACCATAGTATGGACCTTGTAATTATAGAGGCACCATAATTAAACATTAAACACCCAATAGATTGTGAACCAATTATAATTTCATAAAAGGAATATTTAAAAAGAAAGATTTATTAATGGTTAAATAATATAAAAAAATATTTAATATATATGAAATGATGAATATTTTTTTTATTACTGGAGTATGATAATATAACGCTCTGACCTAAAGCACTTGATCTGAGATGGAGGGAGACATGACCTCATGCATGCCTCATTGTAAGCAAGGGGAATTCAAAAAGTATTTAGGGTGTCAGGTGGATCTATGAGAGACTATACCATCCATCATAGTGAAAAAAATTAAAAAATAACCAATTTGTAAAAATAAATAAGCATAGTAATTAGACAAAATAAAATCATAAACCATGATGTAGTAGTATGGTATGCAAGATAAATAAACAGACTAAATAATGATCCAAGGTATAGGTAAATCAAGTAAAAAAATGTTCATCCTAGTATATATGCAGAAATTTCAATATCATTATACTTCACCTAATCAACCATCAAACTCGGCTGCCATTCCCATCAATGGATCTGTAAGCATTAAATATAAAATCACACAACAATTATTGAACAACGTTTGAGTACATAAATTAGTTAGAAACCACCGAAATCCCTTAGAAAAATTTCATATATTATATAAGTACATTTCATGTTAATAAATATGATATATATATATAATATTTGGACAAAATAAATAAAAAACACATGATGGAACCTTGGGTATCGACTATTCCTGCTTCAGCAGTATACAGAATTTTACTCTACCAGCTTAGTCACCATGCTGGAAGAAATCTCAATGGCCAAGCTACCACATTTTCGCCCCATGATTGTTCTAAACATGATTGAAAAATATGAATGTTATGATAAACCATGTACATTCCGACCATTATATGGGTCATTCCTCTTGTAGGAGATCTAAAAATCATGTTCTAGGTCCTACTAAATAGAATATCTAATTTATAAGTAAACCTCACACATAACGCATTCTTCTTACGAAATGAACTTGTAGGACCTACCAAACATTCATATGTAGAATATAGAATAAAAAACACAAATGATATAAGATACAAAATGGTATATCAGACATCAAATCAAGTCAAATAGTTTCACAATCATCACAATCCATATATAATAAATAAAACTACAGGTTATTGGATACACATCAACACACTCAAAAACTGATTAAGAGTCTAATACACGTTCTTTTGGGATAAAAAACACATTCCAAAAAAATCATTACTATAACCTATACAAGGAACACATAAAAGGTAAGGTATTCTTGCATATTGGTTTCTTACTAGGATACACATGAACACAAACAATCATGCCAATAGCTCAAATACAAATGTGAAGAAGTTAAAGAAATCCTACCTCAAGATCATTTATTAATAACCTCATAGTTTATCATGGGAATGTCACCTGAATCACATATACATATTCATATTCTCAAAACACTCAATGTGGACTCCTAGTAATAGTTCCAAACATTTTATTTCTAAAATAAATTAAAACAACATATGTGATACTACTTTCCCTCTCTTAGATATTTTCAAAGTTATTATTTTATGAAAACGTATGTGATAGAAATATCTTTCCCAATGAAAAAATATAACACCTCATGTGATAATATTATATCTCTCTATTACAATCTAAGAATACATTTATTAGTTATTTATAATTATCCTTTGATAATTTTTTTAGTTATTTTGTTTAATAACTCAATAAAAATGTAAAATAATAATTCATTATAATTATCCTTTAAAACATGTATTATTATCCTTTAAAATTATGTATAATTATCTTTTAATACTTTAATATAATAGTAATTTGGTAGTACTATAAAAATTACCTTTGATAATTATATATAATTATCCATGGTTATAGCAGTATCATTATGTAATGAATATCACATTGAATTAGGTAAATAAAAAACACCCATTAATACATAGAATTTGTATCCCTTTAATCCCAACACCTAGATATAGAGGATAGAGAGTAATGGTTCTATAATTCCAAGATCTATAGAAGAATATCTTGTATTGGTCAAAGAAAAATAACCAATTTTGAACATGGGAGAAACTAGACTTCCTGTGTTGTAATAGTAGATTCAATAGACCGAACTATACAAAACATTTATGTTATCATATCATGTATAATGTGGGATATGCATGAATTATACATACCATAATTGTGTTTGTATTTATACATCCAATATTTATATGGTAATTTACATTGATTATATATAGTACTAAAAGGTTACAGTTGTTAATAGGATTTAATGTGAACCTAGAGATATAATGAAATTTATCTTTAAGTTATATCTTATGGTCCCAATAAATCATTCTAACAGACACATATATTGTTTTACCATCAGGTGTTAGGGGATCTCGTCTATTGATCCTTCTTCACATAATGTTCTCAGTTGGTGATCTCATATAAATTAAATCATGAGGACTGACTGCCAATAAGAACACCACATATTTCATGTTTCATTTGTAGTTTCTATATGAAAATATTTGTAATGATCTATTGACATGATCTTATTATATGTGTATACCATTTGGTCATGTACATTGATTTAGGTAAAACACTATATCAAATAATTCATAGATAGGAAGGGTGTGTTTGGGGATTCTTTGGGGGTATTCTATTTTTTGAATAATCAAGATAGAATTTTTCACTTCTGATTGAAAGTGATATCTCATGCCTAGTGGATTATGATAGTTGAACCTTCAAATATTCAATAGAATCTATAGAAGAAGTTAATTAAATATAGTTAGGACAACAAATAATCAATCTTTAATTGATTATGACATGAATTTTGCATCATATATTATGAGATATCATGAGACAATGAGGATATATTATACTGTGTGTGTTCATAGGAAAGGATATCCTTGTTATGAAAAATCCTTATATCCATAGGGGCCTTAATGGGTTAATGGAGTCTACTTTTAGTATATGAAGAATATTCACTACTATTGATACAAGGTCCTAGAGCGTCACACACATATATAACATTCAAATGATGTCTAGATTTTCACGAATATTAGTATATGACATTGCGGGCCCCACCATAGAGTTAGAGTGATCTAATAGTATTGATGAGAAAAAACTCAGAAGTAAACTTAGTAGTATTCTATTATAGAGTAATTATGTTGAGTGTATATTTTAAAAGTATTCCCAAAGGCTTAATGTGAATACATGGATAAATATTTTGTGAAAGAATATTATTTCAACATTCAAGGTTTTTTTTATATTTTTAAGAATTCCATTTCAATTCTAAGACACATGTTTATCACGTAATATATATATTATATATTTAAAGTAGGTGATAAGATATGAATGATTTTATGATGTATATAGTCCATTAAAACATTTCATTTATTTGTTATTTACTTGTTGTTCTATGTGGGAGTTGGGAACTCTTCTTCTCTATTTAATTCCAACTATACAAGAAAATATTAGTTTTTTCCAATGGACTATTAAATCTCACAAATTCGACACGTCCCCTATCATAATTCGCACATCCTTGAGAGAGTAATATTTATTAAAATTGTTTGATATGGGAATAACTTCACAGATATATGGAAAATAGTTATAGTGATCATCAGAAAATCTAAAGATAATGAAAGCACTTAGATTTCAATGAATGGTGTTCACAATGACATTTAATGTGTTCATGGGTGAACTATAGGGATTCAAACATGGAACCTTGAATAATAATTAAATGGTGCGGAGTGATTGTAGAACCTCGCATTGATTTGAATGATGTAACCATTCTTCCTAATTCTTTAATTATGTAAATTCATGTGAGATCCCTGTACATTTACCGTAGCTCAAATTGATGGAGAAAACAATGTTACATCACTCTATATATGAATCATCTAAAATACCTAGCCCACCAATTTCCACAACCCTCCAGAGTACAAATAGATCTTACATAAGAGTATCTTTAAACAATTATTGAAGAATTTAGGTATTTCTCAAGAGGAAGACACATAAAAACTCAATGTAGTTAAATCCATAAAATAAATCTATGATATAATTTTCACTTGAATAAATGATTTACTATGATGTGTTTATAATCCTTCATTAAATATGTAGTCCCTTTAAATGAGTAAAATAATTCATTCATATAGTTTGAGGCATCTAAAATAATTATATGAGGTTATATGGTTATTTTAGAGGGGAAAAATAGTTTTTTTTATAATTTTCCCTAACTGTCACTACATAAATGTAAAATGGTTTTAACCATACATAGGATTTACATATAAATACCTCCCTTATGAAATATCTTAACCGTACATGATAATGGAGATACTATTAAAAAACCTTTTATAACATTATCTTACCCTTAAATGAAGCTTTCATACACATACACAACTTTTTTTGTATGTTACACGACTTTTAGAAACTAGGAGTTACCATTATGCAGCTTATGCCTTACCATTACGTACCATATATAAAATTGGAGGTAACCTTAAAAATCTTCATCATATCCCTAATTCAATCATTATTATTCCTGATCAACCCTTACACAATTATAAATGTAAGAATATACAGTACCTGAATGACCATTATATAGTACATATTGTTAGGCCCCTACCCCTACATAAGATGTACATACCCTTCATAATATCATAGTTTTACTCCTTAGTTAATAGGGTAAAGTTAAAGTGCCCTAAAATTAATATCTTTTATCCTTATTAGAATAGGACCTACCCTTACAAAGAATTACATTACCCTTACTTAGTACATTTGATATGTTTTTCACTGTCAATCAAGTCATGTTAAAAGAGAAAATACACTTATAAAAACCTTGAAAAAATGATATTACCTTTATATAACTAAATTTAAACCTATTATACCCCTAAAAACTCAATTATTTCCAATTTTAGGGTAACTATTAAGAAAAAAAATACATCCATATAATCAGAATTATAAATAAGATACCAAACAGGTATTAAATATAACATTAAAATAAAAAATGTTAGATGTACCACCAAATCTCATATCCCAATCTTGTTATTCATACTACACATCCCTCACCTATAGGGTGATTAAACATAAATTAATCATTGATCATGAAGTATTTATATCCACCAATGTTTTAGTATAGGGTGTATAAATTATACATATTATGAAACCAACCATGGTGCATCTAAATAAATATCAATTTCTTTGCGTGAATTCATAGTTTAATATGAAAATAAACTACCGAAATAATATATAAGTGTTACATCATTGATTGTTAAGTAGGACTCCTAAGATTTATCAGGAATACTTCATACAGTGTTCATGTTGAGTTTTACAAATCACTATGTTATATTATGGGTTTTTGTAGCATCATACCAAGAATCTAAACCACGAAATTTGTGATCATGGGTGACATAAATCCCCAACAAAATTAAGTAAAAAATGTTTGTTGAATAAATATCAACCAAAATGCCCAAATATAGGTATTTTAAAAATTATAGACAACCAAAATGACAAAGAGAAACAACATTGGAATACCAACCAACTGAGTTTGAAATTATATGATATAGTTGGAATCATAGATAACAGATGCACTAAATATGAATATTGTAAGAATTAACCAAACATATATACCATAAAATATTCATATTTTGCATAACATTAAACCTGTATAATAATAAGAAAATTGTCAAAATTAAAAAAATGATATACAATAAAGAACAATGATTAGAATAAGACCCAAACTTTATAAAAAAGTATAATTTTTGGAATTACATTGAATAATAATACTAAAAAGTATAATTAAAAAAATATACCCAGAAAATATATAATTATTATTATTTTAGGGTTGAAATCATAGAAAATATCAATAACACATATAGGTTTTACAATTCATCACACCAAAACCATATAATTAAAAATCGAAAATGTTAATAGAATGAAAACCGTAAATATGATACAATTTATATTATTGGAATCACACCCTAAATCCATAAGAATTTATAGAAATGGATAGAAACATACCCAAACTTGTTAAAAATATAATTCATTTTTGTATTCATGCCCAACCAAAAAAATAATAATTGTAATGGTTAGTATCATATCTAACCAAATTAATTATTATGAATCATGGTTTGGAATAAAACTATCCTAAATAAAACACAACCTTATTAATTACATTATTACATGTATAATATCAGCAACATAAATCACCAAAATGTTTTACCTACAAAATAATACTAAAAAACTCAATTCACTTACACGAACACACCTCTTAGTTCCCACTTTATGGTTTAAAAACAACTTAATACAATCATTACTGTTATATGATGAAATGTAATAAAATATCACATCTTATCATACTAATTTGGAACTTAACAATCCTTACCCAACTATCATAAAATATTCAAATTCAATTCTGTGGCATTATGAGGAATTATTTCATTCCTACCAATACTATATATCAAACGGTCCATACACAAAATTTAAAATGGAGTGAAATCATAGGTATACTTGCCTATAGTATTATATAAACAAATATTAGATATCTTTATATGATTCAATACTAAAATAATTATAAAATCTGGTCAAGATATTCAATATTGATATTTAGAATAGAGAGTATATTTTTGTAATGAAAATCACAATAGAAGGTCCCATGGGACTAACCCTACCATTTAGAGACTAATGAAAAAATAGGGAATTATTATTTCAAAATTCAATTAGGATACATAAAAATATTTTATGAATGTGATAATATGAGACTTACTAGTTCATGAGACTCATGGGATATAAAAAGATGTTATTAAGTACAAATTTATGAAAAAATATTACTCTGACCCCAACCATTAAAATCAGGGTTAATGTTCCAATAATAAATAACCCCCCCCCCATAATGAATTTTTTTCAGTGGGGTCCTTTTTTAACATCAAATCAATTGGTTGTGTTGTAGTAGTCCTTGACAAAGCCACTATATTTTCCCACCTACTATAATTCAAGTGGGATTTTTCTACTTCATTAGAGTCTAAACACCCAACCCAACATCTTATTTTACAACTTCACTCCCCCAAAAATATCCCCCAAATTAAAAATGAGGCAGTATAAAAATAATTAGACCAATTATACTTAAAAATCATAACATTATGTTTATTTTTCATTAAAAACTCCTAACAATATTACATATCATCCAAAAAATGTATCTATGAGCCTTACTAATGAAAATATTGTACCTTTGTGACTTCGTATTGACCTCTTACTATCATATATCATCTAATATGTGTCATTTATTCCGAAAAAATTACCTTATGTACCATTTTTTCATGTTGTATATTTTTACTCTCATCCACTATAAATATTGTTAATTTTATGAGTAACACATTATCCTAAATCATTGGTTTATCAATGTTGATTAAACAATAAGGAATTGAATAATATTATAGAAGTTATGATATATGATATACATCATGAATTATATAATATATTTAAATATTATCTAATTAGTGTGACACTATACAAACCATATTGGAAAACATGGAAGAATGAATGAATTTTGGTACTTGTATACCCTGTCTTTGACTCCGTCGATTTTAAAATACATATAGAAATATAAAAAATATTTTGTCTTCCATCTTGAACCGGATAGGAAAATGAAATAAGAAACTATATAATAATTTATGAATATGTATGGAAACAAATTCCTCTATATAAACTAATTATTTTTAAGGAATTATACATGTGACATGGTTAAATAAAAATACATACCCTTCATTTTACCAGTACTATAAAGATAATCAAGATCCTCTATATAGTTCCTCAAATGAAAAATTTGAAACAATTCCTAATAACTGTTTTATATGAAAAATATATATTTATGAGTGGGACCTCTATTTATATCCCAATATATATGATTTATGCTCATTGTATGACCTCCAAATTCTAAAATGTACATTTAGATCTCCCATCAGTTTGATAATGGTTGGCTATACCCAATTTAACATGAGTGGTAAACAACCCTAGACCAAGAATACCAGAATCAGTGCTAAAAAACATACATTATAAATTGAATTTGATACTTACTCTGATGCTCAAGACCCAAAATCCTATATCTAGTTCTAAAAATACATATATAACACACATCATTTGATACAAACTCAGATGAACAAAGAAAAAAATACATAAAAATTATATTATTTTAATAATTTAATAAAAAACTATCAAATATTTTTATATAATATTATAACTGAATATTTTAGTGTATTTGGTTATTAGAAATATATATGTCTCATTTAAAATTATTTCTTGAACATCATCTATAAAATTCATCACCCAATACATCCATGTAATCATAATCATACATATAGATCAATTAGAAAGATATAAGCATAAGAAAGGTTGAGTTAAAACACTATATAAGGGATAAAAATATCAATGATTCATTAAATGGTAGATCACATGAAAATACAAAAACATGAGCATACGAGAAATAATTTATTAAAAAGATCATAAAATCAAAATAGTCTTCTATAGTGTTGATAGATGACATATAACCATATAAGTTTAGTATTTGTCGTGGAATGAAAATATGACCTAGTAATCACTATCCATGGTATAAAACATAGATATGTGATATAAAATAAAAATGTTTAGTCAACATATACTTATGAATTTATAAAAGTGTGTAAAATGTTAACCAAAATCATGTACATGTATAAAGAAACAAATATGAAATTGGGTCGGTGCATAAAATTTTAAACACGGATAGATGAAACAAAGTATATGTATAATGCTATGAACATGAAATAAGCTCCATGAAAAAATTATGAACATGGATAAATGAATAGACTCTAAAAATAATTTATGGAAAATGATATCACACCCATACATAAAATTTTGATCATGGATAAGAAAGAACTGGTCGATACATAATGTTTTGAACATGAAATTAGTTTTACACTTAGAATTTGTGTGCATGTAACCAGGTTCATGCATTACATTATGAAGAAAATAAATATGAAGCCTTAAAAATGAATTAGAGAGTGATATAGGATATCACCAATCATATAATTGAAAACCATAAATATATTTTATATATAGTATAAATAACAAATCATATCTTGTACAAACCCATCATAAAGTGGGAACATAACATTTCCAATTGATATATTATAAAATATAATAAAGAGTTAGATATATTGATTCCAATTTCCCTCTCCCAATTTTAGTATACCATAATAGAATATATTGGATGATCAAGATAATTTCCCCATAAAATATAGAACTTTTGGGGACTATGAGAGAACTGGATGTGGAATTGTAGATAATGAATTGGTAATTTTTTCCCAAATTTTTAATACATGATGTTATTATTAAATTTTAAAAAACATTTTTAGATGACTAAAAGGATAGTATTGTAAAAAATATTTTTAACAAATCATAAATACTGGATCCTTGAATGGACAGAATTTTATAATTTGTAAATATGGATTAAAAGATATAAAATTGATGATAGTGAAATGAAAGATTTTTTTTCAATCTTCTAGGGTATAATAAAAATAAAAGACACATCACTGAAAAATTTATAAAAAACTCTTTTGAAAATAGATAAATAGAAATATTTATAGAACATATGATAATACATATTTATCATTAAAAATAATATATGAAAACATTTAGGTAAATAAATATCAATGAAATTAAGGAGAAAGAGATATTAGAGGGAATGTGAATTTATCATAACATTAATATATTATTGTAGAGAAATAAATCCATCAAATTAGTTAATTTGGATGTGAACATGTAAATACAAAATTGATAATGTTTATATATTTTATGATATAATGAGATATAATAATATAAGCAAATTATATTAAAATAGTCAAGGGATAAAAGTTTGATTTAATGAAATGAATGTTGACTGAACCTAAGTCTTACATCATTGGCTTTAAAATATTCAAACGAATATGATTGATTGATCCAAAAAATTCTTTTTGATCACATGAAATAAATTTAAATAATTATAATAGAATTTAGTGACATAGTGAGAACACTACATATGATTAAACATGGTGAAAAATGTGGAATACATCCTAATGAATGGAAATTGGGAGAATGGGACCTTATAAGGGATTCCATCTTAGTTGGATGCACATTATAATCTAGTATAATAAATAAAAAAAAATAAAAATATATTTTAGAACTAAATTAATATTCATTACCATTTCTATTAAACTTTTAGTATCATTTATTTAAATATTGGTAATTATTTTTAATTTATATTGGTCAATAATTACATGTAAATTCAGCTATTCATTATTTCTGTTTAGTGTAATGGTTCCAGTCATCATTTTATGTTCATGAGCTCAAAAAATACCAAATAGTAAATGTATAGATAAATATAAATATATATATATATATATATATTTATATTATTTCATGTTCATTACATGGTATTTTATGGTGGGTTTCTCTATATTAATTTCCAACGTGCAATTATTTATATAAGTTTTAATTAATAAATGGTGGAATATTTATTGTGAGTTAAATATTAATATTGAAATTATAAAATTGATGAAACAGAATATATTAATAATTATTTAATTAAATTAATAGTATTTATTTTTTCTTAATAATTCCTAATATAATCATTACAACATCGTTCATTTAGGTGGTCGAACTACCCAAAACGATACCAAATTATTACAAATGAATGAGTAATGAAGAATAGTTATATGATGATAATAACATTTTTATAAATCCTAAGGATATTAATGGAAAATAATTTTCTTGTTAAATAATGTTTAGAAAGGTTTTAGATGATAAAGAATTTGCAAATAATAAATGAGAACTCTTGACATAATTTGAAAAAATTGGTCCTTCTTGTTGTGAATTCCATTAGAAATAATTAATTGGGAAGAATTTTTTTTAATAGAGTCTTAGAAATGTTGAAGTGGAAACTAGGAGATAGAAAATGGGATGGTTTTGATGTTTTATTCATAGGATTTGAATATTTAAAAATTGGTTATGAAAATATAATTGTATAAGTGAAAATAATGGAAATTTCATTGAAATTTATGTTAGGTGAAGATAAAATATGGAATCAAATGCAAGTTTGGTGGAGAAATGTTAGTGGGAATATTATTATTGATTCCCACAGCTAATAAAAGTCATCTAGAAAATGTTTCTATCATTTTAGTCAATAAAAATTTGAGTTATATTATTTCACACCTCTTTACATTATTTTACCTGGTTAATTTTTTTACCATTGTAATTTTTTTATTAAAATTAAAATATTTACCCTGTTTCCCTATTTTTAGTTGATAATTATAATCACAAACACTATTAAATATAATTAAATTTCAATATATAGTAAAAAAATAACTTTTCAATTATAATGAAAAATTATTTTTTCAGAGAAATGGTTTTTTAAAAATTAAGTATTCTAATAATTATATCCTATATATTTATAATTTAATTAACATTAATATTATATATGTAATTTAAGTTATATCAATTATTTAATGTTTTGAATTTAATTTTTTGTATAAAAAATTGTTGAATTCATTTATAATGTTTCTGAAAATAACCAATTTTTACCATTACCATGGTAACTATATTTCAATTTAGTAACCTATTTTTATACCTAAAAATTAAATTCAACCCATAAACTAATTTCTATATCATAATTATAATTGTGAAACACATTTTATTTTTTTTTATTTTTTTGGGAATAATTTATTTACACACATGACTCATAAGAAATTATTTTCTAAAAAGTCATTTTATGCATAAAGTGATTTTATTTTTTTTAATGTCTATATAATAATAATTGGATGAGTGTTAAGTTATTATGTTATCAATTATTTAATTAAAATTTATTATTAGCACAAATTAATTTATAATTATTGATAAAAAATAAATGAAAATTTGAAAAAACAAATTCAAAAATATATCCCTCTACCATTACAATGAGTTTATCTTCATTTATAACAAATTAACCCTCAATGAATGAATTATTATTCACCTATATATATAAATTATTCTTTAATTCTCCAAATGAGAGAATATTATCATTTAAATGAAATCATATAATATATAATAAAAATATTTCTATTATATATAACATTTCTATTTAGATTTGATCACTAAAATTATTAGTCATTATAGTCACCTTAATATTTATTTTATGTTATTTATTTACATTAAAAATCATTCATTGGATATTGTGGTAAATTGTATTCAAAACATTTTTTAAATGTAATAAATGTAACAAAATGTATTCTTTATAAAGAAACAATTTTCTTATAATAAAATGTTGTTTCATAAATGAATTAGAATCGAATAATTCTGTTACAAATATAAATTTGTTGATATTTAAAAGAAGTATTTATAATAAAATTTATGTTTTTCATTAAATAATTATTATGTATGTCATGAATATAAAGGTTATGAAACATGTTACTTGTTTTATATAATTTTTCATAATATACACATAATACTTTTTAAAGGATACAAACTGGTCATTATTCCCCATTAAACACTATAAATTACTTTCATTTGATCTTATCAAAGAACACATAACATTCCAATAGTTTTTGTCTTGGGTTATACAACATCCATTCTCCTTTTATATTTTTTTTCATTATAGGACTAGTTCTACTAATGGAGATTTTCATGACTGAATAAGATCCAAATAATTTATTAATAATTAAAATATTATAATTTTCTTTTCATTGAACCATTTTATTTTATAAAATTTAAGGAAATTTAATCATATATGGTATGTAATAATCTACAATATAGAATAAGTGGTTTCATATAATTTTTTAAGTCATCATTTTTAGTTGTTTTCATTTAATAATTTTGATACATATATTTTATGACTTATTTTATAATCTAGTTTAATTATTTAAAAATAATATAAACTATTCTAAATATTTACTGACCTATATGTTTCAGTAATAAAATTTTTCTATGATCTAGGGGTTGACATGTCTACAAAGTTATTTTAAATCCATTACATAAATTATATGTGAATATTTTATCAGGATCATATATAATACTCCATAAGAAAATATATAGTTATAACTCATCTCATATATATAATATTATTATCTTATTAGTGTATCGAGTTTATAAAAACAGGAAAATGTGTTCCAACATGGTTTGGCGATCAATAATAACCAATATTACATTATAACATTATTTTTACATTACTATTTATATAACAAAAACTATTGTTTCCTCATAGTTTTGACAATAGGGAGTTAGTTGCAATTATGGAAGACCAATGTGCCTCATTTATTTTTCCATCACTTACTTACATGTTATTCATCATGATATAAACCAACATATTTCTTTCATCATACAATGATAATAGTAATATTTATGGATAATCTAATAGATTAATCTAAAATCGTGGGGAAATATCCATCTCAAGATGTATGAATCCTCTGTCAACTCCTTGTGCATGCTCATATTGACCATAAGTCTACCTATGAAAAAAACGCTATATTTATATTAAGATAGAAAAATCTGTGACTCTCTCAATATATACTCCACTCATGGAAATGTACTAAAAATATATAGATATAATGAAAATAGAGTAATATTATGTTGTCTCAAACATATCCTTATGTATATAAATGGGGCGATGTTGCTCCAACATAGACTGGTTGAATGTGATGAAAATTGGGTGCATAGTTTCTTTTGGGTGAAATTTCAATATCAAAACTATATGTTTTTTTCATAGCAACTAATTAATGAGAATGATTATTTAATGAATAGAAGTATTTATTATAATTTTTAATGCCATACACTCCAACAGGGATGAATGTTGGGCCATACTGTAAATGGTCTTCATTCATCGCAGAGGGTTGTGTAGTAACAATATAATGAGAGTCCACTCATTTCCATGTATTATAGTCTATTTCTATTATAATTATGGTAATTAAAAATATATATATATATAACACTTGTATATTATCTCTTCTTCCAGCAAATTCATTCATAGCATTATAATGAAGGCTATAACGGCCCATCATGAAAACATGAATCATAAAGAATTTTTTATTGATCCTTTCGATACTATAATTTATAATTTTCTTGGAATAATTTTTAAATTTGTTTAAGATAATTATCAATCATACTACATCATGTTTGAATCTACTAAAACCTCAATTCAAATATACTATTCTTGTGATGGGCTTTATTTCTGTGTGTGGATAATTCTACTGAGGGTAGTTTGGGATGTGTTTATGATTTATTATATTACGTTATAAAATACGAAGGTATCCTAAATCTCATAAACTCATTTACATATAAAAAATAATTATGTGGTGATTAATTATATAATGTAAATCTTTTTGGATACTAATTTACATAATGATTAATATTTGGGAAGGGGATCAAAAGGTTATACTCACTAAAAGACTCTTAAACAGTCTAAGCCTATGTTTTCTTTATCCAAATGTCTACCATTTTTTAACCCAGAACAGGAGTCTGTATTATATTAAAATTTAATAAATAAATATTCTCAAAAAAAAATTTATATTAAATAATAATTTCATCCACTAATGATATTTCCTTTACGATTAAGTGTTCAGAATAGACTATAAATTTATCCATGAACAAATAATGATGTTAATAAATCAAAGTGTTCATAACAACAACCACTTTTAGATGATGTGTTCTGTATTTATTTTCATGAGACCTTGTATCCCATAACCCAATATAGATTTACCACCCATTATTCATCATCATTAAAATAAAAAAAACCTTTAATGTATAATAATAAAATAAATACTACTTTCCAGTCATAGGTAAGGTTTATATTTGAATAATCATCAATTGGATATTCAAATTCTATAATATTATATCATTGGTATTAGACCAATATATAATTTATTTATTAATTTTTAGGAAAAAATTAGGTACTCCAATCATGAGTAATCTAAAATAATTCACTTTTTGTATCTAAGAAAAACAACGAAGCTAAAATTCATTAATATTTTATTTTCCCACTTCATTATTAGACCATCCCATGTATTCCATTTATCAAAATACTAAGCTATAGCAAGGAATACTAGAGGAACATTCCTAATAATGTACGGGGGTTGACCAACACAAATTGAAACTTATAAAAGTTTATGGGAAGAATTTCACTAAAATGAATAAATAAAAAAAATAGTAGAAAACATTTAATGGATACTCCATATATAATTGTTATATATACAAAAATAGATAAAATATATAATATAAAATAAGTAAAGGATTTATAAAAATTGAAAAATTATATATCCCTACACTCACCCCAACACGGACACCATTAGAAAACTCTAAGTCCCACTATTACCTAGAAAAATATAATACACCCAACATAACTATAACATTATGTAATAAATGCTTACTTCACTAATGAAATAAATAATGATAATGAATATTAATACTAAAATACCTAAAATTGACATTAATATTAATCATAAACCACTAAAACCTCAATTATCCATGAGTGATAATGAGTGAACAAGAACCTAAAATAGAAAAATAAATATTCATGAGCATAAAAATTCATAGTAGGCCACCTCCCTTCATGAAACATTATTTCCCTTCAAAACCCCAAATTTCAAGTTATTTTTAACAAAAAAAAATATGTTTTCTAATTTTAGTTACATTAATAAGTTCAAAAGGAAAATGAGAGGGTTTCACAAACTTTCCTCTACAATTTTAATAAATCAAGAAAATCACATAGAAGGCATCTAACCAGCCTACGTCACATCTATTGAAAAATATTAGTTGAAAAATATTTTCCAAACCACTTATAATATAACCCATTATAATAATTATAATCAATTTAATATGAAATAATACTAACATCATAATTTAATTGTTTAGAAACATGAATTTTAAAGGAAATATGTTTTTTATAATTTAACATAATGAACAAAGAATCAAAAGATAGAAAAAAAAACCTTGTGCCATGGAACAATAATTGAAATCTATGGTTTTGTTATATAATTCTTTGATCCATATAATCATGGAGAAAAATATATATAATATAAATTCCTTGCACAAGACAGTTGGATGGTATATACCAAACCATAGGGATAAATAACCATATGATATATGGTTAAAATTCTGTTAGAGATTTGTTTATAGGCTATGGTGTACAATAACTCCAAGAGTAATTATCCAAATATTCCCATGTAATTACCCAAGGATCCCATTGGATATTAAAATAATAAAAATTGAAAATCTATCAAGAGGATGGGTTCATAAACACTTTATAATCCATAGCATTTATAAAAGGTAATACATACCTCATCAATTTACTATTAATCATACCACACACTACATCCGGAGAAACATCCCCAAAAAACACAATAAATACTAAAAAATACATATTTTAAATGAAATAGAATTTAAAATAGAAATATAAAAAAGAAATATATATTATAAAAATTTCGTAAATTGATATATACAATTACATGAGTACGTACTAATTATTCCAATCATTCAAAAACATCAATGTTACTTTATCTTTGGTCCCTGGATCTGACTCGTGCTTTTACGAAACAAACCACCACTTCGTGTAAAAAAGAATGAACCTGTATAAGAATATAATTCTTATGTTTTTAATAATATAAATAAATAAACTAAATAGAATTTTATAATTTTAAATAGATATTTCAGTAATACCAGGAACACTGTGTATCATATTGAGTTGCGGTTAATTCTTACATGTCCCACTATTTCTTGTTCCTCTAAAATCATTATATCTATAAAAATAAGATAAATAAGTATAATAAAATAATGATATGTATATATATTAAATAATATAAAATAAATTTTTGGGGAAACAACCTTGAATTGTTTCCCATTTTGGCTATGTGATGTGCATTTTAAACTAAAATGACACTTAAAAATAAAAAATAACAACTTGTAGTAAAAAATGTCCAAACATGCATCATATTGAGTTATGAATAAAACCTAAATATACCAGATAACTTATATATCATTTCATAAAGTATCAAAATAATACAAATTCATTTTCTAGGTTTTGAGAAAGTCACTTGTGTTTTTTACTATGATGTTATTTTAAACTGGAAACATGCACTCTGAGTCATAATAGTTACATAATGTTTCAGTTTGACGTGATACTGATTATTAAACATATAAAATCAAATATTAGTCATTTTACAAAATTATCAAGACAATACAAGTGAATCTTCTTAGTTTTTAGTGAGTTCAACCTTTTGAAATAAATTGTCAATTTTAAAATGATAATGAAAACTTTGAGTCATATCAGGAACACTGTGTATCATATTGAGGATTGGACTATTCATAAATATAAAAAATGAAATATGGAACATTTTCGAAAATTATCAAAATAATTCAAAAGCATTTGATCAATTTTGAGTATGTTAGTTTTTTTATAAAATTGATGGCAATTTTGTATAAAAAGACACTCTTTGAGTCATACCGGTCACACCTTGCGTAGGATTGAGGTACGACTAATTCATACACCTCCAAAATGACCAATTGTACTTTTTTTTAAAATTATTAAAATAATATGAATTTTTATTCTATGTTTTGAGCATGTCTCTTGTGGTTTTGACTAAAATGTCATTTGAAACTAGAAACACACACTTTGAGTCATACTGGTCACATTGTGTGTCTGTTGGATGTGTGATATATTTATACATGTCAAAAATATCACATGAATATTATTCATAAATTATGAAGACAATATGCGTGTGTTTGATCATTTTTTTGTGCGTCACATTTTTTTTAACAAAAATGATAATTTTTAACTAATAAAAGACACTTTGAGTCATACTAAGAACATCTTGAATCATATTGGGGTTTGGATGATTATTACACATTAAAAGTGACTAATGGATAATTTTCTTAATGTATAGGAACATTGTTAATGTGTATATTTGGTTTTGAGTATTTTAGTTGTGTTGTTATTAATATTAATGAATATTTTAAAAAAAACACACTTAGAGTCATACGAGCCTCATTGTGAAATAGATTGAGGTGAGGATGATTCTTATACATCTGAAATGACATATGAAACATGTTAATAATGTGTCCAAACAATATGTGTGAGTTTTTTTAGTTTTGAGTATATTAAATGTGTTTTTACCAAAATACCATTTTAAACCTGAAACAAAAAAATTGAGTCATATAGGACAAATCATATGTCAGTGTTACGTGAGGGTAATTCATAAACACAAAAAAATGACTTGTGAATAATTTTCATAAATTATTAATATAATTAATGTGAATTTTTTTAGTTTTTAATGATTGACATTTTTTAACTACATTATCTATTTAAAACTGATAACGAGCTCTTTGAGTCATACCGAGCACATCATGTAACAGATTGAGGTAGAAATGATTACTACACATTAAAGGAATCATATAGATATTTTTTTGAAAATTACCCAAATAATATGAATGTTTTTTCTTGATATTCAGCATGTCGGTTTTTTTAACTAAAAATAATTTCAATTTTAAATAAAAAGACACACTTTGAATCATACCAGTGACACCATTGTTCAGATTAAGGTGCAGATAATTTCAACACATCCCAAAATGACTTATTATTATTTTGTGTTTCATATTAAAATAATGTAAATATATTCTTATGATTTTGAGTAAGAACCTTGTGTTTTTAATAAAAAATCATCTTAAACTGGAAACATGCATTTTGGGTCGTACTAGTCACATCATGTGTTATTTTGATGTTGGACTAATTTTTTCACATTATAGATGAATATTTAATCACTATAATAAATAATCAACAAATATCCATCATTTTTCTCCAATTTTCAATGGATTATTTTTTTAACAAAAATTCCAATTTTAAAATGATAATGGACTCATTGGGTCATAACAGGCACATCGTGTATCGAATTTATTTCTGTTGGATTTATAATTATCCAAAATAAACAATCTATTATTTTCTTAATGTATGAAAATAGGTCAAATGAATTTTTTTAGTTTGTCAGTTGTCTTTTTTCTAAAATTTATTTCAATTTTAAATAAAAAACACACATAGAGTCCTAACAGTCACATCATGCATCAAATTTATGTGATAATAATTACTACATATCCTAAATGACTTATGTATAATTTTATAAATGTATTAAAAAAATCCAATTGTGTTTTATTAAAATTGATAATGTAACATGTGTGTTTTTACAAAAATGTCATTTTAAAATAGAAACATTGACATTAAGTCATGATATTCACATCGTGTGTCGGTTTGATGTGCGACTGATTCCTACACATCACAAATGACTTGTAAATCATTTTTATGAGTTACAAAAATAATCTAAGTATATTTTCTAGATTTTAAGTGAGTGAATATTTTTAAACCAAAATATAACATTAACATTGATTATAGACACATTGAGTCATACTTGTAATATAGAGTATCAAAAATAGGTGTGGGTAATTCCTACATGTAAAAAATTTATTGTGGATAGTTTTATTAATTTATAAAAACAATATGTATGTGTTTATGTAATACACCGTGATTTTATGAGATATATTCTTTTAAATTTCAGTCATATCTTCTATTATACACTACACCAATATTATCTTGCGCTATATGCAACACCGTATTAGATTTCAGTATAGACAAGACAATTCATGGATTGTGTTACACACAATTTGAAGTTTGTTTTATAGTAGTTATTCTACGAAACATTGAGTGTATATATATATATATTCAATGAATAAATGAAATATGATTGGATTATGTTATACACAATGAAAAAGGAGTCTTGCACTACTTGCAACCCTGACTTGTCTTGCATTACGCGCAATCGCGATCTTCCTCGATAGCGTGTGTAGTGCGCAATACTGGGTTTCACTAAACAATGATATATTGTTATAATATTATTATGAAGTATCCGTTATGAATAATATTAACTAGATTATGAATTTTATAACATTGTTATTCATCTTACACATTTTCTAGAATATGGTAAGAGAACAAAATAAATTTTTCGAGTAAAATAAGTATTTTTCAAAAAATGTTGCTTTGCCTCCTTTTGATGGCACACCCACATTAAATATTGTTTTTGACATTTTTATAAGTTCAATTTGACAAAATAAAATTATTCTTTAGAATTAGGATATAAAAATTTACTTTGGATAATATTTTCATAATATTCTGATAACTTTCATATTTTAATGAATAGTAAAAACACGCTATATTTTAATTAAAAACAACTTTTTTCATCGCAATAATTTATATGAATAGATTATCATTATAATTGGTTATAAAGTGTAATTTGAATATATTTTTACTATTTAATCCAATGTTGTTCATTGGAATTAATTTCACTTTGAATTTGGACATAAATAAGTGTCAATCTTTTGATAGTTATTGTTTCTTAAAAACATGTTATTTGTTTTGATAATGGGAATTAATATTAAAAATAATTAATGCCCCTTATATTTTTTTAATTTTGAAAAATGGACATCATTTTTGAATTCAGAATATCAAATATAGCTTAGGCGGAGTTTTGGGTCTTTTTCTGAAAAACTTCAATTTTTGATGAATAGTGAAACCACTTAGTGGTAGTTAAAAAACTAACTCTTTCATTTAAATGAAATTTTACCACTTCTGTGAATTGAATTTAAAAAATCTGACATACATGGTTGTTATCAAGAAGTAAAATGTGGTTCAATAAGATTAAAATATTTTTTGGTGAATAATAACTTTTGACATTTATTTACTACGGTTAAAGGTAAATAGGGTAATTCAAGGTTATAAGAATATTATAATAATTAAAATTACCTTAAAACTTGTCCTAACTTTATTTGATGAGTATTGGCCTACTATGGGAATACTTGGGACTATTTTGGAATCCCATTGAGCCACATGGTAGTGATACTGACAATTTGGATTAATTAATTTAATGTAAAGACAAAAATGACATTAACAAAAACAATTTAGAAATTAATTTTTATAAGTGTTTACATAAATTATCATTTCGACTATAAATATTCATTGGAAAGATAAATGTATTTACTACATGGTGGTGTGTTTTCTATAATTTTTAGACATCAAATAAATTAAATTATTTATCACACAATAATGATGCAGTGTTTACCTCATTAATAAATGATTTAAATAAATAAGATTATAATGATTAAAATATTATCCAAAACATGTCCAATTATAATTGGATGATTTTATTTCGACCATGAGTCATATTATATTCATCTTTATTTATTTTTCTACCTTTTGAAACCGAATATTAGTTTATAATAAAATAACATTTTCACAGTTTCCAATGGTGCCCCTCACCTCCCTTCTAAAAGGGCACCTCCTCCCTCTACTCGTTACACAAATTTGATCCTTCAAGCTCCTCCAAACCCTGACCATTACTCTTATCAACTCTCCTAGTAATATTATTGAGGTTCTGGTTCTCTTCAAAGACCAACATTACTGCCTTAAGAGGAGGTTTCAAAGAGGCGTGTCGAAGAAGATGTAATATCTGTTACCGATTCATTAAAATTTATTTCGTCTTCTACTTCCTCTTTATTAGTTGTTTCATTATGAAGTAATAACATCAGTATCACCCATAAACTGATATTTTATTATAAATATTCAACAAACCTATTTCACATTCTATCCATCCTACGGAAAAGAAAATCACCGCTCGTGCGTACGTACGGAATACCGTCTCCACGCGGTGGTGTAATCTATTTTCCACGGCCACCATACTTGGATGGGTATAATGGTGTAAAGAATAAATATATATGATTATTGTAAATTGATATTGATTATGAAATATTATACATACACGTCAATACAATTCTATGATCATGGGAACGATATCATCGCTTGTGCGTACGTACGGCCAACCGTCTCCACGATGTGATGTGACTCGTTCTACGTGATCTTCTTTGAATAATGATTATTTAAACGAATTGAATAAATAAATATGATATATATTACAATAATACCATTCTGTAAATTAGGTATCTATAACCTAATAATAATAATAATAATTTATTCGACAAAACATGCATAAGAACATAAAACAATGAACACCTGAATAACAAGTAGGAATGAAATATTACTAATAAGAAGATTAGAACATGAACATATATGATATAATAAAAATAAATATATATTATATAATAAGTCAATGACAATATTTAAATCTTTATATAGAAGGTTTGGACATGTATGATGAAAATCGGGCATAAGGTAAGGGAAAATCTCACAATCTCATATTTATGCGAGATTGTTTATACTTCAGAATATACTGGGGAATATTCAACATACACATCCATGTTTTCTCAATATGTAATATTATTTCAATCATCCTACAATTTTTTAAATTCAATTTTACCCTTTGGAGAGTAAAATATATGAAAGGAATCTTTTGTCATTTTTAGTATGATGTACTTTTTGACTATTCCGACCAAAGTATGAGAATAATCACTTTTTTAACTTATACGACATGAATGGATTTTTATGATTTCATAGAACATTATTTCCATGAATCCTCAATTACATGTTTTAATTTTTTTTAATCAAATTATTTTAGATTAAAATTTTATGAGATGTTATGAAAGGAAAAATGTTTTTGAAGTAGAAAGGATATTTACCTTAGGAATGGAGTTCAAGTGTTTTATCAAAATTATTTTTATCTCATGAGATAAACATGGATGGAACGATAGGTTAATCGGGTTCAGTCATACAAGACTGAAATGAGGAGTGAACTCAAGTCATAAAGGGACTTTGTCCACTAAGATGGTCTTGGCAGAAATGCCTTGGATACTATGGAAATCATATCATGTGCTTAATGGTTTCCACAATTAAATGTTTTACTCCCATGATATTTTATCATGATTAATATTTCTTTATGATCTATGCCTTACGTACTGTCAGGTTTTGTGTCACTGCTCAAGATTTTGATGTTCAAACATTATGTTCATATTTTTTTAAATTCTAATGTATAAAATTTGATTTATTTTCTATATTCTTATCCTTAATGTGCATTTGAACTCACCCTTTATATATTTTTTTTTCACCAGGATATAAAGAAAGGATTTAGGTAAGAAAACAAAAGGGGAAGATCTTTATGGGAGATGTTGAAGATCTTTAACCATGATTAGAAGATTATATTCCGAGTTTACAAAGACACTAAACTATTATGGTCCTTTTGTGTCTGTTTTTATTATGTATTAATTATTCTACAAAAAGTAATGTAATGTCCATGTACATCAATTCATGGGTCTCTACAATTGGTAAGAGAGGAAAGGTTTAGTTATCCATTGGAAACTAGGATGCGAAAATTTTAGTGAGATCCCTAGAGATATTTCTAAGGTATTGATAGGTATGTCTCTAAGGTTAAATATAAGTGTAGGTTATAGTTCTATAATTACGCCAACGATCCTAAAATTAAACCTCATATGTTAGATATTGAAGGTACACCCACTTTATTATGTTGTTTTCCTAGCATAATTGTTTCCTCTCACTCTATTCTTTTTGGGTTTTAGACGATGGATGGAACCCGAAGGAACCGTGTTGATCAATGTAATGGGAAATGAAATGATTTTCTTCCTGAACAAACCAATGTTATGGGAGATGGAGTGAAAAATCTTATTATTATACTTACTCAAGATATAAATCATTCTGGACATCCAAATGAGCAGAGACAGGAACAATATACTATTGAGTCCTTCATGAGGAAACATCCACCTTCTTTCAGTGAGTCTTCTAATCCACTTGTTGCTGAACAAGGGATCAGTACCATTGAAAAGATATTTTATATACTTCATTGTTCTGAACATGAAAAATTCATTCTGGCTGTTTACCGTTTAGTAGGTGACGCAGACCAGTGGTGGAGTATAATTAAGAATACAAGGCCCCAATATGAAATCGAATCAATGGAATGAGAAGAGTTATAGAACTTATTTTTAAATAAGTACATCCCTCGTATTCTTCAAACAAAGATGGAAAATGAATTCCTTGAGATTATAAAAAAAATTATGATTCTTTGGTATATATGAGGAGAATTTTACAAGGCTTGGAAGTTATTCATCTGGATTCATCATTCAACCTAAAAGTAAAGTTGATCTATTATTCAGTGCCATAAAACCAAGTCTTCGAAGGGCATTAGCTATAAGATACTTCAATATCATTGAAGAAATTGTGTGTTGTGATATCACGGTAGAACTGGAAGGTGGTTCTATATATCCATCTAATGGTTTTGACAAGAAACGAAAGATGGAGTTCAAGGAAAATCTCAGAACAATGGTGAAAAGAAGATGAATTTAACTTTATGCTCAAAGTGTGGGATGAATCATGGTGGAGATTTCCTAAAAGGTACTAGAAAACGTTTTATGTGTGGAAAAGAAGGTCATCGAGTAGTTGAGTGTCGAAGTAATGGAAAAAAGCTAGCTAATGATGTATAGAACACAAAGAACACTCCACCAACACTTCAATTCTTCAAGTGAAATGAAATGGGGAATTATGAAAATCAAATCTCTAATCCAAGGGTTAATGATGATCAACATCAAAAACCTCTTAAGGAAAAGGACAAAGGGATGTCACATGTGAACACTATTGGCGATGTTGAATATGGCAATGATGTGGTGGAATGATTAAGTGTTTATGTAATGGGATTCCAAAATAATGTTGTATAGTTGAAGATTGGAATAGTTATGTATTGGTCTATTGTGGTTTTTAATAATTTTATGGTACTGGTAACCATTAAAAGTGATTTTGGAAAGCAGATGATGTGATATGGAGAAAATGAAATGTTTTATACTATTCATGAGCTCATGAGTGATATAAAGACAATGTGATATCATGGTTTGAGTATATAGAAATTTTGGGATTTTGGTATGTGGAAAGAGTTATCTTTTGACCGCACTCATTTTTTCACTAAGGTTCTATGGTAATTCATGTTTCAAAATAATACATGAATAAGGTATTCACATGCTTCGAATGTGACCAACAAGTTATATCTTATGATATATGGGAGATAAATGTTGGTATTCACGTGCATGTTTTGTGACCTTTCAAGTAATAATTTTTTTATACTATGAAATTGGACAAATTTATTTTGGATAAGACTAAAGATTGGAATGGGTTATGTTGGACATAAGTTAGTATTGTTTAAGGATATAAATTTTTTCCATATTATTGATGGGGTGTTATAATAATGTTGTTTTAAAAAAAGGACAACCTGCAAGATGGGCGACAACCCATCATGTCGGACATGGATGTGGGAATCGAACCCACAACCGAAGTGTGACAGGCCTCTATCACCTACCACTGGCCTAAAGGAATTCCCTGGATAGTACAAAGTAGTTTTATTTTATTAAGAGGAATGGTAGATGAAGTATAAGTCCATTTTTGGAACCGTATATGATTAATCTCACCATAAATGGACGTATGTATATAACTATTGATAAAATTATGTTTGAGACAGATGGAATGACCATTCATTCTATCGCATGATCCGCTAACACTTCACAGAAGACAAATTCTACTTCAATTCATTAAGAGATGAAGTGGAAATTGTTCAAGAAACGAACAACAATGATATTGTACCAAAATCAAGTAAGAAATTATTTTAATTCAAAACTTAATCGACATTAGGGAAATGATCTTGAAAATTTTTTTTTGTCCTAGTGTCCTCATATCCGATTAATCAGATAGTACCTTAGATCATCACAAATTTATGGCTTTTTGATTGTTGGCTTTTTCACAGCCGTGTTCTCTACCACTCTCAATCAGAACATGATGGTTATATTTCTCCTCCATATCCATATATTCACCTATGATCTCCTAGGTGGAAACCCAGTGATCAATTAATTTGGGTAACCATTATGTTTAATATTTCACTTTTTTAAAATTACGTTTTATAATTCCTTTTTACGATGTGGGTTTCTATGAATGAAACAGTCATGTAATAAACCATTTATAATCCCGGCGAATTTCAAAGGCAAAATTAATTTTAAGGGCTGTAGAATGTAACACCCTGAGATTTTATGAGATATATTATTTTTAATATCATTCATATCTTTTGTTTTAAACTAAACCAAGATTATCTTGCGCTATACGAAACACTGTATTAGCTTGCATTATATGCAATACTATTTTTGGATCGTGTTACACACAATTTCAAGTTAATTTGATAGTAGTTACTCTACGCAAAATAGAGTGTATATATATATATATTCAATGTATAAATGAAATATGGTTTGATTATGTTATACTCAATGAAAAAGGAGTCTTTCACTACATACAACCCTGACTTGGCTTGCATTAGACGCAATCACGACCTTCCTCTATAGCGTGTGTAGTATGCAATACCG
This sequence comes from Viscum album, assembly GCA_963277665.1. Taxonomy (NCBI): domain Eukaryota; kingdom Viridiplantae; phylum Streptophyta; class Magnoliopsida; order Santalales; family Viscaceae; genus Viscum; species Viscum album. Next base: position 196,008,663 of record OY728133.1, on the reverse strand, counting down.
GGTTTCACTAAACAATGATATATTGTTATAATATTATTATGGACTAGCCGTTATGAACAGTATTAACTAAATTCTGAATTTTATAACATTATTATTCACCTCTCACATTTTATATAACATGTTATGAGAACAAAATTAATTTTTCGAGTAAAAAAGTATTTTTAAAAAAATGTAGTTTTGTTGGCTTTTAATGGCACACGAACATTAAATATAGTTTTTGACATGTTTATAAGTTCAATTTGAAAAAAATAAAATTATTCTTTAGAATCAGGATATAAAAATTTACTTTGGATAAAATTTTCTTATTATTCTGATAACATTCATATTTTAATGAATAGTAAAAATACGCTATATTTTAATTAAAAACAACTTTTTTCATCACAATAATTTATATGGATAGATTAGAATTTTAATTAGTTTTAATGTTTAATTAGAATATATTTTTACCATTTAATATAATGTTAGTCATTGGAAATAATTTCACTTTGAATTTGGACATAAACAAGTGTCGATCTTTTGATAGTTATTATTTCTTAAAAACACGCTATTTGTTTTGATAACGAAAATTAATTTTAAAATAATTAATGAAAATTATAGGTTTATAATCTGAAAAAATATACATCATTTTTTAATTCATAATATCAAATATATCTTAGGCTTAATTATTTTGTATTTTTCTCGAAAACATCAATTTTTGACGAATAGTGAAACCACTTAGTGGTAGTTTAAAAACTGACTCCTTCATTTAAAAGAAATTTTATCACTTCTGTGAATTGAATTTCAAAAATCCATCATAAATGGTTGTTATAAAGTAGTAAGATGTGGTTCAATAAGATGAAAATAATTTTTGGTGCATAGTAACCTGTGACTTTTATTTAATGTGTTTAAAGGTAAATTAGGTAATTCATGCTTAAAAGAATATTATAATAATTCAAAATTACCTTAACACTTGTCAAAAACTTATTGGATGAGTAGTGTCCTACCATGGTCTTCCTTGGGTCGATTTTGGGACCCCATTGAGCCACTTGGTAGTGATACTGTCAATTTGGATTAATTAATTTAATGTAAAGACAAAATTGACATTAACAAAAATCATTCAGTAATAAATTTGTTATAAGGGGTTATAAAAATTATCATTTCGACTATAAATATTAATTGGAAATATAAAAATGTTATCTACATGTTTGTGTTTATTTCATAATTTTTACACATCAAATAAATTAAATTATATATGACAAAATAATGATGCAGTATTTACCTAATTAATAAATGATTTAAATAAATAAGATTATAATGATTAAAATATTATCCAAAACATGTCCAATTCAGATTGGATGATTTTATTTCGGCCATGAGTCATCTTATCTCCATATGTAATTATTTTTGGACATTTTAAAACCGAAGACAAGTTTATAATAAAACAATATTTTCACACATTCCAAAGGTTCTCCTCTCTCCCTCATAAAAGGGGACCTACTCCCTCTCCTCTATACACAACATTGAGACTTCAAGCTCGGACAACCCATGAACATTAATCTTCTCAACTCTCCTAGTAATATTCTAGAGGTCCGGGTCTTCTTCAAAGACCAACATTAGTGCCCTAAGAGGTGGTTTCAAAGAGGCGTGTCGAAGAAGATGTGATATCCGTTACCGATTCTTTCAAATTTATTTCTTTTTCTACTTACTATTATTTATTTGTTTAATTATTAAGTAATAACATCAGTATCACTCATATACTTATATGTTATTATAAATATGAAACCACTCTATTTCACCTTCTATCCATCCTACGGAATACGAAATCACCACGCGTGTGTACGTACGGAATACCATCTCCACGCCGTGGTGTAATCTGTTTTCTCCCACCACCATACTTATAAGGGTATAATGGTGTAAATAATAACTATATATGATTATTTTAAAGTGATATTTATTCTGAAATAGTATACATACACTTCAATAGAATTCCACGATCATGGGAATGATATCATTGCTCATGCGTACATACGGCATACCGTCTCCACGATGTGATGCGACTCATTCTACATGATCATCATAGAATAATGATTATATAAATGAATTTAAAAAATAAAAATGATATATATCACACTAATAAAATTATGGAAATGAGGTATCTATAACCTAAAAAGAAGAATAAGAATTTATTCGACAAAACATGCATAAGAACAAAAAAAAAGAACACCCGAATAACAAGTAGCAATGAAATATTACTCATAAGAAGATAAGAACATGACCATATATGATATAATAAAAATAAATAGGATTCAGTAATAAGTCAATGAAATTATTTAATTCATTATACATAAGGTTCAGATACGTACGAAGAAAATCTGACCTAAGGTAATGGAAAATCTCACAATCTCATTTTTATCCGAGATTGTTTATACTTCAGAATTTACTGGGGAATATTTATCATCTAAATACATGATTCCTCAAAATTTAATATTATTTCTATCCTCATACAATAGTTTAAATACAATTTTACCCTTTGGAGAGTAAAAGATATGAAATTAATCTTTTGTCATTTTTAGTACAAGGTACTTTTTGACTTTTCTAGCCAAAGTATGTGAATATTCTTTTTTAACTTATATGGAATGAATGTATTTTTATGATTTCATAGAAAAATATTTCGATGAAGATTATTTTACATGTTTTCATGTTTATTTTTAATCATATTATTTCAGATTAAAATTGTATGACATGTTAAGATAGGTAAAATGTTTTTGAAGTAGAAAGGATATTTTTCTCAATAATGGAGTTCAAGTGTTTTATCAAAATTATTTTCCATATAAGATAATAAAGGGTCATTTTATATCCCAATTTTTACATTGATTTGATTATCCTATGATTGAATTAATTTTATGACTTCCTTTTATATTATATAGTTTATTTTATGATGGCATGATGTTTAAGAATCCAATTTTTATTACATGGGTTATGATATGATTTATGATTTTGTGGAACACATAAGAATGGTTTCATTATGAGATGGATGGGACCTATACCTCACTCAAATGCATTGGGAAAAGATTATATCTCATGAGATAGACATGGCTGGAATGACAGGTTAATCCGGTTCAGTGATACAAGACTGAAACGAGGAGTGAACTCGATTCAGAAAGGGACATTGTCCACTAAGATGTTCATGGCAGCAATGCCTTGGATAATATGGAAATCATATCATGTGATTAATGGTTTCCACAATTATATGTTTTATTCCCATGCTATTTTACCATTATTAATGTTTCTTTATGATCTGTGCCTTACGTAATGCTAGATTTTATGTCATTGCTCATGATTTTGATGTTTAAACATTATGTTCAGGTTTTTTTAAGTTCAAATGTATATGATTTGTTTCATTTTCACTATGCTTACCCTTAATAATCATTTGTGCTCACCCTTTATATATTTTCTTTTTCCAGGATTTAAAAAAAGGTTTTAGGTAAGAAAACAAAAGGGGAAGATCCTTATGGGAGATGTTAAAGATCTTTCACCATGACTAGATGATTATATTCCATGTTTTCAAAGACACTAAACTATTACGGTCCTTGTGTGTCTGTTTTTTTTTTGTATTATGTATTCTAAAAAATTTAATGTAATGTCCATGTACGTCATGTCTGGGGACTCTACAGTTGGTATCAGAGGAAATGATTAGTTAACCTTTGGAAACTAGGGTGTAAAAACATTAGTGAGATCCCTGGAGATATTTCTAAGGTAAGTCTAGGTATATCTCTAAAGTTAATTATAAGTATAGGTTATAGTCCTAGAAGTACGGTTACGATCTTAAAATTAAACCTAAGATGTTAGATATTGAAGGTACTCCCCCTTTATTATGTTGTTTTCCTAGCATGATTTTTGCCTCTCACACTATTCTTTTTGGGTTTTAGATGATGGCTGGAACCCGAAAGAACCATGTTGATCAATGTAATGGGAAATGCAATGATTGTCCTCTAGAACAAACCAATGTTATGGGAGATGGAGTGAAAAATATTATTTCTATACTTACACAAGCTATGAATCATTCTGGACCTTCAAATGAGCAGAGAAGGGAACAATATTCTATTGAGTCCTTCATGAGGCAACGTCCACCTTCTTTCAGTGGTTCTTCTAATCCACTTTTTGATGAACAATGGATCCGTACCATTGAAAAGATATTTTCCATTCTTCTCTATTCAGAACATGAAAAAGTCATTCTGGCCATTTACTGTTTAGAAGGTGAGGAAGACCAGTGGTGGACTCTAATTAAGAATACAAGGCCCCAAGACGAAATTGAATCAATGGAATGGGACGAGTTCAAGAACATATTTTTCAATAAGTACTTCCCTCGTATTCTTCAAACAAATATGGTAAAGAAGTTCCTTGAGATTAAGCAAAAGGATGATTAATCTGTTGGTATATACTAGGCGAATTTTAGAAGTCTTGAAAGTTATGCATCTGGCTTTATCATTCAACCTCAACGTAAAGTTGATCGATTCTTCAATGGCTTAAAACTAAGTAGTCAAAGGGAATTAGCTATATGAGACTTTAGTAGCTATGAAGAAATTGTGCTTTGTGGTATCAAGATAGAACCGGAAGTTGGTGATATATATCCATCTAATGGTTTTGACAAGTAATAAAAGACGGATTTCAAGGGAAAATCTCAGAAAAATGGTGAAAAGAGGATCAATGTTTCCTTATGCTCATAGTGTGGGAAGATGCACGGTGGAGAGTTCATATAAAGTACTAGAAAATGTTCTATGTGTGGAAAATAAGGTCATCGAGTAGTTGAGTTTCGAAGTAATTAGAAAAAGGTAGCTAATGATGAAATGAATAAAGAGAACGCTCCACCAACACTTCAATGCTTCAAGTGCAAGGAAATGGGGCATTATGCTAATCAAAGCCCTAATCCAAGGGTTAATGATGATCAACATCAAAAACCTCTTAAAGAAAAGGACAAAAGGAAGTCACATGTGATCACTATTGGCGATGTTGAATATGGAAATGATGTGGTAGAATGAATAAGTAATTATGTAAAGGGATTCCAAAATAATGTTGTATAGTGGAATATTGGAATATTTATGTATTGTTCTATTGTGGTTTTCAATAAATTTATGGTACCGGTAAACATAAAAATTAATTTTGGAAAGAAAATGATGTGATACAGAGAAAATGAAATGTTTAATAGTATTCATGAGCTCATGACTGATATAAAGACTATGTGATATCATGGTTTGATTATATAGAAAGTTTTGTATTTTGGTATGTGGAAATATTTAATTTTTGACAGCAATAATGTTTTCACTATGGTTCTATGGTAATTTAGGTTTCAAAAGAATACATGACTAAGGTATTCACATGTTTGGAATGTGACCAAAAAGATATATCTTATGATATATGGGGGATAAATGATGGTATTCATGTTCTTGTTATGTGACCTTTCAAGTAATCATTTTCATTATACTATGAGATTGGACATATGTATTTTGGATAAGCCTATAGATTGGAATGGGTTATGTTGGACATAAGTTATTATTGATTAAGGATAGAAATTTTTTCGATATTATTGATGGGATGTTATAAAAATATAGTTTTAGAAAAAGGAAAACCTGCAGGATGGGTGAAAACCCGTCGTGTCGGACAAGGATGTGGGAATCAAACGCACAACCAAAGTGCGACAGGCCTTTATCGCCTACCAATGGCCTACAAGAAGTCACTGGATAGTAGAAACAAGTTTTATTTTATTAAGCGATATGATATATAAAGTATAAGTCCATTTTCGGAACTGTATATCATTAATATCACCATAAATGGACTTATGTATATAAATATTGCTAAAATTATGTTTGAGACAGATGGAATGACATATCATTCTATTGCATGATCCGCTAACACTTCACGGAATACAAATTAAACTTCATATCTTTAAGAGATGAAGTGGAAATTGTTCAAGGCACGAACAACAAAGAGATTTTACCAAAATCAAGTAAGAATTTATTTTAATTCAAAACTTTTTCAACAATAGGGAAATGATCTTGAAAACAAAATTTTTTTTCCTTGTGTCCTCATATTTGATGAATCAGAGAGTACTTTAGATCATCACAAATTTATGGCTTTGTGATTTTTGGCTTTTTTTATAGCCATGTTCTCTACTACTCTTCATCAGAACATGATGGTTAGATTTATCCTTCATATCTATATTTTCACCATTGATCTCTTATGTTGAAACCTAGTGATGAGTTAATTTGGGTAACCGTTCTAAAGACCCATAAATTTCAAGGAAATTTTTTTCATAATTTCTTTGGAATTTTGCGAGCCTGTGGCTTCTAACGACACCTGATTCCGAGGTGTGGTATGCCCTAAATCATTTTCTGAAGTTTAGATCAGGTACATTTAGTGAATGAATGAGAAAGTTTTTCTAACGCTTGAACCGGTGCTCGAAATCAAAATCTGAGGGCACCATTGAAATCGCAAATCCGATATTTTTTCTTAGGAAGACCTTTTCCAGAGTTGTGTTTACTTGGAAAGAGTTGTTTAATATTTTGGATTAAGACTACGGAGAAATAAAATTGTGCTCCTAATTTGATTTCTTTTAAGTAGTTAAAATCCTAAGGATAGAGGTTGGGTGGAACTAACCACCCATGTAAGGGTAATAGTGAGGTGGGGCCCACACGAGCCCCCACCCCTTCAAATCCCCAATCCCCCCTCTTAAATATAGGCAGCCCCACCCCCCATATGTTATGACCTTCCCACTCTCTTTAATTTAATTCCAACACACCTATTCAATTAATTGAATCACGTTAATTAATTGAATGAGGTTTTTGAATTTTAAATGTTGGCTTGTGTGAATAAATTAAGACAATGTCATAATTTGTTTTTGGTTAGCTCGTTGTGTGGAGTCTGGGGAGAAAATAACCAAGGTCTCGAAGAACATCGTCATCCACATTGAAGAACACGAAGAACGTCAAGACCTTGATGAAGAACACCGTCACCGAAAGGGAAGACCGTCGTGATTCCTTCTCTTCTCTCCGCAGCCGGTGAAAGATGTCTTTTTCAGAGAATGACAATGCACCGCTTTCATCATCGGGTGAACGCCGACGACGCTTGCGAAGCATCGATCCACGATTCCATCTTCCACGACGTCGTTGTTCCGCGACAACCATCATTAGAAAACTCCTTGAAATAGGGGTTTCGATTTGTGTTCGTGTTTATTCTTTTTCCATCCAACGTTAAAAATTTGGGCCACCTGTTATTGTTATAACGGGAGGAGGTTGGACCGCACAAACACGACCGACCCTCCTCCCCCTTTGATGTTGTGTTCATTGAGGCTCGAACAAAGGTGGCGCGGTGCAATGGAACCATGAGAAAACAAGAAGAAACACGGCGAAGAAGCGCAGCGCCGTCGCGTCACGCCGTTGAGGCCGAACAAAACCGAGGCCGGAGTCGGGGCCGCATAGGCAATTCGAAGACTCCGAAGATTGTTTATTTTATGTGCGGATCGACGGGTGATCACAGAATATGACAAAGAGGTGATTTGATGATTCCCCAGTGATGTTCGGGTCCCATAAGGATTCCAGGGATAGACGGCGGGTGAAACGGAAAACTGGTGCAAGTCCGGTGGTCCGCGGAGAGCGATGGCGGAGCGCCACCCTGGTGCGGCAACGTCGGCGGCGGCGATGCGCCTATGGTGGAGACCACCGCGGCTGAGCCGCGACGGACTAGAATGACATTGCTATTATGGGATTTGGGGAGGGCGCGGCTTAATGAGGTGCCATTTCGAGACAGGGGGTAGCGCCCCCCCCCCCCCTATTTTTCCGCTCAGACGTTTTGACCGAGCTGCCTGGTCACGCGGGCGCCGCGCCAGCGCAAAGCCAACCGGCCGCCCAGGCCGAGGCGGGCCGCTCAGGCCGCACCAGCCGTGTCGCGCCACGCCGACTGTGCCGGGCCGCACCCTAATGGGCTGGACCCGATTCGGGCCGACCCAGGGGTTCTTGGGCCAGGTCGATCCGGGCCCAAAACCCCCTATTTTCGGGCAGTTCCGTTCAAAAGCCCATATCCTGGGCTAAAGACCTCGGATCGATGCACTGTCAGTTGCGATGCGATCCTTGGATTGAGACGGTCGTTTGGGTATATTACACTAATGGTTTAGGAGAACTTTTTGTACGTCTGGGTTGGTTCAAACACGAAACCAACCGGGCGCTCATAGCGGAAACACTTATAACGTGAGCTCCGGACGTCCGATTGACATACCGTCGACTTTGTTGGATTTCTAATAGTAATACAGACCTTTTTTATTACTCCGCTCAAGGTTTGGGTGTAGTTGGAGTGCAGTCGGGTTGGTTTGACTTAAAAACCAATCGGGCCCCTGGAACGAAAAAGCCAATAACTCTCAGATCGGGCGTCTGATTGACTCGCCGTCTGTCACGTTGAGTTCCTCTTGTCGAGATGGAACTTTGAGATACATCAAATCCAGACTACATTTCAGTTTATGTGTTGACCCCTGGGCTCGTGGAGCGGACCCTCCCGGAATCGAGCATGCTGTGTGCGGGAGCCCTAGAGATCGCTGCGACTACGACGACGACTGCACTGAAATCCTCCGTGGGTTCGGCAGTGATGACGACTACACTAAAATCCTCCGTGGGTTTGGTAGTGATGAAGACTGCACTAAAATCCTCTGTGGGTTCGACAGGGACGATAACTGCACTGAAATCTTCCGTGGGTTTGGCAGCGATGAAGACTGCACTGAAATCCTCCCTGGGTTCGGCAGCGATTAAGACCATACTGAAATACTCTGTGGGTTCGACGGCGATGATGATTGCACTGAAATCCTCCATGGGTTCGGTAGCGATGAAGACCGTACTGAAATCTTCCATGGGTTCGACGGTGATAACTACTGTTCTTGTATCCTACGTGGGTCTGGTAGTGTTTGACTCTGTTCTTGCTATCCTACGTGGGTCCGTCAGAGTAGATGGTATGTATCCTATGTGGGTCTGATAGCTTAGCGGGTTTAGTATCCTACGTGGGTCCTAGCTTAGGTGAATCAGTGGCTACATCTGATCATCTCTTTTATCTTACAAATAAGTATAACTGTGTGAGCTGAGTCTTGACTTTCAATCATTATCTTCAATATGATTGGCATGCTTTCCTATGTGGATTGGGTTGTGTTATCCTGTGTGGATTGGATTGTGATATCCTATGTGGATGTGATCTAACTTGAACTGGAATTGATGGCTTAGGTATATGTATGGGCATATACCTAAGTTGTGTCGAATGTTAATTCGTAATTATATCTTTCATTTGTGGTTTATCCTTTGTGGATTCTGGGAGACCTTCCGGGGTCTCGAGGTCCCTACTGAGTATCAAATACTCACTCCTACACGGGATTCACCTGCACTACGTTGTTTTGGTTGTAGATGACAGACATCAATGATCGTGGTTGAGGATTGTAGAGCTGGACGGTACCCGGAGGAAGATCTCACGATGAGTCAGTGCCCGGAGATGGATATCACGTCGAGTCATTGCCCGGAGGTGGATTTCATGACGATTCGATACCCGAAGGAGACGAATAGACGTGGAGTACTGAGGAGGAGATCTGTACCTACCCTTCAGGTAGGAACCCAGAGGACAATCCAGGAGTGGCTCGACACCTTTCAGCTGTTTTCCTTTTTGAGTTATACTTTTCTTTAGGTTGTAGCTGTACCTTTCTTCTGGGCTTGTATTTCTGGCCCATTGTACTTTCAGCAAGTTTGTTTTACTGCTTTACCTAGTGGTTACTTCCTCTTGTACTCTATTGTGTTGTTTACTTTTATAAAGGAAATACCTTCCCTTCTTCTTGGGATTTACGCCTTTGGTGCTAGTCGCCCGCCCCTGGCCTATGAAAGGCTGGCTTGGGGTAGTAACGACACGGGCCTCGAGGACGGGTCGTGACAAATTGGTATCAGAGGAGTTTGGTTCTACCGCAGAACTCAGAAATCTGATCTTTATTCTATGTGAGGAAAATGTGTTAAGGGTATTGAGTGTGGTTATCAGTCTAGGGTGTCCAGTGATGGTGCAGCGGACGACGTATTCGTACACCATGACCCTGACTTCTGATTACAGACTCAGTGCACGAAAACATTTGTTGCATGTGGGTTTCCAAAGTTTTCTTTGTGATTACTTTGTGTCAGCTCACCAGGTATAAATCTTTGATCGTGGCGCACCTGTCTCTTTTCAGGATGGCCTCATGATAGCAGTGATCTAGGGTTCCGAGTGTTGTACGAGATGACGGCCCACCGAGAGACGAGGTTCCAGTGCGGGGCCCTCATACTATGTTGAATACTTCGGGTGGTGTATCAGCATCACCAGCACCCGTTGGGTAGAATATGCCTCTGAGATTTTGAGTGGCGACACTTCCCAGGTAGCAGTGGACTGGATGGAGGCGATTGCTAGAGTTCTACGCCTAGTTTAGACACTAGTAGAGTGGATAGTGGAAATAGCTACTAGTGATTTCTAGTGAGTGACCATTAGGTTGGTCTGTTTAGTGAATAGGCTTCAATTTGTGGACTTCTGCATGAGATAGTAACTTCGGGTAGTGTGTCAGCTGCATCACTACCTGTTTTTCACCAGACACTACCAGCGGTACTGGTAGAGGACACTTGTAGGTTTAGTGACTTACATGATTCAGCATCAGATATCCCTCAAGTTCTATGGAAAGCTCGACTCACAGGTAGTTGAGGACTGGCTTGAGGAGGTGGCTAAGAGTTTCCTAGAGCATATACAACTTCGGCAGGATGACATGTCGGTAGCTAAGAATTCATCTGCGCATACCAAACCATACCTGGTACTCGATGACTACGATACGATCGGTTCTTCAGGGATCGTACTTATGAGTGAGGTGTGACTAAAGGAAATCATAGCTAGTAATTCTTTCCCTATTCATCCCTACTTATACTAGGGTTCTAGAGAGAACCTTCGTGGTTGATAATTCTTTTGCTGTATGGATGCATTCCGTGAAGGTTAACAGTGGTAAAATAGGAAACTGATGCCAGTCTCGGAGACTTGAGCGTGTAACATGTTTCAAGTAGAGGAACTAAAAAAGGACAGATGAATCATCAAGGTAGCAGACGTGGAAGCAGAGTTAGGAGAGAAGCATGGGGTGGTGAACATTTTGACATGTTGCACCCACCCGCCTTTGTAATCCCCGCTAGGCTCAGGGAGCTGGAGGGTAGGGGAAAGAGTAGCTGCATGTGGTCAAGGAGTGTGACCAAAGGGATCTAAGGATGATTTGATGTACGGACTGTGTCTTCTACTAGCTACTGTAACAACATACATCGATATGAATCATTCCTTCCTTACATGAATCTTGTCCTAGACCTAGAGTTTCTGGTTAATCCTTTGAATTGACCCTCACGTCTAGAGATACCTTTGGGAGGAGACTCGATAATAACACTTGCACCGACAGTGTGATCTGACCCTTTAGGCGAGAGTTTTGGTTGGTACATCTTGGTGGCAGTGTCAAGGCCTTACGATGCTAGTTTGAGTTTGAACTCAGCAATCACAGTTCATACACAAATTGACGGTATCAGGAAAACATCGGGATGGGTTTCCCTTGGTCGGAGAAAAGGAAACCCCAGGAAGCACATGATTAACTCTTTCTTAGGAGGGTGTAGCCGATCACTCTTGGGTCGTCCAACCTTAACCTCATGGATGTAGGAGTTTGGAGTTTCAGTTCTAATCAAGAAATGGAGGCCTCTAGAGTTCGAGGATGGCAACCACGTTCTTATATGGGTCTCACCTTGATGAGGTTTACAGAGATGTAGCATAGGAGGTGAGATATCTACAAGGTTTAACGGACCTTTCTAGGTCCTTAGCAGGGTAGGAGAGGTGGTTTACTTCTAGACCATTCCACCTCAGTTGCACCGAGTGCACGATGTTATCCTCTAATCTCAGTTAAGGAGATACGTGCATGACCCTTCACACATCATCGACCATAGGGAGTTGGGCGTCAATTATGGGGTGACATTCACAAAGGTTCTAGTGGAGAACGAGGATCAACAGGAGCAGGTCCTACGTGGATGGTCGATTCCTCAGGTTTTCTTTCACTGGAAGAACGAGAACCTCCAGGAGAGCACATGGGAGCAGGAGGCTCAGTTGCGTGCTCAGTACCACTTTTGTTTCCCTAGTTTGTGTTATAGCTTTATGAGGATGTAAATCTCTGAGGTGGGAGTAATTTAAAGACCTATAATTTCAAGGAAATTTTTTTCTTAATTTCTTTGGAATTTTGCGAGTCTGTGGCTTTTGACGACACATGATTCCGAGGCCCGGTGTGCCAAAAATCATTTTTCCGAAGTTTAGCTCGGGTACGCATAGTGAACGAACGAGAGGGTTTTTCTAACTCTTGAACCAATGCTCAGAATCGAAATCTGAGGGCACCGTTGAAACCGAAACGCCGATATTTGATTAAGAAGTTCTTTTCCAGAGTTGTGTTTTGTCGGAAAGAGTTGTTTAATTTTGTGGATTAAGACTACAGAGAAATAAAATTGTGCTACAAATTTTATTTCTTTTATGTAGTTAAAATCCTAAGGATGGAGGTTGGGTGGAACTAACCACCCATGTGAGGTTAATAGTGAGGTGGGGCCCACACGATCCCCCGCCCCTTCAAATCCTCAAAACCCCTCTAAAATATGGGCAACCCCCTATAAGTCATGATCTTCCCTCTGTCTTTAATTTAATGCCAACACAACTATTCAATTAATTGAATCACGTTATTTAATTGAATGAGGTTTTTGAATTTTAAATATTGGAATTTCTGAATAAATTAAGACAAAGTGATAATTTTTTTTGGTTAGTTTGTTGTGTAGAGTCTTGGGAGAAAATAACTAAGGTCTCGAAGAACATCTTCATCCACGTTAAAGAACGTGAAGAACGTCAAGACCACGATGAAGAACGTCGTCACCGAAAGGAAGGACCATCATGCCACCTTCTCTTCTGTCTACAGCCGGTGAAAGACATCTTTTTCAAAGAACGATGACGCGCCACTTTCTTCATCAAGCGAAAACTAACAACGCTTGCGAAGCAACGATCCGTGATGCCGTCTTCTGCGACGATGTTGTTACGCAATGACCATCATTCGACAACTCCTTGAAGTAGGGTTTTAGAATTGTGTTCGTGTTTATTCTTTTGGCATCCAACGTTCAAATTTTGGGCCACCTATTATCGTTATAACGGGAGGAGGTCGGACCACACGAACACGCTCGAACCTCCACCAACTTTGATGTTGTTTTCGTTGCAGCTCGAACAAAGGCAGCACAGTGCAATGACACCACGCTGAACCAAGAAGGAACACGACGAAGAAGTGCGGCGCCGTCGCGTCACGCCGTTGAGGCCGAACGAAACCGTAGCTGGAGTTGGGGCCGCAAAGGCAATTCAAAGACTCCGAAGATTCTTTATTTGACGTGCGGATCGATGGGAAATGATGAAACAGGCCGCAGAGGTGATTTGATGATTCCACAGTGAAGTTCGGGTCCCTTAAGGATTCCAGGCGCAGATGGTGGGCGAAATGGACCACCAGTGCACGCCCAGTGGTCCGAAGAGAGTGGCGGCGGCACGCCGGCAGAGGAGACTGATAGGGCTGAGCCTCCGTAGTCCGGAATGGCTTGGATGTTCTGGGTTTTGGGGAGGGCGTGGCTTAATGCTGTGCCATTTCGAGATTGGGGGGGGGGGTAGAGCCCCCCTGTTTTTCCGCTCGGCCATTTCGGCCGAGCTGCATGGTCACGCGTGCACTACACCAGCGCCAGGACTTGCCCAAATGGGTTGGACCCAGACCGGGTCAGGTCGACCCGGTTTGGGGCGACCCAGGGGGTCTTGGGCCGGGTCGGTCCGGGCCCAAAACCCCCTATTTTGGGATAGTTTAGTTCAAACGCCTGTATCATGGGCTACAGACCTCCGATCGACACACCATTAGTTGCGATGAGATCCTTGGATCGAGACGGTCGTTTCAGTATATTAAACTCATGGTTTCGAAGAACTATGGGTATGGCTGGGTTGGTTCGAACACGAAACCAACTGGGCCCTCAGAGCGGAAACCCTTATAACTTGATCTCCGGACGTCTGATTGACGTGCCGTCGACTTTGTTAGATTCCACTTAGTGAGACAACCCTTTTGGATTACTCCACTCGAGGTTTGGACACATTTGGAGTGTGGTCGGGTTGGTTTGACATAAAAATCAACCGAGCCCCTATAACGAAAAAGCCAATAACTCTCAGACCGGGCATCCGATTGATGCACCGTCTGTCACGTTGAGTTCCTCTTGTCGTGAAGGAACTTTGAGATACATCAACTCCGGACTACGTGTCAATTGATTTATCAACCCCTAGTCTCATTGGGAGGACCTACTAGAATCGAGAATTATGTGTGTGGGAACCCTAGAGCTGGCTGCGACTGCGATGATGACTGCAACGAATTCCTTCGTGGGTTCGATAGTGACGAAGACTGCACTGAAATCCTCTGTGGGATCGGCAGCGATGAAGACTGCACTAAAATCCTCTGTGGGTTCGGTAGTGAAAACGACTACACTGAAATCCTCCATTGGTTCAACAGTGAAGAAGACCACATTGAAATTCTCTGTGGTTTCGGCAGCGATGGAGACTATACTGAAATCCTCCATGGGTTCGACGGCGATGAAGACTGCACTAAAATCCTCCGAGGGTTCGGCAGCGATGAAGACCGTACTGAAATACTCTGTGGGTTCGATAGAGATAACTACTTTTCTTGTACCCTACGTGGTTCTGGCAGTGTTTGACTCTGTTCTTGTTATCCTACGTGGGTCTGGCAGAGTAGCGGGTCTATATCCTATGTGGGTCCGAAAACATAGTTGGTTTAGTATCCTACGTGGGTCCCATCTTAGGTGAATCAGTGGCTAAATCTGATCTTATCTTTTATCTTATGAAGAAGTTTACCTGTGTGAGATGATTCTTTAATTTCAATCATTATCTTCGATATGATTGACTTGCTTTCCTATCTGGATTGGGTTGTGTTATCCTTTGTGGATTGGATTGTGCCATCCTATGTGGACGTGATAAAACATGAACTGGAATTGATGGCTTAGGTATATGCATGGGCATATATCTAAGTTGTGTTGGATGTTACTTCGTTATTGTATCATTCCTTTGTGGTTTATCATTTGTGCATTCTAGGAGACCTTCGGGGGTCTCGGGGTCCCTACTGAGTATCGTATACTCACCCCTGCACGGGCTTCTCCCGCACTCTGTTGTGTTGGTTGCAGACGATGGACATCAATGATCATGGTTAAGGATTTTAGAGCTGGACGGTACCTGGAGGAGGATCTCATGATGAGTCGGTGCCTAGAGGCGGATATCACATTGAGTCAGTGCCCAGAGGTGGATTTTATGACGAGTGAGTACCCGGAGGAGACAGACGGACGTGGAGTGCTGAAGAGGAGATCTGTACCTACCCTTCAGGTAGGAATCTGGAGGACAATCCAGGAGCGGATCGACACCTTTCAGTTGTTGCCCTTTTTGAGTTTTACTTTTCTTTCGGTTGTAGCTGTACCTTTATTTTGGGCTTGTATTTCTGGCCCCTTGTACTTTCAGCACGTTTGTTTTACTGCTTTACTTAGTGGTTGCTTCCGCTTGTACTCTGTTGTGTTGTTTACTTTTATAAAGGCAATTCCTTCCCTTCTTCTTGGTATTTACTGTAACACCCCGAGATTTTATCAAAAATATTCTTTTTAATTTCACTAATGTCTTGTGTTTTACGCTGCACCAAAAGGAGCTTGCACAACACGCATCCTTGACTTGCCTTGCATTACACGCAATCACGACCTTCCTCGATAGCGTGTGTAGTATGTAATACTGAGTTTCACTAAACAACGATATGCTATTAAAATATTATTAAAACTAGTCGTTATGAATAGTAATAACCACCTTTTAAAATTTTAGAAATTTTATCTCTCAAAATGGGCTTTATTTTTGGATTCAGAGTATCGAATTTATCCTAAGGTGAAATTTTGGTGATTTTCAGATAACTTTCATATTTTGATGAATAGTGAAAATTACTAAATTTTAGTTAAAAACAACTTTTTCAATCGAAATAATTAATAGTGATAAATTATTAATTTGAGTTATTTTAAAGTATATTTAGAATATATTTTTACAATTTAATACAATTTTGGTCATTGGATGTAATTTCACATTTAAACTAGACATAAACAAGTGTCAATCTTTTGATAAATATTGTTTCTTAAAAAACATGCTCTTTGTTTTAACAGCGGGATTTAATTATAAAATTAATTAATGCAACTTCTATGATATGAATTTGGTAAAATAGACTTCATTTTTGAATTCGGAATATGAAATATAGCTTGGGATGAAATTTTGGCATTGTTCTGAAAAACATCAATTTTTGATGAATAGTGAAACTACTAAGTGGTAGTTAAAAAAATTAATTTCTTCATAAATCTTAATTTTACCGCTTCTGTGAATGGAATTTCAAAAATCCGAGAGACACGGTTGGTTTCAGTAAGTAAAATGTGGTTCAATGAGATGAAAATAATTTTTGGTGAATAGTAACTTTTTACTTTTATTTACCAAGGTTAAAAGTAAATAAGGTAATTAAGGGTAAAAATGATATTATTATTACCCTAACACATGTCCTAATTCTATTGGACAAATGTAATTCGACCAAAAACAAGCTTAGGAATAAAATATGACCATTTAGGCCCACTTGGATTAGATTAGGACATTTATTATTATTTAATTCAAAGAAGAGTTAAAAGAGTCAAAATCAAAGTTTATTTACTAAAACATTTTTAATATAGGGTTGTACATAAGATAAATTCTATTTTAAATATTCATTAGAAAGATAAAACGATTTCCTACATGATGGTATTTTATTTGTAATTTTTAGACATCAAATAATTTAATTTATTTATGACACAAAGATGATGCAGTAATTATATTATTAATGAAATATTGACATAATTGATATTATAAATACCAAAATAAATGTAATTTGAGACTTTTTATGAATTAAACTAATTTTCTAGGTTACTATGATATATTAGTGTTGATTTAATATACTTGTTTCGAACATATAATTCTGTTAGGACTTTCACAAAAATCATGTATCAAATAGTGTCAAAATTGACACAAAATAGTTATTAAATCAAATATTATATTATTAATTGTTATTTTATTCCTAAAAATCTAAGGTTCGGCGAAATGACTTAGATAAGGATATATGTATTAATAATATACAATTTGGGGTTCGTTTGGCATGTTATAGAAATTTTATTAACCATATAGTGAAAGAAAACAAAAAGACATGGTAAAAGTTAAATTATTTAACTTAGAGTTAAATCTAATTGATATGGTTAAAATAATACCCTAAACTTGTCTAAATCCTATTGTATGATAGTATTTCGACCCATCCCCACTTTAGCTTCTAAATAAGACCCTTTGGAACCATTATAAACCGATTTTGACTTTAATATAAAATAATGTTTTGAGATATTCCTAAGGTGCCCCTCTCCTCCCTTATAAAAGGACACCTCCTCCCCCTCCTCATCACACCAATTTGAGCACTCAAGCTCGGCCAAACCCTGAAAAAATATCTTCTCCACTTCCCTAGAAACATCCTAGAGGTTCTGGTCTTCCTCAAAGACCAATTTTAGTGCCCTAAGAGGAGGTCTCAAAGAGGCGCTTCAAAGAAGAGGTAATTACCGTTACCAATTGTTTCATCTTTATTTATTCTTCCACTTCTTCTTCTTAGGTTGTTTCATTATGAAGTAATAACATCAGTATCAATCATATACGGATATGTTATTATAAGTATGAAAAAACCCTATTTCACCATCTATCCATCCTACGGGAAAAGAAATCACCGCGAGTGCGTACGTACCGAATACCGTCTCCACGCCGTGGTGTAATCTATTTTCCACCACCACCTTACATGGATGGGTATAATGGTGCAAAGAATAACTATAAATTGTTATTACAACATCATATTGATTCTGATATATTGTATAATCCACTCCAATTCAATTCAATATTTATGGAAATGATATCATCGCTCGTGCGTACGTACGGACTACCGTCTCCACGACGCGATGAGATTCATTCTCCATGTTAGCCATTTAAGAATGATTATAAAGTACATATAAGAAATAATAATGAAATATATGACATTATAAAGCTACTGGATTTATTTATATATATATATGTATGTCATCTACTTACTTCCATTCAAGACAATAAGGAAAGGAAAACAGCGTTCATGCGTACGTACGAACTACCGTCTCCATGAACGGTGTTTTTCATTTCATTTATCTATCTATTATATATCTATATATACTGAATATATATGATATATAAATCATATTTTATATTCAGGAAGTAAGTAAATCATGATATATGTAATAATAATGTCAAGAACAACAAGTCAAAACACCTACGATAAATGAAACGATTTTACCCAAAACGCTTCTTTAACATGGAATTTACAAAAGAACGGGTAATATAATGTCATAAGTGAACCATATATGATATCATAACAATGAATATGATTCTGTAATATGTCAATGACATTATTTAAATCATTATACAGAAGGTTCGGACACATACGAAGCAAATCGGACCTAAGGTAGGGGAAATATCACAATCTCATTTTTATCCGAGATTGTTTATTCGTAAGTATTTACTGGGGTGTATTTTATCATCCACATCCATGTTTCATCAATATGTAATATTATTTCTATCCACCTACAATTTTTTAAATCCAACTTTACCCTTCGGTGAGTTTTTAGTAAAAGATATGAAAGGAATATTTTGTCGTTTTTCGTACGAGGTACTTTTTGACTTTTCCGACAAAAGTACGAAGAATGTTTTTTTAACTTATATGGCATGAATGGATTTTTAAGAAACTTACTTTACAAGTTTTCAAGTTTATTTTTAATCAACTTCTTTTATTTTAAAGTCGTATGACATGTTATGAAAGGAAAAATGTTTTTGAAGTAGAAAGGATATTTTCCTCAAGAATGGAGTTCAAGTATTTTATCAAAATTATTTTCCTTCTAAGATAATAAAAGGGTTCTGTTTTTATCCCTATTATTACATTGGTTTGATTATGTTGTGATGGAAATATTTTTATGAATTCCTTTATCTTATATGAATTGTTTTATGATGTCATGTTGTTTAAGAATCCCATTTTTATTACATGGGTTACGCTATGATGTATGGTTTATGATTATGTGGCACACATAAGAAAGGATTCATTATAAGATGGGTGGGACCTATATCTCCCTCCAATGCATTGGGTAAAGATTTTATATCTCATGAGATAGATAGGGTTGGAACGGTAGGTTATACCGGTTCAGTGAAACAGGACTGAATCGAGGGTTACTCGATTCAGAAAGGGACTTTGTCCACTAAGATAGTTTTGGCAATGAGTCTTGACTAACAAGAAATGATTCTCTATGATTATGTGTGAATGCCACAAAGTTTCATGTTTTAGGTTATGATTATTGTGATTATATTTCACTGCCATGATTTACCCCATGTTATGAAATTATGATCTCTTTTGCAGGTTAAGATTTCCAAAAGTTATGTGCTTATGTATGTGATGTGATTGATATTTCTTTTGTTTACCCTTACTGAGCATTTAAGCTCACCCTTTTATGTTTTCTTTTCCCCAGGATATAAAGAAAGGTTTTAGGTAAAAAAAGGAAGATCATTATGGGAGATTTTGAAGATCTTTCACCACGATTAGAAGATTATATTCCGAGTTTCCAAAGACACTAAACTATTACGATCCTTGTGTGTGTGTTTTTTTGTTATGTACTAAGTATTCCGCAAATGTAATGTAATGTCCATGTACGTTAAGCTTCGGGTCTCTACAGTTGGTATCAGAGGAAAGGTTTAGTCAACCATTGGAAACTGGGATGCAAAAACGTTAGTGAGATCCGTAGAGATATTTCTACGGTATGTCTAGGGATGTCCCTAAGGTTAAGTTTACGTATAAGTTATAGTACTAGAACTACGCTAACGATCATAGAATTAAACCTAAGATGTTAGATATTGAAGGTACTCCCCCTTTATTATGTTGTTTTCCATAGCATGATTTTTGCCTCTCACACTATTCTTTTTGGGTTTTAGATGATGGCTGGAACCCGAAGGAACCGTGTTGATCAATGCAATGGACAATGCAATGATTGTCCTCCTGAACAAACAAATGTTATGGGAGATGGAGTGCAAAATCTTATTTCTATACATACACAAGCTATGAATCATTCTGGACTTCCAAATGAGCAGAGAAGGGAACAATATTCTATTGAGTCCTTCATGAGGCAACGTCCACCTTCTTTCAGTGGGTCTTCTGATCCACTTGTTGCTGAACAATGGATCAGTACCACTGAAAAGATATTTTCAGTTCTTCAATGTTCTAAACATGATAAAGTCATCTTAGCAGTATATCGTTTGGAAGGTGAAGCTGATCAATGGTGGAATCTTATCAAGAATACAAGGCAAAGAGATGAAATTGAGTCCATGGAATGGGTCGAGTTCAAGAAATTATTTTTCAATAAGTACTTCCCTCGTATTATTCGAACGAAGATGGAAAAGGAGTTTCTTGAGCTGAAACAGAAGGACGATGAATTTGTGCGTTGTGCTATGAAGGTAAAAATGGAAGTTGGTGTTACATATCCATCTCATGGTTTTGAAAAGAAACGAAAGATGGAGTTCAAGGAGAAATCTCAGAATAATGGTGAAAAGAAGATGAATGTTTCCTTATGCTCAAAGTGTGGAAAGAAGCATGGTGTAGATTGTCTTAAAGGTACTAGAAAATGTTTTAAGTGTGGAAAAGAAGGTCATCGAGTAGCTGAGTGTCGAAGTAATGGAAAAAGGGTTTCTAATGATGTGAACAAAGGAAACACTGCAGAGAACGCACCACCAACACTTCAATGTTTCAAGTGCAAGGAGATGGGACATTATTCCAATAAATGCCCTAATCCAAGGGTTAGTGATGATCAACATGAGCAACCACTTAAGGCAATGGACAAAGCGAAGTCACATGCGATCACTATTGGTGATGTTGAATATGACAACGATGTGGTGGAATGATTATGTGTTTATGTAATGGGATTCCAAAATAGTGTTGTATATAGTATCGTGGAATATTGGAATATTTATGTATTGGTCTATTGTGGTTTTCAATAATTTTATGGTACCAGTAACCATGGAAAGTGATTGTGATATTTTTGGAAAAAGAATGATATGCGCATAATGAAGGGAAAATGAGAAAATTAAATATTTGACAGTATTCATGAGCTCATGATTGATATAAGGACTAAGTGATATCATGGTTTGATTATAAAAGTTTTGAGGATTTTGGTATGTGGAAAGTGTTAACGTTTAACTGCATTCATGTTTTCACTAAGGTTCAATGGGTATTCAAGAGAATACATGATTAAGGACTTTGAATGTTTAGAATGTGACCAACAAGACATATCTTATGATATATGGGGATCAACGATGGTATTAAATCTCTGGTAATTGTTTTCACTATATTATGAGAGTGGCCTGCAGTATTATGGGTAAGCCTAAAGATTGGAATGGATTATGTTGGACATAAGTTAGTATTGTTTAAGGATAGAAGTTTTTTTTAGAAAAAGGAAAACCTGCAGGACGGGCGACAGCCCATCGCGTCGGACAAGGCTGTGGGAATAGAACCCACAACCAAAATGAGACTGACCTTTATCGCCTACCACTGGCCTACATGAAGTCCCTGTTTAGTAGAAACTAGTTTTATTTTATTAAGAGGTATGATATATGAAGTATAAGTTCATTTTTGGAACCATATACGATTAATCTAACCATAAGATGAACTTATAACTTTTCAAACCTTTTGTTTGAGACAGATGGAATGACCCATCATTCTATTACATGATCTACTAACACATCACGAATAACAAATTCGACATCATTTATTTAAGATATGAAGTGGAAATTGTTCAAGGAACGAACAACAGTGAGATTGTACCAAAATAAAGTATGTATTTATTCTAATTCAAATTTTCAACTTTAGGGAAATGATCTTGAAAACCAAAAATGTTGTCCTGGTGATCTTATACCTGATGAATCAGATGGTACATTATATCATCACAAATATATGGATTTGTGATTACTAGATTTTCCATAACCATGTTCTCTACCACTCTCCATCAGAACATAATGGTTAGATTTCTCTTCCATATCCATATTTTTACCTATGTGGAAACCCAGCGATTAGTTTATTTGGGTAACCGTTACGTTTCATACTTTCTTTTTTAAAGATTGGTTTTGGTATTCCTTTTTACGATGTGGGTTTCTATTAAAGAAACTTTCCAATAGTAAACCATTTATAACCCCGACGAATTTCGAGGGCGAAATTCATTTCAAGGGGGGTAGAATGTAACAGCCCGAGATTTTATGAAAAATATTCTTTTTAATTTCACTAATGTCTTGTGTTGTACACTTCACCAAAAGGAGCTTGCACAACACGCATCCTTCACTTGCCTTGCATTACACGCAATCGCGACCTTCCTCGATAGCGTGTGTAGTATGTAATACCGAGTTTCACTAAACAATGATATGCTATTAAAATATTATTAAAACTAGCCGTTATGAATAGTAATAACCACCTTTTAAAATTTTAGAAATTTTAGCTCTCAAAATGGACTTTATTTTTGGATTCAGAGTATCGAATTTAGCCTAAGGTGAAATTTTGGTGATTTTCGGATAACTTTATATTTTGATGAATAGTGAAAATTACTAAATTTTAGTTAAAAACAACTTTTTCAATCGAAATAATTTATAGTGATAAATTATTAATTTGAGTGGTTTTAAAGTATATTTAGAATATATTTTTACAATTTAATACAATGTTGGTCATTGGATGTAATTTCACATTTAAACAAGACATAAACAAGTGTCAATCTTTTGATAGATATTGTTTCTTAAAAAACATGCTCTTTGTTTTAACAGCGGGATTTAATTATAAAATTAATTAATGCAACTTCTATGATATGAATTTGGTAAAATAGACTTCATTTATGAATTCGGAATATGAAATATAGCTTAGGATGAAATTTTGGCATTGTTCTGAAAAACATCAATTTTTGATGAATAGTGAAACTACTTAGTGGTAGTTAAAAAAATTAATTTCTTCATAAATCGTAATTTTACCGCTTCGGTGAATGGAATTTCAAAAATCCGAGAGACACGATTGGTTTCAGTAAGTAAAATGTGGTTCAATGAGATGAAAATAATTTTTGGTGAATAATAACTTTTTACTTTTATTTACCATGGTTAAAAGTAAATAGGGTAATTAAGGGTAAAAATGATATTATTATTACCCTAACACATTTCCTAATTTTATTGGACAAGTGTAATTCGACCAAAAACAAGCTTAGGAATAAAATATGACCATTTAGGCCCACTTGGATTAGATTAGGACATTTATTATTATTTAATTCAAAGAAGAGTTAAAAGAGTCAAAATCAAAGTTTATATACTAAAAAATTTTTAATATAGGTTTGTACATAAGATAAATTCGATTTTAAATATTCATTAGAAATATAAAACGATTTCCTACATGATGGTATTTTATTTGTAATTTTTAGACATCAAATAATTTAATTTATTTATGACACAAAGATGATGCATTAATTATCTTATTAATGAAATATTGACATAATTGATATTATAAATACAAAAATAAATGTAACTTGAGACTTTTTATGAATTACACTAATTTTATAGGTTACTATGATATATTAGTGTTGATTTAATCAACTTGGTTCGAACATATAATTCTGTTATGACTTTCACAAAAATCATGTATCAAATAGTGTCAAAATTGACACAAAATAGTTTTTAAATCAAATATTATATTATTAATTGTTATTTTATTCATAAAAATCTATGGTTCGGCCAAATGACTTAGATAAGGATATATGTATTAATAATATACAATTTGGGGTTCGTTTGGCATGTTATAGTAAGTGTATTAACCATATAGTGAAAGAAAACAAAAAGACACGGTAAAAGTTAAATTATTTAACTTAGAGTTAAATCTAATTGATAAGGTTAAAATAATACCCTAAACTTGTATAAATCCTATTGGATGATAGGATTTCGACCCATACCCACTTTAGCTTCGAAATAAGACCCTTTGGAACCATTATAAACCGATTTTGACTTTAATATAAAATAATATTTTGAGATATTCCTAAGGTGCCCCTCTCCTCCCTTATAAAAGGACACCTCCTCCCCCTCCTCCTCACACCAATTTGAGCACTCAAGCTCGGCCAACCCCTGCCAAAATCTCTTCTCCACTTCCCTAGAAACATCCTAGAGGTTCTCGTCTTCCTCAAAGACCAATTTTAGTGCCCTAAGAGGAGGTCTCAAAGAGGCGCTTCAAAGAAGAGGTAATTACCGTTACCAATTCTTTCATCTTTATTTCTACTTCCACTTCTTCTTATTAGGTTGTTTCATTATGAAGTAATAACATCAGTATCACTCATATACTGATATGTTATTATAAGTATGAAACAAACCTATTTCACAATCTATCCATCCTACGGGAAAAGAAATAACCGCGAGTGCATACGTACGGAATACCGTCTCCACGCCGTGGTGTAATCTATTTTCCACCACCACCTTACATGGATGGGTATAATGGTGTAAAGAATAAATATACATAGTTATTACAACATCATATTGATTCTGATATATTGTATAATCCACTCCACTCCAATTCAATATTTATGGAAATGATATCATCGCTCGTGCGTACGTACGGACTACCGTCTCCACGACGCGATGAGATTCATTCTCCATGTAAACCATTTAAGAATGATTATAAAGTATATATAAGAAATAATAATGAAATATATGACATTATAAAGCTACTGGATTTATTTATATATATATATGTATGTCATCTACTTACTTTCATTCAAGACAATAAGGAAAGGAAAACAGCGTTCATGCGTACGTACGGACTACCGTCTCCATGAACGGTGTTTTTCATTTCATTTATCTATCTATTATATATATATATATATACTGAATATATATGATATATAAATCATATTTTATATTCTGGAAGTAAGTAAATCATGATATATGTAATAATAATGTCAACAACAAGAAGTCAAAACACCTACGATAAATGAAACGATTTTACCCAAAACGCTTCTTTAACATGGAATTTACAAAAGAACGGGTAATATAATGTCATAAGTGAACCATATATGATATCATAACAATGAATATGATTCTTTAATAAGTCAATGACATTATTTAAATCATTATACAGGAGGTTCGGACACATACGAAGCAAATTGGACCTAAGGTAAGGGAAATATCACAATCTCATTTTTATCCGAGATTGTTTATTCGTAAGTATTTACTGTGGTGTATTTTATCATCCACATCCATGTTTCATCAATATGTAATATTATTTCTATCCACCTACAATTTTTTAAATCCAATTTTACCCTTCGGTGAGTTTTTAGTAAAAGATATGAAAGGAATATTTTGTCGTTTTTCGTATGAGGTACTTTTTGACTTTTCCGACAAAAGTACGAAGAATGTTTTTTTTAACTTATATGGCATGAATGGATTTTTAAGAAACTTCATTTACAAGTTTTCAAGTATATTTTTAAACAACTTCTTTTATTTTAAAGTCGTATGACATGTTATGAAAGGAAAAATGTTTTTGAAGGAGAAAGGATATTTTCCTCAAGAATGGAGTTCAAGTATTTTATCAAAATTATTTTACTTCTAAGATAATAAAAGGGTTCTGTTTTTATCCCTATTATTACATTGGTTTGATTATGTTGTGATGGAAATATTTTTATGAATTCCTTTATCTTATATGAATTGTTTTATGATGTCATGTTGTTTAAGAATCCCATTTTTATTACATGGGTTACGCTATGATGTATGGTTTATGATTATGTGGCACACATAAGAAAGGATTCATTATAAGATGGGTGGGACCTATATCTCCCTCCAATGCATTGGGTAAAGATTTTATATCTCATGAGATAGACAGGGCTGGAACGGTAGGTTATACCGGTTCAGTGAAACAGGACTGAAACGAGGGTTACTCGATTCAGAAAGGGACTTTGTCCACTAAGATAGTCTTGGCAATGAGTCTTGACTAACAAGAAATGATTCTCTATGATTATGTGTGAATGCCACAAAGTTTCATGTTTTAGGTTATGATTATTGTGATTACATTTCACTGCCATGATTTACCCCATGTTATGAAATTATGATCTCTTTTGAAGGTTAAGATTTCCAAAAGTTATGTGCTTATGTATATGATGTGATTGATATTTCTTTTTTTTACCCTTACTGAGCATTTGAGCTCACCCTTTTATGTTTTCTTTTCCCCAGGATATAAAGAAAGGTTTTAGGTAAAAAAAAGGAAGATCTTTATGGGAGATTTTGAAGATCTTTCACCACGATTAGAAGATTATATTCCGAGTTTCCAAAGACACTAAACTATTACGATCCTTGTGTGTGTGTTTCTTTGTTATGTACTAAGTACTCCGCAAATGTAATGTAATATCCATGTACGTTAAGCTTCGGGTCTCTACATTTACGTCTTTGGTGGAAGTCGCCAGCCCCTGGCCTATGGAAGGTGGGCTTTGAGTAGTCACGACACGGGCCCCGAGGACGGGTCGTGACAACCGTTATGTTTTATACTTCACTTTTTTAAAATTATTTTTTAGTATTCATTTTTACAATGTGGGTTACTATGAAAGAAACACTCATGTAATAAACTATTTATAACCCGAGGAATTTCGAGGGAGAAATTCATTTTAAGGGGGGTAGAATGTAACACCCCGAGATTTTATGAGATATATTATTTTTAATTTTGTTCATATCTTCTGTTGTACACTACACCAAGATTATCTTTTGCTATATGCAACACCGTATTATCTTGCAGTATACACAATACAATTCTTGGATCGTGTTACACACAATTTCAAGTTCATTTGATTGTAGTTATTCTACGCAACATTGAGTTTATATAAATATATATACATATATATTCAATATATAAATGAAATATGGTTGGATTCTGTTATACGCAACGACAATGGAGTCTTCCACTACATGCAACCCTGACTTGGCTTGCATTACACACAATCACGACCTTCCTCGATAGCGTGTGTAATAAGCAATACCAACATTCACTAAACAACCATATATTGTTATATTATTCTTATGGACTAGACATTATGAATAGTATTAAATAAATTCTTACTTTTATACCATTATTATTCATATTACAGATTTTATAGAACATGGTATTAGAACAAAATAAAGTTTTCGAGTAAAATAAGTATTTTTAAAAAAATGTACTTTTGCCGCATTTTGATGGAACACCCACATTAAATATAGTTTTTGACATGTTTATAAGTTCAATTTGAGAAAATAAAGTTATTATTTAGAACAATTATATAACCATTTACTTTGGATAAAATTTTCATATTATTCTGATATCTTTAATATTTGAATGAATAGTAAAAACACGCTATATTTTAATGAAAAACAAATTTTTTCATCACAATAATATATATGGTTAGATTATCTTTTTAATTGGGTTTAAAATTTAATTATAATATATTTTTACCATTTAATCCAATGTTGGTCATTGGAATTAATTTCACATTGAATTTGGATATAAACAAGTGTCAATCTTTTGATAGTTATTGTTTCTTAAAAACACGCGATTTGTTTTGATAACGGGAATGAAGTTTAAAATTAATTAATTCCACTTCTATGTTTTTAATGTCTAAAAATAGACATCATTTTACAATTCGGAATATCAAATATTGCTTAGGCTGATTTTTTGGAATTTTTCTTAAAAACTTCAGTTTTTGATGAATAGTGAAACCACTTAGCAGTAGTTAAAAAAATGACTCATTCATTTAAATAAAATTTTATCACTTCTGTGAATTGAATATCAAAAATTTGACATACATAATTGTTATCAAGAAGTAATATTTTTTTCAATAAGATGAAAATATTTTTTTTGAATAGTGACTTTTGACTTTTATTTACTAC
This sequence comes from Viscum album, assembly GCA_963277665.1. Lineage (NCBI taxonomy): Eukaryota > Viridiplantae > Streptophyta > Magnoliopsida > Santalales > Viscaceae > Viscum > Viscum album. The sequence goes on along the minus strand of OY728133.1, from coordinate 195,980,544 downwards.
GGTTAAAGGTAAATAGGGTAATTCAATGTTAAAAAATATTATAATAATTCAAAATTACCTTAACACTTTTTATAACCTTATTGGATGAGTAGTGGCAGACCATCATCATACTTGGGTCGATTTAGGGACCCCATTGAGCCAATTGGTAGTGATAATGACAATTTGGATTAATTAATTTAATGTAAAGACAAAATTGACATGAACAAAACAAATTAGTAATTAATTTTTATAAGGGGTTATATAAATTATATCTTCTACTATAAATATTAATTGGAAAGATAAAACTATTTCCAACATGGTGGTGTTTTATTTATAATTTTTAGACATCAAATAAATTAAATTATTTATAATACAATAATGATGCAGTATTTACCTCATTAATAAATGATTTAAATAAATAAGATTATAATGATTAAAATATTATAAAAAACATGTCCAATTATGATTGGATGATGTTATTTCGACCATGAGTCATCTTATCTTCATCTTTAATTATTTTTGGACCTTTTCAAACTGAATATAAGTTTATAATAAAATAATATTTTCACACTTTCCAAAGGTGCCCCTCTCATCCCTTATAAAAGGGCACCTCCTACATCTCCTATTTACACAACATTGAGCCTACATTCATGGCAAAAACCTACCCATTACTCTTAAAAACTCTTCTAGTAATATTATAGTGGTCCTGGTCTTCTTCAATGACCATCATTAGTGCCCTAAGAGAAGGTTTCAAAGAGGTGTGTCGAAGAAGAGGTAATATCCATTACCGATTCTTTCAAATTTATATCTTTTTCAACTTCCTCTTAATTAGTATTTTCATTATTATGTAATAAAATCAGTATCTGTCATATAATTATAAGTTATTATAAATATGGAACAACCCTATTTCACCATCTATCTATCCTATGGAAAACGAAATCACCGCACGTGCGTACTTATAGAATACCGTCTCCACTCCATGGTGGAATCTTTTATCCACCACCACCTTACTTGGATGGGTATAATGGTGTATTTAATAACTTTATATGATTATTGTAAATTGATTTTGATTCTGAAATAGTATACATACACTTAAATACAATTCCATGGTAATGGGAACGATATCATTGCTCGTGCGTACGTACGGCCTACCGTCTCTACGATGTGATGTGACTCATTCTACATGATCTTCATTGAATAATGAATATATAAATGAATTTAATAAATAAATATGATATATATTACACTAATACCATTCTGGAAATGATGTATCTACAACCTAAAAAGAATAATACGAATTTATTCGACAAAACATGCATACGAACATAAAACAATGAACACCCGGATAACAAGTAGCAATGACATATTACTAATAAGAAGATAAGAACATGAACATATATGATATAATAACAATAAATATGATTCTTTAATATGTCAATGAAATAATTTAAATCATTATAAAGGAGGTTCAAATACGTACGAAGCAAATTGGACCTAAGGTAAGGGGAAATCTCGCAATCTCATTTTTATCCGAGATTGTTTATACTTCAGAATTTACTGGGAAATATTTATCATCCACATCAAATTTTCCTCAATATGTAATATAATTTCTATCCTCCTACAATTTTTAAATCCAATTTTACCCATTGGTGAGTAAATTATATGAAAGGAATCTTTTGTCATTTTTATTATGAGGTACTTTTTGACTTTTTCTACCAAAGTATGAGAAGAATATTTTTCTAACTTATACGGCATTAATGGATTTTTATGATTTCGTCGAACATTATTTACATGAAGCCTCATTTAAAAGTTTTCAAGTTTTTTTAATCAACTTATTTTATATTAAAATTGTATGACATGTTAAGAAAGGTAAAACTTTTTTGAAATAGAAAGGATATTTTCCTAAAGAATGGAGTTCAAGTGTTTTACCCAAATTACTTTCCATCTAGGTTAATATAGGGTTCTATTTATATCCCTATTTTTAAATTTATTTGTTTATACTAAGATGGAAATAATTTTATGATTTCGTTTTATCTGATATGTATTATGTTATGATGGCATGATGTTTAAGAATCCCATTTTTATTACATGGGTTATGCTATGATTTATGATTTTGTGGGACACATAAGAATTGTTTCATTATGAGATGGATGGGACTTATATCTCCCTACAATGCATTGGGTGAAGATTTATATCTCATGAGATAGACATGTCTAGAATAACAGGTTAATCCGGTTCAGTGATACAGGACTGAAACGAGGAGTGAACTCGATTCAGAAATCGACTTTGTCCACTAAGATGGTCTTGGGAGAAATGCCTTGGATACTTTGGAAATCATATCATGTGATTAATGGTTACCACAATTATTTTTTTTATTCCCATGCTATTTTATCATGAATAATGTTTCTTTATGATCTATGCCTTACGTACTGCCAGATTTTATGTCATTTCTCAAGATATTGATGTTTAAACATTATGTTCATTTTTTTAAGTTCAAATGTATATGATTTGTTTTTTTTTCTCCATGATTACCCTTACTAATCATTTGATATCACCCTTTATATGTTTTATATTCCCCAAGATTTATAGAATGGTTTTATGTAAGAAAAAAAGGGGGATATCTTTATAGGTGATGTTGAAGATCATTCACCACGATTAGAAGATTATATTCTGAGTTTCCAAATACACTATACTATTACGGTCCTTGTGTTTCTATTTTTGTTTTGTATTAAGTATTCTGAGAAAATTAATGTAATTTCCATGTACATCAAGTCTCGGGTCTCTATAGTTTCCTCCATTTTTAGTATGTTAGTTTTCCTTTTTCTAATAAAATTGATAATAATTTTAAATAAAAACGCAAAATTATAGTCATACTAGTCACAGAGTGTTCCAGATTAAGGTGAGTTTAAATCCTACACATCCAAAATTACATGTGGATTATTTTACTAAAATTTAAAAAAAATCTAAATTCATTTTTGAGATTTTGAATATGTCACATTTTGTTTTTACAAAATTTTCATTTTAAATCAGAAGCATTCACATTGAGTCATATGAGCCACATAATGTGTTTGATTTATATGAGACTAATTTCTTCACAAAATATATTGCATATTAATAACTTTCCAAAATTATCAAGAAAACATTATCATGTTTTCGATTATTTTAGTGAGTGACACTTATTCAATAGAAATGTCAATTTTAAATATATAATAGACACATTGTGTCATAATTGGTGCACCATTTCTCATGTTGTGGTATGACTAATTCCAGCATGTCATAAATGACTTATAGACTATTTTACTAATTTATCAAAATAATAAAAATGGGATTTCTCAATTTTGATAATTCCAATTTTCATTAAAGAATTAATGTCAATTTTAAATAAAAAGACACACTTGGATTTATACGGGTCAGTCCGTGCATCAAATTGAAGTGATGATAATTCATAAACACCCCAAATTACGTATTGATGATTTTTTTAAAATATCAAAAAAATGAGAATAATTTTACATAGTCTTGATTATAATAAATGTCATTTTGAATAAAATGCCATTTTAAACTAGAAACAAGAACTTTTAGTCATAACCATCACATCGTATTTCGGTTTGATTTGACACTATTTTCACAAAGTCGAGAAATTAATTTTAATCATTTTCTTATATTCTCAAGAAAATATGAGTTTGATTTCTCAGTTTTTAGTGAGTGACACTTTTTGAAAAAATCATTTTTAAACTTGTAATAGAACCTTAGTTTCATAAAGTGAACACCATGTATCATGTTGTGGTGTGACATATTTTTACATGTACTAAATTACCAATGGATTATTTTAAAAAATTATAAAAATAGTCCAATTATTTTTTCATGATTTTGAGTATGTTAGTTGACTTTTTTTCTAAAAATAATGTTAATTTTTAATAAAAATAAAAACATGGAGTCCTACTGGGGACACCATGCTTCATATAAAGGTACATAGGATTCCTAAACATCCATAATGACTTATGGATCATTTTCATTTTGTATAAAACCAATAGGAATCCATTTTCTTAGTTTTGAGTTTGTAATATGTATATGTTAATAAAATGTTATTTTAGACTGGAAACAACCATGTTGAGTCATACCGATCACATCGTATATTAATTGGATGTGAGATTGATTCTTAAAAATCAAAGATAACTTATGATTTTTTTCCTAAATTTTCAATATCATATGAGTATTTTTTCTTGGCTTTTATTGAGTGGAACCTTATGAACTATAATTTCAATTTTAAATTGATAATGAAATCATTGAGTCATAATGGGCGCATTTTTTATCATATTGAGGTGCAAAAGATTTCAAAATACCAGAAATTAATAGCGTATTGTTTTCATATTGTATAAAAAATATCGTAATGAGTTTTCATAGTTTGATAATGTAAGTTGATTTTTTAATAAAATTAATTTCAGTTTAAATTAAAATACATACATAGAGTCATAATAATCATTCTTTTGTTGGGATTGTTGTGAGTATGATCCCTATACATCCAAAATGACATATGTGTAATTTTTCTAAATTATCAAAAAAATAATAATAAATTTTCTCAGTTTGGAGTATCAAACGTCTCTTATTTACTAAAATTTTTGTTTTAATCAAGAAATGCGCACTTTGAGTCATGTTAAAACCATTGTGCATCAGTTTGAAATGAGACTGATTCATATACCTCATAAATGACATACGAATAATAGTCTAATTTTATCAAAACAATCTTAATGTGGTTGGTCAGTTATGATTATGTGATTTTTTTGAATTCAAATCTAAATAATAAAAACATACATTTTGAGTCATATTAAACACACTATGTTTTTGATCTATGGGTATATTATTGAAAATATGATATGTTTTTTTATTAAATTATCTGAAAAAGTATGATAAAGGAGAACATGTTCATTTCTATTGTAATATGAAACATCATGTTACCTCAAACACTTCATGATTCAGAAAACATGATGATTTAAATTCCATAAAAATTACCATGTTCTATTTTTTCTAGCTTTTTTCAGAGAATAGAAAGAAAAATACATCTTTCCAAAATGATTTTTGAAAACACTAAATAAGAATTAGATAAAAATGTTAAGTAAATTATCTGGTAAATAGTAGGTAAAATGATGGAAAATTAATAAAAAAATTGGATTTCAACTTTTTATAATGGTTATAATGAACTATGGTTTTCATTTATTATTCTTTGATATTTAATGGAATATTTTTGATATTAGGTGCTAAGATAGTATGAAATTTTTAGGCCTAGTGTTCCAAGAATAAATGTTTGAAATAAATAAAATAGAATGTGCATGTAATTTTCATAAAAAAGATTAATAATATGTAACAAAAGACCAAGATAAGAAATCCAAGGGAATAATTGAGTTTAGAACAAGGTTTTTACCCAAGGCCAACAAAAAATTAGCCAGTGTAGGGTGTTTATAGAAAATTCATTGCGAGTGTAAAAATGAAGGAAATAAAAAAATTATTTTAAATTAATCCATTTACATAGCCAACAGATAGTATTTAATTATGCTATTACGATGAAATACCAAGGTCATCAACAGAACCCTGGAGCTGTTGGAGATCCAATGGATAAAGAGTATGATATTATCTCTTAGATGCATGGAAACCATATTATGGATCGACGATCGACATGGAATAATATTTGGGATCGTTCTAATGAATACAATGCATGATCCTCATTTTTTATTGATCGATATATCTCAAGGATGTATTCTATTCTTATTGTATTATTTCCACATTAGTAATTTCTATGATTAACATGAATCAATAACCCACTAGATTGATTCATAGAGTATTTATTTGATATATGGGATCTATTATAGGTGTTCATTTTTTAGATTTTATTTTTGGTTTATAATAATATCTTCATTCTTAATTATAATAGAAAAGATTTGAGGTTGACATGAACAATGATTTATGTATGTTACTCATGATATTTCATTTTGATTTTATGCTCGGATTTTTTATCATCATGGTAATTCATAGTTGACATGTTGTTCAATATCCCCTTGGAAATCGACCAGTGCAACACTGTTTCATGGTCCACCAATCCTATGTTAGAGATCCAAGATTATAATGACATGAATGTGGTGAAATGATAGAAGTGGCCAAAAATTAAATGGTTTGGCTACCAATTTTGTGTCCTTTTTCCCATAGTAAAAAATTATGTTTGATGGTGTCATCTGAATGGATATGATGGAAATATCATTTTTTTTGGATTACAATGACTTTCTAGTGAAGATTGTTGATTTTATTGTGTGAAATGCGACCAAATTGATGACTAGAGTCATGAGAGTAAACAAGGAATCCAAATATGAGATTCTCTAAATTTCTACACTACACATCATGTACCACAAAGGTAAACGTTGTGGGACCCCCATTTGATTAGTTTATGGTTTTATTAATGAGATCAATATCATAGAGTTTCTGAATCTATGATATGGTGTGTGAACTCTCCATGGTGGCTCGCCATGTACCTTAGGGGGAACATAGACACGAGTTGGATTACATGGGCATTCCGTGTGCTCCCACATAGATACAACCTGGACATAAAGTACACGTTCAATGATGTGTACGGGTACATGGGAAAAAGTACATGGGAAATATAAATCCATGAACTTTAACACTAACATATACATTATCTATTTACATGAGCATTACAATGGGTCAAAGGGACATGATATATAACAAAACTAAATTCTTTTTACTCATTAAAAGTTGTATTGAAATCATTTTTCTATGTATATCATATAATTTCAATATGGTGAGTCCCCTATCTCCATTCTCTAAGGTCATGTAGGAAATTTCTTCCTATGACTATAACAACAATCCATTCACTAGGGATTCACTGATAGATTCATTAGAATCCCGTTGTGACTCCCAAGGTGATATCCTCTATTCATTGTTATACCCTAGGTCGATTTATTGGAATGTTTGTGACTAACACTATAGAAGTACCAATCCTCTACATTTATTTTAAATGTAGATTGATTTATTTGTATGCACCATGGAATTTTGAGTGATCCTTATCCCTATATGTTATCTCTTCAATTTTTAAGCTTGTACTACTAATGAAGTGACCTAATGAGCATTACCTATCATACGGACAATATCAGTGTTATCAGATGCAAGAGTGTGTTCTCCAGGACATGTTCTATGTGGGACCATCAAGCCAGGACCCTATGCTAGATTACAGTTGTGAATTATTTTTAGAATGTGTCCCTTTTTTGAGTATATCTATAGTTCTTATTATATATATTGTAGGAATATAATTGTTTAGAGTTAAATGTATTCTTTTATTTTATGCTTTGTGGTTTCATGCTTTCCTAATGGATATTGTTATACTCACTCCACATGGGTTTTTCTTGGACATGTCACTTCTTGTGAAGATGATCAAACATTTAATAGTGTCCTTGATAGAGAAGGACTCTAAAAAAAATAGCGAGACTAGACTGATCTAGGTGTGTTCTAGAGGTATCTTGACATCAGTACATAATATTACTTTTAGGTTGGACATGTTTTCAGACTTCTTTTTATGGGCTAGTATTGGGACCAGTTTACTTTCCATTACTTCTTGTCATACTATGGTGGTGGGATATAGATGTATGAGTGGATGGTGGCACTGTTTGTTTTAAATTTCAACATTGTAAGGGCTTGGAGATGTGTGTGTGTAGGTACATAGGATACAAACTATCATGTTAGTGATATGGATACTCGGAGCTAGTTTCCGGCCACTTGCCTTTTGGAAGTGGACATTGGGAGTCACGACATAGTGCCCACAAGGATGGGTCATGAGAGAGTGGAATCATAGAAGTTGGTACTACCTTTGAACTAGTGTCTGTGATATCGGTTTATACAAATAATGTGATGTGCTTCATGTTTGGCTTTCAGGGTAGTTATTACAATGTTGGTGCGATGACCAACATATCAACAACCCAGGACGATGAACACCTTATTTTTAACTCAGTTTATGAGGAAATTAATTACATAGAAGTCAATTATACATGAATCATATAGTAATGGGTTTTGGTTTCTATGTCCTTCGTGATTCATCTCTCCATATATAGTCATTAACAGTGGTACATATTGTTTACTTAAGAGATGCATATGTGAAGTATTACATCTAGGATTTAGCTTCAGGATCACTAGGATGATTCCATCAGTGATGATTCATCGATTCAAGGACCAATTCCAGAGGTGTTACCTCTAGGTGGTGCAACATCCATACCACCACCTATATAGAAAATAATGGTACATACAGTACCAAAAGATGAGGTGAACATGATGAGAAAACATCATGAGATTCAGTGACATAACCCCATCAGGTTCTAATTTGACTCTGACCTACAAGAATATGTGACCTGACTTGAGTCAGTGACCTGAGTTTTTCATCTGTTTAGGAAAAAAATATATTAGACTATGGTTCTCGCTATGTTATTTCTTTATGGCTCATATAGGTGATAGTGGGATTTCATAACCCATTATTAGGATGAGGTGACTCTAGCATGGTCAGAGTTTTAGTGTCTATTCAAATTGGAGTTATCTACTATTACAATAAGGTATTTTTGTATCCAAGTGGTTCTATAGCTCCATCAGGGAATCACAATAGTAGTTTCGTAGAAATCGAGGCTTACCAAACACTCCACGTACTAAATGGATATGGTTTCCCACCATTTCTTCGAGGCATGGAACACATAGAAAAGACTATGTATAGATATCCATGCCAATGTTATCCCTATATTTATTTCAACCTATGTTGAGATTATTGAGTGATATTTGGTAGTGGGGAGTTTCTTGGGTGATAAGACATATCCAATGGTAGTCAGTAGTGGAAATTTAGTAGAGAAGATGTTGATATTAGGAGATGAAGTTAGACTTAGGGACCTAGATGATTGATATATTCTAGGAGGATGTCCCATGAACGAGGGTATACAGGTCAAGGATATAATGATGCGCCTAGTGAAACCTGGGAGAGGCTTCCCAACTCATGTGAAAAAATAAGACATATAGCTTGATTTTTTTTGACCCACTGTATAGATAATAAAGATATCTTGTATGGGCCACTGTGGAGGAGACAATGATAGGAACAAAAAAATATACACGGTGTTAGACATGGTAGTGGATATGGGGGAGAAGAGGGTGGAAAAAAATTAGACTTTATATCACAACCACTTCAGATAGTCCATAGTCATTTTAGAGAGCTACATGATTAGATGGGGAAAATATGAGGGGGTCTAATATTATTACCCTGAGGCATTGAAAATGAGAAGATATGTGATTGGAATATTTTCTACATTTTCTATAGTAATTATATACACATGCTCTAGTCATTATTTTCATTTAAAATATATTGTTCAATGCATAGGGATTCCAGCTGATCCCATGGATTGACCCTAGTTATTGGGGACTCCTACAGAAGATGAATTAAGAATCACACACATCTGCTGATAGTGTAGCCATTATTTTAGAGGAGATATTTTTTGTTTGGTGATCATTATTGTAGTGAAAGGGACTTATGAAATAATCTTAGGTACAGACTAGTTATCTATAATTCTTGTCCTTATTGACTATTTTTGGTGGAGGATGTAGTGTGTCCAATGTGACAGAACTGGTTCTCCTTTGTTGGTGAAAATAAATCCCAAGATATATATGATGGAATCATTAATAGGAGGGTGTATATGGTTACGCATCAGTTGGATAGTTTATCCCTTGGATTAGGGGATGTTATGTGTTTTTGTTTTATTACAGTGGTGATGGAGTACAAGGATTCCTTCTCTAAATATGTTCTAGTTTTACCAACTCACTGAGGGAAAAAAAATTCATTAATCAACACCCTAGGATGAAAATAATATTTATACCAGTATATTCGATGGATCATACAGAGCTTCGCAATATAATGCTACAATTGAAGAACTAAAAAAGGAAGGAATTTTTAAGACCCAATGTTCCACCCTAGGAAACCCCTATAATATTCCCCAAGAATGTGGACGATGTATTGAAGTCATGTGTGGAATACCATTGTGTGAACACTGTGACCACGGAGAAAAAGTATCCAATACTAAAGATATATGGCATATTTGATTAGCAGAGAGGTTAAAAATAGTTCTCGAAGGTTGAAATAAGGTTATGTTATCACCAGTAGTGAGTATGGAATAAGGATATACCATGAATAGCATTAAGATCTCTATAAATTCAATATGAGTTCTTGGTGATTCCCTTTTAGAGTAAAAAATTCCCTATAATTGTTCATGGGACTCATGGATGTGATATTTCAGCATTTTTAGACCTATTCATGTTAATATTCATCAATTATAACCTTTTGTATCTACCATCTAAAGAGAAGCGTGTGAGACACTTCAGGATGGTTCTAGATGTACTCTAAGAGCAGTAGTTTTAAGGGAAGATCTCAAACATCCAATTATATATTATGTCAGTCTAATTTATGGGACACATTATCTTAGCATATGGAATTGGAGTGAACTCAAGTAAGGTCGAGGTAGTTTTAGTATGGGAGCCATCCAAAATCACAAAGAAGGCATGGATATTCTTTGGGATAAAAGACTATTAATGGATATTCCAATCTAACTACTCCATGATATCATCTCCTATGAAATCTTTGACCTGAAATTGGAAACCTTTTGTGTGGACAGAGAGGTGCCTCTAGAATTTTCATTAGTTGAGGTACAAATTAACAAGCGATCCAATAACGATATTTTCATTGGTGGGTGTTGAATACAATGTTCCATAACGTATAAAGAACTAGGCGTGGTTTGGTTCTGATTCAATGGTCGGTGGTGATTTCCTATTGTTCATGTTAGTTGAGGCCACATGAGTAGGGCTACATGTCCCAAAATTATGGTGTTAATCACCCTAAATATGTTGTGACACTACCTGATGTGAAAAAATTTATCATATATTTTAATCGAAAGAGTCTTAAGAATATATTCTTTTAGAAGGAGTTTAACATGAAATAGAGGTGATGACTAGAGTTACTGTAGTATAATGACACTGAAATTTTATATACTCCTATGAAGGGGAATGTGGTAGAATATGCTCTAAGTAGGAGATCTTGTATGGTGTTTCCAAATAATGCATCTGAGTAGTTATCCTTATAACTATTAACCATTATTGTTTGAGATGGAGTAGATTACCACCATTCGATGGCTGTTACCCCTTTAAATTTTGAACGAGTTAGGGAGGCATATATTTGGGATGTTGACTATGAGACCCTATGTACAAAAATATCAACTATACATAATTTTAATAAATTTAATGATTTTAGGAAACAATTCAATGTTTTTAGAGGAATCACAATGGCATCAATGACATTATAGGATGAGGTTTTTAGATATTTTTAAACAACTTCTTTGATGGTACATATATGTTTGGGAAACCAAGAACTCTCACAATAGTTTTGGTGGAAAGGGATTAATAAGGGAGATTCATTGTTTATCTCTCAAAGCCTTTCTTTTCAGCAAGTGAAGGATGAGCACTATGTTATAGTTGGTTTAGTAAAACCCCTTTGAGGTGACACAGAGGAAGTTTGGTGAGATATTCATGGATTTGTGATTGGATTACCGTATTTTTCTAGGGGAAATGATGTCATCTCATTGATCATAGTTCGACTCACCAAGTCATCCCACTTCATAGATGTTATATAGAAGAGTTTTATAGAGAAATTGGGACTCCTATACGTGTAGGTTATACTATGACTCCATGGAGCTACATTTAGGATAGTTTATTACCATGATGATCCCATAGTATATTGGTTATGGTACGGATCATATGAGGCTTTTGGGACTCAGTTACCTTTGAGGAAACATTTTTCACCCAAATGATAGCCATTTAGAGCAGACCATTCATGTATTAGAGGACATGTTAAGAGATTTCATGTTGTAATATTTCTATATTTGGGAGGATAACCTACCACTGGTGGAGTTTAAGTACCCCAATATATACCATTCCACCATCAGTATGGAGCCATATGATGGTTTTTATTGGGAAACATGTAGGTAACCAATTTGTGGGACTGAAATAGTAGAGTTAGCACTTATGTGCACTATTTTAGTGCAATAAACTATAAAAAAGGTGAAAATCATCAAGGAGTAGATCAAGACTACATAGAGTATTCATAAGTCTTATGTCGATAAATTATGGATGACTTTGGAGTTTGAGAAGGGAGACTATGTTTTTATACATGTGTCATGTTAACATGGATTACAATGACTTTATTGTGTTGGAAATGCATCAATTAGTTTCATTAACCCTTTCCTAATACATTATAGAGTAAAAAAGGTGGAATACAAAATAGCTATACCCCAATAGTCATAATGAGTATATGATCTCTTCCACATGTTATATTTTCCATGATGTTATTTATTTCATTTTATGGATTATTTTTGAGACCAAAAATTGGGACAAAATGTAATTTAGAAGGCTGGTGTTCTAAAAAAGTTGTTATAAAAACATTAAATTTATTATATACCATTTCCACATAATTTTCATAAAAAATTATATTAACACATAAATAGGTACTCAGATCATAAATTTGAGGTGACCATAGAGTTCATTATGTGGGTTTACCCTAGGTGCTACATAACCTTGGTCGGTGTGGGGTGTAAATAGATAATTCCTCACAATAAAAAAAATAAAATAAATAATGTTATTTTATTTTTATATGGAAATGAATAATGAGTCTATAAGTAGACTATTATTACCAAATTTGAGGGTTATACACATAACCAAAGATCCATTGACGATCCATAGGATAGAGTGTCAGATGAGCTATCATAGAGAATGGAATCCAGATCACGGATCAACAATTAGTGTAAAACAAGATTTGGGATCTCAGTAATGACTCTGAGGTAGGATTGTTCTTCATCAACGATAGATCTGTCTCAATGTAGGACATTATTTTGATAGGATTATTTTCCTTTTTCTTAATTTATATGATGATTTCATATCAATTGACTAATTAAATGATCCATGGATCAGTAGTTTATGCGATGTGATATATTTTGGAGATTTATATGGGAGAATTTATTTGTGGGTTTTTATCATCTCTTCATTCACCATTATAATGGAAATGAATTGAGATCAACATGAACATTGACCAAAGACCATTCCTCCTAATTTTTCAATGTTCTTTTCCCCACTGATTTCATAATTCATTCTGAGAATTCTTCATTGACCCATGGTTCGATATACACTAATAAATTGATCTTTTCCCACTCTCTTCATGGAACAACAATATTTTATTGTACATCCAAGATCGGAATGACATGAAGGTTATGTAATGACAGAAGCACCAGTGGATCAGTCGGATTTGTGTACACAAATCCGTTTTCTTCAGCACACAATAATATATGACATTGAATGATGTTATATGAATATATTTGATCACCAGAATGTGTTTTTCGTCATTGGAAAGGCTTAACCAGTGATGATCATTGATATTCTGGTGGGGAATGTGGCCAGATCAAAGGATAGAGGAATGAGAATGAAACTAGAATCCTGATATATGTTTTTGGAAATTTCATAACAACATGAAAAATAATACCAAGCCACACACCGTGTGGTCCCACATCAATGGTAGCTAGGGTTTTGGGAAAGAGATATGTTTCACACATCATTTTTCCCTATCACATGGTGTGTGGAATCTCCCCAGTGGATTGGTGTGTACCTCAGTGCGTACACATACATGTGTTCAAGTGAATGGGAACAAGAAAAACTTGTACTCCCACATGGACACAACCTATAGAGAGAGTACATAGGACAATCTGTGTACTGTAAAATTTGACAAAGTAAATGCCCAATAGCACACCATATACTTCTATATGGAAGTGGATAGGATCCATTTACATGGGTAGGAATCTGGGCCAAAGATACATGGCATGTAACCCTACTACATGTCATGTAATCCATAAAATTTGGATTGAATACTTTGTACTCTATAGCTTGGACTTACTTTTAAGGGTGAATTCCACATATCATTTCTTGGAGGGTAAATCTGTAATAACCTCATACTCCAACGACTATGATATACTCAAAAAGAGTTATTGGATAGAGTTATTGGAATCCCTCCCTGAGTCCTGGAGTAAGATCCTATATTCATCTTCATGCCCAAAGTGTAGTTCAAGTTATTGAATATGTCAAAAACAATTTGGGCATCGATCAATTTCATATAATGTTAATCCAAATTTAGTTTTTTTTATACCCTATGGCCTTGGGAGTGATCCTCATATTTGTATCATATATCTTTGGAATTTTAATGTGTACGTACTATGAAAAACATGATGAAAATTACCACTCTAATAGATTTAATTAGTTTTATCATACGCAGAAGTGTGTTATTATAGATGATTTCTATGTAAAATAATCAAGTTTGAATCATAGGATAGCTTAAAATTATGACTTACCTTTAGAACATATGTATAAATAGAGTATATCTAGATATTCTAGTCATGTGTCATATAGACATATAATTATATAGATATGATTGTATTCTTTTTCTGTATTCTTTTTGGTTTTGGGATGTACAACTGGGTATTTTTTTACTCCAACCTTCATGGGATTTTCCTACACATGTCATGTCTTGTGTTGATGAATGACCATTTTATAGAGTGCTTGATAGACCAGGACTAGATTGTTCTTAGAAGGACCAGACAAACCAAGGTGTTTTCCTACAGTATGTTGACAGTAGTCCCCAGTATTATTTTCATGTTGGAATTATTTTTAAAATCCTTATCGTGCGATATTCGTTGTCCCTACATACATTCCATTACTTCTAGTCATACTCAGGTTGGGTTATTTAGATGTATATGTGCATGGTTATTCAAATTTTTATACAATTCATCATTGTGTGGGCTTGAAGATGTGTGTGTGTGTGTTTTTGTAGGTATATAGGGTAATCCCTCCCATGATAGTGATATTTATAATCAATGGTAAACTATATCCACTAGGCAATTGGAGGCATGATTGTGGATTTGTGAGATGGTACCAACTAGTATGGGTCTTGATAATGGTTGAATACGTTCTTGACTAATTTCCTTGTTCTCATTATCATAGTTTCATCCTAGAAATCCAATCTCTTATGAGCATGAGAAACTCCATAAAACCACCTCAACATGAACAAAAGAACCCCCTTGTATAATAAAAAATTCTAAAAATTTTAAAAAAGTAAAAAATAAATTGAACATAAATATGAAACAAATAATTAATTCATGGGACAATGATTTTATTGTTCAATCACCAAAATTGGAAAACTAGTGCAACAAATTTTTTTTTAAAATATTTAGAAAGTGACAAATATCTTAATTGTATTTTTCTGAACTTTATTTCATTAATAAAATATAGATAAATGTGGTTTTTTGGGCCTTATGGAATTTTTATTCTCAAATTTCAGTATGTGATGTGTTTTTGGGGATAAATATAAATTATAAATTAAAAACACAATGTTCGTGTCATAATATGTGTATCTGGTTGAGGTGGGATATTTGACTATGTGATGCATGTTTTTATTTCAACTGTCTACACCAAGCCATAAAATAATGAAATGTACCATATAGATAGAATATGATACACCATGCTACCTACAAAACCTCATCCAAAGGAAACATGTTCAGTTTTTTTATTGTTGCAGATGATTGAAAGGAAAATATGACATCCGAAAAGATCTTTCAAAAAATTTATAATTATTAAAAAAGTAAAAATAAATCATTCTTAAAAATATTAAATAAAATTGTGACAAAAT
Source organism: Viscum album (assembly GCA_963277665.1). NCBI lineage: Eukaryota > Viridiplantae > Streptophyta > Magnoliopsida > Santalales > Viscaceae > Viscum > Viscum album. The sequence goes on along the minus strand of OY728133.1, from coordinate 195,964,775 downwards.
TTGGTAAATGACAAGTCGAAAATCATATTTTCATGATGTATATATACATTTTTCACCCATTTTTTGTTGATAATGTTATCTGTTCATGATCTCTATAAAAAATAAAAACAGTATTATAAAAAAATAATGAGTAAATAAACTAAAATAGTAGATAAAATGATGATAAAATCAACTAAAAAGAAATTATTTCTAGTAATATATCATTAAAGTATAATATAATTATTCTTGAATATATGAAATTAATATACAAGAAATTTTTTCAATCTTACATTACACAAAAAGAAAATATTTTATAAGTTCAATGTAAAATAGAAGAAATATTTATCCACTTAAAAATAACATATCATTCATGTATTATACACTTTTCCTATAAAAACTATTATCTTTTTTTGTTATAAAAATCATATTTAAACTTTTTTCTTTTAATTTTCAATAACGAAACTAGCATAACAGATTGTATATTTCTAAATTACACTAAACGATAGTGTATACATAATATTTTTATATAAAACATTAAAAATTATTATAAACCTAATATATTTCATTGATTGAACTGAAATAAGTATTTATATTTTAGTTTTTATGGAACATAATAAAATCTATCATTATCTTTCACCATTATTTAGAGAATGAATTCTATGATAAACAATTTACTTTGTTTAATGGGAAAAACATCAGTGTGATCAATTATGTATTTTCATAGGATAGTAAACATGATTATAAATTATTTACCCATTTTTATAGTATTAAAAATCATTATATCCCAATATAGAATCAAAATGAAATAATAATATAGTACATCCATTAAGTCATGTAGGATAATGCTATTGATTAGTATATTATTTTCAATATTATAGGTGATGATAAAATCTAACATAACATCATCATTACTTTTTCATAAATATGGGAAAATCTCTATTCTCATGTATTTTTTATTGAGAATGATGAAGTGTTTTATGTGAGCTTCTAAACGTGGATCATTTTACACAATGAATGTTACTATTCAAATAAGTAATGAAATAATGGACATACTTGTTGATGGTGAGATGGTGAATAATAAACAATATGCATAATGAGGATAGGTAAAACACATATAATGATGTCACAGTTATGAGATTCTATGTGATATGATGGGTGGTTTATTTAATTTCAGATTATGTGCATTAAAAATAATCAGTTTTAGTCAATTAATTTCACTAATGTAAACATGAAGTTTCACTTGTATGGATTTCATAAGATTTTTTGATATTATATCATGCATCTAATTGTCAATTGAATAGCCAAAATAATTGAACCACCCACCAAAGTGAAAAAAATATTTCTCTTTTCTGCTATCATTTAATACCACACATGATAGAACTCCAAAGATAAAATTAGTCTAATTCAATTATAAAAATTATAGGGAAACTAAATAATAATTTTAGATAATTTGATGAGAAAATTAGTAAAATAATTTGTAGTAATTCCCCTCTTTAATATACCTGTATGTATTCTAATTTTTTTTCATATTTATTTATAAATTTTTTTTTCTGCAATTATACTTTATCTTGGTAAATAGATCAAAAGTAATATATAAGATTTATAATACTAATTCATAATACAAACAATATATTTCTACGGTCATATCCCATATATTATCACAAAAATAGTACGTAATCAAATTAATTTATTTTCAGCAAACATTCTAACCCCATCTATTCTTCACACTCACATATAAAACATTTACATCTTATTTTGATAAATAAGGTTTCCAGAAATCGTTATAATAATGAAAAAATATATAAAAAATTATCGAGATATCTTTTAAATGAATTTTAAATTACATTGGTAGATTACATTTACAAGAATGCTTGTATAATCATGCTTTATGATCTCAATCAAAAATTTGAAAACAAAATATCGATACTCATTTCCACACATCACATCATGGTTTATGATCTGAATGAAAATTTTCTATCATAATATATGTCTATAAGACCATACCTCACATCAATCATTTTTTCATAAATTATTATACGTTTCTCAATGTAATTTTTTAAGATATAGCTCATATATCTTTATAAGATTATATGTCAATGCTATGAAATTTTCAATAGTATCATTAACCTTTGTAATATTAAGATAATAAAGTGGAATAAGAAACTCAGTGGTCAAATCCTGAGAAACCATAATCCCCATTCTCATTTGGTCTTTTGGGAGTTATATAATGTTTCTCATGTCTCTATGGATATTATACACTACCCCATAAAAACAAAGTGGTGTGTGGGTGTTGATAGATTGAAATCAAATACAACTTTACCCCATAGAATTCTAGTAATATAATGTAATCAAAAGTGGTGGATTCAAATGCACTAGAAACATTAATGAAAAAATTTATTACCTCATGTAAGTTATATAGTTGAGGGGATTGACTAGAATCAAATCTAGTGAGGTCATTTGCATCTCTATTTATAGATATTTGTTCCACCATCGGTTCACTTTGATTATTTCCTGAATAATGGACTTCCAAACCAAATGAGACAATAATTTTTTACAATGAATCAAATTGTTCTTAAAATTAATTAATGATATTATATGAATCTTTTTGTGATTTATTATTCATTAAATATGTTCGAGGATACACTCCATAAACTAATTCTCTAATTTGAACATATAATTCTTACCACTACAAAGATACCGAAAGTATTTTTTCTTCCTATATGGGCATTACCAATTCATATGACTATAGTATATAAAAAACATAAGAACCAAAATAGTTATTTTTATGTAACTCTATTATAAATAATAACAAATTTCTGTTGTTTCATACATACACATGTTTCCCAGAATAGTTTTGTATTTTCATCTACTAGTTTACCCTCTTTATTTATGTGGCCCTCCTTCTAAAGAACAAGATTAAAAATGGGTGTGGATTTTTATTTTGATTCATAAACGGTATAAAAACAAATGACTAATTTTTTTTATCACATAATATTTTTTATTTAAAATTTATGACAATTAATTTGTTTGTGAAGCTTACCCCATCCTTTGTTTACGATAGGGGTAAATTGGTTTTGATTCACAGTCTTTATTTTCATCAATATTTTCCATTTTTATAAGTTTACAATTTTTAAAAAAATTGGATTAAATTAATACTGGTAAATTATAAATTACTTATGAAAATTCAGCTGAAATGGTTCCTCATCATGATGAAATATGAAATCACTCTATGTTTCTTGTTGTATAATATGTGTATAACTATCTAGTGGGTGGCGATTTACTTTCCCCTAATCATTCCTAATTTTTAACTTAGTAAAAAGTGATTAGAACGCTTTATGGTATTTTCCAAGGGCTATTAAGATATATTTATTCTATAAATATTCTAAAATAATTACCTCTGTAAGGTATAATTGTAATTAAATCATTGTATTAATATTTAATTTTAAGATAAAATAATGAAAGTACATCATCAAATTATCTCTATATATGTAACGCCCCGACCCCAGCTACCCAGAGTCGGTGCATTACTTCGTAACATTGGCATGATCACAAGAAAGATCAAATCTCGAAAGACCGATTGGTTTAGTAGCCTTGGAAACACTAGATATATTCATAAGTTTTACATTACATCATAAAATGAAAAACTACTACAACAACATAATGTTTCCACAATCCACACTATTAACCCCTCATAAAATCCCTGCAGGTCATTCATAACTTACTTCTTCACATCCTGGGAAAAATAAAACATAGAAAAGGGGTGAGCTCAAATGCCCAGTAAGGATAACAATATATCGGAAACTTTCATAAATAAGAATAAACATTTAAGGAAATGTATAACTAAAACAAAAGCCTTTTAAATATGAACTTTCAACATGGTATGGCATAAATAAAGTGAAATAATGCCATTTACTTATTCACATGGATATTCTACTAATCGAATAATCACATGCAAAAATCAATAACCACTTTCATAATGTTGGAATGCATAATTCCATACTATCATAACCACATAGTCAAGGCCTCGTGCCAAGACTACAAATAAGATTTTGTCAAGGCCTTGTGCCAAGACACTAGTTTGTCTCATGAGACCTACCGATGCATCGAGGAGCTATAGCGGGCTCCACCCGTCACTTATTAAGTCCAATGCATTCCCATATGAAAAGGTTTAAACATAACATAAACATTCGTATTAAATCTAGCATACGAAATGTCAATAATTTCACCATAAACTATGAATGGTATAAAAATAGCACATCCATAGTCAAACATATCACAAAACCTTCAATACAATATAGAAGTTTTGTATCATAATAAATCAACTTCAAATAATCTTAAATTCCATCAAAGGATGTTGACGTAGATGAAATCAAAATTCTTTTTAAAGAAATATCTCCTTTTATTTTGAAATCATTTAAGATCCATATAAAATAAAACATTTTCTTTGAAAATATTCTTATAAGCTTGTAAGGAAATCATTGAAGATTTTATAACGGCGTAAAATAACCGCACCTGCCGTATAAGTTAAAAAACATTCTTACCTTAATTCTGTCGAAAAGGTTAAAAAGGACCTTGTTTTGAAAACGACCGAAAGATTCCTTTATAAACCACTTATAAAAGTCAAAAAGGGTATAAATGACTTTAACTCATATTCTAGTAAATAGTAAAAATGTTTTGAAATACATTTTTAAGAAACATGGATGTGGATGATAAAGAGATCCCAGTAGATTATTACGTATAAACAACCTTGGATAATGAAGAGGTTGTAAAGTAAACCCTTACCTTGTACTTTTCCTTGGTTGGGGTAGGTTAACCTCCTGTATAATGGTGAAATAGTTGTTATTAAATTATACAAGAATCATATATAATAATATGATATCATATATGATCTTTTAACATTGCTTTGTTAATAATATCTTAGAATTATCGTCGTTTCAGGAGTTAACTTACTCATTTTCTTTTATATGTTTTGTTACATAAGCCATGGTTGTTGTATCTTATTCATATCCAGAATGATATCTAGTCCTTAACCATCATTTTTAAATCATCAAATGATAATTATACTTGAATGGATACGATGGAGAATGAATCTCATCGCGTTCGTGGAGACGGTAGTCCGTACGTACGCACGAGCGACAATATCATTCTTTTGATATTAAAATAATATATAAATGGATGGTATATCATATATACAGAATCATTAACATGTTATATTTATTATTTACATGAGTTACACATCATTATTATACCCATCCAAATAATATTATATTGAATAACAATTACACCACGACGTGGAGACGGTAAGCCGTACATACGCACGTATGGTGACATGTTATTCAAAGGGTGGATAGAATACTGAATATGGTTGTACCATATTTATAATAACATCAAAGTATATGTAAGATACTGGAGTTATTATTTTAGAATGGTAAGAACAAAGAAAGAGGAAGTGGAAGAAGAAATGAACTTGGAGAAGGGTGGTAAAATCATTACCTCTTCTTCGGGTTCTTTCTTTTGATTTGATCAAAAGGGCTCCTTAGGTTGGCTTTATGATCAAACTAAGGCCTATAGGTTGTAGTGAGGGATGTTGGGAGAGTATTTGGGCAGAGTTTGGCCGAACCAAAAGGCTTTAGAGGTGTGAAGAAATGGGAAGGAGGAGTGCCCTTTTATAAGAGGGGTGAGGGGCACCTTTGGAAAAGTTAGAAATATTAATTTATAATAAATTCATATTCGGTTTCTAATGGCTCAAAAGTTGATTATTTAAATTTTAAGGTGGGGATAGGTCGAAAACAACTCAACCAATAGAATTTAGACAGGTTTGGGTACTTATATTAACCTTATCTTTAAGTATTAACTCTAAGTTAATTAGTTTCACTTTTACAATGTCTCTTTGTAGTTTTATATAATATGGTTAATAAACTTACTATATACATCCAAGCGACCCCCAAGTGGTCCATTAATGATTAACCTATCATGATATAAGTCTCTTGGCCGAGCCTTAGATTTTTAGGAATTTAATATCAATTAATAATATAATATTTGTTTTAAGAACTCTTTTATGTCAATTTTGACACTATTCAATAGTTGATTTTTTTGAAACTCATAACAGATTGATTACTTCGAAAAACGTCAATACAATCAATCCTAATGTATCATATTATCCTATTAAATTAGTTTAATTCATTAAAAGTTCCATATTATATTTATTTTGGTATTTATAATATCAATTATTTTAATTTTTCACTATTATAGTAATTACCGCATCATCATTGTGTCATAAATAAAATAACTTATTTAATGTCTAAAAATTATAAATAAAAATTAATTATGTAGGAAATCTTTTTAGATTTCTAATGAATATTTATAATCGAAAATCCAACATGTATAACCCAATTTAAAAGTTGTTCTTCTAAAAGATGTAAGCTTATGCCATTTTTATTTTTATTTTAACATTATTAATATAAAGTGTCCCTACCACATACAAGTGGTTCCACGGGGTCCCCAAATTGACCCAAGGATGCTCATGGTCGGGTATGTGTCCACCAATAAGGTTAGGACACGTTTTAGGGTAATTATGTATTATTATAATATTATTTTTTAACCCTTATTTACCGGATTTACCCTTAACCATGGTAAATAAAATATTTACCACAGTAATTATTCAAAATGTCTAAAAATAAAAGTTACCTATTTACACAATTTGGACATCCTGATTCCAAATATGGAATCCATTTTTCTAAATTGAAAACACAGAAGTGGCAGAAATTAATTTAAAATTAATTCCCGCTGTCAAAACAAAAAGCGTGTTTTTAAGAGGTAATAACTATCAAAAGATTGACACTTGTTTATGTTCGGTTTAATTGTAAAATTATGTCCAATGACCAAAATTATATTAAATGGTAAAACTATATTCTAAATATACTTTAAAACCACTCAAATTCATAATTTATCACTATTAATTATTTTGATTAAAAAAGTTGTTTTTAATTAAAATTTAGTAATTTTCACTATTCATCAAAATATGAAAGTTATCCGAAATGTACCAAAATTTCACCTTAGGCTAAATTCGATATTCCGAATCCAAAAATGAAGTCCATTTTCAAATATAAAATATATATAATTTCAAAAAGTAGGTATTACTATTCATAGCGGCTAGTTTGATTGGTTACGGTGTGTTAGAACTCGGTGTTGCGTACAACACACGCTAGCGTACCGTGGAAGCTTGGGATGTTTAATTTTAAATTTTTGATGTCCCCATTTAGTCAAAAAGTTTAAAATATAGTATCTAAAAAGGGGTCACTATTAAAATTTGTTAAAAGTGAAATACTGAAAATGAATTTGTTCTTACATTATGTCTAAGAAACTCATAATATGGATTCTAAAATTATAAGGATTATATAAAGTTTAAAATTTAGTTGACACTATTCATAACCTATTTTGAATAGCTTGTTTGGTAAGTCATGGTGCGATTGAACTTGGTGTTGCGTGTAGTGAAAGTTATTGAATTATTTTGAAGAAATAACACACTATAAAATCTTGGGGTGTTACATTCTCCCCTCCTTCAATAAATTGCGTCCTCGCAATTTGAAATTGTTCTTCAAAAATAAAAGGTTGAAAATAGAAAATATCTTTGTGGGAAAACCCACATCGGAAATTGGGTTACTAAAATTTAGCCTTAATATGAGGAAAAGAGAAATGAAAGGATCACCACCAAATTATGATCTCTATTAGGAGAACATTGGTGGTAATTATAGACATATAATTGGAGGAAAAACGTAAATATTTATAGGTAGTGATTGAGGTCATCAATCACAAACAAGTATAAAATTGAGGTCCTTAAACTCATCGATCTATGATGATTTGAAGTACCATCAGTTCAACAAAATATAGGGTATTGGGATAACACATTTTTGACGTTTCAAAATATCTTAGTTGAATCCCACATCGAAAAATGAATTAATGAGGCCTCTATTTAAAATAAAGAGTCGAAAGTATGAAGATTACCGAAAATAACACATACTACGGTTCCATGTAGGAAAATATGGATATGGAAGAAAAATCTAACCATCAATTATCTGATGGAGAGTGGTAGAGAACATGGCTATAAAAAGGCCAACAATCCCAAAGCCATAAATTAGTGATGATTTAAGGTACCATCTAGGAAAACAGTTTTTTGTTCAAAGTTTCTTTTCTTAATATTGAGGAATTTATTTATGAGATTGGCTAAGATCATAAGGAGATATACTTACTTTATAATTAGAGTTTTATCCATTAATAAATTTCTACCACAAACTCATCTTTCACTCTAAAAGATAATAGAATGTAATAAAATTCTATTTACACTATTCGTATAGGGTTCCAAAATAAACGAATTTATAATTCATCTACATGATCTTTTAATAAAAACTACATTATTTAATCCAGGACATCTGTTGGGCCAGTGGTAGGTGATACACCCTTGTCGCCCTTCGGTTGCGGGTTCAAGGCTCGCAGCCTTGCCGGACGCGACGGGTTGCCGCCCGACCTCCGGGTTGTCCTTTTATGGCAATCCAAAATAATCCAAACTAGAACTATCCAAAATACTTCTGTCCAAACTCACAGTCTAACTTTTATAAAGAAGGTAAACATAATATAGATCCTTTTTACCCCGTAATAGCATATGAATACCTTCATCATGTATTACCATATTCCTTATTGATTACATTCATTCTCCCTTATTCCATATAGAATGCTGGATATACTTCATCAATCCAAAAATGTTTTAAACCCCAACAATGATGGAATATACAAATCATTAATCAGTTTCAAGGTAGTCAAGAATATCCAATATAATTTATCCAAAACAATCACATATTATTCCAAAATCACTACCTCAGTATCAGAACTATATTATGATTTATCATTCTCTCAACCATATATTTTCCAAAAATTTATCCTGCTATTGAGTCACTTTTCTTTGTTCCACACAATCTCAAGTCCTTAATGAAATAGTACTGCAGTACAATCCTTATATACTCCATTATTATTATAACAAGTACATTGTTGATACAACACTCAATTGACATAATCAACATAAGAACTCTAATCATTCCTCTTCATCTGTGGTAGTATCATAACTTGATTATTATCCAATAGCATCATTTGCGTCATAGACTGATGACTGGGACATAGGTTCGCGTAGTGTCCAAACTCCTTGCAAATGAAGCATTGTACATTTGAAACAATTTTCTTACCCTTGAAGTCACGTACTTTGTGCCCTTTTCCTCCACACTTATAACAAACTCTCATTCCTTTCAGGCAAGTTCCAGGGTGTTTCTTTCCATAGTTACCACATATGGGAAAATTCTTCTTTTCCCTCTTCCCTTTATCCATATTTCTCTCTTCCATCCTTTTCTTCTCTTGCTTCCCTTCAAAGCCATAGGACTCAGTAAACTCTTTACTTATCTTATCAATACATGATATTATTTCTTCATATGATGATAATACATGGGAGACTATTTCTCTTATAAATTCTAGCTTAAGACCATGAAAGATATGATCCTTCCTTCTCTTTGAATCATGTGCATTTCTGAAGTTATCATTCCTTCTACTGGGCGCCATTTCTAAACAATGGCATAAACTAGATTAGTTTATGAGACAAAATACATAATCCCATACTTATAAAACACTTAACATAAATTGAACTATTTATGGATATAATCCATAATCATAAAAATGTTTTCTTTGAGGAAGTATATACTCATAAACCCTTCATAATGGTTTGTAAAGAAAATGAGAATTATCCTAAGAATATCCCCCGGGAGTGTCGTAACCAAGAGTGCAGCAAGGCCCATTGTCGTGCACCAGTTCCCGTTCGAGTCTAGCTCAAAGCGGTGTTTTCGGGTTTTACCCCTAGGTACATCTGTGCCAGAGCCGCCTCTACCTGCTCGTATCCAGATAGGGATGTATTGCTCGGAAAACTCACAAAATCCCTACAATACCAAAATTCTAGGAAGTTCTTCTACACTAATCCTCAAAGCTCATCTTAGGTCTACGTGCTCTAATCAGAGTTTATCTAAATCTAGCTTCCAAGGTTTGTACTAAACTTCCTCTGATACCAACTGTAACGCCCCGACCCCAGCTACCCAGAGTCGGTGCATTACTTCGTAACATTGGCATGATCACAAGAAAGATCAAATCTCGAAAGACCGATTGGTTTAATAGCCTTGGAAACACTAGATATATTCATAAGTTTTACATTACATCATAAAATGAAAAACTACTACAACAACATAATGTTTCCACAATCCACAATATTAACCCCTCATAAAATCCCTGCAGGTCATTCATAACTTACTTCTTCACATCCTGGGAAAAATAAAACATAGAAAAGGGGTGAGCTCAAATGCCCAGTAAGGATAACAATATAGCGGAAACTTTCATAAATAAGAATAAACATTTAAGGCAATGTATAACTAAAACAAAAGCCTTTTAAATATGAACTTTCAACATGGTATGGCATAAATAAGGTGAAATAATGCCATTTACTTATTCACATGGATATTCTACTAATCGAATAATCACATGCAAAAATCAATAACCACTTTCATAATGTTGGAATGCATAATGCCAGACTATCATAACCACATAGTCAAGGCCTCGTGCCAAGACTACAAATAAGATTTTGTCAAGGCCTTGTGCCAAGACACTAGTTTGTCTCATGAGACCTACCGATGCATCGAGGAGCTATAGCGGGCTCCACCCGTCACTTATTAAGTCCAATGCATTCCCATATGAAAAGGTTTAAACATAACATAAACATTCGTATTAAATCTAGCATAAGAAATGTCAATAATTTCACCATAAACTATGAATGGTATAAAAATAGCAAATCCATAGTCAAACATATCACAAAACCTTCAATACAATATATAAGTTTTGTATCATAATAAATCAACTTCAAATAATCTTAAAATCCATCAAAGGATGTTGACGTAGATGAAATCAAAATTCTTTTTAAAGAAATATCTCATTTTATTTTGAAATCATTTAAGATCCATATAAAATAAAACATTTTCTTTGAAAATATTCTTATAAGTTTGTAAGGAAATCTTTGATGATTTTATAACGGCGTAAAATAACCGCACCCGCCGTATAAGTTAAAAAACATTCTTACCTTAATTCTGTCGAAAAGGTTAAAAAGGACCTTGTTTTGAAAACGACCGAAAGATTCATTTATAAACCACTTATAAAAGTCAAAAAGGGTATAAATGACTTTAACTCATATTCTATTAAATAGTAAAAATGTTTTGAAATACATTTTTAAGAAACATGGATGTGGATGATAAAGAGATCCCAGTAGATTATTACGTATAAACAACCTTGGATAATGAAGAGGTTGTAAAGTAAACCCTTACCTTGTACTTTTCCTTGGTTGGGGTAGGTTAACCTCCTGTATAATGGTGAAATAGTTGTTATTAAATTATACAAGAATCATATATAATAATATGATATCATATATGATCTTTTAACATTGATTTGTTAATAATATCTTAGAATTATCGTCGTTTCAGGAGTTAACTTACTCATTTTCTTTTATATGTTTTGTTACATAAGCCATGGTTGTTGTATCTTATTCATATCCAGAATGATATCTAGTCCTTAAAGATCATTTTTAAATCATCAAATGATAATTATATTTGAATGGATACGATGGAGAATGAATCTCATCGCGTTCGTGGAGACGGTAGTCCGTACGTACGCACGAGCGACAATATCATTCTTTTGATATTAAAATAATATATAAATGGATGGTATATCATATATACAGAATCATTAACATGTTATATTTATTATTTACATGAGTTACACATCATTATTATACCCATCCAAATAATATTATATTGAATAACAATTACACCACGACGTGGAGACGGTAAGCCGTACGTACGCACGTATGGTGACATGTTATTCAAAGGGTGGATAGAATACTGAATATGGTTGTACCATATTTATAATAACATCACAGTATATATAAGATACTGGAGTTATTATTTTAGAATGGTAAGAACAAAGAAAGAGGAAGTGGAAGAAGAAATGAACTTGGAGAAGGGTGGTGAAATCATTACCTCTTCTTCGGGTTCTTTCTTTTGATTCGATCAAAAGGGCTCCATAGGTTGGCTTTCTGATCAAACTAAGGCCTATAGGTTGTAGTGAGGGATGTTGGGAGAGTATTTGGGTAGAGTTTGGCCGAACCAAAAGGCTTTAGAGGTGTGAAGAAATGGGAAGGAGGAGTGCCCTTTTATAAGAGGGGTGAGGGGCACCTTTGGAAAAGCTAGAAATATTAATTTATAATAAATTCATATTCGGTTTCTAATGGCTCAAAAGTTTATTATTTAAATTTGAAGGTGGGGATAGGTCTAAAACAACTCAACCAATAGATGTTAGACAGGTTTGGGTACTTATATTAACCTTATCTTTAAGTATTAACTCTAAGTTAATTAGTTTCACTTTTACAATGTCTCTTTGTAGTTTTATATAATATGGTTAATAAACATACTATATACATCCAAGCGACCCCCAAGTGGTCCATTAATGATTAACCTATCATTATATAAGTCTCTTGGCCGAACCTTAGATTTTTAGGAATTTAATATCAATTAATAATATAATATTTGTTTTAAGAACTCTTTTATGTCAATTTTGACACTATTCAATAGTTGATTTTTTTGAAACTCATAACAGATTGATTACTTCGAACAAAGTCAATAAAATCAATCCTAATATATCATATTATCCTATTAAATTAGTTTAATTCATTAAAAGTTCCATATTATATTTAGTTTGGTATTTATAATATCAATTATTTTAATTTTTCACTATTATAGTAATTACCGCATCATCATTGTGTCATAAATAAAATAACTTATTTAATGTCTAAAAATTATAAATAAAATATCATTATGTAGGAAATCTTTTTATATTTCTAATGAATATTTATAATCAAAAATCCAACATGTATAACCCTATTTAAAAGTTGTTCTTCTAAAAGATGTAAGCTTATGCCATTTTTATTTTTATTTTAACTTTATTAATATAAAGTGTCCCTACCACATACAAGTGGCTCCAAGGGGTCCCCAAATTGACCCAAGGATGCTCATGGTCGGGTATGTGTCCACCAATAAGGTTAGGACACATTTTAGGGTAATTTTGTATTATTATAATATTATTTTTTAACCCTTATTTACCGGATTTACCCTTAACCATGGTAAATAAAATATTTACCACAGTAATTATTCAAAATGTCTAAAAATAAAAGTTACCTATTTACACAATTTGGACATCCTGATTCCAAATATGGAATCCATTTTTCTAAATTCAAAACACAGAAGTGGCAGAAATTAATTTAAAATTAATTCCCGCTGTCAAAACAAAAAGCGTGTTTTTAAGAGGTAATAACTATCAAAAGATTGACACTTGTTTATGTTCGGTTTAATTGTAAAATTATGTCCAATGACAAAAATTATATTAAATGGTAAAACTATATTCTAAATATACTTTAAAACCACTCAAATTCATAATTTATCACTATTAATTATTTTGATTAAAAAAGTTGTTTTTAATTAAAATTTAGTAATTTTCACTATTCATCAAAATATGAAAGTTATCCGAAATGTACCAAAATTTCACCTTAGGCTAAATTCGATATTCCGAATCCAAAAATGAAGTACATTTTCAAATATAAAATATATATAATTTCAAAAAGTAGGTATTACTATTCATAGCGGCTAGTTTGATTGGTTACGGTGTGTTAGAACTCGGTGTTGCGTACAACACACGCTGGCGTACCGTGGAAGCTTGGGATGTTTCATTTTAAATTTTTGATGTCCCCATTTAGTCAAAAAGTTTAAAATATAGTATCTAAAAAGGGTTCACTATTAAAATTTGTTAAAAGTGAAATACTGAAAATGAATTTGTTCTTACATTATGTCTAAGAAACTCATAATATGGATTCTAAAATTATAAGGATTATATAAAGTTTAAAATTTAGTTGACACTATTCATAACCTCTTTTGAACAGCTTGTTTGGTAAGTCATGGTGCGATTGAACTTGGTGTTGCGTGTAGTGAAAGTTATTGAATTATTTTGAAGAAATAACACACTATAAAATCTTGGGGTGTTACAATATATCCCCATGGGTTTCCTTCATTACAATATAGATGTGGTTCCATGAATCTATATAAATCGGTACATTCATCATCATTGTAACCCTAACATAACAAATGAACATTTACTTTTGTTGCTCAATATGTTAGCCCTGTAAATTCAATCCAAACTCAAATTTTATAACCTTAATTCAGTCCTTGATAATTTAATTCGATACTTTGAAGTTTCATCATTTGGGTTTTTTTCATCAAAATGACATTGATCCCCTAATAATTGTTTAGTATTAGAATCAATAGTTTGTTCTTCCCTAGGATTGGTAAAACCATAATCTGTATAAGACATTATTTTATTCACTATTATTCAAATATACTATTTAGATTTGATAAATTCACAATAGAGAAGAAAATATTATGTGGAAATGCACTATATGTAATACAACTCATTAACCTTATCATTGAACTAAATTTATTTTTTTAAATGTTTGAAGGGATACAGATCCTATTTCGAGAATTCAGACCCCGTATTTGTAGTTCCCCCTAACAAAAAAGACATTTAATATATTGGTATTAACATGAACTAATTATCATCTACCAATGAATGTTCCATCATAGGTCGATTTTTTATCATACCCTATAATTGTTCTAGCCACCAGTAGGAAAATCGACCAATTATTACTTTCCTAGATCCGAGACATAAAATACTTTAACTTCATGTGATTCCATTCTAAATGGTTATTTCTTTTCCCATTACATATTAAGGTTCACATTCATTAAGCACATTTTATAAACATTCACTACTCTCTTATTGCCAACTAATTTTTAATAGAAAAACGGTACTTGAAATGTTGTATAATCCATCACATATATCAATTTAATATACTTGAATATTATTTTTTGGTAAATTTGATTTATAACCATGGAACTAGATATGCACATCATGCGAGCCACAATTGTAACTCTTGTATTTTTCATCATCGGGAATTAATCATGTTCTTTTGAATAGAACATATGAACCCTAATTACAAAACCAACATAATATATGTAATTTTAATTTCATGCACGGGCTTTCCATTAAAGTCATTCGACATTTGAATTTGAATTTTTACAAAACTCCTTATAAATTTGGTTTTGGAATTATCCTATAAATTATTGATTTTGTGTATTTGATATCCAACTTTTATCCATTGATGGATTAAAAAATATACAAATTTATGTGTGGGAATCAACGTATAGATCAATATCATCACAATTATGTAAAATGAAATGGTGTACATTCTCCAAATCCATGATATTAAATGTAACAGCCTCTATAATGAAT
This sequence comes from Viscum album, assembly GCA_963277665.1. Lineage (NCBI taxonomy): Eukaryota > Viridiplantae > Streptophyta > Magnoliopsida > Santalales > Viscaceae > Viscum > Viscum album. The sequence continues at coordinate 195,949,334 of OY728133.1, read as the reverse complement.
ATCCCTATTCTCATATAGAGTCTGTTGTGATGAGACTTTGGGATACCTATGGTATAAACATCTAATAAGTAATTTTAATATAATTCAACAGCATCTTCAAATAAATATCATTCTACAATAAAACCTCATAAATGAATTTGATTGTTGACATATACTTTCAAAACCATGAAATAAAATTCAATTGTTTACATCCTTCTATAATGGACCTGAACACACATTTGAACCTCTATAACTGTGGGAACCGTCAAGTGAACCATTATATCAAATAATTGTAGTGGTAAGAACATTTCATATTCATATAATATTACTGAAAACTCATTTTTCATGATTGTAAACATCGCTAGGTATATTACTATTTTTTATATAGTTTTAAAAAAGAAGAAAATTTTGGATTGTTTATAACGTACATTTTTTTTGTAGAATGAAACATAAAGAAACAAGAATGAAATATTTCATAAAAACATGAGAATAGTTTAATTTTAGTCCGTATAACTTCATATTAGTCATTGGAATCATAGTCATGATATTTTATGAATACTCATATGGGACTTTTACAACATTAAGGAAAATGAAAAATTGAAAATTTTCTTATCTAGATATAGTGTAATCTATTGGAGGAAGACAATTCCACTATTTACCCTTCACTAGTGATAACTACTCCTTCTCCCCATGTAAATCATATCCAACACCACCATGGTGTTAACTTTTGTTTTAGCATGAAATTTTTTTAAATTTCCAATAAAAATATAAAATATATTTTTTCACTATGAATGGTATCCATAAAATGTCTGATGTACAAAAAATTTCAATAAAATAATTCAATGAGAATTGATCTATTTTTATAACCAGATAATATTTGGTTTTTAGAAAATTGTTTACTAAAAACTATGAAAATATATTTTACATTATTGAACTGTTGAATACCCGTAAGAAAATATGGTTTTGTACCTTGTTTGGTATTCCCATTGAATGTTGTCATCCAAGATAAGTAATTATCTCCTTGAGGTAAAAATTTCCAAATACCTAAAAACAAAATAATCAAGGAATATATCAACTGAACTGAGTTTGTGAATTCTTCACAAATGGGACACCCCAACATTCCATTATTTCTATAACCTAAATAATTTACCCAAATAAAAAATTCATTTTTCATCCCATACAAATGGTACTAAATGTGAGTTATTTACCGTTATGAGCACAATACATTGTAATAATTGTATCCAACAACAATGTTAGATGTTCAATCATTATATATAAATAGAAATTAATAACATTACAGTTTTTCTTTTGGAATCATATATGTAGAGAAAAAATATGGATGTTTTTCTTCATTCATGACCATCGAAGAAAGTTATAATTTACCAAAAATATGGGACATGTGCTCTAGGTACTAATTTTAACACCCAAAAATTTATTCCATCATTAGATAATTATTATTGAGTGTTTCTCATCTCATTTCCATATTTTGGATACTCAAAATAAATTTTCGTCCCCCAGGAGAATCTACCAGATTATGTAGTTTCCCATATTTAATTATTTCATCTACATTCCATGTATATTGTCCCATGGTTTCCTAACAACTATATAGTTTTCTAAACTATTGAATGATAGGAATTTACAATAAGACTTTCGATGGACTCGAATCATTTTTCATGTATCGATCCACACCACACTTTGGGAATTTAATTATTTATTTATGGACATTGCTAAACAATATGAAATCATTTTAACATGAATATATATTTTTAGAGATCATGACCATTGATCGTAGAATTTTTTAAGGGTCATATGTTCGATATGGATGCCCATTTTTATTTTATCAACATATTATTCAAGAGACCGTGTAATTACATTCAGATTATGTCACTCCATCCACTACTAAGTCTCAAATTAAATAACTTCAATACATCAAACAATGTTTTCTATTTAGTAAAACAAGTATATTATGGTCTATTATCAAATCTATTTAACTTCTCAAGAAATTTTAGACAATCAAGAAGTTTATATCAAATATACATTTTAATTTATTCAATGAAATATCCATTATCATGTACAATGGTATTCAAATCAATTGATTCATAAACCACAACATCATCCTAATCAGTGTGTCCATTTTTCTCCTTCGAATAGACCGGTATTTGTAGATTTCATTTATTATATGAGAAATCAAATAGACTTTTAATACATCCAAACTAATTTTTCTTGAATAACATCAATTTAAACATAGGAAAATGATATGATAAGTGTTATATGCAATTTTTATTGGAAACTTGATAGACTCTTTCAATCCAACATGAAACGATCTTATATTATGAGTTTTATACATCAATTTCAATTCATATACATCCTATTAGGTTAAGAAAATCATTTTTTATAAAATAAATATATAAATAAACATAATTTATTAGTTATTATAGGTTAATGTTATATATAACTATATTATGTAGAACCCCATAGGGGATTGTTTAAAATAATTTTAGTATACTATAAATACAAAGGGTAATTGAAATTATGAAAGGAATTATTCAACTATTTTAGGATTTATCATCTTAATTAATCTAAAATTATCACTCGTACCCAGTATGTGAGGGGTAAAACTAATTTTAATTCATGAAATATAGGTGAAAGTCTAGAAGATATGGGTAATAATTCTCAAGAATGAAAATTAAATAATAACTATTCTGGATATGAAGCTCATGAGAATGAACATGTTCTATTTAAATTTTTTTGAATGAAAATAACTTAATTATAAATTTTAAATATCAACATAAAAACACTTTCAAAATTCAATAGTTTTCATTATAAATATTTAAAACCCCACATGTAATCTATTTTTAAAATTCCCCATGAAAATATAACATTTTTTTTAAAAACACATAATGGGATATGAAACCCATTTTCAATATAAATTGTTAGTAACAAGATAATATTTTATAATCATATCAAAGAAATTATAAATAATAAATTAATATTTTAAAACTATTTCCATAGAATGATGTACCCTTTGAAATATTTATAAATGGATATGTTCACATTTAAATTATTTCATGATTTTTTAAAAAAATCCATTTTTGTTTATTTGAAGAGGAAACCTTATTTTTTCATTTCAAAACACACATGAAAATTTCAAACCACGTTTTTATTTTCCAAACTGAAATTTAAAATAGACATGAAATCAAAATTTTTAAGTATCCCACCTCCTACTTTTATGAAAATCATTATTATTAAACATTTCATATTTTTTTTTCTAAAAGGTAGCATGAATAATGTTTCTTTAAAATAATGTAGGAAATTAGAAATTTAAATCCTAACATGATTGTCCTAGATTACCTGCCTAAATACTAAGGTTTCAATGTGTTTTTTTTCAAAATTAAATCAAGGGAATAATCATTTATAAACTAACATGTTTCATCAAATATCACACCGGAAGCCACAAACCAATTCATTCACATTACCTAATATATATAGAACAATCAACATCAAGAAGGTTTTTCAAATATTAATGAAATTGAATTTCTTTACAAAAAGGTCATGAGGTTTTAGATATGATTCCTTGTGTGATATCATTCATAGGATTGATTAGAATTTTTCTATGTTTGAGTAAAATTGGAGGTGATATGGTACCCATGGTGAGAGAATGAGAGTGGATTTGGTTTTGGTTTGGAATGTAACCTACCGTGATGTTACACCAGGTTTTGAGTTTTTTCATTGTTTTGGGTGTTTTAAAGATCACTTGATGATTTATGTTGTTTAAGAATTGTGAACATGTGATAAGATGTTGTGTTAACGGGTGAAAATAAGAATTTTCATTTAAAATATAGATGGAGGAGGACTACATTTTTTTTCATGATACAGGGTGTGGTGAAATAGAAATGACATCATGCATGTTATTCACATTATATATTTCTTCATGGTTTTATTTGTTAAAAGTATATTATATATGTTTATTTTTTTTAACTTATTTGTTATATGATATTAATTTATGGACTTATGATATATAATTATTTACATTATTTCATTTAAAAAAGTTCATTCATATAAATTTTATAGGCTCCAAAAAAATTAATGATCGATAACAGAATATAGCTATCATATGTTTGGGTTATGTTATGTCACATTATTTTGATAAAGTAACCAGAATATTCACATGTAATAGATATTTTTTAAATAAAGGAAATTATTACTTTGTATATACTTATGTGACGATATAATGAGTACTATTAGTAAATAATAATCTACCTTTTACTAATGAATTAAAATGGTATGAATATAATAAGTTCATTATTGCATCTTGTACCTTGAAATCGTCATGATTTATGGATAAAAATCTTATTGTAAATTCATCCTTGTCATAATATAAGGATACCATGTATCAATTACCATGAAATAATGTAAGAAATAAACAAGGAGAATAAATTTTTATTATTTTAAAAAATAAAACAAATAGATTTTCATGATATCAATCTTTAAAAATTAATATTATTTTACATTATAATTTATATACTGTTATTAAACTATGTATTTTTCCATTAAAATGAAAATAATTACATGAAAATCATTTTCTATGGACTAATCCTTATTTAAAAAAACACAAATTTATAAATACCTTTTTTATTTTTTTATTGAAACTAAACTAAAAAGGAAGAACTAAAATAAAAAAATGTAACTAAATTTATATAAATAAATAAAACAAATCCCAATATGAAACTAATGTGTAAAATATGTATTCAATAAGATTAAATAATGTTGATGGTGAAAACCTTCTGTAAAAGTGAAATTGGGTACCAAACAATATATATAATAGCACAAATATTAGAAACAAAAATGGGGATGGGAATTGACTTATTGGTTCTGAAGGTAACTGAATCTCTCTTAAAATGTAATCCAACTATGTGACAAAAACATGTAATACAACTCTGGCTACTTGAGGAAACCGAAAATGACCCATAGATAAAAAAATAATTAATAAATATTAGTGCCCTTAAATTTATCATCTTATCTAAGGTCTCCTGTGGGTAAAAATATCCATATAGAAATCATCCATTCATTGAATAATAACAACTGAAAATTAAGAAAATAATTGAAACCGTACCTCCTTTTGAAAGCCCATTTGGAAGCTCTCTTGAAAAGAAATCAATTTTCATTAAGAAATTTTTTTAAAAAATATGAATGCACCATCGAGTTTTAAAAGAAAAAAGCATTTAAAACACCTATTAATAATCCTATATATGAAACTAAAATTTAAATAATGTTTATAAATTTCAAAAAATCTCTTTAAATTTTCTAAATATACACAATTACGCACAAAAATATTGAAAAATATCTCGATACAAATATTCACATATTTTCAGGTGAATACGTGAATTTGTCCAATATATATATATATATATATATATATATTTATAGACACACACACACACCAATACTTATGTGAAGAAGCATAAAATATGAAAGTAGGAATCCATAACCTTGGACATAAATATATAACATAAGACCAAAAAAATAAGGAATCTTCTCAAATAAATGAACCCTAGATTATCAATGTCATGAAAACGTGCATTACCCAAATAAATTAAAAAAACAACCTCATATAAATGTAAAAAAAAATTAATTTATATAAAAAATATTTTATCGAAAAAAAATATAATTTATCCATTGAATGAAGATAAAAAACAAGTAAAATTTATAAGAAACCAATTGGAAATCAATTATAACCCCTTTTAAACTAGATAAACAAGAATATTTAAATCAACTTTAACCAAAATAATAATTATAATTTAAGAGAATCCACTTTATTAAATCTAGGAACACAAAATGAATTAGGGAATGGATAATGCATAAATAAATATTCCCGGGGATATCATAGATGATGCAATAATATCCACAACAATGAGTGTATGGATTGAAGAAAACAAAAAAGAAGTGATGAAACCAATGTGGGAAAATAGGTAATGAATAGTGAGAGAGTATAAATAAGAGAATGATAAAAGAAATAAAAATGGAGAGTCACATAAATGTATTGGATACTAAAAAATATATAGTCAAAATCACCTTACACGAAACCCAAACAAGAAATCAACGAGTGGGTAGGAGGAGAAAATAAAATAACTTGAATTCAGGATTTCATCCATCTGAGAGAAAATTAATGTATCACAAAAATTCGATTCATTTGATCCTTGGATTCATTTGGGACTTGCTTCGATACTTGATTCGATCCTTATATTCGAGAAGGGGGAGAACCAACAGAAGGGGAGTTCTGCAAAAATAGAAGATGATACGACTGAATCTATCACAGTTAGGGTTCTTTAAATTGATTAGAGATACATTTATCCCCACTACAAAAAATCACTGATAAATATACCTTTTATCTATTCTAAATGAATAATCTCTGATAAATGATATATTTATCAGTTCTTTTTAGTACTGATAAAGATGAAACCTTATTAGTGCTAAAAAAGCACGGATAAAAGTCATATTTATGAGCACTAATATTTTAGAATTGATAAAGATCAATCATTATGAGTGCTAGAGAAGGACTAATAAAAGGCATCTTTATCGGTGAAAGATCATTAATAATGAAAATGGATTTATAGTTATAGTTATAAATAAAAAAATTATATATATTTATAAAATTACATTATTAATTTTTATAATTTCCTAACTATTTATATATATAATTAATTATTCATAATTATGTAATATTTTTTTAAAAAATACAATTTTTATTTATTATTATAAGTATATATTTTTATAAATATAAAAAATATACATTTGTAAATATATTTGTAAATATATTTATAATAATTTATTTATAATTATTAATATAATTATATAATTATATATATAAATATAATTATATATATATATATGTAATTAAAATATATAAATATAAATATAGTAAATATATTCATTATTTTAATATATTTATTACAATTTTATAATTATAAATATATTTATGTTAATATATATAATTATATAATTATATATCTATAATTAATCAATATATTTAACATAATTATAAATAATAAAAATATATTTATTAAAATGTTATAATAATTTTAATATATAATTATTTATTTATAATTATATAAATATCTATTTTGAATTTAGTATTTATATATTTATATCATTATATATATTTATATAATTATATATATATATATATATTAAAACTATATAAGTATTAAGATAAATATAAATATAAATATAAATATAAATATTATTATAAATATAAATATACATATAGATATTGTAAATATAATAATAATTTAAATAAATTAATTAAAAGTTTATAAATATATTTATATATAGAATTATTCATTTATAAATATATAATTTTTTTATAAAAAAATATTTATTTATTTAAAAATTTAAATATATAAATTTATAAATATAGTAAATATAAATTCAAAAAAATATTTATTTTTAAAAATTTATTTAGAAAAATATTTTTAAAATCATTAATCAATATATAATCATAAATTCCTAAATGTGGAAAATGAGTGAAATTGAATAATAAACAATATATACACATTAAAAACATTGAAAAATTGATAAATTTTGTTTATTAAATATAAACTATTAATGATTTAGGGTTATATATTGTAATAAAGATGAATACATATTGAAAATGTCAAAACATAGTAAACAAATAAATATAAATAAATAATATAATATAAATGAATCCCAAAAAATATAAATAAAAAATAAAAAATATTAAAATTTAATTAATACATAACTGAGTGATGGAAAATTGATTACGGACACTGAAGTCTCCACCACCATGAAATTAACAATGAAACCCTAAGGTTGATACTCGGTCCTTTGTAGACGATGCTGCTGGGAAACCTTGACAGACTAATGTGCCCTCTGGCGGGGATGGGGTTATAGATGAGAAGCTTCACGTTTTCCTGAAAACTTATTGGCATTGAGGGATTTTGGAGATTTATTCTTCCTCCAATGTGGTAAATCTTATATCAATAGACGTACGATTCATGCTTTGATGAAATTTTATTTGGCGTAGACCTTGATTAATATTTTGGTGGAAATATCTTGAAGCAATTTGGTTTGTTTGATTTCACATTGGTTTGCATAATTCCTCCAACGTCTTTCTTCAGTTCTCATCTGAATATGAATACTATCGATTTTGGGTGAGGAGATCATTGGTTTTGGGTGGTTGTACAACGAATGTTCCAATATTGACTCTAGATTTTAATCATGATATTGAATTTCATCTTGTTTCTGTTTGGCTTGGTTTCCCTAGATTACCGATTCATCTCTTTAAACAAATTTCCCTTTTTTCATTGTGAGTCTGATTGGCATCCCATCGAAGTTGGACATGTCAACAAGAAAACATAATTGTCATCCAGTTTCTAGGAATTGTACCAATATTAATGCCACTAAACCTCTTCCAGATCCAATCTGAATTCAAAATGGAAATAATGGATTCTCACAATAAGTGATTTATGAATGTTTTCTTACTTATTGATCGGATTGTTTTAAAATTGGACTTTTATCTAGTGAATGTGGTAAGAAAGTCTTTCCTCCTACTCTCAAGTCATGGGTTTAGAAGGGCATGATAAATATGAACACAATATCATTCACATGAGAGTCTATGAAATTGATGGTACTTGTTGGACCCTATGGAACTAAGGACCCTTTTGGAGAAAAAATGGATGATGTTGAAAGGCCAATTGAAGATCAGCCTCAAGTCATTGTCAATGTTAATAGTGGATCTAAACATGGAATCTTTTATAGTTTATTGATGATTTCCATGTTATTTAGAATGACCACACAAAGGATGAAGATTTTGATATACTTTCACAATTTGACCAGGACACATGCCTAGTATAGAGCTCATCTTTGCTGGAGGCTGATCAGAAAACTGATCAAATTAAAGAAGACTCCCTTTAATAAATTTCTTGAAAAAGGAAAAAAACAAATAGTGGATGCGGATGGATTCATTTATAACAATCAAAATAAGGAAACATAGAGACTATTCTCACCTTGAATGAACAATTGTCATGATTTTACATGAATCTAATAAAAAGAATAACATTGGAACTACAACTTCAATGAATTTTGTTGACCGGAGTTCAATGATTTTTGTTGCTTCTAACACAATGGATACATATGCTCCTTCACATCATATGGTCGATCTTTCTGTTTCACCTCTTGATGATAAACCGAACAATGTCTCTGACCCGATGGTAATGTATCTGGACTTGGATGATAAGGAGGTCAGTGAAAATTTAGAATCTCAATTGGATCAATGAGATTAATTGGCTTATCAACGTCTAAAGGATTGTGAAATTTCTACAGAAAATTATCTTTATATCAAATGTTGAGTGTTTAATAAGATGTGGGGAAATAGTATGAATAAAAACTCTAACATTCCGTGACGAGTGATACTCTGCTCTTAGGTTATGACCCTCTACTCTTTTGTCATGACCATTCCTGCACATCCCCTTCCATCTTGAGCCCTTGTAGCTTTCATGGAGTTGCTGCACTTGTTTCATGATGTGTTTAAACTTCATTGTTATGTCACTATTTTTTTCTCCCACTTTGGGGTTGGTGTAGACTCGTCACACCTCAAGCTTTTATTTTAATACTTTTTATTTAATAAATTTATTTGGGGGAATGAATTGGGAAACCAATTCATGTCTCTATTTGTGTTTAAAAAACATGACTCTAATACTATCAAAAAATTAATTATAATGTACGGCCTAAAACGAAAATAAATTAACTATATCAAGAAATAACTATATTCTAAAATTAATACTAAAATTTTAATAAATTGCATAAATATTACGAGTATGTGTTTTCTATATATGATTTCCTCAATTACATACACATTTATGGGTGTGCATTACATTTAAAACTATATTAATTACGTATATGAATGTGAAATCAATCTAACACATGTTTGATATTTGTTAAATTGAAAAATCAAATGTCATCGAATTATGTCCATTACCTGATGTGATTAGTCAACATTGTTAATTAATGTAATTTTTTAATTATTATATTTTATACATTAAATATATGACATATTTAATCTATGAATAAATATTTTTTATTACAGAAATCATATTTTAGGAAATATTATATTTATTATTTTATATATATATAATATCTCTGAATATTTGAATATATTTTTATATTAAATGTTTTAATGAATAATTATGTTAAAAACCCATTAAAATTGTGTAAGACCGTAATATGATTTTAATTATTAAACTTTATTAATTTTCTATATTTATAATTAATATATATATTTTAGTAATATTTATAATTAAAAACAGATATATTAAACTTATTAATTTTTTTAAAAAATTTAATCATTAATATATTTTTTAATTATTATATAATTTATTCATCTTTAGTTTTATTAATTATTACAATTTATTATTTTTCAATTTCTGTTTAATTATAAAAATTTATTCATTTTATATATCTATATTAAATAAAATATTTATTAATATTTATGATATATATATATATATATTATTCATTTTTGTCAAAAAAATATTAAATTTCCAAAATGTTTAATAATTTTCTTAATTTAATATTTCATAATTTTTATTTGTTTAATTATTTTATTTTACTCATTTTATCGATGTATATATTTAATAAATTTTATATATTAATATTTATAATTAAAATTCATGTATATTATATTTATACATTTTTTTCAAAAATTACTTAATTATTAATTTCTAATTTTTTTGTCATTTTAATAATTATTAATTATTTTGTTTAATAATTTCATTTTATACAGGACTTTTATTAGTTCTAATTGAGTGCTGATAAATGATATCATTTATCAGCTCTAAAAATAATGTCTTCATAATGGGTACCCATTATAAGTGATAAAAATAAAATGTTGATAATGAGTACCTTTTTTGAATGCTATAAAAATGAACTAATAACTTGTACCTTATATCAATGAAAAAAATTTATTTGATAATGGGTGCCTTTTATAATTGATTTTTAAGATCTTATAATTTCCAACAACATTAAAAGGATTCTTTATAGGTGTTCCTAAAATCATAGGATTAAAAAAAATCTTCTTGGGAGGGAGGATGAAGATACCTGTTAGAGGATAGTGGAATCACAATGAATAACATGTGGGGGAGAGCGGAATATGAGTAATTCCAATTTATAGTTGGAAAGAAGAGGGTGAATATGTGAAAAAATTTCTAACATTCTTGGAACATTCCATGGTTATCCACACATCATGGAAAATATTGTGCCCCTTATTAAGTGTTTTTTTATACTACCTAGTTTGGTTGTAGTATTCGATGAACCATGAACCAACCATGTAAACAAGTTCAACATACTACATTACAAAAATCAATGGGTATGGTATAATTAGTAGTAACCGTGATCTTATTATGCCACATGAAGATTAAAAAAAATCAAAAAATAGAAGATCTAGTCATCAGTGATAATTAAATTAAAATAATTAATTTAATAAAAAATTAATTGATTATGAGTAACATTTTTCGAGACAAAGAGATTTCAATTTTTTTTGTTAATGATGTTAATGGATATGTGTTAGTGGACTAGATTATGATGTAATCTTTTGAATTCTACAAAAACATCAATGATTACAACTCTAAATGAAATATTGATTTCACAATTATATGGGATTTACTATAAGTTACTTCAATCAACCAAATGACCAACTCTAGGTTTGATCAAAAGATATGTGAATTCACCCCACATTATTCGAATCTACTACAAATCATGTGAAGTGAATACATGTTATGTGGATCTTTCAATATTACGAGGAGTGATCCAATTTTAATAATATGGAAACCACATAATGGGATGAGTGATTATACATTATAATATTTCATCCATGAGTTTAACTACAACCCTATGGTATGGCTGAATTTATTTCTATATAATCACACGCTATATTGAGCTTTCATAAAAGGAAAATTGAGTGACTCTGAGTCACATAGTAGATGGTGATAATGTGAATATAATCAGATAATTAAATTTAAGGTGATATTATAAAGATTAAATACAATTATAATGTATATCATGATCATTTAATAGATTTTGTTGAATGAATAATGGATATTGGAAGGAAGACCTATTATTTTCTCTTTGTTTTTTAATGAAATTTAGAATAATTTATTTGATTCATCCTAAATGATACACATAATAAAATATCTTCATATGAGATTTCCTGTAACGGATAATCTTGTGGAATTGAGAATTTTTATATATTGATTACTATCTAGATGCAAAATTCCAATAATAGACCACATATTTCAATGAGACATGATTCATTCATTCATATTCATATGCAACAAATTATTGATAATTATTGTGAAATTTTGGGAAATTGATTTCAATTATTTTTTGGATGAATAATTCACGGATTAAATTAAGAGTAATACCATATCTATACAATTCATGTGTTGATTCATACACATTGATTTAAAATAGTTAAACTGAATAATGATGAGGCCACAATATTTATATTTGTTTCAATGTAGTTTTAATCAGTTACGGAATATGTTTCTTATGGATGATTTGGAAAATTCGATATCAAAAAATTTATAGTGATTTGGATTAAAAGGTATTTTATGTAGTTTTATTTGTACTTTTCAATAAACAAAAATTATAAAATATAATGATCTATATAGAATCTATATTTTTCTATTGTAAAATAATCTGGATGATGAAGAGTGTAGGAATTTGAAATGTGGTGATAGTAAATAATAATAGAAGAAGATAATTCCAATAGTTGTGTAAGATATCAAAAGATATGAAGACATGAATTAAAGATGGTAAAGTGTGAATATAAAAGAACATTTATGAATAATTAAAAAATATTATTGAAGTTTTGTTTTAGTTGTGGAAAAATCAGATTTGTCAAATATTCTGTGTGAATATCACATACACTAGCAATGGAATACAATGAAAAACATGTTTTGGAAATAAATATATTCTAAAAAAATAATTTATTATTTATAGTGGATTCTTGGTCACCAATTTATTCTAGATAATTCAATAGAATTGATACTTTTATTTAGTAGTGATCCATGTGAAATCTTCTATTCTTATGGTTGTTTCTGTGGGTAGTAATTTAGTGGAGTCCATTCTATATCATAAAAGGTGAAGTTTATTTTAAAAAATGGCAAAACATAAGAGCTATAAAATCCCTAATTCACCCCCCATACAGTGATCACAAAAACCATTATTGGTCTATACAATTATTATCATTTCATGGTTTCTTTATTGAATAATGGTTGTTCAAGGAAAGATAATACTACAATGGATGTTCCAATATTAGTATATAGTATTGGGATAACAATATATGATTGGAATAAAAATAATATTGGAAGGAAAAAATGAAACCCCATCTATTATTTGTTGATTGTAATGACCTTGAGAATATTATAGATATAATAACTCCTCTAGTTGATGGTACTCCCTTAATAAATATAGAAAATAGGAATCTTGAGAAATATGGATGATACAGAAATGTTATTCTTTTTAATATCTTGAATGGTGAATGTATACATGGTAATTTAATTTTATATTTTAAATGATTTTGATATATATTAATTAAAATTTATCAAACGATCACTAATGTGAAGAATATAAGGTTACAAATTTAGATATTGAAATATGAAAATTTCAAAATGAGAGATAAAGAATTTTTTTATTTCTTCATAGGGTAAAATGTTATTTTATATATGTTAAGATGCATAAAAAACAATATAAGAATCAATATATGTTGAAAATATATTGACAATTAATCCTGACATAATTTATGCCAAAATATATTATTTTTAAGATATAGATCCTTATGTAATTTATTGGATGATTTTCATTATATTCACATTATATTATAATATGAAAAATATAATACTATAAAAATAATGTGAATGACTAATAATAAAATATAATTCAATGGAACTATGAAATAATATAAATAAATAATATTATTAGAAAACCAGTTTGTTATTCTGATTCAAACAATGTAGAGAGTAAGAATTTTGATAAATTTATGTCTTTGGATTCCAAAAATGTTAATAGATTCCCAAGGTAGTATAAGTGTATATTACCATTAATGAGACATAAATATGGAGGTATTGAACATTTTTTATAATAATTTAGATAATTAAAGGAAGATAACAATTCTAGTGGAGAATAAAGAAGACTAAGATGATATCTGAGGAAGAAGTTAATAAATCAGAGTCTAATTAAAAAACTAATCATAATTTATGAAAATATAAAATAATAATATTTCATTACAAATATAAGTAAACTCATGAAAGGGTAGAATACTTTTAAGATAATTATTATATTAATCATGGTGTTTAGATTTTATTATACTTCAATGTTTAATAATAGATATTTTACCACTGATGAAATTATATATTTATAAGAGAATGTAGAGGAAACATAGACAAATTTAATGATTAAAAATATTGTAATTATTCATATAGAAAATATAAATTCATGATATTGAGGATAATAAATTGAAAAAGGAATGTCATTTTGTACATAATAATGAATTTGTTTTGAGGAAAAATCAATATTTTTAAACAATATTGGAAGCCTAAAGATGATTCTTGATGAATATAAAACTGTCAACATAAATATAGAATAAAATATTTGTAAAAATAAGGATGTCTTTTTATGAAAATCAACAAATGTGGTGGATAATTAAGAAGGATTTTCTGAAATTCCAAATTAAAATTTTTTGTTGTTAAACTATCCATGGATTGTAAATCCCATAAAGATCATAAAATATGAATATCAATGGTATATAAAAAGGGAAATTTTATTGTGAATGAGTTTTATAAGTGAAATAATGCTATGAGGACCATGTATATTTCCACACCAAGTAAATTATATAATTTTATAACTTATTATACATCTATATTAAATAAAAAAACTTCTATAACATGATATCATATGACTCATGAGAAGAAGTAAAATATAAAAAACATTATTTTAGAAGTATACCAGAATTTACTTACCCAAAAAATCCATGATTAATAGACAAAAAGATGGTAGAATACAGTTACACTGTTCCAGAAAACATTCTACTATTAATGGAAAATATTTATTTATGGATATAGATGTCTCTATGGAGGATTTAGTAATACAATGAATATGTGACCATTCAATCATCAAGACAACAATGTATGAATGAGGGATTCGAGACCAAGTTTTAGGTGGATTCAACCCAATCCAAAAATATAGTCTCTATAATAATATAAAAAAATTGATGATTTATAATCGATTCCATCCTATTGAAACATTTGTTGAGAGTTGTGAGTAGCCTCCACACCATGAATTTATTTTTCTTATGTTGGTACCATACCGACAATGTTTTAATGAAAAAACTTCAAAGCACCAAGAGAAGGATGAAAAGGGAAATGAGAAGGCTCTTGTTGTTGTAACAAGACTCAATGCTAAAAAGGAAAATCAACATGGATATTTGATAGTTAAATGTCATAATATATGATACGATATTGGAAATTTATAAATAATTCCATATGTTACAAGTAATTAACAGTGAACTTCAGAAATGATGAGTCTCAATGAATAAAATTCATCAGATCTATTTTTATTGAAAAAAAATTAAATTTAAAGGATATTTATTTGTGGAGGTATTGAGACATAATTAGTTGAATTTTTCAAAATTTTTTGATGAAATAAATTATGTTATCATAACAATATATTACATAATTATGAAAATTATTGAAAATGGTTATTTTCTGATAATAAGAGAAGAACTGTGGGAAACCTATTCCATGTTGGAGATGGATATAAATTATATTATTTGAGTATGAAAGAGAAAATTAATTATGGTATTGAAGGTTTCACTATATATTTTGGAAATAATAAATAATATTAAACACAAAGTAAGTGTTTGTGATGTTCCTAAATTGAAATAATGTTTAAATTGGTTTAGTTACTTTTGTAATAAAAGGAAATTTCCTAATTACAAACACAAGAAGGCTGTGATACACAAGCATTATCTCTTGGGTATTATTAATTCAAAAATATCCAATATTATGATATAAGAATCAGCAAATGGATATATGTATATTAATTTATTTATTTCTTATTTAAATTGTATTAGATGTATTATGTCTTTCAATCTCAATTTAGAGGCTCTCATGCAATAAATTTTTTTGGAGAAGTTTAGATATATGATTTATATTCTTTGAAATAATATCCAAAAAATAATGTTTTTAATATTGAATATTAATGGTTTTTATAACATGTTTTGAAGAATGGTATAAATAATGATTTTAATTCATGAAAAATATGAAAAAAATAGTGTGGATGAATGATATAATATAATATTGGTGTATATTGATTGAAATATATTTATTGAATATGATACATCTAAATTATTTAAGGGAAATGACATTAGAGTGGATGAACAAATTAAAAATCACTGTATCTATATAAAAAATGTTGAAAAGTCATGATTTGTGATGTATTATAATAAGACAACATGATTGATGTATACAAGAGTGTTTGGAAGTCCATAAATTATCAAAATAAAATGTGAACATACTGGGATATAGAATCAAGTATACTTTGATAGAATATTCGATGTATTATATATAAATAGTGTCAGATATAGAAAAATTAACATGAATAATTTTATAAAAGTTTCTATAGATAATGTAAAAGTGAATGAAAATTAAAAATTGGAAATTGTAGAAGATAATATATATTTAATGGGGAAAATTATATCTATTCATGTTAATATATTGGATGAATCCATTAAAAATAATTTATGTATTAATGCAATCTAAGGGGAACTAGAAGAATCGCTTATTTCATGTATTGATTGACATCTTCATGTATCATATTCTAATATGAGAAAGAATGTGAAACTCTAGAATATCATTGGAATTTGATGAAAATAGGTTAAAAAATGAATAACATTGTTGAAAAAACACACCTATAGATTTTCACATGATGAAACAAATGATGTTGATGAAATAATGGGGAAACAAGAGTGGTTTGATACAATGAATTATGAATTAAATTTTATTATTATGAATGATACACAATATATGGTTCCTAAACCAAATGATTAAATATTTTATATTAAAAAGTGAATTTTCTAGAACTATTTGAATGAAAAAGATGAAGTGGTGTGAAATAAATCAAGTATAGTCTTTAGAAGTTATTATCAGTTCTATTCAGTGGATTTTAATTATTAAATTTCTCTGTTTTTATGGATCAAATATATTTGAATATTTTTAAGTATTACATCACAAACAAAATAATGGATATTATAAATGGGTGTAAAGTATATTTTATACATTATTGAGTTAGAGGAAGAGGTAAATATTGAAAACCTATAGTTTTATTTGTTGTAAAATATGAGAACATTATTTTGATGTTAAATATGGTCTTATGTAGTTTATAACAACCCCTAAGAGATTATTACTCTAAGATAGATATATTTTCAAAGAGGTAAAACATTATAAATGTAAGGGTGGAACATAACCTCCACATCAATGGTGACATATACATATAAATTCCTGTTATTTTTTATATAGATTATATCATATTAATTGGAAATAATTTTATGACATGTAAAATGTTCTATGAGGAGATGAAAGGTTTATTTAGAATGTATATATATGGAGACCTAAAATAATTTATTATCCTACAAATATAAAAAAAATAAAAATGTACATTTTTATCCATGAAGAGTAGAATGCTAAGGAACACATGAAAATATATAGAATGAGAGATTAAATAGATATTTCTATACTCATTAGTTAGAATAATATTTTCAAATGTTGAAGATGAGAGAATGATAATCATAAAGAGATTATGATGATAATTAGAAGCCTATTATATCTCAGAAAATTGAGTCTATATTTTTTATATGGTGTTGTAATTTATCTCAAATATTAGTGTTATATAAAACATCTTCATCCTACTAATTGAATAAAATTTCAAACATATTATATGAATAATTTATTTCAGTTTAAAATAAGATAAAATAGATATATATGTCTGTTAAGTTATACCAATAATTATTGGGCTTGCTTTTTTGATTATAGGAGATCCACTTCAGGTGGAGATTTCCTCCTGGGGGAAGGGTGTTTTTGTAGGAGAATAAATAAATATTATTTAGTGGCCTCAATAACTAATGATGTAGACTAAATCGCAATAAATTATTTCAAAAATTAATTAATTTGGAAGAATATGTTGTAAATAGACAAGAATTTTTATATAAAATTACCAATTCATCTTGGTTGTGGTAAATAGAGGGATATAAATTTTTCAATGAATCGTGGTCTATATTACATGATAGAGAACATTGATATTTAATATAACTTTATAAAAGATCATGTAGAGAGAAATTAATTAAATATTGGATGTGTTTGAATAATGTTACAGATAACATATAATTTAAAAAAGACAATATCAAATGAAAATTTATGGAATTTGATGATGATGTTGGGTGTTTAGCCTCATCTACCTAGAGGATTTGATATGCTATTTTTGATAACCTATCTCTTCTAGAATTTTGATATTTCTATCAAAAGTGGTGAAATATGATAAAATAAATATATCTAATGATAATTTCATTAACTATAATGGGATAAAATATTTTATAGGGAATTTTTTAGACGGGTATTATTGTGATGACTTCATGTGTGATCTATTTTGAGAATTTTTTGAAGTAGTTTTTATGAGTGTTTCCTAATATCTTTTGAAGATGTTGTGATGAGTGAAATTTGAATAGTTACTGGTCTCTACATTATGGTATGTATATATTTATTATTTAATGAATCGTATTTTATACACCTATCACGTAACACCCTGATCTTTTTTGATATATTTCTCATTGAAAAGATTAATTTCATCGATAGGTTTGAATATAGAAAAATATTTTTATAAATTATTTACAACAAAATATACCATGATAATATATCCATATAATTGGTGGTATCAATTGGACTTATAACATTTAGAAAATAATTTATAAAGGATTTATAAAAATCAAATATATTTATAAATATGTTTCCAATTTTCACTAAAGTATTTATATACTACAAAAATACATTTTCCCTCAAAAATAAATTTTATTACATTTTTGAGAAAAAATATAATTAGTTTCTTTCATATTTATGAATAAGTATTATAATAATGGATCTTAATTTTCAGAATCAGAATTTTAAAATCATATTAGATTGAAATTTTGATAGTGTCCTAAAATGTTTTATTTTTCAACGAATAGTAAAAAATACAGATTATTATAGAAAAAAACTTTTCATTTAAAACCATTAAAAAGAAATTTTTTTAAAGTGGATTTTAAATTAATATTATTTAATTTAAATTATTTATAATCCAAATAGTGTCATTATAATTATTATTACATTGGATTTTGAAAAAAAACATATTATACATAAGAAAAGATTATTTTTAGAAAACCGATTTCCATATTGTTTTTGCGGGTCGATTTTAAATTAAATTTTCCACTTCAATGAAATTAATATTGAAAAATAGATTCTATATTTATAAATGTTAGGATTATATTGTGTAAATATATTTTAAATTTTTTTCACTAATAGTATAAATTGAGATAAATAATTATCACCCAAGTATGGTTGAAATAAGTAAAAAGGGATAAAAAATTTGGATAAGGCATTAAAATTTATTTAAAAATTTCTTTTATCCTATTGTATGAGTTTATTTTGTACATTTAAATCAATTAATTTAATATATTCACACTTAGTTCTGTCATTATTTTACTATGAGCATACTATTATTTTTATAAGATAATTAATACAAAATGTATTTTTCGTCCCATAAATATCTCTAAATATTTTTCATTAGGATAAAAAGAATATAATTTTTTTTGTAATAAATTATTATTTTAAATTATTAATGTTATTTATCAATTAAAATTATTTTAAATTATTATCATTTGAATAATTACATTAAATTTTTTCTCAATAGTGACAAAGTATTTATTCAATATATTAAAAAAAATAAAACATTTAAAAAATATTAATTGTAATTATAGTATGATTAATTATATGTTCCATGAATATTTAAGATAGATATAACATATTAGAAATGTATTAAAAGTTTATATTTTATTCCATTAATATCTTGTTGAATTGAAATTGAATATAAACGAATTTTTCTAAAACAATTACATTAATGATATTTTCTAATAAAATATTGTATCAAATGAAATAAAATTAATAAAAAAACATTTTGCATAAATGTAATGGTATATGGTTGAATATATAAACCATGGTCAATTTATTTCACACTTTTCTTTTTGTGGTTACATTCATGGCCATTAATGATTTGAAAACATTGATATTTCTATAATTGTTAAAATAAGTAACACAGGGGATAAAAATAAAAGATAATGGTAGAAAAAAAAATTAAATATTTTTAAATGTTCATGTATTACAGGATATTGATTTATTATCATAATATCATTAAAAAATATCAATTTGGAGATACTTTATTATAATAATTATTTTATAATAATTATTACTATATGTTATTCTGAGGCTGCTCCTCCCCTCACATATAACTGGAAACTCTTCTCCATCCACATTAATATTGTAGGGGCCTTATAAATTGTCAAATACCAACCATAATATTTTCATTATTTCTATTAACATATCCTACTTAATCTTTTTGAAAAGATTATCCCTTTATGAATGATGTTGTAATCCCAAATTGATTTCATAAGGAAGAGGTATAACTCTTAAAAATGTGTTTTCAATTTCATTTCCTCATTGATTAAAAATAAATAAATTGTATAAATTATAAAACAATTATTTCAATAACATCAATATAATGAATTGTTGTTATGATGATGTATCAACCATTATCCACATTTTTTCATCCTATGAAATGAGAGATAATATCTCGAGCATACATGTGGCTTATTTCCACTGAGTAGTAGTGTAATTTATATATTATTTACACAATACAAGGATGGATATAATGGTTGATTTTTTAAATATACATGATATATATTATAATATTATGATTTTATTTTGTTAATTATTATTTATCTTTTATTCAATCTATCTATCACGAAACAAATACGACGTTCATGCATACGTATGACCCACTGTGTCCATGAATAGTGTATATAATTTATCTATATTTTATGGATGAATATATATATATAATAAATATATATTATATTAATGACATGGTTAAAAATATGGATAGGTTAGATCCATGATCAATGTATTTAAAAAATAACTTCTAAACTGAATCATCTATTAAAAATGAAGCAGTTAACACCTTGACACAATTATTTTAATAATGCATTATTAATACATTGGTGTAAATATGTTCTAAGTGGGTTATATATGGTATTATATGTATATAAATAATTATTTTTTTAGTAATAATAAATTTAAATTTATTATGTTTGAGGTTAGATTAATTTTATATCAAGGGAAACAAGAAGCAACGCTTTCATTTTACTATCTCATTGTTTATCGATATTGTTTACAATTATGTTGACAATGAGGTAATTTCAAGATATACCCCTAAGAAATGATAAATTTTATATTCAGAATTTTATTTATAAATATGAAATTTTTTCATTTAATTTTCCAATATCTATTTAATCCTGATACCGAAATATTATTTATAAGGAAAAATTTCACTATTTCAATCAGGGGTTGAAAACCATTTTTTTCAATCCCATGTTTTCAGAAAAAATTATGTATGTTTTTTAATATTCTAAAATGATTTATAATTTATATTTTACTCATTTTCAACATTTGAAAAAGTGTTTCAAAATTATTTTTATAATTTTAATGTTTTACATTTCACCAAAAATGATAAAGGAATCATTATTTTAACATACATGGCATGAAAAGAATTTACCGTCGTCATGGAAACTCCATGAATTAATGTCTATGTTACATATTTATATCATTATTTAAAAAAATTATTTCTTTAATTATTGAGACTTTTTTAGATTTTAAATTAGTTATTACAATGGATGAAATGATATTTTCTATAACAAATATTCCAAGTTGTTTTTAAAAGTAAATTTTCATTATATATGACATCTATTGGGGTTACAAAAGAATTAATGGGTATATTCTCCAATGATACCATCCATATTTTTTATATATATGGTGTAATATAATGATTTCATGATTCTTTTAAAAAACTATTATTTTTCTCAGATTATTCTATGATGAAATAATGAAATGTTTTTAAATTATAATTTAGTTTTCATGGGTTATGCTATGATGTTTTTTTTTTGAGATTTTGTGGAAGAAATATATAATATTTTCATTATATGACAGAAGTGAACCCATCTTAGTAATGGAATTTTTCTACTACGATTGTTTTTTATGTGAACCTTAGATTAAGATATAAATAATTGGGTAGTGAACCCAATAAACAATTTTTGACTTTATAGTTAGTTTTGAAAAATGAATTTAGATTATATTCTTATGTGTATTCTATTAAATTATGACTTCTAACAATGTTATGGCCATATGGCACATATTCTATGATTTATTTATTATTCATGTCTTATAAACTACCAATAATTTTTACATGATTCAATATAGAGATCTATGAAAAGGTTTTTATTTTAAAATAATACACACATGTTCTCATACCATTATGAAAACAATATAATTAAAT
Organism: Viscum album; assembly: GCA_963277665.1. Classification (NCBI taxonomy): domain Eukaryota; kingdom Viridiplantae; phylum Streptophyta; class Magnoliopsida; order Santalales; family Viscaceae; genus Viscum; species Viscum album. Next base: position 195,926,651 of record OY728133.1, on the reverse strand, counting down.
GATAATTGATATATCAATTATTTCAATTATTGAGTATTTGAAATAACTCTTTTTAATATTTACTTTCCCCAATATATAAAGATTTATTTATTAATCATATGTCTAAAGGGGTTCTAGTTAATTATAAATAATAAAGAGAAGATGTAGATCTCCAATGAATGATTTATTAATGTATCCATGTTTCAAAGGACTATAAACCAATAAGATTATAGGATGGATCATAATATTATGTATTGAAACTTAATATAATAATATTTATTATTTATTTTTGAAATATATGCTTCATTGAATCTGATATTTCTGAATGGTGTAATTACCTCGATAAACTAAAATGACAAAATAGTATGAACTAATAAGATATTATATTGTATTGGATGATCAAGTCCTCTCTATGGGGAGTAATATAAATAATTATATATAACAAATATCTCCCAAACCATATTAAATGAAAACAATCGATTAAATAATATAAATAAATTCAATTCATATACATTAATGAATTTAAAAATAATTTTTTTTTTGAAAAAATTAGATGGATTTGAAAAAATTAACTTTATCTTTTTTAATAAACACACAACAACATATTTGAAATTTTAAAAACCCACATGGAAACAAAATTATAATGTCTAAATTCCCTTTATTGAAATAAATTAATACATTTTGGACACTTATTTCATTTTAATTCATGTCTAAATTATCTTTACTATCTTTAATAAAATGATTTTTTTATAAAAAATGGGTCATTCAAAATAAAAGATCTTTAAAATAACATTAGAAAATATTTAATGGATTCAAAATATCTAGAGTAAATTCCTAAATACTTTCACCATATGAAATTATTCAATAATTAACATATCAGTTTAATAATAATGATACCCTGTAAAAAAATATTAAATTTCATATATTTTTTAAATAAGACCATTCTCTATATTTTTTTAAAGAAAACCAATTTTGAATATTTGTTAGAATCCACTATTCCAAACCTAAATGTTGTTTTTTAAGATCAATTTGTCCTTTTAAACATTATTAAGATTACAAAACACAGATCAAAATATATTTAATAACATCAAAATATATCTTAAAATAATCAAAGTGGGAAATTCTTTGTGTATAAAATTTCTATAGGTTTCATAAAACCATGTTCCAATCATGAAACTAATAGTAAATGTTTTATCAAACCATGTAATCAGGCTCCATATGGTTTTATAGGCCCTAAGGGGACACTAAGTCACACTTGATTATTACTATATTCATATCTAAAGTCATATAAATCAATAATAATTAAAACATAAGTCTCAAAATCCCAATTCAAATCACTGGATCCTATAGGAACTATGGAATCACTATGGGTAGTGGTGACCAATCACCTAAACATAGCCTACCTCCTAAACCTTGATGACCCTAACTACAATCTACACCATCACCCTGTATAAAAAATGAAACATTAAAACCTATACCCACATGGAAACCTTAGGTTTTGACACGGTTAGTCATAAGCCAAAATTTTACATCCATCCATAGAACACTTGAACCAGCAAAAAACATCCCAAATTTTAATTTACAATCACCCTAGGCTAGAAATAAGTTAAAATGGTATCAATTAGGAGCTCATGTGAATGATATTTTCCAAATAATGAAAATTAAATTTTTAGAATAATAATATGCATGGCCACTCTATACATGGGAGGCCTATACTCTAGTAGAGATGACTGATTTAATATAAAATTATTAAATGATTTAAGGAAAACCAATGAATGAAACATGTCCTCTCTACCCCAAATCCTTCTCTTACATCAATATTTGAGACCCACTATGACCTCCTAAAATATAATGTGAAACCCATAATGATAACCAAATGTATTATGACTTCTCATATGATGTTATAAATAAATATAATAAAGATTAAAAATAACATTATACCACGTGACATTATATTTCACTATATATTTCTGAAACCGAAGAAATATTTTCTTGGTAATATTATAGATATAACTAGATAATAAAATATAAATAGGCATGGGAAGAAAAATTCCATGTTGGCCACCAACTACCATAAAAATTTGTTACATTTAATAAAAGATTCATTTTCATTATTGTTTTAAAATAAAAATATAAAATATATTTACAATTTTTAATTACATTTAAAAGACAATGTCGGAATGAGATATTTTTTGAAACATTCATCTTTTTTACATAAAAAATGAGAATGTCATAAAAATCATTTAGTTATTCTATGTTGGTGTTATGGAAATAAATAATTTGATTTTATAATAAAAATTAAAAAAACATATTAATTGATGGAATATATTAAAGAATAAATAAAACTAAAATATTTCTTTATCATCCTAGATAAAATAATATTCAATGAAGATAAGGTTTTCATAATTTAAATAGATAATTAGTGTATAAAATGTTTCAAACTAAAAACCAGGAAACATGGTCATCCATAAGGAAAATAAGGTTAAGTCCAGTCATCCTTCTCAATTATCAAACCCAAAAATACTTTTCTCATGCTTTATAATCCAAGGTAAAATTTTACAACATTGATGTAAAAAATCCACATCCCATAATATTTTATAGTTTTGTGGTATTGTTTACCTGAAAGGGTGTTCTAGTCTCCAAAACATAATTTTCATAGCCATCACAACTATGTACTCTTGTATCCCACATGCAATTGAATTTTCAAACAATTTAAATTTTATGAGGATGTTATTTCATCCATCCTTCACATTATATATTGTTTATGAAAGGAAATACAAAACTCAATTAAAAATTTTATTCCAAAAATCAATAAAGAGAAATTAGAGTACCCAAGAGACATAAAACAATTCATTAAAAATATGTCATCGTGGGATTAATAAATTAATAAACCATTAAATAATTATCATTTGAAATGAGAAACATTCCAACCAGGATATTGTATCTCAATTTATGTCAAAAATTTGTTTATAATAAATTTTTGAGTATCAAATTTATTTTCCCAATGTTTCAATCAACTGTTATGGCCATATATACATAAAAATACTCACTTGTAAACATATATGTATTCATATGTTTTTGAATTAAAAAATTAAAATATTATCTTTTGAAATTGTATATATATATACCCAATAATATGTGTATAACAACCAAATACATTAAAAGGAATTAAAAGAAACTAAAATACTTATTCAAATCCAAATTGTGAGACATATAACTAATGAATTGATTTTAAATTTAGTAATTGAATTCAATGTAAAAAATTTAGAAAAAATGGGAAATCCCCAGGAAATTAGAAAAACCCTTTATAAATTACATGAATCATTTTTAAATCCATATATAATGTTTTCAAACACTAGGTTTGCAATGAAGTTGAAATAAAATTTAAAACCAAGTATTTGTTTTATAGAAAACCCTTTTTCATTAATTGAAAACCAAATAAAATCAATAAAAACATCCTATTAATTCCTTCACCATCATTAAAGTAATTTTTATAAGTCCCAAATATATATTTAAATGTCAATATACGGATAATTCCAAAATTAAACAACCAATCATGGGGTAAACCATCTTGAAATATGTGAAAATGAAAAAAACATTAAAACATTCGTGTAATTTCCAAATAAATAGTTACATTATATATGAATGTGAACTATATGAAATGAATGTGGAAATCATATAGGTTATTTCATAGAGGTGTCTATATTTATGTTAATGGAGAAAAACTAGACAAAAGATGATGAAGATAGTGAAGGTGGAGGAGTCATAACATGATGAGATCACACATAGTGTTGGAAGAGAAAATGGGGTTTGGATGTAGTGGGAAAAGGAATAAACATGTGTGTGGAAGGGGTACCAGTCATGTGAGAAGTTTTATATGGGTATGAATATAAGGGGGTCAAATTTAATGGGGGAAAATATGGATAATAATTCTATATATTTGTTTTTTAACGTTACAGGTACATAACTATGTATAGAAGCATTTTTGGCCAAATTATATGCTAAACAAGGACACATTATTGGGTTTTTAGGAAATGTAAATGAGTTTGATGGATGTCTGGGAAAACCATGTACCAAACACAAAAATTAATTCAATAGACTATAAAACAAAAATGCACTACTACAACAGAGTTACCACTAAAAGTAAAATTATACTCTTAACTAAAAAATTCAAAAATATCTAAATAATATTTTACATGAAAGTAAAATATAAATTATATAAAAAAATATTTTATTTAATTAATAAAATAAATAATTCATCGGTCAGGCAATGAGAACTCCCAGGATACCATAACCTTTACCTTCCCTGGGTCAACTAATATTACTAACTCTAATATCAAATAACCTAATAGGTATATATATATTTTAATGAAATAACACTTAAATATATTTAGATAAAATAAATTATTTTTTAATATTCCTAATACAATCCCTAGGTTTCATCCATGAATATTTCATATCTTGATGTATACCATTTAGATTGTTATCTATCATAGCTTTATTGATGTTATTCTATTTGGTGGTATAGAACTAGGATCATTGTGTGACACTAAATTTGATAAAATACACCCAAATACCTGTATCAAAAAACCACTGAAGTCCAATAATACGTGCCTAAATAGTAATCTTTGATATTTAGAAAGAATAATTGTCTCCTTTTCTCCTTACTAAAAGTGATGCGTCAAAACTGGTATAGTACCATTATCAATGAGCTATGGTTATTTTATAGATACCAAAATTATAATCCCACTCCTTAAATAATATATAACATTAATAGAAATGATATCATGAATACACCCATAATAGATTATATAATATGTTCTCTATGTAATAATTTTATCAATCCATCCCTATAATCAAATAAAAATATAAATATGAAACATAATGAAAATTCTATGGAGTCTATAATATGAAATAATAATTTTTCCTCTTAGAAAATAATGAATATCTTATTTCCTCATCCATAATGTTTCATTAATGGTTGTAAACCATATCAAAAACTTAATAATGATATCCAAGTCAATAAAATATATAAAAAAATGAATAAGTGTGTCACACTCATATAAAATAAAACTAAATCTGGGGATGTTGTCACTTAAATCACACCAATCCTAGTTTATTTCCACTCACATAATTCACAAAGTTCTAACTCCAAAAAAATATCTTAAATATCAACCTCCTTCTCTAGACTGATGTCGAGTGAATACATTTGGGGAAACATCCAACCTACATTTTCATAAAATAATAATAGTGAATGCATCCTACGTAAATTTATGACTGAATTAATGATCCCTAACTACCACAACATAGTTATGTTTATAATTTTGCTCATGACCCCATAACCTAAACATTAACTCAGACACTAACTATCACTCCAAAAATTCCACTATTTATTGCCCATTTTCCAATATTAATACTAATATTCAATAGGATGATGAAACAATGGTAGGATGTGCATAGTATTACTACTGAGATAAAAATTATTAAGAGCCCTCCCTTTCAAGGGATGAGATGAACCAATTCCCAAAGAAATAATTTTATCACTATCCTATAATGAATCAATAAATTTAACACCTTAATATTATACAATATTTTTGTTTTAAAATAAATTTAATTTACAAGATAGTCTATGATTCACACAACACTGAGTTAAAAAAAACAAGATACCCTATTAAAATATTATTAAAACATGATTATTTTAAACTTGAAATTAAATAGTAATTAGTTAATTGGAAATAAAATAATGTTGAATATATAGTTACAAACATACATTTATTATCTACTTATTATCAATAAAAATAATAATTATTTTGATAAAATAAATGCTTTCTTGAAAACATTATTTCTTCAAATTCCAGTTTAGTCATGTTTCACACCCAAATTTTAAATATATTTTGAAAAAAACTTATAGAATTTATTTTATAAAATTAACTTAATTTTAGAGATTAGAATATGAAAATCATTATTGGGAGTATTTTTTTCTAAAATGTTTCAATTTTAAATGAGTTATGAAAAGTACTGAATTTTAGATGAGAGTTTCCTTATTGTTTTAAATTATTTATGAAGTTAAATTGTATATTAAATTTACTTAATATTAATTTTATTAAAAATATATAACTATAAAGGTAATTGTTGTTATCATAATTAACTTCACAATTAATATATATATATATTTAAACTATCTACCATTTTATCATTCAAAACCCTTTTTCTCATCATGACTAAAAGATTAATTTTATATTATATTTTTCTCATATTTGAATGTATGTTCTAAAACATTAATCCATTTTTTGAGTCAAAAAAGCATATTATAAAAAAAATTAAACTAAAATTTTCACAATAATATATTTTAAAAACAATAAAATATTTTACCGGTGTTAAGCTATAAATGGGTTTACCAAGGGTTAAACTAAAAAGGTTAGTGTCAAAATTACCCAAAAAACTCATCTAAAATATATTTTATGGACATATTTAATACATAAAATTTATATTTATTTAGAATAATTATTTTTTGGCCCATTTTAGGTGAATAACATGGGAACATCATTTTCATTCTACAAATTACATGTTTACCACTCTCCTTACTTATAAAAGAGCAGCTAATCTTCTCTTCCCTTCACCCCTTTAAATACTTTTTATTCAAACAAGACCAGCCCAAATAACATCCAAAATTTGATACCCTCATCTTGTAATTATTTTTTTTAAATAATGTAAACACAGTAAGGGTTTTGGTGTGAACAAAATGATGTTACGTGAATAAGAGGTAACATTATTTAACAAGCATTTTTCTTTTATTTATTCCTCCACCTACTTCAATTATCAAAAAACGATGATGATATAATAAAATAAGTATAAAAAATATAAATATATGTTTTTATTTTAACTGTATGACATAGATAAATCCCCACATCCTTAAATGTGTTGTGAAATCATTATTAATGTGTGTGATGGACTACCGTCTCATGAACCGATGTCTTTCATTTTTCCCTTAACAAATACCACAATTGGATTTGATGAAGGATCTAATATTTATATATTATATCTATAATATAATTATATCTTTGGGTTAATTATATCATTTATAACCTTTGTCTAATTCCCATTCTATAGGGGATATGATACCATCACTTGTGTGTATAGTGGAATACTCCCTTGCGATGCTGTGTGATTTCTATTTAACTAACAATTTATATGGATGGTTATAAGGATAAAGTTGTTGAATATATGTGATACACATGAAATAATTATGATTTCAAAGAAACAATTTAAATTATTAAAAGAGAATATATCATTTTATTTCTTATCATTTCACTCACTTAAAAACGATAACATCATTTTTGTATGTGTGGGCTACTGCCATCATGAAGCAATTTGAGTCTCTTTTCATTTCCACAACATATGGATGATATATATAAGTATATTAATATTAAATAAAATCTATTTATGATATTATTATCATTCTAAAAATATACAATAACACTTACAACCTTTCTATAATTATAGATGAAAAATATAAAGGTTACCAATTTATATGTATGACTTATCATCTCAGTGATCTAAGCATAATTCATTTCTGAAAACAACATTTAATGATTAATATTAAAAGAATAATTTTTTTAATAAATATGATAATTATGTGTTTATTATTATTATTATATATATTTTGGAAATATTTATTAGGCATACAAATAAAAAAATTCATGATAAATCTTGAATAGAAAAATGAGGAAATTAATATCCAAAACAATGAAAATCATAAATGACTATTAACAAAGTGGTTATAAAATACCACAGAAGGATAATATATAATATTATAAATATTAATATGTTATTATAATAAGTTAATAACATGTTTAAAATCTCTATGCATGTTTTTAAATCACGTCCAACCAAAAGGATATGTGAGGTAAGGGACTTCGTCTCAATTTCCTTTTATTAAATAATTTTATAATGTTAAGCACCTAATTTAATTTATATGGGGTTTATAAATAAAATATAATGTGTAACATAATTATTCCCTAATAATTTGTGTTATTTTATGATAAATTTTGAATTATTTTATCCATAGTAATTTCACATAAATGTTATCAAGTTGTAAATAATTGCAAAACTCAATATCTTTACATTGGGTTATATTACTTCTTCATGGTGTGTAATATTTTAATAAAATGAGTGTAAATACTTATTATTATCTTATGTTGTTCTTAAACATCTTTCATGTGGATAATTTTTTTTAAAAAATTATATATTTTATTATTAATTATCACGTCAACATTATGATCTTTCCAAGGGTTTATTTTAAAATTTCATTTTAACCAGTATCTTGCATACAAGAATTTCCATTAAAAGAAATTATTTGTTATTTGTTTTATAAAAAAATTAATTTTATTATAATATAGTTATTCTTGAACGTTTCCAAGTATTAATACCATATCTAGTACATTTTTCTTAAAATGATTGAAAAAATTTGTCAATAAAATCTGATGAATTTATATCTTCAGTTGGAAAGACTACTTTTTGAAAAACCCTTGATTTATGTAAATGATGTTAATGATTTTTATATCCATTTTAAAATTGATATATTATTTTATTTTTTAACCAATTTTAATTTGTAATTTTATTTAAATGAATCTTTTTGTCAATTTGAAAACTTGAATCGTTTGTATTTTATAGAAAAACATAAATACCTCAATGTTTTAATACACATAACATGAATTAAAATTTCCTATTTTCATAACCAATCCATTTTTTAAAATCTGAGTTTATATTTTTCTATGTAATTAAAAAAGAAATGTTTTTTAAAAATGTTTTCATAAGTTCTAGTCTTAATGGTTATTTTAAAAATGAAATGAATATTTTCCTTCAGATTGTTATTGAAGATAGTTTTATTGGATTTAAATTCATTGATAATAATAACCCTTTTTACATATGATACTCTATAGATATATTATACTGATACCATTACTAGTTTTCCTCTAGATAGTTTATGGTTATTTTTACCAATGATTACATTGAATTTCACTTCCCTGAACCATTTTTATGTCATTAAATTTACCTAGAATTATTCACCTTCATTGATCATTGGACATTAAATATCCCCTATATATCCATATTATTTACCCGGTATATGTTTATTTCTTAAAAAATATATCATATCAAGTTGTCGTGCTCTATAACTAATGTTATTGGATTATATGGGAAAATATCGATGAATCCATATAATTTATTCAATTCGATTCTTGATGAAAAGACACATTTTGGATCAATTGAAACGATTATTCGATATATGAATAATTATTTGGACATGTAGTGGTGGGTGGGCCCTATGTTCCAGCTCCTCCCCCACTGATGGGGGGGGGGGGCTCTTCATGCATAAAAGGATAGGCTCACTTCTTCATCAACTTTTCGAACCTAGATTTACATCCTCCATTCCCTGATGTCCTGCTCCGACCAAATGTTTTGGAGTTTCTTGAGGGCTTCCCTATCCTAATGATATCACCTACAAACTTCTCAAAACCTTCAAATATTCTAAAGCATAACTTGGTTGCTAGGTTTTATCACTGATGTCCTTTAATGGACTCATTCTATAGACACATCTTCAGCACTTGGGATTTTCAGGATATGCTGATAATGGGTCTATTGAAAAATTCCCATATTATTATATGCTTTTTCTCAAAGGAATATTTCATAAATATCTAGTCATGTTCACCTCGCAGCTTCAACAGATTCATATTTTTCTTATTTTTTTGGTACTTTTATTTTCATATGAAGCGTGATCCTCCAACTATGGTTACATGGGTATGATTTCCCAATCTCCCTCTTCAATTTCAAAATCATTCAGTTATGTGTATGACATGGAATTTGATTGGTTAGTATATGTGTTTGGATAGTCAAACTAAATCACATTTCCACCCTATCAATTAGTATGACTATGTTTAATAGGATGTTTAAAGAGTTCCGTTTTAGTATGTGTAGATATCCGTGGTTGAGGAGTACCACTACAAATAACGTGCTATCTATAAAACGTGGATTGATTTCTATTATGAATTCAAGAACCTTGGACACTCATTGAACATATGTTATATAGTTTCTATTTCTGCTTTTTGGAGGGTAAATGATAGTGGAATTGAGAATGAGGTGCAGGGTGAGGCAGAGATGTTAGAGAAGTGGACTACTGTGGTAGACGGTAAGGTGGGTGGGGGGGGGGATTCCTTTGGTATTTTGAATATGGAGGAGATAAATTTTTTTAGCCTTGTTATTTATAATTTGTAAATTGAGGTAGGGTCTAATCATTCATCCTAAGCTCAATATCATGTGATGATGGCCTTGGTGACTCAGTACAATCTGATCGTTGTTAAAACATTTAGTAGGTTGAGGCTGGACCTAGACAAACCTCCCTCTTCAATACTCCTCAATGATAGTGTGAGGGAGGATAGTTTTTTTTAGAAAATGATGCTACAGTGGGAAACCAATAGATTGGGAGAAATGATGTCATGGTATATATGACAGATGGGGAGGATAATGATTTTATGAGGTGCTAGGTTAGAATAGTGTATTTTGGGGAAGGGGTTTAGGTGAATGCTATGGAGGTGGCATATCAAACCAGTGATGGGAAAGCAGAGGGTTCTGATTGAAGGTGTCAGACCATAATTCATTTGAGAAATAAATATGAAGGGATTGCAGAGGCGGGATTGAGTAATAACCTTACTATATTCTAGGTGGTAGTATGGGGTTGTGTGCATGATTTTAATGGAGATGATAAAAGTCATCTCGTAGGTGAAGCATAAAGCCCAAAGAGTAATTGGACTAATAGGATGAGGATGTGTAAGAAAGATTACACCTCCTTATAACCTTGACTAGAGACCTAATTTTCTAGGAAGGTTAACACCAAAAAGGATGAAACTGAGGATTCGAGTATCGAGAGACTATAGTCCTAGAGTAATAAGCCGTCAGAATTATTGTTAAGCTATGAGGAAGAAGTGGTAAAGCATGTATTGCTTCTTCATGCTTCTATGGTGGAGGTTGTTAAAATGATGTGGAGGTCATTAAGGGAGACCCTTATTTAGGAGCAATACACATGGCTGAAAAAAATGACCTAATTATTATTGGGGTTTTAAAAAAACAAAAAATTAACATTGAAAAGTTTATAAAGTCTTGGGACCATCATGCCTCTAAGTTTGGAAATATATTGATGTAGGAACCTAGAATCAATGTAATATCTATCTCATGGTAATTTTTTAGGTAAAAAGACACTTTGAATCACAACTTAATCTTCAATTACTCAAGTTAAATTAGTGGGTGTTGTTTCTTGGGGTGGGATGTTTGCTGGTTTGGTTGTAGTCTCATATTGGATTAGTTATTGCTATGTGTTTTGAAGTGGAGTTTTGTGTGATGCATCTAGACTTTTACATTAATCTTCTATAGATGGAGTTTAGAGCAGGAAGCCATCTACAATGCATTGCATTTGGATTTTGTTGTCGGAGAGGGTATGTCAATGCCATCAGTTTCGGGCACATGAATCCTTGCACATGATAGTTAGCTGAGTTTTCATGCATTGGTGAGGGTTTTTTTAACATGAGTTAGTTTCTATGGTGAGGTATATACTATATTTTTTCTTTGGATTTTATTCTGTTTAGGTTACTTTTGGTTGTAATATTGGTCTTTTTGGTTTCAAACTATACCTTTAAAAGTGTTTTCATAATAGAAAATTTAATTTTCTGTCATGTGGGTTTCTACATGTTGTTCTAAATTGTTTTGAAATGGTCTTTATGGTAGAGGTATCAGAATTCCTATGATTGTGACATAAAATATTTTTTCATTTCATTCATTGGGAGTACAATAATTATTATCATCCATGTGATTTTCACTATGTTATGATATTTGGATCCATTTAATTATGCATTATTGATTACATTGAAAGTGTGTTCAGTTGATTACCTTTACATTTTTATTATACTGTATATTGTCTTGATTTCTAAATTATTTAAAATGAATGTGTGTTCAATTACTCACCATTAAATTTTGATTATGATTAATAATTCATGATTATTTATATTATACTAATCCCTTACCAAGTAGTTGATCCCTCCCTCATTTTTTTACATTCCTTGGAATCCATGAGGTGTACTATGATTGATATGAAATGATATAGTAGGGGGAGTAATAAAATTTACAAAACAAATATGTATTAATTTGAGCATAAAAATGTAATATAGTGATACTTGTATATATCTAGTTTACTAATAATACTAAACTATTGTTTCCTTTATGATGTGATTCCTTGTGTTTTATGAATATTTATTAACGTAAAACACAAACACCAACTCAATGGGGTCAAGGTTATTATAATAGGTATTAAAATAATTTTAATAGAAACCCATGGAACTAGTTTTATGAAAAAGTATATTAGGGACCATAAAACTATGATAGAAATTTGGAATAATTATAGAATAACATCCAAATGTTTTGGTAATAATGAAATTATATATCTTTTAATTGATATATTTCAATGTCTAGTCCATATAAGGGTACATAGTTCTATAAAGGAGATATAAGGGTAATAACATTAAAATGTGTGCATTAGGCTTCACCTAATGATAACCGAGTTCTTGAAAATATTTCCTACTTCACACATGTATTGAAAATAATTATGGAATATTATTAGGACAATTCCCATTTTTAAACAAACCATTATAAAGGATTTAAAAATAAGGATATCCCTAAATAATCCATATTTATGATTCTACGATTCAAAAAGTATAAATTTTAATTTATGCAAAGTGTTACATATTATTTTTAATTATATGTTATGATTTAAAATCCACAATTTTATTAGCTAATCTAGTATATTCCATTATTTACAAATGGTTTTTGGATCAAAGATGGGAATCAATAATCACGTCTAATGTTAATATTTCCCTATTGTGGACTCCAATGTAGCTTGTGTTAGAGATATAAAAAGTATCACTATATTTGGGAATCATAATCATGTTATGAAAAATAACCTTTCCCGAATAGAGAAACCCATTCTAAATCATGATTATCCAATGTAAGATCACATCATTCAATAGAAACCCAAATTATTATGTCGAATAATAATCATATGGTAGTTAATCAATGGATTATGTCTGCAGATAAGATATTTATGGACATAGGTTGTGGTGAATAGGAAAATATTACACATTCAGTGTATTTTATGAAATTTAATATTGATCATTTTTTTTTCATTGATCCAGAATACTTGGTAGTAGGAGGAAAAAAATCTCATGGAATGGAAAGATTTGAAGTGTCAATTCATCAGAAAATATTTCCCTTATGAGAAACGAATATAAATTTAGAGTCATTTAATTTGAAAAAAGGAAAAGGAAGAATAATTTGATAAAAATATTGAAGTTTACATTACAAGGTATTATAGTCATGCTATAGATTACATACTCAACATAGAGTTCTTGATTGACCAATTATTTTAAGGGTTAAATCAATTTTTATGAAGAGAAATGGTCTCTCTAAAAATTTCATAATACTATGAAATTATTTTATGTACCCTAAAAATTGGGAAGTAATTTTCTATATCTTACATATTCATAGTAAACTATGAGAATAACAGGCTATACCAAAACCATGAAAATGAGAATTTGTTAAAAAAAGAAGTAGAGAATAGAAAAATTTCCATATATTAAAAAATATGGAAATATTCACCCTAGAAATTGATTGAAGATATTTTTATTTTTTAATATGTTTGGAGATAGGGGTCACTATGAAGAACAGAAAAAAGTGAAGGATGAAAAACTACTATTTGGTGTTTCAAAATTAGGGAGATGAGAAACCACAAAAACAAATTCCAGAAGCATCAATTGAATCAAGTAATGAAGAGGACAAGTGGATAAGGACATGAAAATGTGATCATATCCACTATTGTGGATGTACCCAATGATATGGTGTAAGGTATTTTAATACTATATTTCTATTTAGATAATTCTTTATTTGATTCTGGATCCTAGAACTCTTTTATATCAATGAATTTTTCCAATAATGTAAGACATTTACCTTTTAATTTAATATGGTAGATTTTAGTTGAAACTATTTGTGGAAGCCTCACAATAACAAGGATTAGTTATGAAGTCCACATTATGACATATAAATGTGATTTATTTTGTGACATTATTATCATACCTATGATTGAATTCTATATAATTACTGGTATCAACTAGCTTCCCATATATGATGTAATAATTTATTTGAATAAGAAAAAAATTAGGATTTGTGAGGAAGAAAGATATTTCTATATCTTTAAAGAAGAGACTTCATAATTATACTCTTATGTAGTTCCATCCCAATATCTATACTAGATTATATTTTTGGGGTCGAAGATGAAAAAAAATCTAATGATGAAGAAGGTAATATTAAAATTGAGTATGTACTTGTTTTATAAGAATACATTGATGTATTTCATTGGGAATTACCCGGACTTCTCCCCGGTTATGAATTTTAGTTTTCCATTTATGTAACCCTTAATTCTAAACAAATATTAATTACTCCGTACAAAATTGAAACTGTGTAATTAGTGGAATTTTATAAAGAACTAGAAGAGATGGTTGATAATGGATTTTCCCCCTTTTTATTTCAATATAGGGAGCCGATATTATATTCATTACTAATAAATATAGATACATGAAGATATGAAATAATTATAGGGAAATCAAAACAATTATGAAAAAGAAAAGGTATAAAATGCCTTGAATATATGACTTATTTGATCAACTTAACTTGTTATAATATTATTTAATGATTGAGCATAAATCTTGGTATCATCAATTTAGTGTAAAGAAGGAAGAAATTCTGAATAATGTTTTTAAAATTTTGTATAGAAATTAGGAGTTAATATTAATTCCAATTGGACTGGAAAATGATCCCACTATAGTTTTGGATCAAATGAATATATTATTCATGGAAAATATTGATGATTTTTTATTGATTAATTACATTTTGGTGTATTCTAAAATCTATGAGGACCATGAAAATAAGTTGTAGATCATTTTCGATAATCTTAGAAGGATTGACTTATATAAAAAAATTAGGTTTGATTTATAAAATCAAGAAGTTTCTTTTATTAGCCATATTTTCTCAATGGATGAGACCTTAGTTGATTATATAAAGATGAAAATCGTTTAATAATGTCCTATATATAAACAAATAAATGAGGTATATATTATCAAGGATTTGGAAGGGTACATTTGGTGATTAGTTCATAATTTTTACCAATTGGCTAACCCATTATAAAATAATACATGTAAAGGGGTTATGTACTTTTTAGAAAAAGGAATTCGAAGAGTGTTTCTATAATCTAATTAGGATATTGATAATTTCCATGATTTTTACTCTACCATTAGTAAATCATGGGATTTTATATATAAATATTCATAAAACGTGGATTGGTTATATCTTAATGAAAAAGGATAATGATTTCTCATATAATCCATAGAAATTGAAGATTCATTATCTATCTAATCCATTATATTGAGCATGAAGCTATAACCTTTTATTTTTATATATAGAGAAATTATCTATATCATGAAAATGTGAGATACATATAGATCATAAAATCATAAAATACATCTATTCACAAATTGAGATTAGAATGGGGAAGATTTTATGGCATGTGATACTCAAAGATTATGATTGCTCAGTACAGTATGAACCAAGTATTGAAAATAATTTAGTGGAATTATTTTGTGGGAACAATCATGGAATTATAAATTAAATTAGTATGGGGTGAAATCAGATTTTCACGGATCGAGTAAATATGGATATTAGAATTAAAAATGAAGGGGGTACATCAATAATTTTTTAAAATATTCTGAAATAATTTATTTAATATCATTTACAATGTTCTTAGTATGATGATGATAACATTTAGTAGAAATATTTACATGTGATTGATGGAAAATTAGAAGTATTATTTTTTTAATATTGTGTTATAGAATTTAGAAATATGTTGTGTACTCAATCTATACATTATCTAAAAAGGGAATTATTGGATGAAAAGCATAGACCCAATTTTTCTATACAATATGATTGGAAAAGATGTATAGGGTTTTTAGAGAACATGTTTGGTTGGATAACATGATGTGGGAAAATGATGATTATGGGTCTAGGTGTTTTTTTCAACCATTGAATGTTGTGAGATAATATAATCAAGAACCCCTGCTACATCTTCATATTCTAGTGTGTAAATGGGATGGAATTACTATGTAATTTTTTACATGACAAATAAAGACTAATAGAAATTAAGACGCAATATGTGTTATCATTGATCACTGAAAATATTCTACATTGTTCTAAGGTACAAAAAATATTTACCTCTTCAGATCCTCCATAGTCTTCTATATTAACAAATTTTTGTTTAAGCATGATGAAATTATTTCAATTTTTTCATATCATGATCCATATTTTACATCAATGAACTATCAGTATCTTCAAAAATCTATTGATATTAAGCTTCATTTGAGCACATCTTAAAATCCTTAAACTCATGGATTTTATGAATAGAATACTAAAAAAATGGAATTCATGTCGAGGACATGCACACATGATTTTAAAGGATTGTGGGTCCATTGTTTACATTTGGAATGTTATTAATATAACAATAACATCCATTCCAGTATTTAATTAACATCATATGAAGAATTATATTAAAATATATTTCATAATAAAAAATTTTGGGATGAAAATTATGAAAGGAAACTCATATGCCCATTAACTTTTAAAGAAGGATATTGAAGATTACATTAAATCTGTTTAATGTTGGAAATGATTTATGTTGATAATCATAGTAATGATTTGGAATTCCAAGTGAGAAATCATGCTTTATTGAAACTATATTTTTAAAAGTATGTTAATTAGTTTAGTATGAAATGGAAACTGAGGTACCTGTATATCAAACCATTTGTAATCCTTAATGTAATTGGTTTGGTAGCTAGTCATTCAGAAATTCCACCAAGCCTCTCAAAAGTAAATTATGTGTTTCATATGTCATTGTTATATGAGTACATGACACACCAAATTCATGTGCTCAAATATGATAAAATTTAATTTGAAAATTAATTATCTTACTAGGAAGAACCCATCATGATTCTTAATACTAGATAGAATTTATTAAGTAAACAGATGAGACATCTAGTAATTTTACTTTCTAACAATAATAAAATGTATAAAGAAACATGGGAAGCAAAGGATGTTATGAATAAGAGCTACCATGATCTATTTAGTTAGGAATATACATGTAATTTTTAAGACAAGATATTTTTAGGAGGGTTGAATGTAAAATACTGAGATAATAAAATATATTTCTTTTAGAATAATGTTATCATTCGATATCTTGTATCCTAAGAAGCATTAGTTTTAAATAAAACAAAACACTCTATTGAAAATAATTTTAACATGAAATTTTTAACCTGGACATTAATTTTGATGTTATATATTTTAAAAACATGGATTCAATAAATGTTTCGTCTCTTTAATTTTTTTTAATCCAAAACAATAAAGTGACCCAGGGAGAGCACTGACGCACCTTGTTGTTATTCTTGAGAATCTATTAAAATTACTAAAATTCTTTTTCATTATTGTTTTAATTTCTTATGTAATTATCTAGAACAATGTTCGGACTGGAAATAAATAAAATTGTTTAAAAAGAAACCAAAAAAAACATAATGACAAATTATGGAATTTGAAGAGTGATAATAATAAAAAATAAAAAATAAATGTTTAGAGAGAAATTAAAAATAATGAAAATTGTCTAAACAAATTTTATTTAATTGTTTTATAACTTTCACAATTTTATTTTTATAATTTATTAATTTTTTTTCTTTTTATTAATTTAAAATTATTTTCTTTTTTTATTTTCTTTTCTTCTGTCCTCCACTCCCCCCACTTCCTGTGTGATGCATGTGTAGCACCCCATATGTGGCGCTCATCCTCCCTTCCGTATCATTCAGAATCCCATTGTAGTCTCATTTATCATACTATTTTGACATAATCTAGTGTGATGTGATGCTATTGGTATGTCTATCCTCTGACACAAAAAATCATTTGATCTCATTCTAAATCCATCGCACAATCTACCATGGAAGGATATAACCCAAAATTTGAGTATTTTTAAAAAACCTCTCATTTCTTCCATTTTAGGTCAAATAAATTATCTACATGGAGCATATGATCCTCTAAGAGTAAATTTTATTTTGTCTACTCTTTTTGCTGGGTTTTTGTTATGTATTTAAAATCACATGTTGTGCCACTCATCGGTTCCAATCGACGATGTTTAATTTTAACTATTCTAAATTAAATAAACTTCTTTATTGATTTTTTCACCCATGTTTGATATAATATAAAATATTAAAATTATTTCAAGATCATTGTTTTCCCATTCTGGTATGCTGATGTTTTTATTCTATTTTTCCTTTATCCCCAAATTAATTAAATCGATTAATTTAATATGTTGTGTGAAACCTGTTGTTGAGTTTAAATTAAAATAAAATATTTAGGATAATTATGAACTATGTACCTTTTGTATTGTTGGTTAAATTATGTATAGTTATATTCATTGTTGTTAAATTATTATCCTACTATTCCATTATAATGGTTTTATGTGCATCATTTTAGTATTCACTGATAAATTTCTTTGGTTGTAACTACTTGACAAGAACGATCATTATGATTTGGATTTTTGTTTCTCATATTTATTTTGTTGAAATTATTAATTAATACATGTTGATGTCTGGCTTCATTAAAATAAATTAAATTCAGTTTGGTGAGACAATGTGGGTTCTTTATTAAGAACTACACAAAGACTCTCTATTCCTAACCGATTAGACAGTACGCCATGGAGGCGATGTCTCAGGATTTTCCAGACAAAATTTTCCTTGGGTTTTATAAATAATCATGTGTTATACTGGTCCTCAAAGGTAAATTCAAGTAATGAACCATTGGAAATGTGTCTATTCCATTTCTCAAGTGATACATGACCCCTTTTACTTGATACTAGAACAGAATCATGATAAATCCATGCCTCGAGCGATAATTGGTCTTTAGAAGATTTTCTATGACAAGCTCGGTGGTATTGGATTAATTGATGGATATAATATAGAGATACCTTAGGCACATGATTAGACTCCCACTCTACGACATGAACATAATAATAATAATTATGCATTAAAACTATTTATATATACATCCTTTTTTCTGTGTGAATTGTGATACCTTCTGGTGATCGAAGCACACATTGTTGACACAAAACATATACACCACACTAAAGTATAATCTTGGTGGTATGTTATTTTTTTCATTCTTTTTTATAGACATTATATATCTTTATATATATACAACCAGCTTCTTACATGTACCGTAATTAGATTTCCACCATCGGACGAGGAAAGTAATATGGGACTGGTGCTATTGACAACTCGGACAAAGATATATTTATTTTATTATGTTTTTTATATTGCCTAATTTTATCCTATATTGGAAATATTATTTTGTTTATAGCGTCAACTGAAATGGTCTATACACCGTGGGTGTCGGCCTAGTAGGATTTTATCTCACTCCTAGTCGGGTGCTGTTTGTTACCTGAGTAAAATCTATGCTCGTAGGTAGGGATAATGGGAAGCATGTTGCTTTTGGATAATGAGTGTGGCTCACTGTTTAAGAAGGATCGTGGGTGTAAAGAACACGCTTTTTTCTATGATGTAGTTTTTTCACTTCCTGTCATTTTTATTATAGCATTGATTTCATTATTGTATTCTTGTTTTCCATAATTGTACTTTTGAATAGACAACATTAAATGACATCATTTTGTATCTGAATCATTTATAGTCTTCCACTCTTATTATATATTAGGTTGGGGTTATGTAATTGATTTTTATACAGTTTGATTATATATATTCCTCTGATATTTTGTATAAATTATTTTTCTTCTACTTTATATTACTAATTACTTATAAGGGAATAATATTCCACATAGACATGTTAAAAATTCCATCACTGCTATTCAGTAGCGTATGGTGTTCAAGAAGGAGCGATTGATGTTATGTGGACAAATCCAGCTAAGAGAATCCTTCCAGTTAATTCTGGGACGTGGATGCTGCAATGTGGTATGGAAGGGTGTTTTTCTTTTTTTCATAATATTTTGGCTAACATAACACTAGGATATTGATATTTCGGACAATCCATGTTCTTGAACATAACAACCCATGTATAGGGGAATGTAAAATTTCTAGGATGGGAAGGTAGTTATTTTTTATTACAATGTGTGAGGTTATGATTTTACTGTTCGGTGAAACACTTGTTTTATGCTGTTGTTGATATTGGAATTATTGAGATAATGGTTTTTTCCATTTTAGCCCATTTATATGAGGAAAAAGAATTTACATGCATCATATTAGGTTCCATAAGATTATAATGACAAGATTATTTCCCTTCCATATGAAATTTCTATGTGTGTCTTCTAGTTTTCATTTGAGTGTTGCTGTTCACAGTTGTAAAATTTTAATGTGCATGTTTTTTAAATATAATGTTGTGATAGCATTTTAGATGATAGCCTTAATTTACTTGGGAAAAAGTGGTAGGCCTCATTTCAGTTATCCTTTATGTTTACTCTATATTATTTAGACCAATATCCTAGAGCGGGCTTTTTATTATGTAGTGGTAGGAGGCAGGCTATATACCCACCCTCATTATTACAAATTGTCTGGTCTTCTTATATTGCGTTGAATTTTATATAATGTTGTGTGTTTTGGTATTGTAGACAAATTCCATTGGGACATATTTATTCCATGTCTCATGAGATTGGAAAGGAAAACACTCCAGAGATGGTGGGGCCTGAACCACCAGAGGTGCCTCTTGCATTGCCTTCTATCGTGTTACCGGTTATACAACCTATGGTGCCTCCTGTGGTAAAACACCCATCTAAAATTCCAATGGTCCATGATTCTTAATTCATGGATATTCTCTTTAGGTTAATTAAGTCATTATAGAATATTCTTTTACCTACCCCATCTATAGAAGAGCACACATGATACTTATAATAGGAACACACTTCTACATTTATTGCTAGTGGCCTTCATCATGCTGTAGAATCATAGATTAAAGCCATAAAGTATATCTTTTACAATCATGAGACACTTCTAGAGTGGAGGGTAAGACTTGTAGTCTACATGCTTTGTTACTTTTCCAAGCGTTGTTGAGATGTTATATCTTAGGCAGATCACACTAGAGACATGGTTTGGGAAGACTTCCAAATGTATTTCTACAATCACTTCCTTCCACAGACATTGAGATATGATCATGGTATGTAATTATTACATCTTCAATAGGTATCTATGATAGTGTTAGACTATTATACTCATTTCACGGATCTTTGGTGTTTTTCTCCATCTCTAACTGGTAACGCACAAACAATTACAAGACTCTATGAGGACAGACTCAAATATACTATCCACTCATAGGTGAACGTCATCAGTTTTCCCATTGTTAAAGCGGTCATTAATCATTCCCTCATTTTAGAATAAAATGTTTGGGATGCTAAACATGTGATCTAGGGTAGTTCAGTTTTGAGACAGGGAGATATTTCTTCAAGAAAGAAGAATAACCATTTTGAATGTGCTCATAGTGGAAATCATATCCAAGATTCACATTTAAATAGTTCTATCACATGTCATCAGTGCGTCAGAGTGGGCTATAAGAAGGCTTTGTGCACAATAGACCCAATGGGGTGTCGAGATTGTGACAAGATGGGTCACCTTTATCATTACTACCATTCTTTCTCATAAGAATCCATGGGAAAAGTATTCGTACCAACACCTCTATTAGATATTGGTTCAACAACTCCATAGATTATTTAAAAGTTCTTTTTCAACAAATAAATTAGGATGAGGTAATTTTTGAATCTGTGGTCGAGGAAATATAGTCTCAAACTATCATCATCAGTAGAACGGACCTGCATAGGCCAATGAGGATGCATCTCAGGGCCATGTTTTAGGTATTATTTTTGCTGTGAAACAAGACCTAGAGGAGTAGACTGTAGGACCATCTATGATTATATATACTATTCAAGTATAATCTACATTACATACTTTTCTTTTTGACAATAGTTCATCAATTTCTAATTTATCTGTATTTGTTGTTGAAAGTATTGGATTTACAATTGAGTACATTTTTGGAGTCATGTCTCTTGACACTCAAATAGGGGTTAGAACATAGGGAATACACTAATTTTCAGAGTTCCCACTTGATATGGGTGGGTATCATTTCCATTGTAATTTTTACATCCACGACATGTCTGGAATCAACATCATTTTTTTAATGAATTATCTAACTTCTTATCATGATCAAGATGATTTATATCACTGTCAGGTGTCCTTCACATACTCTAAGGGTGACACATATCTACACTAAGGATAATGTTATATGCAGGAAGATTGATATGGGCTTAAATGTGGAGGACTACTAAGAGATATAGATCAATGATAAAGCCTCTTCAAGAGCAATCCTGGAATGCAACTAGTAGAATTGAATCCCATTTTGTATCATTTTAGATACATTGTCCTTGATAATATCTATAACTTACTTCCCATGAAGGATGTAGAGTTCACAATTTATCTAGTGCAAGGTGGAACACCGATGTCTATTCCTCCTTATGGAATGATAGTTATTGAGATACATGAACTCAAAAGGTAGCATGAAGTACTCAAGGATAAGGCGTTTATCAGAACTAGAACATCACTATGTTGTTTACTAGTTCTTTTTGACAAGAAAGAGGATAGTACAATTAGATTGTTCATAGATTACCATTGGATCAACCAGCTTATAGTGAAGAATTGATATATATTTCCCTATAGAGATGACCAATTGAACTAGCTCTGAGGATAAACTATTTTCTCCAAGATTGATATGAGGTCAGGATATCACCTAGTGTGTGTATGTGTGATCATCTGACATACCACGTAAACCATTTCTAAGTAGGTATATCTTGTATGAGTATTTGGTTATGTCATTCAGCCTCATGAACATGCCAGTAGTATTCATGGCTATGATGAATTGAGGTTTTTACCCATACATTGATTACAATGTGGTGGTTTCTATTGAAGACATCTTGGTTTATTTGTATTCCAAACACAACCATTTAACCTATCATGAGATTATACTCATTACACTAAGATATCCCCAACTACATGTAAATCTTATAAAATGATAATTCTAGATTGGTATGGTTTAGTTATTCAATCATATTATATCTGAGGAAAGCATGTCAGTTGACCTAGAAAAAGTGGGCATTGTAGATTCAAGGGAGTAGCCCAAAATTTATTTCAATATAAATTATTTCTTGGGGCCTGCTGGATGTTACACGTGTTTCATCCAGGATATCTCCTACATTGAAGTGACACATATGACCCTTGCAATAAAGGGAATGTTTTTTATCTTGTTTGATGCAAGTGAAAAATATTTTCCACTCATAAAGGGAGGACTATCCACAATGAAAATACTACCTATGCCTAATGTAGACATAAGTTATTACCTTAACTATGATTATTTAAGAATAGGATTAGGTTCATTTTTTATATATGGAGATCGAGCCTTAGATTATGGATATCTCTAGTTGACACCTCATGATAGGAACTATTATACAAATGACCTTGAGTTTTCAGTTCTGGTATATGGTTTCTACCACTAGAAACACTACTTGTTGGTTGAGAAGTTTTTTGATTACATATATCAAAAAATCATGAAATATATATACACACAATGAGATATAAATTTAAGGTAGAACAGGTGGGTCGAATACCATCAATAATTTTATTTTGATATTTCTTATACCCTAGGTGAGGTAAATGTTGCGGCTAATGATTTGAGTTGCAAGAAATAGACAGAAGTCATCTAGGAAGCTAGTAGTGAGTGGCAGATGTTGGATTTGTTTTATGAGACGCTTATGGAGGTTTAAAAACAACATCGGAATCCTGTTCTAACTATACTTACAGTGAAATACTATCTTTTTTAGAGAGTCCATATGAGATATTTATCCGATCTAGAGTGGATTTTTTTAGGTAATGTGTCACAGGAGAGAACCCTCCACCTAGTTGGGTTGTGGATGGATGTGAAACATTGATTTAAAGTGGCTTTGTATGGGTTGCTTCAGATATACAAGAAAACCTAATGAATAAATCTCATACCCCAGTTTGGGATGTTCATCATGGATATACCATGATGTAAAGATAGAGGTGTCATTAATAATGGTGATTGAGTATGAAGAAGTAGATTGCTGGTTTCATCACTCAGTGATCCACCAGTCATCATGTGAAGGCAGAGCACCAACAACCTGATAAACTTCTATAACCTTTATCCATTAATTAGTGGGAATGGAATGACATCACTAGGAATTTCGGTATAGGATTTACAAGATCTCCTCAAAGAAGTGATGCAGCGTGGGTGATTATTGATTGATTAACCATAGTCGCACACATCATACCTATCCAAGAGACATTTTCTACTAATGGGTTGAGAAGGATGTACATCCGGGAGATATGTAAAGACCCGTAAATTTCAAGGAATTTTTTTTATTAATTTTATTTGAAATTTTACAAGAACACAGTTTCTGATGGCACTTGATTCCGAGGCTCGGTGTGCCCAAAATCATTTTCCGATGTTTGGCTTGGGTACGTTCAGTGAACGGACGAACGGGTTTTTATAACTTTTGAACCGGTGCCCGGAATCGAATTCTGAGGGCACCGATGAAATCGCAGCGCCGGTATTCTCTTAGAAACGCCTCTTCTGGAGTTTCATTTTCTAGGGTGTGGTTTTTAATTTTTGGGCTTAATGTTAAGAAATAAAATAATTTTACGAAAACTTTATTTTAGTACACTTAAGCCACTTGGAAGCCACTTGAAGCCACATAAAAGCAGCTTAAACTGAGTTGAACCGGATAGGGTTCTATCCAAAAATATCCTACCCTCTTGGTAGTACATTTGTGAGGTGGGGCCCGAACGAGCCCCGCCGTTTCTTTCCGCTATGTAACGCACCCGCGAAAACCCGTCATTATGAAAGTCAACTGACGCCTTTTCTTAAATTATTAACAGACCATTTAATTGGGCGGTTTATTTCGTAAATTAAATGAGCTGTTTCTTTCGTTGAATTAATTCTACGAATTAATGGTTCGTTTCTTATCTTTTGAAATTCCAATGTTTAGTTGTGTAAATAAAATAAGGCTTAAGCTTATTTTATTTTGGGTTGGTCTCCTTTTCCACATTGAGAGATTTTGAGAAGCTCTCTCCATCTTCTTCAACCTTGATGAAGAACACGAAGAACACTTAATCTCCGACGAAGAACGCCGCTTCTCTTCTTCGTAGCCAGTGTGTTTTCAAAGATCGACGACGCCGCTTCTTTGATCTTCTTCCCGTGTCAACGAAAGGAGACGCCATTTCCTCCTCGGACTATCTCAGTCATCTTACGAAGCTTCTCCAGCGACGTACCTCTTCGGACGCACCTCGACGTCAATGGAAACGACGTTCGATTTCTGCGACGGCCGACCTCCGCGACGCTAGTCTTCCGCGGCTTGATTGGCGTGCTCCGCACTTGAATCCTAGGTAGGGGATTGTTGATATTATATTTATTTATTTTCCATTCTTGATTCTAGAATGTCGAACTTCGAGGATAAAGGATTAAATGTTATTGTCTAACGAGAGGGGGGGGGGGGGGGGGGGGGGGGGCGGACCGCACCAACACGGCCGAAACCCCCCTCATATGGTCATAATTGTTTCCTTGTGGATGGAACGAGATGGCGTGGTGCCGTCGCACCACGTGGGAATCGCACGACAATTATTGCGCGGCGCCGTCACACCGCGCCGTGGAAAGAAATCCAAGAACGCGACGCTGTCGCATCGCGTCGAAGAAAGTCAAAGGCGTCGTGGCTGGAGCGGGGCCGCTGCGGAAGGAAGCGATGCCGTCGCATCGCGCCGGCCGGCATAGGCCGTGGCCGGTTTCGGGCCACGGCGGAGCAAGATGACCGGCGGCCGGCACCGGGCCGCCGGTGTCGGCGAATAAAGGACCAGCCGTCGCCGGTCCTTTCTGGCGAAACCGGCCGTCCAGTGCGGGCCGACCGAATAGTGGTGATCGGGGGAATTAATTTCCCCCGGCCGAGTCTCAAAAGCGTCCCCAATTAAGGGGCCGCGGTTCTCAAATGGGGGCCTTGCCCCCCCCCCCCCCCGCCCCCCGCGCGCGGCACCCGAACGACGCCCATGCCGTGCCGCCATGCCGGTCCGCGCCGCCGCGCCGGACCGCGCCGCCGCGCCGGGTTTTCCGAGTCGGGCCGGGTCGGCCTGGGCCCAGACCCCCCAGTTTCGGACCACTTTCGGTCAAATGCCTGTATCTTGGGCTACGGGCCTCCAAACGACTCGCCGTCAGCGGCAACACGATCCTTGGACCGAGACGGTCGTTTCGGTATACTATACTCAATATACACCTTCTTTTTCGGGAGCCTACGTGGTTAAAACTCCATAGTTAAGCGTGTTTGGCCTAGAATAGTGATCAGGATGGGTGACCTCCTGAGAAGTTTTCCAGGGTGGGTGTGAGACGGAAAGGGCAATAACTAACAGACCGGGCGTCCGATTGACGCGCCGTCTGTTGCGTTGAGTTCCTATTGACGATATGGAACTTTTGAAATCCTCCGCCCGAGAATTGGATGCAGATGGATAGTGGCCGGGTTGGATCGCACCGAAATCCAACCGGGCCCCTAGAACGGAAAAGCTGATATCTTTCAGACCAGACATCCATTTGATGAACCGTCAGCGGCGTTGGTGATCACGTTGAGTAAAGGTACCTATGAGTATACCCTATGGGAGTTCTGGGTATATTTGAGATACGGCCGGATTGATTCGCACACGAAACCAACCGGGCCCCTGAGACGAAAAGGCTAATAACTCACAGACCGGGCGTCCAATTGACGCGCCGTCTGTTGCGTTGAGACCCCTATGACGAGACGGTCCTTTGAGATACTTCTTAGTGGGACTTTGAGATACTTGGAGTATCGACTTGTAGCTCATGGAGCGGACTCTCCCGGAGACGAGCGTACGGAGTACGGAGACCGTGTGGCCGGCAGAGACCTGAAGACTGATTGTCCGATTCGATTCGGAGTGACTTACGTAGCCCAGTGGGGAGCACTACTTTGTGAGGTGGCAGAACCACAACGGAGGAGCACTACTATGTGAGGTGGCAGACCCGCGGTACTTGACAGGAGGAGTACCACTGTAGGCTCTGAGGGGGGAGCACTACTGTGTTTGAGTGGTAGACCCCGGCGGGAAGCACTACTGTGTGAGGTGGCAGGCCCGCGGTACTCGACAGGAGGAGTACCTCAGCAGTCTTAAGTTAGTGAGCAGTACCTCGGAGTCGTGATAGGACCACTGTACACTCCAGAGACGGAGCTCTTCAGCAGTTACGGTTTTGATAAATGAAAAACCTGGTTTGAGCTGAGACTTTTGACCTTTGTGTTAACTCATGATTGAGATGGGTTACTTGATAACTTAGGTATATGTATGGGCATATACCTGGGTAGTGGTTATCCGTTGATTTCACAATCCTTGTGTTTCCTCATGATTGAGTTGGGTTACTTGATAACTTAGGTATATGGATGGGCATATATCTATGTAGAGGTTATCTGTTGAGATCATCTTGTGGTTATCCTTGTTGGTTTAGTGAGACCTTGAGGGTCTCGGGGTCCCTACTGAGTATCGTTATACTCCTCCCAGCACGGGCTATGCCCGCACCTCATTGTTTTGGTTGCAGACGACGGGCAATGCTGACGGAGGCCCAGTGTTCGAGGACTAGACGGTACCCGGAGGTGGACTACACGACGAGTCGGAACATAGAGGTGGACTACACGACGAGTCAGTAGCCGGAGGTGGACTACGCGACGAGATGACTCACAGAGGAGGTTGACGGATGAAAGAGTGGGTGAGGCTATTTGTACCTACCCTTCAGGTAGGACCCGAGGAGGACGACCCATGAGCTGCTTCCCTCTTCCAGATGTTTGTCTTTTTGTTCAGTTGTAGTTGTACATTCTTTTGGGTTTGTATTCTGTCCCATTTACTTTTCAGCTTTTCTTTTGTACTTAGTGTTTTGATTCCACTTGTACTCTTTGGTGCTTGTTTTCTTTCATAAAGGAAATCCCTTCCCAGTTATCAGGATTTTACGCCTTTGGTGCTAGTCTCCAGCCCCTGGCCTATGGAAGGCGGGCTTGGGGTAGTCAAGGCACGGGCCCCGAGGACGGGTCGTGACAATTGGTATCAGAGGAGTTCAGTTCTACTGCAGAACTTATAACTCTGATGTTTCTTTCTGTGAAGCAATAGTGTTAAGAGTACCGAGTGTGGTTTTCAGTTCAGGGAATCCAGTGTTGGTGCGGGTGGTCGACGTATCCATACACCAGGACCCTGACAACTGATTTCCGACTTTGTGCACGAAAACACTGAGTGCGTGTGTGTTTCCAGAAGTTTTTAAATATCAGCTCAAAGCAGGTCAGCTCACCAGGTATAATCGTTTGACCATGTCATGTTGTTTCTTTTAGGATGCCTTTTCACGAACGACCAGCTAGAGCCCAGAGGGATGTGCGTACTGATAGCCTACTGAGCGACGAGGCTTCAGTACAGGGCCCTCTTGCAGTTGAGGCACCAGCGGAGGCACCAACGGTACTACCATACGTTGGGCCACCGATGCCGCCAGCCCCAGTAGTAGGCGATGCACGCCACTTGAGTGCGCTGCACGAGTTCCAACGCCAGAGGCCACCCAGGTTCCAGGGAGAGACGGACCCGCAGGCGGCTGAGGATTGGCTGGAGGCTGTGGTGGGAGTCTTTAGGCTAGTGGGGATGCCAACAGACTTCATGGTGATCTTTGCTGCCATCCTTCTTCAGGCAGCAGCAGGCAGGTGGTGGAGCCACTTGTTCCAGTTTTTCGATAGGATGTCCTTCTCATGGGAAGACTTCGAGACCTTCTTCAGGGTGGAGTTTGTTCCAGTAGCTCTACACCCCGAGCGTGTTCAGGAGCTGCTGCCTTTGCCGCGTGTTTTTCGATCAATAGCCGAGTCATCTGTGGGCAGTAGACAGATGATGCAGAGGTCCAGGAGGACCAGACCAGTAGTTGGGCGATCTCGAGTTTTAGGACCGGTGGTGCGGGGCACCCGGGGTGGGGTCAGAGCCAGGTGTGCCAGAAGCAGACTGTGTTACTCATACGGTGGAAAGGGGCACCTAGCACGTGACTGTCCGACGCCTCGTACAGTTGATCCACAGGCTTTGGAGGAGCCACCGAGACAGAGGCAGCGACGAGTGCTTGAGCAACAGCCGAGCAGTGGACAAGCTAGTAGAGTCCTGGAGCAGGTGTACAGGAGCGGAACTAGTGGATACGTCTCTTGTACTTCTAGTTCCATGTTGATGTTGTTTTTGTGTCTTTGTACCATGAGCTGCAATAAAATAAAGACACTTTTCTTTGTTTGCTTTCCTGTCCTTTTGTTTGTTTGACACTGAGTGGTCCCGACTAAGACTGTTGACTTGACCCTCACTTTCGAGTTTTCTATTGAAGGAGACCTAGTGACCACACACTAATGCCGACAGTGTGACTCAACCCTTGGAGTCGAGAGTGACAGTTGGATCTCATAGTAGTTATGTCGAGGACTTACGACGTCATCCATGGAATGAATGCATCTTTCATGTCAGGATTGACTATATTAGGCAATGGGCGTGGTTCATCCAGAGAGGGGATGAGACCAGGTTTCTCTTTTCGGCAAGGGAGAAATTTTAGCAGCGCTTCCAGATCGTATGCAAAGGAGGTGCAGTTCATCCAGGAGCGGATGAAGACTGCACAGTGCAGTAAGAAACAGGAAACCAGTGCTAGTCTTAGAGACTCGGGTGTGTTAAATGTTTCAAGAAGAGGAAGCTTAAAGGAGAGATGAGTCTACAAAGCAGCAGACATGGAGGCAGAGCTAGGAGAGCAGCATGAGGTGGTGTACATCCTAACATGGTACAACCACCCGCCTTAGTTATTCCCGCTAGGCTCAGGGAGCTGGAGGGAGGTGGAAGAATGCGGCTGCATGCAGTCAAGGAGTGTGACCCAATGGCTTTAGAAATGATTCAAGGGACCGTTTGTGTCCACTACTAGCTGCTGTAGAAACAAACGTCGATATGAATCATTCCTCGCTTTCAAAAATCTTATTCCAGACCTAGAGTTTCCAGTAAGCTGTGGACTTGACCCTCACGTCTGGAGATACCTTGGGAGGAGACTCGATAGTCACACTTACGCCGATGGTGTGGTCAGACCCTCGAGGCGAGAGTTTCAGTTGGAATCTCTTGGTGGCAGCGTCGAGGCCTTACGACGTTGGTTTGAGTATGGACTGGGCAATCACAGTTCATACACAAATTGACGGTATTAGGCAAAAAGATTGTAGTTTAACTACGACATCTGGATGGGTTTTTCTTGGTCGGCGAAAAAGGAAACCCCAGGCCGCGAAGGGTAACTCTTGCGCAGGAGGGTGTGACCGATCACTTTTGAGTCGGTCAACCTTACCCTCGTAGCAGCAATTGTTTTGAGGTTTAGTTCTAACAGAAAATTGAGACCTCGGGAGTTCGAGGATGACGACCACGTCTTCTTACGGGTCTCACCTCGACGAGGTTTACAGAGATGTGGCCAGGGAGGCAAGTTATCTCCAAGGTTCAACGGACCTTTCTAGGTCCTCAGCTGGGTAGGCGAGGTGGTTTACCGCTCGGCCCATCCACTTCATTTGCACTAGGTTCACGACGTTTTCCACGTATCTCAACCGAGGAGATACGTGCTCGACCCTCTGCATATCATCGACCATGAGGAGCTGGACGGTTGCGAAGATGTGACTTCTACCGAGGTTCCTGTGGGGATCGAGTATCGACAGGAGCGGATACTAGGAGGACGGTCGATTCCTTTTGTTCACTTTCTTTGGAAGCATGGGAACCTCTAGGTGAGCACATGGGAGCGGAAGGCTCATATGCGTGCTCAGAACCGCCTTTGTTTCCCTATGTTTGTGGTGAAGCTTTACGGCGACGTAAAGCCCTGTGGTGGAAGTAATGTAAAGACCCATAAATTTCAAAGAAATTTTTTTTTCTTAATTTTATTTGGAATTTTACAAGAAAGCAGTTTCTGACGGCAACTGATTCCGAGGCCCGGTGTGCCCGGAATCATTTTCCGAAGTTTGGCTCGGGTACGTTCAGTGAACGGACGAGCGGGTTTTTCTAACGTTTGAACCGGTGCCCAGAATCTAATTCTAAGGGCACATATGAAATCGCAGCGCCGGTATTCTCTTAGAAATGCCTCTTCCGGAGTTGCGTTTGCTCGAGTGTGGTTTTTAATTTTTGGGCTTAAAGTTAAGAAATAAAATAATTTTACGACAACTTTATTTTATTTCACTTAAGCCACTTGGAAGCCACTTGAAGCCACTTAAAATCGACTTAAACTGAGTTGAATTGGATAGGGTACTATCCAAAAATATCCTACCCTCTTGGTAGTACATTTGTGAGGTGGTGCCCGCACGAGCCCCGCCGTTTCTTTCCGCTAAGTAACGCACCCGTGAAAACCCGTCATTATGAAAGTCAACTGACGCGTTTTCATAAATTCTTAACATACCATTTAATTGGGCGGTTTATTTCGTAAATTAAATGAGCTGTTTCTTTCGTTGAATTAATTCTACGAATTAATGGTTCGTTTCTTATCTTTTGAAATTCAAATGTTTAGTTGTGTAAATAAAATAAGGATTAAGCTTATTTTATTTTTGGTTGGTCTCCTTTGCCACCTTGAGAGATTTTGAGAAGCTATTTCCATCTTCATCAACCATGACGAAGAACACGAAGAACACTTAAGCTCCAACAAAGAACGCCGCTTCTCTTCTTCGTAGCCGGTGTGTTTTCGAAGATCGACGACACCGCTTCTTTGATCTTCTTCCCGTGTCAACGAAAGGAGACGCCATTTCTTCCTCGGACTATCTCCGTCAGCTTATGAAGCTTCTCCAGCGACGTACCTCTTCGGACGCACCTCGACGTCAATGGAAATGACGTTCGATTTCCGTGACGCCCGACCTCCGCGACGCTAGTCTTCCGCGGCTTGATTGGTGTGCTCCGCACTTGAATCCGAGGTAGGGGATTGTTGATATTTTATTTATTTATTTTCCATTCTTGATTCTAGAATGTCGAACATCGAGGATAAAGGATTAAATGTTATTGTCTAACGAGAGGGGGGGGGGGGCGGACCACACCAACACGGCCAAAACCCCCCTCCTATGTTCATAATTGTTTCCTTGCGGATGGAACGGGATGGCGTGGTGCTGTTGCACCACGCGGGAATCACACGGCAATTATTGCGCGGCGTCGTCACGCCGCGCCGTGGAAAGAAATCCAAGAACACGACGCCGTCGCGTCGCGTCGAAGAATGTGAAAGGCGCCGCGGCCGGAGCGGGGCTGCGGTGGAGGGAAGTGATGTCGTCGCATCGTGCCGGACGGCATATGCCGCGGCCGGTTCCGGGCCGCGGCGGAGCAAGATGACCGGCGGCCGGCATCGGGCCGCCGGTGTCGGCGAAGGAAGGACCGGCCGTCGCCGGTCCTTGCTGGAGAGACTGGCCAGCCAGTGCGGGCCGGCCGGACAGTGGTGACCGGGGGAATTAATTTCCCCCGGCCGGGCCTCAAAAGCGGCCCCAATTAAGGGGCCGCGGTTCTCAAAGGGGGGCCTTGCCCCCCGAGCGCGGCACCTGAATGGCGCCCAGGCCGCGCCACCGTGCCGGTCCGCGCCGCCGCGCCGGACCGCGCCGCCGCACCGGCCCGCACCACCGGCCGGGCCGGGTTTTCCCATTCGGGCCGGGTCGGCCCAGGCCCAGACCCCCCAGTTTCGGACCACTTTCGGTCAAATACTCGTATCTTGTGCTACGGGCCTCCAAACGATTTGCCGTCAGCGGCAACACGATCCTTGGACCGAGACAGTCGTTTCGGTATACTATACTCAAGGTGCACATTCCTTTTCGGGATCCTACATGGTTAAAACTCCATAGTTAATTGTGCTTGGCCTAGAGTAGTGATCAGGATGGGTGACCTCCTGGGAAGTTTCCCAGGGTGGGTGTGAGACGGAAAGGCCAATAACTAACAGACCGGGCGTCCGATTGACGCGCCATCTATTGCGTTGAGTTCCTGTTGACGATACAGAACTTTTGGCATCCTCCACCTGAGAATTGGATGTAGATGGATAGTGGCCAGGTTGGATCGCACCGAAATCCAACCGGGCCCCTGGAACGGAAAAGCTGATATCTTTCAGACCAGACATCCGTTTGACGAACCGTCAGCGGCGTTGGTGATAACGTTCAGTAACAGTCCCTATGAGTATACCCTAGGGGAGTTCGGGATATAGTTGAGATACGGCCGGATTGATTCGCACACGAAACCAACCGGGCCCCTAGGACGAAAAGGCTAATAACTCACAGACCGGGCGTCCAATTGACGCGCCGTCTATTGCGTTGAGACCCCTATGACGAGGCGGTCCTTTGAGATACTTCTTCGTGGGACTTTGAGATACTTGGAGTATCAACTTGTAGCTCATGGAGCGGACTCTCCCGGAGACGAGCGTACGGAGTACGGAGACCGTGTAACCGGCAGAGACCTGATGACTGCTTGTCCAATTCGATTCGGAGTGACTGAGTAAGCTCAGTGGGGAGCACTACTTTGTGAGGTGGCAGACCCACAACGGAGGATCACTACTATGTGAGGTGGCAGACCCACGGTACTTGACAGGAGGAGTACCTCTGTAGGTTATGAGGGGGGAGAACTACTGTGTTTGAGTGGCAGACCCCGGTGGGAAGCACTACTGTGTGAGGTGGCATGCCCGCGGTACTCGACAGAAGGAGTATCTCTGCAGTCTTAGGTTAGTGAGCAGTACCTCGAAGTCGTGACAGGACCACTGTACACTCCAGAGATGGAGCTCTTTAGCAGTTACGGTTTCGATAAATGAAAATCCTGGTTTGAGATGAGACTTTTGACATTTGTGTTAACTCATGATTGAGATGGGTTACTTGATAACTTAGGTATATGTATGGGCATATACCTGGGTAGTGGATATCTGTTGATTTCACAATCCTTGTGTTTCCTCATTATTGAGATGGGTTACTTGATAACTTAGGTATATGTATGGGCATATATCTAAGTAGAGGTTATCTGTTGAGATCTTCTTGTTGTTATCCTTGTTGGTTTAGTGAGACCTTGAGGGTCTCGGGGTCCCTACTGAGTATCGTTATACTCACCCCTGCACGGGCTATGCCCGCACCTCGTTTTGTTGGTTGCAGACGACGGGCAGTGCTGACAGAGGCCCAGTTTTCGAGGACTGGACGGTACCCAGAGGTGGACTACACGACGAGTCGGTACCCGGAGGAGGAATACACGACGAGTCCGTACCCGGAGGTGGACTGCGTGACGAGACGACTCACAGAGGAGGTTGACGGATGAGAGCGTGGGGGAGGCTATCTGTACCTACCCTTCAGGTAGGACCCGAGGAGGATGACCTAGGAGCTACTTCCCTCTTCCAGCTGTTTTTCTTTTTGTTCAGTTGTAGTTGTACATTCTTTTGGGTTTGTATTCTGGCCCATTTACTTTTCATCTTTTCTTTTGTACTCAGTGTTTTGTTTCCGCTTGTACTATTTGGTGCTTGTTTTCTTTCATAAAGGCAATGCCTTCCCAGTTATCGGGATTTTACGCCTTGGGTGCTAGTCGCCAGCCCCTAGCCTATGGAAGGCGGGCTTGGGGTAGTCACGGCATGGGTCCCGAGGACGGGTCGTGACAAGATAGTTAAACATCAGGGTTTACTTTATTTTATTGTCTTAGAAGTAGATGCCCACTTTAATTCATAGTTTTGGAAAGTGTTGCAAAAAGTGGTGGGTTCATAGGTACTCTTGCGTACTGCATTTCACCCTCAGACTGATGGGTAGTCCAAGCCGACCATACAAGGGATATAGGATATGCTACAAGCCTATATTCATGATTTTGGAGGTTCATGGGAGAAATATATTCCTCTAGTTCAGTTTACCTATAATAATAGCTTTTAGGAAATAAATCAAATGGCCTTGTATGGGGCTTTGTATGGTAGACTGTTCCATTCACCTTTGTGTGGGCTTGAAGTAGGTGAAGCATTTTTCATGGGTCATATACTTGTTTAGTATACATATGATAATGTTAAGGTGATTAAGAAGAATATGAATATAGATTATTCTAGAAAAAAGATTTATTGAGATTATCATCGTAGACCTCTCATGTTTACTGTGGGACATCGAGTCTTTCTGCATTTTTCACCATGTTTGGGTCACATGCGAATTAAGAGGCATGGGATGTTATCTCTGAGATATGTTGGGTTGTTCAAGGTAATTGAATAGTTTCCCTAGTGGACTATTATTTATTTCTACCTCAGAGGTACCTCTCCATGCACTATGTATTCCACGTATCTCAACATCGACAACATCTGCCACACCCATCTCACTCTTTTGACCATGACCTCTTAAAACTCAAAAAATATGAACCATTTGATGAGAATCTGATCTGTATCATTGACCATAGCATGAAGTTTCTCTGAGGTGGGTTAGTTGATCTAGTCCATGTGTTATGGCTACACAGACATGTTTATGGCGAATCTTGGGAGCGAGAGATTGATGTGGAAAGAGATTTTCTCTGATTTTGTTCCACTACCCTCAGAAGGGAATCTCAAGGATGAGTTTTCTTAATGAGGTGAGCTTATAACTTCCTGAAATTAATCAAGGTACAAACCATTTGAATATATTTTTAGTCAAAAACAATAAAGTGATAAAGGGCGAGCGCCTGCAGACCCTATTAAGGTTCCTATATAACTATTAAAATTAATAAAATAAGTATTTAGGACTTCTTGTTAATTTATTACGTCCTCATCTAGAGCATCATTTGGACTATATATTATTTAAATGGGTTAAAAAGAATAAAATGAATTTAATGTAAATATATGGAATTTAAAGAGAAAAACAATATAAAAAATAGTAATGTTTGGAGAGAAATTAAAAATAACTATAATGTGGTAAACCCATTTTAATTAATGGTTTCATTTTATGCACCATTTTATTCTAGTTAATTTATAAATTTATTTCACTTTAATTTTTTTCTATTCTTTTCTATATTTATTTACTTTTTTTCGCTCCTTATATCCTCCATATCATATTTTATCACCCCTATAACGCCTCCCGAGGTGGTCCACCCCCTCCCTTCATTCTTCATTAGAAGCCCACTCTACTCTCATTTCATTTCTGATTTCAACGTCATCATGTGTTCTATGAATCCCTTAGTAAGGCAAACCTCACACACTAAGAATTGTTCGATCCCATTCTAAATCTTTCATGCACTCCATCACAGACAAATTTTACCTGAAATTGGGGTTTTCCTATATTCATTTGAATTATTCCATTTTAGGTCAAATCAATGATTATTTTAGAGAGTAGAATCCCCTAAGTGTACAAGGTAGGATGTATACTCTCTTTCCGCTCTTTTCATTTCATATTTTATATATCACATTGTGTTGCTCATCAGTGCCTATTGGTAATGTTTAATTTGAACCATTCTAAATAAAAATCCCTTGCATGTTATTTGAAACCTTTTTTGAGAAAATCTAAACTATTAGAATTATTTTAACTTCATTGGATTATTTATTGGGTTTTCCACCATTATTGGCCTAATTTTATGCTATCCCAGAATTAATTAAAGTAGTTATTTTCATATGTTTCATTAACATTATTATTGTGTTATAATTATAATAAAATGTTTAGTATAATTTTGAATAATGGTCCATGGGTCTCGCTGGATAAATTGTTCCTAATGATTTTATTACTTGTATAATTATTATCATCTAGGACATTATAAACGTTATATGTGAATCTTTTCTGAATTAGTGGATAAATTGTTTTGTTGTAATTCTTTGAATATAATGATCATTAGTACATGGCTCAAAGTTACACATATTATTTTGTTTAAATTATAAATGCATACCCCATGATATCAACTTTCTTGAAAACTAATTAAATCCAAAGTGGTGAGACAACATGCATTCCGTATTAATGACTATAGAAGGACTCTTTGTTCCTGACTGGTTATACATTATTCTTGGGAGATGATGGATTATTTTTTTCTAGATGAGGGTTTTTATATGTTTTTAAAATACTCAAGAGTGATAATGGTTCCCAAAGTCACATTCCTAGATGAACTAATTGGAAAAGTGGCTAAGTCATTCCCCCAGTGATACCTGAGTCGTTCTGTTAAATACTGGGAAGGAATCAAGATAAATCCATGCCTCGAGCGATATATGGCCTTTCATAAGATTTCATTATAAGGGATCCATTGTATTGGATTAATTGAAGGACGTACCATTGCGATACTTTTGGGATGGATGTAGACTCCATATCTACTACTTGAAAAGAATAATAATAACGATGCCTAGAAAGTTTTGTTTTATGTATCCTTTGTTTTCAATTTGATATGCTATACAATATGGAGTTTGAAGCCCACATTGTTGACAAATAACCAAGACCCGAAGCTAAATCACATTCTTGGGGTATGTTCCCTTTTTCCACCTTTTTATCACTAGCCTTTATATATATATATATATATGAATCCATATTATTACATGTATTGTATTTAGATTATCAGCATTGTTCGAAGCAGGTGATATTGGATGAGTATCGTTGAGATCCCGGACCATGATATATTTATTTTAATATGTATATTTTATTGATACATTTATCATATATGGGAACAATGCTTTTGTTTACAACACAAAATAGTAAGGATTAGGCATCATGGGTTTCGAACTACTAGGACATAACTCAATCCTAGCCCGAGCATTATTTTGTACCTAATTAGACTCAATGCTCATATATAGGGATGATTTGATGCATGTTAATTCTGATTATTGAGTGTAGATCACTTCTTAGGATGGTGCTTGGGGGAATAGGACTAAGCTTTTGCTCATGATGGGGTTGTCACACTTCATGTTTTTTTCAGTAAAGCATTGATTGCATGCTAGTATTCATATTTTTTGTACTCTTACCGTAGCACATATATCATATCTGGATATCATTATGAATCCAGTACATTTATCAGCATCGACACTTATTATACATTTAGATGGGGTTATTTGTTTGATTCTGTTGTAGTTTGATTATATATATGCTTCTTCAATTTAGTAGAAACTAGTTTTCTTCTACTGTATATTACCAATTACCTATGAGGGAATAGTATTCCCCAATGACATGTTAAAACTTACCTTACTGCTAGTCGGAAACCTCTGGAGTTCCGGATGATACACTTGTGGTTATGTGGACAACCTGACTCCGAGCACCCATCTTGTGGCATCCATGATAGGTAGGCTGCATAAATAGAATAAAAATTATAAAAAATATATAGTTACAATTTAATAATTTCTATCTATCAATTAGTAATAAAAATAATAATCATTTTTATAAAAACAATTTCTAAAAAATTGTATTTTTTAAACATCATATTAGTCTCGGTTTTCTGTCATAATATAAAATAAATATTCACCTCATTTAGAAAAATTATTTGATTTAATTATATTAATTTTAAAATAGTATCATATAAATTATCATATGGATAATTTTTTGAATTTTTCGAAATGATCCATTTTTTGGTGAATAGTGAAAACAATGGAAATTTAACTGAATTTTTTTCACATTAATTTATTTATAAAGTTAAATTTTATTTAAATTTTGATATAAACATTAAATAGTTAAATTAAATATCTATTAATAAAATTTATCTCATTATAATTATTTATATATATAATTCTGAAATAAAAACATTGTTTTCTTTTGATCATTTTCTCTTTGAAAACAAGCCTTCTCATTGTGACTATGAAAATAATTTTAAATTAAAATTTCATAATTATTCGAATGGAATTCAGAAAAATGGATTAAATATTTTTATGTGTATAATATATATTATATATTAAGGTCAAATTATGTTTTTACCATCATGAATTTAAAATAATCTATAAATTATTTACATTGGATAAGGTGAAAATGAGGTTACCAGGAGTTAAACTATACATATGAAGGTTAAAATGACCAAAAAACTTGTCTATAAAATATTTTATGGACATAATTATAACAAAAAATTTCTAAAGATCTGTAATAACCCATTTTGAACTAGTTTTCTTATATAATACATGGGGATACATTTTTATTTCTCAAATATTACAGGTGTGCTACTCAACTCACATATAAAAAGGTTATACCCTCACTTCTCTTATTCACACATTCAAAATCATTTGGTTCATAAAATACCTACCAAAATCACTTCCAAACTTCAATAGCATCATCCAATAAGACTAATTTTATTCATAAATAAATCATAGTAAGTATTTTTCAATAAACCAAAGGATTTTACCCAGAGAAGGTGTAACGTTCTTCAGTAAGAATTTTTATTTTATTTCTTCATCCATGTACTAAAATTCTTATTCAAACATGATGATAAAATAAATTAATTATATAACATGTCCATATACGTTTTTTTATTATTTTCAGGACTTTAAAACATCCCTAATTACATCAAATAAGTTTCAAAATCATTATTTATGCATACAGCAGACCACTACCCCACGAACTGAAGTAATTTTTTTTAATTATCACCTCTCACGATATTGTATGATGATAAATACAAACTAAATATATGATATTTATTATAAAAATATACATACGGTTTCATTATATCATTTATAATATTTTTAAATCTTATTTCATAGGGGATACAATAACTTCTTTATTATTTACAGCGGACAATCTCCTCACGAATCAATTTGACCTATCTTTCACTAACTCTTTATATGGAAGGTGATAAGAATTTATTTAATGAATATATGTGAAATACCTGAAATAAATATGGGATTAATTAATCTTTTTAATCATTATAATATTATATATCATCATTTTCTAATATTTTTATCCACTTAATGATGATAATATCATTCAAGTACATCTATTCTACCTCATTCATAAAACAATATGACTCTATTTTCATCATTGAACCAAATAGATGTCATATATAAGTATATGTATGAAAATATTATGGGATTTATATTGTTATTATTATTATTATTATACTGAAAAAATATTACTTTTCTCATTTCCATAATAATCATTTAAAAATTGAAATGCTTCCCATGCGTACATACTACCTTCCATCTCAATGATCGTAACATACTTAATTTCTCAAAACCATATCGTGTGATTGATCATAAAATTATAATTTTTGAATAAATATGAAAATTATTTCATGATAATTTTGTTATTATTATTTATGAATATAATATTCCAAATAAGTTGATCTTTTATGATTAAGCCAAAATTAGAATATAAGGAAATTAACACCCAAAACAATGAAAATATTGTAATATTATTAACAAATGGGTGAAAAGATATTTAAAAAAGATAGTATAAGATATTTTAAAATCTAATATACTTATTTAAAAAGTGAATAACATTTTTAAAACCACTGTATAAGATTTCAAATAATGTTCAATAAAAAGGAAGCTTGAGGTAAGGGACATCATCTCAATTTCCATTTAATGAATCATATTATAATTTTATTCACTTATATTATTTTATATGATGTATATAATACCCATTTCACATGTAATTTCATTATTAATTAAAAAGTCATGATATTTTAGGTTTCTATTAGAATTATTTCGTCCAAGGTAATTCAACGTAAAATTTACAATGTGTTAAATAATTTCAAAACTCAATTTATTTTCATTAGGATACATTAATTTTTCAATGTCTTTGTTATTTTAAGATTATATGTGTAATTAATTATTATTATCTTATTTTATACATCCAATTGTCTTATGTGGGGTTTTTAATCGATATACACAATATATTAAATTATTAATTAACAATTCAATATTATGATATTTTCAAGTGTTTATTTCATAATCTCATTCTAACCGTGAATTTTTTTAATTGAATTTACATTGATTAAAATTAGTTGATCATTAATTATTAAAACATTTATATTTATTATACTATTTTTATTCAAAAAAAATTTCAATTGAGAGCACAATTTTTATTTTCTTTTATACATAAAACAATAGAAAACTCTTTTTAATAAAATTATCCATAATTTCTTAGTTTTATCGAAATACATTTCTTATAAAAGAATGTTTTCTAAAAATATTTTCCCAACTGATTTTAACCCTTTTTGAAATGATTTATTATTGTAATATTTAATCATTTTTACTTTTTAATTTTTTGATAGTAATATTTATGTAGTTTTCAGAATAACTATCATTTGGCTTTGACCATAATAGTTAATGGAAACATTGTTTTATCATACTCATCACATATGGAATTTACTTCCATCATAACCACTCCATGTTTTAAAAATTATTATTTAATTTTTCAGGATAATTTGAAACCAATGTTTTCAATATTTTTATAACATTTAGTCTTAAAAGGTTGTTTTTAAAAGGATACAGATATAATGCATTTCAATGTTTTTAAATATATTTTTAATGTTATTTTATTCGTCAATAAAAGAAGAACATTATATATCATATTATCCACTTGGATTTTTATATTGATATCATCATTATTTTTTACTCTAGGTGGTTTTTGATTATTTTTTCCAAGGGAAGTATTTAAATTAACTTTCGTGTTTCATTTTTGTAATCATTAATATTCCCTTGAATTATTTAGTTTCTAAATATCATGGATTTTAAATTTCCCAAACATATTCTTATAATTTATCATGGATTTATTTATAGATTAAATATTATATCATTTATACATATGGTGTTCTATATTTAATTTTTATTTTTTTATCTTGGAAAATATTGATGAATATTTATTCATTAATAAATTTAGATATTCGATGATATGGATCATAGTTCATTAATTAAATGAATTTTATGATATTTGAGGAATTTATTGAACAAGTAGTGATGGGAGGCCCTTAGAATTATAGATCCACTTGATGAATTTTCATGTTTCGTGAATCAAATATGTTGGCCAAATTAAACGTTTTTTATTAGTAGTTCTAAAAATTGTTGATAATGGTCTCGATGATTGAAGTATCATGATGCCTACGACAATGATTTCAAATAATTTAGAATTTTTATCATTTATAATATAGATATTATTATTATCCACCATATTTTTACTATGACATTATCTCCAGATTCATTTCCTCATTGGTTATTGATTAAATAGAATATATATTCAATTATTTACTATTCTATAGAGATTATTCTTAATCTTGTCAAAATTGTCATGTTATTTAAATGGA
Source organism: Viscum album (assembly GCA_963277665.1). Classification (NCBI taxonomy): domain Eukaryota; kingdom Viridiplantae; phylum Streptophyta; class Magnoliopsida; order Santalales; family Viscaceae; genus Viscum; species Viscum album. The sequence goes on along the minus strand of OY728133.1, from coordinate 195,884,283 downwards.
ATGATAGTTAAATTATTTACCTTCTCGTCCTAATTATGATTGTTAATTCACAATAACATTCATTAGACCTATCCTTACAAAGAATTTGAACAAATCCTTATTTTGTTTCTTTTCCATAGATTCCAAGAAGTGACCTGTTATTCATATGAAAGGATATTCTAGTTGGAGTTTTTTTATTCTCAAAAAAATTTATATTGTATTTTTTGTTTTCAACTGTACTATGGTAATTCTGTATGAATCTATTTTACCAAGCATACTAAACAGTTTGGTCTATATGGATGTCACTTATTGTTTGGAATGTGAATGTAATTATGTATGAATCTAGATCTGGGTTACTATGGTTGGGGTTGTCATATTTAACTTGTGATAAATATTAAAAAAATAACTACTACCACTCCTCATACAAGGTGTAAAATACACCAAAGAACTACACAAAATTAGGTTCCTCAAAACAATTATGTTTTGGTTAACTTAATCAATTTTTTTACCATTAATATATCCATCTAAACCTATATGCCAAATCTCATAGAATCTGTGAATCACATAACTGTAGTTGTAACATTCAAAATTTTCAAATGATATTCTTCTCTGAAATCAAATTTGATTGATACATTGATTCATAGTAAAAACCAAACCAACTAGAATAAAAAAACATATAATTATTATAGAGTATCTATTCATCTGGTGGAATAAAATAGGTAATCACATTATGAAATATATGAATAAATAATAATAAAGAAACCTTATAATTATATGAATTGATGAAATTCAATTAGCATTTCTAAATAACTAATTAGATCCCATTATGATAAATCATTATTTTTCCTATAATTTTATTTTTTATGAATTTTATCATTGATACTATATATTATTGATATGAATAATATGTTGACATAAGTTAAATTAGTAATTGATAGGAAATATGATTATGAAATGTTAAAAAACATAATTTCTTATATAAAATAGTAATTATAATATTTCTAATTAAATGATAAATTATTGAATTTTAGAATTACAATTTTACCAAATTATCATATCTTGAGTTATAATAACAATATTATATTAAGATTAATTTTTGAGGATTCTTCTATAATAATGAATTTTAGGTGAAGTGTCAATAATATAGTTTTCACTAGAACCATGGTTCTTCTGATAACATCAAGATATATGACTATTTTCAAAACATATAAAATCTTTTTCATGATAAAAATTTTAGTTTTTAAGAGAAAGTATAAATTATATAATACTATTAATAATTTAGAAATAACATGATTAATATTTTCCAAATTAAGTACTATTTTTCAAATGAACACTATTTTTAGTCGTTCCCTTTTCATTTAGTTTCTATAAGTGAAATTACATTTTAGATTTCATTTTATGTCATAACACTCTTTATCTAGTTAATAATAATCCATATTTAATTATTATCATCAACAATGACAATTCTTTTCTTAACATAATTTTTATACATGAAAATATTCTTTTTATATAAATAATTTTTAAGAATTTTATACACTTATGTTAGTATTAATTATTCTTACATAGTGAATTTTCATTTGATAAAATTTATTAAATATTTGAAATAGTAAATTCAAAATTATCTCGTAAGTACAATTTATTTTTAGAAATTAAAATTATATTATCTCGTTAAAAAATAAATAGAACAGTAAAAACTGGTAAAAGTGTTAAACATAAAAGAAAAAGTCATAAAAACATGAATAATAATGTATGGATGGGGACCTATTATCAATACACCTCCGCCACTCAATGTTTTCTATTATGGGGTATATTTAAACATTGAATAGTGACATTAGTAGTTATATTAAAACAATAATAACACTACTACATCCTATAATAGAATACATACACATCCCATATCCCCTCACACCCCAATCCAATTAGTTCAATTGAAACTCTACTGAAATCCCACCTCATTATTTCTAGCCATATATTAGTGGTTATGGGATTCATAAAAGAACATAAATTATCGGATTAATCATTTTTGTAATAGATTTTTCCTAGGAGTAGTATAAAAATTTCTATTTACTAACATTCAATTTCAATTATTTTTCCCATATTCCAACTCCTTAATTTATATTTTTTCCTTTATATTGATATGAGTCATGAACTATAATTTTATTATTATGTTTTAATAATAAATTATTAAGGTTTACATTTTACATTGTAAAGAAAAAAAATGTTTTCATGAGTATGTGATGGAAATTTTATTAATTAATAATATGTTTGATTATTCTTCCCCAAATTAATTTTTTGGTTTAAATGGGGTACATAATAGAATAATATGATATTTGAAATGTATGAAACAAACCCGAACCTCCTAGTTAGATATATAATTTCACATCGCATAATCATCCCCTCCTCCTATGTAAGTGGATATCGAATAACATAGAGGGTCTATGTTCTTAAATGGGGAGACTATACACGTAATATAATATCTAAGAAACAATTAAAATTCATCTTGTATATATAGTCAGAGTACATGTAGAAATATAAATATTTCATACATATCATGAAAAATGGATCCAATTTTGGAAATAAAAATCATATTATAAATAATGATAAATAAGTATATATATTATAGAGTCCTTTTCAATTTTTTAATTAGTCTGTGCTCCCCAACTCAATTTTCCACTATAGTGACCTTAATATCACCATATATTCAATTATGAAATCTATAATTTCACCGAAATTCCCAAGTAGTGTGTGAGTAAAATACAAATTAGGACACCATTAATGTGTCCAGAAACTACTGTAATCTATTAAATCAGTGTATTCTATAAGGTTTACTAAATTTTCAATAAATAAAAATCCAAATGGGTGATTGTGTGCTAAAAAAATCCACCGCATGCCCAAGATGTATTGTTTTCGGTTTCATTTTTGAAGTAAATTTTAAATATAAAAAGAAAAAAAAGTGACCAAAATTCTTGTAATCATGGAACCCATCATCATTTAATCATAAATTAATTCATTTCATCATAATCTAGAAGGAATTGAGTGATATTTCTACCCATAATCCACTAAGAATTTAGTTTTATACCACTTGGTATCCACATTTAGCCTTGTTTCTTAAAATCATTTTAACATTCAATATGGAGTCAACTATGGATAATGTTTCTAATGTACTCAAAATCAAATATTCCTTTTGTATAGAATGAATCAACATATTTTTGGCATTGAGTGTCATACCCCACAGAATCTTCTAGTTCTAGAGTTTAACATGTGATATACATAAAAAATCATTATATCCCTACCACGTGCAATATTCCATCATTAAGATAATCAAAAATATTTTTAACTCCCCCAATAAGGTATAAACATGTCATGATGTTCTACTGACTTTGGAATCCAATAAAAATAACATAAAAAATAAATAATAGGGTAGAGAAAAAAACAAGCATAAGAAATCATCATTTATAATTGTTGAAACATGAAATACATGTTATCATTATCAATCATTAATAACTAACTAAAAACATACACATGGAATCTATAAAAACATAAGGTTCTCCTAGTATAATAAATCAATATTATGTGATAATAATCATGATTGTTAAATAAAATTTCATAACATGGTACATGGGTAATATAAATCTCAGTAAGGCATGGAACTTCCTACCTCTCCAATTTCAATATTAACATCATGGTTATTCATAGGTTTTTCCACCAAAAGAACATTCACATGCCAACCAAGACATGTTGAAATGTCAAGGACTCCTAAAACCATATATAAATAAAAACTTCATATGGTCAATAGTAAGGCATGTAGAAACACGTCAAAGGGGTTGAAAAAAATTCCTTCCCTGGTTTAATCATAAAAAACTACATGATCATAAATAATAGATTCTACAAAATAAGGAGGCTCAAAGGAAATTTATGTTTTTATTACATGATGGTATACTAGAAGAATACAACAATAGTTTATAGTGATAAAAAATACTGTAGTGGTGTCCTGAAAGAAGGATACAGTGTGCTGGTCTGACACCCATGATGTAGAGGTGAAATCGGAGGAACCAACACCACAAAAAGAATAGGACTAAATCATGGAATCAATTTTATCGATAAAATATAGGTGAAACATGATGTACTCTAGTTTAGAAGGAACCAGATGATGAAAATCACGACCAATGATATCAGGTTATGACATAGAACCACTATAAGAAATAATCTTATTTGGTGTAGGGTGAGGGGAACTTCATGGAGCCATTTAAAGTTCCTCATTTGATTGGGTACTTCAATAAATAATATGATAATATCAGTTTAATTGGGGGATATAGAAATGTAGAAATACCACCTCTATGCATCACAAAAACCCCTCCTTCAACAAAAAATTATTCTAGATATAATGTGTATTACAATATATTAAAATTTTAATATGAATGACCAATAGGCTAGACACCATAATGTAACTAATGTGGTGAATAGAATTTTTGACATGTTATATGATGCTATGACACAACCTCCTTGATTTAATTCACCATTATAAAGTCTATGAAATAAAACCCACTTAGAGAATCTAATATAGATGAATGATTTATCCTATAATTTATAATATATCTCATAGTTCTACTATGATATAGACATTTACACAACAACACAACCACCTCCTCTATTGTGTGGTAGCAGGTTTTTGGTGATGTCATCTCTGTTCAGCCAGATACTTACCAAAACACACCCAATGTCTTCCTTAAACATCCAATTCCCCAAAAACCATTACCAAAATAGTTCCAAATTTCAATACAAGGGAAAAAAGTAAGGGGAAAATGTTTTCATTAAAGGTTAAAAAACTAATTTTTTTAATTATCCCCCTCTATGAATTTTTATCGAAGAGAATGTTTTATGGTTCCTTCTACAAAAACTATGTCCAGTGAGATATTATTTCATACCCTTAGTCCCTAGTACCCTGTTAGATCTTCACATGCTTTCAAAAAATTCGAACACGTGCTACTATCTTTCCCAGAATGAAATTATCACTATAGTCTTTGTTCCGCATCATATTATCCTAAAAAGATGTATCTACCTCTATCTCAATTACCATAGAAGTGTGGGAATTACTATGAATATATGGATCCGAGGTATAATTTTATATATATATACTTCAAAAGTGAGAAGGAATATCTAAATTTTAGGAAGCTATCCCACCCTTCAAATTGATCTCAAAGGGTTTAATAAAATTTGGTCTTATATTTCCTTACTTCCTCAAATAACGACACCTGAAATGAAAATATACTCTCTTGAAAACCAGATTAATCATAATAATGTTCAAAGTTAACATCCAATGGTAGGGATATGATCTATGTCTAGTCTGAGTGGTGATCAAACTCTTTTGAATAAGATTCACTCTATCAGAGGTAACCAAAAGCAAAATAGGTCTTTCAAATACTACATATCCCAAATAATTCCAAAAGTGTAGTGAATGACATGGCCTCCTATAAAAAGAATCATAAGGTTCCAACTGAATTGATTCATGGTAACTATTTTTGTTCACAAAGTCAAACATATTGATTTTGTCACACCATGATCTACCAATTTAATGAACTTAATCCCAAAGAATATCATCTCATATGAATATATTAATATTATATTGTTCATCTTGGAGAAAAACACATAATTATATACTCATTTAAAAATAAATGATTATTCCGTGGTTATTAATTATCTTAGGCTGTTATAATTATTGAAAACCATATCAATGTCTAAAAGCTCTAGATCTATTTTCTATGGATATAAATTTAATTTTTTAGAGTTCAAAGATTATAGGAAGAGTTTTGATATACGATGAAGATCTAATGATGAATTTATTTTTAGGATTGAGTTTTTTCTAATCCATATATAATTTTTTATAAACAGGGTGAATCATATAATAGTTTGATCAACATCTCATAATTGGTGAATGGAAAATAATTTTGCTATTTTAGATACATAAGAAATGCATATAGCAATTTAATCCACATAATGAAATCACCTAACCATTTGAACCATGTATATTTTTTAGATGAAAAAATTAAATCAATTTTATAAATTGGTTGAATTTCGATTCACATAGATGAATGTGCTATATAGCCAATTGAATCAGGGAACTGACTGATTAATATAGTAGATTGGTTCACATAGCCACCAGATTGAAATAAATAATTTATGCTGGGATTCACACATCCGATTCATCCACATAGCTGGTTCTAAATCTAAGTTTCATTTTATTTTTTTCTCAGTGGGTTTTCAGAATTTATATATTTTAATATGTGTTGAAGTTTTTTCATACCTCCATTGATATTAAAAGTCAATTTTATATTCCATGATGTAGATGAGGTACATGACTATAGTTTAGGAGACCATGGGGCTTTGTGGTTTACATGTTTTCTTATATGAAAATCACTGGTCATAGTTGGATTAAAGGACATAGTAGATAATAAAAAAACCATTCAATCATATTAATGAGTTTACTATGTGAATGAAAAAGGGGGAAGACCAAATATGATGTTATTATTTATAAATTCACAATTGACGATGAACACATCTTCAGGATATATTTTTTTGAGTTGAGAATATATATTTAGTGATTCCATAACTTCCCTCTAATAAGTGAATACATTCACATTCCAAATTCTATTGGAATTATATATTCATCCTTTGTTTCAAAATAAACATAGTTTTTGTGAACTTATTTTGTTTTTATAATATTTTTTATCAGTGTAGAAAGAGAGTTGGGTAGGATTCTTGAAATCTGTTATGGGTTGCCAAAATATTTCTTCTATGTTAATTTCACATGGGTATATAGTGAAATGAATCTCTAGTTTGTAGGTGTAACCATAAATGGTATGCTTTATGATTCTACAATGGATCTGAACCTCATAAAAAAAATATCCCATGATATTTTTTTCTTCATGTTTTTGTGTGGCTAAATTATTTTTATTTTAAGTGGATCATACAATAACAATAAATAGAGGGTTTTTATTTTGTATAAAATAAATTATAAATAAATCCATATACTTATATAGCCCTCCATTATCATTATTGGAAACTAATTATTACATTTACTGTAATTTTTATCAATGTAATTTCCCTATTTAAAATAAATTAATATATCATTTGATCCATGGATAATATCAACTAAGATAACATCAAGTGATTATATATAGGTTATAGAGATTATTCTCACAGTTGGGAGAATAAAATGTCACCATATTCTATACCTCTAGGCCAAGATGTTAATGATGCATCGATACTGGGTCTTCCACCATTTGCTGATAATGTTCATATGATGTATTCTTATAAGAGAAACATGAAAGTGGATTGAAATTCTCAGAATTATATTCTCATGTATTTATCAAATAGTGTTTACAAGAAACTTAACTGTCTACAATTTAAAAATAAATTCGGCATAAGTGGGAAGGAAATAATGAAGGCATTATGGAAGCCAAAAAATGAAATTTATTTTTTGAAAAATTCAATTTGATGATATAAAAATGATATAGGATTGATGTGTTGATGAATTCATTACTTTTAAACATAAAATTAGAACTATCATTTGAGGCTATAGTTAGAGCACAATTACCCCACAATTGTTAAAAATTGATGAGAAATATTAATTACATATTTGATCCAAAAATTTAAAAACCTAAAGATATATAAGGGATTTATCATTAAAAGGAAGTCAATATTCTCAATCATTATTGAAATATAAACCTTTAAACATTCAAAAATAATGGAAGTTATGATATGGATTATTAAGCCATGATAAATATAAATGTTACAAATTATGAAGATGTTACTGATGCTAGTGAATTTTAGAATGATGAAGAATATTAATGTGTTCTTAAATTTGTTTCAAAAAGTAATCAAATGGAAAAAAATCATGAATGGAGAAACATATTTAGTTATATGTTCTAAATTAAATGGTTTTTAAATTTTCACAATTAATTTCCCCGAAATGAATGAAGCACACTTAAATATAAAGATGATAACAATAGAAGGAATTAAATGGATAAAAAATTCTAAAGAACATCAATGGCTAGCATAAGAAATTTGATATTTAAAAAATATACAGAAACATAAGGAGAAATTAATAAAAATATGATCTTACATCATACAGTGTTACTAATAATAAAAAAATGAATTATTTACAAATTAAATAACTTATGCTAAGATAATTGTTGATTTAACTAGCAGTGATAAAGATTAGTTAATATTAACATATTATAAATACATTCTCAAAAATGAACATAAGACATGTCCTGAGAAAAATACCACTATCAAGAAAGATATAAATATTAATTTATAATAGAACATAAAACTAGTAAATAAACATGGTAAAAAGTAGTAATGGAGATAGTTATCAAATTAGTGATTTAGAAACTAAGATTGAATAACTATAAAAATTATAAAGGAATCATTTATGGTGAGGAAAATATATCATTAAAGGATGAAAAATTAATAGTTAAATAATAATATTTCATTATGAATAGAATGATCTTCCAATGACAATGGACAAAAAATCAATATTTATTTAAATGGAGATTCTTAAAATTACCTTTAAAATTCCTTTGTAAAATTCTCATATAAATAATTTGTTTCTAAAATTGTTGATAATAACACTGAATTTTTTCCTAAATATGGAAAACATAGGACCAATAATAATGATGAAATATTCCCCAGATATGTTCATAATGATCAGAGAAGACTCTATGAATCATATTTTATATATCGGACTAAAAATAAAATACATGTATCTTAGAGAATTTTAAATACTAGAAAACATATTTGTTGGATATTTCTGTGGATTCTCAAGTAAATTTAGATGTCATTGTCATTTCTAGTTTTGTGGATTGATCAAACATAATGGTTGTATATGTTTTTATGACATGTATTTACCAAGGACAAGGAAAAACCACAAGGGGATCAATTCTGATGAGAAAATGATATGTCATAAAATAATATATCCATAGAAGGAAACTTTTGACTCACTAACAATAAAAATAGAATTTATTTAATTGTTGACATATATAGTCATTGTGATCAGAAGAGTCATAGATAAGTTAATTTTATGACTATATTACACATTCAGTTTGCTCTCAAAGATATTTAAAAGCTATTTTAATGTGATCTTAAGAGAATACATTATATTAGATAAGGGATGTTCCTCCCACATGACTTGTGATGTAAAATTATTGATTAACATTGAGAAACATGATAGAGGTGGAATATTATTTGATAAGCAATCATTCTTGAGAATCGAAAAAATTTAGGTAGGTCAAATTGAGAATAATAATTATAAATCAGATGGTGTACTATTTATTATTTGACTAAATAAAAACATGTTTTTTGTTATCTATAATTGTGATTTTATGAATAAGGTAATATTCAAAATAAATACATGCATCATTAAAAGTAAAAGTGATTGAAGTACTATTTTTATAATGAAGAACTAATCAAAATTTATTCTTGAAATGTGGTCCTTTGGATGCATGTAACTTGAGAACCCTAAATGAGAACATGTTTTAGAACATATGACTTGAAGATATACGATAGAGAAATATGAACATGATTTTCAAATGTGATATGGTGATATTTTTACCCACAGTAAAGAGATAACAATATAAAATTTTTGGAACATTTTGTAGGATAAAAACAACATAAAACTCTCAAAATAATGTAGATGTTTCTTATAAAGGTCCATTGGAAAAGGTTTTAATAGATCATTGTTGAATCATAATATATAATATCACTTGAGGTAACCTCAATTTAATTACATAATATATGGTATAACTCAAATGAATAATTTTCAATTCATCAATAAAAAATATGAGGCCATTAAAATGATCCAATTAAACAAAAGGTAGTATGAAAAAGAATGTGGTTCCTTTATAAATAAACTAAGACCTGGAAATGGGAAGGAATAAACATGTGATGGTATTGAAGTTAATATTAAAAACTTTGGAATTAAACCTCAGTATATGACACCTTATACAACAATATATATTAGTGTACAAGAGACGAGTAATATGAGAATTATATAAATGGAAGATAAATTCTAGAGAAGAATGATTTTTAATGTATTTCTTGAGATAATTAGGGTGCACAACTGTGAAAATTATGACCGATTTTCTCTTTAGACTTGATACAGTTTCCATAGCCTACGATAAGTTGTACTAAGATAATATTATAGTGAAATATTTCAAGGCCTTTGGAATTCCTTATTACATTAAAACCAAATAAAATGTACTAGGTATGTTTAAAGGGAAGGATGCTGATAGAGTCTTTGTGGGATACTTATTGAATATAAATTTTTAAAAATAAGGACAAAATATTGTTTAAAATTTTATAGTGCGTAAATATAATTTTTGGAGAAAATATGAGAAAATAAATTAAAAAATTCAAGCATATTTTTAGTATTATGAAGAATATATCTACCAAATTTATGATGAAATGACTGATAATGTTTTTGAAATCAGTAAAAAAATTGCAGAAAACTCATATTGATCTATTGATGGTCATGAAGGTGATAATGGTAATAAAAACCAATTTTAGATATTAATGAATCGTGCTGATGTCGTGTAAGTAAATGGAAATCAGAATTAAACAATTTAAACTATAATAAGACTAAGATTAAATAATAAAAAACCTATTGTATCATACAGTGATCATATAATTGTGGTAAAGACTATTGGAAATGCTAAATGGGTAAGATATTAGAAAGAATAACTGATACAAATTTATAATACCTCTAAATAGGAAATTGGTCCCAGACTAAAATCATGGAATTTTATTAGAATAAAATGGTTTTTAGAAACATAACGAATGAAAAAGGTGAAGTTAAATGCGAAAGACCAACCTTATTTGAAAAGGATATTCTCTAATAAAAGGAATAGATTTTAAAAACATATTCACACTATTTTCAATATTTGAGAAAATAAGGATGTTCAAATCAGTGGCAGGATGTAATCTGTACAATTTTTCTCAATTCTATATAATTTCTACTATTTTAAATGTTGATCAAAATGATGAATTATTTATTTAAAACCCCGAAGGATTTAATCATGATAATTATATACTAATTTTTTTTATGTTTATGAAAGAATAGAATTGTGTGAAGTGGGATCCAAGGTCTTGGATTTCTTGACATGATTATTGAGAGAACAAATAGGTTTTTCCAAAGGAACTATTGAAAAAAACATGCACTTGAAAAAAAAATCATAGATAATTTTTTTGATAATTTATGAGGGTGAAACAAATATTTCCGTAATGATAGTTTCTTATTTGATAAATTTTGTAATGAAATTTATAATTAGATTTAGGTATCCATAATGGGGGAACTAACCAACCTTTTGGGGTTTAAAATTGTGTAAAAATCAAATAAAAATTTATTCTTCAAAAAAATTATGCTAAAACATTAGGATAATATTTGGAATGGAAGATTCCTAATAGGTTTCTACACTAAAATAAGATAGGATAATTTGAAAAATAATGAACATAGAATAATTTTTGATATGATGATTTTATAATTTATGATTGTTATCCTATTATATCTCAGATAGTTAATGTAAAAAATTTCATATGTTGTTACATTATGATTAAGATATCAAAGTTAACCAATGTAGAAATAATTCATAAAAAAAGAAATCTGAGATATGTAATGAGAATTTTAAATTATAGGTTTCTTTTCATATGATCATGGGGTATAGATTTAATTGAATAAAATTATTAAGATTGAGATATCGGGATTATAGATCATATATCAACATTAGATGGTGTCTTTTGTATCCATATTTATTGTATTATTGAGTATAATAAGAAGAAATAATTATTAAACCTTAGTAAAATAGAATTAGAGTATGTAGATTATACACATGGAGTTACACAGGCCATGTAGATTCATATATATCTTGATGATTTGATTATTGATATTCAGATACCAATGAGGATTACATTTGACAATAAAATTTAAATAGATTTGTAAAAACCATAGTTTAATAATCTCTATATAGACAAAATGAAAATCACTATCATTTCATTGATATGACATTAGATTAAAAGAAATCAAACATTTCTTCCTTTGAGATAGTGACCATCTTAATTATATATTCTACAAAATATAGTTGAAAAATTTATTTCCTTTTAAATTTTTTGTATATAAAAATGGGTTTTATTTAATATTTATAAATATGATGTTGTAAATAATAGTTTTGACATAATGTTTAATAACACTAACATATAAACATTGAAAAATAAATTATATATGGTCTTTAAACATATGTTTTTACATAAATTGACATTGAAAATATATTTCCACATTTTTTTATAGTAAAACCATTGTGGAAACTATCATATTGATATTTCAACATCGGTTTCTAGAAATTCTAGATTTTCATACATGGATATTACATCATTTTTAGATTAATAATCATTATATTATACAAACACATGGCCGAGGACCAAAATAGTTTATTCCCATTGGGATCATGGTACACACACTTCCAGTATGGTGAAATATATTCAATGTATCCTGTAATGATCATCCAATTTAGTACTCTTACATAGAAAATTTCTTCATAGCTTATGTAATGAAAACTTATGAAAATGGTGATCGCATATGCTCAGTAAGGGAAAAAATGGAAGATAACAATTTATAATCTTTTGAAAGGTTATTATATGAAATATGGGCATGTGATGAAGATAATAGATAATACCCAAATGATCATGGATTATAAGAATGAGTCTTGTAATAATACATTAACATGAACCATAAGAAAGAAACCTGATCATAACTCATTATTAAACCATATGTTCAAGTCCTAAATATGTGTGTCATAATAATATATATAGAAAATGATTTTATATGTCATGGTTAACTAACTTGACTCTTTTATATGCACTTTTACCTTTTTCCCCTAACTGATCAAGGACATTGACTCTTTTTCCATCACGGATGATGATTAGTGACTTATTTAGATTAACTATATCATGAAATATATTTAATTTCTTAATGTTTTTGAGGGAGATATATGACACACCCATAACATAATAATAACTCTACATTTGTCTTCCACTGGACCATAAATCATTCACCATCCCATAACCCATGTAAAGATATGAGTTTCACAAACACTTAATCATAACATAACTCATGGAGAATAAATTAGTATTACAAGTATCATTCAATCATAAAAATAAACCTTTAATAGAATTAATAAAAATTGCGTCTTTGGGTCATATCTATAGTAATGAATAAGTAACAAAAAATGTATTCATCATTGAGAAAAACGTATTTTTTAAAGATCATTAGAAATTATTCTTAAGGTAAATATTATTACATTTATAACATCATTTTTAATAGACCTGTTTAATTATAATGGATAAAAATTTATTTGAGATAACCTTGTAATATTGTAATCGTATAAATGAATATTCATGGAATTAAGGTTTCATAATGGTGTTAAATGCTTCTATAACACACCATAATTTTATGGTGTGTCTCTATTAAATTTAACATCATCGATAGGTTATATGCAACATTATGTTTAAAACCATGATATACTATTTAATATGTTACCACCGTAATCTATATTAGAGGGAATGGATTGTATTAACCAAATGATGAAATTTAATATATTATTTATTCAATAAAATATTTTTACATTCATCCAAATGGTTTTTATAGGCATAAGATATAAATAAATCCAATTTTCCACACAAAACAATATTTTCCATTGTTCAATTTTACCTCAATTTAATGGTGAACTTCATTTAACACTATTTTTTCAGACTTTTATAAATTCTATTAAACAAAATAAAATTAATTTTTAAAAATGAATGTCATAATTATCTTATGGGGTAATATTGGTATTTTTTTTAGAAAACATATATTTTCCAATGGATAATAAAAAATAAATTTTTTTAAAAAACATCAAACTTCATTATATTAAAATAATATTTAAGATTTAAATTTTATCTCACATATGAATGTATAAATAAAATTTATGTATCTTATAAATGAACATATGATATATTTATTTCAGGGTATAAATAAATTAATATTTATTCACAACTTTAAAATTTAAATAATTATTGAAAAGAAAATTAATATTCATGAAATATATTCACAAATTAATATTTTGTTGTCTAATTATTATAATATAGTTTTATAAGAATTTAATAAATTTTTTAATGTGTCATAAAATCAGTTATGATATTAAAAAAGATATTTATGAAGAATATAAAGAATTTATTTAAAACATAAGATTCAAAAATCTAGAAAATTATTTTCATAAAATAAAGTTAATTTTTAAATTCTAAATTTCTAAAATTAAATAGTGTTTTATTTGTTATTTTTCTATACTAACTGAAATTTTTTTAAATAGTGAAATATCGGAAATTATGTTAAGTATAAATTATCAGTTAAATACACTATTAGATCAACAATTTCTAATATTATCATCATAATATAGAAATATACCCATATCACTAATGTATAATGTCTTGTAATCAATACTATTAAAATACTTCAGCCGAGACAATAAACAAATGAATAAAATAATCTGAAAACACCCATATTCTCTACTATAAATACCACCCACATCCACATATTATTATAACACATATAAATCCTTGAATATTTTAGAATTCATAAAAAAACTACCCTCCCAAACATATCCCTCCACATTGTGGTCATTCTGGTCTCACCCAATTGATCATTTCAATGTTCATTAAGGTGGTTCTCATGGAGAAAAATTCAAGAGGTAAAATCCCCTTTTGTTCTTTTAATTTTCAGTCATTTTATTTTATTTTATTACCCATAGCTTAACTAAACTATCCTAACATGAATGATAAGTCCATTTTATTATATATACTATTTTTTATGCTAATTAAATTCCAACCATAAATTTTTTCTCTTCAACGTTTTATTTTGAAAATGAAAACATCGTCTGCGAGATGACGATTTACACCCTTCGTGGATGACATGTTTTTTTCATATATACCTTCATGGATTATCATACAACCGTTTTTATGGTTAAAATATATTATATTATAAGTATTTTATCTTATTTAATGTTTTGTAACTAGTATATATACATAATATTAAATAATAAGACAATGTTAGTTCGTCATGATTAAAAAAATTCCAATATAATCTAAATTATTATCATTCACGCTATATCCAATGAATTATCCTCATATTTATATATAAAAGGATTCATAATATCATTTAATCTTATTTATGTTCATTAATAAAATAAAATTTTAATTCTCGATAAATATTCCCATTTTACATAATCTTTCGTACATGTAAACTAAGCATGAAAACAAAGGAATTGAGCAGTCCCAAAACAATAAAACTGAATCTTATAACACTTCAAAATTTCCATGAGTGATCATAATAAAATTATAATAAATACAATAAATTTCTAACAGGTTCTAAATTAAATTATTCATGAATCTAATTTCGTAATCTAATATATAAAGTGCACATGCAGAACACTTTCGTATATAATGTAAGTTTTTATCATCTCACCTTTATTTCGTTGAAATATGCCTTATTAAAACCACTTCATGGGTGTTTTCTATTTATAATACCATTTGATTTATAATGTCATTAATATCTTTGTCTTTGTCATATTAAAATTTTCATTTTATTACAAATAATTTTATAGGACAAACACTTCGATTTTTCACAAAGTGGTAACAGGATTCTCGAACCTAATTTCCTTTCTCTGGGTTGTTCCCAAATTATGGTATTTTGTGTGTGTATTTTCTTTTTAATATTCCTAATTTTTTTCCATAAAATTAATTTTCTGGAATATATATTTGACAATATTATTTTATGACAGATACAAATTATTTTCCAAAATAACTTTTATTTTCAAGGAAAAAGGGTATTTCTCTCAAGAAATCCATGGTTATTTTATTAATATATTATAATCTATTTCATCACACTCTATTGAGTATTATTATTAATTGGGATTGAGATTTTATTATATAATATTCAATATTTTATCAACTATTTGATGATTAGTTTGACTGTGGATTTTTTATCTTTATTCCATTCACAATATTACTCAAGATTATTAGTGATTATGTTTACTTATTGGGGAAAGATATTAAATTATATATATATATATTGTAACATCCCTACATGGATTACCACTATTCTGATAGAAAGATCTATTGGACACATGGCCTCAAGATAATTTCTCTAATTTCCCAAGGCTACCAACTAGAAATGATGGCCTAGTGTGTGATAGTGGGGAAACTAGGTCCTCATTGGAAGAGTGTATCACATCATAATAAATAATAACAATAGAAGATGTGGAAAATAGAATGAAACAGAAGTTAAAAACTAAATATTTAAGATAAATATTGTAACATCCCAAGTAAGTAATAAATAATATATATTCTTATCTATTTCTATTAATAAATTAGATAGTGTTTTAGAGGCATAAAACGAGAAGAAATCCAATCATAAGCATTGAATACACTAATATTTTTAAAAGACTGTTTTACTGACTTTTGATGAAAAACCATTTCATAAATCAAACTCTTGACAATTTTATAGACTCTATTTGTCAAAATAAACTTATTATTTATGATTGGGACATTTAAATTTACATTGGATAATTTTTTGGTATTTTTCTGACCATGTTCATTTTTTTAATGAATAGTGAAAAATACTGCATTTTACATCAAAACTACTTTTTCATCTAATTTAATTATATGGATATATTATCTTTTTAATTGGTTATAAAGTGTAATTATAATATATTTTTACCATTTAATACAATGGGGGTCATTAGTAATAATTTCACATTGGAATTGGGCACAAACAAGTGCCAAACTTTTCATATATATTGTTTCAAAAAAACCCGCTATTTGTTTTGACAACAGGAATTATTTTTAAATTAATTATTGTAATTTATATATTTGGAAGTTGGTAAAATTGATTCCATATTTTGAATCATAAGTTCTAAATTATTTAATTAATAATCTTTTGTTTTTGGACATTATTAATAGTAACAACATTAATTATCTTTAATTATCTTGATTAATTATGAATCGTGCAGTTAAATATAATAATATAATATCATAATAATTAAAAATGACCCCAAAAATGTGTCCTAATGATACTTTTTGTGTCATTTCAGACCATTTTATGCCTTGTACCAAACTTAGGGACCCCATGGACTCACTTTTGGGTGAATGTGACAGTTTATCTTTTTATTTTTAAAGAAAGTTAAATATTACAAAGAATGTATCACCTGAGTAAAACATTTTTAATTTTGTCTACATAAATGATATATTGGACTATAAATAGTAATTGGAAAGATAAAATTATTTCCTACATCATATTATTTTTTTATAATTTTTAGATATTAAATAAATGATATTATTTATGACATGATGATGATGCGGCAATTACCTAATTAATGAACGATTTAAATAATATGAGAAGATAATGTACATTTAAGACATACACTTGTCAAAGAGCTATTTTATGAGAATATTTCGAACCCTTATCACCTTATCCTCAATATAAATCAATGTGGGACCTTTAAAATCCGAAACTCATTTGAAAATAAAGTAACATTTTATACCTTTCAAACAGTGCCCCTCCTCTCCTCTTATAAAAGGCCCTCACCTCTACCTCCTTACCCACACTTCTCAAGACATTGGATCGGCCAAGATCTGCTCATATTATCTCTCCAAATCCCTCTCTTCATCCTAGAATCCTTACCTTAGGCATAAGGCTCTTCAAGAAACCCTTTTGGTTCTAACCAAGAGGAGTTACTCGATTTAAAGGTAAAGACTTCTCTAATGTTCTTTTGTGTTATTTTTCTTCTCAAACCCCCTAAACTCTTTTTATTCATTTATTTTGTAACACAAACACTATGCTAAATATACTAGTATGATTTTATATGAATTATTAGAGCTACACTTACACACACCTTCATCAAATGGTTAACGAACATACTGTTTCAGTGGATGGCGAATTTCTGCCTCACGAAACGATGATTGTTCAATATTCATGTAACACCTTTAATGGTGGCCATTAAGATGAAACTATATTTATATATGATATATAATATGTTTATTTTTACTTACGATTATTTATTTTTCATTATTGGCATACCTTTATGGTTTCCATTATGGGTAAACGCGATATCTTCATTTTAGGAAGTGCGGACTACCGCCCCCTCAAAGTGATTTGATTCTTTAATTCCATATGTGGGAACAATAAAGGATGGATTTAATGATATTATATATGATATTATACTGAAATTATAATATACTTTTATATCATTATGATTCCATTCCATAAAATACGAAATAGAAATGAGAGTAGCGTTCATGCGTACTTACGGCTTACCATCTTCATGAACATTTCATTTTATTTCTTACCTATAAATGTTATGTAATATTATAAATGAATGTATATACTATATATAAATGAAATATTAGATATCTAATTCATTAATATAACTCTGGATATAATGGATACATGAACAACTTGTAATTATAAAGAGTTTATTTTTGACTCAAGTACCAATGATCGTTAAAACCACCGTTATTAACTTAAATAATTACATAGTTTTCATGACATGGTAATAAGTGATATAAAAGGAATAATGAAATTAAAAATGGTTCTTAAGAAAGTAGAAATTAACTCAAGTTTATTATTCAGTAGATTAAATAATGATCGAGTCAAGTCGGATACGAGGTAAGGGACTTCGCCTCAATCTCCTTTGTTTGAGAAGTATTTTGTTTTATACAAAACTTTATTTTATACGGTGTATAAAACCCTTTTACTTTTATGTCTAGTCAAAATGAATCTTTTTTTATACGAATATTTTTAATCAATGACTAAATGAATTTTTTTGTCGTATGTATGCGGTGAAAACGACTTCTCCGTCGCCGTGACCATTATTTATGTTTCGGATTCCTATACAAGCCATAACCTATCTTTTTTTTAAAATGAAAAATAAATACCATGTTTTAATTTTCTTTTATTTTTGAATTGAAAATGGTTTTCAAAATGTATTTATTATATTAATGTATTTTATTGATATCTTGTGATTGAAATGTGGATATGTTATGATTCCTTTATGCATGGTTTATGTGATACGATTAAGTTATGGTTTTTGGGAATTATTATGAAAACGGGTGGGTCCGTGACAAATTAAGGGCGGGTGAGACCGATATAGATCTCCAATGCATTTGGTAACACGAAGGGGTTAAACATTAAGGTTTCTCTGAAGAGATTTAGGGAATATACTGTGAATGGTATTCCAAACGTAACCATGAGAGTTACTCCCTATGTAAGAATGTTATGAATGCCTCAAGTTACCTCTATGTATTATGATTTCTATGATTTATTCATGATTTGATGAGTTATGTTAAAATGCTTATGTGTTATGAGTAATGTATGATTTTATACATGGACTAATGTTTTCATTTTGTACTTTTATATCCCTTACTGAGAATTTTATGCTCATCCCATGTTTTTGAAATGTTTTTCACAGGTCAAGGGAAAGGTACATGATGTGATGATATGGTCAAGGAAGTGTCATGAAAGAATCCATGTTTTGTTTTAAATATGTTTCTATTGATGGGAAAAAAATGAATACTATCTTTTATATAACCACTTCATCTAAATGTGGAATGTAAGGCGTGATTTATGATCTAATTATCTAAAACTCTAAACTTGAAAAGATCCACAATGTGTAATCTTGTAATAACTCAAGATTATGTAATGTTTAAGGGTGGGGCCTTATATTTGGTATCAGATATTTGTTTAGATAACTTTAGGAGTTAGAATTATATTAAATTATTATCCAAAAATATTTTTTTATAGTCAAATTGAAATGATATAGAATTTGAAGATTACCATGTTGCTTAATCTAAGACATGTTTGTTCAGAATGGTTTTCCATAGAGGAAATAGGGAAGTAGTGCTAGGAAGGCATACAGAAGGAAATAACCTTCTGAATTAGCATCCTGAGATGGTCGGAATTGGAACTGAATAGTTTGATTCAGTAATGGCGTAGTTGACTCAAGTGATAAATGGTGGTGGAATCCATGCACGAGATCAGCTAGATAAACCTCACAGGAACAGGTCAGTGGTGGAACATTTCATGAGGAAACATCCCCCATCATTCTGAGGATCATCTGACCCAATGCTAGATCAAGGGTGAATTAAATCACTGGAGAAGATTTTCGATGTCATGGGGTGTTCAGACAATCAAAAGTTTAGTCTTGCTATTTAACGTTTGGAGGTTAAAGCAGATCAGTGGTGGGCGATGGTTAAAAATATCAGGGACGCTGATGAGATTGATTCTCTCGACTGGGATAAATTCAAATGTATTTTTCATGAGAAGTATTTTCCGAAGGCCATTCGATATAGGATGGAAAAACAATTCATGGAATTGAGGAAATAGGAAGACTTAGTGGCTGCTTATGAAGAGAGGTTCACTCGATTGGCAAGGTATGTTCCAAATTTTATCCGAGACCTTGATTGTAAAATCAATCATTTTTACTCTTTAATAAAGACAAAATATCAAAGGGATTTAGCTTCTCGTGAGTTCAAGAGTTATGAAAAGATTGTTCGATGTGCATAGAAGGTGGAAATGGAGTTTGATGTTGATCAAGTGTTCTATAACAACCAGCAGAAGAAGAGACTGAGGTGGCAAGAGAATGGGAAGAATTCTTCAAAAAATGTCTGGCGATAAGAAAACAATGTTTCCAATTTGTGATAAATGTGGTAAAAGGCATGCTGGGGAATGTCTTCTGAATTATGGAAAGTGCTACCGATGTGGTAAGATGGGACATAATGCTTGTGATTACACTGAAAAGATCAGGGTGAAGGTATGACCAAATTTTATTTACAGTTAGTGAAATGTTTTAAGTGCAATGAGATGGGTCACTATGCAAATGAGTGTCCGACAAATAGCTTGAGTGATGGGAAGCAGCTAGACTACAAGCAGAAAGGGGTTGTGAAATCCTTTGCAAATACTTCAGCAGATGTCAGGCCATCAAATGAATTGGTATCAGGTTCATTGTCTATTTTTTCAGATTATTCCAGTGTGTTGTTTGATTCAGGATCCACACATTTTTTCATCTTTGATAACATTTCTAGTAAATTGGAAAATCCATCTCAAGAAATGACTCCTGAACATGTGGTAAAAACACCTGGGGAAATGTTGAGGCAAAAAGAATTTATAAGAATCTTTTTATCCTTATCCATGGAAAGAACATATATTGAAACCTTATTGTTTTACCTCTAGTAGAGTTTGATGTTATCCTGGGTATGGATTGCCTCTCTATTTACCATGCTAAGATTTACTGTAGATCTAAAGAAGTTTCTTTTCAGAAAGACTTTCAGTTTGTGTACATGAATGAACCCTTACTGTTGATAACATATCAAGAGGCTGATAGACATGTAAAATATGGAAATGAATGTTACCTTGCACATATTGTTGAAAAAAAGGGAACTATTCAGATTAATTATGTGCCAGTGGTAAATGAGTATCCTGATGTCTTTCCTAATGAGTTGCCTGGAATAATTCCAGATCGGGAAGTTTAATTTACCGTTGAATTAGTTCCTGATGCTAAGAAAATTTAAAAACCCCCTTATCAAATGGATCAAATAGAAGTTTTAGAGTTGAAGGAGCAATTGCATGATTTATTAGAGAAAGGTTTCATTCGACCTAACACATCACTATGGGGTGATCCTATTTTATTTTTTAAAAAGAAAGATGGTTCAATCAGACTTTGCATTGATTATAGAGCCTTGAATAACATCATTGTTAAGAACAAATATCCTTTTCCTCATATCGATGATTTGTTTGATTAGATCCAGGGAGATCAGTATTTTTTAAAGATTGACATGAGATCAGGGTACCATCAGTTGAAGGTAAAGAAATAAGATATTCCGAAGACCGCATTTCGTACAAGATATAGCCATTATGAAGTTGTCGTTATGTCTTTTGGGATAACCAATTCACCTGTTGTATTCATGGACCTTATGAATAGAATTTTCCATGAGTTATTGGATAAGTTTTTGGGTGTTTTCATTGATGGTATTTTGGTGTTTTCTAAATGTAAAAGGGAGTATGAAAGTCATTTAAGGGTTATTTTAATAACCTTAAATGAAAAGAAATTGTATGGTAAATTCAGTAAGTGTGAGTTTTGGTTGCAAAAAAATTCTTTCCTTGGTCACATTGATTATAAATATTGGATAAACATTGATCCTGCAAAAATAAAGGATGTTGAAGAATTGCCAAGACCCACAAATGTAACTGAGATTCGTAGATTCCTTGGTTTGGCAGGCTATTACCGAAAGTTTTTTAGAAATTTTTCACAGTTATCTATTCCAATGACTTAGCTAACTTGCAAGGGTGTTATGTTTATCTGGAAAAAATAATGTGATGATTGTTTTTTGGAATTGA
The DNA here is from genome assembly GCA_963277665.1 of Viscum album. NCBI lineage: Eukaryota > Viridiplantae > Streptophyta > Magnoliopsida > Santalales > Viscaceae > Viscum > Viscum album. The sequence goes on along the minus strand of OY728133.1, from coordinate 195,861,830 downwards.
AACGAAGATTAGTGAATTCTCTAGTTTTGGAACTACCTTCCACGAATGGGGAGTTTGTTATTTATAGTGATGCTTCATTGAAAATACTTGGTTGCGTCCTAATGCAGAATGATCAGGTAATTGATTTTTCTTCACATCAGTTTAAAACACACGAGGTAAATTACCCTACATATGGTTTGGAATTAGCTGCTATTGTTTTTGCTTTAAAAATTTGGAGGCCTCATTTTCATGGAGTTAAGTGTGAAATATATACCGATCACAAAAGTTTAAAGTATATATTCACTCAGAAGTAATTGAACAAGAGAGAGAGGAGATGGATAGAATTAATCAAGGATTATGATTGTACAATTCATTACCACCCGGGAAAAGAAAATAATGTGGCTGACGCTTTGAGTCGATAAAGTAATGCTTCATTAACAATGTTGCATTTGGAACGTGATCATTTTGTTAAGGATTTGATGAACTTTGGAATAGAAGTTGTTTCTGCAGGATGTACTTCTATTTTGTTTTAGGTATCAGTGAAATCTTCTCTATCAGACATAATTATGTAAGCACAGAAGTAATACAGTGAGTTACAGAAAAAGGTAGAGCTGGTCCAGAAGTGTGTGTTTCCTAAATTCAACATTGATAATGATTGTGTTTTGAGATTTGGGAAGAGATTGTGTGTGCCTTGTGATTCACAGTTTAAGAGAGAGTTGTTATGTGAAACTCATACTTCTCCGTTTTCAGTTCATACAGGGAGTACTAAGATGTATAGAGATCTTCGAGAGTACTACTGGTGGGATGGAATGAAAAGAGATATTTCTGATTTTACTGTGAAGTGTTTGACTTATCAATGGGTTAAAGTAGAGCAGTAGTTACCAAAAGGTATGCTTTAGCCTTTACCAGTACCAGAGTGGAAATGGGAGAATATATCCATGGACTTAGTTATGGGATTTCCGAAGACACCTCGAGGTAATAATGCAATCTGGGTTATTGTTGATCTCTTGACTAAATCTGCTCATTTCCTTGCTATACAAGATACTTTTTCACTAGATCAACTTTACCGTTTGTATCTAAAAGAGATAGTTAGGTTACATGGAGTTTCTCTCTCAATTGTATCTTACCATGATCCCAGGTTCACTTCTAACTTTTTGAAAGGACTTCAAAAGTCGTTGGGTACTGAATTAAATTTTATTACAGATTTCCATCCTCAATCAGATGGGTAGTCAGAAAGAACGATTCAGACATTGGAGGATATTCTACATGCTTGTTCGATGGATTATCAGGGAAGTTGGGACCAACATCTTTCTTTGGTTGAGTTTTCTTATAATAACAGTTTTCATTCCAGTATACAGATGGCACTATTTGAGGCATTATATGGGAAGCGGTGTCGAACCCTAGATTTCTGGGATGAAGTGGGTGAAAGGAAGTTGATGGTGTAGGATCAAAATAATGATGTAGATGCTCAATATACAAGAGAGGGGGTGAATTGTATACATTAAAAATTCATTTAAACAAAGGAAAGAGATAAGTTTAACAAAGTTAAACTAAGAAAATTCACAACACCTCTAACACAAACTGAAAACATGAAAAAGGAATGATGTTATAAACATCATGTCCTATGATCTTCCTTAAGACTGGGAAGAGATTCTGAAAGTAGGTTCCGGAAATATGGTTCCAGAAATTGAAACTTAACAAAAGATTACAATACGAGATTCTACCTTAAAGCGTATAGAATCTAAATGAAACATAGTACATGTAAGGAAGTATAAGAAAGTTATACATTTCTTATAATACAAAATGTAGTGGAATCAAACAAGTAGTAAAACTACAAGTAACAAGATATAAGTCTTTTAACCCAAAGAGAAGGGTATCCAACAACCTTGGATAAAGGTCCCTTGATTTATACTTTCAAGAAAGTATGTATTACCCACACCAGGGTAAGCCCTCTATACGAAGATCAGAATCTCTGTCTTGCTATCCCTGCAAGCCCTCAACATCAAGGTAGTTGGAACCTCTGTCTTCCATAGCAAGGAATCCCTCGAACTTCAAGGTAGTTGGCACCTCTGTCTTCCTATACCCGGAACTCCTCGAATGTAATCACCAACATTCGGAGTCGCATGAAGCAAAAACTGAATGAGCGGTTCAGTATGCACAAGGCATGAAAATCTTTATCTCTCTAGAAATCACCATAGAAGCGTGTGGTTTCTAGATCGATCAACTTCTATGTTGTTGTTGGATGTGTATTTGAGATCTTTCAAATGAGCTCCTATTTATAGTCAAATTTTCCAACGGTCAGCTCCCTCCTCCAACGGTCATATTTTCCATGAAACTCGGAGGGACCTGTAGACATGTAACTCAACCAACGGTTAATTAGAAACAGAATAGACGACATCGTTTTATAAAAAACTATGTATAACTGGATGGACGACATCGTTTTGAAATGAAGAATATGTAAGTAAAAGCTAATCAATATTTCGGAGTGTATGCAAGTCAAAAGTTCAGAGTCTAACCAAAATGAAGTTCGGAGTCTATGTTAAGAAATGTTCGGATTCTGTTTTATAGGAATTCGGAGTCTGGTTTCACTAGAGATCGGATTCTGAACCTATAGATTTCGGAGTAGAACTTCTTAAGAGTTCTGAGTTGAACTACTTAAAAGTTAGGAGTCGAACTTCTTAAGTGTTTGGAGTCGAACTGCTTAAAAGTCTGGAGTCGAACATCTTAAGAGTTCGGAGTCGAACTGCTTAAAAGTTCGGAGTCGAACTTCTTCAGAGTTTGGAGTCGAACTGCTTAAGAGTTCAGAGTCGAACTGCTTAAGAGTTAGGAGTCAAAATTCTTCAGAGTTCGGAGTCAAACTTCTTCAGAGTTCGGAGTCGAACTTCTTCAAATTTCAGAGTCGAACTTCTTCAGAGTTCTTAGTCGAACTTCTTCAGAGTTCGGAGTCTAGAATTCAGATTAGAACTACATTACAGATCACATCCAGAATTCGGATCCTAAAAACAGAATGCTCCAAATATTTTGATTATATGGCTCCAGAAATTTTGTTATGAATCCGGTTTTTGAATTTATGAATAATATATCTATGTATAAGAAAATCTATGTTAAGGTAAATTTCCTTAAAGAAGTAAATTTTCCTTATGGGGGTAAAAATAATATTTGCTTATGTATAAGGTGTTTGTGATTTTCAAAACAAGAAGAAATGAAAAATTCATAAGGAAAACCTTATTGACTCAACAATATCCCCCTTTTTGGAAAGCACAAACCTCATTTTGAGAAAGCATATAAGGATTTTGAAAAATTTCATTAGACTTTGAAAATTAAAACCTATCTCCCTTTGTTCATTGATAGAAGTTAATACAACTAACTCTCCCTTAGGCATTGAAACTCTAAAGATTGTATTCTGAGTTTTAGGAGTGGAGTTTTCAATAATATAAGAGTGAAAACTTCATAGTGGGAAACTCCCCCTTCCATTAAGGATATTTCTCTTAGAAAATTTTCCCTTTCTCCTCCTTAGGAGCAGTTCTTTATCCTTCTCCCCATTTGTGATTTTCAAAAAGTATTGAAGGGAATGAATAACAATGTATGGTACCTGAAACATTAGTATATAACAATATACAAACCAACCAGATAATCATTTCATTTGAGTTTGAGGGAATAAAATTTTACAAGGAAAGACTACTATAACAAAATATTGGAGTGGGTTCATTTGTCTTCATTTTCCTTCGGAATGAGATTCTTTAATAAGGCCTTGAGTTTCTTCAAGTCTCTTTGATCTTCCTCTCTTTTCCTCTCCAAGGATTTTACCTTTTCTTCTTGAGATTTTAAATCCTCTGCTTGAGCCTCCAATGCTTCTTTTTTCAACCTCAACAACTCATCTTGCTTTTCCATATTCTGCTGAAACTCAATCCGGAAATCTCTTTCAGTTTCCCAATTTTGAGATACTGAGTTAAGCTTCCCATTCAGATCCCTGACCTATTGATTCCGGAAATTTTGCTCTTGGGGCAACTTCTCAGAAATCTCATTAACCTTTTTTATCCTCCATTTCGAAAGCATTTTGATCTTCAGCATGAAAATTCTCAAAGTGAACTAAATCATCATCAACTCTCTGAGACCACTTTGTTACATTAATGTAAGACTTACTATGCATGTCATAATCGATCAGAAAACTTTTCTGTTCAGCTTCCAACTTAACAATCTTATCCATTAGAATGGATAAAGAATCTGATTTTTGATTCATAGAATGTTGCAGCAACTGGAATCGAGAATCTTTTGTTGGAAGAATCAGAATTCTGTCCACCAACTTTCTCAGAGATTGAACCACAAAATCATGCCCGTGGGATGATGATTCTGAATCAGAAACTTCTTTTTGAGATTCCTCTTCTTCAACTGGCATCAGCTTCCTTCTAGAGGTACCACCAACCTCTTTCCTTCTGATGACATCTTTAATTGGTGTCTCCATTAGATTTTTCTTCATTTTATCAGATTTCGCAATGTATTTCACATTAGGAGATACTACCTCAGATTCAGAAACTTGAACAATCTGCTCCTCATCTGGTTTCTGTCTTTTTTGACCTTCCTCAAGAAAATTCCTCTCATAAGATTATTCTTCATCATACAGTAAATTTTATTCTTCTTCTTCTGGATGTTTCTTGCTAGCTTCCTCATCTCCCTTGCCTGAGGTAACTATATTTGCGGATTCAGCCTTATCTTTGTGGTCCTGTACTTGCTTGATCAAGGTATCCAGATCTTCACTCTCTTCTTCTTCTTCTTCTTCTTCTTCTTCTTCCTCTGCTGCTTGAGCAACATCCTTCTCAGCTTCTACGGAACCGGCCTTAAGAGGAGCAGCAGAGCTTCGAGACGCAAAAGCATGAAAAACCGATGTGGGACGAGTCTTGGGGTCCCCTTTATATAGGAAAAGAATTTGACCATTGATCTTCCAAAAGCCATATAATGGTTGAAAAAGCTCTTATCTAATATGACGGTTGAGAACAATCCCTCAAGGAAAATCTGACTCCAATCTTTTGAGGTTTTTAAGGAAAACATTCGGATTTGAGGAAAAACTAGAATCATAACTTTTTTAAAAACAAGGAAAATACCAGTAAGAAAAAATTTGATTACAAAACTATAAGTAATAAAATTACAACATACGGATTAACATGAAATATTATTCGTAATTGGTGATATTCTTCATAATGGGAAAAAAACTTCATTACGAAAGTTGCAGTACAAAAAACTCATTACAAAAACCCCAGTCTGAAAGTTCCATTCCAGAAGTCTTCAGTATGAAGACTTTCATTCCGGAAGTTCTAATTCTAAGAATTTCAGTCCAGAAAATTTTAGTTCTAGAAATTCCCATTCCATAAATTTTAGTTTCATAAATTTCTATTCCGGAAGTTCAGTTCCGAAATTTTTTTAAAAAAAAACCTAACAACCAAATGTACTCCCCCTATGAAGAGGAGTTTATTACTATTATGAGAATTTTTCAACAAGAAGTTAATGAAGAATGATTACCTCACAGTTATCATTCCTAAATTTTGTTTAATGTATTCAAATCTATTAGAGGGTAATTATTTTGTGAAGATATCATCAAGTTGATCTTGTGTTCCGATAAACTGAAGAATAATATCACTTTTTTGTATGTGATCCCTAAGAATGTGATGCCTAATATCTATTTGTTTTGCACGAGAGTGATGTGCAGGGTTCTTACATAAGGAAATAGCACTTGTATTATCACACAAAATTTGAGTTTTAGTAAAGCTCAAGCCATAGTCTGTGAGTGTGTGTTGCATCCACAATACTTGAGCACAACAACTTCCAGCTGCTACATATTCAGCTTTAGCAGTGGAAAGGGCTACAGAATGTTTCTTCTTGCAGGACCAAGAATCTAATGAATCTCCTATGAAATGACAAGTTCCGAATGTACTTTTTCTATCCATTATACATCAACCAAAGTCACCATCAGAAAATCTTTTTAGAATAAAATCATCTCCAGAAGTATAAAACAATCCTAGATCCATGGTTCCCTTAAGGTAGCTAAAAATTCTTTTTACTTCCTTTAAGTGAGATTCCATAGGATTTGATTGATATCTTGCACATAAGCATACTGAGAACATTATGTCTGGTTGACTAGCTGTCAAGTAATGTAAACTTCCTATCATACCTCTAAAAGATGATTGATCTACTGGTTTCCCAGCTTCATCAAAATCTAAAGAGTTTGAGGTACCAATAAAAGTACTTTACTCTTAGTATTGTCATAACCATACTTTTTGAAAAGATCTTTAATACACTTATGTTGAGATATGTAGGTTCCTTCTGGTTTTTGAGAAATTTGAAAACCATGGAAAAATGTTAACTCACCCATCATACTCATTTAAAACTCTTATTTCATTAGACTTGCAAAGGAGTCGGTTAAAGATTGCTAAGTTGAACCAAATATGATGTCATCAACATAAATTTGAACAATCAAAACATTTTTATTATCTTTCTTTATAAAAAGGGTTGGATCTGCATTTCCCTTAACATAGTTATTTTGATGCAAAAATCAAGTGAGTCTATCATACCAGGCTCGTGGGGCTTGTTTAAGACCATACAAAGCTTTGGTAAGTCTAAAAATATGATCAGGATGTTTTGTATCTTCAAAGCTAGGAGGTTGTTGAACAAAAACTTCCTCTTGGACATAACCGTTAAGAAAAGAACATTTCACATACATTTTAAAAAGTTTAAAATTAAATAATGCTGCAAATGCATGTAGAATACGGATAGATTCAAGTCTAGCTACTGGAGCATAGGTTTCTTCATAGTCTATTCCCTCTTCCTGATTATAGTCTTTTGCAAAAATTCTAGATTTATTTCTTACTATGACTCCATTTTCATCACATTTGTTTATGAAGACCCACTTTACTCCAATAACAGAAGTATCCTTAGGTCTTTCAACCAAGATCCAGACTTTGTTCCTTTCAAATTCATTTAGTTCATCTTACATAGCTTTAATACAATCATCATCACCTAAAGATTCATAAGTGCTTTTTGGTTCTAATTGGGAAAGAAATGCTAGATGTTCTATTTCATTTCTTAAGGAAATTCTAGTTCTTACAGGTTAATTTACATAAACAACGATACTATCACTAGGATAATTCTTATCAAACACCTGATTTGGGTTTTGTAAAACCTGTTCATCAACATAGGGTAGAAAATCTTCTGGGGTAAATGTTTCAGAAGTATCTTCTTGAACATTTTCCTTATCAGAAGTTTCTTCTATCAAAGGTTGATAATTTGTTTTTGAAAAAACATCTGAGGATGTAGGTTGGGATGGTTTAAAAACAAAAGGATCTGACTCATCAAATTTTACGTGCACTATTTCTTCAACAATACAAGCATTTTTATTGAAAACTCTATATGCCTTAGAAGTTGTGGAGTATCCTAGGAAAATACCTTCATTAGATTTGGGTGCGAATTTATATATTCTATCTTTAGTATTCAAAATGAATACGTTGCAACCACAAACCTTGAAGTAGGAAAGTCTTGGTTTTCTACCGTTCCATAACTCATAAGGAGTTTTATTAAGAAAAGGTCTAATCCAAACTCGATTTATAGTATAGCAAGCAGTACTTACAGCTTCAGCCCCGAAATGTCTAGCTATAAAATATTCACTCAACATGGTTCTATTTATCTCTTGAAGAATTTTATTTCTTCTTTCAACTACACCATTCTACTGAGGAGTTTTAGGTTCTGAAAAATTGTGAGTAATACCTTTTTTACTACAAAAAGTTTCAAAATCAGAATTTTGAAATTCTCCTCCATGATCACTATGAATAGTTTTCAAAGGAAGGTTTTTATCATTTTTATATTGAGCTCTAAAACTTAAGAAAAAGCTTCAGACTTCTTTGCTAGAAAAAAAGACCCAAGTAAATCTAGTGTAATCATCAACTAGAACAAACACATAGTATTTTCCTCCAATACTTCCAGTTTGTGTTGGAACAAAAAGATCCATGTGCACTAACTGTAATGCATTAGTTGTCGAGACTTCACCGATTGATTTAAAACTATATTTATGTTGCTTTCCATATTGACAAGGATCACAAACATTAGAAGAATCAAATCTATGTTCCGGTAGATCCTTATCTAGTTTCTTATTAGAGAGTTTGCATTAGATCCTAAGGTTACAGTGACCTAGTCTTCTATGCCATAACCAGGAATGATCTTCCATTGCACTTAGGCAAGGTAAATCTTGACTCCTGAGGTCTTCTAGGTTCAATGTGTAAACAGTCTCTTGCCTATTGGCAGAGAGAATAAATTCTTCTTTGGAATTGTGAACTAAACACTTCTCATTCATAAAATTCACAAGGAATCCTTCATCACATAACCGACTTATGCTAATAAGGTAGTTCTTAAGACCCTTAACAAACAGAACATTTGAAATTAAGGTTTTACTAAGAAGAACAATATTACCAATACCAACAATTTCTCTCTTAGCATTATCTCCGAAAGTTACCTTTCCTCCTTTCGTTTTGATAATCTTTTCAAAATAGCTTTTGTTACCAGTCATGTGCCGGGAACATCCACTATCCATGTACCACGTTTTTTTGTTGGTATTCTCTTTATTTTCATAAAAACAAGAAGAGAATTAGACTTTTGGAATCCAAACTTGCTTGGATCCGAGATTTCCAGACAACAAAATTTTAGGAACCCACATCTTCTTTGAGAAATAAGCTTTATAAAAACCAAAGGATTGGGTTTTGTTTAATGAACAATTCTTTTCTCAAGGACCACCACATTGACACTTGGTACAAAATGGGGCACTTTGAGGTACAAAATAATTGTTACTAAAAATTTCTTTTGCATGGGTATAACAAAATCCGGATTTATTTCTTAAAGGTCCTATTTGGGAATACATTTTATCAAAATTTTCCTTACCATGGGTAAAGTTTGATAAACACTTCATTATGGAAAAAATTTCATACTTGGGTTTTATAACCTAGTTTTTATCTTCAAAATCATTAGATTTAGAACTAGAGCTAGGCTCGAAAACATTTTTCTTAGAAATTACTTTTTCTAACTCTATAGCAAGTTTGTTCTTCTCAGAACTTACTTCCTCAAGATTTTTTGATATACGTTCAAAATCATCATTTTTTCTATCAAGATATTTAGAATGATCTGATATTTCTTTTGTATGAATAGAATTCCTAGAGTTTGCTTTATCAAGTTTTTATTGAGTTTAGAATTCTCAATCTCAAGAAGTTCAGAAAACCTAGAAACTTATTCATAAGTAGGTAAAGTAATTTCTTTATCAAGATAAGATTCTTCATCAGAAGAGTTATAAAACTTACTATCATTAGAATTTAAGGATACATTGATCAAAGATTCAGCATTTCGTACCTTAGCCATAAAACAATGATTTTCAAAAGGTAATCTGGCTATAAGACCAAGATTCTTCTTTCCTGAAGATTTATAATCAGAAGCTTCATTTGAAGAGTCACCACCACTGGAACTCCAGGTATCATTGTATTTAAAAACATTCTTAACTTTGGATTTATAATACTTCTTTTTGTTCCTGTCTGAATGCCTTTCTTTCCTTTATTTGTTTTTAAGAAAAGGTCAATCTGGTCTAATATGTCTAGCTCTCTTGCATTCATAACAAGTGAATTCTCCATCTTTTCTATCTTTCCTTTCCTTTTTCATATACTTGGATTGGAAACTTCTTTGGCCAGCTATCTTGTTCATCCTTCGAGCAAGATTTTCTAACTCATTTTCAGAATAGACGACAACATTTTATAGCCAACAATGTATAACTGAATGGACGACATCATTTTGAAATGAATCATATGTAAGTAAAAGCTAATCAATATTTAAGAGTGTAAGCAAGTCAAAATTTCTGAGTCTGACCAAAATGAAGTTCGGAGTCTATGTTAAGAAATGTTCGGATTCTGTTTTATAGGAATTTGGAGTTTGGTTTCACCAGAGATCAGATTCTGAACCAGTAGAGTTCGGAGTCGAACTTCTTAAGAGTTCGGAGTCGAACTGCTTAAAAGTTCAGAGTCGAACATCTTAAGAGTTCAGAGTCAATCTGCTTAAAAGTTCGGAGTCGAACTTCTTAAGAGTTCTGAGTCGAACTACTTAAGAGTTCGGAGTCGAAATTCGTTAGAGTTCGGAGTCGAACTACTTAAGAGTTCGAAGTCGAACTGCTTTAGAGTTTGGAGTTGAACTGCGTCAGAGTTCGGAGTAAAACTTCTTCAGAGTTCGGAGTCGAACTTCTTAAGAGTTCGGAGTCGAACTTCTTCAGATTTCGGAGTCGAACTTCTTCAGGGTTCGGAGTCCAGAATTTGGATTTGAACTACATTACAGATCACATCCAGAATTCAGATCCTAAAAACCGAATGCTCCAAATCATTAAATTATATGGCTCTGAAAATTTGGTTATGAATCCAGTTTTTGAATTTAATAATAATATTGATATGTATATGAAAATCTATGTTAAAGTAAAATTTCCTTAAAGAAGTAAATTTTCTTTATGGGGGTAAAAATAATATTTTCTTAAGTATAAGGTGTTTTTGATTTTCAAAACAAGAAGGAATTGAAAATTCATAAGGAAAACCTTATTGACTCAACAGATGGGACTAGAATTGGTAGAAGAGTTGGCAGAAAAAGTTCAGCTGATACAGAGACACATGAGAACATCTCAGAGTAGGAAGAAGTGTTATACAGACAACAGGAGGAAGGATCTCTTTTTTGTGGTAGGTGACCATGTCATCCTCAAAGTCTCACCATGGAAAAGTGTGATGCGATTTGGTATGAAAGGAAGGTTGAGTCCAAGGTTCATTGGACCATGTGAAATTATGGAGAGAGTTGGAATAGTTGCATACCGAGTGGCTTTACCTCCGATTTTATCTTAGGTACGCGATGATTTTCATGTTTCAATGTTAAGGAAGTACATGCCGGATCCATCTCATGTTTTGAGTCCAGAGGTAGTTCAGTTAGAAGAGAACCTATCTTATAAGGAATGAAATTTAAATATTCTTGACCACAGGGTGAAGGTGTTACGAAATAAGTTGATTCATCAAGTAAAGGTTTTTTTTGGAAAAACCACATGATTTAAGAGGCAACATGGGAATCTGAAAATGAAATGAGGGATAAATACCCCCCACTTATTCGATAAGTAAATAAATTCCCGGGATGAAATTTTCTAAAGGGGAGAAGGATGTAACATACCAAGTAAGTAATGAGTAATATATATTATTATATATGTCTATTTATGAATTAGATAGTGTTTTAGAGGCTTAAAACGAGAATAAATCCAGTCTTAAGCATGAAATACACTAATATTTTTAAAAGATTGTTTTACTGCCTTTTGATGGCAAACCATTTTTTAAATCAAACTTTTGACAATTTTATACACTCTATTTTTCAAAATAAACTTATTCTTTATTATTGGGACATTGAAATTTACATTGGATAATTTTTTGGTACTTTTCTGACCATGTTCATTTTTTGATGAATAGTTAAAAATACTGCATTTTACATCAAAATTGCCTTTTCATCTAATTTAATTATATGGATAGATTTTATTTTTAATGGGTTTTAAATTATAATTAGAATATATTTTTACTATTTAATACAATGTTTGTCATTAGTATTAATTTCACTTTGGAATTGTTTATAAACATGTGCCAAATGTTTCATAGATATTGTTTCAAAAAATCCCTCTATTTGTTTGACGACGGGAATTATTTTTAAAATAATTATTTCAATTTCTATTTTTGTAATTTGGTAAAATTGATTCCATATTTGGAATCATCAGGTCAAAATTATCTAATTAATACTCTTTTGTTTTTGGAAATTATGAACAGTAATGACGGTAATTATCTTTAATTATCTTGATTAATTAGTAATCAGGTAGTTAAGGATAATAAAATAATATAAGAATATTAAAAAATTACCCCAACGTGTTTCCTAATGCTACTGGTTGTGTCATGGTCAACCATGGGATGCCTTGTTCCAAACTTAGGGACCCCATGGAATCACTTTTGGGTGAATGTGACACTTTATCTTTTTATTTTTAAAGAATGTTAAATATAACAATGAATGTATCACCTGAGTAAAAAAAATAATATTGTCTACATAAATGATCTATTAGACTATAAATAGTCATTGTAAATATAAAATTATTTCCTACATCATATTACTTTTTTTATAATTTTTAGACATTAAATAAATTAAATTATTTATGACATCATGATGATGCAGCGATTACCTCATTAATGAACAATTTAAATAAAATGAAAAGATAATGGAAATTTAAGACATAAACTTATCAAATAGAAATTGGATGAGTATATTTCGAACACATATCACGTTATCCTAGAAATACATCAATATGGGACCTTTAAAATCTGAAACTCATTTGAAAATGAAGTAACATTTTATTCCTTTCCAAGAGTGCCCCTCTTCTCCTCTTATAAAAGGCACCCACCTCTACCTCCTTACCCAAACTTTTCAAGCCATTGTCTTGGCCAATATCTGATCAGTTTATCTCTCCACATCCCTATCTTCATCCTATAAGCTTTACCTTAGGCAGCAGGCTCTTCAAGAAACCCATTTGGTTCTTACCAAGAAGAGTTACCCGATTTAAAGGTAAAGACTTCTCTAATGTTCTTTTGTTTTATTTTGCTTCTCCAGCCACCTAAACTCTTTTTATTCAATTATTTTGTAACAAAACCATTATTGTAAATATACTAGGATGTTGTTATAATAAGTATTCAAGATACACTTACACACACCTTCATGAAATGGTTAAAGAGCATACTGTTTCCGTGGATGACGAATTTCTGCCTCACGAAACGATGATTGTTCAATATTCTTCTAACACCTTCAAAGGTGGCCATTAAGATGACACTATATTTATATATGATATATAATATGTTTATGTTTTCCATAAGATTCTGTATTTTCATTTTTGGAATACCTTTATGGGTTCCATTATGTGTAAATGCGATATCTTCATTTTAGGAAGTGCAGACTACAACCCCCTCAATGTGATTTGATTCATCAATTCCATTTGTGGGACGTATAAAGGTTGGAGTTAATGATATTAAATTTGATATTATACTTGAATTATAATATACCTTTATATCATTATGATTCCATTCCATAAAATATGAAATAGAAATCAAAGTATCATTCATGCATACGTACGGCTTACTGTCTACATGAACGGTGCATTTCATTTCATACATCTAAATGTTATGTAATATTATAAATTCATGTATATACTGGATATATATGATATATATGATATCTAAACCATGAATATAACTCTGGATATAATAGATACATTTCCAACTTGTAATTATAAAAAGTTTAGTTTGGACTCAATTACCTATGATCGTTAAAACGACCGTTATTAAGTTAAAAAATTACATATTATTAAGGACATGGTAATAAGTGATATAAAAGAAATAATGAACTTGAAAATGGTTCTTAAGTAAGTAGAAATTATCTCAAGTTTATTATTCCAAATATTAATGAACAATCGAGTCAAGTCGGATACGAGGTAAGGGACTTCATCTCAATCTCCTTTCATTGAGGCATATTTTGTTTTATACACAACATTATTTTATATGGTGTATAAACCCCTTTGACATTTATGTCTAGTCAAAAGGAATATTTTTTTATATGAAGTGTTTTACTAAATGACAAAAGGAATGTTTTATTGTCGTACGTATGTGGCGACAAGGACTTCTCCGCCACCGTGACCATTATTTGAGTTTCGGCTTCCTCTACAAGCCATAACCTAACTTTTTTTCAAAATGAAAAATAAATACAATGTATTACTTTTCTTTCATTTTGGTATTGAAAATGATTTTGATAATGTTTTTATTATATCAATGTGTTGTATTGATATCTTGTGATTGAAATGTGAAAATTTTATGTTTCCTTTATGCATGTTTTATGTGATATGATTATGTTATGGTATTTGGGAATTGTTATAAAGACTGGTGGTTCCATGATAAACTAAGGGCGGGTGATCCCGATATAGCTCTCCAATGCATTGGGTAACGTGAAGGGGTTAAACATTAAGGTTTCTCCAAATAGATTTAAGGAATATACTGTGATGGGTATTCCAAATGTAACCATGAGGGTTACTCCCTACGTAATAATGTTATGAATGCCTCAAGTTACCTTTATGTCGTATGATTTATATGATTTATTCATGATATTATGAGGTATGTTAAAATGCTTATGTTTTATGAGTAAAGTATGATTTCGTACATGGACTAATGTTTTTATTTTGTTCTTTTATATCCCTTACTGAGATTTTTATACTCATCCCAAGTGTTTGAAATGTTTTTCACAGGTCAAGGGAAAGGTACATGATGTGATGAAATGGTCAAGGAAGTGTCATGGAAGAATCCATGTTTTGTTTTAAATATGTTTTCGTTGATGGGAAAAAATGAATACTATATTTTATGTAACCACATTGTTTTAATGTGGAATGTAATTCATTATTTATGATCTAATTCTCTAAAACTCTAAACCTGAAAAGATCCTCAATGTGTTATCTTGTAATAACTCAAGATTAAGTAATGTTTAAGGTTGTTGCCTTATAAAGATAGCTAGAAGGTATGTAATATCAAGATGATGTTTCATGTCACATGTTATACCAAAAATGTGAAAATATGGTGCACTAAAATATAGTACAATACAATAACAATGTACAATAAAACATAATGAGACTTAACAACATCGCAATCCAAGACAAGATCCCTTTCTCTCATTCTTCTAAGAATCAATCATGTTCTAGTAGATGAATCATTGATCTTATTGACCGTAGCCGCATTATAGTCTATTTGGGCCAAAAAAACACGACACAAATAGGGTGTAGGAAATGAATCCCAGTAGGCTACCACCAACGGTCTATTCCAATATATCTTTGAGTATATGCCTTAGTTCTGTTTAGGAAATCAGTAACATACTCTAAACTCAAAAGTGAACAATCCTAAAAATATTGATATTGATTTATATATTTTACAAAGTTAATTATTTTTCATTTACATGAAGTATTTAAATTTCAGAATTTGGCATATGTGTGAAATTCCCCATTACAAGGTAAGAATAATAGAACTCCTAGAGGACCTCCTAATAATTAAGTTGAGTCATAACACAAGCTTGTTCTTTGTCTTGGTAGACATGTCACAATTTCATCCATTCCATTATTTAAGTATAACCAGAGTCCTTTCTAGATATTCCGATGTTGAAATTCCTATATCACTATAGGTGTAAATTTACCGACATCCTATGAGTATGTTCTCAATGGTCCTACTAGGGAGTCTGAGCATCACTCTCAAAGCTAGTATAATTTCAAGTGGTTTTTTCCCCATTGTTCAAACTAGGGAGCCCCAAGATATCACATGATGTATATGTTTATGATAATTTTGTCCATCCTTGGTGTCCTTAAAAGGGAACCCCTGTTTCAGTAATGACATATTAACAAAAACCACTCAAGTCTTTCAATGGTATTCTAAGATGAACCCATGTATCACCGAAGGTGAAAGGTACAATAGTCATGCATGTTCACGATGTTCTAATATGAAACCCTATATCACCCAATGTTATTTATCTTTTTGACATTCCAAATTAAATAAAACATTCAAGCTTTCATAAGTTGACAAAGAGGCAAACACAATCCCCAATCCGTAAGCAAATACTCCCCATTCTAACACAATTTAAATTTCAGATGAAATTAAGTTCATTTAAAACGACTCCAAAATGGAAAATGAAAGCATGCCCATCGACATCCTTGTGTGAAATGGCCAAACAAATGATCTTAGGGAAACACTCCCACAGGGTGGACCTTAATCAATCAACAATGATAATAATGATTCAATTCATTGAATGCATTATCACAACAACATTTATTAATAAGAAGGATTGATTTCATTTCATGGATACAACCTTAGAAAGGGTGTGCGGCACAAAGGCACATATAAACACCTCAACAATTAACAAGAGGCCCGAGACCAACTACCTCGATGTCGTATAACTAATATAATTTTATGTTGGCCCATGAATCCACCAAGAAAATAATAGGTATAAGAAAAGAGATAAATCATTCATCTTAGAATAAAATTTTCAATAATTGAAATTATCAAGAATGACTGAATGTGAAGAAATATTTTACAGAGAGGAATCCAACTAGACTGATGGCACATGAATCAGGTTACCGAAAATGAAACATGAGAAGTAAATGTTCTTGTGTCTCTATCTTCTTCACTCAGAAGATCCTCTGTCTAGAAAAATAGAAAATGAGGATACTACTCGTTTCAAGTAGTTTTTTAGTAGTACATGGTGTGCAAATAAATATACAAAGTGTGCATATCATTTTACTATTCAACAATTTTCCAACATTCTTTACACATCCCATACTGATCATTCCTACATGACGACATGGTGTGTACTATTGAGTACACAACATTTATTGGGATTTTCTTCATTCCTAGGCCATAAAACTCATACAAAGTGTATTCATATCCTACATGGCTAGATTACACGGTGTGTACAACAAAAGTACATGGTGTGTTTCAATAAAACATAACATTTTACCAATTTTTCTGTTTCACAAAAATAACTCAATGGAAATGAAAAAATAGGAAAAAATACCTTATAATAATAAATGGGTTCTTACAAACTTCTCCCCTTAAAAACCTCATCCTAAAATTGCTCTTCATAGGGTGGTGAAGGAATATGTGAAAATAACTCTTGCCATTAAGAACGTATGTCGGCCTCCCTCTCCCATGTCTTTTCATGTACTCATTTTTTTCCCCACAATACCCATACAATTGGAAATAACTGGAATCAGAGAACCTTTGTTTTCCTATAAAATATACATATCGGGTAATCTTCAAGGGTTGCATAAACCTAGAGATAAATCACCTTAGGCTGAAAAATGTGGGACATTTCTGGTTTATAGCAGCGTATCTATGAAACATGGATGACATCATGCATTACTCGATACCTCTAAGGAAACTGTAACTTATAGGAAACCACTCTAACTCATTCCAAAATCTTAAACAGTCTGACATATCATGGTGAAATATTACTCTGTCTCCTGATCCTCTTGTTTCCCATCTCGGTGGAACACATAGAAAAAGTCAATCCCCAACCTCAAACTCCAAGGGTCATCTATGACGATCTACATAAGATTTCTGAAGAAACTGCACAGTATCCATCCATCTATCAATCATGTGAAATTTCTTAGTAGTCTGATGGAACAGATGATGTCCCATAATAGATTTCTCTCCTACTTGCATCCAACATAGGGATTGTCCTCAAGGACTATTGTACAAATCCTCATATGGAACCATCAAAATAGTACCCCAGAAGCCATTATTTTAGGAAAACTCAACCATGGGTATATGTTTCTTCCAGGATCCCCCAAGGACTAGGAGACATGCCTAGAACATGTCCTCTAACACCTAAATTGTGCACTTTGACTGGCCATCTATCTGATGGTGGAATGATGTCATTAGAAACACCTATGTACCTAGCACCCTCTGAAAGGCATTCTAAAAATGACATGTAATGCATGAATATATATCTACAACTCTATAATGAGGAATTACATGAATTCGTACCACCTCAAAAACATATACCTTCTCGATCTCATCAACACCAAAGTTCTACTTGATTGGAAAGAAGTAAGGAACCATTGTAAGCCTGTCTACTACAACAAAAAAAACATCATTTCCTCTAGTAGACTTTAGTTACACTGTCATAAAATCCATCAAGAAATCATCCCACTTCCACTCAGAAATAGGTAATTGTGGTAAAAGCCTAGTCGGCTGCTGATGTTCTGGAATCACCAGCTGGCAGGTGGAACACCATGTAACAAAAGTGAGCTACTTCTCACATCATTCTTGGCCACTAGTACAGATGGTGTAAGTCTTGGTACATGTTGTTGACTCTGGGATGCACTGCCCAAGCTGATGCAAGAAAATTCTATATCATATCATCACATATATCATCTTGAACTCACACACAATCATGGAAACACAAAACATCATCCTCACATATCGTCCATACAATAGTATGATCCTCACCTAACACACTCTCCCTTAGGACTATGTGCTAAGAATCTGATAGTTGCTTCATCGTCACTTTGGGTAGTAGGGTAGAGGTAACAACCAAAGATGAAAGGTAACTATGTCCCTAACCATTGTGAACCTCTAAATACATCTCTGAGAAAAATTAAATAATCTTCCACACATGACTAGCCTCTTTCAATTCATGCATCTGAGTCCTCCTACTTAGTGCATCAACCACTGTACTACCTTTTCCAAGCATATAGGAAAGCTCAATGTCAAATGACTAATTATATTCCACCCACTGTCACTGTCTCAGATTCAAATCATATTGAGTGAAGATTTATTTTAGGTTTTGGTGGTTTTTGTACACCACAAAATTCTCCTTAAATAAATAATGTCTCTAGTAGCTCAAACAATGAACAACTACATCCAAATAGAGGTCTTAGGTCAGGTAATTCCTCTCATATGGCCTCAACTTCTGAGACCCATATGCAACTACTCGATATGACTACATAATCACTGCTCTCAGCCCAATACATGACACATAATTTTACATTGTGTTACACTTTCCTGGATCTATCAAAATTAGTATCAGTGCTGAAGTCAAACGTCCATTCTACACCTAAAATATTGTGTCACAAAAATCTCAATTTTTGATCATCACACCAATCTTAGTCAAACCCATCATTATTGCTGCCTAATATGAGAAGTACTGAATAAAATTCTAGATGTAACCAATTTTCCCCAAGAAACATTGTTTCTAAAAATAATTCTTTGGGTGCTCCAAGGTAACCACTGATCTCACCTTCTATGGGTCTACTTATACTCCCGTCTCTAAGATAACAAGACCCAAGAAGTGAATCTGATCCATCCAAATGTGGAATTTTCTGATATCAGAATATAATTGATGCTATCTTAGTGTATTCAATGTGATCTCAAGGGGTTTGGCATGGTCATGTATATTATTACAATACAATATGATATAGTCCTTGAAAACCACCACAAAGGAATCTAGGTAAGGATGAAACAATGGAATCATCAACCCCATGAAGAATATTGACTCATTTGTGAGACCAAAAGGACATAAAAAAGTACTCATAGAGGCCATAATTTCTACAAAATGTTGTACAAGGTACGTCTACAGATCGAATATGTTCCTTGTGATATCCTCACCTCAATTCAATCTTTGAGAAAACTCGATCTCTTAAAATTTGATAAAACATGTCATCTATCCATGGTAAAGGATACTAGTTTTTGTTGACCAATTGGTTCATTTTCCAAGGGTATCATACATATTTTTCTTAAAAAGGAACAGTTGACCCCATGGAAAAGTCCTGGGTCAGATAAAACACCTAACATCTAGATCTTACAACTGCCTCTTGAGCACATTCAACTTTTCCAAATCCATCCTCTAAATAGGAATGGATACTGGTGCATCTCCTAGTACTAGATCAATAGTGAAATCCACATCTCTAAATGGAGGTAAGAACGAGAAGTCCCCTCGTAAAATGATCCAATAATGATCAACAACTGATGAAAATTATGCCAGACTCGTTACCTGATCATCTAAATGTAAACTCACAATCCTAGCTGTCATCCCGCCCAACCCACAATGCTCGGGTCCTTCTCAGCTCACCTAGACATCCCATTGGCCCATGTATAGGAAACACACACCCTATGGTGATGTAAAATTCACAAATTGGAGATAAAATTCAATGAAGGATGGATATAATACCATATAATCCATTCCTAGGATGACATCTAACCCCATCATCTCTAATACATATAGATCCCAAAAGAAGTGACACCCATCAACATTAAGGGGAACTCCTTTCACAGACCAACACCTTCCGTTATAATCTCTTACAGAGTTTCCAGAATGAAAACATTCTCATATTTATAAACAAAAAGTCCTAGGATCTCCAAAATGGTAACATATATAAAACTATGAGATGCTCAAGTATCAAAAGTGAAAAAGATAAAATAAAGGTAACTAGAATAGTACCTCAGACAGTAGTAGGTCTCAGATCATTCTCTTATTTGTCTGCTACACCGAACATGTCTGACATATACTATGGAAATGTGACATAGCTTAGCTACCATGAGCTGACCCTCCATACTATCACTCAGATCCTAGGGTCTAGCTACCATGTCCATGTGCACCACCGTGGCCTGCACTCCCTAACAAATTACAGATTCCCGATTGGTGAGAAGCTACTAACCCTGCTTCTACATGTCTAGTAGGAACATGAACTCTCTAACTAGCCACTGGTGGAATCATTTTTCAGATTAATTTTTGATATCCCATCTTGCTGTAAGATCAGCACTCCATTGGGTCCTTCGGGCACTGGGGCCTCAGATGTCCCAACCTACCTAACTAGTGGCACCTCACCTGGATATCGGAATAAAATTTCAGGATGCTTGTATCCCCAAAAGAAAACTTCATACAATGATTATAACTTCCAGTCATGACAATACCAGATCTATGTGCCGAACTGCCCTGTCTCGCACCCCCATATTTTTTTAGTTAGCAGTCGATAATTTGTGCCTGATTCACAATAGTAGGGACAAAAGGTAACCTGAATAAATTCAGCATGGATTATATTTCAAAAATGAAACCATACATAAATCATTGATCTTTAGATAAAAAATCATCCATCTGAATAGGTTCAAATAAATGAAGCTACGTAAACTGGGTGGAATAATCCATAATAGACAGTGTGTCATTCTCCAGAGGCAAGAACTTCCAGGCTCGGTCAGCCTTCAATATCTATGGAAAATATTAATCATAGACGTTCATCTCAAAGTCTTACCATGTCTTATCCAGATGACTCCCTAATTATGTGATAACATCCCACCATATCATGGAATAATCACGTAGTATATACGTCGCAATCTCGATCCTCCTCTCATAATGTGTCTTAAGATGCTCGAAGATAGTCATCACTAATTCAATCAATGATTTATTATCTTATATTCCACCATACCATAAGAAACTAGGGAGGTTCTTTTTTTGGGATATAATCATCAGCTCTGTCATATATTTTTTAGCCAGCAGTGATCCCTAGAAAGTCTTCTGGAACCTCACAAAACCTTCTCAGAACTATGAATCTGCACCCACTTCTAGTATAACGTGTAGTACCGATGCTAGTACAACTGGAAGATCCATCGGTAGCCGATGTCCTGTCATTTATAGAGTATTCTCATCACTGTTATCCTGGAATACAACTGTTGGTCGCCGCGGTGGCATGACTCTACAATGTTCAACATAGACGCCTCAGTACTAACTTAACAGAAAAGGAAATGTTACTCAAAATTACCAGAATAAAATAAGTTAATAAAAACACTCATGTTTTTTCAATATATGAGTACACAGCGTGTATATCCCCTTACACGATGTGTTCTCCGACGCCTTTACATGGGTGTGTACTTATCCCCAACATGTCTATGTAACACCCCATGTACATGGCGTGTTCCCCAAAAGACAATGCATGTACTTGAGTTTTACTTCTTGGCCAGGTACATCTACATAGCTAGAACTAGACGGTTCAGTTGGTGTATAACTACAAGGCTTGTTTAACCTAGACACAATGATTACATTATATTATCTATTCCACCTGTGTCATTTGTCACATGGCCAGATACATGGTTGACTTCTACATGGAATGTAATCAAGGTACATGGTTTGTTATACTAAAAGTTTGATAACCCATGTCCCATATTCACATGGCTGGTAACACAACCAAGCATTACACGGTGTATATTTAGGGCACATGGTGTGTTATTCCTAAAATTCTAAACACATTATTCCCTAAACATGATGAACACACAATATGTTAGACAAGAAAAAACGTCATGTATACTGGGGTTTTTGGGGAAGAAACTATACACTATCTATTAGACTCCTTCTTTGTATAAAACCAACCTATGAGATGCAAAATTCAGATCCCTATGGGAACATACATCCCACGAATAAATGTTTGGCACCCAAGAAGAACATATCATAAAACAATTATAGGTAAAAATATTGGTCATGATCGACCAACCTTTGGTCCATGAGGGCCCATAATCCTCATGAACCAATGTTTGGCATCCAATTAATCTGAAGCACTTCACACACCGATACACCTATCAATAAAGAAGGCATATCTACCACATCATCTCTTAGAACAACATGTGATAACTAATGATTCCTAGTTGGCATGGTATAATGAATGGAATGTCATTAAAACAAGTGCCTATATAATTCATGATTTCGAATACCCTCATCTCATTGGGTTGTAAAAAAATAGAACCCCAATTTCATCAATAGTAATAGTATAAGTCAATTTCATCACCAAATATTGAAATCGAATCAACTATAATAGCTCAAAAGCTAAAGAACACAAGCCAACTTCATGATATTTGGATTTTCCCTGTATATGATTTAGCTACTCCTTGGCACAACTTATTACCAAATACCCATTTCATTCTTATCAATTCTATTGGATCCAAATTTTATGGCAAATAAGAATGTAAAATCTGATACCACTTTGTAATGTAACGAACTATCTTACCACTGTTCTGATAGCCAGATTAGCTGCCCACATGGCCTAAAGTGCATTTCCAAAAATGCCAGAGGCTATCTACTAGAATTGAGGGCCTAGGGTGTGATAGTGGGGAAACAATGCCTTCATTGAAAGAGTATAACACAAATTAATAAACAATATCAATAGTGGAAGTGGTAAACAACATTAAACATAGGTAAAAAATTGAATATTGAAGATCGATATAGCCAAAAGGCTTGTAATATCCAAATGATGTAGCATGTCACATGTTTTAATAAAACATCAAAAATAGGGTACACTGCAATCATTTACAATACTATACCACTGTACAGTAAAACAAAATGACACTTAGCAGCATCAAAACCCAAGACATGGTCCCCTACTCTCCTACACCTAAGCAATTACCATGTATCAGTAGATAGAGCCTTACCCCTATCAACACCCACATCAATATTTTTAATTTGGGCCCAAAAACATGACCCAAATAGGTTGTGGGAAATGGATCCTAGTATGAAACTAACAAAGGTCTATGCCAATCTGTCAGTGAGTACATGCAGTAGTTGTGTATAAGAAAGAATTAAAGAAGTTTCCAATCAAATGTAAAAAATCCTAAAAATACTGATTATCATTTATAGATTTTACTATGATCATTAATAGTTCATTTATATAATATATTTGAATTTCAGAATCTAGCCTAGGCCTAACATTCCCCATAGCAAGGTAATAATAACAGAAGTCACAGAGGACCTTCTAATAGGTAAGTATCATCTGAATGAAATCTTGTGCTTTGGCTTGGAAGACGTGTCACAATTCAATCCATTCCATTATTTAAGTATAAACTGAGTCTGTTCTTGAGATTCCAAAGTTATAATTCTAGTATCAATAAAGGTGTAATTCTACCGACATCCTATGAATCTGTTCTTAGTAGTCCTACTAGGGAGTCCGAACATCACTCTTGATGTTGGTATATGCTCATGTGGGTTCGTCCTCACTGTTCCTACTAGGGAGCACCAAGATATCACTCAGTGTATATGTTTATTTCAATTTAGTCCATCTATGGAGGTCCTACTAGGGACACCTTGTTTCCCTAATGACATATAAACAAAAACCTCTCGAGTCCAACCATGGAGTTCTAAGATGAACCCATGTATCACCCATGGTGCATGGTACAATAGTAATGTGAGTCTGTTCATAGTTCTCTAAGTTGAACCCATGAATCACCCAGTGATATTTACTATTATTCCAATCAAAATTCCATAATACATTCCAAAATTTTTAATTGAAAAAACACTATATGGAAAATAGGAAATCAGAATCCCAATACAATAATCAAATGTTCACTATTTTTACACAATTGAAATTTCAGATAAAATCATGTTCATTTTAAACAACCCAAAATGGGAAAATGAAATCACACCCATAAAAATCATTGGGTCATATGGAACAAAAATTTATTTAATGGTAACACACCCTTAGGGAGGCAATTAATTAATAAAAAATGTTAATAATGATTCAATTCATTGAATTAATTTTCACAACAACATTTAATAATAAGAAGGATCAATTTCCTTTAAAGTAAACACCCTAAAAATGGGTGTGTGGCACAAGATCACATATAAACACCTCAAAAATTAACTAGAGTCATGAGACCACCTACCTTGATGTCATATAGTTGATATAATTTGACGGTGTCCCTTGATATGGCGATGAACGGTGTAGATATGAGAAAAGAGGTAAATAATTCAACCTTAAATAACATCCTCAAGAACAGAAATCATCCATAACGGTGCATGGGGATGAAATATCTTATGAAGAAGAATCAAATGAGACCAATGATAATTTAATATAGTTCTAGACAATGAAATAGGAGAAGAAAACATTGTCATTACTCCTTCAATACCCTGGAGTTCTGTTGTCTAGAAGAAGAGAAAACAATGCTACTTCTTGTTTTAAGAAGAATTTTAGTTGTACCTGGCATGAAAATCTCTATACATGGCGTGTATATCATTTTATGGTTTACTAATTCTCCAACATTCATTGCACATCTCACTCCGACAATTCTGACATTACTACACAACATGTACTAAGGAGTACACGACGTGTAGTGTCTTTTTCATCACTCTCGGGACAAAAAAACTCACACACCATGTATCCCCATCCTATAAATCCATATAACTTTGTGTGTACATAGAAGATCATGGAATGTTCAACTAATATAAAATATTTTTGCAATTTTCCTTGTTTTTTCAAAAACAACTCAATGAAAATGTAAATCGATGAAATAATACCTCATAAGAAGAACCAGGTTCATACATAAATGATGTTTATGTTTTACCATATTCATAATAAAAATACATTGGACATAGTAAGTGATGGGTGTGGCCTATTATAGCCCCTCTATTAATCATTAGGTCTCATGAGAGAAACTAAATCTTGACTAGGACAAGGCCTTGCCCATTTATTTTCATACATGGATTCAGTTAAGGCCTTACCCATTTACTTTCAGATGTCTGGGATGGGGGCATCAATGGTATTTTTCAGATTTCCATCATTATTAATTCCATCATTATGATATTATTAATTTATTACCCATGTGATTATTTAAATAGTGGAATATCCACGTTTATGTTTTATCCTCATATGATTATTTATTTGAAATTTTTTATTTAGCTTTTATTCATTCCATATAATGATAAAGATTATGTTTTAATAGAATGTGATTCAAATTTATGTTTATTTATGATAGATTTTTTTGTATTTTTTTCTCATACAGAGAATCATTTCTCACCTCTTTGTTATATATAATTTTCCCCCAATTATTAAAGATGTATATTTTAAATTAATTTCATGGATAATAATGGAGTTTATGGGTGTTTCCAATTGTTTCGATATGATGGTTTTCCATTCCTGATTTAACTTAAAGCTTATGTTTATATCTTGATTTTCAAATATACTAAACTATTTGTTCGTTTCTTATGTGATTGAATTTTCATATTAAAAATATAATTAAATAAGTAATCGACTCCAGGATAATGGTGTTGAGTTTTTTCATATTGGAACTAGAGAAAGTTTAGTGAAAACATGAAAATAGACTTAGAAAACATATATTGGGGATCATAACCCTAAGATAGATATTTAAAATAAGCATAGAAGAACATCAAAAAATTTTGGTAAGGTAGAGATTATTTGGTTCTTCCTATAAATAAATCTTTTTCTCGAACCTATAGGTTGACGTGGTTCTAGCATATATGTACCTAGGGGTAATAACCAAGACAAGGTGTGTTAAGACAAAATCAGACTAACCTCGTATATGACAAGGGGAATTATTGCCCACAATGTTTTACACTATTGAAGGATATTATAAGGATAATTAATATTTTATTTAAAGGCCATTATAAATGATTTAAAATTAAATATGTTCCCAATGAAACCATGATTATGATTATGGTGTTATCTACACATTAATTTTTAATTTATGATAAGTGTTTTAGTAGTGAAAAATTATACATTATGATATAATATAATGTATACAGTTATTTATAAATTTTTTCTAGTTGAAATAATTGAAACCTAATCAAGCCACATATTCCATGTATGGATTAATCTCCCATGAAATATAATGATGATGGTGAGAGTGCTACAACTGTTTATATGGATATTATAAATAAAATTGAAAAACTGACTCAGGGTATGATTAATAACCTCACCCTCATGGAGTATCCTAATACAAAACATAGTATAACAATTTTAGGATGGTTTATGTGAAAACTATTTCCAATATTCAATTGGACTACTAATACATTTTTACGAGAGAAATGGACAAGTTCCATAGAGAACATATTTTTTTTTCTTTAGGATTTAATGAAAAAGAAAAGGTTATAATGGATGTTTATCATCTCTGAGGATATGCTTCTCAATGGTAGTAATTTTTTTAAAACATAAAGGATGAGGATAAAATTTAAAACATGTAATGGGGGATTTTAAGAAAATATTCTTAACAAATATTTCCATTGGGAATTGAAATCGAATATGGAGAGTCAATTCTTGATTCTAAAACAAAATGAGGGGGTAAAAAATTCCAAGTATGAATTCAACTTTATGAGGTTATGAATGCATTATATTGATTGTGTACATATATTAATGATAATGATTAATAGTTTTTATTATGGATTAAATCCATTCCTCAAATGGGAATTATTCATCCAATAATTATCATCATACAATGATTTAGTCTTATGTGATATTAATACAGTGAAAAAATTTTCTATGTCTTATGAATTTAAGAGAAAGAAAGAGAAGAAGATAATTGTATAAGACGAGGTGGAAAAACAGAATAAGGTAAAGAAGTATTTTACCACAAGTGATAAATGTGAGAAGAAATATTCTAGTACTCGACTAAAGGGATAGAGTGTTTTCTACATTTGTGGAATGAAAGCCCACCGTTCATATAATTAAAATGGTAAGAAAATGGTTGATGTTTCATAATGCATCAACTACATGGAGATGACACAATAGGAAAATGAATGTCCCATGAATCAATAGGATTTAATATATAAGAAGGAATGGGGTGATGAGCTCGATTATGGTATCACCTCAGATAAATACGAATGATTTATATTCCTATGTTTGGATACAATAATGGTGTTATTTTATTATTTTATAAAAAAATATCTATAATATTCCAGGGAGTTATTATGATTGTAATGAATTAAATATTATTTATGAAGTTGTAACTATGTGATAAATATAACTAGAAAAAAATATAAGTGATTCTATTATAGGATGATCCTTTTTTAAAAAACTACAATTTTTAATGATATCCACAAACATGTACTTAATGGTGAAATAATAGTAAATATATGTTAATGGGGTAGTATTGGTGACCATGATAGTAGTTAGTGATCTAAGGGTTTATTTTATAATGGAATTATTAGGTGTTTAGATATAAGTATAACAGAAGATTTCACTCTAATAAGAATTGATGTTTTTTTAATGTTTAAGGGTGATAAAAGTATTCATATATTTGGTTTGTGGAAATAGGAGATAAATAATGTTGTTTTTGGGGGAAAATGTGGTTAGGAAATATTTTTTATAAATCTTATATATTTGAATTTTAATAGATATTTTTTGGATGAGTTTTATGGTTAAATACATATTGAATGGTTTTTTGACATTAACGACTAGCCATGAAGTATGAAACGTCATATTGGATAACCTATTTTGACCTAATATATTTTAGTAAAAATTTATATGCTGAATTAATGACTTATGGATCATTCAATAATAGTGACCCAGACATAAAAACATATCTTAATTATCAATATTTTGGTTTAGTAAATGATATAGAGATAGTTTGAATCTCAACCAAAGGATGAGATTATGACATGAAAAGGAATCACGTTTATTTTAGGATCTTCTTTTTTGGATAAAAATAGAATACATTAACTCTATTAAAATTATTTTGGAAGAAAAACATCATCCCATTACTTTTAATTCTATGAAATCAATTATATTTTAACCAATCACAGATTTACAACTTTTTGATGGTTAGCATTATAAAGAACATGTTCTCTATCACTCCCCACCAGAATATAATGGTTATATTTTTCCATGTAAGTAATTTCACTATGAACTAATGTTAACCTATTTAGATTCCTAATTCTGTGGCGACCTTCACATTTTTCTTTCCCTCTTATGTTGAGGATTCATTGTTAATCTAATATAAAATGTGGGTTTCCAAAATGGTATTTTCACGTATCAAACATTTACATTCAATTGTCCAGTTTTATATTTGTCAGGATACAATTTTTTAAAAGAGCGTAGACTGTAACACTCCAATATTTTGTGGTGCATCTCCTTAAAATTCAACATCATTGATTGCTTATATGCAATACCGAGTTTAAAACAATGATATAATATTTAAAATATGATAATAATAACCTAGATTTGTGGGAATGAATATTATTAACCAATTTATAAAATTTTTATATTATATATTAAATAAATTATGTTTACATTCATCCAAATTATTTTTATAGGAATATGATAAGAATAAATTGAATTGTGTGCTTAAATTACTATATTTTTTAAAAGCCTATTTTACAACCCTTTAATGACATATTTGTTTAAAACAAAATTTTTACTTTTTAATTAATTCAATTGATCAAAATATATATTATTTCAAAATTCATAATATCAAAATTACTTTAGGGTGAAATTTTGGGATTTTTTTTATAATATTTATATTCCAATGGATAATGAAAAATAACTTTTTTCATAAAACATTCAATTTCATTATATTAGTAGACTATTTATGATTTCAATTTTATCTATCATATTAATATATAAATAAAAAGTAGGTATCTCATAAATCAAAAAATTGAATATTTATATGATGGAATAAAAAATAAATAACATTTAACTATAATATATTCTAAATATTTAATTAAAATAAAACATATTATCGTTAAATATATTCATCAAAAAATATTTTTTTGTTTTATTAATATAGGATAAATTTATGATGTTATAATGAATTTCTTAATGATATATATAATTAGGTATAATATTAAAATCAATATTCTTTGAGTAAATGATAAATTTATCTAAAAATTTAATTTATCGTATTTTGAAAATAAATTTAATATAATGGAGTCCATTTTTTAATGTAAAACATTATTAAATGGTTATGATTTTTTCTATGAATTTTTATAAAATAGTTTAATATTTGGGAATAGTGAAATATTTTAATTTATGGTATATATATATTATAAGTTAAATAAACAATTTGATGAGACATTGCTAATGTGAGAACAATAATCAAGAACTATCCTTATCATTTTTATATATTTAGTCATGGGAATCAAAACTATTTATAGTATTGGGCCAAAATAATTAACTAATGAATAAAATAATCCAAAATACCCCTCTCTTCAATACAAATAAAACCCCTTACCACCACCTCTCCTTACACATTCAAAGACTTTAATCATGTCCAATTTCATCCCAATACCTCTCCCAAACCTCTCCCCCACATTCTGGTCATTCTATCCTCACCCAATTGACCATTTCAACATTCCTTAAAGAGTTTCTCAAGTATAGGATTTCTAGATTGACATCAACATTAGTTCTTTAAATTTTCTTTCATTTTATTATATGTTCTTATCGTTTCCTTACCTCCATTGTTTAAGATGAATGATAAATCATGTATATTGTATATGCTGTAATTTTTTTAATATAATATAAATCATAAATTCTATTCTCTTTCCCTTTTTATTCTAAAAATTAAAACATCATTAGTGAGGTTCTAATTTACCGCCTTCGTGGAAGATGAGTTTTAATTATTTAATTATGCTTTCAGTTTTTATCATAAAACCAATTTATGGGAAACCTAGACTATAATATATGAATTAACACTTAATTAATGTTTGAGAACTTTTATATATTTATAATATATTAATTAAGAAGATAAAACTTGTTTGTGATGATTGAAAAAATCCAAAATAATCTAAATGGTTACCAATAATGCTTTTCCTAATGAATCATCATCATATCTAGAAATAAAATTATATATCAGACAATTAAATATTCATTATTTTATATAGTAACATATAATTTCTATTTGGATAAATATTTTATTTTACGTTATATTTTTTACATATAAACCAATCATGCAAACCAATGAAACAAACACTCCCAGATTGCTGAAATTGTGTATTTTAACACATGAAAACGTTTGTAAATGAAATTAATAAAAATAGTGTAAATAAAATACATGCGTATGAGGTTATGAATTAAATTATTAATGAATCTAATTTCATTATACATTATATTATGTTCAATTGTAGAACACTTTCGGACATAAGGTATGTGTTTTCTCATCTCACCTTCAATTTTGTGAGATATTTTTTATTCAAAACAATCTCTTATGTTTGGTGTATATATAAATACATTTTATATATAATATAATGAATCTACTTATATTCATGGTATCAAATGTTTCATTTTATTTTCATTAATTTTATGTGACAATTGGTTCAACTGTTTGAAAAGTGGTAAGGGGATTCTCGAACACAATTCCCTTTCATTGGGTTACTCCCCTTTCATTCTAAATTTCATAGTGGATGTTCATTTATTATTCCTAAAATATAATTTACTCTTCCATTCCTTTTTTATTTATAAAATACACATATTATAATACACTGTTATGAAAAATAATATTTTTTCCCAAAAGAACTCTTCTTTCCAAAGTAAATGTGTATTTCTCCTAACATATATATGATAATTTTATTACTGTATTTCAATAAATTTCAAAATTATATATTGGATATTATGCATAATTGACATTTATATTTAATTATGTCATCTAACATATTTTATTCAATGGATTGTGATCAATTTGACTATGCGTTTTCTATATTGATACCATTGACCATGTTACTAAGAATGATTAGTGATTATGTTTAACAATTTGGGAATGTTGTTATATTTTTTATATTTATGTTGTTTATGTTTCATCACATCCACAAGAAGAATGAATTTTACATTTTATGTTATGATAAGGGCATGTTATATCCTCTAAATGGATTGATATATCTTATGATACAAACCAGATATGGATTTGGTAGAGGCCTTGACCAATTATTTTAATTTATGTATTATTCTGTGGCCAAACCCATTTATTTTTAGATTTCTTGGATGAGGCCTCGATGGTATGTTTTAGCTGTCCAAAATTTTAAAATCAAGCATTATTATATTAGTAATTAATAATTAATGTTATCATTTTAATAGTCTAATACCTAGTGTTATGTTTCTTCCTCATATAATTATTTATATTTCATT
Organism: Viscum album; assembly: GCA_963277665.1. Lineage (NCBI taxonomy): Eukaryota > Viridiplantae > Streptophyta > Magnoliopsida > Santalales > Viscaceae > Viscum > Viscum album. The sequence continues at coordinate 195,830,383 of OY728133.1, read as the reverse complement.
ATTTAATAAAATTTTATTCTTTCCATATTATGATCAGGATTAAGTTTTATTTTTTTTATATTCCGTTTATATAAATTCTGGATATATTTTCTGGAATTTCATTCCCTTATTAATAATTTTCGCTCAAACAATTATTATTTATTATTTTTTCCAAGGATACAAATACGTATATTTTGAAAGAGAAGGTGGGATAATCTATGAGTTTATGGATGTTTCTAATTGAGTTTCTATATTTTTTCATTCAAGATGTAATGTTAAGCTTATATTTATATATCATTTACAAATAAAAAAACTATACAATCCTTTGTGAGGATATTTTTTATTCATTGTAACAATTTAATTATGTATGACATGAGATCTATGCTACTAGAGTCAGGGAAATTATGTCCTCATATTTGAGGAAATTTAAAAAACAAATCTTCTGTAATTTTTGTCAAAAAATTCATAAATATTTTTTTTGAAAATGATAATTATAATCATTCCCAACGAATTTGTAAAATGTAAAAAACAGTAAAAATGACATTAGACATCACTAGTGTAATATTTAAAACAAAATTTTAATTTCTTTATAAAACATGGATGTGTAAAATAAATATTCTCTCGCCGAGTTAAAAAATCAAAACAGTCATGAATATTGATGAGATTTTGAAATAAACCCTTACCACTTTGTAATCAGTAAAATAATATGCCCCATGAAAGAAACATTGGTATATGGTTATGTAAATACTTTAATTTTTATGATAATACTCTTAAAATACATTCATTAGAAATATATACACTACACAGAAGAAACAAGTAGCGTATAAGGCTTGTGTCCTCTAGAAATAAAGGTGAGACAAAATCCCATACCTTATGTCCTGAATTCCTTCGCATACAATAAAAAATATATATAATAAAAATATTTTGATTATAAATCTAACAAAACTCATATTTATATAAATAATACCTTACATTATTTTATTTTGAATTTATATTACTCTCTTATTAATAATTCCCTATTACATTTATGTAATTGTTAATAAGCTATTTGTTTTTGTTACATGTTTGAAATATTTATTATTTTTTCTATTACATAGATGATGATTTACTAATATCCAGAATTATAAACATTAATAAACATCCTATATATTTAGCCTATATTTATTTACAACGATTCATAAAATATAGGGTTAGAAAATAAAATAAGTCGTTCAGGGATTCGATATGTTGTACATATGCAAGAATGTTGTTTCCATATAATTAGTGGGTTAAAGAAAAGTGTATGACAAATTATCATTTTGGATTAATTTTATGTAATATTTATCTCATATTTTATTAAAACCATTATTAATATATTCCATTTAATTTGTTAAAAAACACACCACTTTGCCAGGCAGTAATCCTTAGTACACACAAATGACGCTATCGTATTCCCATAAAATAGAATTTTTGATGGTATGTTTGATATAAAAACAAAAAGTCATAATAAAATAATTGAAAAATTATGTATCATATATATAATGGAAATAAATCATTATTTCCAACCATTAATGGTCATAATGTTAAAACAAATTACATCAGTTCGTGATGTAGGACTATGTCACACACATGAATGTTGATTACATATCGCATTAAATAGATGTGTGTGAATTTTTAGGTCATACCCATAACATAAAAACATATAACTATATTTATGATCCTCATGTTATTATATAAACAAGAAATAATGATTTTTACGGGGGATAATGATGAAATTAATCAAAACCGTTCATTGATGAACAACACCTCTTCTATGGGTATCTTCATTTTATTTTAATCAAAGGACTTTGTTTGTTGGATCTATTATTAAATGAAATATTATAGGATTAATTTAGGGAACATTGAAGGGAATTTGGATATACTTTACATGCACAAAATATGGTTTAATCTGTTAGGAAAACAGAAGAAGAGGTTCCCTAATATAAGAAAGGGGAGGGTTGCTTTTTGAATTTATCAAAAGATTAATTTAGAATAAATTAAATTCCAAACAAAATATTTCAAAAATTAAAAATATTAAATAACAAATATGACAATCTTGTAATATATAAAAAAATTATACTTTATTCATTTTTTGGTGATATTTTAAATCTTATCAATTTGATAAACACTTATTAAACCTATTTTAATTTTAACTACAATAACAACATTTTCATTTGGAAAAGGATGTGATTTTTTACTTTTAAAGATTCAATTGAATAATAAATTCATAATTTAAGAAATATTAAACCATATATCATCCCCATTAACCATTTTTAATATTTTAATCAATTTTAAATAATTTAGTAAATTATTATTTTCAGAAGATATCATAATTTTCAATTTTGACTCTATTCATTAATGCGGATTTAAAAAACTCTGTAAAACAAGATGTATTCAAAAAAATATTAATTTAATACATCCATAAAAAATCATAATAATCTAAAAAATTAATTCATCAACATTACTATGTGAAATTATATTTCACTTAATATTTATAATATCATTTAATTGATTGTTTAATTGAATAATTACTCCATCGTCATTGTTAATTATTTATATTAATTATTTCATAAATGAAATTTATAAATAAATTTACATGAGTTATATTAACATTTTCAATTTGATAATAACATTTATATTCGAGAACATATTCAATTTCCAACCACATTAAAAATATTGTAATTATTTAAAATAAGAGTGTGTCATTTTGTCAGTCTCTTTGATTTTAATAATATCTTAGTCATTATCATGGAAAAAATTCCGTTAAATAATTAAACTTTGAACATTATGTTTTAAGGGAATAATTAAATTAATATAATAACATCTGGTAAAGTGTTAGGCTAATTTTATAATATTTAAAATATTTTTTACCTTTAACTACCTAATTACCTTTAACTGTGGTAATATAATTACAATTTTTTCAATTCATATTGTCCAAAAATACAGGGGCCCTATTTAATAAAGTTGTAATTTAGGATTGAATATATGTAATTCATTTTTAAAAAGTCAATCCACAGAATTATTAGATGTTAATTTGAAATTAATCCTTTAGACACGATGAAACATTGGGGTTTTAAAGTAAAAAAGGATCATATGTTTGAAATGTTATTAGATCCAATTTATATTTAAAATTAACTAAAACTACCAATATTAGATTAAACAATATAAAATTTATCTAATTATATATTAAATAAAGTATGAAATATAACTTAATTGTATAATTTATTTAGATAAAAAAATTATTTTTAATTAAAATTCATAATTTCTATACTATTTATAAAAACAAGAAACATATCATAGAAAATAAAATAAAAAACAAAATTTAAATTTTATATCATTATTTCAAGTAAGATGTTTATTTTGATAATAATAATTTTTAAAATTGTTATAAACTATATTTAAAACACGTTCATAATAAAAATGTGAAAAAAATTCTTTTCTAAAAAATCATATTTTATACATAAAATTTTATTTCTTTTTATAACATGTATAGAAAACACCTCTGTTGAATTTTAAAATTTGATTGAATATATATTTATATTATATAATCCAATTTGAGTGGTTTTTTAATTATCGAAAGAAAGACATTTGTTCACATTTTAATTTTTTTTTCAGAATAGCATTGCCTTTTTATTAATGTGTTGTATTTTTATTAATAATTAATTTGTAACAAAAGAATTAATTAAATGTACATTTACAGACCATATTTTCTTAATTCATTCAACCATGTTCATATAAACCATTTTAATTCCCTATTTATCATAATTCAACAAAAATATTTATGATAATAATATAACGATAGAAAGGAACAATGTGTTACCTGTAATGTAACAATTGATGTTGTTCTGTGTAACAAAAAAATAAAAAAAATCAAAATATATTTCATTATAATTTATGGGTGTTACATTATAACCCCATTAAAATTAATTTCTCTCTTGAAATCTATCGAAGCTCTCAATGTATTAATACATTAATGTTACATTCATATAATCCTACATCCGAAAAATAAATTTTTAAACATTCATTAAGAATGGAATGATGAAAATGTTATAGTTACCCAAGGTAAATCATAATTGGGTTTTGAAATTTGATAACATTAGCAGAGTGTGAAAACATAGAAACATATGAGAAAATTGAAAACATATTCTGATTGAGATTGATAGATAACATGTTCAAGATAAGTCTTATAACGCCAAAACCACAGACCAAATATGTCTAATAAGTTCATTGATATCATAAAAATGATGATAATAGAATAAAATTGTATTTTAAAATCCATTCATGTGATATATCTACTTGATTTCCTCTCATAAGTACAATCTCACTCTATGGTTGTTTCTGGATAAATTTCAATTTCATTCTATTTCTTCTTGAAAAGATAACATTGAAATATTAATTCCTGAAGAACTATTTTATAATAAGATCCATAATTGGATGATACGTCATTCCTACTACCTCTAGTTGTAACAAAATCAAAATTTATATTACATTTTATCCAATAAGAATTAATATTTATATTAAAATATTAATCTCTGAATCTTCATCCAAAATTCATAGATTGTAAATTCATAAATAGATACCCAAATAATCCATCCATGTAGATTAAAATCCTGATCATTCGAAAGATGTTCATTAAATTTCCAAAAAAGGGGTATCATTTGTCCCAAAAAATAATTCTGTATCTCTTAATTTTTAAAAACTAAACTTTTGAATTCCATTATAAAGTATTCTATAGTAATTACTATAAAAACACAATGAAAACATACTTCATTTCAAAAATTTACTCCCCCCTTATACTATAAATCCAAAAATTCTATAAACTCAATCCTTAAACCACCTTGTAGTTATATTACTAAATAGTTTTAAGGTCCTTAATACTATCCCATTAATGATAAAACATAATCCAACATCTATTTTTCAATTTTTATACCAATATCATGCACATATTAAGGGCTATCATTCCCATAATAATGTGTTCTCTTATTATATAACTATTCCAACTCAGTCACTTTTCATTGTTAGCAGTGATGTTCATCCTATAATTTCAAATAATTAAGGAATCACTAAAATGGAACAATATGTTGATGTTTCATTATTCGATAATACATTAAAATTAATTTAGTACCATTGTTAATTAATTACATCACATAAACTCATGATAATTCCACTACATTATTAAGCCACTTACTATGACTCATCATTTTTCCCTTAACACTTCTTTGATCTCATAAGTCATTTATAGTCTCTTCGTCATAAAAAATATAACTGTTACTCATAAAATCATGTTAATTCTATTCATGAGATTTCCACCTAGGGTATCTATTTGTATAATTCCCATACATTCCACATATTAAATATTCAACTATCGACGATGCATGAGGAATACCTTTATCCTTACAAATTTCGTTCACTAATCATTTTCCTTTGAAATTATGTTTTTTGTGTCCACTACGTTACATACTCAAGGAATATTTGAGTTTCATTAGTACATTCTCATTGATGCCGCTTCTTAATTGAAATTCATAATAAAAATTGAACACATATTCCACTACGGTCACAAAGAAACTCTATAATTCTATTATTAAATGTGCCAATAAACAAACTAAAAATTAGATTTTTTATCATATTATGTGGTTTCTAATTAGTCATAATAACTATGTTTCTCCATCAAAATATAATTTTATTTTGTTAATATCGATGAGGATTATTCCATTTTCCATCAAATTCAATATTCACATGAAACCTATTAGTTTCTACCATTGTTCTAAAACAAAAAAAATAGCGTGGTAAACGCTTACAATAATGGGAAAACCAAATAATCATGGTAAATTACTTTCAATATATTTCATCTTATGTTTAATCCTCATTTATTGATGAGCATTGCAATAATAATAGGCTTGTATCATATACTTAGGCTTATCCTTAGATAAATCCCTTAGTATATATTTATAAATATCGATAATTATCACACTAGTGATTCCTCATCCTTGATTGAAATGGTTAAATAATATTTGGATCTGATACCAATTGTAACATTTTAATTATTTCATACATGGGTATTAAATTATTAATATGTATACTCATTATATTACAAAAAAATTATCGTGTACCATAATAGTTTAAGGGATTTGGAATCATGGAACCCAAACATCTAGTTTGGTGAGTGATATTTTAATTCCCCATAAAGTTATTCTCCTTTAGTAACCTTAATTAGATCCTTTCTTCACAACCTGTTGAAAGGAATCATGTGAAAAGAATAATATTAGATTCTTATAATTGGTAAAAATGTAAGATTTCAATTTATCATATTATGAATGAAATTTTTTGTAAATATGGTTATGTGATCAGGAGAAATATTTACACACAACCTATCATGTATCATAATAATGACTCATGTCATATGACATTAACTTGAACCATAAGAAAAAAAATCATCATTAATCATTTTTGAACCATATTATCATGTCAAAAATATGTTTAGAATCATCAAAATTATAGAAAAAACTTTTATATTGTCATGGTTAATGATTAAGTCTCTCATATTAGTTATTTAATAGGTTTCCCCTAACATTTCAAGCACATCACCTTGTTTCCCATCACATAACAAGCTCATTGACATGTTTCCCCTAACTATCTCCAAAAATATAATTAACTAACTACTGAATTGGTGTGAGATATAGGTCTCAATCTTCAATTAATGAAAAATATATATATGTGTGACACATGTTCATAAAAAATTTACCATCTCAGAATCCATGTAATGAAATGAGTTTAATAAACACTTCATCATAACTTAACTCATAGAAAAGAAATAAGTTTCATAAGTATCATTAAATCCTAAAAATTACACATTAATATAAAAAATAATAATTTTATAATTGCTTATTATCCTTATAAAATAATAAGTAATATAAAACAATGTCTACATAGATGGAAAATGATTTTTTATATGATAACTAGATATTATTTTTGAGGAATAAATCATTTCCTTTATGAAATCAATTTTTAAAGGAGTTCCAAAATTATAATCGGGAAAAAATATTTGAAAATAAAATTTGATGATTATAATGTAATATTAAAATAATTAAGGATTCATAATGGTGTCAAATGAATCTCATTATGCATATGCTAAAAACATTATTTTCTTATTTTTTGTTAGAAAAGTAATAAAGAGTTTTATTTAAAAAATTGAAAAAATATTCCCTAAAAACAATTTTTAAAATAGTATTAAAATTAAAAAATGAAATTAAACATCAATAGGATATTAGTAAAGACAATTTTTATATCATTTTAATAAATCAATGGAATAGAAGAGAAATATTTTCCAATGTAGGAATTAAATTAAATAATCCCAAATACGGATAAGAGTGTGAAATATACCCTTTCCAAATATTAACCTGTTTAATTTTATACGCATTGAAATATAGAAAATTATACCGATATGTAACTATAATATTTTTTAGGATAACACTCATAAAAAAATTCACTTGTATTATATACACCACACATATCCAACAAGTTGTGTATAAGGAATGTGTCCAAAATAAATAAAAGTGAGACAAACATCAATTCCCATAAGTCATAACATCCTTCACATTCATTCATACATCCTATATAAAAAATATATGTTTATTTCACATATACCATAAAAAAATATTTATATTTATAATACCACATATTATTTACTTATTATGTTATATTATTATATTATTAATCATTCAATGTTAAAGTTATGTTTTGAGTAATAACTGCTATGTTTTTCGTACATGGATTGACTTGTTATACTTGGTACTCTTACATAGATCATGATGTAATCATACAAATAATTATAAGAATGAAATAAATATAATATATATTCATAATATTGTTATTTATTATGATTTATAAAATTTAGAGTTAGAAAATAAAACACACCTTTTATTGAGACGGTTGGTCGTATGTACACATTAATGCTAATTTCAATTTCATATTAGGTTAAAAGGTAAAAAAATTGTGATATATAATAAATAATAAATAATAATTTTTTAATATATATCATATATATTTATTAAAATAATTATTAACACATTCCATTAATATGTGATTGAATCACATTGCTTTATGAGGCGGTAGTCTACTGTACACACGAACAACATTATCGTATTCCCAAAAAAAATGGAAGGAATGAAGGTATGCATGATATAAAAATTCTAGAATAAAAATAAAATATTAAAAATATTATATATCATTTATAACATAAAAATCCATCATTATCCATGATGTTGAAAGGCAGTAATACAAGAAGGAATGACATTGGTTGGCATGGAAGTAGTCGACCGTGCACACGAACGATGACTGTGTATCTCATTTGAAGGATGTGTTTATAGTTGAATTTCATTAACTTAACGTAAAAAATAAACATACATTTCAAAAAATTATGTTATTATATAAAAATTAATTAAAAACAACTAAATTTGTTTAAGGATGAAATAAAACAATACTTTTACTGATGAATGTTACCTCTTCTTCATGTATATCCTTTTGATTTTCCCGAAATGACTTCCTTTCTTGGATTTCGTCAAAAGTAAAGGCTTATAAGATGACATAAATGATTTTGGGAAACATTTTTCCAAGTAAAAATGGTTTTCAAAGGTAATGAAAATAGAAAAAGAGGTTTTCTTTTATAAGAAAAGGGAGAGGAACTTTCAAAATTTCCCAAAAGATTATTTTATAATAAATATAATCTCAATAAGAATACTTAAAAATACAATTAAGATAAAAATAATATATTATAAGGTTATAATATAATAACGAATATATTTTCTTTTAATCACTCTAAACCTTATCATTTTGATTAATCCTTAGTTAACCTGTTTTGATTTTACCTTTGGCTGCCACATTTTGAATATAAAATTATTTGATTTTTACTTCGTAAATTTAAATTATAACATTAATGACCAATTAATGATATCTTGTACCATATATAATCCATATTCTCCTTATTTAATATTTTTTTCTATTTATAAATAATTTAGTAAAATATTATATTCATAAAATACTATATGTTTTAATTTCAACACTATTCATTATATTGACATTAAGTAACTCAAAAAAACTATACATTTTATAAAAAATAATTTAATACTCTCCAAATATATCAATAAAATCCTTAAATTCAGTATATCACCATAATTAGGGGAAATTATATTTATTTTAATATTTTAAGTATAATTTAATAGATAGTTTTATTAAATGAATAATTACAACATCAACAGTGTGTAATTATTTATGATAATTATATATTTACTAAAAATTTAAAATAAATTGTAATGATGTATATAGAACATTTATATGACATTATAATATTTACATTCAATTATACATTATATTTAAATCCATATTAGAAATATTATGCATATTTAATGTAATATTGTGATATCTTGTCACTCTATTTGATTATAGGAATAACTATTTCATTTTCGTAAATAAATATCCATTAGATAAATCAAGTTCCAATAATTATGTTTTTAAGGATTAGTTATCCCTATATAATAGAATTTAGTAAAATAGTAGAGCTATATTATAATATTTATAATATTATTTATACCCTTAATTTTATGATTTTTTCTTAACCATGATAATAAAATTTTAATGTTTAATATTAATATTGTATAAATAGGAAAATATTTTATAAATTTGGGAAAAGTGATTTTTTATATAGAAACCATTTTTCAAAATTAAATTCACAGAATTTGTAGAAATTTATTTAAAATCATCCCAACAGACAGGATGAATCAATATTGGTTTAATGTAAAAATGTAAAAATGTTTGAAAGACTTTTATATCCAATTTCAGGGTGAAATTAATTTAAATAGCCTATATTATATTTAATGACATAAAATCTAACTAACTATACTTTTAAAAAAATTTAAAATATAAGTTATTAGTAAAATTAATTAAATAAAAAATCTGAATTTAATTAAAATTTTTATTTTCCACTATTCATCAAAACATAAAATTTATGAGAAAAATACCAAAAATTCAAGCACTAAAATTTTTGATATTATAATTTAAAATAATAATATTCTTTAAAATATAATGTTTTAAAGTTAAATGAAATAGATATAAAACTAGTGTGAAATCAAAATTTGGAAAAAGTATTTTTAGAAAAATACATCTTTGATGTGTAAAATTTGATTTGTTTTTATATCATTTCTAGAAAATAAATAATATGAATTTTAAACATTATATTTAATATATATATCATTAATATAATGAAAAAAGAATGATTTTTTTTATTTATTCATAAAAAAAATAGTTGTGTACATTTAAATTTTTTGGCATAAAAATATTTTTATTTATTTTGAAAAAATATTTATTTTAATTTAAAACTAATTGGTCAACAAAGAATAAATTATATATACATGTATAAATCTTATATTTGGAACTCATTTAATCATATTCATACCTTCAATTCTAACAGATTGTTTATAATTTTCATTCATAAATAATTACAATCTTAAAATGATGTTTTGTAGAGACTCAGTGCTGGTTTTAACACAAGATTAGCTGGTTTTGAATGTATTGAAAGACATCATTGAAATCAAAATACATTTCATAAAAATATTTTGGTTTTATAGTTTTTTGTATACACCATTGTATAATTTTATATTTTTTTAAAATGGATAATTTTTGTAAAACATTCAAATTCATGTATGACAATGAATCAACATTAAAATAATCTTCCATAATTGTGTTTTATAGAAAACTGTTGTTAACATAAAAATTGGAAAACTATTCTAAAGGATTCAATCATCAGGTTTTGAGAAAATTATATTGAAATTTTCATTCAACATAAATTGTTAAAAAATAGATATTTAAAGTATTTTCAAACTGCAATTGAAAAGGTTATTTTTTTAAAATTCATTTTGATTTGATTCCCCTCTAGTTTCTAAAAAATAGATATTGAATTTTTTTAAGAATAAATTACTGCCTCAAAATCTAAAAACATTTAAAAAATGTACAATCTAGAATATAAAATTAACTTCTTGTTTCCTAAAAGAATTATTATAATATCTATTATAAAATTTTGTTATACGTCATTGTATACTGATAAACTTGTTCTTACTTATATCAATATACAACACTCTAATTAGGAAATATGAAATCAACCATAGTGTGAAGAAAATTTGTGATATTTTAACCTTCATTATTCCCCAAAACTGTGTTCATTGTGTGGGAGAATAAAAAAACACTATCATGCCTCCTTATAATCGTTTCTAAGGAATAAAGTATAAAATATTTTGACCCATATACCAAAATGGAAATTTGTAAGAAAGAAAAAGATTAAATTATCATTAAAGAAAAAAAATAAAAACATCACTTTATTGATATTTACCAAATAAAGAAAACTATATACACCCTATAAAAAGACAACCCAATATTACTTTTTATCATATTGTTATGAATTACAACTTCACTTTATGTTCTTGATCAATTTAGCTTCATCAAAACTAAAGAAACTATTAAAGCGATTTTCTAATCAAATAATATTTTAGATATTATTTACAATATTAAATTATATTTTTGACTCTAATATGATTCATAATAAAATAACATAACCTTGTTCTTATGAAAAATTAGACACCACAATTGAAACTATTAAAAACATGATAATCTGATTATTTTTACAAATATTGAAAAGTATGTCATGGTTACTTATATTTCACTAAAATATTAATCATGAATTCAAAAAATAAAAATTTATTCTTTATGAGAAACAACTCAAACACCTTTCCTTTATAAAATAATTAAAAAAATTATTTACATAGAATAAAAACAATACCATTCAACTAATCATGTTTTATGTTAATTAAAAGATAGAATATTGGACATGATAAATTTTAGATATTAAAAAAAATAACCTTCAATAGAAGATATAAAAACTAATAATTAATACCATCATATATAGAGAAAAAAAATAATGTATTATAACCCAAGTATCAATGGGAAATGCTAATCCAAAATCCAAACTATGCCTAAAAATAATTATTTACTATTTACTGATAAATTCTGATACCACAAAGTTTCTAAATAAATAATTTAAAATTGAAAAATAAAATTATTGTTTTTAGATGTGAGTGATTCATTTTAAAAATCAATGAAATAATGTCATTATGATTAGAAATATGGTTTTGGTTATTATCGAAGTAGAAGAGTTGTGGGCTGACTATATATTTATTTACCCATAGTTCTAGAAACATGCAATTTCTATAGACCAAAAAAATCAACACATGTAAAAATTTGTCTATGAATTTAATAAAAATAGATAATGAGAAGATAAAAAACATGTAAAAACAAACATAAACTAACAACTTAAATGTGAAATTTATTTTCTAAATAATATTTTTTAAAACTGTAATAAAAAATACATAGGTGATAATTTATAATTTAATCATACAAGGTTTTCCTTGATGAAATATTTATAGGTCATTATGATGATGTAACATTCTTATGAAAAAAAAATAGTACATATGGTGACACAATGTAAACTAATTCCTCCATGAAGCACAATAAGGAACATATAAAAGGAAACCTAATCAAAGAGGAAAAATATTAAGTGTTAAGGTATAAAAAATTCTAAAATGGAGTAAAATAATTAGATCTAAAAAACACCATGAAGTGTTTTTATGTATGGTAAGATAATTTATTCTTCAAACGATGAGATATGATTTATAGTTGTTCAGTTTGTTTAAAAAACAAGGTTTATGAAATTTGATCATAATTTTGATTATATACTTTTATAATGAATGATAAACCATAAATTTAAATTATTTTTGGTGAATTTTAGATTCTAAAAGCATGTTTTAATGAGTTATACTCATTTTATATCATACCAAATTTAAATAATTTTTGAATTATATGGATATACTATAAATAAAAATTTTGTTTCCTTAATTTAATAGAAAATTCATTTAATTTCAATTCCAATATACTTATTAATCTATTATTTACATGGTTTAAAATTTAAATATTTGTTTTGAATATATATGAAATGTACACTAATATATATCCAAAATATACCATAAACCAACATAAAATATGAAATTTAATTCTTAAAATGATACACCAAACATGTTGTAATTTGATATTATAAATGACCTACCAAAAAATAACAATTATAATATTTTTAAAATCAACCATACTAACATTACCTTTAATAAAAAAATTCCCATCAATAAGGAACATCATTATAGAAATTACAAGAAGGATAAATATTAATTTTATAATTATATAAATCAATTCATCTTTATACAAAATTGAAATTATGAATACTAAAAAAATGCATGCCCATTTACTCATTTTAAATTTCTAAATTTTTCAAGGAGAATAAAAAATGAGAGTAAATATTTTCTATGACATTCTATTTGTAAGCTTACCATATCCAACTCACATGGCTCTTTCTCATGTAATAAAAATGTAAAATCTAAAAAATATAACTCATTATTTTTAGATCACAATACTTGATTTCCCCTAACATCCCAACATTGAAATCAAGATAATTTTTATAAAAAAATATTTTGATATAAAAAAAATAAAAAAAAATATACTTATCAAATTCATTCATTTACCCAGTTGTGATTATCTGAAACAAAAATCTTAATACTTAATGACTGCATTTTATCCTTCTTTTTTAATAGGGAAACTGTAGTTATGATACATTATCTAGAATATAAAAATCAACACATATAGGTAGAAGTTGGAAAATTTATTAATTATTATAAAATATATTAAAAATAAATTTACATAGTTGATTTTATTGTCTTATACATCATTAATTTATAATTTTTAAAACATTTATATGACATTTATTTTCATATAGAAATTATCAAAACACATCTAAACAATAAAAATTATGAACAAATAACTCATAAAAAATAATTTTACAAACTAGCTTAAAAATATTTACAAAGATTTACATACACCTCCTAATACATAAACATAAATAAAAGAAAAACCTTATAAAATTAAATCCAATATACCAACTAAAAGGATAAATCAATTTGTATAAATAATCATTTCTTTTAATTTAATTAAACTAAACATATCAGATTCATTTTAGATGCAGATAAATATAATAAAAATATAATGAAAATATTAAATAAAATATACTTGTATAATTAATAATTTTTTGAACATAAATTAAAATACAGATCCATGATAATTTAAAAATTTTCAAAGCATAAAAATAGTTTCCATAAATGAAATGTATAAAAATATTATATAAAACAAATTAAGAAGAAAACTGTTCCCTAATTACAATTGTTTAAATATAAAATAAATGATACATACCATTTAATTGAAACAGTAACCGTACTTAAAAATGTTTCCAAACATTGAATATGAGAACATTATTCATTTTTATATAGCCTGACATTATTTTAAATCCACTAAAAAATGAATGATAAAATATTAAAAAAAGAATATTTTGATATATAACCTAAAAAAATGTATATAACTAAACTTATGAGACTCAATCATCGTCACAGTGTTGAATATCCCAATCATGAATCTGAAAACAAATTAAATGCATTCCACCTTTCCATTTTGATGATAAAACAATGGTGATGAGACATTAAATTTAAAATAAAATCCAAAAAATATTTATACAAGAAGAAACATATATTATCTAATATAAATTATATTTACCAATAATCTTATGTAGTTGATTTAATATGGATTATGAATCAATAATTGATCATTCAAAAACCTTTTTCATGCCCTTTAATATCAAATATCAATTATTAAAACATGTATAAATATTTATAATGATAAGTAACAAACTTATAAAAAATAATTATACATGTAAATATTTTTTAAAAATATTTACATACATAGATTAATTTAATAATTTAATGTAAAGCTCAACCATATAAAAAACAAAATATACCAACTAACGCATAAAAAATTGGTACAAATTACTGATTCTGTGCACTTAAATTAAAGGAGGTGTATAAGATAATTTTAAAAAAATCCATACTTGACAAATTGTTTTCTAACAAATTGAATATATAGGTAAATTCATCCTTAGTATACGACTCCTAATAATTAAAAAAATCCAATAACAGTGCATTTCATAAGATTTAAAAATTGAATATTTTGATATTAAATAGTTAATAGTTAATATAACTAACCATATCAAATTCAGTTGTTAATCCATTTTCTATTATATCATACATGAATCTTAAATCATAATGACCATATTCCACCATTCCTTTTTGAAAATGACACTATAGTTATAAAAGATTTATATTAAAATTAAAAAAATATACAAATATGTATAAAATGAACATAAAGAATATATTATCTAATATAAAAAATATTTATGGATACTTATATGTATTGGATTTCATTTGGTGTGATTTATTGACAAGTGATATTTATTAACTTTACTGCATGACATTCATTTTCACACACACACACACACGCACACATATATATCAACTAACAAAACATGTATTAACAAGAGTAAAAAATAATGGACTTATAAAAAATTATTTAAATCACAAGTCTAACTAGTTGGTAAATTTTTAACAAAAACCACATAATAATTAGAAAAACGAATAAAATTTTCATTCATTTTTTAGAATAATCCTAATATCCAATAACATATATGATAAGAAAGGTTACAAATTAATGATATTATAATGAAAATTATTTTATAATTGTCATGATATTATCACCCATAATTAATAGAAAAAACCATCACTAATTCTCAAAATTTGTTAATCCATCAAATATATAAAATAATCAAGAAAAATTATTCAAATATTTCACAAACATTGAAAATAATTATGGAAGTATATGAAAATAATCAGTATTGGTATTATTTTTAAAAAGAAGTGCATGTAGATAATAAATTAAATAATTAATATAAATTTCACCTTAAATCAATAATATTTTAAAAAATAAAAACATAAAAATAAATATATTTCCCTAGAAAACAACAGAAACAAAATAACGCTATGCCCATACAAAATAACAAGTTTCCTGCTATGTTTTTTTTATATTTTTTATGTATAGTTCCTCCTACATATATTAAATTTCATCCAAAACTCTGTGAAATTATTTGAGGAATAAGAAACCTGGTATAATATTTTTTGACCATCAGAAATCAAATAATTATCTGAAATTGTTTGTTCTTAAACATTTGGTTTCATTTTTAATCATTATATTTATTTTAGATACCCTTATATAAATTAAATTTCATAAAAAATTTAAATAATATTAATCAAATTAAAATAATTTTTAAGAAACAAAGAACACCTCACATGTCAGATAATGATGAAGGTTAGAAAACCAAAGTAAAAAGTGTTCCATAAAATATATAACAAGTGTAACCTCCACAATATGAAATGTTAGTAGAGTAGTTGGACCAATAATATCTTGTAATGATATTATTACCTAGCATAAATTCTGTCACGACCTGTCCCCCAGGGCCCGTGCTATAATTACCCCATGCCAGCCTCCCGAAGGCCAGAGGCTAGCAACTAGCGCTTAAGGCGTCAACTTGAAAATGGAAGATATTATCTTGGATACCTGTACAGACACAAACTCCTAACCATGTCCTAATTCAAAAAAGGGAAAAAACATACCACTAAATAATTGTGTATATGTATAGTTGAAAGAAAGTCGGCTAGAATACAAACCGAAGAAAAAGTTATGAAAATCGTAATGTACAAAAAGTTCTATGATGGTCATCCGGTGTAAACCCCGCCTGATCGTGAGAGTAGGGAAGCTACATGAAGCTAAAGTAGTATGTCTTGTCTGCCTGGTCCTACTAGGACCAACCTAGTTCTAGGCCACAATGTCCACTGTCGTAGAATTCATCTGTCACATCTCCCCAGGTACCCTTGTCGAAACCTCAATCATCTTCACAAGAAACAACATGTGTGGGCAGAGCCCATGTAGGGGTGAGTAACACAATAATTTGTACGGACCAAAAATGAAAAAGGAAAACACACACATATATTTTTAACAGAAAAACATGAAACACAAGAAATCTCACACGAGTTATATTCTAGGGTAGTAATAGTAACATCATCCGACACTTCATCGAACACCTCGGTTTCTAGATAAATCCTCCTTTATCCTGAATAGTGGGTCTGCTGGGTCATACAGAGCCGCATCCCACTAACCTTGAACTTCTTAGGAACTCCTCCACATCGCATACCATGGGTCTACAAGGTAACATAGAGCCAGTCCCCACCGTGACATGCAGAGGTACTCCTCCTGTCGATTACCAAGGGTCTACCAGGTAACACAAACCCTCTCCACACCATGGACATGCAATGTCATGCAGAGGTTCTTCCCACAGGGTCGTCGAGTCACACAGTGTCGAAAGCCAGCAGTCTTCAGGTCTCATCCAGTCGTATGGTTCCACACGTAGAATGCTTGGGAGAACTGCTCCTCAAATCATTAGTTGATTTTTAGTGCACATGAAAGTCACCACAAGGAATTCCAAAAAATCTGCCTCCTCGATAGGGTCACAATTTAGCAAACGACCAGTAAATCAGACGAACAGTTTGAATGGTACGAGCTTTTTATGTTACCATAGCGCCTGTTGCGATGGTTCATGGTCTGACCTGGATCAGAGGTTCCACATACCACAGTTCATTATGATGGACCCAACCCGACCTAGTGTGGTTCGGGGTTGGTCTTGTCCAACCTGGCTAGTGGGACAAGCCTAATAGGCCTCACTAGACCTGGCCCAGTTGGTAGAGGGTCCATCCCATTGGTTTGCTCAGTAACCCAGTCTAGTTTGGCCCAACATGAAGATGATTGCATGTCAAGCTCACCAGTGCGGGTTTGGCCCACCTGGCAGCATGACCAGCTCGATGGGGTGCAGCACGCTGGGGGTGTTACCCATTGGTTTGAATACCGCTTCATCCCTCCCTGTCCATAACGGCCCACAGGGAGCGGGATAATCCTTCATGTGTCACGATCAGTGACGACCGACCACCTACCTCGTGACCCGATGACCAAGTACGAAGGTTGACCCTGGTCTGTGGGGTGCCATGCTGGCACCGCCGGTCTCTGGCACCGCGGCCCGATCGGTCGCGGCATTCGCCACACTAGCGGGCTACTCCACATGACTACTGGCCTGGATGGTGGCATACTACTCTATCTGGCATAGATTTGGAGAGTCTCACCACTCTACACCGTGCCTCCGCTGTCATCACCAGTGCGTCTGTAGAATCTTCAGCGGGCCATCAGACATGCTCTGGTGGTCCGTCCCTTGAACCGCTTAAGCCAATGGTCTCTGGGTGAGGATGCCTTTACCCTAAATCCTTCTAACTATAATTTTCATCTCTTTAGACAAAACATTCACCATGGGTGTACAAATAATGGGGTCTATGCCATTGTTCGTGTCCGCCCGCACCCTCAGCATTTGAATTATTAAAGAAGTTTGAGGTTTGAGGGGTCATCGTTCATACGTTACATGCTACAATTTGAACCCCTAAATAATCATCCCAATAGAAATTCACTCTCCCATTATAACACACAATCCACATATTAACTTTTTTGTGGGTAAATCTAAGTTTTTTATTTAGAAATGGATGGGAAAACAAAGTATTAAAAACCCCTTCCTATTGATGTTTGTTTCTTCATGTTCATCCTCAAGGGGGTAAGACTTCAGTGTCACCTCTCAATTCTGATATTTGAAAGGCATCAAATAAGGATAAGTCCCACCAAAATTCATTGTTATTCACTAGGGTAGATGTCTTTTATAGGATCACCAAAGAATCCTCAAATTTCATCATTCTTTATTTTCACAACGTGTCGAATTATAAATAGGATTACATCGCAGCATTCCCATAATGATTTGGTATTGCGTCGTTACATTGAAACAACATCACTTTTACTCTTCATTAAAGTGTCCTTACACTTTGAGTTTAAAGATCCATTAATTAGCCTCATTGACGTGAAACATCTCCGTCTAATAGCAACCCTATAAATGCCTCACAGTGTCACTATCTACCACACCAAACATAAAATTAATATAAAGTAATTCTTTTAAATTATTTTATTATTTTTCTTGAAATATCCAAAATACACCATCCCACTTCTATTCTGGTAGCTCAAGTGGTTGAGTTAAGCCTACTGGTACCTGATGCCCAATATTCACTTTTTGACAAGTGAGGCTTCAGGATACGAACTCTGCCACATATTTCCTCATCCATGGACACTAGTACTGATACGAGAGGACTTGGTACTTCTCCACATCTAGATGTACTGCCAAAGGGGATTTTTGGATCTCTCCCAACACATCCTCCCACAACACCATTTGTAATAAGGTATGCCATTTGAAAAGAATGATGTCATCCCCACCATCATAAAATCCTTCAAAAGACCATCCTTAAGATATCTAAGCACATCGGGCCTCACTGTCAATGGCCCCTAGATATGCCTCTATTAGTTTATTTATGATTAAGGGAGTAATAACCATCAACTAGAGGTAAACAACTCCACCATCATCCATGAAGGATACCTACATCACAACTAACCTCTTTTTCACCTCACTCAATAGATGCAACCCAGTCCTTCTACAGAGATCATTTTCCACAATGTTCCCTTTTTACAGGGGTATATAATATCTCAAAGTCATAGTGTTGGAGGCACTCCACCAATCTTCATTGTCTCAGCTGCTGAAAATCCTTTGGGCACCTTCTCATCCACATGAAAGGCTACCCCTTTAGTAGATTAATGGTCACATAGAACCTTTGGTATTGGGGTACTTGTTCTCCACGACCACTTGGTTAAAGTGATAGTAATCCATGCACAAACTCAAACTCCCGTCTAACTTATTGAAAAAAAAATTGGGGCTTCCCATGGAGATACACTGGTTCTTACGAGCCCCTTATCTCTCAAGTATTCTAGTTGTACACTCAACTCATGAAGCTCAATGGGATACATTTGATAAGCTGGAGTGGATATTAGTGTATTCTCAGGGTACAGGTCAAAACAATAGTATAAATATCTATGAGATGGTATGCCTGAATCCTTGTTAATAACAACATCCTTGTACTCATCCACAACTACAAGAAACTTTGGACTCCACTCTTCCACTGAACTGATGGTGAGGCTAACCAACTGGTGAGGGATCAGTTGCACCCTCCTTCGAGAGAGGTTGTACCATGTTTGAAGGGTTTCCATTTCACTAGTGAAGGAAAACATAGTCCCATATATGCAGTCACACTATACCATTAGACAATAATAGTCGATCTGAGCATGAAATATTGATAACCAGTCCATAACCAACATAACATCATAAGTCCTCGACGCTTCTACAAGGGGACCCAGTAAATGCTATTAGCACCTAGAGTAGGCACATACTACTATAACGAGTGTGTAATCATTGAATCCCCTACCATAGAAGTCTTTAACCATAAGTATCAAGACAAATTCTCAACCAAAATATCTGAGCTCCAAACGAGAGAAATGGAAAAGGAATGACTAGAATATGTGTCTAAAGTACTACAACTATGGTAGAGAAGACACAGATCAAACCCCTGATCATCTCTGAAGCACCATGGTCATTATCCTAGGTTTCCTGGACCTAGGCTCGCCTTGTCTACCTTCTCCCTGAGGTAAGGGTTGACAACATAGGGGTGGTGGCAGTAACACCTTGAACCATCTCCCCCATCAGCCACTCTACTAGTCCCCCTACCCCATCTGTCACCCTTCATACCTCCTTGATCAAACCAATACCACTATCTTGTTGCCCCTAAACTTAATGCTTTCCATATCTATGTAGGGTTGGGTAGTCACGTTCCATGTGTCCCTGCCTGCCGCACTAAAAAATTAGCATGGCCTATCGTCTGACTCTCCCAACCCGGGGAACCTCCCACTGCCATCCCTGAGTATTGGGGTCAACCTCTAAAAGACCTAGCCTACTTGGGCCCATGTGTCTACTATCTATTACCCACTACATGGAGTCTTCATACAGCTCTAACTATGGGAACCTGCTCCACCAAGAAGCTCTCCATCATAAGTACTCACTCCTGCAACCCGGCCTGGGTTGGGATGCTGAGAGACACCACTGAAGCCCTAATATCCCGCATGAGTCCCTGATCTATGGATTGTTTCCAGAAAAAGGTTCTGAAACCATATATGTATAGTAGCAGGAAAGCTCCATGAACCTTGCCGTGTACTTGGCCACCATCGGGATTTCCTACTATAGGTGAAGGAGCACCTGGATGCGCACAAAGAATAATATCATCTGACAAAACTCCTCCCAGAAAAGCCTATCAAAGTAAACCCAAGTGAGGGATTCCTCATCATGAGTCTAGATGGTCAAGATCTTCAATCTCCCTTATGATCCCTATGGGAGGCTCACCACCAATATCATCATCTAGTCAGAGGGTTCCTTCACTAAGCAGAAGACCCACGTCACAACCTATAGCCAGTTCTCAACAACCTGAGGATCCACCTCTCCGGTGAACCTGTGAGGTCTCTTTATTTGAATTTCTTATAGAGAACTTATTCTGTGAACGTCCCTCACGAAAACCTCTAGAAATAGATGATGATGATCAGGTTGTGGTGGTAGTTGTTCCCTGCCTGGTGGGGCCATCTCAAGCACTGGTCCCTAAATAGATGACTTTTCTCTAGGCGGGTAGTACTCACTACCCTGTATTGGGATCTTGGCTACTCATCTATGTGGAGGCATCAAATGATATATCTAGATGTACCACAGTTAGAACACTATGCCTAGTGATCTGACTCTTATTCAATATAACAAGACAATTATGAAACTAGAGTTTTAATTTATTGAGCCAAAAACAGAAATCAAGGTCATGGTGTATAGATACCTTTGCCACCACATCTACACTCGACTAACAGAATTTGAAAGTCGAACTCACAACACATAACATTGTTTCCCCAAAACAAAAAACAGACTCTAGGAATTTGAGTGGGAACTAGCCGCCCTATGATACCGCTTTTTCATGACCTGTTCCTCAGGGCCCATGTCGTGACTACCCCAACTATCCTCCCGAAGGCTAGTGAATACAGAATAGCTCCGAGGGTGTCAACAAATAAGTCGGAGGCATTAGACTAGATATTGGTATGCACAAACATTTACAACCATGTAGCAGCTAAAGAAATTAAATAATTGACAACTAACAAACTGAGTACAAGTACAGCTGAAAGAATGTGAGCCAGAATACAAACCCTAGAAAAAGTAATGAAAACGTTAATGTTCAAAAAGTGCTCTAATGGACATCCATAAAAAAACCCACTAGATCATGACAGTAGGTAAGCTACTGAAATCTGAAGTAGTAGGTCATGTCTGCCCGGTCCTACTGGGCCTTGCCTAGTCCTTGGCCACCATGTCCACTTTCATAGAGTCAATCCATCAACATGTGTCTTAGGGAACCCATGTCGAAACGTCGGTCATTTTTTCCTGACATATCATGTGCAGGCGGAGTCTGTGCATAGGTGGTAAACACAATACTACGTAAGTACCCCAAAAAGGAAATAATACACAACAATTCCTCAAAGTAAAAAAAGAAACACATGACATATCACACCAGATATATTCTAGGGTAGTAATAGTAGCATCATCAGACACTTCATCAAACACCTTGGTTGTTGGAGAACTCCTCCTCTATCGAGTACAGTGGGCCTATTGGATCAGACAAAGCTACTTACTAATAACATTGAACTTCTTAGGGACTTATCTCCATCGCGTATTATGGGTCAGCCAGGCCACACAGAGTCCCTCCACCCTATGGCCTACTGAGGTACTCCTCCAGTCGAGTACCATGGGTCTTTCAGGTCACACATAGCTGCTCCCCACCATGGTCTTACAAAGTCACATAGAGGTGCTTCCCACTAGGATGTCAAGTAAAGCAGAGTCGAAATTCAGCAATGTTCATGTCTCATCTAGTCACAGGGTTCTGTACGTATCAAATTTGTGAGAACCACACCTCAAGAAATTAATTGCTTCTTGGCATCCATGAAAGTCACCAAAAATCATAAAAAATATATATATCATCTAAAGGGTCCCAATTCTGAAAACGTCACATCAATTGGATGAATGATTTGTAAGATACATGCATTTTAGTTACCAAGGTGTCGGTTGTGATGGGTCCCCGTCCAGCTAGGTTCATGGGTTCCCCATACCTGAACTCTTTCTAGTGGACCTGACCCGATATGGTGGGATTGGGGTTGGTCTAGTCGAGTCTAGCCAGTGGGCTAGGCCTAATAGGCCTTGCAAGATCCAGCCAGGTTGGCAGAGGGTCTAGCCCCCTAGGTCTTCCAGTGACCTGGTCTAGTTCTGCCCGACCCGAAGAGGGCACGGGTCTGGCCCAAAGAGGGTGCGAGTTCAGCCCGCCAGTGCATGTACAGCCAGTGGGGCATTGGGACTGGCCCCATCGCACTGGTCCAAAGACTGGGCGCATTAGCGGGCTGTGGGGTGCAACTAGGGTGCGGTGGACCGCCACGTCCCACCCTGTCCATGCGAGGTCCACCAGGAGAGGGCCACTCATTCATGCACCGTATCAGGTGATGAACAACCACCATCCATGTCCCCTACAGACCCAGTACAATAGTTAACCCCAGTTTACGCAGTGCCATGTTGGTTTCATGGGTCTCCATCACCGTGGCCCGATCGTCTGCCGCATCCGCCGCTCCCCCTAGCCACCAGAACGGCCAGTGGCCTGCTCCTTTCTCTATAATGTAGTTGGCACGTGGTGCCCCAGCCACCACATGCTATCCCTTCTAGAACCAGTATGCTGGTAGAACATTTGGAGGGCCACCGAATGCACTTCGTTGGTCCATCCCACGCACCAATTGTGCCAATGGTCTCTATGTAAGGATTCCTTAACCACGATGCCTTCTAATCGTCCTTTCCATCGCTTTAGAAAAAAAGTTCACTAGGAGTGCACAAAAAGAGTTGTTTGGGAATTTTTTCATGTTGTCCCATACCCTCTGCATTAGAAGGAATAAAGATGGGGAAGGCTTGGGGAGTCTCTGTTCGATAATTACATTCCACGATTTGAACCCCCAAATAATCATCTAAACAAAAGTCAACCCACTCGCTATAATGAACGATCCATGGATTAACATGTTTGTCGGTTAATCTGAGGTCATAATTTAGAAATGGATAGAAAAAACAACGGATTAAAACCCCTACATCTATAAGTTCATTTCCGCACATTCTTCCTCGAGGGGTTAAGACGTCGGTGCCACTTCTTGATTCCAATATTCAAAAGGCGTCGATGACGGTAAAGTCTTGCCGACGTTCTTCATTCTTTGTCCGGGTGGAAGTCCATTAAAGGTTCGACATATAATCTTCCAATTTAATTAATCCTTATTTCCATAGAAAGTTGAATTATATATTGGATCTTGTCAGATCAGTCTCATAATCATGTTGTGTCGGGTTCTTACATTGAAACAGCGTTGTTGTTACTTGTCATTAAAGTGTCGTTATGCTATGAGTTTAACGAAACATTAATGAGCCTCTTTGATGCACATCATCGCTACCAATCCACTTCTCTATCACTTCCCAACATCATCATCTTCCTCCACACAAAAGGGTTACAGAAAATAAAATAATTCATTTAGTTTATTTTATTTATTTCTCGAAAATTCTGAAATATAACATTTACTCTTGACCCTTGATGTATAATGTTATGTCTTTCCAAGGAGAATACTGGAGTCCTGAATTCAACGGTTCCCTCAGATTTTTGATCTGATCCACGGTTCAAATGATAGGGAATCCTTCTTGCATGTTACTAAACATATCTTACAAAAAGTTCAAAAATTAATTTCAGTCACCCTCGACCCATGCTGGTTGAGGTTAGAATCCGCCTATGGGAAACACACACCCAAAAATCCAATGTTACTCTTGGATTTTCAAGCCGATATAAATTTTAAAGTTAAAGGATTTCACATTAAAATATTTTTTACTTAATTATTTTATTTATGGAAAAAACTACAACCAATGTTCGCCCGCGCTGACCAATGTTAGGGTCTGTCTAAGGAAAGCATTCCACCATGAGTTTAGCGGTGGTCTCATATTTTTAAAATGAGTCAACGTTCATGAGTTATATGCATTTGAAAAATAAAATAATTTTATTTAATTATTTTATTTACAGTTATTCCATGTTTGGGTATTCTCTCTAGAGGCTTGCGCTGGCTAAACTTAAGTCACGTCTAGGGTAAACCCGACATCCTGAACGCAACAGTGCCGACATATTTCTGATCCGACACATGATTAATAGTTATTTAACTTTTTTGTGAAGACTAATCATGTGTACTATTTAGCGCATAACATTTTTAATGGATCATTTCGAGCACTCCGAGCCTTGTAATTATATGCTGTCGAATTTTGAGGTCTCGAAATAATTCCATATAAAAATATTATATGGAAAATATGGGACATTACCAATACATATGATGGTGATATTTAGAATCCCAAAATATATGTATGACATTATTCTCCACACAAAATACTTTAGGACCTCCTTAATATAATGCATAGTATGAGGTTAGGTCCGAATGATGATGTAGTTGATATGAGTATGTAGGCGGGGAATGTTACTAAAGATGTGTAGGCTATGATTTCCTCATCAATTTTTTAAACATTGTATGCCCATCTAATGATATTTTACCACCCATAGACATTTTTAGGTCAATACTCCTAGATTTTTTGGAATTTATATCTATGTATCTTTGTTTTGTTCTTTCATTGAAAAAACATCCCAAAACTGACACCTTTATCATAGCCTCTTACACGACCAGGGGTGTTTTTGATTTCATAACGATGTTGAGAGGATATACATCTTCCAGTTAAGGATAAATGTCCAATGAGACACCTTCTATTAAATTTTATCATGAAATAAAAAATAAAAATAGTATATCATTGTTAATTTAATAAATATAATCATTAAAGAAAGATAACAACGAATTTCTTATTTTTTTTGCAAAATATTATGAATTCAATATAATATACATTTTGTTTTTTCCTTATTTAAGATTTCCACTTTTCAAGGAGTGTTGGTGGGGGGACATGGGATGAAACATGCTCACTTTTAAACCACTACTAGATTGTGATCGTAATGTTTAAAAATTATCTATAATAATTTTCTCCTCTAATTAATTATATCATCCACATTATAATGAATGAGGTTATATGTTCGACAACCATATATTTTTATGTGATCAACTAGAGTTATGTTACAAAAAAATAAAATAATAATTAATAATGTAATATAAAAGAAATTTTAAATTACAAAATAATTATCAAAACATTAATTATTCAATGTTTTGAATGGAGATACATTTCATCTATTTTCTGGTATCTAAAAACTCATATATTAAGAAAGTGTTTTCATTTTGTAACGTCCATCAAAATAAAGATTTTGTTAATTATATTTTAATATCTATATATTAAACTTCCACTAAATATAAAAATCTTTTTTTAATTTAATACATTTTAAAAAATATTAATGACTTCAACAATTGAATAAATTAAATTTTATTCATTCAAACTATATAAGGTTTGAAAAATGAGATAAAAATTAATCAGTTGTTATATTTTTCATTTTGGACCATCAAAGCTACCCATTAACTATATTGTAAATAGACATCCAAATGGGATACAAAATGATAATCCAATAATGGATCTTCAAGGTGATATAACATGAAAACCAGGATTCATTTCCCCCACTTAGGTTATTGTTATCATCAAAATTAATATGTAATATCTCGTCTCCATTAGAATGGGGATATGTTTTTGAAATGTCTGATCTCACATTTATTATCTCTATAAATCTATTTATCTATAGAATTCAGATAATAATCCTCCCTTAGAGCTGTATTGGTAGTCATGTAATTTTTTTAATTATTTTTTTATTAAATAATTATATTAATTAGTATTTTATATTTTAAAAAATGACTTATAGATTAGTAATCATTATTCTTCCTCAGTATCTTTCGTTAAAATAAAAAATTTAATGAAATTATGTGAACCATTATATTCTTAAAAAATAAATATTTAAAAAAAGTGATTACAAAAATATGTATGTAAAAAATACCATCACACATTGGTTTTTTAGAAAAATGATGTCAATATTATAAACAAAAACATATATAATATAAATTATTAAATATTGAAATTACTTCAAATATAATTATAAAATTATATAAATTTAAATTTCAATGTTACAAAAATGTGTATTCAAACACATAAATTTAACCAATACCTATTGATGTATGTTGGTTTTTTCAATCCAAAAATAATTTACCA
Source organism: Viscum album (assembly GCA_963277665.1). Classification (NCBI taxonomy): domain Eukaryota; kingdom Viridiplantae; phylum Streptophyta; class Magnoliopsida; order Santalales; family Viscaceae; genus Viscum; species Viscum album. Next base: position 195,803,091 of record OY728133.1, on the reverse strand, counting down.
TAATCACTTCATATAAAATATAACAAAAAACAATATAAATAATTAATATATATATATATATATATAATAACCAATAAATAATTAATAAAATAGTAGTGTTTTTACAGATGATAATTTTATAAAAAATTAATAATTAAAAAATTACTTTATTAATTAATCGAGTAATATATTTTTTCCCATATCCCTTCAACATGATCCTTTTGTATTGAATTGACTATTCTTTCATTATAATCATTATTATCATGCAAAATTATCATAATAGATGAATAATCCACATATTAATTCGCAACATCATCATCATCCTCATCACACAAATGAACATTTTTCCTTTTAAAAAAGATTGACCACTAGTCATTTAATAGATTAATAACATAAAATATTTTATTTTCATGTGTTTCCCTAAAAAATGGATCAACTTTGGAAATAAATATTTTCTAAGAAACATGTGTAAACCCATAAAAATCATGTTTCAAATCACAATTACAGTCAACCTAGTTAGACATAAACATTATGAATTTAAATTTAATATAATCAACTTTACATATGTTCTCAAGAACACAAAAATATGTTGTTGTTAGAGAAATTGGGGATTTTTCCTTTTCACTCTAAAAATGAAGTTAAATAATACCAATCGTTACTCCAATATTTTTAATATAGTCTTATGATTTTTTTTAAAAAAATATATACCCATTAATATCAAAACTAGGCCATGAGATCACATTAAGAGATAACCCCCAACCAACCATTTCATTCTTTATAAATAAGGTATATCTATGATGACTTTCTCTTTTAACCATGGAACAAATGAATTTTTATGGTTCATTACCAACCAATATTTATTTAAATTTGGGAATAGTACCTTCAATTTAGCAATATGTCATGATATATATGGTTTAATCTCATATGTGTTTCTCTAACTATAGTACTGTTCCTTCATCATTTCATCATGGGGAATGTACATTATATTTAAGCCTAGTTTCAATATACTATCATTATCAACTATCATTTATCATGATATGGGGGGTATGTTATAATCCATAAAATAATTACTACTAAACTCAATAACCTCTTTTAATATATAGTTTTGAATAATAGATTCTTTTATTTGATAAGTATTTTTAATATATCACTTCAATATTTTCTATTTCATTTAAAAGGATATTCCAAATGTAAATAAATAGACCCCCATATTCTTATCTCATGCACCATATGAATTACAAAATTTATCATTATATCAAAAAACATTAGTGTTACCAACTTTTCTAGTTGATAGAGCATTAGATAGTCTTTATTCTATAACAAATCTAAAAAATTAAGAACAAAAAATTTCTTCAATTAGATTTGAAAAATTGCACAACCTGATTATAGTATATCTGAACGTTGTTAGAAGTATACCAAAAAGTGTGACCAGTATGAATTATTTCATAAATACATGAAATTAATGTGATTTAAAAAATATTAATTTATAATAATTTAATTACACCACTGTCATTAAATTTTATGAACACTCATTAGATATGTTAATATCATGTAAATTTGAAAAAAAAATCACCTTCTCCATATTAAAATTATTGTTATCAATGAAAATTTTAATGGGAAAGTGTGAAACTAAATGTTAAACCACAAAATGAAAAGAAAAAGTGATTAAAAACTGCATAAATCTACCAAAATCTTTTTCTTTACATAGTTTCTAGAAAAGGGAACTTACCCAAGTCTCTGGATCCTCCATTAAAAGGCCTTCAAAATGGAATTCCAACTTATCCCAATATTTCATGTACTCGTATTTGGTCACCATAAATTTTTTTAATACTCTAATTAATATGAGGTTCTTCTTGTTAATCCATGCATGTAGCTCAACATTTTCTTCAACATTAAGTGTCCCTCCCATCATTACTTTAGTATCTTCTTCAGAGGCATTGATCATCAAAACTGATTCCTTCATTTCTTAATTTTAATATATATGAAGTTCTAGGTTTGGGTGAAAATATTATCTCTATTCCTTTTTTTAAATTATAAAAATTCATGAAGAGTCCCCCTTGTCCCTTTCTTTATCCCAAATAGAATTTTCAGACTTCATGGGAATAATTTCCCTTATCTTGGGTTTTGATTTCATGGATAATCTTATCCCAATCGGGAGTGGAATGTATTAATAGTCCTTTGTCTCTTTCTTGTTTCCTCTCCATGTATTCTTCCTCCTCAGGATATGTGGTCAATTTCATTGATATTTATCTTGGGAATATCCTAAAAGGAAGTCCAAGGAACCATCGTTATGATTTAGATACCCTACTCATCCCTAGACATCCTATCCCCAACAATCTCTTGACCATGGTCATCATTTTCCAAGATCCATAATTAGATTTCCATATTAATAGTTGTAATCTCCAAACATATAATGTTATTTATCAAAATCTAGGATTTCATTGGCTAGTTACCAGGCCATGTTGTCTGAGAAATTACATAATTTTAGTGCATTATAATCCACTGTTTGTCATATCATTTCTTGTCTCCCCTGATGCCCTCCTTGATCAGTAATTTCATTCCCAGAATGAGATATACTTACATAAAATGGAAAATTAGGTGTCATTGGTCCTCCATCAAGGACTACATCAAAATTTTAATGCTCGGAAGAATCATGAAAAAACTTCCTAGGGGAACCCAAATCACTCCTCAAATCAATTATAAACCCCAGACACCAGTGTGTTACCTTCTCTCATTCGACTTTCCTCTTTCTTTGAAATCGGGACAAGAGGGAACCCCCAACAGCTTCTACCAAGGTGAGTATCTATCAAAAATTGGCCCTAATACTTTCTCACTAACTTTTAAGCCTGAACCCTTAGGATTAATGGAGCTCCTTGTTCCATGACTACATGCAACCCCTGAATGTAAAAATTTCTTATAGATGGAGAAAAATTCGACCTACAATTCATAGACCATATGTTGTCCGCAAAAAAAATTCATCACCCACTATAATCAACCGGTTTACATATGTTACCTTTAGATACTTACTCATTATATGACCTCTTGACCTTTTTCATCAAATTAATTTGATAATAGACTATTCAAATGTGTTATTATTGGAATATACCATATTTATTTTGTAGGTGGTTTAGTTATTCTACCTGAGAATACATAAGAGGTAAATTATTCTATGGAATAATTGCATGATTAAAAATTGATCTATCATAAAGTTCTATGTTAGTACCTGAGAGTGAACAAAATTTTAAGATATCATCCATCTTGTAGTGTGATGTACCACATTTAGAAAATTTTGATAACCATTCACATTCCTTCATATAAAATAAACAATCACTGGGGAAGGAATATATATTTTAATTACCCAATGTCATAGGGAATAAATATTTTTTTACTCAAAATTGGAATATAGAAGCTCGTTCCCCTATATGAGTAGTTATTTAAAAAGTTAAAGAAACACAATTTTTTTATCACTCCACACATTTCATACATTCATGATACAAAATCATAGAACACCAGATATATTTATATATTTAGTTAAATTTGAGAATAAGGGTTTCATTGAATCCTTATATAATCTTTTGGTAGTTTTTATTTTTTTGAGGGTTTAAATTCCAAGATCATGAACTAGTTCCTCAATATTATCCTCTATCTCATTATGAATAATTTAATCATATTATATTTTTCATTTCCTATTCTTTCACCATTCCAGATTCAACTTGTATAATTATGGTTAAAAACATAACTAATGAGATGATCATAAATTTGGCTATAATTTAACATTAGAATATTCCAAAACTACAAACATGGAATGAAAATCAAACATGTTTTTTGAAGATTTCATATACAAAATTATGTGAAATCATTATATCCATTTTAATAAAAATTTGTGGTTTTTTATAAATATATCTAATTATGACCCATTAAATACCTAACATAAAAATAAAAAAGATTAATTTGTTAAAAGATATAAACAATTACACTTATATATATAAGATATATCTTAAACATAAAAACATATAATGAAAATTATTAGTGATCTTATGTGAAATATCAATGATTATTTGGAATCAAATAAAAAATAAATTACTCTGGGTAATAATTTTTTTTTAATATTCATTTATATACAATGTCCATGATATTATTAAAGTAATTTTCATACTTTTTGAAATTTTGGATATATTTTTTAAAATTGATATTAGAAAATAATTCATCCATTCTCCCCAGATTACAAAATATATACATTTATATTACTTTTTAGTTAACTTTGAATTAAGAATATAAAGGTAAATTTAAAATTCTTAATAAAAATAAAAATGGTACATTTTATTGGTTAAAAAAACAAGGCCCAATGAAGTATTGAATACAATTAGAAGGAAATTGAAGAAACTCATTGATTAAAATCCACAAAAAATATGATAATATGGGGTTTAAATGAATTAAAAATTCATTTTTACCATAAATTAAAATAAAATTATTTCGAAAAACTTACACTAGAAATATATTAATCTGAATTTTTTTTACAAATTATTTGATTCATAATAATCATCAGGGAAAAAATTTCGAATGCTAATATGATTTTTATAAATTTCATGTTGGGAATGATGTAGTCATCTAACATCTAAACATTCAATTTACTGTCTATAATGATTTTATTACATATTATTTAATCACAACTAAATTTTATTATGGTTATTCATATAAATATAAATAATAACATAATGTTATAAAGATTTAAAATGATAGTGGTTATTATTATTTTACAATGATGATTTTGGTTGAAATGAATACAATAATTTATTTATGTAGTTCTAAACATATATTTAAATTAAATAATTATATTATAACATATATAACATTATATATGTAACATCTATTCCATTATGACCCAAAAATATATAATTTGGATAGAATAAAAAATAAAAAAGGCCCTATCTACTCGTCTCAACAAATATATATATATATATATATATATATAATTTAAAAAAACATTTTATAATTTTATCAAATAATAAATTAATAAAATTAAACGAACCTTAACAAAAAAATTATTATTAACAATAAAATCATAAAACAATGAATGGACAAATAAAAACTACAACTAATAGATAAATAATTTATCTTGATTTGAAAATAAAAAAAAAATGGAGCTCAATGTTGATAAATTTATTATGAATAAAGATTTATACCCTTGATGTAGTGGTAGGGTCAACACTATAATATTTAAGAAATAAAATTGAAAAAGAAAAAGAAAAAACACAAACAAAAACCTCAAATAATGTTTCCAGAAGATCATAATACAGTTTTCTAGATCTAAATATTATCACAGATCATGAAGCAGGGAATAAAGTTGAAATATTGAGGATAAATGATCATGATAATATGAATAAAATTGACTAAAATAACTATCAATAATAATTGGGTGGTCTTTTATTCCTTGGTGGATCGAGATAGGGTTTCATGGAAATAAATATTTTTACGACTAACAAAACAATGACAAATGATGAGATATTTAGGATCAATGATCAAGAATATATAACAAAAATATAATAACATAAACTATAATCAAGCTCTATGATCATTGAGTGGACATCGATGCCATCATAGGTTGAGATAAAATTGATTTCAAATAAAAAATGTGGGCTTTGAGTTATGATATTTTTATGTGTTGAACATTGGTTTTGTTAAAAAACAACACTGAAATACTTGTTAGTTAATCGTCTATGTCAATTTTTATGATTTTTATGTCAATTTTTTTGATTATTATCATTTAATTTTATTGAAAATGACATTATAAGTTCATCCTAAATATTTTAACATCATTTATATGTAAAAAATATTTTAATGGTACTATAAATTTATTTTTAACATCGGATTCCTTGAAAATTGATGTTAAAGGGTTTCCACATAATAATTACTGTCAGTTTCATACAAAGAGAAATTATAATCGTGATGTTGAATCTTTTATTTCTGTTATATAATTCTTTTTATGGGACAAATTTTAGAAATTAATCCTAAAAAGATATGATAATCCTACCCATAACATAAGAATTTATACTTCATAATAATCCACCACCCCCAGACTTGTTGTATAATGCTTCCGAAGGGGAGATTTGTTTGTGATGTAGTGGGAGTTTAATATCCAACATTTATAACAATGTAAAATTTGTTTACTAAATGAAGAAAAATCATGATTGGATTTCATGAAGGGGGAAGTAAGGAAGATAATGTCTTTAAATAATATAGTAAATATGTTAAATAGATCTTCCATTTATATTCATTTTTTCACATTTAATGAGATCACAAATTATACTCTGCATTTTCTAGGGGGAAAGGGAGTTGATTAGTGTGACTATTTCATTTCTTTTTGTGGTTTTTGTTAATCTATGGAACATATAATTATTATAAAAAATACAATGGAGGAAATTCAATAACCCCATGTAAGAGAGTTGTGGTTTTTAAATGACTGAGTATCCCATAGTTCTAGTTGAGTTTGGGAAATAACATTTTTTACAACATTATAAAATAATGAAAATGCATGATATGTTGTTTATGTCAAAAAAATAAGGAAGGGAGTTCCATGAATATAGAAATTGTATTGAGAAGTCATTATGATCAAATAAAGTTGTTTTGGTTTATTTTTACTAGGTTATGATATATGAACATCATTTTTTGTAATGGGACTGAATCAAATATCCATTTAGGATACATAAAAAAATTTGTAATGGAAAATTTAAATTGTTATTTTAGATATATAAGTTCTTCAATGAGCCATTTATTCCATATAAGGGAATCAAATAAACCTTTTAGCTATTTTTGTAACAACGTGATATTGTTGGAATTATTTTTTTCGTCTAATTAATTTAAACTTTTTGATATTTTTCATTTCACACAATTTTAAAAATAATTTATTTTATATTAATGAATATGTATGTTACAAATTATATGAAACCCCATGTTAATCTTGACTCACACTCCACATGATTTTTATCTTTCTCATCACTGAAAGTTGATATTAGATTTTGTTCCCTGCAATAATGGATTTCATCAAGGGATTGTGTAACATGAAAGACCTTGTTTTACCAAAAAATAGTATATCATTAAAAAGTAATTACATAATATAATAAGATATAACCTAGATGATAAATTAGTGTTTATGAATAGTATTAATTATTATATGAAGATATATGGTTTAAATAAATATAATATTAATTTAAAAGATATAAATTAATTAGAAATGAATATGAAAATTTATTGAATAAAAAAGAAAATATTTTTATTGTCACAGGGATATTTTAAACTAATTAATTAAGTTAATTAAAATTGGTGATTTATATTATTGTAATAAATGGTATAAATTGAATAAAATGTCTTTGTCATTAATCAAATATACTTGATATACTTAAGATAATAAAAAAATAAATTTTTGTTTAAAACCCAATATTTTTATAATAGAAGTTTAACCACATTTTAATGGATAACTTGTAACACCCCAAGATTTAATAGTATGTTATTTTCATTAAATTAATTTAATATCTTGTGCTACATCCAACACCAAGTTTGAGTGTAGCACGACTTTCCGGAACTAGTCATTGAAAAGAGTTTATGAATAGTATTAACTGAATTTTGAACTTTATATACTCCATATAATTTTTGAACCAATATTATGTGTTTCATAAAAATAATATAAGAAAAAATTCATTTTTTTAGATAAACGAAGTATTTTTTAAAAAAAATTAAATTTTACAACCTTCTAATGGAAACCCCTGTTTAAAACCAATATTTAACACTTTTATATATTCAATTTTATGAAATTAAATTATTCTTTAGAATCAGGTCATAAGAATTTATTTTGAATTAATATTTTGTAATTGCTTGATAACTTTCATATTTTGACTAATACTATTAAATACAATATTTTAATTGAAAACATATTTCTTAATAGAAATTATTTATAGGGTAAAATTATGCATTTTAATGGATTGGAAATATAATAATATTATATTTTTAACATTTAATTCAATGTAGGTCATTATATGTAATTTCACATTTAAATTTGACATAAACACATGTCAATCTTTTGATAGTTTTTACTTTTTAAAAACATGCTTTTCGGTTTTGACAACGGGAATTAATTTTAAATTAATTAATGACAGATCTATGTATTGAATGTTAAAAAATATAAATCATATTTGAATTTCGAATTTAAAAATTAACTTAGGGTGAATTTTGGTATTTTACTAAAAACATTAAATTTAGGATGAATAGTGAAAAACACTACGTTATAGTTTAAAACCAATTTTTTTTAAAATAATTATTTATTTATTTAAATTTATTTTAAGTCAAAATAGATATAAAATACCTATATATGTTCAATTCAATTAATTGAAGTCATTTTATAATAAAATTAGATGTATAAAATTATGTTGAACTTTATACTGCATTTTACCCACATTCTAGGTGCATTTGCGAATTTTCATAAAACATATTTTTAAAATATTATTCAGTTGAATTTAAAAAATCTGAGAGAAAAAATTGACATCAGTAAGTAATATGTTGTTGAATAAGATGAAAATATTTTTTGGTGAATGGTAACCTTGGACTTTTGTTTACCACAGTTAAATGTAAATATGTTAATTAAGGGTACAAATGATATTATAATTACCCTAACACAAGTCTTAATTATATAGGATAAATGTAATTCGACCAAAAAAACCCTCGGTATAAAATATCATCCTCTTTTTTACACTTGGGTTAGATTAGGACATTTATTATTATTTTATTAAAAGAATAGTTAAAAGAGATAAATTCAATTATTAATAGCTAAAAAAATTTTAATATAGAGTTTTACATTAGATAAATTCGACTATAAATATTCATTAGAAAGAAAAAAATCTTTCCTACATTATGGTATTTTATTTATATTTTTTATACATTAAAAAATTAAATTTATTTTTGACACAACAATGATGTAGTAATTACCTTATATGTGAAGGATTAAAATAATTAATATTATAAATATCAAAATAAATTATATTTGAGACTTTTGATGAAATAAACTAATTTTCGTGGTTAATATGACATGTTAGGGTTGATTAGATTTTTTTAGGAAGTAATCATGTTGTTATTAATTTTACAAAAACCAAATACTAAATAATGTAAAAATTGACATAAATGTGTTTTAAAAAAAATACTATATTATTGCTTGATATGATATTCCAAAAAATATTTGCCTCATCCAAAAGCTTAAATAATATTATATATGTCATTAAAGAACCACTTGAGGTTATCTTGGATGTTTAGAGTTTGTTTATTAACTATATAGTTTAAGAGTACGTGACGACATGGTAAAAGATAAAATATTTAACTAAGGGTTAAATCTAAAAGATAAGGTCGAAATGGAAACCTAAACTTGTGTAAAACTTATCAGTTGAGAGGTTTTCGACCCGTTCCGACACTAGATACAAAACAAATTATTTTTAACCATTATAAACTGAAAATTATTTTATTATAAAATAATATTTCAATGTTTTCTTAATGTGACCCTCACCTCTCTTATTAAAGGGTACATCTCCTTCTCTTAATTTCACACCTACAAAGCCATTTGACTCAGCCTAACCCTACCCAAATATCTTTTAAAATTCAATCACATCAACCTGGAGTTCTTACATTGATCATAAATCCATCCTATGGAGCCCTTTTTATCAACTAAAAAACACCCGAGAAAGAGGTAATAATGTCACCACCCTTTTTCAGGTTATTTTCTTCTTCCAGTTGCTATTTCTTTTTTGTTTCCATACCAAAATAATAAATTTAGTACCTTCTAAATACTGTGATTTTATTAAAAATATTTTACAACCATATTCCTTATTCTATCCATCCTATAAATGACAATGTCACCATACATGAGTACGTACGACTTACCATCCCCACGTCGTGGTGTAGTTTTTTATTCAAACACATAATTATTTGGATGGGTATAATATTAAGTATAATTGGTGTAAATAATAAATTTAACATGAAAATTATTTTTAATATTTTATATAAGATCCAATTATATACGATTTCACCAACAATATAATGATATTGTCGCTCGTGCGTTTGTATGGATTACCGTCTCCAGAAATGCGATGAGATTCATTCCCCATCATGATTATTAATGAATTATTTTCATTTTATGATTTAAAATAATGTTTATAAACACAATATAATTCGGTATATGAATCAAATACATCATATCCATAATAATTATGGCATACATGACCAAGAAATTAAAGGAAAATGAATTAGTTAACAACCGAAATGATGATACTGCTAAAATATTATTAACAATGATATATTACAAGATCATATATGATATCATATTTATGTATTTGGTTCATTTATAATTTTATAATAATTATTTAACCATTATAATGGAGTTTAACATACCATATAATATGGAAATGTACAACGTAAGAGGCTTCTTATCGCACTTTTTATTTCGAGATACTTCCATTGTTCACCACTTATTTATTGCATGTGGTGTATTATGTACTGCTAGTTTATATATATTATCCAGATTACTTTTATATTCATGTTATTCTGTGATTCATTTTTTGGTTATTAATTTTTGTTCTATGACTCAATTGATTACAACGTGGTAAGGGGTTTTCATCTCACTTCTTATTCCCGTTAGATTCATGTTATATTACCACTATTTCATTTTTTGTGGTGTATGTACTACCCATGATAGTATTCTTTTTTTAATATACATTAATTTATGTTTACTGACATATTCATTGTACGATAATTCATTCATGGGGTGTATGTTTCATAAGTTACCAAATTAGTAAGGGAAATTCAAATTTCAATTTCCACTCATTGGGATTTAAACATACATCATTGATTTTTTTACTCCAAGATTATGTGTGCAATCACTATTTATTATTAATTTAGTTATTTCCACTCCCCTTTATGTGGATATACCTTTGATACACGTAATCACTCCATTGATAAATTCAAATTCCATTTACATGAACTTGTTAAGGGTAATCTTAACTCAATTTCCATTTATTTAGTTAAACATCCAAGTCATTGGTTTTGTTTTTACATGAATTTGGTTGAATGTAATCTGATGGATTTACACTGAATATCCAATTATATTTAGTTTATTTGTATTTTTCAAACATAATTATTTTATTGATTTATCTTTCATATAAGGATACATTCTTTATAAGGTATTTTTTCTCAATTTACTTTTCATTGATACCTTTTAGTCATTATGCACCAATTAACTTTCATATGGTGTATATACTATCCATTGAAATAACATACTACAAATCCCTTTATTCTCATTATATAATAATGTTTTAATTAATTTCATTCCTCAATTACATGTAATCAAGAGTCTATTATTTGGTTATGAACTCTTTAATTGAAATATCCTTTTAAGTATTTTATATATTTATTCTACTAAATCATTGTCATTAATGTCCATGTTATAAAAATGGTTTTAAGTAATTATCTATATAGACAAGAATTTTTTGAAATTAAAATTCCTTTCAAATGTATCAATGGGGTATTGGACACATTTATTCAAAAATATTTTTTTTAAACAACATCATTGATAAATAGTGCGACATTTAAATGTTGTCAGCTAAAAGGGGATACTTCTCTCAAATATTTATAATTATTATTTTCTTCTATTTTAATATCCTTCAGGTTATTTTATTCTTTATAGAGGTTGATTTATTATAATACAATAATCCACATTTTATTGAATGAGTTATTTTTTGACTGTGGATGTGCTATTTTATGGCCATTAATGGTATCTGGTTAAAATATTTGCATTTTTTATGCTAGTTTTAATACAAATGTTGAGATTGTTTTTCACCCTTTAATATGAAAAATGCATTAGACGTAGTAATTGATGGGTGGAGATCACTATAGCTTCTCAATGCATTGGTAGGTATCAAGAGTCAAACTACTTTCTTGGTACAAGGCATTGACAAAATCTTATTTTTAGTATTCGAACAAGGCTTTGACTATGTGGTTATGATGTCTAGAATTATGCATTATATCATTATGAAATTGGCTAGTGATATTACATGTTATTATTTAACAAGTATAATATCTATATGAATAAGTTAATGGAATTATTTGATTTATCATTTCCATATTATGTTGAAGTTTGTGTTTAAAAAGCTTGTGTTCTAGTCTTATACATTCCCTTAAATATTTGTTCTTCTTTATGAAAGTTTATGCTATATAGTTATCCTTACAGAGCATCTAAGATCACCCCTTTATTTTGTTTTATTTTTCCCAAGACATAAATATGTATACTACGATTAACCTACCAAAATGGGATAAGGGATATAAGAGTGTTCAAAAGGGACACAATGTTGTTGTTTTTATATTTCCTGATGTAAGGTAAAACATATGTATATATCTTATACATCCTAGGATACTAAACTGATCGGTCATTCGGTACATGATTCCTTTTCACAATCCAATGTTATGTAATAATGCACTAATTCTCAGTAACTGGGGTCAAGGCATTATAGTTGGTATCAGATGATGTTTATTACAAACTTTGGAAACTATATATTGAAAAAAAACCCATTTTTAGTAGACACTACCCTAAGATATACATTTAGGATTAGTATATAAGAACCGAAAATAATTTTGGTGATGTAAATATTATGTGGGTTTTCTAAGAAATACAACCCTATCTGGATACGAGCTGGAAGAGGCAGATGTGGCACATATGTACCTAGGAGTGAAAACACCGACAAGGGGTTTCGAGCTTTACCTGGGGTATCCTAATACACAACAATGTGTGTTACTTCACTCTTGATTATGACATTCTGGGGGGATATTCTTAGGATAATTCACATTTTCATTAAAAACTGATTTGAATGATTTTAATATAAGATGAGAATAAATTATCTTGGTTAATCTTAAGGTGTTTTAGATTGAAAATTTGGTGTTATGATATTCTCTAAATTATTTTATGACTTACCATATGCTTTATTGTGTTAGTCAATTTATAGAATCAATGGAATTTAGAGTAAAATTGAACTTGATGTACATAGTTGGAACGATGGTGGAAATGAGAAATGAAATCGGTTGTTGATAGGTGTACAATATTTCATCTTCACACCGAATTATTTTTCAAAAAATATGATCAACAACATATATATTAACCAACTCCTAGACTCAAAAAAGAAGAGAAATGCGATGAATGATAAGAGATCCAGCAGTGGAGACCACAGTGAAATGAATGCTCAATTTCTATCAAGCATGAAATATGGAAGGAGAAACCTAAGAAAGTGTCTCAATGGAAAAAATAAATGATTTATGTGTGGGAAAATATGTAAAGTAATGAATTGTGGAAAAAAATGAAGAGTACAATGGAAGAAAATAAATTTGATCCCTAGAATCCATTTACAGAAATTTTCCATATATGTAGGGGACCTAGGAATTACCTGAGTGAATGCCCTATTATTTAAGATAACCTCCTTGTCAAGGAAGAACCATTATGGAAATAAATGGTGGGTAAATGATTTAAAATTATTAGTGATATTTGTTAATGGGATTACTTTGGAAGACTATTCTATTGTATGTTAAACCCTACTTTGTGTTATTTAAAAATGCTATTTTAGGAAGAATTATATTTTCTATTACATTTATAAATAACCATTTGGGTTTATATGATCCTAGAATTTGATTAAATTGCTAATTATTAAATTTTGGGTTGAAAATGTGAGGTATGAGAAAACAAATGTGGTGAAATTTTGTTATGGTTATTATTAAGATTTTATCTCTCTTTGGGAATGTTATAAAATATAGTTTTTGAAAAAGGAAAACTCACAGACTATGTGGAAACCCATCACATCTGACAAATCTACGAGAATCGAACCCAAAACTAGAGTGCGATTGCGATTTATCACATACCACTAGACTACATAAAGTACCAGGTTAGTGTGACTAATTCATTTTTGTTAAATGATTTTATTGATCAAAAATAAGTTTATTTTTGGTATTAGGTATTATCAAATAGATATCCTAGGTATACGAAAATGATTTGGTGATTAATTTTTAAATGTTATCTTGGAAGATGTTCACTCTATTGGGAACACTATATGCCTAAGGAAAATAGAATACTATGAGATTTTATTTGAGTAGTAATGGAGTATCTTTATCTATTTTTTTATTTTGTATTTATTTCAATTTGGGTTATTTATGGAAATGATAAACATATCATAGAGGATTTGTGATCTGGTTAATTACGTTATGTATGTGACTTTAAGAGCAGTTGATGATAATTGGAGATAAAATTTAATGTGGAAGACTACATAATAAAATTATTTTTTATTTTGGGTTTCAATATTAGTTTGGATTATATTTGATGATTTTATGGATAATTGTTTATTGAATGGTATTTATTGTACTTTGTGTATTGTTGGTTTAATTTTAGAAAATAAGATTATTATATTTTTCTAAAGGATTATCCTTTTTGGGGATCATCTGATCTTGTACTAACCATTTTGGTTTTGGTTAATCTTTAAAGACAAAGTAAATATATAGTTTATCCTTTGTGGATCATGTAATTCTATAGAAGTTGATTCTAGTGTTTCAAGTGTGACCAAGTCATCTTGAATACTCCTCGTTGGAAAAAAATACGAGTTACTGTTATAAATTTATTAAAGGATGAAACTCTAATTAATAAGTATATCTCTTTATATTTGTAGTCAATATAATAAATAAATTCCTCAACTTTATGAAATGGAACTGAAAAAAATTTGTCCATTTACCTTTCCTACTAGTAAACTATTGACCATTTATCCTATCACAATTTTGTGGTTTTCTTATGGTTAACATTATCCTGATCATGTTTTCTATTACTCTCCTTGAGAACACAAAAATTAGTTTATCTTCCATATCCATGTTTTCTTGTATGGAATCCTAGTATGGGTTATCTTGGGTGTCCTTTTTACTTCTCTTTTTTTTTCATTAAAAGTGATTGTTTTATTGACTCTTTTTCTGATGTGGGACTTTCAATGAAGTTCACAAGACCAATTTTAAAATGGCAAGGATGTAATTTCTAAATGAGTGGTGGGGGAGAATGTAACACCCTAAAATTTCATATAAAGTTATTTTCCTTAATGTAATTCAATTTCTTGCACTACATGAAACCCCGAGTTTGAGCACACCACGACTTACCAAACTAGTCATTTAAGAGCGGTTATGAATAGTATTAACAGAATTTTGATGTTTACATAGTCCATATAATTATAGAATTGATAATATATGTTCCATATAAATAATATAAGAACAAATTCATTTTTTTAGATAAAAGAAGTATTTTTCAAAAAATGCAATTTTACCACCTTCTAATGAAAACCCCTTTTTGAAACCAAAAATTTACAATTTAATATATTAAATTTAATGTAATTAATTTCTTCTATTGAATCAGGACATAAAAATTTATTTTTAAAATATTTTTGGTATTTTCTGATAACTTTCATATTTTGATGAATATGGAAAAATACATAATCTTAATTGAAAACAACATTTTTAATCAAAAAAAATTATTGGGTTAAATTATGAATTATAATGGTTTGGATGTATAATTATATTATATTTTTATCATTTAATACAATTTAGGTCATTATATATAATTTCACATTTATATTTGACAGAAACACATATCAATTTTTGATAGATTTAACTTTGTAAAACACGCTTTTCAGTTTCGACAACGAGATTTAATATTAAATTAATTAATTCTAGTTCATTTTTTTAAATTTGGAAAATAGAATTCATTTTTGAATTTGGAATATCAAAATTATCTTAGGCTGAATTTTTGATATTTTGCTGAAAACATTCAATTTTTGATGAATAGTGCAAAACAATACATTGTAGTATAAAATCGACTTTTTATTTAAATAATTATTTATTTTATTTAAATTCATTTTAAGTAAAAAATAGATATATACTACCTATATATGTCAAATGTAATTCATTGATTTTTTTTATAATAAAATAGGATGTATAAAATTATGTTGAACGTTTTACCAGATTTTACCCACCTTCTAGGAGTATTTTCAAATTTTTATAAAACATAATTTTACCTCATCTGTGAGTTGAATTTCAAAAATATGAGAGAAAAGGTTTTCAACATTATGTAAAATTTTGTTCAATAATATGAATATAATTTTTGGTGAATAGTAATAGTTGAGTTTTATTTACAACAGTTAAAAGTAAATTGGGTAATTAATGGTAATAATGATATTACATTTACCATAACACATGTCCTAATTCTATTGGATTTGTGTAACTTGACAAAGAAAATCTTATGAATATAATAATATCCTCTTTGGTCCACATGGATTAGATTAGGGCATTTGTTATTATTTTATTTAAATAAGAGTTAAAAGGGTTAAATTTAAAGTTTAATAACTAAAAAATTTTTAATATAGGGTTACACAAAATATAAATTCGACTATAAATATTTATTATTAATATAAAAATATTTCCTACATAATGGTAGTTTATTTATAATTTTTATACATTAAATAATTATATTTATTTATAACACAATGATGTTGCATTAATTACTTTATTACTAATGGATTAAAATAATTGATATTATAAATATCCAAATAAATGTAATTTGAAACTTTTGAAGAATTACTATAATTTTATATGTTAATATGACATGTAAGGGGGGTTGAATAATTTTTTTCTAAGTAATCATGTTGTTATTATTTTCACAATACACAAATACTAAATAATGTCAAAATTGAAATAAATTAGTTTTTAAAATAAATACTATATTATTGGTTGATATAATATTCCCCAAAATCAAAGGATTGGCCAAACGGCTTATATAGTATTATAAATTTCATTATTGTACCACTTTTGGTTCTCTTGGATGTTTAGAGTATGTTTATTGACCATATAGTCTATGAATACAAGAAGACGCGGTAAAAGTTAAAATATTTAACTAAGAGTTAAATCATAAAGATAAGGTTAAAATGGTAACCTAAACCTGTCTAAAACCTATTTCATGAGAGTTTTTCGACCCATTCCTACCTTAGCTTCGAAATAATTTTTTTTGGAGCTATTAGATACCAAAAATGATTTTATTATAGAATATTAATTACTGGTTTTCCTAAAGTGACCCTCACCTCTCTTATGAATGGGGACTTCTCCTTCTCTTAATTTTACACCTCCAATCCCATTTTCCTCCAACAAAAACTTCCCAAATATCCTCAAAACTTTCATCACATAACTATTTATTCCTTAATTTGATCATAAATCCATTTTATGGGGCCCTTTTGATCAAATCAAAAGTAAAGACCTCAGGAAGAGGTAATAATTTCACCACCATCTTTCAAGTTCTTATCTTCTTCCACATACTCTTTATTTTTTGTTTCCATAAAAAAATAATAACTCAAGTACCTTGTACATACTGTTATTTTATTATAAATATGGTACAACCATATTCGATATTCTCTCCATCCTATAAAGGAAAATGTCACCATACGTGTGTACTTACGGCTTACCATCTCCACATCATGGGGATGTTTTTTATTCAAACACTTAATTATTTATATGGGTATAATAATGAGTGTAAAGCATGTAAATAATCAATATAACATGATTATTATTCTTTATAAATGATATACCATCCAATTACATATGATCTCACCATCAATATAATGATATTGTCGCTTGTGCTTACGTACGAATTGCCGTCTCCACGAACACAAAAAGATTCATTCACAGTCGTAATCATTCAAGATTAATTTTAATTTTATGATTAAAAATAATGTTTATGAAAATAATATAATTCTGTATATGAATAAAATAAATCACATCCATAACAAACATGGCTTACATAACCAATCATATAAGGAAAATGGATTTGTTAACACCCAAAACAATGATACTAATAAAATATTATTAACAAATAAATATTAGAAGATCATATATGATATCATATTTATGTATTTATTTCATTTATAATTTGATAACAACTATTTAAGCATTATAAAAGATGTTAACCTACCTTATACTATGTAAAATTATATGGTAATGGGCTTCATATCTAACTTTTAATTTCCTGAGATTTCCATAGTTCACCAATTATTTATTGCATGTGGTGTATTGTGTACTACCAATTGATATATATTATCATGATTCTATTTATATTAATAGTATTATGTGATTCATGTGGTGGTTATTGACATTTTTCTAATGACTCAATTGATTACAACGTGGTATGGGGTTTTCATCTCACTTCTTATTCCTGAGAGATTCACGCAATATTGCTACTATTTACAATTGTGTGGTGTCTATACATACCATTATTTTATTATTTTTATAATGTACTATACCTTTTGGGTATTTAAATCGTCATATTATGATACTTCATTCATGGGGTGTATGTTTAGTATGTTACCAAATCAGTAAGGGATTTTTTAATTTTAATTTACATCCATTAGGCTTTGCACATACTTCATTGATTGTTTTACTCCAGGATTATGTGTGGAATCATTATTTATTATTTATGTTGTAATTTACACTCTCTGTTTTTTGGATATACCTTTGATACAAATAATCACTCAATTAATAAATTCACATTCCAATGATTTGAACTTGTTAAGGGTAATATTAAATCAATTTCCACCCATTGAGTTAAACATCCATGTCATTGGTTTTGTTTCTATAAGATTATGTGTGAATGTAATCTGATTGATTTAGAATAAATATCATATTATATTTAGTGTATTTATATTTTTCACCCATAATTATTTCATTGATTTATCCTTAATATAAGGATATATTTTTTATAAGGTATTTCGTCACAATTTACATTCCATTGAGACCCCATTGTCGTTATACACCAATTCACTTTTAGATGGTGTATATTCTATCCATTGACATATTATATCATGAATACCATTAATATCTGTATATTATATTTTTTTTATGAATATCATTCATAAATTACTCATATTCAAGTGTCTATTATTTTTTTAGGAACACATTAACTAAAATATCGCTTTAAATGTTTTAAATATTTTTTCTTCTAAATCATTATAATTAATGTCCTTGTTTTAAAAATGGTTTTAAGTATTTATCTATATGGAAATGAATTTTTTGTAATTAAAATTCCTTTTAAAATTTTGAATGTGCTATGGAACACTTTGATTCAAAAATATTTTATTATATGACTTCTTGGATAAATAGTACGCCATTTAAATGTTTTCAAGAAAAGGGGATATTTTACTCAAATAGTTTTAATGACTATTTTCATCAATGTCAATATCCTTCAATGTATTTTCTTCTTGATAGAGGATGATTAATTATAATAAAATCATCCATATTTTATTCATAGAATTATGTTTGACTATGGATGTGCTATTTTTATTCCACTAATAGTTTGTGGTTAAAATATTGACATTTTGTATGCTAGTTTAAATACAAATGTTTAGATTATATTTCACCCTTTCATATGAGAAATGAATCTGAAATTTTATGTATTTGGTGGAGCCCTCTATATCTCCTCAATCCATCAGTAAGTCTCGTGAGACATACTAGTCTCTTGGCATAAGGCATTGACAATATATTATTTGAATTCATGGCACAGGGCCTTGAATAAGTGATTATGAAGTCTGGAATTATGCATTACATCATTATGAAAATGGCTATAGATATTACATGTGATTATTCTACTAGTAGAATATCCATGTGAATAAGTAAATTGTATTATTTGATTTATCTCTTACATATTATGTTGATGTTTAAGATTAAAAGGATTGTGTTCTAGTAATATATATTTTCTTAAATGATCATTCTTATTTATGGCAGTTTCCACTATATTGTAATCCTTACTAAGCATCTATGCTCACCCATTTCATATGTTTTATTTTTCCTAGGATGCAAAGAATTATACTATGATTATCCTTCAGGAATATGGTAATGTATATTAGAGTGTTCAAAGGGAACACAATGTTGATTTTGTTATTTAATGATGTAATGTAAAACATATGTATGTATCTTGTACATCCAAGGATACTAAACATATCAGACGTTCCAGACATTATTCCTTGTATCATTCCAATGTTATGTAATAATTCACTAATTCTGGGTAATTGGGGTCAGGGCGTTACATAACCCATTTTACATCTAAATTTTTCTATCGATTATATTGATTTAATATGTCAAAATGAACATAATATTTAAAATAAAAACATAATAATTATGTTTGGATAATGTTTTGGTAAATTTTTAAGAATTAATTTTTAATGAATAGATAAAATACTATATTTTAATTCTAAACTACTTTTTTATATTATTTGTTTATAAGGTTAAATTATATTTTAAATTGATTTTGAAGTTTTATTAAATAATATTTATATCATTTATTACAATTTGTTCATTTAGATAAATTTCCCTTCGAAAGTGGTTTTCAAAACATATCAACCGATTGTATTTATTTTATTTTAAAAACCTACATTGTCAACCCAACAATGGGATTAATTTTAAATTAATTTCTACCTCTTATCTGATTCGATATTATAAAAATGGATTCCATATTTATTATCAACCTAATTTATAATTTCTAACAAGACCCAATAAGTTTATGTACCATTAATATTAGTGAAAGTGAATTAAATTAATTACAATGAATAAGGTCAAAATGAAATTAATTTGGGAAAAGACGATAACCCTAAGGCCCAAAAAATACTTATAAACTAGTAAAAGATCCATTTAATGCAAATATATATACCCTTATCTATCTTTTATTGACATTTTATCATTATTAGATCCAAATTCAGTAAAAAATGTGTGTGGGGTTTCCAATTTCAAAAATACTACAATACTGCCCCTCATCCTCCATTATAGAAGGCTACCACCTCTACCTCTTCATCACACCTCAAAAACATTATAGAATCAGCCAATATCATTACAATATTCATTCCAACATCCCTCAATTTCTCCTTGAAGCCTATCATTGGGGTGAAATAATCTCTAGTTATCCTTTTGGCACAAACCAAAAAGACTTACCAGATTAAGAGGTAAAATATTCTCTCAAACTCCATTATTTTATATTATTTATCCCCTTCTACTGTCGTTATTCCATTACATTAAAAAAATCATAAATATACTATGATTTTTATTCTATGGTTTTCACAGAAATTTAAAAACACTTCCATTTAATGAGTAACAAACATACTATTTTTGTGTACGACGAAGTCCCTTATTATATAACAATGATTGTTCAATTTTCCTCCATACTTTTCATGGTGGAATTTATGATGAACACACTATTTATATATATTAAATATTATATTTATTATGTATTTAGATTATTCCATCATTTTAAAACACATATCTTTATACCTTATATTTGGTGTATGTATGATAATGTTGTTTGAGGATGTGTGGACTACCGCTCTCTCAATGCGATGTAATTCAATCACATTGTACATGGAATTTATTAAGAATTTATTATGTAAAATTAGATGATTTATGTAACATAAAAATTATACTAGAATAATTAAAATGATACATATAAAATTTCATGTTTCATTTATATTCTTTCTTTCAATTCAACAATATACAAGGAAACAACATTCATGTGTGCGTACCACATACTGTCTCCATTAACTCTGTATTCGATTTCATGCTTCAATATTCTATTGATTATTATCATAAGGATATAATTAATATAAATTATATTTATACCATGGTGTAAAACATGTAAATGATGATGTAAGTATAAGGACCAATGATATAAAATATTATGACACATGTGAAAAATAGTATATTACCCAAAGTGAACCATTAACATTGAATTTTTCACAAGAAAGTAACCTAAGGTCCTAATAAAAACATGTATGGTATTAGATATAATAATATATTTATTTAATATATTAATAAAAAATATATTTGTTTTATAGGTTATATTAATGAGTATGATGAGACTCAAGAAACTAGGCAATGAGATTTCATCTCACTTTTTATTTTAGGGAGAAACATGCTTTAATCACCACACATTTGTTATAGGTTAAGTGTATACATCCCAAGGATGTATTCAATGAGTATTATACTTAAATTTATGGTAATTTAGAAATCCATTTGATGATATTCATTTCCTGGGGTTTATGTCAAAAAATTATCAAATCAGTAAAATAATTTTGTCTCAATTTATCTCTCCATATTCGTAATTACCTCCTCTCATACAACTCCCTCACTGAAATACTCATCTCCCTCCTATGTGCCTCCAGAACCCCATCCAACCCAGCCTATCCAATAATGAGCTAGCCAATGCTGTGTTTGAGTTCACCTTTCCATCCCCCCGACCTCCGCACAATCCTCCACACTTTCCTCTTTGTAACACCCCGCCCCTAACTCATTGTATTGAGGAGGCGGTGAGGGATACTTGGCCTTAAGATACATTCCCAAGATTCCAAAGGCTGGAAACAAATGCCAAGGTCATCAATATCAAGTTGGTGAACAATTTTTCCTTAAGACAAATCCAAACAAACCATCAAAAAACAACCACTATATGATGCATGTTAATAAAATTGTCAAACCATGCATTCCCAAAAGACAATTAAGTTATTCCAGAACACAACTCAGAACCAATACTACCAGACATGTCCACAAAACATCA
Organism: Viscum album; assembly: GCA_963277665.1. Lineage (NCBI taxonomy): Eukaryota > Viridiplantae > Streptophyta > Magnoliopsida > Santalales > Viscaceae > Viscum > Viscum album. Next base: position 195,780,440 of record OY728133.1, on the reverse strand, counting down.
GATTACATTGCAGAACCTAAAAAACAAAAAACCACCAGCCATGACACCACCACACCTCCACACCAAGCTCCAAGATCCAAGCTCCACCAAGGGATCAAAAATCTCTACTAAAGGAGGGTGATGCCTTACCTTTTCCCAAATCACGATACACAACATATAAAAAGACACTAACGTGACAAACCAGGGGGTGAGTTCTAAAAATTAGTAGGATTTCCCCAAACGACGTCTATACACATTCCAATAGGATAAAACCGTTAGAAAATTTATATAAAAGAGTTTATATAAAATTAATCACAAGTGAATCCAATTTCATAATCCCAACATTCCCTTACCTAGACATCACACCCAAACCAAGATACCAAGGGAAAGACAACCAAGCATGCCACAAGACATCTCATCATTTACACATTAGCATAACAACATCCATCTTGCAATGAAGTTCTCAACAAACAACCAAAAAACCAAAAATCCAAAAAACCAAAAAACCAAACAGTGGAGCATCCATCCACCCTGTTCATCCATTTACAGCTAGTGGATCTTCCCATACACTTATCCTTAGATGGTGGCCCTTCCATCCACTATCCATCCCATTTTTAATGTGACACTTCTTTCCAATTCAACCCAACATCCCAACTATTCACAACCATGCATATAACCCATTAAAGTCACAACAACATCATATAATCAAACCATTCCATTACAGTTCAATTCACTTCAAAAAAATCACCAATTTATTGAAAACCATTTTTCAATGACAAACCCATTTCAATAAAACATCCTTGTTATTGAATACCATTTCCATCAATCATTTCACAAATCAATCATAGCATTCTATTTTAAAATCCACCAAATAAACATTTCACTAAAAAACACCTTTTTCCCAAAAAACCCGAAATAGATTTCCTACAAAATTTTCACATAAACACACAATTAGTTTTAATAAAAAAATTAATTTAAATATGGAACCAACAGTTATAATCAAGTGGAGTCGAGAGAGAATCCACCTACCTTTAGGTTTCCCAAGAAATCAACCCACGATCAACCGTCCCTCAACTCCGGCGAACGCACCACTGAAACCACTCTAAATCACCATCCCTAACCATCACATGAATTAAAATTAACATCCAAGGCATCCCCAAGCCTAGATCTACAAAAAAAATTGTAGATCTAGAAAACCAAGATAGATAGGGATGTAGATCTAGAGGAAAACACAAGGAAACCAAGACGAGAGACTTACCTGGGAGAAACCCCCTTGAATCCACCTTGAAACCCCTTCGAATCGCTTCCAAAACGTGTGGGAGAGCCCCTACAACCCTTAATAATTGAAAATCCAGAGTGAGGCTCGAGTGGGAGGAAGAATGGAGTGAAATGAGGTAGTCTTAAGTGAGCTCGGAACATATAACCCTAACATTAAGTGGCCACACGGTTAGCCTGCTCGATTTGGAAAATGTGTGCTAACCATGCGCACGGCACTTCCTCGAGAGCTAGGGTCCGCACGGTTTCATCGCATGGTTTGGAAAACTATGTGCAGGCCGTGCAATGCCTACTGTCTTGAGAACAAGGGTCTGCACGGTTTCCTGCGGAACCCGTACGGTTTCCACTAACCATTCTCAAACCGTGCACCCCTTTAAAAGTCTCCAAACTCATCCAAAACCATTCCAAACTCTCCCAACCTCTTCATAACTCATACCATGATCTTTAAAAACATAAAAAAACATAAGAAAGGCCACATACCTCAAACTGGGGGTGATATATTCTCCCCACCATTGGACTTTCCATCCTCGGAAATTAGTGAACCCGCCCATTGCTGAAAGAGCCCGAGCCACTGCTCGATCATCTCTTTCCCCCACTCCCATGCCTCCTCTCGAATCTGGCCATGATTCAAAAAAAAACATGAACGAAACCGATTATTTTACCATGGATGACTTTCTCTTTCCTATCCACAACCTGCACCGGCACGTGCACTAATGAAGCATTCAGTTCTAGCTCAACATGATCCCATCGAATCACATGGTCACGATCTGGCAGATACTTTTTCAACTGTGAGACATGAAACACATTGTACACCGCACTCAACCGTGGTGGAATATCCAAACGATAAGATACCTCACCAACCCTCTCAAGAACCTCAAAATGTTTAATATACCTCGGAGATAGCTTTTTATGCTTCCCAAACTGATGATGCCCCAACCTAGGAGAGATCCTCAAGAACACATGATCACTCACCAGGAACGTCAACAGATGTTGACAATGATCCGCATATGATTTCTGGAGAATCTGAGCCATCTCCATTCTCTTTCTGATCAACTTGATAATCTCCGTAGTCTCCTGGAAAAGACTCGGTCCAACCATCGAAGACTCACCCGTTTCCACCCAACATAGTGGAGAACAACACGGCTACCCATAAAATGCTTCAAACGGAGCCATCTGTATGGATGCTTGATAACTGTTTTTGTAGGAGAACTCAACCAATGACAAGTGCTCCTTTCATTATCCACCAAAGTCCATGAAACATGCCCGCAATATATTCTCCATAGTTTGTATCATCCTCTCGGATTGACCATCCTCCTGAGTGTGATACGTTGTACTCATCGTCAACTGTGTTCCGTGGGCTTGATCTAAGGATTTCCAGAAATGAGATGTAAAAATCGGATCTCTATCTGATACAATCGAAAACTGGAACACCATGCCTCTTTAACGCCTCCCAGATATGGACTTTGGATTGATCCTCCACCGTATGAAATTCACAGATCGGGATGAAATGGGACGACTTTGTTAGCCGATCCACTACCACAAAAATGGAATCGTGCTTCTCAACCATTATTGGGAGACCCATGACAAAATCCATCACTATCTTCTCCCATTTACAAATAGGGATTGGTAAAGACTGCAACATTCCTGCTTGCCTCTCATGCACTGCCCTGACATGCTGACAAGTCAAGCATATGGAAACAAACTCTACCAAAATTCTTTTCATACCAGCCCACCAGAACTACGCCTTCAGTGCTTTATGAATTTTCTGAATTCAAATATGAACAGTTCACTAGGAATGATGATACACCCTGAAATGATCCTCTTGAAAAGAAACTGGTTCCACCATCCGATTCAAAAAACACTAAACTGAATCTCCATTCAGTTTCCAACCCTTAATGGTCTCCCAACCATTGAGTCTCGAGCCCATCGTCACACACTCAGAATCAGATATCTGTACCTCTTTAACTAGGCCATCAAATATAGGAATAATCAAAAATGGAAAGAAAACCGCTCTACCACCCTGGTCCTCACATTCCAACCACATATCAACTATAACCGACATCAACTGCCACTGGTTTGATGCATGTTTTACCACCCGAGCATATGATTTTCTACTTAATGCATCTGCCACCATATTTCCCTTAATCGGTGTGTACATCAAGCCAAATAAAACATCTCGAGATATTTCATCCATCAACATTGCCTCATGTTCAAATCCCTTTGTGATAAAATGTTATTCAAGCTCTTATGATCAGTATATACCATGAATTTCTCACCGAAGAGATAATGATGCCACACTTTCAAATCATGGACCACTAATGACAACTCCAAATAATGAGTTGGGTAGTTCATCTCATGATCTCTCATCTTCCATGATCCATATGCAACTAATTGATTCTGTTTCATGAGAACGCACCCCATCCCTGATCTCGGTGCATCACAATACACCACGTACCCTTTTCCTGATTCTGGAAGAACCATGATTGGTGTTGATGTACGAAGACACTTTAGCTCTTCAAAACACTACTGAAACTATTCATTCCACTGTAATGGAACATTATTTCTTGTCAAAGCTGTCATTGGCGAAGCCAAATATGAAAAATCACAAACAAAACGCTGATAATACCCAGCTAGTCAAAGAAAAATCCGTATATCAAACACATTCTTTGGCAGTTTCCATGAGACAACAGCCTGTATATTTTCTGGATCAAATGAAACACCCCTTTCATAAATCACATAGCCAAAAAAAATGAACTTCCTGTATCCAAAAGTCACACTTTGAAAATATGGAAAATAACCGATTTTTTGTCAAGATCCCCTACACTATCGCCACATGCTGCTCATGCTCCACCCATGTCTTTGAATACACCAGAATATCATTGACAAACACCACCATAAATGAATCCAGATAACTCTGAAATATATTATTCATCAATTCCATAAACACCACTGGTTTATTCATTAGGCCATACGGCATAACCACATATTCATAATGTCCATATCTAACTTTAAAAGAAGTTTTAGAAATATCTTCCTTCCTCACCTGCGGTTGATGATATCCTGACCTCAGGTCAATCTTGGAGAACAACTAGGCTCCCCTCAACTGGTCAAACAAATAATAAAATAGTGTAAGTGGATATCTATTCTTTATCGTAACTTGGTTAAGTCTATGTTAATCAACACATAGCATCAAGGTTCCATCCGCCTTTTTCACTAACAGCACTGGCACTACCCATGGAGACGTGCTAGGCCAGATAAAACCTTTGTTTTATAACTATTCCAACTGAATTTTCAATTCCAACAATTCAGCTAGTGCCATCCGATAAGATGGAAGTGACATAGGACTAGTCCCTGGAAGGAGATCAATCATAAAATCCACTTATCTTATGGGAGGTAACCCAGAGAATTCATCAGGAAAACATCCATGAACTGATCCACCACTGCTGAAGGAACACTCTTCTCAACACCCTCTACCGATTCCAATGATAAAACCACCAACTGATACGATAACATACCCACTGTTCGTGCCCACAAACCCGTTTCACCCTACCTTTCATGATTCTATCCTCTAAAGCGATTTATAATGCCATCTTGTGTCATAAAATCCATTGTTCGTGCATCACAGTCGATGTGGGCCTTAAAATCCACCAACCAATCCATTCCAAGGATTACATCATACCCATCCATCTCAAGCACTGATAAATTCCAGGTTATCTAAACCTCTCCCAAAATGATACAACATTCTCTACACAAGAAGGATCGACACTCTCTTTGACCCATAAGAGTTTGATGTTTCAAAACAGAGGGCATCATTTCTACCCTTAAACCCAGAAAATCAACCACACGTGTAGAAATAAATGACTATGAAGCTCCTGTATCAAACAACACATTCATCAAGGTAGAATTTAAAAGAATGATACCTCACACCATGTATGGTCCCTAATGATCATCCTCCACAACCTGTTCAGCTTCAAACACATGTTTTCATCACACACTCTTCTCTTTAGTGCTTTGTTGAGGCGTCGTGGTATTCCGAGAATCACCATGACCCACTTTACTCTACTGATGAGGGGTATTCTACTTTCCCCATCCCGTCTAATCATATGACGTCTGCGATCCCTGAGGAGTGTCATGCACACCTGACCTTGGAGAATTCCAACAATAATGCTGCAGAATCCCCATCTTCTTACAATTATGACATGATCGAGGTCGTATCGTAGAATCCCGCATGAGGTGGCTCATCGAACCACACTGAAAACATTTAGGCTTTCTCTGGGGATTCGGAGGAAGATTTAAAAATCATTCTGTTATATGACATGACATATTCATTCCCTGGGAATAAGTGTCTCTCTTCCTCTTGAACCCAGCGTTTGAGTTCCCACTATTCCACAAGGGTACCACCATGCTTCCCCCGCCCGGAGCTCCCAAAAGATCCCGCTTAGCCACTGAGGCTCTATTCATCATCTCCGTGTAATCATCTATACACAACACCACTATCTTTGAATGGATTTCTTGCCTTAACCCTGCTTCAAAGATCATTTCCTTCAACGACGTGCTACCCACCACCTCGGGTGAAAACTACACTAAGTTCATGAACTTAGCTGCATACTCGGTCACATACATCAGCTCATGCTTCAAACTGAAGAAATCAGTCATATGATGAATTTTTAATGTATGTGGGTAGAATTGTTTGTTAAACAATTCCTCAAAACCATCCCACATCATACCCTGGTGCGTTCCTGATTGGACTACCAAATCCCACCACTGAAGGGCAAGATCTAACAACATATATGTGGCCTACTTCACTTTCATCTCTACTGGTGTTCCTAAGAGCTCAAAAATATTGTTCATTCTATTCAACCATTCTTCTACCCTCTCCGGCTTTGAATCACCCCTACAGATGGGTGGATTTTTCTTTCAAAACTGAACCACATGATCCACATTCCTTGGTTCATCCAATTTGTTCCCACTTCCCACAAACAACCATGAGTGTCACTTCTGTAGATATCACAAAATCCCATTTCAAATCATATTTCAAAACATTATCACAACAAGTCTTTCCACCAGTTCACATTTTCCACAGGTTCAATGTTTCACCATTTTGAAAACCAAACCATTTTCAAAATACCAATTTATTCACAATGAAATTTCACACATTCATATCACATCATAAATCATTATACCCCAATGAAATATGCATCCTAGAGGGATGTCATTTCTACCATGCATGTCATGCTCATTTCATTGGCTACACCTACGACAATGAGATATCCAATGCCTATAAGTGTCTCCAAAAAACTTATGTACCCAACTCCATGTTAACATTAATTTAAGTATAAAAGGCTTAGCTACATCCTTTTATGCTATACATTTTAGGTTCTGACATTCCTACGCCTTGCTACCTACCCGACTAAAGGAGTATACCACAATGAATGTCAACATAAAATCCAAGAATAAACTCCAAAGGACCGAACAAACTGATACAACTTTAACACCCCACCCCTACCTCACTGGCTTGAGGAGGCGGGGAGGGCTACTTGGCCTTATGCGGCGTTTCATAAACGCCAATGGCTGGAAATAAATGCCAAGGGATACGAGATCAAGTTGGGGAACAATTTTACCTTATGACAAAACTAACCAAACCATCCACAAATAGCCACTATATGATGCATGTGAATCAAATTTCCAAACCATGCATTCCCAAAATACAACTAAGTTGTTCCACAACAAAAATCAGGACCAATACAACCATACATGTCCACAAAAAATCAGAGTACACTACATAAACTAAACAACCAAAAAACCACCTGCCATAACACCACCACAGATCCACACCATGCTCCCAGCTCCATGTTCCACCAAGGTATCACAAAGCTCCACTAAATAATGGTGATGCCTTACCTTTGACCATGTCACGATACACTATATCTGCATAGACACCAACATGCCAAAGTAGGGGGTGAGTACTAAAACTCCGTAAGATTTCCCCAAATGACTTCCCTACACCCGCCACTAGGATAAAACCATTATCACATTTATATAAAACAGGTTATATAAAAGAAATCACAAGTGAAACCCTTTTCATAAGCCCAACATGCCCTTACCTAGCCATCACACACCAAACCATGCAACCAAGGGAAAGCCAACCCAGCATGCCGCAAGCCATATCATCATTTACATGATTTCACATCAACTTACATCTAGAAAAGTAATCCACATCAAACAACCAAACAACCAAACAACCAAACAACCAAACAGTGGAGCTTCCATCCAACCCATTTATCCATTTACAACTAGTGGATATTGTTGTCCACTTATCCTAATATGGTGTCCATTCAGTCCACTATCCATCCTGTTTTTAAGGTGTTACTTTTCTCCACCTCCACACAACATCCCAACCAATCACAACCATTAATATAACCAATTAAAGTCATTGCAACATCATGTAATCAACTATGACAACCCTGATTTTTATTACAACTTAAACATGATTTATTACATAAAACATTACTTAATACAACAAAGAAGATAGAGAGGTTTAGTGTCTTTGGGTCTTAGGATAATTACATAAAAACATAAAACATGAAATACAACATCTTTATTGAAAACTTACTTTACATGACCACTACATTCCCTCGTACTTAGCAATGCATGAGATAACCTGAGGACATGCATAAGAAAAGGGTGAGTTATAAAGCCCAGTAAGGGAGTACACATGGAATAACATGAGGAGTACAATACATCTTAGACAATAGGAATATCAATAGAGCATAAAAGTAACATGAACATAAAGGCATGATAAATCATGATAATCATAACATGGAAACGTGGCAACAACACTTAACATGGAATTAGCATGAGCCAAGTCTCATTTCACATAAAGAATGAGTAAACCCTCATTTCACATGAAGAATGAGTAAACCCTCATTGCACTTGAATTAGAATGAGTCAACACTCATTGCACATGACGTATCATGATACTATACATTACCCAATGCATTGGAGCGCTATAAGGGCACACCCTTCTTAAACATTTCATTTCATGCATAAATGTGTTGCATGGATCATAAAACATGTATTCATAAAACATAATAATTTATTCCACGATAAAGTAATGTGGAATTAATACAAGAAAATTTATAATAAATAAGTAAATGTTCATAAATGTGAATACACCTGATGGAGAAATGGGCATGGTATTCACAACACAATGGCATTGGCTTAGAAAATCGGTGCGATTTCGGCAGCGTAATGGCGTGACATAAGAATTCATAAAAAATGGTTGATGAGAGAGAAAGGGGTTCCTCATAATATTTATATGTAATGGACAGTATGGAGGTCATTTAGATACATGTACCAACAATTACAATGGAATTTTGATTCTTGATACAAAAGTATTGCTTGAATGTAAAAGAAGAGAGAGAAGATCCTTTCGGAATTTCGGCATAGTAACGAGTGTACATGGGAGGCATTTAATGAGAGAGAAAGGGGTATCCCATCATTAAAACAATAAGACTGCAGTATGGGGAGGTGAGAAACCATACCCCAACATTCATAATTAAAATTAAAAGGGAAAAACAACTTAAATACAATTGAAAAAAATGAGAAAGGAAGAAAAACCCCTTACTTGGAAGTGTGCTTCCAAAGGAGAGAGATAGGCTTGTGAGAGGCTTCTTGGGAGCTTGGGGCACCTTGGGAGAATTATAGGGAGAGTAGTGAAGAGGTTGTTCGAACTCCAAGGGATTTTAGTCAGGAGGAAGTGGGAGCTTGGGTGGGTTTATATAGGAAAGGTGAGGGAATGCCTTATTATTTAGGTTTGGGTCCCCTTACATTAAATTAATCCAAACCACAAACCATCCCATGGTTTCTGCCCATGGTTTTTGGAAAAGGGAAGATGTAGAAAATATTTTATAATTTCCAAGTCCTAACTTCTTAAAATAATAAGGTTTCTTATGTGGAGGTGAGTCACACTCCCATGGAAATTAATTTAAAAAGGCAAAGTGTTGAATATGTCTTGAGGGGTCCATTAATGCTTTGAAAAATAAGTCAAACAAACCCAAAATCACATTATTTTAATGAAAAAACATATATTGTCCTAAAATAAGGATTATGGTATTTTATTACATCACCATTGGTTCATTATGATGTCATAAAACACATTATATATTTAAATTGTATTTAATTTTTTCCCAAAAAATTGGCTGTCTCAGAAAATTATGAAAATTTATCCATTGGATAATTTAGATGTCATGATTCTAGAAATGACATTTATTTTATCTAAAAAAATTTCTAAATATGTTAATTTTCACTTTTAAAATAAAAACCAACATTTATCGAAAATTCACGGGTTTTGACAGAAATGGCTTTCAAACCTTAAAAAAAATTTAATTTCTTTCATAAAATTATAAGATCATTTATATTTAATAAAAATTAATTTAATAATAATATTATTATTTTATTAAAATATTATTTAATTCAAAAATACCTAAATTTAATAAAATATATTTCTTAATTAAATAATAACTAAAAACACCATTTGTACTTTAAAAACTACTTATAATGTATCAAAAATGAATAGAAATTATATTCATTATTATATACAAAAATAATGTACATGAAAATAGTACTACTTATTTGTTACATAACCCCTTAAAACAGCAGCATAAGACCTAAGGGTAAGTTGTGTGATTGTGATAGTCTCTTGGGGTGGCTCGGATAACATCGCTCGAGTGGTAATCTCTATCAACTTCCACTTTTCCCATAGACGGTCCCGTTCGAGCTTGACATGGTGATTCTCTGCTTGGGATTGGCCAAGGGCGAATCCCAAGGATGCCAAAACCTTTCCGAGCACTGACAAATGGGCTTCATATGGGGCAATTCTACTGAATGAGGTCGTCACTTCTTTTGTCTGAGTAAATTGGATTTGTTAAGGTCCTATATTTATACTAATCACGTGATCACTGTTCAATGACAATATTAACAATGGTCAAAATTCTTAACATAAAACCAAATAATTTGACATCTTATAAAAACATTTTTCATAAAGATACATTTAACTGGATCAAGAGGGATTTTCCATTAAAAAAACATTGTGTCATTACAATATTCCCCCCTTAAGAAATTTCGCCCTCGAAATTTTCCTCTTCCCACACTAAAACAAATGTGGGTAACTCAGCTTCATCATATCCTCTGATTCCCAAGTCTCTTATTCAAAAATGTGGTTTCTCCGCAATAACTTGCTGAGGGGCATTTTCTTATTTGGTAGAACTTTTTCTCTATGATCTAAGATCTTCACTGGTTGCTCCTCATAAGAAAGATCGTCTTCCAATTGTACCACTTCAGAAGAGATTACATGTGAAGGGTCTAGTATGTACTTCCTTAAGAAGGATAGATGAAAGATCTCATGTACTTTGTTCATAGTAGGCGTAAGTGCTAGTCGATAGGCCACAACCCTGACACGATCAAGAACCTCAAAGGAGCCTATGTACCTTGGACATAACTTCCCCTTATTTCCAAACCTCATGACCTTTTTCCACGAAGATATGCGTAGAAAAACCATGTCTCAAACATTAAACTCAAGGTATCGTTGACAATTATCTGCATAACTCTTCTGTCGACTTGGGGCTTCCTTGATATGCTGCTAAATGGTTTTCACCTTCTCCACCATTTCCTCGATCATTTCTTGTCCAAGCAGCTTACGTTCACCAACCTCATCCCAACATGCCAGTGTTCTTCACCTTTTCCCATACAGGGCTTCATATGGTGCCATTTGGATGCTCGAGTGGAAACTGTTATTATAAGAGAACTCTAACAAAGTAAGATTTTGATCCCATCCTCCCTTAAAGTCCATTGAGCATCCTCTCAACATATCCTCATGTGTTTGGATAGTCCACTCAGATTGTCCATCAGTTTGATGATGATAGGCCGTACTGAAGTTCAGTTCAGTATTCAGAGCATGTTGAAGACTCTTCCAAAACTAAGAGGTGAATCTTGGATCTCGGTCAGATAGAATAGATAGTGGTACTCCATGAAACCTTACCACTTCCCTAATATATATCCGTTCTAGTTGATACAATTAGAAATCCTCCCGAATAGCAATAAAGTGTGCAATCTTTGAAATACAATCCACAAAAACCCAGATTGCATTATTGCCTTTGGATTTCCTTGGAAGTCCGGTGACAAAGTCCATGGTGATGTTCTCCCATTTCCATTCTGGTATGGGCAATGGTTGCATCATCCCCTTATACTTCTACCTATCTACCTTCACTTTCTAACACACCAGGAACATTGAGGTATATTCGGCGATCTCCTTCTTCATATTATCCCACAAAACGTTTTCTCTGAGATCTCGATACATCTTTGTGCTCCCTGGGTGAATAGATAAATTTGAGCTATGTGCATCATCCAAAAGTCCCTTCTTTAGCTCCAGACTTGATGGAACACATAGTCTTTTCCCAAACCACACAATTCCTTCTTCATTAACATTAAACTACGAGGATTTCCCCTTTTAGATAACTTCCACTTTTTCTTGAATTCCCACATCATCCTTTTGAGCATCCTTTAAACTTTCCAAAAGAGATGGTTGAGAAATAATTTGTGAAAGTATTGATTATGTTCCCTTATTTATGATTCCAACATCCATCTTCATCAAGTCTAAGAATATTGTATCCTTCTTAATTTTCATCATTGATAGAATCGCTGGATCCTTTCTACTTAGGGCATCCGCCACCTTGTTCGCTCTCCTAGGGTGGTAATGTATTGAAAAGTCATAATCCTTAATGAGCTCTATCCATATTCTCTAGCGCATATTAAGCTCTTTCTGTGTGAATATATATTTACGACTCTTGTGGTCAGTATATATCTCACATTTCTCTCCATAGAGATAATGCCGCCAGATTTTCAAGGAAAAGATCACATCCGCCAACTCCAGATCATGCGTTGGATAGTTTTTCTCATGTATTTTCAACTACCTTGAGGCATAGGATATTGCTTTATCATTCTGCATCAGAACACATCCTAAGCCCTTCTTTGAAGCATCACTGAATATGACAAAAAGCTCCCCACATGTGGGTTAAGTGAGCACAGGTGCAGTGATAAGCCTCCTTTTCAACTCCTTGAAGCTTTCATCGCATTCATCACTCAAAGCAATCTTTACTCACTTTCGAGTTAGCTTGGTAAGATGGTTGGATAATCGTGAGAAATTCCTCACAAATCGTCGATAATATCCAGTTAACCACAAGAATATACGGATATCCGTTACCGATGTTGGCCTCGGTCATCCCTCAATTGCATCTGTTTTGGAGGGGTCCAAAGATATCCCATTGTTTGTGATGATATGGCCCAAGAATGAGACCTACTTCAACTAGAACTCACATTTTTTGTACTTTTATTAGAGCTTCTCCTTGCGCAAGGTCTCTAGTACGGTTCTTAAATGCTCCACATGATCCTCCTTGGTTTTGGAGTATTTTAGAATACCATCTATAAAGACTAACACAAATTTTTCAAGGTAATCTATAAAGTATATATTCATCATGTAAATGAAAATAGTTAGAGCATTGGTGAGTCTAAAAGGCATTACAATGAATTCATAGTGCCCGTATCTTGTACGAAAAGCAGTCTTGGGGACATCTTCCTTCTTACCCCTTACTTGATAATATCCAGACCGCAAGTCCACCTTGACGAAGTATTGTTTTCCACACAGCTGATCAAACATGTCATCGATTATTGGGAGAGGATACTTGTTCTTTATTTTGATTTTGATAAGTTCACGATAATCGATGTAGAGCCGTAGTGACCTATCCTTCTTCTTGACGAAGAGGACTGGTGCACCCCATGGTGAAGCACTTGGGCATATAAACCCTTTATCCAGATTCTCCAGTAGTTGCTTCTTTAGCTCTTCATGCTCAAAACAGCCATTCTATATGGAGTCTTGGATATTGGTAATTCCCCAGGTATAAGTTCAATTGAGAACTCAACATCTCTTCTAGGAGGAAGTCCAGGCAGTTCCTCGGGAAACACTTCCGCGAATTCCCTCACAATAGGAATTTCTTCAAGGATGGTTTCTTCTTTGGACTCAATCATATGATCCAGATACGCGTGCTCATAGGGTATTAATATCCATGCTTGAGATGATGGAGCTAAATTATATTCATCTTCCTCCTGACACTTGTAAAGAATCGGGGGTCGATTCTCCATATGGAGTGTGATTTCCCTCTCACAAAAATTTATGTTGGCTCTATATAAGGAAAGCCAATCCATGCCATGAATTGCATAAAACTCCACCGAAGGGAGTATGACAAGGTTCTCCGGGAAATTCAATCCACAGATTATAATAGGGGAGGACTTATATTCAAGGGTTGCAATAAATTCCCCATTTTCCATACTCACCGACATATTTACTTCCATGATTTTTGGTGGTTCTGGGATTGTTATACTAAAATTTTGAGATATAAAAGAATGCATAGAACCTGAATCAAAAAGTATGTTCTATATTCCTGAATGAATAACTAGCATACCTATCACCACTTCATTGTCGGCTTTCAATTTGGAAGAAGTGATGGAAAATTCACTTCCTTGCTGTCATGGAGGTTGTTGGTTGCCTCCGAAAACCCTTGGATTAGGGCACTGATTTGCAAAATGACCCGGTTCTTTGCATTTATAGCATTGAACAATGTGTTGAGGTTTGAACGGAGCGTTCCTCTCCTTGGTCGCAGCCGCGGGTCCTTCTTGTCGACAATGAACACCTATGTGCCCTTCTCTTCCACACCTAAAGCATTTTCTCGTCCCCTTAAGGCAATTTCCAGGGGACTTCTTTCCGCACTTTTGGCAAGTAGGGGGCTGTAACATCTTAGCGCCGTTGGATTTATCCATCGGCCCACTAGCATTGAATTCCACCTTACAATTCTTATCCCCATGATACCCTTGTGATTCTCCGATCTCCATTTTGACCTTGAGGGAACATCAGACAATTTCCTCAGAGCTGTCGAAGTCATGAATTGCTAATGCTTTCCGCAAGCTAGGCTTTAGCCCACCAAAGAAGCAGTCAACCTTGCATTCGGGGGTAACGAAAAAGCTGGAAGCATATCGTGAAAGCCTTGTGAAGTTTGCCTCATATGCTCCAATGGATTCCTCCTCTTTTTTCTTGAGGGATTGGAAGTACATTTCCATCTTAAGCCGAAGGGTGCGTGGAAAATATTTATCGAAAAACATCTTCTAGAATTCCTTCCATTCCAAAGCCTCGATCTCCCCCTCTGGCTTTGTATTTTTGATCAACATCCACCATTGATCAGATTCACCCTCCATACGATAAGCAGCCATAAGAACCTTCTCTTGTTCAGAACATTGGAGGATGGAGATGATCTTTTCAATGGAGTTGATCCATTGTTCAGTGATCGTGGGATCAGATGATCCAAAAAAAGTAGAAGGCCTTTGTCTCATGAAGCTCTCGATAGCGACTTGTTCATTATTATGGGGGGTTGAACGTTCCTCATGTCTAGTGTTTCTATTCAAAACATGAGTTATCTGAGAGAGAATCATGACAATGTTTGTGATTCCCTCTCCCATTGGATTTGACATCTCATTAGTATAGTCATCACACTAATCTTCACAACGGTTGTTATCCTGAGTCCTCCTATTACCGGCCATTGGCTAGAATAAAAAGAAAGTTAGGGGTAACAAATAAGGGTAATCCAAAGACAAAAGTTGATAACTCAAAAATAAAATTTTATTTCTTTAACTCATGAGTCTATAGGCTTCAATCAAGGATTTTCATGATCTACATTCTAACATATATTCTTAGGGGCATTTTTCCCTTAATAAGGGTTCATACTAAGATTGTGAATTTATCAAAACATATCCCTCGGGAGTGTCGTAACCAATAGTGCAGCAAGGCCCATTGTCGTGCACCATTTCCCGTTCGAGTGTAGATCAAAGTGGTGTTTTCGGGTTTTATCCCTAGGATACATCTGTGCCAGAGCCGCCTCTACCTGCTCATATCGAGACAGGGATTTATTTTTTTGACAAACCACTTACATAGTATTTACCAAAACATAGGGATGTTTTTATTATACCTAGTCCTGTATCTAAGGCTTTACTAGGATTTCCTAATCCCAAAAATTACTAAACCTATTCTCTGATACCAACTATGACATCCCTTCTTTTTATTACAACATAAACATGATTTATTACATAAAACATCACTTGATACAACAAAGAAGATCGAGAGGTTTAGTGTCTTTGGGTATTAGGATAATTACATAAAAAATAAAACATGAAATACAAAATCTTTATTGCAAACTTCCTTTACATGACCACTACATTCCCTCGTACTTATCATTGCATGGGATAACCTGAGGACATGCATAAGAAAAGGGTGAGCTATAAATCCTAGTAAGGAAGAACACATGGAATAACATGAGGAGTACAATACATGTTAGACAATAGGCATATCAATAGAGCATAAAAGAAACATTAACATAAAGGCATGATAAAGCATGATAATCATAACATGGAAATGTGGAAACAACACTTAACATGGAATTAGCATGAGCCAAGGCTCATGGCACATAAAGCATGAGTAAACCCTCATGGCACATGAAGCACGAGTAAACCCTTGTTTCAGTTGAATTAGCATGATTCAACACTCATTTCACATGACGTATCATGATACTATTGTTTACCAAATGCATTGGAGCGCTATAAGGGCACACCCTTCTTAAACATTTCATTTCATGCATAAGTGTGCCACATGGATAATAAAACATGGATTCATAAAACATAATCATTTATTCCATGATAATGGAATGTGGAATTCATACATGAAACATTATAATCAATAAGTAAATGTGCATAAATGTGAATACCCTTGATGGAGAAATGGGCATGGTATTCACAACATAATGAAATTGGCTTAGAAAATCGGTGCGATTTCGGCAGCGTAACGGCGTGACATGAGAATTCATAAAAAACGGTTGATGAGAGAGAAAGGGGTTACTCATCATATTTAAATGTAATGGACAGTAAGGAGGTCATATATATTCATGTACCAACAATTGTAATGGAATTTAGATTCATGATACAAAAGTATTGCTTGAATGTAAAAGAAGAGAGAGGAGATCCTTTCGGAATTTCGGCGTAGTAACGGGTGTACATGGGAGGCATTTAATGAGAGATAAATGAGTCTCCCATCATTCAAACAATAAGAGGGCAGTATGGTGGAGGTGCTAAACCATACCCCAACATTTATAATTGAAATTAAAAGGGCAAAACAGCTTAAAAAATTGAAAAAAATGAGAAAGGAAGAAAAAACCCATACTTGGATGTGTGCTTCCGAAGGCTAGAGAGAGGCTTGTGAGAGGCTTCATGGGAGCTTGGGGAACCTTGGTAGGATTCTAGAGAGAGTATGTCTGAGGTTTGACGAACTCCAATGGATTTTAGTGAGGAGGATGTGGGATCATGGGTGGTTTTATATAGGAAAGGTGAGGGAATTCTTTATTATTTAGGTTTGGGTCCCCTTACATTAAATTAATCCAAACCACAAACCATCACATGGTTTTTTCCCATGGTTTTTGGAAAAGGGAAGAGGAAAACAATATTTTATAAGGCCCAATTCCGAACTTCTTAAAATAATGAGGTTTCTTATGTGGAGGTGAGTCACACTCCAATGGAAACTAATTTAAAAGGGAAAAGTGTTGAATATGTCCTGAGGGGTCCATTAATGCTTTGAAAAGTAAGTCAAACAAACCCAAAATCACATTATTTTAATTAAAAAAAAAATATTGGCCGAACATAAGGATTATGATATTTTATTACATCACCATTGGGTCATTATGATGTCAGAAAACACATTTTATATTTAAACGGTATTTAATTTTTATCCAAAAATTTGACTCTCAGAAAATTATGAAAAATTTTCCGTTGGATAATTTCGACATCCTGATTCCAGAAATGACATTTATTTTTTCTAATTTTTTTTTCTAAATATGTTAATTTTCACTTTTAAAAAAACCAACATTTATCGAAAATTCACAGGTTTTGACAGAAATGGCTTTCAAACCTTAATAAAAATTTTAATTTCATTCATAAAATTATAAGATCATTTATATTTAATAAAAATTAATTTAATATTAATATTAATATTTTATTAAAATATTATTTAATTCAAAAATCCATTAATTTAATAAAATATATTTCTTAATTAAATAATAACTAAAAATACCATTTTTACTTTAAAAACTATTTACAATGTATCAAAAATTAATAGAAATTATATTCATTATTATATACAAAAAACAATATACATGAACATAGTACTACTTATTTGTTACATAACCCTTTAAAATAGACACATAAGACCTAATGGTAAGGTGTGCGATGGTGACAGACTCTTGGGGTGGCTCAGATAACATTGCTCGAGTGGTAATCTTTATCAACTTCCACTTTTCCCGTAGACGGTCCCATTTGAGCTTGACTTAGTGATGCTCAGCTTGGGATTGGTCAAGGGCGAAGCCCAATGATGCCCCCTCTTTTTTGATCTTCGTCAAATGGGCTTCGTATGGGGAAATTCTACTGGATGAGGTCATCACTTCTTTTGTCTGACTAAATTGGATTTGTTAAGGTCCTATATTTATACTAATCATGTGATCACTGTTCAATGACTATATTAACAACGGTCAAAATTCATAACATAAAACCAGCGAATTTGATATCTTATAAAAACATTTTTCATAAAGAGACATATAACTGGATCAAGAGGGATTTCATTTAATGAAACATTGGGTCGTTACATCAACCCATTACATTACATGTCAATTCACTTCAATAAATCACCCATTTATTGAAAACCATTTTTCCATGCCAAATCCATTTCAACAAAACAACCTTTTTATTGAATACCATTTCCATCAATCATTTCACAAATGAATCATATAATTCCTTTTTAAATTTTCCATTTTAAATTCCACAACAAGAACATTTCACCACAAAACCCCTTTTTCCAAAAACACCCAAATGGATGTCCAACAAAATTATGACATCAACACCAAATTAATTTTAATCAACAAAATAATTGAAATATGTTACAACTAGTTCTAAACTTGTGGAGTTTAGTGAGAACCCACCTACCTTTATGGTTCTCGAGAAATCGACCGACGAACAGTCGCGCCTCAAATCTAGCGAACGCACCCCCGAAACCTCTCTAAATCACCTTCCCTAACCATTAAAAGCCATATAATTAACATCCAAGGAAACCAAAACCCTATATCTACACACAAAAATTCTAGATCTAGAAAACCATGAAACCGAGGGAAGTAGATCTAGAGGAAAACACAAGGAAACCAAGAGGAGAGACTTACCCAGGAGAAACCACCTTGAATCAACCTTGAAACCCCTTCGAATTGCTTCCAAAACGTGTGGGAGTGCCCCTCCAACCCTTGAGAAACAAAAATCCTGAGTGAGTCTCGAGTGGGAGGAATATTGTTGTGAAATGAGGCAATCCCGAGTGAGGCCAAAACTTATAACCATATCTTTAAGTGGTCGCACGGTTAGCTCGCACAGTTTGGAAAACCGTGAACTAACCGTGCGAATGCCATTACCTTGAGAGACGGGGTCTTCATGGTTTCCTCACACAGTTTGGAAAACCGTGGGTAGGCCGTGTGAGTCCTACTATCTCGAAAACAAGGGTCTGCACGGTTTCCTGGGGAACCTGCATGGTTTCCACGAACCGTGCTCAAACCGTGCATCCCTTTAAAATCCTCCAAACTCTTCCAAAACCATTCCAAAGTCTCCCCAAATTTTTCCAACTCATCCCATGCACTTTAAACACATAAAATGAATAAAAAAGGCCACATACCTCAATCCGGGGGTGATACACTCTCCATTGTCCTTGGCTTCCCTGGTTAGTGCTCCCTCAGTTCCCATATCCATATGTGCTCCTCACACGACCATCCCCTATCATTCAACTCTTTTTAGATTATGTGAATTTATAACTATTTCAGGTCATGGGTCCCATGGTTATCTGATATATAGAGACCTATATAGATCACTAGAAATTACTTGGGGGTAGACCGCTTCTGATCTCTATGTTCAAACAGTACTACATTCCTTGCAACACACCGCTCATCGATAATCATGTATTCATCATCGATGAGTACTAGATCTTCTCCTATATGATGAATCTATAATATTACTTCCACCACTCTATATTCTATAGATCTTCCATTAAACCTTAGGTTCTCAAGATGGGGTGATATTTTACCAAGAAGCCCATGGGATCTTCGAACAATTTCTATAAAATAATCATAGATTATAGGGAGGATACCCCGATGGAAATATCCACTTTATTGGTGGAATTATGGACCGACGCCTCAACTATTTGGTGTCATAGAACTTCTTCATCGGTGGAGGCATTCAACTCCCCATATTTGGAGATGTACTTCTAGATTCCCTCATCATAAATGACTATGTGGGTGGAGGACTGCAACCAAAATATTGGATCGATTATGATGAAAGTTTGGTGGTCTGGATAAGACATTTTAGATATCATCAACATGTTTCATTTTGGGTTCTTCTATATTGGGATCATGAAATGGGACACCCAGGATATTCGTGATGGGTTCCTACTAAAGCTGGATCGACTCTTAGATTCACTCCGAAAATAGGGTAGGAGATCTGAATAGGTATTGGATACACTTGGGTTTAATTTCCAACCCAACCAAGAGTTTGGGTCAGACATAAAACATCCCCAATTACTGGTCAATAAAATCTGAAAACTATAGGATTCACTTTTCCTGATATAGACACATTTTTTTATTTCTTTTAAACAGATTTCATTTTCCAGTTTCTTTTTATATTTTATCTTTTGAATGGGATGAAAGATTAAATAGTGAAAATAATCAAATGTAGATTAATTTTTTATTTAGTGGGTTTTTTTACAAATGATTATTTTTTATTGTTTCATATTTATTAAATTTAATATGATTTTAGGATTAAAATCTCATCAATATTTTTATAATCTAGTTATTAAAAATATATTCATGTTTTGGTACTATTTTTAACTATTTCGTACATAAGATAGTGAAAAATGATTTGTTAAAAAAATTTAATTTAACCTATCTCCTGTTAGAAATCATTGTCCCTTCAATACCATGTTTTTAAGAAAAGGTTTCCAAGAGTATTCTACAACATTCCCATAATCACTGAATGACATTTTTTCCTTTATGTCATTTACTAACGTTTGTAAAAGAATATCTATATCTCTTTTCAAACATATAGTTTTTCTATCATTTTACCAGGAAAATGAATATTCTTTTTACCATGTACGACAAGTACCAATTTACCCACAATAATTTATTTAATGATTATATTTGATGTTTGAAGGGATAATTATTAAGAAAATTTTTGTAAATGAAAAATTCAATGAAATGGTTTTAAAATATTTTTTTAATATTTCATTATATTTTTTTAATGTAAATTTCAAGAAAAGTGGTTTTCCAACTGTTTTTATTCATATTTTATATGTTTTCAATGAAAAATTATTTCCTAGTGGATTTTAAGCTCATTAAAAAGTATTCAACAGAAAAAGGATTACAAAATATTTTTAATGGTTCATTTACATGTTTTGATTAGTATTTTCATGAAAAATATAATCAAAAGGTATATCATTTTAAGAATCATTTTTAATGGATAAAGGATAATTTCATCATGAATTATTTTAAGAGATATTTGAATGTTATTTCCCATATAAGATAAAATTTATATTGATGTCATTCATGCTTTTCTAGGGTCAAATTCTAAATTTCCATTCATATTCATTATGTGAATGGTCTATGTTATATGTCATGATTTTTATGAAATCCATTTCTCTTCTATTGGTTATATTTTAATGAAATGTTTTTATTAATGGATTAAGAATTGATGAAATAATTATGAAACCTCTCTCTTTTCTATTCGTTATGGTATTATTACATGTTTATGACACCCATTTTATTTCAGGGGTTATGATATGATTATTTATGATTTCATGGAAGATTTACATATAATTTCATCATGTGTTGGGTGGAACCTATATCTTCATCCAATTCATTGGATGATGATTTATATATCATGAGATATACTCGTATGGTATTTGGAAAGATCCTTTATTATTATGATGTCCATGAAAGTGAACCATGACTAACAGGATGGCATGTGGAGTGAACTCATGCTACTATGATGGACATGAGAGTGAACCATGACTTCCAAGATGGTATAGGATGTGAACCCGTAATACCAACATGTTCTTGGAATCTATCCCTTTGATACTATGAAAATAATATTATATGATTATGTGTCTTATATAATTCCTTGTTTTATTCCTTTGTTATTATTTTGTGTCTTATTTTCTTTATTTTCCTATTATTTATCACTTATGAACTTTGATTTATTTGATGATTCAGGTTTATGATCATTATATGAAGGTTATGATCTTCTATTTCTATTGTCATGTTATTATACAATTATTCTCATGATTATGCTTACATGTTTACCTTTTTTACACTTACTGAAGCATTGATCTCACCCCTTTTTATGTTTCCTTCCCCTATGATATAAAGATATTTATTATGTTTGATGTTTTTATAAAGTGTTCTAGTCATGAAGAACCTAGTGGGATATTATTTTTCTCATTTATGTAATAATCCATATGATTCCATGTTTCCAAAGGTACTAGACTAGTATTGTCTTTGGGAGTCTGTTTGTATAATTTTTTTTATATTCAGAAAAAGTTATATAGTGTTAATCTATTAAATGAGAGTATTGTTATAGTTTGTATCAGAGAAAAGGTTTAGTTTACCACTAAAATATAGGATAAGGAAACCTTAATTAGAACCCTGAGGTCAGGCGTAAGTATAAGTCTAAGGATAATGAAAATTATAGGAAAATTACCTAGTAATTTGGTAAAGGGAAGGTTGAGTTGTTTCATAGAATTTCATCCGTGTCTATAAAATATAAATGGGAATGGAAGTGAAACAAATGTAACTAGGGGTAATAACACTGCATATATTTTTTGGGAATCACTCAAGGTAATTCGGTACAAAACAATTGGCCTTGTTTCATATCTTGTATGAAACTCTTGGGCGATATTATTTGGTAATTCACAAAGCTCTTCATGAACCATCATAACGGATTTTAAATTATGTTTTCTATGAAAAACCTAGGATGATCCTATGGTGTCATAGATTAGTGATGATGTCCTAAAATAGTCATCATATTAGTAATTCTTGTAATTATAATGTTGTTTCAAGATATGATAGGTAATGATCCCACTAGGCTTATGGTTTTAGTCAATTGTGATAATTGGAAATAATTGGATGAACATTATATGTGATGGATGATTTACTAAAGAGAAGTCTTGTGGGATGATCACTAGAAGAAATGATTTTGGGATAATTCTTAATCGTTATTCCTAGAAAATTATTAACTACATTAACTTAACTAAACCTCAGACTCCCCATGGAATAAATAGAAGGAGTTCACTGAGAGTTCAGGTAATGGATACCAAGGAGGAAAGAAATTTTCTATTTTCATTGTTTCAAGAATAATGAAAGAATCACCTAAGAGAATTTCTTAGAATAAAAATAAGATATTTTGAATATTTAAAATATGGAAAAAATTATAGTTATTTCAAGGTAAAATGGTAGATTTCAATTAATGAAATTGTTGGGAATATTTACCTCCCTAATAAAAAAATTATGGTAATGTGTTTTACGTGTGGAATTAATGGTAATTATGCAACTCAGTGTCAAAAGAGGAATGATACAAAAGAGAATAATTCTGGAAGGTCATGTAATGGTTACATTTCTAATGATAAAGATGAAATAGATGAAATTTGAATGTCGATAGGAATTATGTTACTGGATCAGGTAGTCTTTTTAATGGATTAATGATAAAGTAATCAATGTTTATATGTATTTACATTTAATAATTATGAATACCGAAATATATAAGGGATTCTGAAGTTATGTTTTTTCCTTTGTATTTAAAATATTAGGTCTATAGATTCTGATGGACTAGAAAAGAGATTTAATGAAAAGGTTATATTCTTATTAATATAAGATGACCATTAATATGATCGTTATGTTATGATAATGTTGTTTGAATAAAGAAATGATGGATATAAGTAAATTGGATAGTACTAATTACCTTGGATCTAATTAATGATTGTTGACTATTAGTTTATGTTATATTGGATGAGGTTTAAAACTATGTGGATTTTTGGAATAGATTCAGTGAACTATGAAATCAGGAATCAAGAATTTTTTACATAAGTATTTATTTTAATGTAAATTATTACCATGCTTAAGGAGAATATATGATGAGTGAATTCACATGTCTAGAATGTGACAACCAAGATATACATTGTGATATCTAGGAGAATCAATGTTAAACTAATTTGGAAAAATTATTTCTAAAGATTTGAATTTTCATTTTTCAAATGGTTTATAAACTTAACCATTCATGAAAATGTTTTATTAAAATTTTGGGGAAGTATTTATGAATTACTTTTATATTTAAAATATTGGTTAAAATACTATTTAGTGATTAAACTTATTTCAAGGATGTATTTGATATTTATTTTTGAATTTTTATTACTGTACGACATCGTGCATGTCATGCGACAACCAATCATTTTCAGCAAGGCCACAATCCTTGAACCCATGAAGAAAAGAAGATAAGGGTTTCATGCAAACCATTGGTCTTAGATATTTATTTGTTAATGTGTAATTATTTTTGGGGAATAATTATTTATGATGGAACAATAATGTTTCATTTTATGTTTCTAGATTAATCTACTAGCCATATTATTTTTTTATAATATTTAAAGATAAATAGTAATAATTTTGATTATTTTATGTGCCTTACTATATGATACAAGTGCAGTTTTGTACTTCGGGCATCAAAGCTAATTTTTGTACACCAATTTTATCAACTAATAGATGAATTAGAACTACATAAAAGTATAATTAAGGAATTAAATTTTTTATAAAATTATATCAAGATTGTATATTTCATTATATTCATGGTCAATTAAATAATTAATCAACATTAGGATAATGATACAAATAAAATGTGACCTCCTAATACATATTTTTTTTTGAAATATTGACTTGTTAATTCTGCAATGATTTATAACATTGGGGCCATAAAATTTTCTTTGATCATTCACATGTTTTTTATTGATATCTTCAATCACTTTATATAAATATCTATGCTTTTCCTCCTGGTCCAATATTCAGCCCAACCTATGTTTTTTTTGTAATCCTATTTATATTTTACTTTGGATAACCATAATGGATCTAACTCCCCCTTCGTAGGGATCTTTTTGTATCCATTTTTATGATGTGTGTTTATAAGATTATAAATTTCAAGTATAAAATATTGACACACCATAAAAATTTCGATAGAAATTCATTTTTAAGGGGATAGAATGTGAGAACCTAAGATGTAGTAATTATTTTTTTATAGTTAATTTACTATTTTTTATAGTTTTAATTTCATGTAACATTGAAAATAATTTATTTTAAATTAATGAATTATGTTTGTCTTGAATTATATAAAACACCAAGATAAACTTGCTCTAAATTAAACATAAATTGTTTCATCATCTACATGGATCACCAATGTTGGATTGCATTACACACAATAATGACATTCCTCAGTGGCTTGCATAATACGCAAGACCATGTTTAACCGAATAATACTATATCATTACAACGTATTTAATTTATATAATAACATATAAATAATATTTTAAATCATCAATTATTAATTTTATTAACTCATTTATTAAAATACAAGGTTCATATAAATATAATATGAATTCATAGGTAATAAATTAATTAGAAATGAATTTGAAAACCTATTTAATATAGTGGAAAATATAATTATGGACACAAGGATTTTTTACACTAATAAATTAAATTAATTATAATTACAGAGTTATATTAATGTAATATATATTTTATATATTCAATAAAATATTGTTGATATTCATCCAATAGGTTTGATAAACACCCAATAAAAAAGTATAATATTATGCTTAAAAACATATATTATTATAATAGTATTTTTACAAAAATTTTAATGGAGAAATAATTTTAAATACCAAATAAACATTAACTTTGATATATTAAAATAAAAATTTAGGTTGGATGATTTATTTTTATTTTTCTCAATGATTTTATTTTTTTAATGAACAATAAAAAATTATAAATTTCAATTCCAAAATGCATTCTTGTCTAATTATTTGTATGGTTAAATTATATTATAAATTAATATAACAAATTAATTATATATTATTTTAATAAATTAATCCAATTTATCCCATTTATATCAATTTGATGTTGAAATTTGTTATAAAAACACTGAAAATATTTGAATGGTTATACTTTTAAAATAAGCTTTTTAGACCTAACCGTGGGATTATTTTTAAATTAATTTCATCCAATCATTTAATTATAACTTGGAATGGTGGATTTCATTTATGAAATCATAAAAATGTATAATGTATAATAATTTAAACTTATTATTTTTACCCAAAATATTAATGATAGTGATTACAAATAATTACAAAGATTAAAGTTAAATTAATCATATCAAAGAACAAAACTATAATATTAATGCCCAAAATGACCTATAAATTTCAAAAAAAATCATTTTGTTGCCATATTTAGACACTATAGGAAACCTTATTAACATTTTATTATTAATTTATTCACTTTCAATAAAAGACATGGATGGTGTTCCCCTTTTTCAAAATATTACAAGAGTGCAACTCCTGCCCCATTATAAAAGGCCACCTCATCTCCCTTTTATTCAAATCTCTAAAAAACTTATGTTCGTCCATTATATACCTAATAATATTTTATTACCCCTCCCTTTCTCTTTTAATACTAATTTTTGGAAAAAATCAATCTATGGAGGCCATTTTTCACAATGCAAAATGTGTTACGTGATTAAGAGGTAATGTCTTCTCTCAAAATCCTTTCATTCATTTTCATTATACACCCCTCCACTCTACTAATTCCAGTATTGTATATATATAAAAATATCTTTAATAATTTATAATTTTTTTATTATATGAGTTTCACCTACACTTATAAACACATATATCTAATGGGTTAGAAAAATTTTGTTTATGTGTTAAACGAACTACCACCTCACAAAACGATGATTGTTCAATTTTACATTACCACCAATCATGGTGGATATTATGAAAGAAATTATATTTATATATTACATATATTATATTTATTATGTCATTAATATTATCTAAAACTTTTACAACACATATTGTTTTGATTTCACTTTTGATTAAATAATATAATTTTGTTTGAGGAAGTGTAGACTACTACCCCCTCAAAACCATGTGATTCATTTACCCACTCCATGAAAACTGTATTCCATTTCACAATTCTATATTATAGATATTATTATAATAAAAACATACTAAATATACATTATATTTATATATTGTTGTAAATTTTTTAATACATGATATACATATAAGGAAAAAAGATATAACAAATTCTGACACATTCAAAGAACAAAACGAATATTACCCAAAGGGAAACATTAACATAACATTTTTTACAATGGGGTAATACAATGTCATCATAAAACCATATATGGTATTATAAATTATAATATTATTCTTTAAATTATTTATAGTAAATTTATATTCATTATAGAAGTGGTTTTAATGAGTGTGATTATAGTCAAGGCAAAAGGAAAGGGGATTTCATCTCACACATTATTTCTATGAGGAGAATGATTTATTCACTCCATATTCCTTTTGTGTGGAGTGTATACTTACCATTTATGTATTAAATGATTACTATAAAAACATTTATGGGTATTTAATTATCCATTGTATCTAATTTATTTCATTTTGGTTTATGTTTCAAAAGTCACCAAGTCGGTAAAATAATTTTGTCTCAATTTTCATTCTACGAGACTCATGTTTTGTTATGCTCCTCAATTATTTTCGAGGTCTATAATATATAATTTTAAATTTTACATAATTAATAACATTACATTTATTTTATTTTAATATTCATGTAATTTATTTTTCTTAAATGGAGAGTGTGATCCCATGTTACCCTGATATAATAGTGTATTGTAACAATCTCAGCACTTTTTAATATTTTTTATATTTTTGATTCCTTTGATGAAATCCTATGATACATATCTCAATAACAGTCATGAATTTTATTATCCTCAAGCTATTCATAATATATTAGTGTATTGGTTTTATTTTGACACTCATTTGTACATAAGATAGTTAATAATGTGTTTTTAAGAAATCCCAACTTCACCCTATATTCAGTCATAAATCTGGGATCCTTTTATACCTTTTTCTCTAAAAAGGGTTTTTGAGAACATTAAAAAATTATCTCATAATCATTAAATGAAATATTTTCCCTTTTCCTTTTTACCAATTATTTCAAATGAATCTTCTTATCACTTTTTGAATAATTTATTTTTCTTATATTTTACCGTGAAAAGTGAATATTTTTTACCTCATAGAACATGTACCAATTTATGCACCACAATTTCATTTGTGTTTTCTTCACATTATTAAAAGTTTAATTATTATGAAAAACATTTTAATATATAAATTCATGGGAATGGTTTTCAAATCATTTTTAAAAATTCATTATATTTTTTCAACTTGTTTTTCCAGAAATGTTGTTTTAAATGTATTTTCATAATTTTTTTATATATTTTCAAGAGAAAAAAAATTTAAAACGATTTTAAAGATCCAATAAAAATATTAAAAGGATAAAATATTTCAAATAAAATTCAATATGTACTTTATATTTTTTCTTGTCTATTTTAATTGGAATTATTTTAAAAATATTTAACTATTTAAGATGAATTTTTCGAAGGAGAATGTATAATTTTCTCGTGATGTGTTATTTAAAAGCGTTTTCAAAATTATTTCTCATTTATGATAACATCTACTACTGTTAGTCATTCCTTTCTAGAAAAATGATTCAATATTTACATTCATATTATTTCTCTAAATGATTTTTTTTATGGTCATGTTTATGAATTGTTTTCCCTTAATGTGTTATATGATTATGAAACACGCTTCTTTTAATGGGTTATTATTTTATGAAACTATTGTGAAACCTATGTATTTTCCACATGAAAAGATATGATTACATTTTTATGACACCCAATTAATTTTCTGGGTTATGATATTATTTTTATTGATCTTATGACACAAGCACGTTTGATTTCATTATGGGATGTGTGGGACCTATATATCTTTGTAATGTATTTGGAAAAAATTTATATTGCATGAGATAGAATAATGTAGTCTTGGAAATGAACCCCGACTAATAATATTTTTGTAGGATTGAACCATGTCTAAAAATATTGTATGTGGAGTTATCTAATGCTACTATGATGAACAAGGTTGTGAACAATGACTACCAAGATGGTCTGTGGAGTGAACCCATATAATCAAGATGGTTTGGGCAGTGATGTATTAGGTGCCATAGAAATCATATTATATAAATACGTGTTTGACACAATTCTATGATTTATTCCTATATTATGTTATTATGGATTATAATCTTAATTTCTTTATGATTCATCTCTTATGAACTACCAATAATTATGGAATGATTCAAATTTTTACCTTTTATATGTAGCGTATGAAATATTTTTCATGATCAGGTTCTCATATTATTATTCCAATGACTATACTTACATATCTCTGCTTCTTATCCTTACTAAGCCTTTGGTCCCACCAATTTCTATATTTATTTTCCCATAGTTAGGATGATATATATATATATATATATTATGTTTTATGTTTATAAGAATGGTTATATTCAATAAGAACATAGTGGGTGATGATATCTCATATTTATATACTAGTGTTTATGACTCCATGTTTCTAAAGGACTAGACTAGTATAGTCTTTGGTCATTTGTTTATATAATGTTTTATGTATTTAAAAAAGTAATTTAATTTTAATGTATTAAAATAGAGTTTCACTATAATGTGTCCGTTTTGTGATGAAAACTATGTATCCATTTAGAGATGTAGTAGAATGTTGAATAAGAATAGATGAATTTTTTGTATAGAATATTGGTTCACATAGAAAATTGGAAAACAATGCCAATAATATCACATAGATGATTGTCTCACATAGATTATTTGTGTTGATAATTACTTAATTGATTTTTCTACATAGTGAATTATTAATCAACAATGCAATTTAATTATTTTTATATTGGGTTTAAAAATTTATATATTATAGGGATTTTAATTTTTGTGAAAAATTATGCATTCCTATATGATATCAACCATCAGTTTCATATGCCATTATTCAGATTTTGTAGTTGAATAATGTTATGAAGAGTGTAGGGATTAATTTTTTACTCATCTTTATATTTAAAAATGTGTGTATATCAATGACGTGGGGGAGATAGTATATAATGAAAAAATAACCAATGCATTATTATGAGTTGATCATGAGAGTGAAAATGTGGGAAGCCCAAAGACAATGTTTTGCCTTCAGAGATAAAATACAAACATCCATATCGTCTCCCTAGAAGGATTATTTTAGGAAGAAGTATAACCTATGATTCTTTTGGTTGAAACCTAAGGAGGTTACCCGAATATGATGTAGAATTCTTTAATGATTGTTTTTATTTAATTTTTTCCTCTCCCTCCTTAAATTATTATTGACATATGACGATATAATAACCTCCTTATGTTATATATAAATGGATGTTTTTATTCTATGTTGATGAACTAAAACCATCCTCACTTACACAAAATGGGTTAGGAATTTATTTTTTATGCGCATGGCAGGATACCTCTTCACGAACCGATGCTATTCTTCCTTCCATTACCACATTTCATGGTTGGGTATACCGATGGATATAATGTATATGTATGATTTTTTTAAATTAATTATACCTATGTATTTATTATATCATTTATATATTTCTTTACATCCCATTATTCTTGGGATATGATAATGTCACCCTTGTTTATGGGGGTCTACCATCTCATGATGTAATGTGATTATTCTATCACTAACACTTTACAAGGAAGGTGCTATGGAAAATGTTAATGAATATATGTCATATAAATTAAATAATTATGATATTTTTGAAATATTAATAATTATTAAAATGGAATATATAATTTTACTTTATACCTTTTCACTCGCTTAAAGATTATAACAACGTTCATGTACCTATGGACTACCACATTCAAGAAGAGATATGACTCTATTTTCATCACCACCCAACATGGATGTTATGTATAAATATATTTAAGGAAATAATATTGTATTTTTAATATTATGACCATAATTTAAATCTAACAAATTACATACCTACTTCTTATAATGATGTTCAGAAAATGGAAACGTTACCCATGAGTACGTATGGCCTACCATCTCCAAGACCAGAACATAATTAATATCTCAAAACTATCATCTAGGATTATACTTAATTTTATAATTAATATATTAATATGATAATTATTTCATGATTATTATTATTATATATAAGATATTAATATATAATATTTCCTCTAATGTAGAACATTCATTGAAAAACAAGAATGAGAAAACAAAAAAATTATCACCTAAAACAATGAAAATAATGAAATATTATTTCTCAATAAGAAATAAGACCTTGAAAAATGATCATATTTGATATTATAAATATTAATATTTTATTATAAATATTTTTATATAATTTTTAAATCCACGATAATAGTTTTTAAATCATGTTCAATGAAAAGGAAACGTGATGTAAGAGACTTCTTCTCAATTTCCCTTCATTGAGACATATCTCAATGTTATTCACCCAATTTATTTTATATAGTGTATATACTACCAAATAAATATTTAATATTTTTATTTATAAATAATTAATTGTATTATAAATATAACTTTTTTATTATTTAATTCTTGGTTATTTGAATTAAAATGTACAATGTCATAAAAATTTTCATAACTCAATCTATTTTCATCAAGTTATGTTAATTTTTATTGTCCTAGATATTATATGATTTTATTTTCAAATGAAATTTTATTTTCATATTTTTTAATTAAACTTGTTTCATTTGGATTTAAATTTTATACAAATAATATATTCTTTGATTAATTATCTCTTTAACATTATGATATTACAAGAAATTATTTTACAATATCATTTTAATTGGGATTGTGTGTACCTTAATGTATATTAAAGAAAATTATTTGATAATTGATTAAAAAAACCTTTTATTTTTTTTCATATAATTGTTTATGAACATTTAAAATTAATAGTACATATTTTTCACCCTTTGGTCATGAAAATGACTAATAAATGTTTTTATTAAAATCAAATATAATTTCCTACGTCGGATGAGAATCATTTTTCGTCTAAAAATATGTTCTCAAAAAATGTTTTAAAAAATGTTTTTAACAATTTAGAAAATTATTTAGTAATGTAATATTTCTCATTTTGAGTTTCAACCAAAAAATTAAAACAAATCATTATGATTTTTTAAAAATTACATCAGATTCATATTTACAAAAAAGGGAAAGGTATATTTGTTTTAACATACTCAACAAGCATGAAATTTTATGCTATTAAATACACTCCATGTTTTAAATATTAAATTAAATATATCAAGGGTTATATAAAAATAAATGTGTTTTTAAATGTTTTGTGAAAATTTAATTTTATAAGGGAATTTTAAAAATGAATGGTTTATTTTCCTAATGATTTCTTAAATATATTTGTAAGGTATTTTTGTTAATCAATGTAAAAAAACCTTTTATTTTTCATATACAAATCTGGGGATATTTTGTATTGATAACATCCTTTTTGTACATCCGGATGGTTTATTATTATTTTTCCAAGGAGAATAATTATATTCACTTCCTTGATTAATATCTGTAAATATTCAATTTACAATGAAATGTTTAATTTATTTTGGCCATTAGACAATAAATTTATCGTATATATCAATATTATTTGTCGTGTATATTTTTTTCATAGACAATATATCATTATAATAGAAATTGTATTAATTTTTTTTCTTCTGTTTTGGAAAATATTGATAAATCTATATTCTTAACTCCATTTATATATTTACTTATAAAGAATATTACTGATGAATAAAAGTGATTATTCAATATATTATTTTTTTTTGAAATATAGTGATGGGTGGGAACAAGGATTATATGGACTCTAAATTCAATGATAGTTATTATGAGAAAAATTAGTCTTCCAAATTAATCAGGTTTCTACTTTCTTGTCATAAACCATCTTGTGAATGGTATTGAAAATTATGTTCTTTGGATTCCTTAGATCAATACATCTAAAAATTAAGCATTTCCCTCATTGAAACTAAAATTATTTTTATTATCCATGATATTTTTTCTGTGATTTAATATATTAAAGAATTTATTTAGAGTTCTTGAATAAATTTAATGTGCAATCAGTTATTTATCTTTCCATGGTGGTTATGACTTATACCGTTGTGATAGGAATATTGTTTAAATTGAAAGTGTGTTTAGTTATTTACCTTTTCTTGTTTATTATGATTACTTATACATGTTAACTTCTACTATAATTAACCCTTACTGAGTATTTTATCTAACTATTATTTTTATTTCATTCCTAGGAATCAATGAGGTTTATTATCATTGATATAAAATGATAAGCATGAGTGAATAATGTTATTATTGAAAAAAATTATGTTGATTTTTTTCAAATATATTATGTGAATCATATATATATCTAGGTTTCCATGACTACTAAACAATTCATTCATTCATTATTTGATTCCATGTATCTTATTATATTGTAATAAATTAATACAATAGATCTAGGTTACTAGGGTCAGGTGATTATAGTTTGTTCATTGGATGTTTAGTATAAACAATTGAAAATGGATTTGGAAAAAAAATATTATGGAATAAAAAACTAAGATAGACATTAAGGATAAGCATGGAAGAATATCCAATTTTTTGTAAGGAAGATATTATATTGTTTTTATTAGAAATACATTCCTATTTGGATACTAAAAGTGGTTATGTGTCTAGGAAAAATTGATCCTATGTCTAATAAATCCAAAAATGAAACATTGTCCTTTCCTTAATTGTCACCTAATGAATGAAAATAGGTCTTACTACACACCACGTTTGAAATTTATAGGGTACATTATTTGGATAATTCACATATTATTTATAATTATTTATAAATTATTTTAAAATAATTATGTCACCAATGAAACCAATTTTATGGTTTTGTGATTAATAATACATAAATTACAATTTCTATTATGTTTGTCATCATATTTTGAATTATTTATATTGATATAAAATTAAAAATATTATGATCTGATCATGTATATTCCAACATTTATAAATGGTGCTTTCTAGGATTAATGGTAACAATACACATGGCCAATGTAATGATTACCCTGTTGAGTAATCCATTATATATTGTATTTAAGAGAAACAATTATATCCATATTGGGAGATATTAATTAACTTATGAAAAATAACCTTACTCAAATAGAAAAACCTATTCTGTAACATGATTATCCTAAAATAGATCACTTAATGTGAAAAAATCCCATTATTTGGGGAGATTACAAATCCAATGGTATATGTGAAATGAATAAAGCCTATAGAGAAGATATTTTCAGACATGGTATGTGCTTAAAAAGAAAAAATTAAAGTGGATGTGTATTTTTACCCATGAAATAAAAATAGATGGTAGTTAATGATAAAGAATACTATGGATTAATATGAAATAGAACTTATAGAATTTAATTTTTTTAAGGATATATTATTTTAATAAAATTTACCCCACAAGAAAAAATATAAATGAAGAGAAATTTCTTGATTTTAATTACAAAAAATAAAAATGTACTGTTATAGAGTATGAATCTTCAATTAATGATTTATCTAGGTATGAAATGGATTACATAAGCCACACAGAGTGGATAACTGGCCATTTCATTGATTGGATTTATCCATGTCTTTAAAGGGAAATGTTATCTGATTTTTTCCCATATGATCAAATAGTATTATTTTTCATAAAAAGAAAGAATTAATTTTATAGATATTAAATAATCATGGTAAATAATGAGAATAATAGGATAACATAACACCATGTAATGTTGAACATTTCAATGGATAATAAGAGAATGCAATGATTTGGAGCTAGTGAATATTTTGGATTGAATCACCCAGTGAAATGATTGAAGGGGTTTGGAGTATTTAATATGTGTGGAGATAGGATCACCAAGAAAATGAATGAGAAGAAAATAAATAAAACATTTCTATAAAGTGTATCAACTATATAGAGATGGGTAACTATGAAAATGAATTCACCATTTGTTAATGGAATCCACCATATAAGAGTCCATGGGGAGAATGAAAATATTATGCCATCACTATAGTTCAAGTAGTAGTGAAACATGCTATGGTAGACGATACATTAATCCTATATACAAATTCAGCTAATTAACTATGTAACCCCCAAAAATTTTATAGTACATTGTGTCATTAATGTAATTAAATAGCTTGTGCTACATGAAACGCCGAGTTCTAGCGCACCACAACTTACCAAACTAGTAGTTCAAAAAGCGGTTATGAATATTGTAAACGAAATTTTTAATCTTATATAATCTATAATGTTAACATACATATTATGGGTTTCTTATACATAATATATGGACAAATTCATTTTTTTCAGATAAAAAGTATTTTTCAAAAAATGAAATTTTACCTCTTTTTAATGGTGAACCATTTTTAAAACCAATATTTAACACTTTAATTTATACAATTTAATGAAATTAAATTCTTCTTTCATATTGGGATATAAAAAATTTGTTTGGATAAATTTTGGGTGCTTTTCTGATACTTTCATATTTTGAAGAACAGTGAAAAATATAATGTTTTAATTGAAAACATCTTTTTTAATAAAAACAGTTTATAGTGTTATATTATGAATTTTAAAGGGTTTGAAGTATAATTATATTATATTTTAATCATCCAATAAAATTTAAGTCATTATAAGTAATTTTAGATTTAAATTTGACTTAATCACATGTCAATCTTTTGATATTTTTTACTTTTTAAAAAACCTTTGTTTGGTTTTGACAACATGAATTAATTTTAAATTAATAAATGAAAATTAATTTTTTTTTAATTTGTAAAATAGACTTCATTTGTGAATTAGGAATATCAAAATTAACTTAGTGTAAATTTTTGGTATTTTTTTGAAAACAGTCATATTTTTATGAATGGTGAAAACACTACGTTATTATTTAAAACGAACATTTTATTTAAATAATTATTTATTTTATTTGATGTTTTTTTAATTAAAACTAGATATATAATACCTATATTAGTTCAATGTAATTAATTGCAGTCATTTTATAAGAAAATTTGATTTATGAAATTTTATAGAACATTTTAAAATCTTTTACCCACCTTCTAGGAATGTTAAGAAATTTTGCATAAAACATAATTTTAATGCTTCTGTGAGTAGAACATAAAAAATACAAGAGACATGGTTTAAATCAGTAAGTAAAATATGATTCAATAAGAAGAAAATATTTTTTGGTGAATAGTACCTTTTGACTTTTATTTAGCATGGTTAAAATTAAATTGGTTAATTAAAGGTAAAATTGATTTCATAATTACCATAACACAAGTCCTAATTCTATTGGATAAGTATAATTCGACTAAAAAAACCTTAGGAATAAAATATGAATATATTTGGTCCCCTTGGATTATATTAGGAAATTTATTAATATTTTATTTAAAGAAGAGTTAAAAGAGTTATATTCAATGTTTAATAACAAATCCATTTTTAATAGAGGGATACACACAATATAAATTTGAATATAAATATTCATTATAATGGTATAAATATTTCCTATATAATGGTATTTTATATATAATTTTTTGAATTTAAATAATTAAATTTATTAATCACATAATGATGAGGTAGTAATTACATTATTAATGAAATATTAGAAAACTTTATATTATAAATATCCAAATAAAATTAAATTCTAAATTTTGATGAATTAAAATAATTTTATAGGTTAATATGATATGTTGGGGTTGGTTGAATAAATTTTATTCTAACTGATAAAGTTCTTATGGATTTCATAAAAATCAAATACTAAATTGTGTTAAAATTGACATAATTGAGTTTTTCGAACAAAAATTATTTTACTAATTGATATAGCATTTCTAAAAACAGTGGTTCGACTAAAGGACTTAGATAAGGATATATATATTAATAATTATCCACATGGGGTTCTCTTTTTCTTTTTATATTATTTTTATTAACCATATAATTTAAAAATACACAGTTACGTCGTAAATGTCAAACTATTTAACTAAGACGTAAATCTAAAAGATAAAGTTAATATGATAATCTAAAACTTTCTAAAACATATTGGTTGATATTTGTTCGACCCATCCCAACTTTATCCATTAAATAATTAATTTTCAAGTCACTAGAAACTGAAAATTATTTTATTATAAAATAATATTTCAAGCTTTTTCTTAAGTGACCTCACCTCTCTTATAAAAGGCACTTCCCCTTCTCTTAATTTCACAAATCCAAATCCATTTTTTTCAGAAAAAAACATACCAAAATATCCTCAAAAAATTACTCCCTTAATCCTAGAGGCCTTACATTAGTCATAAATCCATCATAAGGAGCCCTTTTGATCAAATAAAAATGAAGAACTTGAAGAATATGTACATATTATATCATGTCTTTCAAGTTCTTTTCTTCATCCACGTACTATTTCTTTGTTGTTTCCATTATAAATTAATAACTCCAATATCATCTATATAATATGATGTTATTATAAACATTTTCAACCATATTAATTATTCTATCCTTCATATGAATGACAAAGTCATCGTATGTGCGTATGTAAGGCTTAGAGTCTCCACGTCGTGGTGTATTTTGTTATTCAAACACTTCTTATGTGGATCGGTATACTAATGGGTATAAATAATGTAAATAATAAATATAAAATTTTAATGATTATGTAAATATAATATATCATCCAATTAAATATAATTTCTTCCTCAATATAATTATATTGTCGCTCGTGGATATGTACAGATTACTGTCTTTACGACCTGACGAGATTCATTTCCACATTCAACCTTCAAGGATGATTATAAAAATATATATTATTAATATGTATGAAATATATTACATAAAAATGAAAATTAATATATATATATATTTACCTACATATATTTTATTTTCTTTCTTCCATTCATTACGATATGAAAACTGATATAGGGTTTATGCGTACGTATGGCCTACCGTCTCCATAAAGGGTGTTTTCCATTTCATATATCTATCCATTATACATATTTATATTCTATAAATATATTATATATTTAAATGATGTTTTATATTATGAAATTATTTAAATAATTATCTAAATGATATGATCATGAATAACAAGTTAAATCATGTATGATAAAGAAAGCAATTATACCCCAAAATGTTAATTTAATGTTGAAATAATTATTAAATGGGTAGTATAAAGTCATAAATGAATCATGTATGATATAATAAATATGAATATCATTTTTTTATAATTGGATAACATACTATGGTCCTTATACATGAGGTTAAACTTAAACTCCACCAAAAGAAATTGCATGGTAAGGGTTATGTTCACAATCTCTTTATTATCCGAGGATGTTTTTACGTAAGTTTTTTCAAGGAAATATTTATTATCCAAGTCCATGTTTTATAAAATAGTTTTCAAATGGATTCCCTTTAAGGGAATCTTTTATCAAAACATCATTTAAAATGTTTTAATTATTTATTCAAATAACCCTTTCTCATTAATGTCCATTTGTTCAAAATGGTTTTAAAGATTTACTTATATGGACATAAAATTTTTAAATTGTCAATTACATTCAAAAGATTCAATGTGGTATAGCACTCTTTTATTAAAATTGTATTTAAATGTATTCCTTTCTAAATTGTGTGAGATTTATATGTTTTTATGAAAAAGGGATATTTCCCTCAGTGATTCTTTCAAATCATTTTCATCTATGTCAACATCCTTTGATGGATTTTGAACATGTTTGAAGTTAATTTATTATAATACAAATCTTAAATTTAGTATTGAAGGTTTTGTGATATGTTTGACTAGTGATGTGATATTTTTATATCATTTATGGTTTATGTATAAATTATTGATATTTTGTATGCTAGTTTTAATACGAATTGTTATGTTGTGTTTCAACCTTTTCATATGAGGAATGTATTGTACATAGTAAGTTATGGGTGGAGCGCGCTATAGCTCTTCAATGCATCGGTAGGTCTCATGAGACAATTAGACAAGGAATTGGCCGAGGCCTTTCCCAATTTGATATAAGGTTTTGGCTGAGGCCTTAATCATTTTTAGACGTCTTGGCCTAGGCCTTAACAAAATTTTCAGAATTTTTTGCATTATACATTCCCCCATTATGTAAATAATATTGATGGTTTATGTGGTTATTCGACTAGTAGAATACCCATGACTATGTTTTATTATGGAATTATTCACTCAGCTCATATTTCGTTCATAATGTGTACATTTTTTTTATTAGTAAAGGTAATTGTTTTTAATTTTTCATCATGCCAATTTTTTATGTTATCGTCTGCTAAATTGTATACCCTTACGGAGCATTTGAGCTCACCCCTTTCATATGTTTTATTTTCCATGGATTTCCAATAATTGTATAATGACTGAGCTATAGCGATGGTATAAGAGATATGAATGTGTTCAATGGAGACAATGTTGTTATTTTTTTAATTTTCTAATGTAATGTAACGATCATGTATGTAATATATTTCCAAGACTGCTCAATTGATCGGTCTTTTGGGACATGAGTTCCTTGTATCATACCAATGTTATATAATAATGCACCAACTCTGGGTAACTGGGGTCAGGGTGTTAAGAAGTATTTGATTTTATATCCTTTAACTATTTTATATGAACATAATTATATATTAAAATTATACTTTCCCTTCTATTGTATGAAAGATGTTTTCCATAGAAACTCTAAGGGGAAGTACCACTATAATAATAATGTTCTAGGAAGACCCCATGATGAAATAAAAAATTAATTTATTTAATGTCCATATTTTCAAACATAGGGTTTTCTTTTATATAATCCTTATTCTGGACATGATTACGAAATAGGGTTAATGAAAATTTACAAGAAGAATGAAATTATTATTTCTGTGGAAGATGTTGAATTTCTTATCTTTATATTAGAGAACTCATTATTTAAGTCACATCTCGATCAGTCCCTTGTATCTCTTTTAAATGAGATCTTATGAAAGATGATTAAAACCAATCTTGGGATAGAGAGACTATTTTTTAATCTAAGAATGTAACTATTCTATGTGAATACATTAATGAATTTCCTGATGAATTAATAGGATATCCCTAAGAGTGTAATGTTGAATTTTCCTTTTATTTAACCCTTACTTCTTGATGAATATAAAAAAATCCATATTGAAATTCAACTGTGTAATTAGTTGAGTAATGGAAACAACTAGAGGAATTGGATTATAAGGGATTTATTCTATCTAGTGTTTAAGTATGTGGGTCTAATAACCTATTACTTATGAAGAAATATGGATCCATGTGTGTATGCATTTATTATAGGTAAATAAATGCAATTATGATAAATAACAAGTATCTTCTACCACTCATTGATGAATTATTACGTCAACATCATGAAGTCAAATATTTTTTAAATATTGATTTTTGTCTTTGGTATCATCAATTGCAATTATATAAGGAAGATATTTGGAAGACATATTTTTAAACGAAGTATATACATTATGAGTTTATAATGATTTCATTTGGATGAACTAACAAACCCTTCTAATTTTTTGGATCTAATGATCATAGTATTGATGAAATATTTCGATTATTATTTTTTGGTATTTGTTAATGGTATTTTATTTTTTTCTAAATTTCATTGAGGAAAAATTTAATCACATGAAAATCATTCTTTAGACTTTTAGAAGGAATGATTTAAATGTGAAATTTATTAACTATTATTTTTGTACTCAAGATTTTTTTTTCATGGATTTATTTTTCTAAAACAAAAAACCCTAATTGATCCATTAATTGAAAAGGTAGTTAGGGAATGTGTTATACGAATGAATATAACCAAGGTTAGTAGTTTCATTGTTCTGTCATTGTACTATCTATGATATGTTCATAATTTTTCCTTATCATATTTCCTACGAACAATGATTACAAGTAAATGGGATGAATTTGATTAGAAAAATGAATTCGAAGAATACTTTGATTAAATAAATAAGATATTGATAAATTCAATTATGTTTACTTTAGCTTGTAGAAATGATGGTATTGTGGTATATAATGATGCATAAAAACGGGGCATGGTTGTTCCGTAATGAAAAATGATAAATTTATATTATATGCATCAATGAAATTTATTATTCATCAATAAATCAGTCAAATATATGATCTGAATATAGAAGCAATAATAAATTCCTTGAGGCTATGGATACATTAACTCTATGGTGAAATATGTTAGAGGAACACTGATCATGATAGCCAAAAATATAAATTTTTAGAAAATGTTCTCAATATGAGATAAATGAAAGGGATCGATCTACTCAAGGATTATGATTTCACAATACACTAACTCTTATGGAAATAAAATGAAGTACAAGATTCATTTAGTAGGAAATACCAAGGAATTATGACCCAAATGAGGATTGAGAGAGATAATATGTACATGGATCTAGTAAAGATGAATATTTTAATTATTAAGGATTGGGAGATATCAGTCAGTATTCAAGTGATTGCAAAACCATATTCATAGGAAATTATAAAATCTTCTTAATATGATGTTGAGAAATTTTAGAATAAAATTGATTCTATGAATTGTTGGAAATTAGCATACATGTTTTTTGAATATGGTGTTCATGAATTATTAAAAAGACTATGTGTTCCGTTTATAACTTGTCTAAAATGAGGTATTGCAGAATGATTCCCATAGATGAAATTTATCTATACAACCTTCTAACACCGTGTTGTATATCTTTTTAGGGAACATTTTTGTCGGATAATATGAAGTATAAAATTGTCGATTATGTTTCTATATGTTTGGTTTTTAAACATATAAAAACTATGAGATGACATCTTTCATGACCCAACCCAAGATACGACTCGATTACTAACTACAACAAGCCTACATTTATAAGCCATGGGGGTGAGACTGGTGCCGAAGGAATAACTATCTTTGGGAGGTCATTACCAAAGTACCTACAGACACAAATATCTCAATGAATAAGTGCATAGGTAAAGATTAAACGAGGTCTAACAATTTTAATGTAATGAAAACATCCATAATATCTATTGTGTAAAAGAATACGATAGTGAAAATAGAAAAATAATGACGAAAACACACACCCAACTAGAAATATGTGGTAACCTAAAAAACATGAAGAGTAAATTCCTGAGAGAGACGAGATCGAATATTATATGCTATGACTAGTATACATGATCCAATATACCATCTATCCACAATAACCTCTTTTTTCTCCATTAAACTGTACTATTATACATAAAACACGAGATGTGTATAAAAATATCATGCATGGGTGAGTATATACATACCCATTTGGAAGACTGAAAAGATGAATGGGTATCCAAAAAAGATAAAAATTAAATAATGATAGAAGATACAAGAAACAGTAAAAGAGAATATCTCAACCAAAGAAAAGAGAGATTGTAACATCATCTAAGTACAAGGTGATTGAAAGGGTAAATAGAATAGCTAGCCATCAAGTCTTCTCCACCTATAATAGGTGATTAGACTCATCAAACCATGGGAATATAGACACTTAATGCACATGTCGTACCCTATGTGTCTGTGACACTCATTGAAAGAGAGTAAGAAGATACAATGGTATAGATACAAAAGAATATATGTATGATCCATAAAAATTATCCTAGATTAGGGGGTAAGGGGATCTCTATCTCATAACTCATCCTAGGTATAAGTGTAGCCAATAGTTCCAAAATTCCATTAATTATTCCCAACATATCAGCTGTATTCTAAAAAGTCAGTATGTGATTTCCAAAACCTCTATAATTTTTCCCCCAATAAATAAGGAATGAACTACAACTCCATAAGACACACCATATTGTGTGGGGGGTGGGGGTAACTCTGTAAGTATCTGTATAGGACCATAAATCATGCTAATAGGGGGGGGGGGTCCAATCTTGTTTCACAGGGACCATCAACTAATGTTCATAGAGGATTCCAACCATTAGATATAAGATGCATTACTGAGCTAATGGGGATTCTACTCTAAAGGTTGATGACCCAAAACCTAGTCGTATACACCAACCCTGTCCATGTAACATTACACACTATGCAGGGTGAATACATGGCATGTCCATGCTAACTTTAACTGGGTAGTATCATTTGTTCCATGTTTGTGTACATGTTGTTATGTCCATATAATTTGGTACATGGTTCATGGC
This sequence comes from Viscum album, assembly GCA_963277665.1. Lineage (NCBI taxonomy): Eukaryota > Viridiplantae > Streptophyta > Magnoliopsida > Santalales > Viscaceae > Viscum > Viscum album. The sequence continues at coordinate 195,737,579 of OY728133.1, read as the reverse complement.
TTGACATGGGGTTCCACCCATGTTCACAAGATATGCCTATGTACTTCAGTGCATGGCCAGGTTCTCTAGCTGGGTACTCCCACACATAGTCCTTCCTATATGACCCATCACATGGATAATACAACTAGGGGATAGGTACATGATGTGTAGGATTTCATCACATCATTCCATCCATCCCATTACATAAAACCCAAGCCTCTACACATAAGGGGGTATATCTCCTATGTTTATCCATATACATGGTGTGTAATCAGGGTTTTTTAGAAAAATATAGTTTTTCATTCATCATATTGAATCTACTCTACATCTTTATATCTTATGTAATCTCCTGTCAGGAATAGTATATCTAGCAGTAGATCATGGTTTCTGGACGTCATTCACTAGAAATCTATCTTTATTGTTCTTTGGAGGTCTTCCACACAACATGTATTCCACAGATAATTCATTCAATAATTATTTTTTCAAAAATCATCAAAATTACCATCCTAATCTTACTACAATACCATATATAAGTTTATTTCATTGATATTCTCCTCTAAATATGTACTGCCATGATTCTGATGTTCAGATTGGGATCGATACCCCCCGTAAATTGACAACGAGGACCATAGGGTCCAACTGGTGATGAACATGTAGAAATTGTGGTAGAAGAATAGATTAAAAAATTTAATTGACCATTCCAATGAATTCCTGGAACAAATTCAATAACAAGCATATGAGGTTTGAAAACATTTAATAAATCAATTTAATCTGGTGCGTACATGCCTGTTCCATCCACAATTGTCATATATCAATAGAAGATATCAATATTCTCAATAAATTTAATCAAAAAAGATATTGAACACATTTTTAGTATTCTTACATAGGGATTAGATCATTATTCACTAAAGAAATTTATCACTATTGATTGTGGGACATCATTACATTCATTACACTCTAATATGCACTAATCTGGAATTTCATCATTGTCCTAGGTGGTATTCCAACAAAGAAGAATAAAGAGTCCCAGGATCATCTCAAGGTTTATAATTCTAGTGGTAGATGAATATCCATGGTGATTAAATTTTATAAAAATCATTTTGGTATAAACTTAATGTATTAATGTACTAATTGATTAATTAATTCATTTATCATAACATTAATGAGAGGGTTGTTCCTCGCCGGCCTAGTTATGTTATGGATATGGTAAAAGCATCATTCCTGACTCAACTATTGTCTTATATTTCTAATACGAGAATTATTTTATGAGTAATATCATTTTATTTAAGAATATTTCATGTGAAACATAAAATATATTTTAAATTTTTATAAAATTAATTTGGGGCATACCAAGCACTGTAATTGTATTCTATCTCTACACCTAGCTATGGAAATATAAATATATATATTTCAAAGTCATACAAAGAAAAACTGAGTCTCTATATCACTCCCTCTAATAAAATAATTTCCCTTGAAATGAAAAATGATAAAAAAAACTCAGGATACTGATCCCATACTCGGATATACCAATTCTTGTAACTCTGTTGTACATTTCAATGCTTCCCCAACACTTATACCTAGTGGTGGTCTATCAATGTAGGGTCCACTACTATCTATCCTCGATTTCCACTAGGTTCTCTACATAGGTATATGTATTTTTGAAGTATATATCACCATATTAGATGACATGAATGAGGTCATGAACATATCTCTTTAGTTGCAACCCTAGAAAGTGTTGTGAACACGATCTATCTATGGGAATAGGGCGAGGCAGTACACAACCTCACCAACCATCAGCATGATATTGAATGTGCCAATGAATGTTGGGGATAGATTACCTCCTCTGTAGAACCTCCACAATTCTCATTATCGGGATAATCTCAGAAAAATGTGGTCTCCCTGCACAAACTCTATGATCAAACTATGCGGATTTTCATAATATTTATTTCTTCTATAGGTTGTCTGCATCCTATCAAAGATAATGCATACTTTCTCCATCATAATCTACACCATTTCTACCCTAAAAATTAATGTATCACAAATATAAATCCATCACATGGGTGACCTTAATGGTCTCTAATATAAGTATTTAAATTCTTCCTTGAAAATGATATAGTGGTAGCTATTGTTGTATAAAAACTATACAAATGGCATGTTATCCTCCCAGATCTATCCATAGTCCAACACACAATCCCTCAACATATCCTCTAACACCTGGATAGTATGTTGTATCTACCCATTAGTCAGGTGATTAAAGGATAATATCATCCTCATTTGGCCATGGAATTCCTCATACATGCCACTCCATAATAATTATGTAATCCTCACATCACAATTGGAGACAATCATCGAGGGAACCCCCTGAAGGCAAATGATAAACCATCTGTACAAATAACCCAAAAAAATCCGTCGAACTATGCTCCCTCAAAGAATGAATGTGTGTAAACATCATGATATTATAAACTATCACCTAGATAGAATCATGTCTCTTCACTTCATGTGGTATCCCTATCACAAAGTCCATGTATATTTTGTCCTACCCAACTCCATGATCTAAAGGGGATGCAAGAAACCTGCAAGAACATGGTACATAGCCATCATATGTCGACACGTGAGAAACTGAGAGAAAAAATAAGATATTTTTCATCAAATTCCAGACCCCCCATAACTTCTACTAATGATACATGTACAATTTCCGTACATTGGGATGTACAACTGTGAGAGAACTGTGGAAATCATGCATCACCTCCTCCCTCATAATGTATGGAACCACCATCCATTCATGGAAAAATAATAAATTTTTCTCTACATACTAAAATCCATTTCGTGACTCGTCTATGGATATATGGTAATTTAATACCTCACATTCAATTTCACCAACCTAGGACAATCTCATCCACTCGAAGAGTGATGGTGTCAACACCATCGATTGTAGAAAACTTATACCCTTCTGGTCCACTTAGGTCAGCTGTAGAGAATACAAATTCTTTGAATCAACCGGCACTATAAAAATGGAAGAATTCCTGTATAGTGTATATTCTACTACGTTTCCCTTCCCCAAAGTATAGACTATCTAAAATTCATTAACCTACCGGAACTCCTACTGGAATTGATGTCTAAAGTTCATGACTAATTGCATGAAGTTGTACCTGATACTCTAATGGTATGAGTAAACCATAAAGTGATATAAAGGAACATAGTTCCTTTAAATAAGCATAAAAAAGACAAAAAATTCTAACTTTAGGTTATGATTCATGTTGTTATACTCGTGGGGTATCAACTTCATTCACTAGTTTGAGATAACTTCTTGTCACTTAATCAACATGTAGTCAAGCACATAATCAGAGTGATGTTAACACATTACAAACTCAATGAATTCCTATAGTAAAATAAAGTCAAAAGAACTCATCAAAATCAACCTAATCTCTTCAAATGGTTATCTTTCACTAGTGAGACTGGGTAAGTTGATTCTTCTTCCGCATCAAGGAAGACATAGGGGTTGTAATTATATATAAGTCTTATAAAAACCTCCTATTATACCCATCCAATCTATGGATGTTTCAAAACAATAACATGATCCTGGGTGGATCACAATAAGTAACTTCATTGATCATCACTGGTTCCATGGATTAAACATGATCCCATAGAAAAATTCTCCAAAAATTATGACTCATGAATTCAGAGTTGGATATTTTAGATATTTCCTTAAATATGGATCCCTCAATGAATATTTAATACCATTATCAAGTTGTCTACATTTTCAAACATTAATTAATAGTATACGAGTATATCATCAATGTATATGGAAAAATACTATTCTAGGTAGAGATATAAATTGTTGTTCATCAGAGCCATAAACTTGGTGGGGTAATTATACACATCTTAGGGAATCACTAGAAACACCTAGTGTCCATAGTGACATTGGAATGCCAACAATTGTATATAATCCCGACAAACATTCAAATAGTTCTAGAAAAACCTATAATTGATCATCCAGAACCATCTTGTGCCTTAAAACTATTCAAATAGGTTGTAAATCATCGATAATGGTAATTGTTCATTATCATGTCCTAGATCAAGTGAAGATAATTCATCCAAAGCTACAAACTCCCATCTTCACTTTTAAGGAAAAAAAGTGGTGTTTCCCCAGGGAAAATGTTGGGCCTAATTAAACCCTTCTCCCAAAGGTACTTTGACTTCTACCACGTCTCTTGGATCTCAGTAGGGGATATCATATATTCCAAAAAAGACATCAATTTGTTTCTAGGATACATGTCAATGAGAAAATCCATCTCCATCCATGTATGTAATCCAGAACATCCTTAAGGAATACATTCATGTAATCCTCTATTACTAAAGGAACCAAAATTTATGAAAACCCTACTAACGCAAGGGTTATAATTTATAATGAGTGGGTGATAGGTTTTTTCATACTTCCCACATAACCAAATTTTCTCACCAGGAGATCTCTCTCTCTAGAAAAGGTGACTCTAATCCCATCATTTCATATGTATTTTAATTGTTTGTGGTGATAGTAAATATGAGGTTAGACCATAAAAAACAATAGTTATGATTATTCCATAGGGTTCCATTTTTATGACCATAATTTCCCATGTTAATATCTTTCCTCCAAGTGATATATTTCTCTACTAAAAGATGACTGTTATAGAAAATCTTTTCTTGTAGGAACCTTAAGATGAAGCTGATGGGCTTGATCCTCATCTAGAAGCAACATATCTAACGCTAGAAGTATAGATATTAATGAATTATTGGAACCTATGTCAACCAATACTAAATAATGATTAGAAAACATAAATATTATTCCTCTGATCATCTTGTGAACTGAGGATCATAAAAATCTAATACCTATAGATGTGTGTGTCCCCAATTGCTGGCTACCTGAGCTGGACATGTTCTACCTAGTGGTGGTGGTGGAAGGATATCATAGCATCATCCACCAACATTAACTAATCATTCTCCACTTCCTACTTATCCTCCCTAGGGACAACATTGACCTCTCTTAACAGGTCCCTAATCATGGTACTGCCTTTGTTGTGGTGGTCCATCAACTATCTCCATGCATAGCTCCGCACATCATGTTGTGAAGACTTGTGGGTTATAACCTTTCCAATTACATGAAAAATACTCCATGCTTTAGAATTATCATGTACACTGGGATTCCCATTGCCACATTCTGGAGTCTGATCACGTTGCGTTCTCCTACATCAAGATCATGGTTCCTGATTTTTTATAGATACTAGAGATGATTAAGCTTTGTGAAACTCTCTTCTAGTTATAGTTGTCTCATGTCCCTCTCATAGAGTTATTTAATTCACTAGAACCTACTCCAGCACACTATCATATGTGGGGATACAAAAGGGAAACAAACTAGAATGAATATCTCAGTGGGGTCCCTGCTAAAACAATAGTGAACAGATGTAGCCTTCCATGATAATGTCAATAAAGTACTTTTTAAGGTCTATAAAACATACTTCATACTCATCCACCATCACACCTCCCTTATATAGCTCCAAAATATCCTAAATATAAAATGAGAAAAGTCAGGTGAGGTATTAATCTTCATTGAATAGTATCTAGGTGTAGGTCCCTGAGAGTTTCAAATCATTGTGCATCAACATGAAAAGGATCCACCATCCCCCAGTTTCCCTTATGAAATGGCTAGCAACCAGTACAAACACATAATTCATAAGGGTTTGGATTATACTGAAGACATAGAAAACAGACTCTAGCCAATCCTATACTTCACAAGGATCCTACTTGTAGTATAACCCCAACCTCCCCTTGAATGAGAAGTCATGGACTATGCTAAGCCTATGAGAGTTATCATCCTACTCTGTTAAAACAATTTACTGCTCGAAAAGTGGAGGTGCTACAACCTACCCACCTAGAGTAAGGGGGGCAAGGGTGGACTATGAAAAAAGGCATTGTATCTCATAAGACCACCCTAATATTCCAAAGATGGTATCCTTGATGGCTATTATCTTAGAAGAATACAATGATTTTATCAACAATTACCCCTATTATATTAGAATATATATATATATATATGCATAAGAAATGGGAAACTGAATTAAAAAGGAAATTTAAATACTAAATCCTTTATGATGCATGTACTATTATGATCTAAGAAAATTTGATTGGTATGTTGAGTTTATAAAAATGATGTTAAGCTCCTAGGGAATGGATACATTAGCCTCTGACACCATCATTGGATTCCTTGTCCAGAGAGCTATGTTCAAGTCACTTTGAACCCTCTTCCCCAAATCCTTACATAATACTTATAATGGGACAAGTCCGATCAATGTCCAATAGAATGTACTTGCTCGTATACTAATCTGTAATGACCTTACCCAAGTTCAGAATAAATCCAGAACTACTCCAAACATTCATTTATTGGTCAGAGATTAGAGACCAATGCAAAATGCATAACTAACTCTGGGATTCCTTTTTGTAATTTCTTATATTCACACATACAACTATCTTGATGAAAAATATCATATGGAAAGTGTAAAATAGGTAACAAAAGTAGATGTCAAACAATGAATGGATAACCTCTAAGGTGCACATGAGTACCAAAGTGAAAAATGAAAAGTAATGTAAAAAAGTACACAACCCAACCAAAAATATTTCATAACCTAAAAAAATAGAAAATTATACTTCTAAGTGATCCCAACTCCTAAATTCCAAATGTTGAACGTCGTACACCATCAAAATTACCTGGTTTCCTTATGCTCCTCGGTAGTCCCCATCAACCTATCTTTCATCTTCATTAGATATAAAATGTATGGGAAAACTCATTATAAGGGTAAGTATATACATACCCAGTAGGATCCTCCAAAATATAGTGGTGTGAAGTAAGAGATACAATAAGAAAGAAGACATTTGATTTCAGATACAATCAATGAGAACAAATCAACCCAATCCAAGAGTAAAAGTATACTCTCCCAAGCATATGGTTCTCGACACACTGAGTAGATGAAACTTTTTTTGACCCTTTTACACTTATAGTAGGTGGGAAGAATTATCTAACCATGAGAAGCTAATTGTAGAAGGAATGTGAAGTACCCCAAGCATCTTCACGTCCCAAGAAAAGAGAGTAACCAAATCTATCAGTGTGGATACAAAATAATATATATATATATATATGTATATATTATCAGTAAAAATAACTTCTATAGATAGTGTAAAGGGATATCCATCACATATCTCAGCCTAAGAAGAAGAGTATGTAACAGTTCTTAAAGTCCATTAATAATGCCAATTATCTCAAACATCTCCTAAAGAGTAACTTTTTGAAGGCCCAAACTTCACCAATGTGCCACATATACAAGGGGCCAAAATCCAACTAGAGGAACCAAACCCTAGTGACTAAGGGATTTCCACTTTGTTAGAATCCATAGAGGAACCTTGGTCGAACTCATGGGGGGGTTTCAATCTGGTGTCACGATGACCCGTGAACTATTTTAACTAGGGGGTTACACTTGGTAGATAGATGATCCATGTCCACATGGATATGGGTTCCACTCTAAAGGATTAGGGATTATGACATGGTGTGACATGGGGTCTGAAAATAGTCATTGAGGACCCATGAACTATCTTATTGGGGGTTTCACTCAGTAGGTATATTTAATGGACCAATGGCCATGTTTATTGAGGTTAAACTATAGTGGTTGAGGACCTATGCCATGATGAAATAGGGGGTTTCACTCTGATCATCATGGACCCACAACCTATCCGATAGGGGGTTCCCCCCAGAAGAAGCCAATATTGATTCTACCAGATCACTATCATCATCATATATTTCCTCGGTAAGTTAAATTCCTATAAAATTTTACATCCTATCTCAAAATCTAAAATAAAGAAAACAATCTCATTCTAGGAGTGAAAAACACATGATAGGGTACTGCTAGGACAAAATATGAGTACAAATAAATGAGATATAGAAACATGAAGTTTACTTAAAAGGAACCAATTGATACATGAAATTTGTGGGGACCCACATGGTGTGTGACCCCACTCTAGCACATGGCCATATCCTTAGCCACTGTTTGCATCCCTGTCCATGATGCAGTACATACAATCCTAGTGTACAACATGGCATTTCCACGCAAATCGGGACTGGGTCATGTCATTATGGTCATGTCCATGTACATGAATAAATGTCCATATACTTATTTAAATAGTGTGTGGATTCACACGAGGTTCTAAACATGTGATGAATTCATTACATTTCACTTTATTACCTGACGGTGTTCTTCAGCCATGTACTTCCAATAAAAGTCTCACCAATGTGACCCATTACTGGACTCATCCAAATGGGGGCGAGGGAAAATGCTTGTGGGGTGGATACATGATGTGTCATCCTTATGATTTCCCAAAACCATATAAACCACACATAAGGGGATAAATTCCATATATCCATACTTATACCTAATGCATAGTCATTTATTTTAATGAAATCTTGATCCATGATTTTTGTGTTGAATCTGGAATTCCTCCTTCAGATCTGGCCCTATATCTACTAAAGAAAAGTGTATATAGCCATCGATCATGCATTTTGGCCATATTTCACATGAAACTAGTACCATTTTTTCATAATTTCTACATACATACCACACGACACCAGAACTTAGATCAATAAGGATTTTTTCATTAATCGTCAAAACTACAATCCTCTTCTCCAAAAAAACCTTGATCAATGCTTGATTCATCTATCTGCTCCTCCCATGAGACTCAACCATGAATCAGAATATCTGATCATGATTGGTACCTCCTATAATTATGAAACTAAGACCTCAAGGTCCAACCAGTGATGAATGTAAAGATATTTATGGGGTAAAACACAAAAAATTGATATTTTCCAATAGTTCTTGGAAAATGATTAGGAACATGAATTTGGGGTTATAGAAAATTCAATAAATCAATTTAATCGATCATGTATGAACATTATTAGGCTTGAAATATCATATATCAATAGAAGTAATATATCTAATTAATCTATTTTTCAATAAGGGTGTAAACAACAAATTCAGGGGTCCTACATAGAGAGTTGATGGTTTGACATCGATGAAATGCTGGAGAAACATTGAGGGATGTCATTTCATTCATTGTATGAAGATCTTCTCTGATCAGAATTTTCATCTCTATCAAGGGTGGTTTTCCAAAAATAGAGGATGAATGAGATATGGATTACTTTTATGGTTTATGGCATAACCCTTGGGGATTGACAATGGTGATGAATTTGTAGATAATTCATTTAGTTCTATAATTAATCAATGAAATAATTTATTCATAAATTAATCTAATGAATGTACTGATAATGAGTTAGGTTTTTGAACTCACCACACCGACTGATTTTATATCGCACCTATGGTAAAAACATCATTCTAGACTCAACCATGGTATTTGATTTCTGATCTAAGACCCCATTTATGATTTATCCCATTTTATTTATGAACCATATATACATAATATAATATATATTTAATATTTTAAAAAAAATTAATTTTGGACACATCTGGGCTCAAAAATGCTTGTCATTTGAGCTCCTAGATCTAGAAATATATTTGTTAATATTTTAATGTCTTACAAGGTAACAAACATGTCCCTACGACATCCTATAGGAGTAATAAATTCTGTTTATATTTCTATTTAAAAAAGGGAAAAAATTTATTATGTACATTGTTACAAGAATATAAGAAGTTCCAATAAATAATGGTGATGTATTGGTTATCATTGATTGTGTAAAAAAATATAAACTTTTATCTACTATAGGAGAAGATTTACTTCTTGATCATCTGACAAGGCTCTATTTTAATACTATTTTAATATTTCATGGACACCTCCTTCAATTTTGTCTGATATGGATCCATATTTTTCATAGAAATTATGGAAGAGTGTTAAGAAGGATATTAATTCATAGATTCATTTGACCACCACCTAACATCAGTAAACTGATGGATAGTCTGAAAATAATATTAAAAAATTTTACGACATAGTGAATTCATTATAACATGACATTGATGGTATGTGGGATCCTTATTTTTCTTTGGTAGAGTTTCCCTATAATAATATATTCAATTAATTTAATTAAATGTTATTGTTGAATCATTATATGGAAATTTAATTAATACTCAAACTTCACCGAAAGATTTTAGTAAAAATATGTGCATAGACACATAACATGTGTATGATATAATAACAATGTAAAATTCAATTTAGGCTCCCATTGTAATATCTCAATATAGAAAAAAGTTTTTATTTTGATAATTAGATGAATGATTTGAAATTACAAGAGGGTGATCATGTTTTCTTGAATGTATTTCCATGGAATTGGGTTAAAAGGGCCATTAATAATGTTAAAATAATCCCCATATAGATTGATATATTTTATTTCCTAAAAATAATTGGATTGGTTTCTTAACATTTTTCAAAACCACAAAGTCTCTCAAAAGTACATGATGTGTTTCATATATCATTTAAGAAGTACACAATAGTCCTAAAATAATTGATCACCTTTGATGATATGTAATTAGAACATGATCTATCATACTGTGACGAAACGATCAAGATTATAGATATTAGAGATCATGTATTGAGGAATCTGATGACCCATTTGATAGAGGTACATTGGGGAAATCAAAAATTAGATGATGAAACATGGGAACTAGAGGATGTTATGAAAAATAACTACCATCATCTGTTTAGAAGTTAATATTCAAGAATATTCAAGGATTAAATCACTATATTAGTGATTAATGTATCCCCCTAGCATTTTTCGACATATATATTTTAGAATAAATTTAATTTCATTGATATCTTATGATTCATACAACACGTGGTTTAAAAAACACTACAGTATATTAAAATATTATTTAAAATGACAATTATAAAATTAAAATTAAATCATTATATGTGAATATGACTAAATAAAATATTAAAAATATATATTTTCAAACATAAATATTTTATTTATTTACTATAAATAAAAATATGAATCATTTGGATGAAAAAGAAATGTTTTTGTAAAAATTATATTTTTCTAAATGGAAGTTTAGCCAAGAATCAAAAAATTAATATAATTTAAATTTTCATAAATTTAAAAAAAAATATTTTAAAAAATGGAGTATTTTTTTCAATCAGCATATCAAAATTATATTATGCTGAATTAACGTTTTTTAAAATGTTATATTTTCGGATTAATAGTGAAAAATATAGATTTTTAATTGAAAACCAACTATTAATTTTATATAATGTGTAAAGATAAAATGTATTTTTTGTCTTTTAAAAGTAAAATTAATTTAGATATACATATAGTAGTCCAATTTATTTAATTGGATTCATTTCCATATTTAATTTTGATATTAAAACATTATAAAGTTTTGACCATTTTCTATTTGAAATCTAATATTCTCATCACGACATCAGGATTAATTTTTAATTAATATTTTAAAAAAATTGGGATAGAAATTGAAAATTTGATTTCAAATTTGGAATAATAATAATTTATATTACTTATTAAGTAACACATTGTATTTTCTATAATGTATTGTTATAAGAGTAATCATTTCTAAACACTACTAATGTGCAAAAGGGTTTATTATGCGGTTAATATATGGTGGTAAGGGTAAAAATGACCCAAATATTTTATAAAATATATTTTAAAACCATATTTAGACACTATAATTTATAATTATCAATAATAATTCTTTATTTAATCTTGTATAATGTGAAAAACATGGTTATAACATTTTTTCCAAAAATTTAAAGTCTACCCCTAACCACACTTATAAAGGCCACCCATATCCTCTTTAATAAAAACCTTGAAACTGAATTTTTTGAGAAAATAAATACCCTTATCACTTCTAAAAATCAATCCCATCATCCTAGTGAACTTATTTTGCGTATAAATCAGACCATGTATTTATTTTTCTACAATCCTTAAGAATTTACACAAAGAAAATGTAACACTTATATATTATAATTTTTAAATTAATTATTCTTCAACGATGGTTAATTTTTTTAATGAATTATTAAATATTAAAAAAATTTATCATATTTATACTTAAATGTTTTTATATTAATTAAAGTACCTAGAACTCTCCCCACATCAATAAACTGTATTATGAAATAATCATTCGTGTGTACAACAGACTACCACCTTGCGTACTAATGTTAATCATTTTTCCATTTCATTCTCTTCCAATTGTTTATAATGATAAGTATAAGGTATATATATATTTCACATTTAAAACATAATTATAACTATAATGTACTTATATATAATATTACTTTTTTTAATCCAATTACCTATGACATATAATAACTTCCTTGGGGTATAAGCTATCCCACCACCGTGCGAAGGGATATGATTCGTCTCTCACTATTGTTTTACATAAGTGGTGATAAAGATAAAGATAACAAATATATGTGATATAAATGAAATTAGAATGATATTCTTGATATAATTTTCACTTATAAAAAAAATACATCAATTTATTTCTTTCCTTTTAACCCAATTAATGATGATAACATTTTTCGTGTAATTATGGACTACATTCTTCATGAATAGATGTGACTCTCTATTAATCACCACACAACTTATATGATATATGAATTTTTTTAAATAATTTAAATTATTGTTATGAAATCATTATTCTTCTAAAAATATAAATATTTACTTACCTCCTTCCAATAATGACGGTTGTTAAATGGAAACATTACCCAATCATATATACAACCTCTCATCTCCTTGGTTGTAAAGAACTTCATTTCTCAAATCTATATATCATGGTTAGTATAAAATTATAATTTATTTGTAAATATGATAATAATTTCACAGGTATTATTCATGATATTATAGAACTATATAATACTCACAAGAACCAAAACATTCATAGTAAAGTACAAATGAAAAAACAAGACAATTTACACCCAAAACGGTGATAATATGCTTGATTATTAACAAACAGTTTATAAAATGTTATAATAAGATAAAATTTGATATTATACAAATTAATACTATTTTTTATAAGATAATAACATGGATAAAACCAATATAATAGAGTATAAAGCATGTTCTACCAAAAGAAGTGTGAATTAAGGGATTTAATCTCAATTTCATTCAATTATAAATATTATAATTTTATTAATGTCATTAATTTATATGTTTTATATACGTCACTTTTGAAATATAATATCATGATTCCTAAATAATTCATGGAAATTTTTGTTTCAATTTAAATTATTTTATCGAAGTGGATTTGACATAAATTTTACAATGTGATAAATAATATCATAACTCAAGTTATTTTAATTAGGTTATATTAATTCATAATTGTATTTTATATTATATGATTACTTGTAAAACCAATATATATGTGATTTTTTTCAAATTAATTTAATATTTTATATATTATACGTTTCATGATCACAAAATATATCTTTTGTTATATATTGGAATTATTTTTGGACCTTTTTTAATGCTACACTATGATAATCTTGTATTACACAAAATAATTATATTATATTGTGGTAATTGAAAAACAATGTTTTTTTGTTATACACAATTTTGAGTTCCTTTTATAGTTTTTTTTGCATTCAAGGTCAAGTTTTTCTGAACTAAAATATAATATTTCAATTGTCCCAAAAACATTTCAGCAATAAGATCATTTTATGATTTCATTTTCTTCCAACGAGGTAAATCTTTTATGCATGGACTTGCGATTCGTTCTTGTTGGAAAATTTATTCGGTGTAGAAATTCGTTTATTGTTTTGAAGAAATCTTTCAATGCAATTGGGTTTTTTAGATTTCAAATTGGTTTTATTAATTCCTCCAACATAAGTCATTGGTTTTAATCTGAAAATTAAAACTATATATTTTATTTGAGGACATCATGGGTTTTTTGTGGATGCATAACGAATGTTCTGAAATGGAATCCTGACATTAATTCAGATGATGATTCTCATATGGTCCTAGTTTGTCTTTATTTCCCTAGTTTAACAATTCACCTCTTTAAGCATATTTCCTTGTTTTCGATTACCGGCCTCATTGGATCCCCATTGATGTTGGACATGGCATCAAGAAAAAATTCTAGGCCTTCAGTTTTAGGATTTATAAATTGATCCAATCCTCTAAAACTCTTCCAAACCAAATATGTATTCAAAATGGTAGCCATAGATCCTTACAAGATGTGATTTATGAATGTTATCCGTATTATTGTTCAGACTACTTTAAAATTGGACATTTATCCAGTGTATTTGGTTATACAGTCCTCCCACCTGCTCGCATGACTTTAGTTTTGAAGGGATGGCTAAATATGGAAATAACAGTTTGAACAGGATAGTCTATGAAAGTGATGTGTCTTGATGGACTCTCGAGAACAAAGAACCCCTTTAGGAAGAATGTAGAAGATATTAAAATGCCTGTTTAATATCAGTCTGATGTCATTATCAATGTTGAGAGTGGAACTAAACCTGAAATCTTCTATGGTTTTGGTGATGTGGTCTATGGTGTTCAGAATGACCCCAATATAGAGGATGATTAGGGTGTACATTCTCAATCTGACTTAGATACATTCCTATCACATAACACATCCTTGCTAGAGGCTGATCAGAAAACTAATCAAATTGAGGAAGAATTCATAAAATAGAACTCAAGAAAAGGGAAAAACAAATAGTTCATATGGATGGATTCATTACTCCCAATCCCAAAAAATGAGGAAACGTAGAGACTAATCTCACTTGGAATGAACAATTATCACGAGGTCACATGATACATATAAAAAGTAACATATTGCAAGTTCAACATCAACAAATTTTTTTGACCAGAGTGAAATCATATTTGGTGATTTTAGAAAAAAATTCAATAGATTCTTCTTCACTACTTGAGGTTGATCCTTATATTGTACCTTCTGATGATAAACCGAACAATGTCTCTAACCCGGTAATGAAGTATGCAAAACATGATGATGATGAGGTGGATTTAAATTTTAAATCTCGATTAGAAACATGAGATAAATTGGATTATCAAAGGCTCATATATGGTGATATTTTGGTGAATACATATCTTGATATCAAACACATACTATTTAATAAGAGGTTGGTGTAGGAGTATAGTCAAACTTTCTGATATTCATTGACTAGTGCTACTATATAGTCATTTATCAGACCATTTCTCATATTTCATGACCATTCCTGCATGTCCCAAACCTTGGAGCTTTATTGGAGTGACACAATTGTTTCTTGATGTTTTTGAGCTTCTTTGTTATATCTTAATTTTCTGCACTCACTTTTGGGATGGTGTAAAATCATTACACCTGAAGCTTGTACTATAATACTTTTGATTTAATTAATTTACGTGGGGCATGAATTGGGTGACCAATTCATGCCTCCTTTTGCATTATAAAAAATTAAATATTATTTTTAACTCAATTTTATTGAAACTCATCTTGTAAATATTATATTTTTATGATTTGAATAAATTAAATTTAAGGATTAAAAATATTTATTTTTGAAAAATATAATTTTACCGCCTTCTAATGGACATATATTTAAAATTTTATTTATGAAGATTTTATAAATATCATTTTAAACATTTAACATTATTCCTTTAATAGGTATATCCAAATTTACTTCGTGTGAATGCCAGGTATTTTTCTAAGAAGTTTCATTTTTTGATAAATATTGAAAAATAATGATTTATAATTGAAAACTAAATTTTCTAAAATATTATTTATATAATTAATTTATATTAATAATTTAAATTAATTTATATTAATATCACTAATACATATATTAATAAAATTTAGGTCATGGGAAAAAAATTTCACATTGATATTGGATATAAAAATAATTCAAAATTTTGTACATTTTTACGTTAAAAACCTAATGTTTCGTTCTGTACGAGGAATTATTTTAAACTAATTTCAGACACATATTTGTTTATAATCTGGTAAAATGGTTTCCTTATTTTAATTTAGAATTATTTAATATTTCAAATATGGTCAAATTATATTATGAGCAAAAATATTATCGAAATTAATTAAAAATAATAATACTAATTATGGTAAAAACAAGTTTCCATAGTGGTTAAACATTAACACAAGTGGCCAAATAAACAATAAAAATTTACAAAAAAAATTACATTAAATATTTATACTATATAATATCTTTTACTTAAAATGTAATACTTTTTTATGTACATGATTTAAGGGAGAACTCTCAATAGTGTTTACCATTTTATATTTAAAATAATGCAACTTCTCTTCCACTATAAAATGACACACCACCCCCACATATTATTTCCTATAAATAATGTCTTATTATAAAGCAACAACCCAAATAAGATTTCAAAAGACTAAGGGTTTTCCACTTTTTTAGTATCCGTAGAGGAACCGTGCTCATACTGATGGGGGGGGGTATCAATCTGGTGTCATGATGACCCATGAACTATTTTAACTAGGGGGTTCCACTTGGTATATATAGGATCCTTGTCCACATGGATAGGGGTTACCCTATAAAGGATAAGAGATTATGATATGGTGTGACATGGGGTTTGACTATAGTCATTGAGGACCCATGAATCATCTTATTGGGGGTTTCACTCAGTATGTTGATTTAAAGGACCAATGGCCATGTTTATGGTGGTTAAAATATAGTGGTTGGGGACCTATGCCTTGATGAAATAGGGGGATTCAATCTTATTATCAAGGACCCCAAACCTATCCAATAGGGGGTTCCCCTCAAAAAAATCCAATATTTATCCTTTCATATCACTATCATATGAAATTCCTTGGTATGTGAAATTCATATAAAATTTTACATCTTATCTCAAAATCTACAATAAATAAAACAATCCCATTATAGGAGTAAAAAACACATGATAGGGTACTGCTAAGACAAAATCCGGGTACAAACATATGAGATATTGAAACTTGAATTTTACATAAAAGGAACCAATGGATACATGACATTTTTTGGGACCCACATAGTGTGTGACCCCACTCCAGCACATGCCCATATTTTTAGCCACAGCATGCATCCCTATCCATGTTGTAGTATATACCATCATAGTGTACTACATGGAGTGTCCACACTAATCAAGACTGGGTCATGTCATTATTGTCGTGTCGATGTAAATGAATCAATGTCCATATACATATTTACATAGTGTGTGGATTCAAATGAGGTTATAAACATGTGCTAAATTCATTACATTTTACTTTAGTTCCTGACTATGTTCTCAATCGATGTAGTCCCAAACAGAGTCCTACCCATGTGACCCATTACAAGGCTCATCCAAATGGGGGAGAGGGAAAAAGCTTGTGGGATGGACACATGATGTTTCCTCCTTATGATTTCCAAAAATCATAGAAAGAAGACAAAAAGGGATAAATTCTATATATCCATCCTTATAGTTAATGTGTAGTCCTTTCATTCAAAGAAATATTGATCCATGATTTCTGTGTTAAATCTAGTATTCCTCCTTCATATCTTTCCCTATATCGAATCGAGAAAAGTGGATATAGCCATCGATCATGCGTTTAGGCCATATATCACAGGAAACCATTATAATTTTTTTAGAAGTCATACGTACTTACCACATGACACCACACCATAGATCAATAAGGATTTGTTCATTGGTCGTCAAAACTACATTCCTCTTCTCGAAAAAAAACCATGATCAGTTCTCAATTCATCTATCTGATCCTCCCATGAGATTCAACCATGATTCAAACTATCTGATCATGATGAGTACCTCCTATTATTGTGAAACTAAGACCTCAAGGACCAACTAGTGATGAATGCGAAGAAATTGATGGGGTAAAACACAAAAACAAAATAATAATTGATATTTCCCAATAGTTCTTGGCCAATTATTAGGAACATGAATTTGGGGTTATAGAACATTCAATAAATCAATTTAATATATTATGTAAGAACATTATTAGGCTTCAATTTGCATATATCAATAGAAGTTGTAGATCTAATTAATCTATTATTTCAATGAGGGTGTAAACTAAAAATTCATTAGTCCTATATAGATATTGGATTGTTTTTCAACGATGAATTGTTGTCCAAACATTGAGGGATGTCATTTAATTCATTATATGATGATTTTCTCTGATCCGAAATTTCATCTCTATCATAGGTGGTTTTCCTAAAATGGAGGATGAATGATATATAAAATCCTTTTATGATTTTTGCGGCTAACCCTTGGGGATTCATAGTGGTGATGAATTTTTAGAAAATTCATTTAGTGATAAAAATAATTAATGATATAATTTATTAATAAATTAATCTAATGAATGTACTACTAATGATTTAGGTTTAAGAACTCACCTCACCGACCGATTTTATATCACACTTATGGTAAAAACATCATTCTAGACTCAACCATGGTATTTGATTTCTGATCTAAGACCCCATTTAAGATTTAACCCATTTTATTTATGAACCATATGTACGTAATATAATATATATTTAATATTTAAAAAATTTAATTTTGGGCACATCCAGGCTCAAAAATGCCAGTCGTCTGAGCTCCGAGGTCTAGAAATATATATGTTATTATTTTAATGTCTTACAAGGTAATAACCATGTCCTTACAACATCATATAGGAGTAATAAATTCTATTGATATTTCTATTTAAAAATGGTATTAAATTACTACATACATTTTTACAAGACTATAAGATGTTCCAAGAAATAATGGTAATGTATTGGTTATCATTGATTGCCTAAAAAATCTAAACATGTATCTAGTTTAAAAGAAGTTTTACTTCTTTATCATCTGACAAGGCTCTATTTTAATAATGTTTAAATGTTTCATGGACACCTCCTTCAATTTTGTCTGATCTGGATCCCTATTTTTCATAGAAATTATGGAAGAGAGTTCAGAAGGATCTTAATTCATAGATTCATTTGACAACCACCTAACATTGGTAAACTAATGGATAGTCTGAAAATAATATTAAAAAAATTTACAGTATAGTGAGGTCATTATAGCATGACATTCAGGGTATGTGGGATCATTATTTTTCATTGGTACAGTTTACCTATAACAATAGATTCAATTCAATTATTTAAATGCGATCGTTGAAGCATTATATGGAAAAAGAATTAATACTCAAACTTCACTGGATGATGTTAGTAAAAATATGTTCGTAGACACATAACGTTTTTATGATGTAATAACAATGAAAAATACAATTTAGGCTCACATTAAAATATCTCAATGTAGGAAAAAGATTTATGTTGATAATTAGATGAAATATTTGAAATTCCAAGAGAGGGATCATGTTTTCTTTAATGTATCTCCGTGGAATTGGGTTATAAGGTTCATTAATAATGTTAAAATAATCCCCATAGAGATTGATATATTTTATTTCCTAGAAATATTTGGATTGGTTTCTTAACATTTTTCAAAACCACAATGTCTCTCAAAAGTACATGATGTGTTTTATATATCATTTCCAAAGAGGTATAGGATAATCCCAATATAAGTGATCACTTATGATGAAATGGAATTAGAACATGATCAATCATAAAATGAGGAAAAGATCAAGATTGTAGATACTAGAGATCATGTATTGGGGAATCTAATGACCCATTTGATTGAGGTACATTGGGGAAATAAAAAATTAGATGAAGATACATGGGAACTAGAGGATGTTATGAAAAAGAACTACCCTCATCTATTTAGAAGGTAATATTCAATAATATTCAAGGAATAATTCACTACATGAGTTATGAATGTATCACCCTAACATTTTTCAACATATATATTTTAGAATATATTTAATTTATTTGATATATTATGATGCATGCAACACGTGGTTAAAACAATACTACAGTTCATTAAAATATAATTTAAAATGATTATTATAAAATTAAAATTAAATCACCATACATGAATATGACTAAATAAAATATTAAAAATATATATTTACAAACATAAATATTTAATTGATTTATTATAAATAAAAATATGAATCATTCATAAAAAAAGAAATGTTTTCTAAAAAATATAATTTTTCTAAATGGTAGTTTAAACTGGAATCAAAAAATTAATATAATTTTAATTTTTTTCATTTTAAGAAAATTTATTTGAAAAAATAAACTATGTTTTTCAATCATAATATCACAATTATTATAAGGTGAATTAATGTTTTTTAAAAATGTTACATTTTTTGATTAATAGGGAAAAAATATAGATTTTTAATTGAAAGCAATCTATTAATTTTATATTATATGTAATGATAAAAAGTATTTTTAATTTTTTAAAAGTAAAATTATTTTTGATGTACATATAATTGTCCATTTTATATAATTGGTTTCATTTCCATATTGAATTTTGATATTAAAACTTTATAAACTTTTGAACATTTCTTATTTGAAATCTAACCTTCTCATCACAACATCAAAATTAATTTTAAATTAATATTTTTAAAAAATTTGTATAGAATTTGAAAAATTGATTTCAAATTTGGAATAATAAAAATTTATATTACTAATTAAGTAAAACATTGTATTTTCCACAATGAATAGTAACAATAGTAATCATTTCTAAACATTTTTTATGTGAAAAAGGTTTTACAAGGTGGTAAATATATGATGGTAAGTGTAAAAATGACCCAAAAACTTTTATAAAATATATTTTAAAACCATATTTAGATACTATAATTTATAATTGTCAATAATACTTCATCATTTAATCTAGTATTGTGTGAAAAATTTGGTTATACCATTTTTTCAAAAAATTAAAATTCTACCCCTGACCACACTTATAAAATCCACCCCTATCCTATTTAATTAACACCTTAAAACTGATTTTTTTAGAAAATAAATACCCTTATCACTTCTAAAAATGTATCTCCTCATCATAGTAAACTTATTTTTTGTAGAAATTAGACCATGGATTTTTTTTCTCCAATACTTAAGAAGTTACACGAATAAAATATAACAATTATCTATTATAATTTATAAATTATTTATTCTTCAACGTTGGTTAATTTTTATTAATAAATTATTAAATATTTAAAAAATTATCATAATTATACCTAAATGCTTTTATATTAATTAAACAACCCAAAACTATCCCCAAATAAATAAAATGAGTTTTGAAATCATCATTCATGTTCAAGACAGACTACCACCTTGCGTACCGATGTTATTCATTTTTACATTACCTTTTCTTTTCCAATTGATTATTAAGATAAGTATAAAGTATATATATATCATATTTAAAACATAATTATAACTATAATTCACATATATCTAATATTCCTTTTTAATGTAATTCCCTCGGACATATAATAACTTCACTAGGTTGTAAGGTATCCCACCACCTTGCGAAGGGATATGATTTTTATCTCACTATTGTTTTACATAAATGGTGATAAAGATAAGGATAACAAATATATGTGATATTAATGAAATTAGAATGATATTCATGATATAATTTTCACTTATAAAAATAATACATCAATATTTTTTAAACTTTTATCCCACTTAATGATTGTAACATTTTTTCTGTAACTATGGAAAACCTCCATCACGAATAGATGTGACTGTCTATTAATCACCCCACAACATATATGAAATATATAAGTGTTTTTATATAATTTAAATTATTTTCATAAAATCATCATTATTATAAAAATATAAAAAATTACGTACCTCTTTCACATAATTATTTTTTGTTAAATGGAAACATTACCCGAGCATATGTACGGTCTTCCATCTCCTTGGATGTAAAGTAATTCATTTCTCAAATCTATATTTCATGGTTAGTATAAAAATTATAATTGATGTGTAAATATGATAATAATTTCACAAGTATTATTCATGATATTATAGAACTATGTAATATTCACAAGAACCAAAACGTTCATTATAAAGGAAGAATAAGAAAACAAGACAATTAACACCCAAAACAATGATAATTTGATGATTATTAACAAACTGGTGATAAAATGTTATAAAAATATAATATATGATATTATAAATATTAATATTGTCGTTTTATAAGCTAATAATATTGTTAAAACCACTATACAAGAGTTTAAAGCATGTTCAACTAAAAGGAAGTGTGAATTAAGGGATTTAATCTCAATTTCATTCAATTAGGTATATTATAATTTTATTCATGTAATTTATTTTTTATGTTTTATATACATCCCTTTTGAAATATGATATCATTATTCGTACATAATTCATGAAATTTTATGTTTCAATATAAATTATTTTCTCGAAGGAGATTTGACATAAATTTTACAATGTGATAAATAATATCAAAACTCAATTTATTTTTATTGGGTTATAATAATTAAAAGATTTATTTGATATTATAAGATTATTTGTAAAACTAGATATATGTGATTTTTTAAATTAATTTAATATTTTATATATTTTACATTTCATGATCACAAAATATATCTTGTGTTATATATTGGCATTAAGTTTGGATTTTTTTTAATGCTACACCATGATAATCTGGTACTACACACATTAATTATATTACACTCTGGTAATTTAAAAACAATGTTTTTATTTTGTTATAGACAATTCTGAGTTCTTTTTATAGTTTTTGTTGCATGGAAGGTCAATTTTTTCTGAAATAAAATATAATATTACAATTTCCTTGAAAACATTTCAGTATCAAGGTCATTTTACGATTTAGTTTTCTTCTTACAATGTAAATCTTCTATGCACGGACTTGCGATTCATTCTTGTTGGGAAATTTATTCGGTGTAGACAATATTTAATATTTTTGAGCAAATCTCTCAATGCAATTGGGTTTGTTAGATTTCAAATTTGTTTTATTAATTCCTCCAACATAAGTCATTGGTTTTCATTTGAAAATGAATACTACATATTTTATTTGAGGACATCATGGATTTTTGGTGGATGCATAACAAATGTTCTGAAATGGACTCATGACATTAATCCATATGTTAATTCACATGTGGTCCTAGTTTGTCTTTGTCTCCCTGGTTTAACAATTCACATCTTTAATCATATTTCCAATTTTCTGATTACCGGCCTCAATAGATCCCCATTGATGTTGGACATGGCATCAAGAAAACATTATACGCCTTCAGTTTCTAGGATTTATACCGATATCGAAGTCACTAAAACTCTTCCAAACAAAATATATATTCAAAATGGAAGCCATGGATTCTTACAAGAGATGATTTATGAATGTTATCCTTCTTATTGTTCAAGGTACATTAAAATTGGACATTTATCTAGTGGGTTTGGTCAGATAGTCTTCCCACCTGGTCGCAGAAATTGAGTTTTGAAGGGAAGGCTAAAGATGGAAATAGTAGTTTGCATAGGATAGTCTATGAAAGTGATGGGGTTTATTGGAATCTCGAGAACTAAGAACCCCATTGGGGAGAAAGTCGAAGATGTTGAAAAGGCAGTTGAATATCAGTCTGAAGTCATTATCAATGTTTAGAGTGAATCAAAACCTGGAATCTTCTAGGGTTTTTTTTATTTTGTCTATGGTGTTCAGAATGACCCCACTATGGAGGATGATCGAGGTGTACTTTCTCAATCTGACTTATATACATTCCTATAAAAGAGTACATCCTTGTTGGAGGCTGATTAGAAAGCTGATCAAATTGAGTAAGACTTCTAAAAATCAAGCTCAAGAAAAGGAAAAAACAAACAGTGGATATGGATGGATTCATTACTCCTAATCCAAATAAATGAGTAAATGTAGTGACTACACTCAAATGGAACGAACAATTATCACGAGGTCACATGATACATATAAAAAGGAAAATACTGAAAGTTCAACATTAACAATGTTTTTTTACCAATGTGCAATCATATTTGGAGATTTCAAAAAAATTGCTATAGATGCTCCTTCACTACTTGAGGTTGATCCTTCTATTGCACCTTCTAATGATAAACTGAATGATGTCTTTGACCCGGTGGTGAAGTATGCAGAACACAAAGTTGAGGAGGTGAATGAAAATTTGAAATATCGATTGGAACCATTAGATGAATTCTCTTATCAAATGCTCAGAGATGGTGAGATTTCAGTGAAATCATATCTTGATATCAAACATGTACTATTTAGTAAGAGGATAGTGCAAGAGTATAGTCAATCTTTCTGATATTCATTGACTAGTACTACTCTACTATCATCTCATGGACCATTGCTCATATTTTATGGCCATTCCTGCATGTCGCAAACCATTGAGCTTTCTTGGAGTGACTGCACTTGTTTCATGATGTGATTGAGCTTCTTTGTTATATCTCCATGTTCTACACTCACTTTTGGGATGGTGTAAACTCATTACACCTCAAGATTGAACTACGATACTTTTGATTTAATAAATTTACTTGGGGAATAAATAGGGTGACCAATTCATGCCTCCTTTTGTGTTATAAAAAATTAAATATTATTATTAACTCAATTTTATTCAAACTCATCTGGTAAATTTTATATTTTTATTATTAGAATAAATTAAATTTAATGATTAAAAAGATTTATTTTTTAAAAATATAATTTTACTAGATTTTAATGGAAATATATTTAAAATTTTATTTATGAATATTTTATAAATTTATTTTTAAAAATTAAACATTATTCCTTAAATAGGTATATCATAATTTACTTCTTGGGAATGTCAGGTATTTTTCTATGAAGATTCATTTTTTGATAAATAGTGGAAAATAATGAATTATAGTTGGAAACTAATTTTTCATAAATTTTTTTTATATAGTTAAATTATATTTATAATTTAAATTAATTTATTTTAATATCACCAATACAAATATTAATAAAATTAGGTCATGGGAAAAATTTTCACAGAGAAATAGGATTTAAAAATAATTCAAAATTTTGAACATTTTTACTATAAAACCCAAATGTTTCGTTCTGTGTGATGGATTATTTTAAACTAATTTCTAGCAAATATCTATTTATAATATGGTAAAATGGATTCTATATTTCATTTAGAATTATTTAAAATTTCACATATGGTAAAATTATTTTTTGACCAAAAATATTATTGAAAGTAATAGAAAATAATAATACTCATTATGGTAAAAACAAGTTTCCATAGTGGATAAAACTTAACATAAGGGGCCAAATAACCAATAAAGATTTAAAAAAGAAATTTACTTTAAATATTTAGACTATATATTAATTTTTACTTAAAATGGAATACTTTTTTACGGTCATGATGTAAGGGAGCACTCTCAATACTGTTTACCATTTTATATTTACAAGAATCCCACTTCAACTCCAATATAAAAGGACACACCACCCCCCTATATTATCTCCTATAAATAATGTCTTATTATAAAACAACATCCCAAATAAGATTCCAAAACATCTCCTCTTATCCTATTATCCTAAATTTTGTTATAATGAAAACCAATTTATGTGTACGACAGACTACAACCTCTCGAACTGATGTCATTTGATCTTCCATCACCACCTTTCATTGTTAGGAATTGTGATGAAATAAATATTTTTTTATGATATGTATATTTTATATTATTTAAATGATCAATTATAGTTATTATATAACAGACACCTTCATGATTTCTATTTTGTTGAAATATGAAAACTTTGTAGACGTTTGGACTATTGCCTCTTCAAAGGGATGTGATTCATTCACACATTACGTGGAATGAATTAAGGATGAGTTTGGATAAAATATATGATATATAATACCTAAATTAATATATATATATATATATATATAGATATAGAAATATAATTAATTAATTTTCTTTCTATGAATATGCTAAGAAAATTGAAACAATATTCGTACGTATGTACGACCGACAGTCTCCATGAACGTTGTATTTAATTGATTATTTATATATTATTTTTAGACTATTATAAATAAATACATACTGAATACATATTATATATATATGTCATTTTTATTAAATAATAAAATCATAACCTATGTAATAATATCTTGAAAATAGTCAAAACATATACAAAAACCCTAGAGATTATTACTTGAAAAATATATTTAACTTGTAATTGTTCATAAAAAGGTTATATAAAGTCATGGGTAAATAGTATATGACAATTTATACATGAATATGATTCAATTTTTGATTTATAGAACTCTTAAATTTTTTTATACTCTAGTTTTGGGAATGTACAAGGAGAGTAAAGGTTTAATGTAATGGAATTTCATATAAAATATTATATTTGTGAGATATATGATATATTCACCACTTAATTTTTTGGTGTATATACTTCCATATGAAATATTATAACATGATTTTAGTTATTTAATTATATTAAACATTTTAATTGGTGTTATTACTTCATGGGGATCATAACTGATAGTTACACACATAGAAATCATTTTTTAATCTCACTATTATTTCAATGTGAATTATGCCATATTCAGCACTATTTTATTTTTAATTGTGGAAAAAATGGAAAAGGATGAATTATATAATTATTATAATCAAATTATGGGTATTTAAATATCCATTTTATGGTCTCTCTTTAATTTTTTACTGTTCAAAATTTTCCAAATCGGTAATGAAATTTTTTCTCAATTTTATTTATTTGAAAGACATGTTATGTTATGAACCTATATTGTTTTTAGGTTTATATACTACCATATGAAATGTTTGAACATTCATATTATTATTATAATGATATTATATTCTTGATTTAATGGCATTATTTTGTGGGGAATATGATTCTAATTTACCAAAGTGGTAGGCATTTATAACAATAATCTCATATTTTATCAAGAGTAGTTATAATAAATATTCAATTGGGTAAATCATAAAATCCATTACTCAAAAACAATCATTAATTTTATTATTCTATGGTAAATACATAAATCATAATGTAATGGTACTATTTTTCCCTCTTTATGGTACTTAAATAAATTTGAAAAAGTTTTTAACAAAATATTATATCTTCCATTCCTTGATCTAAAATACATTTTATTCAAAAACAATGTTATTTAAAAAAATTAGTGAAATAATTATTAATTGAACATTTAATATTGTTACAAAATAAAATTATTTTAATGTTTTTAAAATCATAATTTACAATTGTTCAATTTAGTTTGAAAATAAATGGTTCCAAAAATGTTTTTATTCTTTGTTTGGATGTTTTCAAAGTGATTTCGATGAAAAAGGTTTTCAAAATAATTTCATGATTTTTTTAATTTTTAAAAATTTAATCAAATGGAAAGGTTTTGAAATTGTCTGGAAACCTTCATTATATGATTTCAAATTATTTTATATCCAAAAAATTATAAAAAATTATTGCATTATTCTTGTATACTTTTTCATTGAAATTTTCAAAGAAAAGGATTTTCAAAATGCTTTATATTTTAGAAATAAATTTTCAAATGCGGAAAATTATTTTCCAAACATTATTTTAAATGAAATTACATTGATTTATTTATAATGAATGTATTTTTGAAAGTTTTAAATGAAATTTTTGTTTCAATGAAAGGATATTTTCGTTAAAAAATATTCCAAGTAATCCTTCAAAATCCTTTATCATATAAGATAAAATAATTTGAAATAGTTTATGATTTACTCAAGATATGATCCATGGAAACCATTCATATTATTTATATTAATGATTTATGTTTAGGATGAAAACTAATTTATGGAATTATTTTATCTTCCATGGGTTATATAGGGTTTAATGCATGTGGGACCCTAATCAATTAATCAGAAATTCTATAATGATATGATTACAAAACCAATCTATTTCTCACATGTTTTATTATTTGTAATGTCCCAGAAATTCTGTATAATTTTATTCGTTTTTTTAATGTTACTGAATTATTTCAATAGTGTGAAATCTGAAAACGCGTAATTATGAGGCCTAAAGTGCCCAGAATTATCCGTCAAAATTTTGTTAAGCTTTAATTAGCTCGCATAAGAAGTTCTCTTGAAAAAATCAGAATAAATTTTAAAAAATTTCGTAGATCCAATATATGAGGGTTCCATTGCCCTTAGGATGGTGGGTTTACCCTAGGAACGACTTAATTTTAGTCAGTGCATGCCTCCTATGAAAAAACCCCAAAATTACATAACCATAAATAAAATAATTAAATAAAAATATTTTATTTTTCAAATGGTTATAACTCAGGAATGGTAACTCGAATTAAAAATCAGAGAAAACCGATGAAGTCATGATGGTATGATTTCTTTTTGCAGATACTAACTTTGGCCAGCACATGCCCCTAGAGAATGTTAGTTTATATTGTATATAAAATAATTGTGTAACAATTATTTTATTGATAAATCTATAACAATGAAATGGTAACTAAGATTGGAAATCCAAGAGCATCGTTGCATTCTTTGGGTCTTGTATCAGTTAGGAAGATCCTAACATTGACTAGCGCGGGTCAAGGTTGACTGTTATTAATATTCCGAAAAAGTTTCTGGTAAGTTTAGTAAATACGTGGGCAGCACTTTGTAAAATTTGATCTGGTGCTCAGAATAATAATCTGAGGACACTGTTGAATTCACAGCGCCGATATTTGATCAAGGAGACCTTCACCTCGACCACTGTAGAATGAGGGTGAAAATTAGTTTTCAAATATTTTGTGGCTGAAAATAAAATTAACATGATTTATTTTATTTTTGAAATTAATACCTCCCATTTAGAATTTAGTGGTGGGGTCCACCCGAACTCTCTTCCTTAATGGAATGAAACCCTGGGATTTCGACCATGTTAATGTGCTAAATCTAATTTAATTAATGTGCCAACAATGATTAATTAATAAACATAATTGATTAATATGTCTTCCCACACAGCATGAGGATGGAAGAATTATTTTCAAAAGATAAGAGCCATGGACAGAACATTTGGAGGATCATTTCCAATGAATAACCACCCCCAATTAAGAAAAAGGATGAAACATGAGCCCAGATCGAAGACATGTTGCGGGAGTGACAAATGATGGCATCCTATTCACCGTCATCATCTCCTTCCTCGCGACATCCCCAACAAACGTCAAGGTACGGGTTTAAATTTAGAGTATGATTAAATCTTTTTATTGATTCCTTGTAATCTTGATTCACAATGACAATGGAACAACAAACATGGCCATCGTTTCACACTTATACCTTTCCCCTTTTACTTTTGATCTTCATGCATTCGTTGTGCATTCATCAATGCCAAATAACTAACGACGCTGGAAATAAAATGTCTCATGGAGCGTGACATACGGATGTGAAGATCGTGACATGAGGATCACAAATATGTGGTTTTTATATTTAACAATCTTAATACAAAGTTGCAGTGGCCCATGGAAGAGGAGGTTGGCCGGCACATCGGCTGACCGCGTGGAGATAGGGTGGCACATGTTCGCATTGCTGGATTAGCAGGAGGTCACCACCCATCTGCCGTGGCGGAGTAGGGTCATGACTGGCATGCCGGTGGGAGGTGTGGCAAAGTGGCGGCCTACGTCCACACCACATGAGTTAATGAATGCAGCTGATTGGCCGCGGCGGAGTCGGAACAATGGATGGCACCTAGTTGGCCGTAGAGGACATTAGCATCGTCGTGCCACTGGGAGGAAGACCAGCAGGGGATCTGGCCACCCATGACGCACTGAGCAGGACACGCTCCAGAGGGTCCTGCTTCCAAAAACTGAACAGCCCGTTTGACTTTTCGGGTGACATGGTGGGCACGTCCCCTCCTAGTAGTCGTTCAGGGTAAAATCCGCCATAGAAATCCACCCTATCGCGGGCCGCACCATGGGCAGCGCCTGTGGGCTAGGTCGGGCCATCACCTTCATGGGACTGGCTAGACCACGACCCAACGGCCCAGGCCCGCAAAGGCCGAGGCCATCTTGGCAGGACCCGTGTCAGGCCGGGTCGACCCAAACCGTGTTGGGTCAGCCCATGCAAGGTCTGTCATGACCTAGGCCCATCCAGACCCATTTTTGCCTTTGTGGACATATCTTGAGAATCGGGCATCCGTTTGTCATGTTGTCTATTCTGTTGGGTCCCTTATGAAGTGACAGACCATTGGGATACTTAATCTTTCATGTTCATGGCAGTTGTGGTATGACAGATGGTTTGAGGAGCAGTTCTCCAAAATGTTATGTTAGTGGGAATCAAGTGGCTAGCAGTGAGGGGGAGGTTGGAGACAGATCATATGGAGGTTAGTTACTTATCGACTCTTGGTAGTTCAGATCCTGTGTGAGTCATTGCAGGGGTCGATACCTATTTATTATGTCTGGGTCAGGGATAAATAAACTTATGTAGGTCAGCACATACTGATCTCGTGTGGGTCAGATCCTATGTGGGCCAGGGCTCAGTGATCATGTGTGGGTCATCGCAAACCGATCTCATCTGTGTCAATCCTATGTGGTTCAGTGCTCGGCGATCCTCTATGGGTTAGCACATACCAATCCTGTGTGGGTCAGCATAGGTTAGTACCAATCATCTCCAGGAGGGTCGAATCTTATTTGGGACATTGAGGGGGTTAGTACATATCGATCATGTGTGGTTCAGACTCTGTATGGTCATTAGCAGTACGTCTTGATAGAAAAAGATGATCTATCATTACAACTAATCATATGTACTTCTATATGTCTCTAATACCTGGTTTAGCTGAGAAAATGTTTGAACTAATACATTTACCTTTGTGGTACTATCTTAATGGTGATACATGTGTGGTGCTTTTATCTTCGTGGTACTAACGTTGTGGTGATACCTGTGTGGTACTTTTACCTTCATTGTGGTATCTTCATGGTGATAGATGTGTGGTCCTTCTACCTTTGTGGTGCTATCTTCGCGGTGATACATGTGTTGTAATTTTAACTTCATGGTACTATCTTGTTTGTGTTACCAGTGTGGTACTTTTACCTTCGTGGAAAAACCCTCATAGTGTAACTTGTGTTGTACTTTAACCTTCATGGTGTTACCTTTGTTGAATTATTCCATCATGTATGAGAATTATATATCATGATAAATTAGGTGTACGTATGGGAATATTAACATGTAGAGCTTTTGTCTTTCTTTTTGGATTTCCGTCGTGGATCTTTAAGAGACCTACGTGGTCTCAGGGTCCCTACTGGGTCTCGTTATACTCACCCTTGAACAGTCTTTTCCCGCACCATGTTGTGTCTTGTGCAGACGACGTACAACATTGATCGTGGCCGAGGGAGACAGGACTAGACGGTACTCAGTGGTGGACCATTTGGTGTGACGAGATGTAGGGACTACTGATCGTGAGCTATACCTACCTTTCAGGTAGGATATACAATGGATTATCCAGGTGAAACTTTTCACTACTCAGTTGTATTTTTACTAATGAGTTGTACTCGTACATTCAGTTGGGCTTGTATTCTGCCCCCTTTACTTTTAACCCTCTTGTTTCTACAACAGTTTACTAAGCGGTTTCTTGTTATTTCAT
Source organism: Viscum album (assembly GCA_963277665.1). NCBI lineage: Eukaryota > Viridiplantae > Streptophyta > Magnoliopsida > Santalales > Viscaceae > Viscum > Viscum album. The sequence continues at coordinate 195,706,174 of OY728133.1, read as the reverse complement.
TCAACATTGTGTGTTTGTACATGTTTAAATGAAAAGACTCTCTATTTTAGGGAGACACTTTTCCATTGCTAGTCACCAGCCCCTGGCCTATTGAAGGCGGGCATGGGGTAGTAAGTACACAGGCCCCGGGGGATGGGTCAAGAAAAAGTGGTATCAAATGTGTTCGGTTTTATTGAAGATCTATGACTCTGATCATTTCCATGTGTAGAAATAGTGTTAAGTGTTTTGATTTTCAGTTCAGGGAGCCCAGTGCTGGTGCGTCTAGCGATGTATCCATACAGCATGACCCTGAATTCTAATTTCAGACTCAGTGCAGAAAAAAAGATTTTGTGTGTTTTTGAAAAGTTTTTCTTATGAATTTTTTGGAGTGAGACAACCATGTATAAGTTAATGATCGTGGTACACCTGTTCCTTATCAGGATACCACCGCTTAGACAACCACCCAGGTTTCCTAAGAGAGTACGTGATGATGACCCACCTAGTGATGAGGCCTCGGTGTCGGGCCCTCTTATGGTGTTAGCACCTTTGGGTGGTGTAGCAGCATCACCAATACCCATTGGACTAGCGTTGACATGAGCCCACCAGTAGAGGATGCACGCCAACTGAATGTTCTAAACAAGTTCCAGTGACTGGGGCCTCCTAGGTTTCGAGGTAAGATAGATTCCTAGGCAGCTAAGGACTGGCTATAGGATGTGGCTAGAATTTCTTACCTTGTTGAGACACTGGTAGAGAGGCTGGTGATATTATAATTTAGTCTTTTCTAGTGAGTAACCATGTGGATGGTCCTCATAGTGACAAGGCTTCAGTATATGGACCGTTTCTCGAGATAGTACCGTCGAGTAGTGTGTCAGCTATATCACTACCCATTGGGTAGTAGTCACAACCATAGGTACCGATAGAAGACACATTTTGGGTTTGTGCTTTACACATGTTTCTGCATATGATACCCCTCATGTTATGAGGTGAGCCTAACTCACAGGCAGCTGAGGACTCACTTGAGGTGGTGGTTGAGAGTTCTCTAGATCATCTACAACTTCGGTAGGATACCATGTCCGTAGAGGAATTTTCATCAAGGCATAATGACCATTCCAGGTACTCATTGAATACGATACGAATAGTGCTTTGGTGATCAGAATTTTGAGCATGGTGTGTTTAAGGTCTTCGAAGTCAACATTATTCCTCTATGCATTCCTATATATGTTACAGATCTAGATAGGACCTTTTTTGTTGAATGTTCTTTGTATGAGAAGATATAGCCCGTGAATGTTAGTATTGAGAAATCATGAAATTTGGGCCACTCTCAAAGACATGGGCTTGTAAAACATTTAGGGAAGAGGATGTGAAAGGGAAATAAAAATCTATAGGGCTTCGAATGTTGGATTGGAGATAGGAATTCTATAAGTGGTTGTGTACTTTTGGATATGTTTCAACCCCTACACCAATGTGGACCCCACCAAGCTCATTGAGCTGGAGGAAAGTAGAAGGGAGTAGCAAAAAACGGCCAATGAGTGTGACCCAAGGGATCTAGAAATAGTTAGAGGTAAAGTGTGTGTCTACTACTAGATTCCATATAAATACATATAGAATCTAATAGTTTCCTATTTCTAGGGATGTTGATCAAGAAAAAGAGTTTTTGGTTTAGCCATTGAAATAACCCTCACATATGGAGATACCTTTGGAGGATACTTGATAATTACATTGACACCGACTGTGTGATCAGACCCTTGAGGTGAGAGTTTTGGTTGGAACCTCTTAGTGACAGTGTCGAGGCCTTACGTTGTTAGATTGGGTAATACTATACATCCAAAATTCATACATAGATTATATATATTAGGAAAAAAGGTTGTGGTTTATCTACAATCATGGGATGAGGTTTTCTTTAGTTGGTGAAAAAGGATACCCAGGAAGCACATGATAAACACCTGCATAGGGGGGTGCGGCCGATAACTCGTGAGTCAGCCAGCCTTACCCTCGTCGCAGTAAGTGTTTTGAGTTTTTAGTTCCCAACAGGTGTAGCTAGAGTTACTCCAAAATTATAACATTGAGATATTTTATACCCTTGGCTAGAGTAATGTTGTAGCAGAATCACTCAGCAGGTGATCTGGTATACAGTTGCTGAGTGAGGCGACAGTGTAGCTACCCGCTTTGCGGATATCCTATGTGGATCGAAATGGAGAATCTTATCTTGAATCACTGAGATTCACTCCCCCAATCCCTCAGTGATTCATCGAGATTCAACATTGGGACACTGACTGCGAGGATCGACGTGTTCATATATCCCCAGGACAGGCACATTATGGATTTTATGAAGGTGCGGATCACATCATCCTCTTCAGAGGACGTACTATGGTATCATAGGTGCTATGGGAGGAAGTGTTGAGGGAGTTCCATACATCCCCTCTAGGGGTACTTCCTAGAGTGACGAATATGTACCAGGACATCCTAACATTAGTACTTGTGGCAAGAGATGATGAAAGAAGTTGAAAAGTTTGTATCACGATGACTCACTTCTCTGCAAGTGAAGACTGCACAGAGATGGAAAAAGTATTATTATAAAAAGAGAAGGATACCTATGGAGTTCCTGGAGGGACGAACACGTTTTCTTATGATTCTACCCTCAATAGGGACTATGTAGATTTGGCTGAGGCGAAATGTTAGCATCAATCTTTGTCGAACCATTTCTGATACTTCTGAGGATTTGCAACTTGGAATACTGCTTGGCACTACCACCACAGTTGGAGTCGGTGCACGATGTCTTCCACGTATACATACTGAGGAGATATGTGCATGGACATCCTCAAGACATCTACCATGGAAAGATTGAATTAGATGATAGGGCGATGCTTACGGGGGTTCTAGTAGAGGTTGAGGATCGACATGAGAGGGTCCTTCTATGACGGTCGATACATCTGGTGCGCATCTTCGTGCTGGATGAGATCCTCAAGGAGAGCACATTGGAGCAGGAGCCTCAGATACTTTCTCATTACCCCCGTTAGTTTCCTTAGTCTATGTTGTTGCTATTGGGGACGTAATGACCTATGATGGAGAGAATGTAATGTTATTTAAATTCCATATATTTTTTTGTTTTTTTAATTATTCAAAATTATTTCAAGACAGAAAAATATGATGTCTTGTGATTCGGAGGCCTGGAGTGTTCGGAATGATCCATCAATGTTTTGTTAAGATTTAATTAGCACGCTTATGTTGTTTTCATGAAAATGGTGAATAACTCTTAAATGGTTACTCAAATCCAAAATCTGAGGGTAATGTTGTTCTTAGGATGGTAGTTTTACCCTATATACGACTTATGTTTAGTCGGCGCAGTCCTCTTGTGAGAAAACCAAAAAATGGAATAACTATAAATAAAATTATTAAATAAAATTATTTTATTTTTCAGATGTTTAGATATCACGAACGGTAACTCAGATCAATACTATGAGAACACCAATGAACTCATGATGGTATGCTTTCATTATGTAGAATCTATCTTTGGTCGGCGCAGGCCACCAAAGAAAGTTAGTTTTTGGCAGTAAATAAAATAATTATGTGACAATTATTTTATTGTAAAATCCATAACTTTTAAACAGTTACATGGATTAGAAATATAAGAGTACCGTTGGGTTCATTGGGTCGTGTTTCACTTAGACAGAGCCTAACCTCGACTGATGTGGGTCGAGTATGACTATTTATAATTTTCCAAACATTTTTTTGGGTATGTTTAGTAAATGCGTGAGCAGTGTTTTGTAACTTTTGAACTGATGATCAAAATTAAAATATGGGGACACTGCTAAACACGCAGCGCCAGTATTTACATAAGGAGACCTTCACCTAGACCATAGTAGGACAAGGGAGAAAATTAGTATTCGGACATTTCGTGGGAGAAAATAATATAAACGTGCGTTATTTTATTTTTGAAATTGAAACCTCCCATTTTGAATTTAGTGGTGGGGACCACCTGAACTATCTTCCTTAATGGAATGTGACCCTTAGAATTCCCCATAGTAAATTTTCTAATTGCAGTTTAATTAATTTAACAACATTGATTAATAATAAAACTTAATTTATCATGCTGGCTTCTCACATTCCATGAGGTTGGAAAATCATTGGAAAAAGAGGAGATCCTTGGAGAGAACTTTTAGAAGATCCTCTTCAAAAAAATAACCACCCCAACAAAGAACGAGAACGATGCATGAGCCCAGATAAGAGATGTGTTGTGAGAGAGACAAAATTCGGCGTCCCTTTTACCTACTTCGTCTCCTTCCTCAAGACATCTCCAATGAATGTCAAGGTCGGGGTAATAATTTGAAGTATTATTAAATCTTTTTGTTGATTTTTCATAATCTGGATCCACAATGACGATGGCCAAAAAAACATTACCATCATCGCACACATATACCTTGCCCCTTTTTATTTTGTTCTTTGTGCATTCTTTGTGTGTTCTACTACACCAAATAATTAATGATGCCAGAAACACAATGTCTTGTTGAGCCTGACATATTGACGAAGAGATCTTAACCCAAGGATCGTGAATATGAAGTTGCCATATTTTTCAGGCACAAAATGATGATGTGGGGACCCATTGAAGAGGACGTCGGATGGCATAATAGTTGGACATGTGGAGATAGGGTGGCATGCATCCACACTGCCGGATGAGCAGGAGGCCACAAACCATCGTTCACAGTAGTGCAGGGTTTTGACCGACATGCCAGTCGGCCGCGTGGCAATGTGGCGACAAGCATCTGCATCACCGGAGCTGGAGAACGTGGCCGTCTGGCCATTGAAAATGCCGAAGGGTGGCTGGAACCAAGTCAATAACAGATGACATAAGTGTCATCACGCCACTGGGTAGAAGAATGGTTGGGGATCTGGTCGGCCATGACCCACCGAGCAGGACCCGCTCAGGGGGGTCCTGCTTCCAAAAACCGATATATCTGCCGGACCGTTCGGGTGACCTGAGATGTGCCTTCCCACCAGAGAGTCATCCAGGGTGGACCCCTCTATAGAGGTCCACCCGACCGCGCGTCTCACATCGGTCCACTCGACTGTGGGATGTGCCAGCGGGCCAGGCCGGGTCGTCCCGTTCGCTGGTCGAGCCATACAATGGCCCAGGCCATTCAGGCTGGACCCGAGTCAAGCCGGGGTGACCCGAAATAGGTTGGGTCAGCCCAGGATAATTCTGGTTGGGTCAGACCAGACCCGGGCCCATCCAGACCTAGTTTCACCATTGTGGCCATATATTAAAAACCATGCATCTGTTTGATGCGTCATCTTTTTCTTTGGGTTTCTTATGAAGTGATAGACCTTTGGGATACTTCTTCATGGGACTCCATGGTGGTTGAGTTATGACTGATGGTTTGAGTAGAGGTTCTTCAAAATGTTCTATTAGCGGAAATCTAGTGGGAGATAGTGAGGCAGTGGTTGGAGACAGATCATACGGAGTATAGTTACCTATCGACTATGGGCTGGTCAGATCCTATGTGGGTCATTCCTGGGGTTAGTACCTATCGATGTTATGTGGGTCAACGCTCATCGATCTTGTTTGGGTCAGTGCATACTTATTTTGTGTGGGTCAGATCCTATGTGGGTCATCACTCAGTGATCCTATGTGGGTTAGTGCTTACTGATCATATATGGGTCAGATCCTATGTGGGTTAGTGATCCGCGATCTTGTGTGGGTCAGTGCTCACTAATCCTATGTGGGTCAACACAAACTAATTTTTTGTGGGTCAGAACCTTTGTGGGTCAGTAAGTGTTGGTAACTATCGACTACAAGCACATCGGATCCCGTCTGGGTCATTGTGGTGGTTAGTACCTATCGATCATGTGTGGGTCAGAATCTGTATGGTCAGCAACATTTCCTCTTGATAGAATAATATGATCTATCTTCATGACTAATCTCATGTACTTCCATACTTCACAAATAACTAGTTTGATCTGAAACTCTATTTGAACTATGACTTTTACCTTCGTGGTACTTTCTTCATGGTGATACATGTGTGGTGCATTACCCATCCTGGTATTATCTTCTTGGTTATACATGTGTGGTGCTTTTAAATTTTTTGTACTATATTCGTGGGGATACCTATGTGGCACTTTTTCCTTCTTGGTATTATTCTCTTGGTGATACCTGTGTGGTACTTTAACCTCTGTGGTACTATCTTTGTGGAGATACATGTCTGGTACTTTTACCTTTAAAGAATAACATTCGTAGTGTTACTTGTAGGGTACTTTTACCATCACGTTGTTACCCTTTTTGTGTATCCTTTGTGGTATTCTTCCCTCATGTATGAGATGTGTATATCTTGATAACATAGGTGTATGAATGGTCATATACCTAAGTAGAGTTGATGTATTTCATTGTGGGTTTCCTTCGTGGAACACTTTGATACCTACATCATCTCAGGGTCTCTACTGAGTATCATTTTAATCAATCCTAAAGGAGCTTTTCCCGTACCTTATTGTGTCTTGTGCTAACAACGTACAACTTTGATCGATGTAGAGGGAGCCAGGAATGGACAGTACTCAGAGGCGGACCATTTGGTATGACATGATATAGGAACTACAAATCGTGAGCTATACATACCCTTTAGGTAGGATCCAATGTGGACAATCCAGGAGCTGATTTTCACTATTTAGTTGTATTTTTACTTTTGAGTTGTACTCGTACTTTCAGGTGGGCATGTATACCAGACCCTTTACATTCAACCAAATTTTCACTAGAGCAATTTATTTAGTGGTTGTTTCTTATTTCATTATACTCTGGTTCTTTGTATAATGCCTTCCCATTTTTGGGATATTTTTTTGTGATAGTTTCCATCCTCTGGCCTATGGAAGGTTGTTTTGGGGTAGTCACGACACGTGCCCTAAGGGACGGGTCATGGAAATTTTATGAAATTTTAATTAAACCCATTTTATTTCAAGGTTATGATATAATGTTTTGGAAACCATTCCCTTTTTATTGTTCATTATTTGATAGATGTTATATAATCTTATTGAACACGTATGTATGATTTCATTACCGGATGGTTGGGGCAGGTATCGTTCTCTAATATAATGTGTAATGATTTATATATATGGAGATAGAAATGGCGATAATGTATAATGAATAAGGTTTAATAAAGGACATTGTCCACTAAGATGGTGTTGGTAGTGAACCTTGATGACGATGATTATCTTGGGTGTGATCCTTGAAAACTAAGATGGTGTGGTTAGTGAACTCATTCCATGGTAAGTAAATGTCTATTACTTGTGATGATTGGTTTTTCCACCTACTAATTGTATCCTCCATTAAATTCGATGGTAGATTTGGGAAACATTTACAGAATAATATGGAATTATTTGATATGCTTATCTGTATGGGTAATATTATATGTATTACTCCCATTTTATGATATCATGGATTATGATCTGGATTCACGTTTGATTCATGTGTTATAAACAGCCAATATTTATTCCATGACACATGTACATGATCATTTATATGTAGTGTATGATAATAAAATATTATTATCATGTTATGATACAATTATGTTCATGTTATGATTTCCAATATCCATTATTTAAACTTAATGAGCATCTGAGATAACCCTTTATTATGTTTCCATACCCCTGGTTATAAAAAACATTTATATTTGAATACTAATTGGAAAGATCTATGTGAGAAGAATTTAATATCATTTAAAAATATAGATGATTTTGTTTCATGATTACCAATAGATTAAACTATTATTGTACTCAGACATGTTCTTTTTTAATGATCAGAATATTCATAAAAAGTGATTTAATACCCATGAATGTTAATTCTAGGAAATAATATTTGGTATAAAAGGAAAAGGTTATTCCACCTTTGTAATCTGGTATGTGAAAATGTGATTGAGATCCCTTGAGACATATCAAACAATATGTCTTGGTATATCTCAAAAGATAATCTTAAGGTGACATAGATTTAAAATAACATGTAATATAGTAGACCTCATATATGTTATTTTTCATGAATTTATATGGTTTCCTACAATGAGATGTACGACTAACATTATGATCTCTAGTTTTAATTAATGGAGGAAACAAAAATTATATGTTTTACACAAAATTTGATAATGAATTTTTTAATGAACAATCAATTGGGATAATGACTGGAGTAAAAGACGTTATGATTAGGCCTTATCAGGTTTCCAAGAACTTGATTAACAACATGTACCATTATCAACACTCAAACTAACCAATAATGATAAAGAAAGAGTTTAATGATAATTAGATAAATATATATCACATATGAATGGATTTTTAGTTTCCAATATACAAATAATGAGGGAATAAGCACCCATATAAATGTCTTAAAGGAAAATGATGTTGTTTTTTTAATATGGAATATTTGGACGGAAGGAAAGTAACTATAAAGGGGAAATAAAAAGTTCAATTAATTAAATAAATGAAAAAATGGCCTACCAAATACATCATATATAGTGTGATGATTTAAATATGGAATGAATAGGAAGTTTTAAAACCAATGTCCCAATTGGAAAATGCATAAAGGGAATCAGAAATGTGGTATGAGTAATGGTCATTTTTCAAATTTTGAAGATTCTACATGAAAAATGAGATCTGAAAGAGGCATCATCGAATGGGATTAGGTATCCACATTAATATATTAAGGATTAAGTGGAGTATTATAAGTGTTAATGTATTTGTATTTATGAATTAGGGGTTGTGAAATTAATAAGGAATGTTCAATTTTTGTTTTTGGATAAGGATTTAAAAGACTATATTGAATGATTATTATATATTGAAAATTGATTTAAAGGAAATGTGATATTCATTGAAAAAAAATTAAAAGAATTATAAATCTTAATATATTTTGAATTTTGAGATTGTAATGTCCAAATATTGTTATGTAGGATATGAATAAGTAACTTTGATGGTACTGAGTACCTTGGAACAAATTAAGGATTTGATAAAAACGTGGTTTACGCTATAATGAATGGAGTTTTCAATTTAATTTTTATTTAGGGAATATATCCAATAAACATTGGAATTTGGAGACATATATGTTATCAATAATGATTTATTGAAATTCACGTTATTACAATGATTTTCGAGAATTCATGATGAAGGTATTCACATGTTTATAATGTGACCAATAAGTTGAACATTAAGATATATGGCGGATCAATGTTAAGATGATTTTTGGAAGTTTTTTTACATTATTTCTAAATAATTAGTCTTTTATCTTTTTTTTGGTTTATGAGTTTTACCATTTTTGAATGGTTTTTTCAAACTTTTGATGAATTCTTATAGATTAAAATATTATCCCATCATATGAGGAATTATAAACATTGTATTACTTATTCTCAAATTTTTGTTGAGATAAAGATACATCGAGTGACCTATAATTCTATTTATGGGTCTCATGATCTACTAATACATCAATAATCAAAAATTCACCATTATTTTATAGAATAAGAGATGAATTAGAAATTGATAATGGAACAACAAAGGGTGGGATTATTCCAAATCAATTATGTATTTAATCTCATAATTTTTTTTTTCAACTTTTGGAAAAGTGTCTTAAAATAAAATATTGTCCCATTATAATCGATTATGATGATATAAATGACATTTTTCAAGTTTGTTTGGGCTATTGATAGGTGACCATTAATTTCCACCATACCATGTTCTCTATCACTATATATCAGAAGTGGATAGTTAAATTTGTCTTTTTTGTCTATGTTTTCACATTCCATATATTTTCTATTATGTGGAAACCTTGTTATGTATTACATTGGGTAACAATTATGCTTCCAAATGTCCCTTATTAAAAGATTTTTTTTATTTTCAATTTTACGATGTGGGTTTCAATGAAAAGAAATTTCAAGGATTAATCCTTCAACTATATTGATGAATTTAGAGGGAGAAAATAATTTTAAGGGTGGTAAGATGTAACTCCCTAATATTATTTTATTTTTTTCAAATTAGTTTTTCCTTTTAAATATTTTTCATTGTACAAAACACTGAATATAGGTTGTGATATATGAAAGCACTATGTTCGACTTTCATTAGAAACAACCCCAAGATAAAAATTTTCTTCATGAAATATTTATGTTAGATTTAAGTACATGTAAAACTATATTTGGATTATGTTACACAAAACGGCAAGTTCCTTTGATATCTTGCATTATAAGCAAGGTTGAGTTCTACCAAACTAAAGCATACTATTAATATTGTAATTAAAATTTTATTATTATTACCACCAATATATTGGTATGGAATTTAATAATATTATTATATACATTGTGAAAATATTATTTACCCATTTCTATTAAATTAATCCTTTGATTATAAATTTTTTAGAAATGAATGTAAAATATATATGAAAGTACTGAAATCCCTTTTCAAGAAAAATATTTTTTCCACGTTAAAACAGATTTTTTTTCTCATTATATTTGAAGAACCATTTTTGATTAATTTTTTTAATAAAATTTAAATTTTATAACATCACTAAGAAGTAACACACATCCAATTGTTTGATAGATATAACATAATAGTGAATCACATGTTATGAATAAAAAAGATATATGTTTTTAAATTGTAATTATAACACATTTTATTATAAATCCTCTTTTAAATAATATTAATTAAAACTTATAATTATTTTATTTGAAAAAATAAAATTTCATTTTTAAATAATATTACGAAAATTTACTTCGCTTTATTTTTTTATTTTTTCAATAAGTTTAATTTTTTAAGATTATTTTAAAACACTGAATTTTAATTGAGCACATATTTTTTATATAATTTATTTTTAAAGATAAATTTTATTATAAATATTTTAGACAGTATTTTTAGATCGATTATACATATATTAATACTATTTAGGGAATTGGATTTAATTTTACTTTGAAATTTGAGCTAAAACAATTTAATCTTTTCGGTATTTTCACTTTAAAAACCTGTTGTTTTATCTTGTTAGAGGAATTATTTTGTAAATAATTTTTACAACAAATGTGTTTCTAATTTAGAAAAATGGATTATATATTTTGATTAATACTAGTTTATATTTTATAATAACGTCAAATTATGTTTTTACCATAAAAATAAGTGAAATTAGTTAAAATCATTAATGAAAAAAGGACGTAACGCAGTGGTTAAACATTATCTCAAGTGAGAAAATAACATATAAACATGTCCAAATTCCATTCTATGTCTATTTTATACCATATAATCTATTTTATAAATAATTTTCCATTATTTTATGAACATTATTTAAGGTATACCTCTCAAAATTATTTACCTTTTTATATTTACCAAAATGCCACTCCATCTCTATAATGAAAAGGGCACTCCACCACTCGATTATTTGTAACGACCCAAAGTTTCATTAATGGAAATATCTCTTGATCTAATTAAAGGACTCTTTATGTTTATATAAAATTTCAAATTCATTGGTTTTATTTTAAGAATTTTGACCATTGCTAATATAGTCATTGAACTGTGATCACATGATTAGTATAAATATAGGGCCTTAACCAATCCAAATTCACTCAGAAAAAAGAAGCGATGGCCTCATCCAGTAGAATTTCTCCATACGAATCCCATTTGTCAGTGTTCGGAAAAGAGGAGGAGTCCTTGGTCTTCACTCTTGACCAAGCCAAAGATTAGATTCATCATGTCAAGCTCGAATGGGACCGTCTACGGGAGAATTGTAAGTTGATAGAAATTACCACTCGAGCGATGTTATCTGAGCCACCCCAAGAGTCTGTCACCATCACACACATTACCCTTAGGTCTTTGGCGGCTATTTTAAGGGGTTATGTAATAAATCTCTAAAACTATGTTCATGTACATTATTTTTTTGTATATAATAATGAATATAATTTCTTGTCATTATTGATACATTGTAAATAGTTTTTAATGTGCAAATGTTGTTTTTAGTTATTATATAATTAAGAAATATAATTTATTAAATTAAGGGATTTTTGAATTACATAATATTTTAATAAAATATTATTATTATTATTATTAGATTTATTTTATTATATATAAATTAGCATATAATTGTATGAATGTAATTATAATTTTTATTAAGAATTGAATGCCATTTTTGTCAAAACCCGTGAATTTTCTATAAATGTCAGTTTTTATTTTAAAATAGAAAATTCACATATTTATAAAATTATTTAGATAAAATAAATGTTATTTTTGGAATCAGGATGTCGAAATTATCGAACGGTGAAGTTTTCATAATTTTCTGAGGTAGTCAAATTTTTGAGTAAAAATTCAATACCACTTAAATATATAATGTGTTTTATGACATCATAATGACCCAATAATGATGTAATAAAATACTATAATCATTATTTTCGGCCAATATATGTTTTACCATTAAAAGAATGTGATTTTGTGTTTTTTTGTCTTACTTTTCAAATCATTAATGGACCCCTCAAGACTTATTAAACATCTTGTCTTTTTAAATTAATTTCCATGGGAGTGTGAGTCACCTCCACATAAGCAACCTCATTATTTTAAGAAGTTCTTACCTTGGAATTATAAAATATTTTTTTCCTCTACCCTTTTCCAAAAACAGTTGGAAAAAATATGGGATGGTTTGTGGTTTTGATTAATTTAATAAAAGGGGTCCCAAACATAAATAATAATGAATTCCCTCACCTTTCCTCTATTAAACCACCCAAGATCCCACTTAATACTCACTCAAAGACTTTGGAGTTCATCCAAAATATGCCTTATTCTCTCTATAATCCTCCCAAGCTTCCCCAATCTCCCAATAAGCCTCTCACAAGCCTCTCTCTAGCCTTTGGAAGCACACTTCCTAGTAAGGGTTTTTTCTTCCTTTCTCATTTGTTCCAATTTTACTTAATTTGTTTTTCCCATTTAATTTAAATTATGAATTTTGGGTTATGGTTTCTCACCTCCCTCATACTTCCCTCTTTATGTTTGAATGATTGGATACCCCTTTATCTCTCATTAAATGCCTCACATGTATGCCAGTTACTATGCTGAAATTCTGAAAGGAACATCTCTCTCCTCTTTTACATTCGAGAAATACTTTTGTATCATGAATATAAATTCAATTAAAATTGTTGGTACATGTATCTATGTGACATCCTTACTGTCCATTACATATATATATATATGATTAGCAACCCCTTTCCCTCTCATCAACAATTTTTATGAATTCTTATGTCACACCGTTATGTTGTCGAAATCACAACGATTTTCTAAGACAATGTCATTGTGTAGTGAATAGAATGCTCATTTCTCCATAAAGGGTATTCACATTTATTCACATTTACTTATTGATTATAAATTTTCATGTATGAATTCCACATTTTTTTATCATGGAATAAGTGATTATGTTTTATGAATACATGATTTATGATCCATGTGGCACACTTATGAATGAAATTAAATGTTTAAGAAGGGTGCGCCCTTATAGTGCTCCAATGCATTGGGTAAAGTATAGTATCATGATACATCATGTTTAATGAGTGTTGAATCATGATAATTCATGTGCAACGAGGGTTTACTCGTGCTTTATGTGCAATGAGGATTTACTCATGCTCCAATTGCAATGGGCCTTGGATCATGATAATTCCATGTTAAGTGTTGTTGCCACATTTCCATGTGATAATTATCATGATTTATCATGCCTTTATGTTCATGTTTTTCTTCTTCTCTATTGATATTCCTAATGTCTAACATGTATGGTACTCCTCATGTTATTCCATGTGTATTGCCTTACTGGGATTTATAACTCACCCTTTTCTTATTCATGTCCTTAGGTTATCCCATGCAATGCTAAGTACGAGGAAATGTAGTGGTCATGTAAAGGAAGTTATCAATAAAGATGTTGTATTTCATGTTTTACGTTTTTATGTTATGATCCTAATCCCCAAGTACACTAAACCTCTTGATCTTCTTTGTTGTATCAAGTGACGTTTTATGTAATAAATCATGTTTAAGTTTGTAATAAAAGCAGGGTTGTCATAGTTGGTACCAGAGGATATGTTTATTTATTTTTGGGATTAGGATTAGAAAATCGTAGTAAATAATTAGAGATAAGACAAAGTACAATATAAACGTCCATAAGTTTTGATGAGTATTGAGTAAGTGGTTTATCAAGAAAATGCATCTCTGTCTGGATACGAGCAGGTAGAGGCGGCTCTGGCAGAAATGTTTGCTAGGGGTAAAACCCGAAAACACCACTTTGAGCTAGACTCAAATGGGAAATGGAGCATGACAATGGGACTTGTTGCACTCTTGGTTACGACACTCCCTCGGGATATGCTTTGATAAATTCACAAGCTTAGTATGAACCCTTATTAAGCGAATTAAAAAATTCCCCTAAGAATGTATGTTTGAAAGTAGATCAGGAAAAGCCTAGATTGAAGCCTATAGACTCATGAGTTAAGGAAATAAAAGTTTATTTATAAGTCTTCAAATTTTTTCTTTGGATTACCCTTTATTTTTTACCCATAACTTTCCTTTTGTTCTAGACAAAGATTGGTAATAGGAGGACTCGGGATAACAACCGATGTGAAGATCAGTGTGATGACTGTACTAATGAGATTACCAATCCAATGGGTGTGGGAATCGCGAACATTGTCACACTTCTCTCTCAGATAACTCAAGTATTGAATAGAAACACTAGTCAAGAGGAATGATCAACCCCCCTAAGAAAGAACAAGTTGCTATCAAGAGCTTCATGAGACAACGGCCTCCTACTTTTAGTGGATCATCCGATCCCACGATCGCTGCACAATGGATCAACTACATTGAAATGATCTTCTCCATCCATAAAAGTTCTGACCAAGAGAAGGTTCTCCTGGTGGCTTATCATATGGAGGGTGAAGCTGATCAATGGTGAACATTGATCAAAAATACGAAGCCTGAGGAGGAGATCGAGGGATTGGAATGGAAGGATTTCTGAAAGTTGTTTTTTGATAAATATTTTCCGTGCACTGTTCGGATTATGATGGAAAGGGGCTTCCTTTCCCTCAAGAAAAAAGACGATGAATTTGTTGGAGGGTACGAGGAAAACTTCACAAGGCTTGCACAATATGCTTCTGGCGTTTTCGTTACCACTGAATGCAAGGATGACTGCTTCATTGATGGGCTGAAGCCTATCCTGAGGAAATCATTAGCGATCCGTGACTTTGAAAGCTATGAGGAAATTGTCCGATGTGCCCTCAAGGACAATATGGAGATCATAGAATCACATGGGTATCATGGGGACATGAAGCGTAAAGTATACTTCAATGCTGGTGGTCTGATGGATAAATCCAATAGTGCTAAGAAGATCCATCACCCCACATTCCAAAAGTGAGGAAATAAGCACCCTGGAAATTGTCTCATGGGGATGAGGAAATGATTTAGTTGTGTAAGAGAAGGGCACCTAGCTATTCACTCTCAGAAAGAAAGACCCGTGGATGCGACAGAGGAGAAGAACGCTCTGTTTGAACCTCAACGCGTTGTTTAATGATAAAAATGAAAATAACCGGGACATTTTGAAAAATAGTTCCCTAATCCAATGGTTTTCGGAGGCAACCAACAACCTCCAAGGCAGCAAGTAAGAGCTTTGTCCATCACTTCTGCCAAACTGAACCCCGAAAATGAAGTGGTGACAGGTACAGTAGTTATTCATTCAACAAAAGCGAACATAATTTTTGATTCAGGTTCTACTCATTCTATTATATCTTGAAAGTTTTGTAGATCAATGATAGCACCACCAAAAATCATGGAAGTAACGGATATCTGTAGCTTCTTGGGGTTAGCTGGATATTATCAATGATTTTGGAGGAATTTCTCACGATTTTCCAACCCTCTTACCAAGCTAACTCGAAAGGGAGTAAAGTTTTCTTGGAGTCATGAATGTGAAGAAAGCTTCAAGGAGTTGAAAAGAAGGCTTATCATTGTGCCCATTCTCACTTTACCCAGAAGTGGGGAACTTTTTGTGGTATTCAGTGATGCTTTGAAGAAGGGATTAGGCTATGTACTGATGTAGAATGATAAAGTGATATCCTATGCCTTAAGTCAGTTGAAAATCCATGAGCGAAACTATGCAACACATGATCTGGAGTTAGCGGTGGTGATTTTTTCTTTGAAAATCGGACGGCATTATCTCTATGGGGAGAAATGTGAGATTTATACTGACCACAAGAGTATTAAATATATATTCACAAAGAAAGAGATTAATATGTGCCAGAAAATATGGATATAGCTCTTCAAGGATTATGACTGTTCAATCCATTACCACCCTGGGACAGAGAACAAGGTGGCAGATGCCCAAAGTAGAAAGGATCCAACGATTCTATCAATGATGAGAATTGAGAAGGATCCAATCTTCTTAGACTTGATGATGATAGAAATGTGGATCATAGAGAATGGATCATCATCAATCCTTTCACAAATGATTCCTCAACAATCTCTTTTATAGAGGTTAAAGGATGCTCAAAATGATGATGTGGGAGTTCAAGAAAAAGTGGATGATATCAAAAAGGGGAAATCCTCAGAGTTTAATGTTAATGAAGAAGGAATTGTGCGATTTGGGAAAATGCTATGTCTTCCATCATGTTTGGAGCTGAATAAGGAACTTTTGGATGATGCACATAGTTCAAATTTCTCGATTCACCTAGGGAGTACAAAGATGTATCGAGATCTCCGAAAAATCTTTTGGTGGGATAATATGAAAAGGAGATCGCTGAATATACATCAAAGTGTCTGGTTTGGATGAAAGTGAAGTCAGAGAGGCAGAAGTCTAAGGGGATGATGCAACCATTTCCTATACCATAATGGAAATGGGAGAACATCACCATGGACATTGTCACTGGACTTCAAAGGACATACAAATGCAAGAATGCAATCTGGGTTGTTGTGGATCGTCTTACAAAGACTGCACACTTCATTGCTATTTGGGATGATTTCTCTTTGGGTCAACTAGCAAAGATATATATAAAGGAAGTGGTAAGTTTGCATGGAGTACCACTATCTATTGTGTCTGACCGAGATCCATGAATCACCTATATGTTTTGGAAGAGTTTTCAACATGCTCTGAATACTGAACTGAACTTCAGTATGGACTATCATCCTCAAACTGATGGCCAATCTGAGCTGACTATCCAAACACATAACGACATGTTCAGAGCATGCTCAATGGACTTTAAAGGAGGATATGATCAACATCTTCATCCTGTTGATTTCTCTTATAATAACAGTTTCCATTCAAGCATTCAAACAGAACCATATGAAGCCCTTTATGGGAAAGGTGCATAACACTGGTGTGCTGGGATGAGGTCGGTGAACGTAAGCTGTTTGGACCTGAAATGGTCAAAGAAATTGTGGAGAAGGTGAAAACCATTCAGTAGAATATCAAGGAATCCTAGAGTTGACAGAAGATTTATACAGATAACCATCGACGGGACCTTTATTTTAAAGTTGGAGACATGGTTTTTCTATGCATATCTCCATAGAAGAAGGTAATGAGGTTTGGAGAGAAAGGGAAGTTAAGTCCAATGTACATCGGCTCCTTCGAGATTCAATAACATGTTGGGGCTATGGCCTATCGAATAGAACTTCCACCTACCATGGAAAAAGTACATATTGTCTTTCATGTATCCCTCTTAAGGAAGTACATACCAGACCCTTCACATGTACTCTTTTCTAAGGTGGTACTATTGGAAGATAATCTTTCTTATGAGGAAAAAACAGTGAAGATCTTAGATCGTAGGGAAAAATTTCTAGGAAATAAGACAATGCCCATTTTCAAGGTGTTGTGGAGAAACCACAAGATTGAAGAGGCGACATGGGAATCAGAGGAAATGATGAAGATGAGTTACCCACATCTGTTTTAGTGTTGGAAAAGGATAATTTTGAGGGTTAAATTTATAAAGGGGGGAATATTGTAACGACCCAAAGAATCATTAATGGAAATCCCTCTTGATCTAATTAAATGTCTCTTTATGTTTATATAAAATGTCAACTTCATTGGTTTTATGTTAAGAATTTTGATCGTTGCTAATATAGCCTTTGAACAGTGATCACATGATTATTATAAATAGAGGGCATTAAAAATCAATATTTACATAGAAAAAAGAAACGATGGCCTCATCCAGTAGAATTTCTCCATATGAAGCACATTTGTCGGAGCTCAGAAAAAGAGGTGGCGTCCTTGGGCTTCACTCTTGACCAAGATCAAGATGAGCTTCATCATGTCAAGCTCAAACGGCACCGTTTACAGGAGAAGTGGATGTTGATAGAAATTACCACTCGAGCGATGTTATCTGAGCCACCCCAAGAGTTCGTCACCTTCACACACCTTACCATTAGGTCTTCTGCGGCTGTTTTAAGGGGTTATGTAACAAATCACAAATACAATGTTAATTCACATTATTTTTTTGTATATAATAATGAATATAATTTCTTGTCATTATTGATACATTGTAAATAGCTTTTAATGTACAAATTGTGTTTTTAGTTATTATTTAATTAAGAAATATATTTTATTAAATTAGGGGATTTTTGAATTAAATAATATTTTAATAAAATATTATTATTATTATTAGATTAATTTTATTATATATAAATGATCATATAAATTTATGAATGAAATTATAATTTTTATTAAGGTTTGAAATCCAATATTGTCAAAACCCGTAAATTTTTTATAAATGTTGGTTTTTAATGTAAAAGTGAAAATTCACATATTTAGAAAATTATTTAGATAAAATAAATGTTATTTTTGGAATCAGGACATCAAAATTATCCAACGGTGAATTTTTCATAAATTTCTGAGACAGTCGAATTTTTGAGTAAAAATTAAATACCATTTAAATATATAATGTGTTTTATTACATCATAATGAACCAATAGTGATGAAATAAAATACTATAATCTCTATTTTCGACCAATATATGTTTTACAATTAAAATAATGTGATTCTGGGTTTGTTTGTATTACTTTTCAAAGCATTAATGGACCCCTCAAGACTTATTAGACATCTTGTCTTTTTAAATTAATTTCAATTGGAGTGTGACTCACCTCCACATAAGAAACCTCATTATTTTAAGAACTTTGGACCTCTGAATTATAAAATATTATTTTCCTATTCCATTTTCCAGAAATCATGGGCAAAAACCATGGGATGGTTTGTGTTTTGGATTAATTTAATATAAGGGGTCCCAAACCTAAATAATAAAGAATTCCCTCCCCTTTCCAATATAAACCCACCCAAGCTCCAACTTACTCCTCACTAAAATCCTTTTGAGTTCGTCCAACCTCTGCCCTACTCTCTCTAGAATCCTCCCAAGGTGCCCTACACTCCCAAGAAGCCTCTCACAATCCTCTCTCTATCCTTTGTAAGCACACTTCCAAGTAAGGGTTTTTTCTTCCTTTCTCATTTTGTCCAATTTTCTTTAAGTTGTTTTTCCCTTTTAATTTCAATTATGAATTTTGGGGTATGGTTTTTCACCTCCCTCATACTTCCCTTTTTATTTTTTAATTATGGTAGACCCCTTTCTCTCTCATTAAATGCCTTCCATGTACACCCGTTACTATGCTAAAATTCAGAAAGGAACTTATCTCTCCTCTTTTACATTCAAACAATAATTTTGTATCATGAATCTAAATTCCGTTAAAATTATTTGTACATGTATCTATATGGACTCCTTACTGTAAATTACATATAAATATGATGAGGAACCCATTTTTCTCTAATAAACCATTTTATTGAATTCTTATTCCACGCCGTTATGCTGTCAAAATCGCACTGATTTTCTAAGCCAATGCCATTGTGTAGTGAATACCATGCTCATTTCTCCATCAAGGGTATTCACCTTTATGCACAATTACTTATTTATTATAAAGTTTCATGTATGAATTCCACATTCCTTTATCGTGTAATAGAAGATTATGTTTTATGAATCCATGTTTTATGATCCATGTGGGACACTTATGCATGAAATGAAATGTTTAATAAAGGTGTGCCATTATAGCGCTACAATGCATTGGGTAATGTATAGTATCATGATACGTCATGTGAAATGAGTGTTGACTCATGCTAATTCAGGTGCAATTAGGGTTTACTCGTGCTTCATGTGCAATCAGGATTTACTCATGCTCCATGTGCAATGGGCCTCAGCTCATGCTAATTCCATGTTAAGTGTTGTCGCCACATTTCCATGTTATGATTATCATGCTTTGTCATGCATTTATGTTAAATTTTCTCTTGTGCTATATTTATATGGCTAATTTCTAACATGTATGGTACTCCTCATGTTATTCCATGTGTATTCCCTTACTGGTCTTTATAACCCACCGTTTTCTTATGCATGTCTTTAGGTTATCTCATGGAATGCTAAGTACGAGGGAATTTAGTGGTCATGTAAAGGAAGTTTTCAATAAAGATGTTGTATTTCATGTTTTATGTTTTTATGTAATGATCCTATGCCCCCAAAACACTAAAAATATTGATCTTCTTTGTTGTATCAAGTGAATTTTAATGTAATAAATCATGTTTATGTTTGTAATAAAAGCAGGGTTGTCATATTATTCACACTTTACAAGAACCTTATATCATCCATACCAAATAAAATAAGCCCAAAAAATTCCATTTATCATCCTATTTTCCTGAAAATGGGCATAAATGATGACCAGTTAGTCCCTTGGTGAAAACTAAAAATAATTACCCAAAGAATAGATAATATCATTAAACAAGCACTCTTTTTATATCTTTCTTGCACCCCATCAATTATTATTATTTCCCAATCATATAAAAAACATTTTAAATATTAAATAATTATTATGTTAAGGTTTTGAACTTCAATCACACAAACATACACAAAATGGGATGCACAATCATCATTCGTGTGTTTGGTGGACTCCCGCCCACGAACTAATGTCATTTGTTCATCTATTACCATCTTTCATTGTTGGGAATAATTATTTACATTATATATATATATATATATTATTTATGAGAATTTTTTTATCTATAAAATTATACAACACATAAATTTTTGCCTTCAATTTTGTGGGAATATAATAACATCAACTGTGGTGGTGTAGACTACAACCTCCTCCAAGTCATGTGACTCATTCACAATTTACATGTAATGTACTAGAGAAATGTCTAGAAAAGTTATATGACATATGTGACATAATATTAATAATTTAATGGAAATATATATATATATATATATGTTTAATTTACATTTTTTATTTCAATACACAATGATTTAGGATGCATCATTTATGCGTACGTACAACCTACTATCTCCAGGAATGGTGTATTTAATTTCATATTTTAATCTTTAGAATTATTATAAATAAAAAAAATATTTATAATATTTATATCATGTTTTATAATATTTAAATAAGTAAATTGTAATCCAATTAGGATGATTATGAATAAAACGACATAACATATATTTAAAACTGAACGGTTATTACCCAAAACATAACATTAACGTGAACTTTTCTATAAAAAGGTAATATAAAGTCATAAATAAAGATATTATATGGTATTATATAACTGAATATGGTTATTTAGTATATTTTTAAGAGAATAATATTAATTATATATGAGTTTTTAATATATACAACATGATTCAAGATAGAAGGATAGATAATTTCATTTCACTTTTTATATTAGCATGATACTTTCCATATTCACGAATCCATATTTTTTTGGTGGTGTATATACATCCCTATGAAATTTTAATCATGATTTTAATTTTTTTAATGATATTAAACGTTTTAATTTTTTATAGTCTTTCTTGGGGATTTTGAATCAAAAGTTACTCATGTAATAAGGGGTTTTTATCTCACATTTATTTCTATGGGGAATATATATTATTCACCACTCATTTATTTTGTGTGGTGTCTATAATACCCATGAATTTATTATATGATTAATATAAATTATTTTATGGGTATATAAATATCAATTTTATTAGAAATCTTTTAAGGGTTTCATGGTTAAAAATATACCAAATCGGTAAAGTAATGTCTTCACAATTTTCCTTCTTGGAGGCACTTGTCAGGATATGAACCAGTATTCTTTTATGAGGAATATAAAATTACTATTGGAATGTTATATCATGAATGTAATTTTTTTAGTATATTAATAATTTCATGTGATACGAGATTATTGATACAACGTCATCACGCATCGGGATTTGTTACAATTATGCACATATTGATGAAATATTGTGATACATATCTCATGAATTCTCAAGAATTTTATTACCCACTGGTAATTACTGATATCATCATGTAATGTTTCCATTTTTCATATTTTTATTAATAATGATAATTAAGAAAATGTTTTCAATAATATCCTAATTTATTTCTCTCATCAATAGAAAATTTATTTTATACAAAAACTAGGTTTTCAAAAAAAAATAAAAAATTGTGTTTAAATACTTTTTTAATATTATTTCAAATAAATGGATTACAATGATTTTAAAATATTACATTATATGATTTAAATATAATTTTCAATGGAATGGTTTTAAAAATATATTCATAGTTTCATTATATGTTTTCAAAGTGTTTTTGAAGAAACCATGACCCAAAACTTTGTCAATATTTCATTATAAGTTTTCAATGATTTTTTGAATAAAAATGTTTTCAAAATTTTTTCATGTACATCATTATACCTTTTAAATTTTTTCAAATTTTTTTTAAAATCTTTTCAAGCATAATTTATATATTTTAAAATATATTATCAATGAAAACATTTTTAAAAATGATTTATGAATAAAAAAATTGCATTTCAGGGTTGAAAAGATATTTTACTTAGGAAATGTTTTATATTTATTGAATATATTTATTTATTTAAAATTATTTTGGAAATGGTTTTACGAAAGGTAATTTCAATGAAAGGATACATTCCATAAAAAATATTCTATTTGTTGTTTCAAAATCATTCTATATCTATGAATAAATACATTGAACATGTTTATGATTTACTAGGGATATTATCCAAGGACACCACTATTATTATTTATTTGAATGGTTTATGTATAAGTTGAAAAATTATTTATCAAAAAAAGTTTCTCTTACATAGGTTATACTAGGATAACACACTTCTGAAACCAACATCCTTTTCTGAGTAATTATATGAGTAAATGTATATGAAAGCTATATATTTCAATAAAATTATTATATAAATAAAATTTTACAGCACCAATTTCATTTCATTTGTTTTGATATGATATTTATGAAACCCATCACTTTTTATGGGTCTAAAAATGATGAATATTTTATTATCTTGTGGAACATTTATGTATGATTTTGATATGTGATGGGTGGGATGTATATCTATCTATAATACATTGTGTTAAGATTTATAAGTCATGAGATAGTAATATATGGAATAGGGAGTGAACTCGGTTTAGAGAATGTTTTTTTCTACAAAGATGGTCATGGGAGTGAACCGTTACTACTAGTATGGTCATGTGAGTGAACTTAGACTACTATGATGGGATGAAGAGTGAATCTATTCTACTACAAGGTATGGGATGTGATTAGGGATTGTGTTGTGTCCCGACTAGTAAGTGTAGAAATCATGATGTTCCCTAATATGTTTTTACTATAAAACATTTCATTTATATAATGATTTGTTATGATTATGTGTATACCCAAAATTTTATGTCTTATTCATATGTTATGATCACATGGATTATGTTATTGATTTATATCAACCCCACTTTCCATAGAGAAATTATTACATCATTTTAATGAAAAATAACATAAACAATTACACAACCAGGATCCAATGGTTTAATGTCTAGTGAAAATTAGGATCATACTTAACATTTATGAAATAAAACAAAAAAAATATTTAATTTCATATCCAATGGCTTCTTAGTGTCCCTTGTGTTGTCCATAGTTCATGTAATCAAATGATGATATACATAATATAATGCGGTAACCAAAAATCCTATTAAGAGGATAGATAAGATAGTTAATCAATATAAAATGGTGTGAGAATAATAATAATCATCATAACAAGGGAAATCGATCCTAATCTCAAGAAGAATCATTAAATAAAATCTTGTGATGTAGCAATGAATTAAAATAAAATATCATGTATTGGTAGTCCACTACAACACATAATAAACATTCATCTCATGAGATACATCAAATGACATCATGAATTGGATTGATATATAATTTTGGGCACACTTGTCACTTATTATCATTCAAATACACTATCTAATTCTTAGTACACCTGCAACATCATGACATTTACACTACCATGCTTTCAACATAGAACGTATATCAATATTGGCCTAAAATAACCCATGGAATGAAATTTGATTGTTTTCATAAATCAATAAATCTTGAATAAACATTGTGGATTACAAAAAAAGAGGGAATAATATACTTATTATATGAATCATAAATTCTGTTTGAAGAATAAATAATCTCACGAGAAGTAAAAGATGTGTTTTTAGCAAGAAAAGTTTTTTTAGAAAAATATTCCAATTTTTTATAAAATATGATTAGTTTAATGTATATCGAATAAAATAATTGATTATTATGAATAAATTACATTTATGGATGAATAATGAAATTTCAATACTAATAATTGTGATGAAGAAGGGAACCCAAAGAAAGGGTGTTGAGCTCAAGATCTCCCATTACCTTATGTACGAGTGGTTTCTTAACAATAATATCATGAATAATAAAAATAAATCCTGTAATTAAACAAACATTTTATAGTTAGATTTTATTTGTTAATGTTTTATTATGTTCCTTTATGGTTTATCTGATGAGTTATTTAGATTAATTTCAATATTAAAATTGTTTGTTTTTTTGGTTTTCAGAATCAGTTTACTTGAATATGAGAATGTTAATTTATGTTGAATGGAAATAATTATTTATAATTTAAAAATATATTTTTTCAATGAAAATATATATTTTTTATGTTAATATATATAATTTTGTTAAATTTTATAATGTTGAATCATTATATAAATAGTTAATGATAATAGTTTGGGATAATTTTTGTGGTGTCCAATCACAACAAACTGGATTTATTTAATCATTTTGTATTATGTAAATATTTTATTTCAAATAAATAAAAAGGGTTATAATATATATATATAGGTTTATAATAATAATTATACTGTTTTTATAAACACAATTGACGGTGTAAAAAGAAAAAATAAAATTCATGGTCCACAATGTCAGTAAATTGACACATCATAGGAGATGTTGTAATTTATAAAATAAAAGATATGGAGATAAATGAGTTTGATTATAGATATTACATTAACAAGACATAATTCGAATAAACAAAATATATGAGAGAAAACATGAAAATTTGGAAAGAGGAGATGAGGATAGAATATGAAAAGAAAAATAAATTATTAGAAAATAAAAGAAAAAAGAAAAATGATTTTACATCATAATTATCTCATCCATAGGGAAAATAGTTTGGTCTTTTGGTGAGTCCAGGATAAACTAGATGTAGGGGAGAGGGTTGGGAAGATAATTGAGGGGAATTTTAAAAGGCTCAAGTATTGAGTGGTTTGAGGAAAAGAGGTTGTAAGGGGTGGTATTTATAGTATATAAGAGGTGTGTTTTTCCATTATGTTATTCACTTGTTTATTATTTTGGCATGATAATATGAATTATTAGAGAATTATAACCAAATTTGTTAAATTAATGGATTATTGTTTTAGGTTTTGGGCTTACATCATCCTTACAACATCAATGAATCAATAATTCATGAATTTAGTTTTGACTATAAAATATCATATTTCATTATTAAAATTATCAAATCATTCAGAAAAATCCAAATAAAAATCACCTTGACAACTTTTTGACATTTAGTATTAAAATATTAAGTCCATGTTATGCATATAATTTTATTAATATCATAAATTTTTAATTTTAATTAAAAACCATATTTAATCAAAAAATAATGATTTAAAAATTTTAAAATGATTATTTAAAACAATGAAAATTTAATTATGGACTCATAATATTATCATATAATCATAATTAAAAAAATAATAAACTATATTTTTTTATGAAAATATATTTTAATTAATTATATAATTCTAATTAAAAATGTATGACTTACAAGAAAAAAAACATTTAATTTTATCGTTTTAAAAAATTTATTTACTTATTCCATGAAATAAATATATCATATATTCATTCATGAGATACCAAAATATAATTTTCAATTTTAAAGGTTACATTACTATTTTATTGTTTGTTTTACTATTCATAAGGTTTGTTTTACTATTCCATTTGTTAAATTACTATTCAATAGGTAATGCTTATTAAACATATATATATACTTTTTATTTCATTATGTATTCATTTATAATGTTTTTATTAGAAAATCTAATTGATTTTTTGTGATTTATAATATATAAAATTACTATAATACGAGATAAATTCAATTGATAAAATATTAGATTTTTACATTTTCCCACCTTTTCAAAATTCACCCTAGAAAATTTCATTTTACATAAATAAGTGAGAGTACCTTTCCTTTATCTCCTCATCCAATTATCAAGTCACATATTCATTATTATGGTTCCTCCACAACACAATGACAAGGTGGGTTATCTTATTCGATAAAACATTATATAACCAATCAAAAATCATTATCAAATTCTTCTCATAAGAGACATTATATTCTAGATGTACCATCTCTGAGATTAGTACATGGTAGGGACCTTGTATGCACATTCATTGGTGAGATAAATGAAACATGTCATGAATTTAATCCAATGATGATGCAAGTGAAAGCTGATAGGACACTTCTCCTGTGAGATCAAGGATATCAAAAGGGTAAATGTAACATGGTGTAAGGTTCCCTTTCTTTTCTAACTATAAGACTCTCTTCAATGGTAATATTCAAAGGAAGACCTTATCTCCAACATCGAACTCCATGTCCCTTTCCCTGTTTCCTGTATAGGGTTTTCTCCAACACTAAGAATATTTGATATGTTGTTGGATGTCTTGAAACCCCTCTATCTTTTCATTCACAATATCAAGTCCAAGTAGATTCCATTCAGAAACGTCATCCCACATGTTGGATCTCTACCTTGATTTCTATATAAAGATTCATAGGGATCCATATTAATATTCGAGTGGAAGATGATGTTGTATGATAACTCCACCAATGAGATATAATGATCCCATCCACCTTTTGATTCCATAGAGAAGGATCGTAGTATGTATTCAAGAGATAAAATAGTTCTTTCTAATTTGTGATTAGTTTGGGGTGATAAGACATGTTGAGATTTAATTTAGTACTCAAGGAATTTTGGAGTCTTCTCCAAAATTTACATGTGAGACTTGGATCTAGATCAAAGATAATTGAATGTTGTACCCCATGTAGCATGACCACTTCTTCCACATATATCACAGAATGCTTTTCGAGTGAGAAATATTCACATATATCTAAAAAATGGATTGTTTTGGTGAGTTAATCCACTACAAACCATATTACATTAATTATTTTGTATATCTTTAAGAGACCGGGTACAAAGTGCATAGTGACATTCTCACATTTCCACATAGGTATAGGAAATGGTTACAACATTCATTTGGATATATTACACTCTTCTTTAACATCTTGATATGTCAAAAACCATGAGATATACACTAAAATTCCATTATTATTTTATCCCACTAGATGTGTTATCGATGATCACCACACATCTTGGTACTACCAATATGGATAGATAATGTTGAGATATGTGCATTATTAAATAACTCACTCTTTATCCTATTTGATAATGTCACAAAATATTTGTTCCAAATCATATCACACCATCATCATCGATATGGAACACATACATCTTTCATTTGTGTACTGCATTCATCTTCTTTTATAACTACGGATCCTATCGTAGTGCATCTTTAATCCTATCTTAAATAGATGTATAGAAAATCATTTTTGAATGGTAGGATATATTCCCTTCCATTATGATTTATAAACCTATCCTTTTCCTATCAAAGATGATATGGATTTTCTAAATCGACGTCATGGATAGTGTATTGTGTTCATTTCTACAAGGATCATTGGCTACATTTTTTGCCTTACTAGGAAGATATTGAAAAAATAAATAACAGCCATTGATTATATCTAACTATACCCTTTAACACGTGTTGCTATCCTTTTGTGTGAATATATACCTTATGATCTTATGATCAGAATATATGTCACATTTCCCACCATAGAGGAAGTGCAGCCAGATTTTCAAGGAAAAAATCACATATGCTATCTCCAGATAATGCATTAGGTACTTATTCTGATTGATCATAAACTATCATGAGGTGTAGGATATCACATAATCATTATTCATGAGTAAAAAACCAAATAAACTCATTTAAGGATAAATTTATATCATAAAACATTCTGAACTTCTCTGTAATGTTATTATAAGTGCAGTGATCATGATTTTCTTTATCTCATTGATGTATTCCCAACAGTCATCCATCCTGAAATAAATTACCCATTTCTATGTTATCTTAGTTATAAGGATATAAAATCCATAGAAATTTCTCTCAAAATATCAATAGTACTATACTATGAAAAGAAAACTATGGATTTTCATGAAAGTTAAGGTTATTGTACATTCAATAATTTCCTTTTTTCTTGAAGGGCCTATTGAACTTCCCTCACTTATGACGATATTTCCAATGAATTTTACTTAATGCATCAAAAGTTCACATTTTTTTATCTTCGAATACAACATAATAATTTAAATTGTCACAAACACAAGTCTTAAATGCTCTTCATGTTCATCCTTTATCGTGTAATAGATTTGAATACAATCAATAAACACTACCACAATTTTTTTGAGGTAGTGTATAATGACAATCTTAATTATATCCATGAATTTTTTAGGGTAATTTTTATGTATGAAGGGAATAACCAGAAGCTCATAGTTTACATAACATATACAGAAGGTATAATTAATAATATATTCATTCATCAACTTTATCTGATAATATATATAAAATAGATCCAAATTTTGGATGTATTTAAATCCTCATAGTTAATTGAACATGCCACCAATCCGTGGAAATGTTACATTTTCTGTATGGTGATCTTGTCAAGTTCAAAATAATTTATGCACATCTACATTGATCAATAATTTATCCTAAAAAAGAGAAATATAGAACCCCTAGGTGATGAACTAGTGTTTATAAAACCCTTTTCTAAATGCTCTTTTAGATTCTTCATTATGTCCTCCAGATTGATAGGGGACATCCTATAGAGGAATTTTGAAATAGGAGTAGCTTCAACTATGATTTCTATTTTGAACTATTACCAATGATCATGGGGATGTTCGGGTAACTCTTTAGTAAATAAATCATTGTATTACCTGATGATATGAATTTATCAAAGGTGATATAATCCATTGACTATAAAATTTGGGCAAGGTACACTTCTTCATAGGGAATCAACACCCACACCGTTTGAGCATTTTCTAATGTACATTCATGATTTCCTTGATTTTTGTAGATGACCATTGGATGGTTAAGAATATGAAAATATATTTTCTCTTCCATAAATTTTTTGTTTTCTATATTTATAGGTTTCTAATCCATCCCCTGTATACTTTCGAATTCCACAAAGGGGTGTATCATGAGATTTGTTAGGAGAATATTCCCACATACACCAACAAGAGAAGAGTCCAACAGTTGGGTTTCGATGATCTCGCAAAAATGATTATTTATGGATAACTATAATGAATGTTATTTGGGATTTTATTTAATAGTTATTTCAAATATAACCATATAATGGAAGGTTTAGAACTAGAATCAAATAAGAATTTTTCCACAAATGAGTAAATATAATGTGTACCTATTACGAATTAATTTTATAACACCACTTTAACAGCAAAAATGGCTTTGGATTTGGTGAATTAATAAATTCAGTACCCTCGAGGACTCGAGGTTTAGTGCACTAACCTATATAATTCCCCTACATCCTATAATTTTAGCATGAGACCAAGGGTAGTGCTCTCCTTTTATCCATTGTATCAGAAAAATTCATTATGTCTCTTAAACATTCATGATCTTGGTGGCCTTCTCTCCCACAATTATAGAATTTAACTTTCCTTTGTTGTAGTTACCATGATTCTTCTTCCCTCAATTTTGACATATAGGTGGTTGGGATTTGTTTCCACATTTTTTATCAGATCCCCCATTTTGAAACTCTATCTTTTGATTTATATAATTATAACCATGAGACTATTCTTCATACTCTATATAAAAATTTAGATCCCATCTATGAAATTATTCATAAATACAAAAGTCTCGAATTTCTATATCATTTATATGTTCTTGTTTTAATTCATTTACGAATCAATCAATTTCCCTATTTTTGTTGATAACAAAACCCAGAGCATACCTTGAATGACTTGAAAAAATTTCTTCATTAACAGTGAAGGATTCACTGTAATTTTTCTACATCTCTATGAATTCTAACTACAACATTGTATGATAAGTTTTAGAGATATACTTGTTATGAAAAATTATCTCAATGTATTCCCACTCCATCTATTCAGTTTCTTCCATCAGTTTAGTGTTCTTAATCAAATCCTACCATTGATTGTCCTCTCTATCCAAACAGTAAATGACTGGAGTCCCCTTCTCAATATTACAATACCAAATCATATAAAATATATTACACATTGAGTTGACCCACAATTCCATGACTATTGTATCAAAATATCCACTTAATAATGGTGGTTATTCCCATATAAAAATCTATATATCTAGTTTTCCCTCATAGGTAAAGCCATAAATTCATAATTATTCATGTTATCATTCTTAACCTTCGATATATATGATTGAATAACCATGAAATTATAAATATCAGCTCCCAATGAATTGGGAATGTCATTCGGGCAATTTATGTATTGTCCCTCACATTGGTTATTGTCCTAGTTTATCGTGGTTCACATCATTTTCTAAAGAATAAAATTTTAAAACAAATAATAAGTCACGAAGTGAAAAATAATTTATTCCTCTCTTAAATAATTCTAATGTATTATCTTATGGGATAACTATTTTTATGATTTTAAAAAATATGCATGGTTTCTGACATTTTCATATTCTCATATTAAGGTTTGAAACTAATTTTCTCTAATCCTATTTTACAAATTAACTAAACTATGCCCTATTGCCAACTTTAGCGACTGTAATATTCAAACATAAATAATTATGTAATTTTATGTATATAAAACATAAAATAATTACAAAACGGTGATCCAAAGGTTTAATTTCTTGGGAAAATTATCAAAATACATAACATTTAAAAATTAAAATATATTTAATTTTTAATTCCTTCTTCTATAGCTTCTTAATGTCCTGTGTGTTCTCTATAATATACATAATAACTTTGGAATATAAATCATAGAATGAGGTGAGCTAAATTCCTAGTAAGATAATTAATTAGAAAATTAATCAATATAACATGGAGAGAGAATAATGATTATCATCATAACAAGGGAACGTGATCATAATCATGAACGGAAGCATTAAATAATGGATTGGAATATTGTAATGCATAAAAATGAAAAATCTTGTCTTAGTGGTCAATTACCACACATAAATAACTATTATATCGTGAGATAAATCTCATTACCCAAAGAATTAGAGGGGTATATAATTCAGGGCACACCTTTCACATATTATCATTCATAACATAAATAAAATTCTAATTGCACCTGTAGTTTTATAGCATTTAAATTGTCATGAAATCCATATAGTAGATATATCATTCTTGTCCATAAACAAACACATGTAAAGGAATATTTTTAATTTCATCAATAATATATTCATTGAAAAAAATTTGTATTTCTAAAACTAATAGGGAATTTCATACATGTTCTAAGAACCATCCATTTTGAGTGAAAAATAAAAAATATCACTAGAAGTAAAGGATTTGTTTGAAACTAGAAGAGTTATTTAAGAAAAATCATTTAATTTGTTATAAAACTTTATTTGTGACATATATATTGTAGAAAAGTTATTATAATTTTGAATACATTATATTTATGGAATATTAATGAAATATCTATATTAAAAATGGGTAGAGAGAGGGAAAATCCAATGAAAGAGTGTTGGGATCAATAATTCTCCTTACCTTATGTCTGAATGCAGTCTTCACATTAATATCTGGAATAATAAAATTAAATTCTTGAAATAAAATATCTATTAAAATTTATAAATTAATTGGTTTCATTATAGATTTATAATATTTATTTTTAATTTTTGATGAGTTATTTTGTTTAATTTCATTTTTTAGGAGTGTTAATTTCCTTGGTTTTCATGATCAGTTTACTTGAATATTAATATGGAACATTATATAGATTTGGTATAATTCTCCAATATTTAAAATATATGTTATTAATGAAATTTAAGGGGTTTAAATTTTTAAAAATATCATTTGGTTAAAGTGAATTAGTGTGAATCATTAGTTAAATAGATACTGATAATTGTTTAATTTATTTTTGGCAGGTTTTAATTATAACAAACACGATTTTTTATATCATATAGTATTATATAAATATGTTAACTTAAGAATATAAAAATATTTATAACATATATTTTACGTTATTTAACAAAAATTTTAGTTGCTTTATGAATATAAATGAGTGTGTTAGTGGAAAATGAAAACGATTCATCCACAATATTTTTAAATTGAAAAATCATAAGCAATGATTTCTTTTTCAAAATTAAATTTAAATAGAATGAAATTTGAAGATATATATTATTATGAAATGATATAATTATAGTAAAAATAATATACTGTTGTTATCATGAATTTTTTTATAGGCGGTGACGAGAAAATACCCAAATAAAATAAAATTAATAGAAATTAAGAGAAAAGGAAACACAATTTTACCTCTTAAATATCTCCTTCTTGTGACATCTTTTGCGAAAATGGGTTGGTCTTTTGATGAGACAACGAAATCCTAGACATGGTGTATGGGATTGCTAAGATAATTGAGAAGATTTTGAACATTCCACAATGCTTAACAGGTGTGAGTAGAAGAGATGGTGAGGGGTGTTATTTGTAGTGGAAAAGATGGAAGTTTACATATTATTTTATATATTAGTTTATTATTTTAGATCAATACATTGAATAGTTCAAGTATTATCTTCAAATATTTTTTTAAAATGAACGAGGGTAAGATATATTGGACATATAACAGACATATATATTTTATAATTCAATAGTTCATGCATTTATATTTTATCATCAATTATAATATTTTACTATCCATAAAAAATTCGTTTATTTCAAAAAAAACCTAAAAATTACCTAAAACCCTTATCTAATTGTTTAATGTAAAAATCTAAACCATTTTAGGAAATTAATTTGATAAATATGGTAAATTTAATATTTTAATTAAAATCTTTTTTAATTTAAAAATTTAGATTTTAAAATTACAACTAATTTTCAAACACATTCAATAATAAATTAAGTTCTCATAAAATTATGAAATTATTATAAGAAATAAATATAAATTTATTTAAAATAGTTGTGAAACTATAATAAAATTAATTATAAATTTGATACTAAATATTTATGACTTACACAAATATAAACATTTATTTTATCAATTTTAAACATTTACTTACATATGACATGAAATAATATATGTTGTATTTTCATTCATAAGATTCTTAAATTTTATTTGTACATCCAAATGTTAATTAAATATTTTATTGGACATCTTATTATTCATATGGGCCATTGTAGTTTCTAGAAGGTCACGTTAAACTTCCATTGGTAAAGGTTCCTGGTCTTATTGAAATAATTATTATTTCATTTATTGATGAATGATAAATTTTTTATTATTGTATATATGTGATTTTATGTGATTTATAATATATAAAATTTTTATAATAAGGTATAAATTCCATTGATTAATGTTTGGGTTATTAATTGATTAATTATGATTTATGTCATATGAATATCTAATATTATTTCCAGGAATCATGTATATGATATTTGGTATGCTTGTTATGATCTTAAAATGTTATTCTCAAATTCTCACACACTTATCTTATTATTATAAATAAAAATAACTATTATTTAACCATTACAAGATTCTAAGGTCATCCTTCTTATGTTTCCATTCCCCGGGTTATAATGAAACATTTTATATAAGAGTACTAAATTGCTAAATATTTGTGGTAATCATTGATGATCGTTAACAAATATATAACATTTCATTCAATGTTTCCAAAGAGACTGAAATATCATGGTACTCAAGAATATAATGTTTTAATTTGCTGAATTATCTTATAAAATGATTTAGTATTAATGTATTTTGTCCTGGGTCACTATATTACATGTGTAATAACATTCAATTATCGAATTTTTTATTTCCATGTGTTTCATGTGGATTTACATTTAATATACATAATAGATACATTGATCAAATATATAGACAACATTATGTTATTTCCTTGTTTTATTTCAAAATCTAATTCTGATTGGTTTTATTTGAAAATTAATTTCCACTGAAAGATATTATTTAAACAATTTTTTATATAACATTTAATTTTATTATCCAATATTTATTCATGATCATTTTCACATAATAACAAAATATTCCCACTTTTTGGTACATAAAATGATTGGGATTTTATAATAAACACACACTTAATGTCTCTCATCAGTCAAAAATCCTTTTTACTCCAAAACAATTTATTCTAAAAAGTAATTGAAATTATTTTAAACCTTTTTGAAAATTATTTATTAATGTAACCATTACCAGTTTGTTCATTTTATAATTTTTTTGAATGTAATGTTCGTATCATTCTCAAAATATTGATCATTCAGATTTTAATTTAAATATGAAAGGAATATCTGTTTTATCATACTCATCATGTACAAATTTTTTTCATGATGGACACTCTAGGATTTAAAAAAACTCTATACCATTCCGCATATATATTAAAAAATTATTTTTAAATTGCTTCATTAAATTTTATACCTAATAGTTGATTTTCAAAATGAAAATGATAATTTTATCAGGAGTTATTTTAATAATGTTTTTAATTGTATTTATATTAAATAACTATGAAAACCTTTATTTTACATATACACTTTTCAGGATATGTTTTATTGATACCATCCATTTTCATCCCGAGGACGGTTTATTATAATATTAAATAAATATAATATTAACATTCACTTACTTGATTCATTTTTCTAGTTGTTATCTATATATTGAATTATTCAATTTATTGGGATTATTTGATATTAAAAATTCCCAAAATATCCACATTTTTTATTATGAATTTGTTTAATTATTAAAGATTATATTATTTTAACGCAAATTGATATATATTGGTTGTTATTGGCTTCTCTTTGGAAATATTTATAAATACATATTCTTTAATCAGTATGGATATTTGATGTTAAGAAACATTGTTCATGAATAAATACAATTATTTTATATATATGGAACAACTTAGATTTGCAATGAATGGTGGGGCCTGAAAATATAGAGCCAATTGATTCAAAAATAGGTATCTTGAGGAAACTTAGTTTTATAAATTAGACAAATTTTTACCTTTAGTTCTTAACCATCTTCATAAAGGTCTTGATTTTAGTGGTATCAAAATTCCTTAAATGGTGATGTACAGTAATTATTTATTTCTTCCATTTTGATTATAGTAATTATTATTGTATATAATATATTCACAATGATATTATCTATTAATTTATATAAAAATATATTATTCATTAAATGTAATGTAAGTTCAATTTTTTAACTTTTCATATTAGTTATGGCTTACAAAGTCAAGATATTTACATTATCTAAATGGAATGTGTGTTCAATTATTTACCTTCCCTTGTTGATTATGATCAGAAAATCATGATAAATTGTAATCTGATTAACCATTAGTGATTGTTTTATATCACTATTATTTTTTACATTCCATGGAATCCATGAAGTCTACAATGATTGATATTCAAGGATCTGATTGAAGAAATAATGTTATTCTCAAAAAATGATGTAAAAATTGTTTTTAAATGTAATATGGAAATCATGTATTTATCTAGTATAATAATACTACTAATATATTTGTTCCATCATTATAAGAATACACATATCTTATTCTAATGTAATAATTTAATACACTAACTCTATGGTAATGGGGTTGGGTTCATTACACTAATCATGTAATATATTGAAATAAAGACCCACAATCATTCCCAATATAAGGTGTAAAATTCACCAAAGCACAAAACTCAATTTTGTTCCTTCCAATAATGAGGTAATTGTAAAAAAAATATAATTTTTTAATATGAACATGTTAACCAGAACCCTAATGTGAATTCATAAATCATATGGGATGCACCTGACTAAAGTAGTAACACTTTAAGACTTCAAATTATATTTCCATTGAAACATAATGTGTTTGATACCTTTCATCATAGTTAATACCTAACATAAAAGAATCATATGAAATTTTATAATCATCATAAATTATATATTTAATTGGATGAATAAATAGAGGTAAATACATTATATATATATATATATTAAGGTGTATTTTAATTTTAATGTGATGATGAAATTCAATTAAAATATTAAAAAAAATATATAAGATCAATTAATGAAAATAATATATGTTATCAATAAAATTATTTCTATGCACTTTATTGTTGTTAGAGATTATTTTTAATTTGAATAATATATTGAAACAGTTATAATTTGAAGTTGACATGAAATAAGAATACGAAAATTTTAAAAAGTCACTTTCTAATAAAAATAGTTTTAATTATATTTTTTATTACAGGTAAAATTATTTCACTTTATAATTTGGGTTTTACCAAATTTAAATCAATTTTTTATAATAATAATATTATATTAGGATTATTTATTTTAAATTTGCTGAAATAATGTATTTAAGGTTATTTGTTAAAAATAATATTAAAAAAACCATACCCTTAATGGCTATATCTAGATATAATAATATCATAAAAACATATAAAACCAATTTCATGGTAAGAAATGTATTTATGAACTGAAATTATACTCTAAAAAATACTATATATATTTTAAATATAATATGTTTAATAGTTTAAAACGGAAGTAATTTTGTTTATAATATAGAATATTTTTAGACTTTCCCTTTTTATTGTTTTGTACATGATATTAGGTTTTTGAGTTATTTTAAAGTACTAAAACTCTACTATAAGTTAATAAAAACCCAAATTTCATTCATATCAACCAGATTGTCAATTATTTCAAAAACATAATTGCTATGCTAAAAAAATAAAGACATGTTTTTAAATGTTGAAAATGATAATATCAATATTAATTATTATTATACAAAATTTCTATCTGATATAATTTATTTAATATTTTAATACTAATTTTGAAATTTTCTAATAATGACAATATTATTCTTAGTATTTATAAGTGAATTATCTATGTATAAATTAAATACCATATTAAGGAAAAAATGGTAAAAGTGAAGAATCAAAGAGTAATTATCATAAAAACATAAATGAAAATATATGGATGTGGATTTCACATTAATCCGACCCATCACTCGATTAGTAACTCTTATGGGATCTAATAGAACCTTGATGTGTGGCATTACCTTTTATTTTATAACAAATATAGAAGTTCCTCCATTAATAAATAGAGACTCAACACCCCATATATCCTCACACAAATATCCCCTTAGTTCCACAGAATCTCTACCCATACCCCACAACAAAATTTCAACACACACCCTATAGGTTATGTGCTTCCTAATAGATCACCCCTAAATTGATTAATCCTTTTCATAAAAGATATTTCTAATGATTAATGTAAACTTTTATAATTACTTAATTTCTATTTTAGTTTTTCGTTCTTCTTACACCACAATATTTCATATTTTATTAATTTGGTTATAATTAAATCAGTAATATTAATATTTTTAATTTTCTATGATGTTGTAATTATAAATACCTACTATTTCTATTTTACTTAGGTAATAAAATTATTTTTTATGCATTTGTGAAATCAATCACTTCCAAGAATAAGGTCTATAATTTTTATCTCCACCTTGAATGAATAATTTAATAAGGGTTCTTAATGTAATAATTTGAGATTTAAAATATCTCAAATAAACTTAAACGACATTGTATGAAATTCAAGTTCACATGAAATCATATGATCCACCTCATACATACGTGGATATTGACTAGAATATAGGGCCAGAGATCCTTAGTTAGGTGTCTATATACCATGTATCTTATCATAGGATCAACATAAATTCAATGAGAAAATATATCCAGAATACATATAAAAATATAAAGATGTAATAATTTTCAAGAAAAAATAGGCTCCCATAGTGACATGATAAACATTATTATAAATGTTAAAAAATAGAAAAATAAATTAATTCTTCCTTCCGATAATTCTAACTACTCCATGCTCCCCTACTCAATTTTCCTCCATAGGGACCTTAACATCAACTAGATCTTTGGCCATGAAATCTACAAGTTTACCAAAATTCTTGAGTAGGGTGTGATTAAAATAATGAATATGACGCCCCTAATGTGTCCATAATAGAGTTGTTTCAATTAATACAGTTTATTCCTTAGATGGAAATAAATTTTCAGGAAATAACAATATAAAATGAGGGAATTTATGCTAAAAATACATCATGATCCCAGGATATACCTGTTCTTGCTCTATAAGTGACTGACCAAAAGTATTCTAATCATACTACCTAACATTATCTACTATTCAAGTGACACGTATCCTTAGAAACCATTATGAATTGAGTTATTGTGATGCCCAGCATTAACAAGGACATTAGAGGAAAACCTCTTAGGGTCCACAATTTCTCATGTTTCTGGATATTTTGTGAATGTACCATTTTGCATTAAATAGGAATCAAGGTACTCATTACCTTATAATACATTAAGGATTGAGTATAGAGCTACATGAAATCCACATGGAATTGAGTTACATACCCCATGGAGTCCTCTAGGTCTTGAGTGTAACACACGATATCCACAAGTATTAATTATATCCCTAATATGTGTGTCATTCCATCATTACATTAATCAAAAGTCAAACAAAATCTACCACTATGTGATAATCATATCATGTCGGACCACCTAATTTTGAAACCAATTAAAAATACCTTAAAAAAACACATAATATGGTTGCGCAAAAAACCAAGAATATAATTTAATCATTCTTAACTGTAGAAACATATAATACATGTGATCATCATAAAACATTAATAACAAGCTAAAAAATGCACATTAAATTTAGCAACATGTATGGTTTTCATGGGATATTCCTGCACTAAGAAGAAATCACAATCCATCATATTAAACAAATATTTAGTTATATGGTACATATGTAATCTAGAGCATAAGAAGGTAAGGAAAATAATACCATAATTTTTTCAATGCATAATTTAAGGATATAGGAAGGGGTTTTCTCCTGAGTAATGTTCAAACACCAACCATAATATAATATCGCGACAAGGAATACAATTACCATATAAAAAAACATGTCATGTTCTATAGATTAAGGTGAGGATATAAGAGTCAATGGAGTATAACAAATTATTATCAAAGGTCATCCATTAGAAACTCCTTGCTATGTTGGACAAGATTCTTGAAAATTGGGAGGAAATGAGGTCTTAGGAGGGTTTTGTGATGTGGAGGTGTACTGGAAGATTACCTCAATGGTGTAGGGTGATATAAAATGATGCATGGGTTTAAATGAAGAATGAAATAGTGTACAGGGCCATCCACTATAATATAGAGGTACATTGAGAGGAACCACCAAAACATAAAGAGGAAGACTATGTAATGATATCTTTGTCAGGTATAAAACATAGGCATAGGATGATGTACTATGGAATAGAAGGAACCATATAAATATCACATCAATGATGGTCATCTAGATACAATATATAAAAACAATAAAAAACAATAGGTTTTGGGGTAGTTTTATGAAAAAAATGTCGGTTCATGTGATGTCATTTAGAGGTATTTGATACTTTGTCAAAAATGAAAAGATAAAGGGTTTTATATTTAGATCACTCAATGTGGAAAACCCTCCTTAATGACTCATCAATACCACTCCTTATATATTGAAATATATTCAAAAATTATGTTCATTACTATCAATTAAATTATTAATCTCCAAGAACAATATATTGGACATCCGAATGTAACAGAGGATGAGAAGATGATCGAAAACATGATATTTTCTGCTACAACATTTTCACCTAGAACCAATTATCCATGTTAAAGGATCAATATAAAATCCAACAGGATTATAATCTTTGCAGAACATATTAATCCGACATTGTGGCCTATTTCACACATTTCTTCTATGATGTAGCCATTTTTACTATAGTGAAACCACCACATTTACTGTGTGGCCAAAATTACTACGATGCAACTTCCTCAATTCAAATAGAGTCTTAGTAAAACCCACCAAAATGACTCTTTAATATTCCAAAGGCATGAACCCATTTACCAAATTATGTGAAAAATGGAAAAAAAATTCACTAAAAGAAATAATGTTTTCATAAAATATATAAATTATCATTGTTTTATAATATTACTATTCTATATAATTCTCATGGGTTCAAAGCATATCTTTTCCTCCTTCAATAAAAATTCTATCCAAAGATATCGAATATCATCCACTTAATCCTTGGTCTCATTTTAGATCTAGAGGTGTCAAAAAAATTAGAAATGTTTTACCATCATCCCTAGATGTAAATTATATATCATAACTAAATTCTATAATCGATGCTCCTCAAAAGATTTATCTACCTCCAAAATCAATGTTTTCACAATAAAATTCTATTATGGGATTTCTCATATATCTTTGGAGTTGAGACACATGAAACATGTAATGTATACCTCTATAGTGAGATGGAACATCTAGAAGTTATGGTACATCATCTATAAGATGAGTGATTTAAAAGGGTCCAATAAAATTTGGTTACAAATTTCCAGGAATAATCATATATTAGTTCAATAAATGAGAAGTTTCTCTCCAAAAAACATGATACACATAGTGATTTCCAAGTATAATTCAAAAGTTTATAAATGAACCTTGTCTACTATGAGTTAGGATCAACCTATTTTGAATTATTTTACTCTCTTGAATGAATCCTATAGAAAAATAGATCCCAAAACTTCTATCTCACCTACCACATTTTAAAAGGGAAGTGGATGACATTACCCACAACAAAAAACCTCATAAGATGACTCCTGAATAGATTTAGGGTAAGTAGTTTTTTTAGAAACTCAATCGGGGTTAATTAATCAAACCACGGTCCACAGAATCCATTTAAGAATGACCAAATAATATCCCTTAATGTGTATATAGTAATAATGGACTTTCCATCTCGATGAACCACATGTAATTAATGATGGTTTTAAAAAATCATGAAGATCCCATGGTTCTTGGTGAGTTGAGGTTGCATTACATATTGAAAACCCTTTGTATGACTAAATGTTTTTATATGATTTTAGTGGATATAAATATCATTTACGGGAGTTACATGATTATATAATGTGTTTTTATTTTCGATGTAGATTAGATAATGTAGTTTTATTTGATTTTGAGGGATTTCTGATATAAGTAGTCAATTTTTAAGGGTTTGAATGACTTAGTTTTTTGATATACATTCCATAATTAGTGAATGGAAATTCAAATTGTTTTTTAGCTACATGATAGATTCATGTATCTATTTCATCCAAATAAGGGAATAATGTATCAATTTCATTTGAATAACTATTTTTATATGTAAACAGTAAATCCATTTTTTAAATTAGTTTTATTTTTATTCACTATGATGAGTATTCTACATAGTTGATTTTTTCACATAACGGATTGATTCATGTAAAAAATTGGTCTACATATATTATTCATTCATGTAGAATGTTAATTTTGAGATTCACATATTTTATTGTTCCACAAATATAATTCTAAAAATATGCTACATTCAGATAGTTTTTTTAGTGGGGTTTAAGAATTTATAAATTTTATGTATTTTAAAATGTGTTAATATTTTTTCATGCCTCTATGATATCAGGAGTTAGATTCATATTCCACAATGTTATTGTGGAACCTGACTATAGTCAAGGATATCATGGGGATTTAATGTTTACAAATTTTTATATAGAAACATGTTGGATGGGTTTTCATAGGAGATATATTTAATAAGAAATAACTTTGAAGAATGGTCTAGAGATTAATATCAGATAGAAAATGGGGGATCTTCAAATATCATTTTTTCCTTCTGTGATCAATAATTGATATATCATTCATTATCTGGGTGATATTATTT
This sequence comes from Viscum album, assembly GCA_963277665.1. Classification (NCBI taxonomy): domain Eukaryota; kingdom Viridiplantae; phylum Streptophyta; class Magnoliopsida; order Santalales; family Viscaceae; genus Viscum; species Viscum album. Next base: position 195,663,802 of record OY728133.1, on the reverse strand, counting down.
TTAGATGAAAATATTGTGGTAGTAAATTGATAAATTCATTATGATAATCACATCCTTTTTTTATGAATGCCAATTGAATGATATATAGATAATTTATTTCTAAATAAATTATATTTTCATGTGATCATGATCTTTTAAAATCATCTTATATATCTCACGAGAATTTTTTTTGTTGTGTGTGACTCTTTAAATGAATTGTGTAAATGAAGAATGATTTAATATAAGTATATTTCATATTGATCTGATCCTAGTAAAAATATATGTATCACTTTCTATTAATTTTTTTTCAAAATATTGTGTAGAAACAATAACACTATTTTCATTTGACAAAAAAGAAAAAATTTATAGGGTTATATTTTGATTAAAATAAATTCTAAAAACATACCTCCATTTAATGAACCCCATGTCCGTTTTAGAGGAAACTGATCCATAGAAGTACTTCATTTTTTATCAATGTATGTTCACTATGTTGGATCAATTTATATGTCATTTTATCCATTAATAATATCAAATTATTTAATATTAGTGGTGTATGTATACTTTATGATCGAATTTATTATACATGGAAGAGTCAAATGTTACTATATCATCTACCTTTGGGTCTAGAAGTTCATGATTCCTTGATAGTTGGTGTTCAAATATTTTTGAATAATTACCAGACGATGTTTTCATACTAGAGAAACATTGAATTTCATATAAAAGATCATAATCATTTTTTAATGTCATTATCAAATAATTTTAATAAGAATGATATGGGTCTAAAAACATTAAAATCAGTTAGTATATGCTATAAAATATTTATGAATACATTATACATGTAAAATAATGAAAGATACATTTTTGGAGAATTAAATTTTATGATATATAAATGAGGGAGGATTAATTTGTCGATAATTTCTATAATCAAGTAAATAATAATGATACTAAAATTTGAGGCCTCAGTGAAATCATAATGATTTTTTTTACAAAAAATGATTAGAAATATTAAGGATTTATTTAAACAAAAACATTATGCACTTAAAGAAGGAGAATATTATTCACTTGATAAACTACACAATATTATAAATTCTTATAAAATGTATAACATCCAAGATTTAAAAAAATAGAAAGCGTGTCAATGGATTTGTATGCCCTGAGAATCATGAAAATTAAAAATTATGAAGATTTTGTTGACCATATAGAATTTGGTTATGAAAAAGAATATCGAAGGGTTCATGAATTTAATTTAAAATGTAGTCAAAAGGGGAAATAATTAATATATGCACATTTTGAGGTAGCTGTTCCAAATTAAATGGTTTTTTATTTTTTTATTTAATTTCAAAAAGAAGAAAGAAGAAAACTATGAAACCATATGAGATGAAAATAATCAAACAATGTGTTTGACAAAAATTATAAATTATACTCAATAGATAGATAATAAAATAATAGATTTAAATATTACCAAAAAAATATAACAAAAATGTAAGAGAATGATGATCATACCTCATGAACTAATTCTAATTAACTGATACATAAAATATTTAAAAAGTTTATTCTTTATTTTAGGAAGACTCTTGACTAATCTATAAGTGATGATGATGTTTTAGGATAAAAAATTATGAATACATGCTCAAAGATGATCTCGAGCCATGTCTTATGAAAAAAATACCATGATCATGAAGGAGAAGAGGACTCTTGTAAGATATAATATAAACCATATTGATGAAAAACTAAATAAATATAATATTATGATATTTTGAAATAATAAAATAAAAATCTTAGATTGAAGGCTCTAAAAAATTACAGAATAATAAACGATAGTTAAGAAAATGTCCCTTTGAAGGATGAGGAATTATTAGTGACATAATCATAATTTATATATGTAGAGAAATATCATTCAATGATAATAAATGAGGTCAAAATATATATTGATTTAAAGGTAAAATCATTAAAATATTCTAAAAAACTTTGGTGAATTCCTCATACGAGAAATATATATCCAAAACTATTTATACATACACTAAAGGATTTCTTTCTATATATGAAAAATACAGAACATGAATAATGAAGATAAACTAATAAAAAATGGTCCTGATGATTTAAAATTATTATATGAATTTTCTTGTCTTAATTAGAGTAAAAAATCAAACTCTATATGTTCATAAAATGATAGATAATTGGGAAATTTCATTTGGAAAATACCTTGGGTCATATAAGAATCTAGATAGATAAGGTGTAACATTATAGGTATTTATAGAATAATAAATCTTTATATTTATTAATATTTTTAAATAAAATTAAATTTTATATTATATGGGACACTATGTATGATATCATTACCGACATACAAAAATGGGATTCCCCAAAATCAGACGTTGCACACAACACCGAGTTATACTGAAAAATAATACTGTAATAATATTATTATTTTAAACGATTGTTAACATATATAAATTTTATTTTCAAAAAAGAATAAATCAAACTAAAAAATTATTACAAAATTTTATTAATTTTTTTACACTTATCCAATAATGCTTATAGGATTAAAATGATAACGAATCCAATTTTAAGCATAAAATACTCTAATATATTTAAAAGGTCCTTTTACATCCTTTTGATAGAGAATATTTCTTAAATCTAGTTATTTTTCGTTTATATGTTATATTTAAAAAATTAACTTCTTATTTAGAATAATGAAATAAAAATTCTCTTTGGTTGATATTTTTTTATTGTTCTGAATAAAATCCACATTTTAATAAATAGTGAAAATACTACATTTTAATCCAAAAATGCATTTTTCTCTAATTTATTTTTATATTTATGTTGTTATTTTAATTGGATATAAATTTAAACTGTATTATATTTTTATCATTTCATCTAATATTGGTAATTTTAAGTAGTTGAAATTTGAAATTAGACATAAACACATGTCAGTCTTTTGATAATTTTTACTTCTAAAAAACCCGCTTTCTATTTTTGACAATGGAAATTAATATTGAATTAATTAATGACACTTTTGAGTTTTGAATTTGAAAAAATAGATTCTATATTTGGAATTATAAGTTTCAAAATTGGTAGATAAGTACATTTTATTTTGGGACATTATCAATAGTATCTACAGTAATTATTTTAATTTACCATGGTTGACGGTCAAATTAGGTAAATAACAGTAAAAAATAACATTATAACAATATAAAACTACCTTAAAACATACCCTAATCCTATTTAATGAGATATTACCTACCATGAAAAAGTTTGGGTTATTTTTAGGACACTATGGGGCCACATGGGTGCGATAATGACATGTTATAATAATTAATTTAATGTAATGTGTAATATATCATAATCATGTATCATTTATAAAAACACTTTTATGTGGGAGTTATATAGTTGATATATTTGAGAACAAGTTGTCATTATAAAGATAATAATATTTCCTAGATCATGGTATTTCATTTATAATTTTTATACATTAATAAATTAAATTTATTTATGAGAAAATGTTGATGTAGTGATTACCTTATTAATTAAAAATTCAAAAAAATGATATTATAAATATTAAAATAAATAATTTTTTTGAAAATTTTGATGTCATAAACAATTTTAATGGATGATTATAAAATTTTATATTTTAGTTAATAATATTTTTTCATATTAATGATGTTTTTATGAAATTAACAAAAATCAATTAATAAATAGTGTCAAAATTGAGATAAATGTGTATTTAAAACAAATATAATTTTATAAAATCATATAACAATCATAAAAATAATAGATTTTTAAAGAATAGTTAGATATTGTTATAAATTTCATTAGTGATCCACTTTAGGTTATATTGTTGTCTTATAGTAACTATATTAACCATATTGTGTTAAATACATGAAGACATGGTAATATTTAATTAATTTAACTAATGGTTAAAATACAAAGATAAGGATAAATTTTTGAAATAAACATCTCTAAAACCTATTAGTTAACATCATTTAGATAAATCCTCATCTTATCCATTAAATATATCAATTTTATTTATTATAATAAGAAAATAAATTTACAAAAAAAATAATATTTTTAGATTTTATTAATGTTCCCCTCCTCTATATTATAAAAAGGCCATCACCTCAACGCACTTACAGACACTTCTTAAGCACCATGGAACATAAAAATTCAACTAAAATGATCTCCAAAATTCCCCCAATTCCTCATAAAATCCTAACCTTGTAAAGATGGAAAATCAAATAATACTTTTGTCTAAAATCAAAAGGAGTTACCCCATTTAGAGATAATTTATTATCTTAATCTCATTTCAATTATTTTCATTCTCCATTCACCCAAAAAAATGTTTATCACATTATAATATAGAAATAAATGTATACTAACTATACTAGGTTTCTTATTCTATGGGATAAATCTCAATTTACACACACCTCTATTAAATGGATATAGAACATATTGTTTCGGTATATGGTGAAATAATGCCTCATGAAACGATGATTATTCAATTTTATCATTCAACCAACCATGGGGGCCGTTATAATATAAAATTATTTATATATGACATATATTATATTTATATTTTCTATAAGATTTGGTATGTTGTATTTACAACATTCTTTTTGGCTTTCCATAATCTGTTAATATATTGAGAAGTGTGCACTACCACCCCCTCAAAGTGGTATGGCTCATTGATTCAATAGATAGAATTTAAAAAGGATGGAGTCAGTAAAATTCTATAAAATATATAACATATATATGATACATTATTTACTATATGACTATGTATCATTTAGTTATCACTCATTTAATATGACAAGGAAATGAATGTAGCGTTAATGCATACGTATGACCTACCATATTCAGGAACTGTGAATTTCATTTCATACATCCAAATGATATGGATTATTATAAATACATATATACTAGATATATACGATATTTAAATCATGAATAATATTTTATATATAATTTAATTATGACCATATAAATAATTCAATCAAAATAAGTTCATTTATGACTTAAGTACCGAACACCAACAAAACATCTGATATAAATTCAAATAATTAACTTATTGTTATAACATAATAATATGTGATATAAAATGAATAATAAAATATAAAAATGTTATCAAGAAATAAAAAATTAGATTAATTTTATTATTGATGAAATTAATGAATGAAAGATAAAAGTTAGACTGAAGGTAGGGGACTTCCTCTCAATCCCCTTTCATTGAGGAATATTTTGATTTATTAACGACATTATTATATATGGTGTATAATCAACCCTTTTGACTTTAAATTTCATTCAACCTTTTTCAAAATGAATATTCTTTTACAAATCCTTTTACTTAATGAAAAAACTAATGTTTCTTTTTAACATATGTGATGACGGTGACCTTTCTACTATTTCAAACATTATTTGATATCTAGATTCCACTAAAAGCTATAATTCTTTTTTTAATATAAATGTAAATATGATATACAGTTTTTAGTTATTTAAGAATTGAAAATGTTATTGACAATTTATTGGTTAAATAAATATTTTTGAATTGTGTCTTGTGATAAAAATGTAGAAATGTTATATTTTTCCTTTATACATCTTTATGTGTTATGATTATATTATGGTTATTAAGAATTTTTTATGTATATGGGTGGTTCTATGATAAACCAAGGGCCGATGAACCTGTGATTGATCTAAAATTCATCGAGAAATGTGAATGAGGTAAATTTTAAAGATTATCATTATAGATTTAGGTAACATGATGTGATGGGTATCCAAAATGTAACATTTAAGGTTACTCTCTAATTTAATGTAAATTATACTAAGTAAGTATGATGTGGATGCCACAATTTACCTCTAAAATTTATGATTTCCTTGTATTTTTCATGTATCCTATGAATTCATGGATTTATATTTATTCATGGACTACGGTTTTATTTAATTATTTTAACCCTTAATGAGTTTTGATGTCAATCCCATGTTTTTTGAAATGTTTTCACAAGGTAATGATGAGTAAGACAATGTAAGAAGACAATAAAGTTTTTATCATTAAAATAAATCATGTCTGTAATGGTTTTTATTTGGAGAAAAATGGATATTGTTTTTATATTAGTCATCCAATATGATTATGAGATGATATGTACTAATAATTGCTTAATTATGTAAAAAAATTGTCATAAAAAGACCCTCGATGATAATTAAAGTATAATTATTGACTTATCTCATGATTAAGTAATTTTATAAGGATATGTCTTTATATTTGGTATAAGAAGACAGATTAGATAAATTTAAGGGTTTAAATATAGTTAATAGAATATCATTAATTTTTTTAACTTTATGGTCAAATTGAAATTCCATTCCAGCTTTACAATGTATCTTTGTCTAAGATATGTCTTTTCAGAATGGGTTTCTACTATGGAAATCAAGAAATTTGGTTGGGATGACATCCAATGGAAAAAACATCCAAATTAAAAACCTTAGATGGTTGGAATCAGATCTAAACAATTTTTTTGTAGTGATTGAATATTTGACCATGTCTATAAATAGAGTTTGTATAAATTTATTAGATCAGTCAGATAAACCACAAAAGAATATTTTTGTAGTGGAGCATTCCTTATTGGAACAACCTCCATAGTTTGTAGGATCGTATGAACCTGTATCATCTGAATATTGGATTACATCCTTAGAAACAAAATTTGATGTCATGGGGTGTTTAAGACATAAAAAGGTTAGTTTTATTATTTACTATATTTAAGGTCCACCTAATAAGTGGTGGTCGAAGGATAAAAATATTAGGGATTGTGGGCATATTGATGCTCTTGATTGGAATGAATTCAATGGTATATTTCATGAGAAATATTTTCCTATGGTGGGTCGACTGAGGATGGAAAAAAATTCTTTTAATTATGGTTGGAGGATGACTCAATGTCAGTTTATGAAGAAAAATCCACTAGACTGGAAATGTATGATCTTAATTTAATAAGGGATCCTATTATTAATATAAATTGTTTTTACTTGTGATTTAAGGCTACATATCAATGTGTTTTGGATTCCTGTGAGTCCAAAATTTATGAAAATAATGTTTGATGTGTGAAGAAGGTAGAAATATAGTAATTCTATGATAATGTGTTCTTTGAAAAAGAACAAAATAAGTGGTCGAGGTGGAAGATGAATGGGAAGAACTTGTCAAAGAACTCAGATAGTAAGAAACGTACATTTTCAGTTTGTAAAAATTGAGGTAAAAATCAAACTAGGGAATTCCATTTGAATTTTGGTAAGTGCTTACGATGTGGTAATATGGATCATATGTCTTATAATTACTCTGAATGAGATCATGTTTTTTGACTAAAAAAAAGTGATTTATAGTTAGTGAAATTTTCTATGTGGTATGAGATGTGTCATTATGAAAATGAGTGTCCGGTGAAAGACACAAATGACGGAATGAATCCATACTAAAATTAAAATGGGGTGGTGAAATCCTTTGCAACTACATCAGAAAAGTTTCATCCATAAAATAATATAGTATCTGGTACATCATTTTTTTCATATTATGAAAATATGTTGCTTGATTCTAGGTCTACACAGTCAATCATTTCTGGTAAATTTTTTCATAAATTATGAATTCCATCTTAATAAATAAATCATGAACTAGTTGTAAAAAAAATTTGGGGAAACATTCAGACAGAAATAAATTATAATAACCTTCCTATCCTTATATGTAGAAATCATCTACCTACAATCCTTATTGTTTTTCCTCTTATAGAGTTTGATGTTATTTTGGGTATTCATTGAATTTCTTTTTATCATATAAATAATGACTACAGAGCTAAAGATGATTCATTTCAAAAGATTTTTTCATTGTGTAAATGAATAAACCCTTACTATTGATAACATATCATAAAGATGAGAAACTAGTAAAATATATAAATGGATGTTACCTTATACATGTACATGAAAATAGAAGAAATATTTATAGTAATGTTTTTCAGATAGTAAATGAGTATCTTGGTGATTTCCTATTGTGTTTCCTAGTATAATACTAGACACAGAAATTGAATTTACTGTTGACATGGTTCTTAATTCTCATCCAATTTCAAAACACCCTTATTGATTGCATCAATTCGAACTTTTAGAGAAAAATATGTAATTGTTTGAGTTATTAGATAAATGATTCATTCAACCTAGAACATCATCATGGGGTTCCCATATCTTGTTTATTAAAAATAAATATAGCTAAATTAGACTTATCATTGATTATTGAGCCTTGAATAACATCGCGGTTAAGAAAAACTATCATATGCCTCATGTCAATGATTTTTTTGATCAAATCTCTAAAGCTCATTATTTTTCAATGATTGAATTGAGTTAGGGGTACCATCAGTTGAAATTAAATGAAACAAAAATTTTGAAGACCATGTTCTGTACTATATATGGTCCCTATAGATTTGTAGTTATATCTTTGGGGTTAACCAATGCACCTGTTGTATTCAGCGATCATATGAATAGAATTTTTCATGGGTTATTTGATATGTCTGTTGTTGTGTTTATTAATGATATTTTGGTATATTCCAATTGTATAGAGGAACATGAAATTCATTTAAGGGTTATCTTTAATACCCTAAGATAAAAGAAAATATATGTAAAATTTAGAAACTATTAGTTTTGGATACCAAAATTTTCAGTCCTTAGTCTCATAGTTTATAAAGATGGCTTATCAATTTATCCTACTAAAAAGAGTTGTTGATAAGTGGCCAAGAGCCATAAATTTATCTAAGATTCATAGTTTTCATGGTCTAATATGTAATTATCGGATTTTTTTTAAAATTATTTCACAGATATCTATCCCACTGAATAAGTTAACTAGAAAAGGTTTTATGATCTTATAGACAAAATAATGCGATGGATGTTTTCTTAAATTGATAAGAAGATTAGTGAATGATTCAGTTTTTCCAGTGCCTTCACGAAATGGTGAATTTATTATCTACAATAATTATTTTTTTAGTATACTTGGTTGCATCTTAATGATGAATTATCAGGTAATTGTGTCTTCTTTATTTCAGTTGACAACTAATGAGTTAAATTTACATAGACATGATTTAGAATTAGATAATATTTTTTTTCTTTAATAATTTGGAGGCATCAACTGTATGGACTAAAATGTGAAATATATACTGACCATAAAAGTTTTAAGTATATATTTACTCACTAATAATGAAACATGAGATAGGGAATATGGCAGGAATTAATCAAGTATTATGATTTCACGATTCATTACCATCCTGGAAGAGCGAACAAAGTTGTTGATGCTTTGATTTGGAAAAGAAATGCAACATTGACAATTTTCTATTTGAAACATTAACCTTTGATTAATGATTTGATGATCTTTATAATGGAATTTTTTGGTGTAGGAAGTTCCTCTATTTTGTTTCATGTTTCATTTTAGTAATCTCTTGAAGAAAGAATAATTATTGTGTAGAAAAAAGAAAATGGGATGAAGAAATAGGTAGAATTGGTTCAGAAGTGTATATAACCTAAAATTAATAATGGTAAAGATAGTGGTTTGAGGTTTCGAAAGGAATTGTGTGTTACTTGTTATTCTTATTTGACGAAATATTTGTTATGTAAAGCTCGTAGTTCACGTCATTAGTTTATCATGTATGTACTATGATATACAATGATCATCAGGAGTATTTATAGTGGGATGGAATGAAAATAGGTATTGCTGACATTACCATAATATGATTGATTTACTAACAATTTATAATAGAGTGGATGGTCCCAAAAGGTATTCTTCATCCATTTTCAATGGTAGAGTGGAAATAGGAAAATGTTTCCATTGAATTCATAGTGGTATTACAAAAAACCTATCGCGGTAACAATGCAATATGAGTAATTGTTGATCAATTGACTAAATATGATCATTTTAATTATGTTTGAGATACTATATATCAAGATTAACATTATCAATTTTATATTAAAGACATATTCAAGTTACATGGAGTTCCCCTCTCCATTGTATCTAATGATGATCTCGGGTTCACTTTTTACATTTTGAAAAGCCTTCAAAATACATTGGGAACAGAAATAATTTTCCATACAACTTAGCATCCTTAATAATAAGGGTATTCATAATGAAAAATTCATACCATATATGACATGATACATTCTTGTTAAATGGATTACCATGAATGCTGGGATCAACATATTTCTTTTTTTACTTTTTTTATAATAACAATTTTCATTTGACTATACAGATGGTTCCATTTTAAGAATTATATTCAAAGTGGGGTCAAACTATTTCTTTTTGGGATGATGTAGTCGAAATGAAGTTGATGGGACTATAATTGGTAGAAGATATGGAAGAAAAAGATCATTTAATTCAAAATCAAATGATAAAATCTCATAGATGTCAGAAAAGTTATTTAGATAACTAGAGGAAGGATCATTATTTTGAGGTCAAGGATCCAGTGTGTATCAATGTTTCTCAATAGAAAAGTAGGATGTATTTTGGTAAGAAGGGAAATATGAGCCCATGGTTCATTGGACCAAATTAAATCCTAGAAAATCTCAGATGAGTTTCCTAAAGAGTGGATTTACCTCTATGTTTATCCCAGGTAGAAATTTTTTTCCAAGTTTCAATATTATGAAATTTTATGCTAGATCCATCTTGTAGTTTGAGTCTAGGGGTTGTTCAGTCGGAATAGATTATTTCATATGAGGAACAACCATTACGATATTTTTACCGTAGAGGGAAAGTGTTCAGAATAAGGTAATTCATCATGTAATGGTTATGTGGAAAAACCATATGATTGAAGAGGCAACGTGGGAACCTGAAAATGAGATGAGGAATAAATACCCTTGTTTATTTGGTAAGTGACTAAAATTGTGAGGATATAATTTCCAAAAGGGGGGAAGGATGTAACATCATATGTATTTATAAAAGATTGAATTTTTATATCTATTAATATTTATGATTTAAATATTAATTTTAGTTTAAAGGGGACATAATGTATGATAGAGTACCCGACATGCAGCAACGGGTTTCTCCAAAATCTTACGTTACCCACAACATTTAGTTATACCGAAAAAATACATCAATAATAATACTAATTTAAATGGAATTTATTGTCTTAATGTTGTAAAGAAAATAATTAATAGAACTAACTAAAATATGATTACTCGTGTTTGTTAAATGTTTCTTTAAATTTATCCAATATATTTTAGCAGCATAAAAGACAGAAATTTAAATTTTAATCAAAAAATCATCTAATATTTCTAAAAGGCCATTTCATCTCCTTCTGATGAAGAACCCTTTTTAAATATATTTTACGTCAATTTTATATGATCTGTTTGAAAAGAATTACTTATTCATGGGAATCAGGTCATCAAAATATACTTTAAGTGAAATGTTGGTATTTTTCTAATAAAATCCATATTTTAATGAATATTAAAAAATACTACATTTCTTTTTAATATATACATTTTATATAATTTATATATATAGTTCGATTTTCAATATAATTGGATTTAAAGTGTAATTGAATTAGTTATTTATCATTTAACCAAATATGGATCGTTATAAGTAATTTCATATTTAAATTGAACATAAACACAAGTCAATATTTTGATAGTTTCTATTTAATAAAATCTTCTTTCTAGATTGGATAATGGTAACTAATCTTAAATTAATTAAGGAAACTTATGTGTTTTTAATTTTGAAAAATAAATTCCATATTTGGAATCAAAAGGTCCAAATTGTGTAAATAGGTACCTTTTATTTTTTGACATAATGAATAATGTCTTCAGTAATTAATTTCCATTACCATGGTTAAAGGATAAATAAGGTAAATTATTTTAAATCAAAAATATTTTCCTAAATATAATATGATGTTTTATTTTATGAGTCAGAACTACACATACACACAAGTTCAGCTAATGGATATAGAACATACTGAAACTATGTATGGTGAACTCTGGACTCACGAGATGATGATGGTTCAATTTTCTCCAACCTCCTCTCTTGATGGCTATTATGATGTAAATTTATTTATATATGATATATATTATATTTATATAGTCTCTACACATCATTAATTTTAATATAAAACTTATTGTTATTATTTTCATAATGTGTAAATACGATAATTTTATTTGGAGATGTCTGGACTACCACCTCGTCAATGTATACGACTCACTCATTCTATACATGGAACATATAGATGATGGGTTTTACGGAAATTATTTAACATATATATCATATATAGTATAATAAAATTATAATATAACAATATATCATTTATTTTTAATTTCATTTATATGACCATGAAATGAAAGTAGTATTCACTCATATGTACGACATACCATCCCCATGAACGATGCATTTCATTTATTACCTCCAAATGTTATAAACTATTATAATGGAATATTTTATGGAAATATGTGATATTTAAATCAAGGATAATATTTTGGAGATAATGAACTATGGCCACATGGATAATTTCCACCAAAACATGTTAATTTTTTACTCATATACCGATCATTAACAAAACATCTCACATGAACTCAAATAATAACTACTTGTCATAAAACTATAATAACTGAAAACCAAAAAATAGTAATTGGTAAAAATTTTCTTTAGAAATTATAAATTAAACTAATATTATTATTCAGAAAATTAATGAACAAACGAGACAAGTGAGACTCAAGGTAATGGACTTCGTCTCAATCTCCTTTAATTAAGGAATATTTTGATCTATATACGACCTTATTTTATATGGTGTATAATCAACCCCGTTTTATTTCAAGTTAATTTAATTATTTTCCAAACGAGTTTTTTTAATTATTTTTTTAACTAAAAGAAAAAATGAATGTTTATTTTTAATGTACATTGTGTAAACGACCTTTCAGCAGTCACATGCATTATTTCATACTCATATTCCTCTACAAGTCATAATTTTTTTAAAATGAAATATAAATACCATATTACTTTTTGGTATTATATTATTCAAAATGGAATTTATAATGAATTTATTCTTTTTATATTTTGATATTATGTCTTATGATAGCTAAATGAAAATGTTATTTTTCCATTATTCTTGTTTATGTGTTACGATTATGTTATGGTTATTTGGAATTTCTTATGTATAAATGTGGTTCCATGAAAAAAAGGTCAAGTGAGCCTGTGATATCTCTACATTGAATTTGGTAACATCATAGATTTAAATGTTAATGTCTCCCCAAATAGATTTATGGAATATACTATGATAGGTATTCCAAATGTAACTATAGTTGTTACTCACTCAATGGGTATGAAAGATACAAAGTATGTATGATTTGTATCCACAACTTACCATTATGATTTTTGATTGAAATTATGTTTTCATGATTCTTTTGAAATCATGGTTTTATAATTAATCATGGAATAATGTATTCTTTTTATATTTTTTCTGTTGATGAGTTTTTATGATCATCCCATGTTTTTGGAAGTTTTTTCACATGGTTGATGGATGATTCATATAAGGGAAGAAGATTAGATGTTTTTTTATCAAGAAAAGATGTCTTTTCTGAATGGTTTTATTTAGTAAAAAATGGATATTTTTTGTAGTATTCTCTTATATTATTATGAGATGATATGTATTAATAATGTCTTAATTGTATAAAAAAATAAATTGAATGGTCCTTGATGTGAATTAATCTAAAATTATTTACATATATGAATATTATGTAATCATTTAATGCAATGTCCTTATAAAATGACACATTTCACTTGCTGAAAATAAAAAATAGATTTGATTATCTTGTGGAGATTTTTATAATGTGTAATCAAAAGGTTCATAGATCATATTAAATTTTTACAATCATACCCATTAATTTCCCTCTATAATATTAAAGGAAATATACTTAAATTTTAAATATATAGAAGTCATTAATGGAAGACGATTTTTTAAAGAATCTTGGAAAATATTGGCATTGATATTTGATATTTTATCTTCTTCTCACATGACTAGTGATGAAAAACATATTATGAACATTAAGATACCAAAATGAGGATGAGAAACATTTCATAATGAATCTTACTTGAGAATCGAATGACTCTATAAAAATTAGAGTAAGGGAAATAATTTTAAATTAGATGATGTAATTTTTATTGAAGTATTAAATCACAAATTTTTGAGTTTTAGATGACAATGAGATAATTATTATTAGGTAAACATAAAAATAAAAATGTGACTTACTAAAAGAACATGTCATCTAAGAAAATTTTCTAAATGATGTAGATCTAATAAAAATATTATTTATTTTTGGTCCTTATGATAACTTGATACATTGGAACAAAAAACCCGAACATGTTATGGCATATAAAATTTCAGGATATTGTGTATACTTGTTTGAGAAAACTTCTATACATCAAACAGAGGTAAATTAAATCAAGATTAATATAGATATATGTATTAAATATATGAAATATTCATGAAGGGAATGATAACTCACAATGCATAAAATAATGTATAAATTACTTCAAAAAAAATTAGAAGTATCCCACATGGAACAATGAGAAATTATCCGATAAAAGTGTACATAAATTTTCTCAATTTAATTACAGTCATATATTATTTCATTCAAATGAATAATTTTATCTTCATCAAGATGGAATTTTATGTTTTTATAATGTTCAAAAAAATCGTATACTTGGATAACAAAGAACATTATTTTTCCCTTAAAAATCTAGGATCTTACAATGGGAATGAATACACATGTGATTATTTTGAAATTTATCATTGAAAATTGGGAATTAATCATATATATTTTAAAAAATACACACCATAATTTAATGTCTGTGGTTGAAATAAATTATAGAATCATTTTAGAAACAAAAAAATGTTATACATGAATGATGTTTTAATGTATTTTTGTGGAAAATTAGTTTATACAACTGAGAAAATTCACATGAAATTTCTCATAAACCAAGATAGAAATGACACACCCTTTGAGATGTGGTTCCAAAATAAATTTAAATTGAAAACTACAAGGTTATTGGTAGTTCTTATAAATTAAAAATGAAGGAAATTTACTGAATTTTTTTTATGAAAATGCACATGATAGAGATTTTATAGGCTACAAATCAAATGTAAATGGTTACAAAAGCTATAACTAAATATTGGATAAAATTTTGCAGTCTTTAGATATAAATTTTTAAAAAAAATATGTGAAAAACTAGTTAGTAAATTTAAGCATATTTTTAGAATTCTACTAATATTATTTAGCCTCTTTCTGATGAAATGGATGAAATTTTTCTGAAATTAGACCGAAAATAATTGAATAAACATAAAAAAAATATATCAATAGTCAAGGATCTTGTACTGGTAAAAACATATATTCCATAAATTGAAAAAAAATTGACTGAAATAATATTAATGGAAATAAAAATTTATATTTTCAAACCAGAAGAAGAATGATATTAGAAGATAAAACACCTCTTGTATCATAGATTAATCCTAGAACCGTTGAAGAGGATATTTATAATTTTTAATGGGTAAAATCTATGAATGAATAACTAAAATATATTTATAATAAAACTATATGGGAACTTTTTCTATTATAGATAACTATAAATTTGATGTCATAAAATTGGTTTTTTAGAAGAAAAATTAATACCAATATTGAATTTAGATGGAATAAGTTAATACTTTATTAAGGAAAAATTATTAAATAGAAGGTATATATTATGAATATTTGTTTTGTGAGACAATATATATGATATTAGAACTGAAGGATCATATGAATATAAAAGTATGTCATACTAACGTTGTGTTTTATTTCATTAAATATTCATCATGATGAATATGTATTTATCAAGAAACCAAAATGATTCACTCTTGATAATGATGGAAAAAAGGATGGTATATTTCAAAAGTATTTTTATAAATAGAAATAAGAAAAAATGTATGATATTTTAAGGAATGAATACTATTTTAGATAAAATGGTGTTTTAAAGTCACCATTGACAACAAATCTACATGAAAAATAATTTCTCAGATACATTGGTTGTGATAATTTATGAGGATGGTATAATTTATTCTACTAAGGATATTTTTTTGGTGAATCAATATCTATATCAACTAAGATTTATTTTTAGAGTTCCATGATGAGAGAACAAGGATACATCTTGGGGATGGAAATTATGTATAAATTAAACATAACATTTTGTCTCAATAATTCTTTACAAAAAATTATAAGAACGCTTGTAAATAAACATTCAAAAGATCCTTCAACCCCTATATTACAATGCATGAAATTGAAAAATAATGAATAAGGAAATATGCTTGACTGTATGATTTTTAGAAGTATGATTGTTAGATTTTTATATTATATATTTCATAATATATATTTCTTATGTTGTTACTCTATGCTCATGGTATCAAAGTGAACTGATGGAGTCACAATTTTTTTCAAAAAATAATTTCTAGATATGAGAATGCAAATGTAAAGTATAAGGAATAATACAGGTGTAGTGGGGTTCTATATTTTATTACATACACGGATATATATTGGGTAACTGACTCTATGGATATTTTATGGTAGATTGTTACATTTTTGTTATAGGTGGTTATATCAACTAGTATAATAATAAAAATTAGGGAGCTCAAGTACAACTGAATCAGAGTATGTGGAGGCCACACATGATGTTACATAGTCCATGTGGATGTGTTTTCAGTTAGCTGATTTTAGGAATTATATTTAGATTCTATTAAAAATTATTTTATGATAATAAATTTGCAAATGATATTTCAAAAAATATATTTCAAAATACTCAATGGAAAAACATATAAATTCAATATAATTTTACCAAGGAAATAGCGTATTTACGAAAAATTAAACATTTCCTTGTTTTTATTAATGAGTAGATTCTATAAATATTCACTAAATTTTAGTGAAAACATATATTTTCATGAATATTTTTTTAGTTTTTATGTATTTTTAAACGATGTTTATGATAACGATGTCATAAATATTATTTTTGACATCAGCGTAAATAAATCTTACTCCAAATAATTATCAAAAAAATAATTTACCATATCTTTCAAATATAGTTTTTATATAAACCAATGTTGTTCATATATTTCCCCATTAGTTTTATAGTATAACCGAAAAGAAAACTATCATATCAACATATCAACATTGGTTTTCTGTAAAAACCAATGCGTATTGATTAATTTTTTATTAATGTAGAAAAATTTATTACAAATATCAAATTTAATTTTTACTGAAGAAAAAAATTAAAATTTTAAGTAGACAAATTTCATAATGATTTCATCACTGGTCATTTGAAAAAATTGATGTTTAATGTCTTTTCTAATTTTATTTTCAACATTTATTTTTACATAAGACTCTTGTTGATTTGATTCAATGTAATTATATAAAAAATCAATGTTGAAAAATTATTTTTTAAATATAGAATAAATTAAAATCCCTAAAATATGAAAACATGCAAACAACATATACACTTGGAAGAAACCAATTATATTTTAAAAACCATTTCTTATTCTCTAAGATAAATTTTCAATGTACCTTAAGTAAGAATCATAATTTGTTTCATTCATCCTTCCCATGACCTCCCTAAAATCACAATAGAAGATATCTCCCAAATTTTAGAGACCATTTGAGATCTATGGGACATCTTTATGCCCTAAAATAGTGCTAATTTCATCGTAGAATGAAAAATACATTCCATGACTTCCCAATGAACATTTTCATGGATAATAGAATATAAAATTCGAAAAAAATTTCCAAAATCATTCGATGAGAGATAAATATTAAATGATCATTAATACAACAATTTAAAAAATTAAAATACTTCCCATCACTAATCATTGATAACTGTATAACCCATAGAAATATTCTCCAAAACTAATGACATATCCTTATATTATTAAATATGATAATGTCACTTTTACTATTCAATCAGTATAACTTCATAAAAATTTAATATTCCATTAAAGAAAGAATCATGATCAATTAAGATATTCTATATATTATACTATATTGAATTATATTGTTTATTATAATTTCATTCATAATCAACTCACTAGTCATTCTTGGTTAGAAAAAATAAACAAAAAGATTTTTTAAAATTAAAAAACATGATCATCCAAAAAAATTTCATAATATGGAAAATAATTTAATGGTTAGTTCTATTACGTTTTAATTTTGAGCATGGAATTAAAGAAACTAAAATTTATTCTATATTTGAGACATCCTAAACAGTTTTTTTACCAAAATCATGTAACAACGCATGATTCCATAGTACATTATATCTTAAATTTAATTTAATAACTTATATTACACACAAAACTGACATGGATTGTATTATACACACGATTCAGTTTCTGTGAAATAACACATTAGTATTATAATTATTCAAACGATATATATATATTTATCAATTATATTTTATAATATCAATAGTAACATATAAATTTAAAATTTTATTTATAATATTTTAACAAAAATAAAACATATTTATAATGAAATGTATATATATTTCTAAAATAATTATATATTTACAAAAAAAATTCGTAAAAGAATTATTTTTTATGACTTTTTTTGAACAATAATAATATTAATTGTAGATCCACATTAAATTAAATTTTGGTAAAATAGACTTCATTTATTACTTTTGAATATCTAAATTATCTAAACGGTAATTTTTTTAAATTTTCTGAAAAAGATTCAATTTTTATGAATAGTGAAACATACTACATAGTACAGAAAAAATGACATTTTCATTTAAATAATTATGCTTAAATAAAATATATCTTAATTTAAAAATAGATACATAATAATTATATTATTCCAATTTAATTCATTGGAGTCATTTTATAATAAGATTATATATAAATAATTTTATTGAACTTTTTAGCGTCATTACACATCTTAAAAGAACATTTGAAAATTTGCGAAAAATGTAATTTTATCACTTCTGTGAATTTAATTTTAAAAATATGACTGAAATGATTGTCTTTATGAAGTAAAATGTGCTCTAATAGGATGAAAATATTTTTTGGTTATAGTAATTTATAAATTTTATTTATCATGGTTAATTGTAAATAGGTTAATTAAAGGTAAAAATAATATTATATTAATAAAGAATTACCATAACACATGTCTTCATTCTTTTGAATAAATTTATTTCAGATCAAATAAACAATAGGACAAAAATATGATCCTTTTTCGATCCACCTGGGTTAGATTAAGAATTTTATTATATTTTATTTAAAGCGAAGTTAAAAGTGTTAAATTCAAATTTTAATAACTACCTTTTTTAATATAGGGTTATACAAAAAATAAATTTGACTATAAATAATCATTAGAATGATAATATGATTTCCTATTTTTTTTATTTGATATATAGTTTTTATTCATGAAATAATTAAATTTATATAGGACATAATAACGGTGCAGTATTTTCCATATTAACAAAGGAATCAAATAAATGATATTATAAATATTAAAATAAATATAATTAGAAATTTTTGATAATATACACGGATCTTCTAGATTAAATTAACATATGAGTTATTATTCAATTCCTTTGTATTGAAAAAATCTTGTTGTTATGACTTTAAAAAAATCAATAACAAAATAGTTTCAAAAATTACATAAATGAGTTTAAAAAAAATTCTATTTTATTAAATGATATAAAAATCATTAAAATATAATATTCTAGAAAATTACATATAAAATGATACAAAATTTCATTAATTATTTTATAGAAGTTCCCTTGTAATTTTATAGTATATAAATTATTCCTAATGTATAAAAATATAAGAAGACATGGTAATTGTTAAACTGTTTATCTAAGGGTTAATCCTCAAAGATACGGAATATTTTATGACCTAAACATGTATAAAAACTATTGGTTGAGAGGATTTAGACCCATAAACCTATTATATTATAAATAAATTCCCTTTTAGATGTTAAAAACCAAAAATGGTTTTATAATAAATTAATATTTCAAGTTATTCATAAAGTTTCCCTCACCTCTCTTATAAAAGGGTACTTACCCATCTTTTAAATTCACAGATCCAAATGAATTTGGCTCGGAAAAAACCTACTTAAAGGATTTCCCAACTACCCTCAGTTCAATATAGAGGACTTAATTTTATCTTAAATTCATCTTATAGTTCCCTTTTGATCAAATCAAATGGAAACACTAGAAGAAGAGCTAATTATTTTATCACCTCATTCCAAGTTATTTTTTTATTCTACTTTCTATTTATATGTTTTTTCAATAATAAAATAACAAATATAGAAACATATACATTATGATATGTTAATAAAAATTTGATAAAACAATATTCCTTATTGTATCAATCCAATGAATGACAAAGTGACCCTACGTGCAACGTACAGCATACCGTCTCCACGTAGTGGTGAAATTTGTTATTCAACACTATGTTATTTGTATTAATATAAGGATGAGTATTATGAATATAAATAATTTAAATAACATGATAATATTTCTTTAAAATTAATATACCATCCAATTCCACACTTTTTAATCAATAAAGATATGATATTTTCGATCGTGCATAAGTACACCTTACCGTCTCCTTGACACGATGTGATTTGTTTCCATATTTACAATTAAAAAATGATAATAAAAATATATATAAAGTTTTTAATATATGAAATAATAATTCTATAGGATATATATTTATATACATATATTTCAATCACAAACTTATGTTCAATGCATTAGGAAAACAGAAACAACATTCATGCATACTTACAACATGACATTTCCATGAAAGGAGTATTCTATTATATATATATATATGTTATATATATTTATATAGTGAATATATATGAAATATAAATCATATTATATATTATTGATGTAATTAAATAATGTTCTATGTAATATGATCAAGAATAACAAGTCAAAACAAATACGGTAAACAATGCAACATTACCCGAAATGTGGCATTAACTTGGAATTATTAATAAAATTGGTAATATAAATTCACAAAAGAATAATATATGATATCATAAATATTATTATGATTCTGATATAAGATAATAAAATGTTTAAAAACATTATCAATAGATTTTCAGTCATACAAAGAGTATCATACTTAAGGTAAGGGTTAATCTCACAATCTCATTATTATTTGAGGTCGTTAATGTGTAAGCCTTTTCTAGTACATTATTATCATCCATGTATATGATTATAAAAATTATTTCATAAAATGAGTTAATATAATATTATGAATGTTTAAAGTCATTTTTAACCATATTTGACTTAATATAAAATCTTTAGAAATGAATCTTTTAGATATTTTCCAAATGGGGTACTTTATGTCCTTTTCGACAAATTAAGAAAAAATGCTTTTTTAACTTATACGGCATCAGCAGATAGTTTTTTCCATTATGATTCCTTACCATTATGAGCTTCCATTTCATGACTACATGTTTATTTTCAAAATAAATGTTTTATTTTAAAATATAAAAACTTTTAAATGTTTTAATGTAAAAGGGATATTTTCAACAAAGTTAATAAATTTACTAACTTATTTTCAACTATGTCAACCTTTTTTATAGATTTTATGATTGTTTAGTGTTGATTTATTATTTTTCAATATTACATATTGTATTGAAGGTTTTTTGATATGTTAAACATTGGATTTTATATTTTTATAGAATTCCTGGTTTACGGTTAAAGTATTAAAATTTTGTATGCTAGATTTAATAAGAATGCTTATGTAATATTTCATACTTTTCATATGAGGAATTTATTGGACATAGTAAGTGAGGAGTAGGTCTTGAAAAAACCCCTTGATGCATCTGTATGTATCATAAGACAAACTATTTTCGTGTTAGAAGGCCTCAAAAAAATAATTGTGAATGTTCTTGGCACAAGGCCTTGATGTAGTAGTTATTTGGTCTAGTATTATGCATTCACTTATTATGTAATTATTTTTTACATGTGATTATTCGACTAGTAGAATATCCATGTGAATTTTTATATGATAAAATTTGATTTATTATTTCCATATTATGTTTAAGTATGTGTCTAAAATGCTATTAATTTTATTATACATATTTCCTTAAAAGTTCGGAGATTTTTCTAAATTATTTACCTTTACTGAGAAACTGAGCACACCACATTATTATGTTTTATTTTCCTAGGATTCCTAGAAGTGTATTATTTTTTGATATGTTGGGTTAAGTTAGGGAAATAATGAAATTCTCTAAAGATTATCAATGTTATGTTTTTTGTTAGAAATTTAAATGTGAGGTTCATGTATGTAATCTATTTTTCATAACTACAAAACTGATTTTCCATTCATGACACAATTCCTTGTATCATGTCTATGTATTGAAATAATACACCGAATCTAGGCTTTTAGGGTAATATTGTTAGAATTGGTGTCATAGGAAGCTTAGAAATAACCATAGGAACTAGATTTATAAAAACACTGATTAGATAAAATTACTCTATGAAATAATTTAAAATTTGTATAGAAGAACATTATAAAATTTAGGTAATGTGGATATTTCTTTAGTTTTCCTAAAAATATATCCCTTTCTGGATACTATAAATGGACGTTGTTCTAGCACATATGTACCTAGGAGTAACATCTCTAAAAAGGCATTCTAAGCCTTACCATTGGTACCCTGGTACACGATAACAGACCATAATATGCACCTGGTTTGACACTCCAAGGGGATATACCTAGGATAATTCACTTTTCCATTAAAACCCATTAGGGAGGATTTATTATGAAATATGTCCCAAATGAACCATATTTATGAGATTATATATGAATAAATTTTCAATTTATTTTATTATTTCAATAGTTTAGAATTATGAATTATGATTCATAACCTAATCAAGTGTTTGAAATTGCTTATAAATGGATCCAAGTAGAAGGAATGATAACCAATCAAATGCACATGATCAAAAGTGTAAGAAGGATCATGTAATTTATGGTTTTAAGACTTTATTTTGAAGTGAAATAATCTACAATATATTCACATAATATGAGGATATAGATTCAGGGGTTGATTAGATAAGTAGTTAATTCTCTATGTATTATGAAATTAAAGTAATTCAAGAGAAGAAGATAATGGTGGAGAAAAAGACAAATAATGGGAAAAAGGGAAAGAAGGATTTTCCCTTATGTGATAATTGTGGGAAGAATCACTCTTGTACTTGCCTAAAAATAATGAGAGTTTGTAGAAAAATTTTACAAAAAATTCACCAGGCTCGCGTGATTGTAATGGAAAGAAAGAAGTTGTGTAATGTTATAATTGTAATAATGTGAGACATTATGGGAACTATTGTCCAAACTGTAATGGAAATATAGCTCAGAAAAATAAAATGGATAAAGGTCAAGCTTATTTTGTTACTACATTTGTCATGGAATGATTAATGTATTTTTGTTTTTGGATTGATGAATTATATTTTGGTTATAAGAAGAATGTGATATGTAAAATTATTTTATTACAGTACTATTTTTTTAATAGGGTATTAATATGATTTAGATAATCATATTTTTAGAACGTGAATATAAGAAATTAATTATGTTGTTTGGGGAATCTAATGTTCTAATTAATTTTGGAAATTTAGAGTCCTTTTAGAAAGAGTTTGGATAGTAGAATTTTGGTTAATCTTAAATGTTAGAATTGGGTAAGTTGAACACATGATATTTTATTTGAGTTTAAAGTATGTTTTTTTGGATACATTAACATTGCCTTCTGGTTTTTAATAAACACTTAGAGGATTAATAAAATACATAGGGACCTTATAATTAATCAAACTAGTACTAACCTGTGCTATTACAGGGATGATTCTATTAATGGTTTTTCTTTTAATAAGAGAATAATATTTCTAAAATTTGTGAAGAATCAATAATGTAGAAAAAAATTTACTTATAAAGTCACATCTTTTAATTATGGAGAAGGGTGCATAGAATCTGAAGACGTCATTCAAATAGTTGACAAAGAAAAAAGATATAGTAAAAGTAAATGAATTTTTAAATATTGTGGAATAATATTTTAAATCATTTTTAATTTTAATCATATCAACTATAATGCAGGAACAAAAATTAAAAGTGATAGATAAATCAAATATAATACAATGGTGTTAATAATAAAATTGAGAAATGTGAAAAACATTAAAAAATAATAAATTGAATTAGTGGGAAGTTCAGGAAAAAATAAATGATGATTGAAACTATTCACCATGTATATAGAAAAATATGGAATAAAGGGAAGTAGTATCCGAGAAAATGATTAAACAGAAGATTCAATTGAATTAAATTAATAGATGAAGATAGAGAGTCGACACTCACTAAATAATACATGACAACTTGAATATGAATAAAAAATAGATAAAGTCAAATTTATGTATTGTATGAAATGTTAATACATAATATTAAGAAATAAATGGAAATATTTCTAGATGTATAGTATGAAATTTGAATGTAATTTCAAATAATATATAAACATGCATGACTATAAAATACATCATGTATATATACATGTCACCATAATTTAATGAGACAAAGTTATTGTATACATACAACATTTTATCATTTTATATGAATAAACATGACATTCTGTACAGAGTCACTTATCATTATATTTGATAATAAAAAATATTGTTTTATACTATAACAATATTTAAATTAAAGTATATTGTAATAACTACGTATTTCAAAATCTAAAGTGAAGTCTTATTCATTATGTTATTAATATGAAGAGTGAAGCCTTATGCTTAAAGTAATTAATATGAATAGTTATGTCTTATGTATAATGTAATTAATCTCAGAGTTAGTCTCTCATATATGAAAATGCATTACCTAAAATGTATTCCTGTAACTGAAAAAATATGCATACAGTGGTAACAGTCAATGAACTGTATTTCTGAGTGTCAATGAAGGATTTTTTAAAATGCATTCCTACAATATACAATCTATTAGAGTCAAATAGTTGTCAAATAAGATGTAAATACAAAATAATTTATTTACATAATGTTTTAATGTCAAAAATATGGAGTGAAAGGCTAGGTTGGAAACATTTGTTCTGGACTTTGTAGTATCATCAGCAACTCCATAGTATGGAATGTGAGGCCTAGAATTTGTTTCCCTCCCATCATCTCAGAAACAGGACCTGATGAAGTGAAAGATAAGTCAAACATAAGACAGATTGTAATAATAAAACCAAGATATGTGAAAATGAATGAATTAAATATGACATCATGAGAAAACCAACTAATCACAAACATATGAAAACCTTCCACGTAATTGGAGAACATAAAATACAACAGGCCATGTCTTAATATATGTAAAAAGTTAATGGACCTGATGTGTAATGGAAATATTTTTCTGTAAACGACATGTCAATATTTTCATTATACATTACACAAAAATCTCAAATATCAATTCTTTTTTATAAACTCATAGTATGTAATGTATGTGAAAATCCATTTGTGCAGTGTATGTGAATAATCTGTGTGTGCAATCATAGTCTGTAAACTGAAAGTAAAATCTGTTTTTGAAAAGTCAGTGTGTACATTTTGTCTGTAATCACAATGGGTATGCTCACTGTGTAATCTCAATGTGTAATCTAAATGAATCTTGATAGCTCTGTTGTTGTATATAATCTATACCAATCACATTGTGGTGATACATTGAGTGTAGTATTTGAAATTTCATGTTTGTAGCTACTGAAAGATAGAAGAAGTTGTCTTCAAGGAGTTCAACTAGAAACCATATATTGTAGAGTTGACAGCAGAGGTTTTATTCTCTATTTTTATAATCAATAACAATTTAAATATTCTCTCTTATAGTGACCAATGGAGTTATCAATCTTGGGTAGTGGATGTCTATTCATTATAATAACATAAATCATTTTAAAATAATAAACAAAAAGTCTTTATGAACCATATTAATACATGAAAAAAAAATGTATAACAGCGCTAGGTGATGTACCTATTCATATCAACAAATTTCATTCAAATTCATCAAATTAGAACCTCAATAGATTTAATCTTGTTGGATGAAATGAATATAATGTAAGATAAATAAATTTGGCCCATTGAAGGGGATCAATAAAAAATAAGATGTATCTTTCAGGTGGAAAAAGGTAAACCATCATGAAATACTTCCTGATATTGAAATAAAATACTTATAAAATTGCATGTAAAAATTATGTCATTAGTCCCCAAAGTGAATACCTGGTAAATTCATTTCCCCCTGATTTGATTTAGTTGATCCATATCCTGAAATTTCCCCCCAAATCTCATGCAGGTGGCTCCTACTGTCCACTTTATACTGGATGAACATAAAAAAGATGTTTTCCCTATTTCGAGTGAATGAAATGTAATAGAGAATGGGTTTTCCTAGAAAGAGAATGATTCATTGTTTAGTGGCAATGAGTCGTGAGAGATGGGCACTGTTAAGTGAGAAAATTATTATGCGGTGGTAACGTGTGGGTGTATGAGCCAATGGTATGACAATTTTGTTGGAAAGTTTAGGTTTTTTGATGTAAGCATTATTTAAATCACTTGAAAATGCACAACTGGTTCCCCAGAGATTAAATTGACATCAACTACATTCGATAGGCATTTTGGGCGAGAGACTCCAGGAAAGAAAAAGAACATCATTGGGGTTATAATTAATGGGGTGAAGGTTCTTCCACCAGTGACACTGATACTGAAGTATTACAATGAGACAACAAAAATGCTAATGGATTCCAATGGTTGCGTAGTGGGATACATGATTATAAATAGTTATAATCGTTGCTGTTAAATGTCCTCCGATATGTAGATATCTAACAGTACAATTAGAACATTTATTGTTTCAAGGATGTTGATGATCATGTTCATTTTATAAAGTAACACCTATGAGTTTTCAGGTTCCAATGTATATATAAATCATTGGGAGATTATTTCTCCTAAAGAACATACATAGCATAATAATATAAAACATAAATAGGAAAACTGAATACATGGTATAGGTGTATATACAATACAACTCAAATGAAAACAAATAAAACAATAACAACAATAATAAATTTATTTACAATAATGATATCAGAGTAGCAGTGAGAGTGTATATAGAAAAACTCAATAAAACTAAAGGATGTGTCAATTTAGAAAAATTAATTTGAATTAGTCCAAGTAATATAAGTGAGGATTTCCATGATCTAAATCTAACCTGAGGATATAACATCATGTTTCTCCAATAGAAAAAATGTAGGCCTATAATTTGCACGTGTCAAGGTTAACCTCATCTAAAGATAGTAAAATGATCCATGAAAACGGGTGAGTATTACACATTTTTGGTAATCCTAACCGGCTTCCTAAAAAATTATACTATGAGAATAACAAGTTATTAAAGTTAATGAATGTAAAGTAAGTGTGTATGTTCATTCTGTAACCTTTCAGTCTATCTGTGTAATCTTTTTATGTGTGTAAACTCTATAAAATCTGTGCGTAGTATCACTTTGTAAACTGCAGTGTGTAAACTGCAGTATGTGCATGCTATCACTGTGTAAACTGCAGTGCGTATAACTCTTCTCTTGAATGTAATTTTGTTTCATTGCAAACTGAAATAGCTATTGTGTTAGATTAAATATGATGGTCATGAATCAGTCAAATAATATTATCAAATTCAATAAGTAATAATCATGTAAGGTAAATGGAAATGAAATGGAACTGCAATTTACACTGAAATGAACTATCAAATCACATACCAGTCAACTGAGGAGATAATTTAATCATTTGGCAGTCCAAATATTTTTTAAGGCAACAATGGCTATTCTTGTTATTTAATTAACTGGAACTTGTTCTTGAACTTTGATTAATTATTACAAGTTATAAAAAAGGATTTAAATAAAAAAATTACCCAAAAGTATTTATTACCAGGACGTTGGGGAAGAACATCTCAGTTAGATTGGTCATTTGAATTGTCCAAATTTCCCTTCATTGGCATCTCTACTTGAGTACAATGACTTGTTGTACCAAAACTATCTCAACATATCTCAGCATCATGTCGCACATCATCCTCCATATCAAATTCATGCGATAGGTTTTTCTACATAAAGAATATAGTTAGAAAAATTTGAAAGTACATGTTTTAGTTGAAATCAATGAATCACATATGTTTTAGTTAACAGTAGGCAGTTACATATATAAAGTATCATATGTCCAAAAAATAAAAAACAAAAAAACTCTATATTAAAGATGGATGTATATTAACATAAATGGAATTTAGTTAACAATAAATAAGGAGAACTAAAGCATACCTTAGTAGATGATATAGTTGATGTACAAACATCATATCTACTCGAAATTCAAGAACTTGATGGAGAAGACCTACCAGTTTGATGCTTCCATTGTGAAATGTTGCAAGGGAAATTACAGTAAGCAAATTTATGTTTAGGTAGTGGGAAAAAACTGAAACATATAGTAACTTGATATATTCAATTCCAGTAGTGACATGTGTGTACCCACTAGTTTGATGTCCCTCTACAGTAAAATAATGACTGAGCGTGAAATTCTATAACATATACTTATTTAAGAAAGGTATGAATAACTATATTGTATTACCGGATTCTGTTCGAGGATGTTATTAAAATTGGTGATGTAGTAATCATTATCACTGATAAATAGCACTTTGAAGCTATTCTGTTCAAACGAACAATGACAGTTTTAAATATTATAATTTTTTACCTCATTTGATAATAACACTTTCTTTGTTTTGAAAATAACCAAATCTGCAGGAAAACCATACACTTCATCGGCATAAATTACAAACGATAAGAAGTGTTAGAATATATAATGGAAATGGATATTGAGGTCATATAAGAAATTGGTTATACCTGTATCAAAGAATCTCTTAACTCTGCAGCCGTTTTATGTACGAACTGGATGACTTGTTTATCAAATAAAACAACTGAACACAAGTCTGTCGCATCAGCAACCATTAGTTGCACTCTGAATCTGTTGGATTTAATATTGTGGTTACAAAGCCAGCGATATTGATTATTATGCTGTATTAGTTATAAGGAATAATTTTGAACAAAAGGAATTTAAAATATGATTTGAATCCTCGGACTAGTGCTGTTGGGAGATAATTTACAACTTTGGAACCATATTTTGTTGTTTAAGACATGTATTTTCTTCATGTAGAGGTTACATGAATCAAAAAACCAACTATGAGTACATTGAGTTTTTTTATTGTCGCTGCTATTAAGCACAGTGTAGGCTGTAGATGAAGTTGTACATAATAATAAACTCATTAGTAAAGGAAATATGTAAACAGTTAATAAAACAGTTTATTGTAATTCCGATTATAACGATTTTATTGTTACCTCGAGAGAGCTTTTTCACTTCTGGTATTGTTTTCATGTTATTCCAATACAAGACCTCAATAGTGGGGTTGACATTAGTTGGTTTTGTTCTTGGTAACTGTGATGTTATTAACACCCCAATCCTGGTAAATATTTAATGATTGACTTTAAAATAAAAAATATGAATATTTATGAATTAAAATTGGGATGCACAGAGTATAAAGTTGTAAATATACAGAACACCGAGTATGTAGAATGTAACCTATTTCAGAAATTTTCTACCTCAGGAATTTGAATATTGTAAAGAATTTTTGTAGCATTCACAGAAGTTGTGAGAATAATAGATTCAAAAAGGAGTTTTAAGTTAAAGAACACATAATTAGAGAGTCAGGTGGTCATGAAACATATTTTAGAAATTATTTGGAAATAGCAAAATGATACAATACAAACAGAGACCATACTACTCAACCACTTCACTCGGACGAGTTGTAATATCATAATGGTAGACCCCTCCTTGTTCTTTTCCAAGTAATTTGTCAATTCATTTACGTAGTCCCCCCAGAAACTACATGTTAGTTGCAAACCTCTATACGAAAATTGAGTAACAATATGAGTACATATAAATTTTAAGCAGCCAAATAATATAAATTTAAAAAAATAATGACATGTCATCCTCAAGAGTAATTTTCATCCTATGGTTGGAAGGACCCATACATTTCACCGGTTTTGTGAATCGAAGAAGTCCAATAATTTCTATAAGATACATGACAAAAAAAGGCATTAATTGAATATAATAAATAAGGATTATAAAATTCTATAATGTTATATGTATTTAACTTTCTAGAATGAGGAATGTACCTATCAAATGTTCTTATGGAACTTTCAATTGAATAATATCATCATATGAAGTTAAATCAAAACTGAAAAGAGAAATTTCTTTATCACATGGAAGAACATATGTTGTCATCGTGAAAAGTTGTCTACAGTCATGTCTAGATCCCAAGTAACTGCCACAATTTGAAGCTATCAGGAAGTTTCATATCATATAGCATCTCTCCTTATGCAATAGATTTCTGTACTTAGAGATAAGCTGGCGGGTAATGATTGTAC
This sequence comes from Viscum album, assembly GCA_963277665.1. Lineage (NCBI taxonomy): Eukaryota > Viridiplantae > Streptophyta > Magnoliopsida > Santalales > Viscaceae > Viscum > Viscum album. Next base: position 195,633,355 of record OY728133.1, on the reverse strand, counting down.
ACTGAATTTTTATTCCCAAGACATAGCATGTTAAAACATAAGAGAATACATTAAAAATAGTGATGTGAAAGGGAATAAAGATATTTTAGACGTATTGACAAATGTATACATCAAAACAAGATTATAGAGTGAAATAAACAAACATCAGTATTGAAATGTAAGCTGACCTCCTTATCAGTAAGTATTAGATCGATAGACACAACACCATTGTTGTATTTTGGCAACAAATTTCACCACATGTTTAAAAAACAAACCTCAATCCACATTGCTTCTTCATCCTCAGGTGTAATTGCATTCAACGGGGTAATTTATCTCGACATCTTGTTTTGATTGTGTACAAATATGATTAGTGCTGAAAAATATAGTATACTAAGCAGTTACACACTTTAGGAATTACATATTTTAGTCCCAAAAAAGTAGTAAAAAAACTAATGTCCTATCTAAAAATAGTACCTAACAGAGGTTTTTAAATATTTCTTTATACACAATATTATGTGTGTAATGAGATGATGTGTTACTGTTATCATCAACAACAATTTTCCAACCAGTAACTGATGTGACCCTAGAAACCGCAACATATAACTGACCATGAGAAAACACAGGTTCACGGGGAAATAAACTAACATACGACAATGATTTTCCTTGACTTTTATTAATAGTCATTACATAAGAAACTATCAAAGGATATTTCTTTCTTTGTAATTTGAAAGGCCATCTAAGATCAGAGTGTGTCATAGTTAGTCTTGGAATGAATACCAAATTTCTTGAATGACAGCCAGTCAAAATGTTTGCTCCAATGACATGGTCCCCTATGTGTGTAACAATCATACGACTACCATTTCATAAACCAACAGATTGATCAACTTTTCTTAATAACATAATGGGGACACCAATCTTAAAAGAAATTTTATGGACTGCCAATCCGGAGACGTTTATGCCATTTAACATCTCAGAGGTATATCTGTTTTCTACCCTATCTGTATCAAAATTCTCATTGCATACTGAATCAGAGCTGATGTAGTCTTTCTGTTCAGAAATAATGAGAGACAACATGTAATCATTTAATTCATGAACAATATCACGGGTTGGAGCTAGAATGGCATGCCCTTTCAAATATGAGTGCTCACTGTATTTTTCACTGAAATTACGAAAAGTATGCTCCACAATTGCAACCTTTGGATTTGTTGGGTAGTAAAGAAGATATAATAAAGGAATTTTGAAGAGCACTTCACCGTCATTAGGTTCTCCAATGCGTCCTTCGCCAATATCCAAAGTCCATTTACAGAATTCACAGATCTGATTGGAATCATCGATGGATGTAGTGGAAAGCAATATCATGTTCTTTGTTAGAGTTAAGACCTTACAGTACTGTCAAAGATAATACGACTTAATACTTGCGAAGACAATGTCATTTATACTACCACCTACTATTACAGGAAATATCTGTTTGAAATCTCCTCCCAATACTACTGTTAGAACACCGAATAGAAAATTAATTGCATTACAAATTTTTACTCTCATAATATCCCTGGGAGTATGGTCTAGTGCCTCAAAGTAGTATTTATGAACCATAGAAGCTTCATCCCAAATGATCAGTTTTGTAGAGTGTAGAAGTTCAGCTACATCACTCCCTTGTTGAATATTGCAAACAGATTGCTCAGTAATGGTGATTGGAATACGAAATTTAGAATGTGTCGTGCGTCCACCAGGAAGCAGTAATGATTCTATTCCACTCGAAGCAACCTCAAGTACAATAGATCCCTCATATTGCAGAAATGATGTTAAAATATTCCAAATGAATGTTTTACATGTGCCTCCACATCCGTTCAAGAAGAAGAATAATCCGATATTTTTAGATAATGTTGAAAAAATGACATCCATCACTCTTTATTTTCAACGGTTAGCATATTATGTAAAGTTTTTTACTCTCTTCATAGGATATCTCTTTTGTAATTTAGTTCTTATGCAACTAAATGATTCAAATTAGTATCAATTGCAGAATCTGGAACTGGCATGGGAGGATAAAACCGAAGAGATGTTTCGTTGGTCCGAAAAATCTGTACTATTTTAAGTAGAGCATGCATATGTAATTGATCTTCTGTGAGTGTCAAATATCGAAGAATGAGGTACATTGTTTCAGAGTAGTAAAAAAACTACATGCATTGAATCAGTTAAATAATATAAAATGAAATAATAGAACATATTTCCTGTGAGAGAATTTATGATATAGACTAAAGTATGTAGTATGCATGCCCGCTAATATTTGATTGATAGTATACCTGTGCAACTAAATATTTTATGTCCTGTGAGTCTGAATAGTTATTTAAAAAACCCCTTGGGCTTAAATTAGTTATGTTTTCTGTCCTCTAAGGCTGAACTATTGTTTAAACAACTATACTAAGTTGAAATGATCAAACTTTTATTTAAGACCCTCCCTAACTACATGGCAACCAATAAGTAGCATTTAATTTCTAGAAATGTCTATATGATTTGTCGAACAAATCAGTTAATGTAATAATAATATTGAAAGAAAAGTATTAAAATATCAGCAGAAATGAATAATTATTCTTTTTATGCATTCATATGGAAAGTTGTTGACCCCTTGGATTTTTCTATTTTATGTCATATGAGGCTTAACTATTGATTAAATAACATCACATGCATTCAGTTTTTTTCATGTTAATGTCATTTAAGGAATAAATGTTATTATAAAATCCAATTTTATTTAAACGATTTATTCTTCCTATCATTTCAGGCTGAATATTTTTTTAAATATCAATAGTAACATGGAAGGATCATATATTTTTTTTAAGACCCTCCATAACTACATGGAAGCCAGTAAGAAACATTTGATTTATATATAACCAATGTTTTCCAGTCAATAGTAATGTAAATATTATATAAATACACTTGTCAAGCACATAGGAAAAATTTGAATTATGTAATTAGTTAGCAGCAACATATTGTAAAATATAAGGTGAGAAATAGCTTTGCACCTTGCAGTTGTAGCCTTCGTCTTTGAGAGTGTAATATATCTTCAGATAGAATGTGAGAGGTTTGTTTCCCAAAAATGTCTGGATGAGAAATGTTATTGTAAAATAACATTCTTGCAAAGATCCTGCGCATATAATGCCCCATTCCCCATGTTGAAACCTCTTTTATTGCTTTAATAAATTCCGTGTCATCTGCTAGCAGTCCCAGTGAATAACAAGCCTCTTTAAATGTTCCATGAGTAATTTTGTTCACAGTTTAGTGATCTCCAAATTAATTAGCACCTTTGATTTTTGATAGATGTGTCTGCAAGTAAAATAGTTCCCCAGTTATTGGAGGAACATAGTATAGCCTACCAATAGAAAAACCCTGCTTCCTAAGATTCCATGTCTTGTCATTTGAGTAGTAAAAAAATACAGTAGGGAATTCTGAAAATGTTATAGATATTCCCTACGGGTACATAATATTTGTTTGAAACCAAGAGGTGATCATGGTTTCAGATTTGTTTGTCTGATTTAATACATCTCCAATATTATCATTATCTTTGAGGGTTACAGAATGTTTTTTGTGTAAATGCAAACCTAACCTCTCAACCGGTGGATATCTGTAATTGATATCATAAGAAAAATATTCTCTAAGAGTCCTCACAAGGAGATATGTACCGACAATCATAGTACATTTTTATTTCATATACGTCTTTCTCTGATAAATCATTATTGCTGCTCTCATAGAGTGTTGTTGTTACCTTATCATTTCCCTTGATAATATACTTCAAAAGATATCTGATGGAAGACGACTGATTGCAAACATCAGTATTTATATGTGCTTGATACTTTAACAACAACACATGACTATATGGCACAACAAACAGATTATCTAATGGGACTCCATTTTATAGAACTAATCTTCCATTATCCCTTCTGTGGTAGGCCACGTGGCCATCATCATCAATAGTGGTATGCCCCACAAATTTATTTGGAAAAAATTTGGAACATTTAACATTTCTCATATAGGGAGAAGTAAAATTGGCATCACCACAAGGTCCATTGATCATAAAATTAATAACAGCTTCGTGTAGTCTTGGGTAGGCACAATTATTGGGAATTTGAGCACATACAATCTTGTTTACATCTGTTGGACAGTGAAGTTTTATTTCATGACAGAGAAATAGTAGGATGTGCACATGAGGAAAAACACGTTTTTGAAACTCCACTATTAGAACAACTACAAGAGATAAAAATATTTTAACAGTTAATAGTAGATGAAAGATAATATAAGGAATTGAAAATACGGGATATTGAGTTCATAAAAACTAACCTGCACGTGAATTCCCAAATAAAAAACATTGGTGTAAATCTTTCAGTAGATGTTCAACCTTAATATTGAAAACACTATATAATATTTGTGGGCAATCTAGTGGACGAAGATTGCGATGTCTAAGAAATCGAGTTATTTCAGGCCATATCGGGTCACATGTAAATGTTAAAAATAGATCTAGAGACCCTGCCCAATTACATATTGAGATAGCATCTTGGTAATTCTGAATCATATACCTTGGGCCACCAATAAATGTAGAAGGTAACATAATATTCTTTCCACAGGATGTCCCTTCATGGTCACCTCAAAGCAGTGCATCCTGTAACCCAATGTAAAGCTCGACCCTCAGTTTCTTCTGATTGAAGCGAATGAATGAATTTCTTTGAGACTCGATCATCGTATAAGCATAAACAGTAAACTGTTTTAGTAATATTCTGGATTGTAGTAAGATTGATGATTCATTTTCATAGAATTATAAGTGGAATGCAAAGTACTCTCTCATTGTTACCTTTCCGAGTGTGGTGCTTTTTGTGAATTGAGTAGCATGATGAAACACATTGTCGCAATATACATCCGTGTCACCAAAGAAAATCAAAGGATACTAAAATGGAAGTTACATAGGGTGAAGCTTATCGATTCATTGTAAATATCCAGTCTTGTTTTGAATGATGATATCCCATTATTGGTTTAGATCCTCAAGGTCACCGAAAATCAGCATCGCAATTTCAGAGGTATTTGGAAGATTATATGTGGCACGATTTGTTTCTATTCTTTTAAACAGCCATAGCTTTACAGTTGGAATGTAACGCCCCAAGATTTTATAAAAAAATATTCTTTTTAATTTTATTAATGTCATGTGTTGTACGCTACACCAAAAGGAGCTTGCACAACACACATCCTTGACTTGCCTTGCATTACACGCAATCGCGACCTTCCTCGATAGCGTGTGTAATACGCAATACTGAGTTTCATTAAACAACGATATGCTATTAAAATATTATTAGAACTAGCCGTTATGAATAGTAATAACCACTTTTAAAATTTTAGAAAGTTTAACTCTCAAAATGGACTTCATTTTTGGATTCGGAGTATCGAATTTAGCCTAAGGTGAAATTTTGGTACTTTTCGGATAACTTTCATATTCTAATGAATAGTGAAAATTACTAAATTATAATTAAAAACAACTTTTTTAATCGAAATAATTAATAGTGATAAATTATTAATTTGAGTGGTTTTAAAGTATATTTAGAATATATTTTTACAATTTAATACAATGTTGGTCATTGTTTGTAATTTCACATTTAAACCAGACATAATCAAGTGTCAATCTTTTGATAGATTTTGTTTCTTAAAAAAACACGCTATTTGTTTTAACAGCGGGATTTAATTATAAAATTAATTAATGCAACTTCTATGTTATGAATTTGGTAAAATAGACTTCATTTTTGAATTCGGAATATGAAATATAGCTTAGGATAAAATTTTGGCATTTTTCTGAAAACTTTCAATTTTTGATAAATAGTGAAACCACTAAGTGGTAGGTTAAAAACGGAATTTTGCATAAAACATAATTTTACCGCTTCTGTGAATGGAATTTCGAAAATCCGAGAGACACGGTTAATATCAAGGACTAAAATGTGGTTCAATGAGATGAAAATAATTTTTTGGTGAATAGTAACTTTTTACTTTTTTTACCACGGTTAATAGTAAATAGGGTAACTAAGGGTAAATATGATATTAATATTACCCTAACACATGTCCTAATTCTATTGGACAAGTGTAATTCGACCAAAAACAAACTTAGGAATAAAATATGACCATTTAGGCCCACTTGGATTAGATTAGGACATTTATTATTAATTTATTTAAAGAAGGGTTAAAATAGTTAAAATCAAAGTTTAATAAGTAAATCATTTTTAATATAGGGTTATACATAAGATAAATTCGATTGTAAATATTCATTAGAAAGCTAAAAAGATTTCCTACATGATGGTATTTTATTTGTAATTTTTAGACATCAAATAAGTTAATTTATATATGACACAAAGATGATGCAGTAATTATCTTATTAATGAAATATTGACAAAATTGATAATATAAATACCAAAATAAATGTAATTTGAGACTTTTTATGAATTCCACTAATTTTCTAGGTTACTATGATATATTAGTATTGATTTAATCAACATGGTTCGAACGTATAATTCTGTTATGACTTTCACAAAAATCATATATCAAATAGTGTCAAAATTGACACAAAATAGTTTTTAAATCAAATATTATATTATTAATTGTTATTTTATTCCTAAAAATCTAAGGCTCGGCCAAATGACTTAGATAAGGATATATATATTAATAATAAACAATTTGGGGTTCTTTTCGCATTTTATAGTAAGTGTATTAACCATATAGTGAAAGAAAACAAAAAGACACGGTAAAAGTTAAATTAATTAACTTAGAGTTAAATCTAATTGATAAGGTTAAAATAATATCTTAAACTTGTCTAAATTCTATTTGTTGATAGGATTTCGACCCATACTTACTTTAGCTTCGAAATAATACCCTTTGGAACCATTATAAACCGATTTTGACTTTAATATAAAATAAAATTTTGAGATATTCCTAAGGTTCCCCTCTCCTCCCCTATAGAAGGACACCTCCTCCCCCTCCTCCTCACACCAATTCGAGCTCTCAAGCTTGGCCAACCACTGCCAATTTCTCCTCTCCACTTCCCTAGAAACATCCTAGAGGTTCTTGTCTTCCTCAAAGACCAATTTTAGTGCCCTAAGAGGAGGTCTCAAAGAGGCACTTCAAAGAAGAGGTAATTACCGTTACCAATTCTTTCATCTTTATTTCTTCTTCCACTTCTTCTTCTTAGGTTGTTTCATTATGAAGTAATAACATCAGTATCACTCATATACTGATATGTTATTATAAGTATGAAACAACCCTATTTCACCATCTATCCATCCTACGGAAAAAGAAATCACCGCGCGTGCGTACGTACGGAATATCGTCTCCACGCCGTGGTGTAATCTATTTTCCACCACCACCTTACATGGATGGGTATAATGGTGTAAAGAATAACTATACATAGTTATTACAACATCATAATGATTCTGATATATTTTATAATCCACTCCAATTCAATTCAATATTTATAGAAATGATATCATCGCTCGTGCGTACGTACGGAATACCGTCTCCACGACGCGATGAGATTCATTCTCCATGTTAACCATTTAAGAATGATTATAATGTATATATAAGAAATAATAATGAAATACATGACATTATAAAGCTACTGGATTTATGTATATATATATACATATGTATGTCATCTACTTACTTCCATTTCAAGACAATAAGGAAAGAAAAACAGCGTTCATGCGTACGTACGGACTACCGTCTCCATGAACGGTGTTTTTCATTTTATTTATCTATCTATTATATATATATATATACTGAATATATATGATATATAAATCATATTTTATATTCTGGAAGTAAGTAAATCATGATATAAGTAATAATGATGTCAAGAACAACAAGTCAAAACACCTACGATAAATGAAACGATTTTACCCAAAACGCTTCTTTAACATGGAATTTACAAAAGAACGGGTAATATAATGTCATAAGTGAACCATATATGATATCATAACAATGAATATGATTCTGTAATAAGTCAATGACATTATTTAAATCATTATACAGGAGGTTCGGACACATACGAAGCAAATTGGACCTAAGGTAAGGGAAATATCACAATCTCATTTTTATCCGAGATTGTTTATTCGTAAGTATTTACTGGGGTGTATTTTATCATCCACATCTATGTTTTATCAATATGTAATATTATTTCCATCCACCTAAAATTGTTTAAATCCATTTTTACCCTTCGGTGAGTTTTTAGTAAAAGATATGAAAGGAATCTTTTGTCGTTTTTTGTACGAGGTACTTTTTGACTTTTCCGACAAAAGTATGAGAAGAATGTTTTTTTTAACTTATACGGAACGAACAGATTTTTACGATTTTATAAAGCCTTATTTTCATGAACCTTCCTCAAAAATATTTCATGACTATTTTTAATAAAATCTCTTTCTTTTAAAATTGTATGATGTTTTGTGAAAAGAAATTGATTTTGAAGAAGAAAGGATATTTTCCTCAAGAATTCATTTCAAGTGTTTTATCAAAATTATTTTCCATCTAAGATAATAAAGGGTTATGTTTCTATCCATATTTTTACATTGATTTGACTATGTTGTGATGGAATTATGTTTATGAATTCCTTTATCTTATATGAATGGTTTTATGATGTCATGTTGTTTAAGAATCCCATTTTTATTACATGGGTTATGCAATGATGTATGATTTATGATTTTGTGGCACACATAAGAATGGTATCATTATGAGATGGGTGGGACCTATATCTCCCTCCAATGCATTGGGTAAAGATTTCATATCTCATGAGATAGACATGGCTGGAATGGTAGGTTATACCGGTTCAGTGAAACAGGACTGAAACGAGGGTGACTCGATTCAGAAAGGGACTTTTTTCACTAAGATAGTCTTGGCAATGAGTCTTGACTAACAAGAAATGATTATCTATGATTATGTGTGAATGCCACAAAGTTTCATGTTTTAAGTTATGATTATTGTGATTACATTTCACTACCATGATTTATCCCATGTTATGAAATTATGCTCTCTTTTGCAGGTTATGATTTCCAAAATGTTATGTTCTTATGAATACGATGTGATTGATATATCTTTTGTTTACCCTTACTGAGCATTTGAGCTCACCCTTTTATGTTTTATTTTTCCCCAGGATATAAAGAAAGGTTTTAGGTAAAAAAAAAGAAGATCTTTATGGGAGATGTTGAAGATCTTTCACCACGATTAGAGGATTACGTTCCGAGTTTCCAAAGACACTAAACTATTACGATCCTTGTGTGTGTGTTTTTGTAATGTACTAAGTATTCCGCAAAAGTAATGTAAAGTCCATGTACGTCAGGCTACGGGTCTCTACAGTTGGTATCAGAGGAAAGGTTTAGTCAACCTTTGGAAACTAGGATGCGAGAACTTTAGTGAGATCCCTAGAGATATTTCTAAGGTATGTCTAGGGATGTCTCTAAGGTTAAGTATACGTATAGGTTATAGTCCTAGAATTACGCTAACGATCTTCGAATTTAACCTAAGATGTTAGATATTGAGGGTACTAACCCTTTATTATGTTGTTTTCCCTAGCATGATTTTTGCCTCTCACACAATTCTTTTGGGGTTTTAGACGATGGCTGGAACCCGAAGGAACCGTGTTAATGCGGAATGTGATGGGCAATGCAATGATTGTACCCCTGAGCAACCAAACGATATAGGAGCTGGAATGCAAAATCTTGTAGCCATGATCACACAACATTCTCAAGCTATGAATCATGCAGGACTTCCAAACGAGAAAAGGAAGGAGCAACATTCTGTTGAATCCTTCATGAGGCAGCGTCCACCTTCTTTCAGTGGGTCTACTGATCCATTAGTTGCTGAACAATGGATTAGTACTACTGAAAAGATATTTTCAGTTCTTCAATGTTCTGAACATGATAAAGTCATCCTAGCAGTGTATCGTTTGGAAGGAGATGCTGATCAATGGTGGAATCTTATTAAGAATACAAGGCAAAGGGATGAAATTGAGTCTATGGAATGGGACGAGTTCAAGAACTTATTTTTCAATAAGTACTTCCCTCGTATTCTTCGAACAAAGATGGAGAAAGAGTTTCTTGAACTGAAGCAAAGGGACGATGAATCTGTTGGTACCTATGAAGCAAATTTTTCAAGACTTGCAAGGTATGCTTCTGGAATTATCATCCAACCTGAAAGTAAAGTTGATCGATTTTTCAGTGGCTTAAAACCAAGTCTTCGAAGGGCATTAGCTATAAGAGACTTCAGTAGCTATGAAGAAATTGTGCGTTGTGCTATCAAGGTAGAAATGGAAGTTGGTGTTACATATCCATCTCATGGTTTTGACAAGAAACGAAAGATGGAGTTCAAGGAGAAATCTCAGAATAATGGTGAAAAGAAGATGAATGTTTCCTTATGCACAAAGTGTGGAAAGAAGCATGGTGGAGATTGTCTAAAAGGGACTAGAAAATGTTTTAAGTGTGGAAAAGAAGGTCATCGAGCAGCTGAGTGTCGAAGTAATGGAAAAAGGGTTTCTAATGATAAAGCAAACACTGCAGAGACCGCACCGCCAACACTTCAATGCTTCAAGTGCAAGGAAATGGGGCATTATGCTAATAATTGCCCTAATCCAAGGGTTAGTGATGATCAACATGAGCAACCACTGAAGGCAAAGGACAAAGGGAAATCACATGCGATCACTATTGGCAATGTTGAATATGACAACGATGTGGTGGAATGATTAAGTGTTTATGTAATGGGATTCCAAAATAATGTAGTATCATTGAGTATTGCAATATTTATTGATGTGGTATTCAAAGTGATTGAGATATTTTTTTTGGAAATAAGATGATATGCGCATAATGAAGACGAGAAAATGAAATGTTTAATAGTATTCATGAGCTCATGATTGATATAAGGACTAAGTGATATCATGGTTTGAGTATAAATAATTTTGAGGATTTTGGTATGTGTAAAGTGTTAACTTTTAACTGCATTCAAGTTTTCACTAAGGTTCAATGGGTATTCAAGAGTATACATGATTAAGGACTTTGAATGTTTGGAATGTGACCAAAAAAAACATATCTTATGATATATGGGGATCAACGATGATATTAAATCTCTGGTAATTGTTTTCACTATGTTATGAGAGTGGACTGCAGTATTATGGATAAGCCTAAAGATTGGAATGGATTGTGTTGGACGATATTATTGATGGGATGTTATAGTAGTTTTGGAAAAAGGACAACCTGCAGGACGGGCGACAGCCCATCGCTTCGGACAAGGCTGTGGGAATCGAACCCACAACCGAAGTGCGACTGGCCTTTATCGCCTACCACTGACCTACAGGAAGTCCCTATTTAGTAGAAACTAGTTTTATTATATTAAGCAGTATGATATATAAAGTATAAGTCCATTTTAGGAACCATATATGATTAATCTCACTATAGATCGACTTATGTATATAAGTTTTGCTAACCTTTTGTTTGAGACAGATGGAATGACCTGTCATTCTATCACATGATCTGCTAACACATCACGAATAACAAATTCAACTTCATTTATTTAAGAGATGAAGTAGAAATTGTTCAAGGCACGAACAAAAGTGATATTTTACCAAAATAAAGTAAGTATTTATTCTAAGAAAATTTTCAACTTTAGGGAAATGATCTTGAAAACCAAAAATGTTGTCCTAGTGATCTTATACCTGATGAATCAGATGGTACCTTATATCATCACAAATCTATGGATTTGTGATTACTGGCTTTTCCATAGCCATGTTCTCTACCACTCTCCATCAGAACATGATGGTTAGATTTTTCTTCCATATCCATATTTTCACCTATGTGGAAACCCAGTGATTAGTATATTTGGGTAATCGTTACATTTCATACTTTAGTTTTTAAAGCCATGTTTTGGTATTCCTTTTTACGATGTGGGTTTCTATCAAAGAAAATTTTGAATAGTAAACCATTTATAACCCCGACGAATTTCGAGGGCGAAATTCATTTTAAGGGGGGTAGAATGTAACGCCCCAAGATTTTATAAAAAAAATATTCTTTTTAATTTTATTAATGTCATGTGTTGTACGCTACACCAAAAGGAGCTTGCACAACACACATCCTTGACTTGCCTTGCATTACACGCAATCGCGACCTTCCTCGATAGCGTGTGTAATACGCAATACTGAGTTTCATTAAACAACGATATGCTATTAAAATATTATTAGAACTAGCCGTTATGAATAGTAATAACCACTTTTAAAATTTTAGAAAGTTTAACTCTCAAAATGGACTTCATTTTTGGATTCGGAGTATCGAATTTAGCCTAAGGTGAAATTTTGGTACTTTTCGGATAACTTTCATATTCTAATGAATAGTGAAAATTACTAAATTATAATTAAAAACAACTTTTTTAATCGAAATAATTAATAGTGATAAATTATTAATTTGAGTGGTTTTAAAGTATATTTAGAATATATTTTTACAATTTAATACAATGTTGGTCATTGTTTGTAATTTCACATTTAAACCAGACATAATCAAGTGTCAATCTTTTGATAGATTTTGTTTCTTAAAAAAACACGCTATTTGTTTTAACAGCGGGATTTAATTATAAAATTAATTAATGCAACTTCTATGTTATGAATTTGGTAAAATAGACTTCATTTTTGAATTCGGAATATGAAATATAGCTTAGGATGAAATTTTGGCATTTTTCTGAAAACTTTCAATTTTTGATGAATAGTGAAACCACTAAGTGGTAGGTTAAAAACGGAATTTTGCATAAAACTTAATTTTACCGCTTCTGTGAATGGAATTTCGAAAATCCGAGAGACACGGTTAATATCAAGGACTAAAATGTGGTTCAATGAGATGAAAATAATTTTTTGGTGAATAGTAACTTTTTACTTTTTTTACCACGGTTAATAGTAAATAGGGTAACTAAGGGTAAATATGATATTAATATTACCCTAACACATGTCCTAATTCTATTGGACAAGTGTAATTCGACCAAAAACAAACTTAGGAATAAAATATGACCATTTAGGCCCACTTGGATTAGATTAGGACATTTATTATTAATTTATTTAAAGAAGGGTTAAAATAGTTAAAATCAAAGTTTAATAAGTAAATCATTTTTAATATAGGGTTATACATAAGATAAATTCGATTGTAAATATTCATTAGAAAGCTAAAAAGATTTCCTACATGATGGTATTTTATTTGTAATTTTTAGACATCAAATAATTTAATTTATTTATGACACAAAGATGATGCAGTAATTATCTTATTAATGAAATATTGACAAAATTGATAATATAAATACCAAAATAAATGTAATTTGAGACTTTTTATGAATTCCACTAATTTTCTAGGTTACTATGATATATTAGTATTGATTTAATCAACTTGGTTCGAACATATAATACTGTTATGACTTTCACAAAAATCATATATCAAATAGTGTCAAAATTGACACAAAATAGTTTTTAAATCAAATATTATATTATTAATTGTTATTTTATTCCTAAATATCTAAGGCTCGGCCAAATGACTTAGATAAGGATATATATATTAATAATAAACAATTTGGGGTTCGTTTGGCATTTTATAGTAAGTGTATTAACCATATAGTGAAAGAAAACAAAAAGACACGGTAAAAGTTAAATTAATTAACTTAGAGTTAAATCTAATTGATAAGGTTAAAATAATATCTTAAACTTGTCTAAATTCTATTGGTTGATAGGATTTCGACCCATACTTACTTTAGCTTCGAAATAATACCCTTTGGAACCATTATAAACCGATTTTGACTTTAATATAAAATAAAATTTTGAGATATACCTAAGGTGCCCCTCTCCTCCCCTATAAAAGGACACCTCCTCCCCCTCCTCCTCACACCAATTCGAGCTCTCAAGCTTGGCCAACCACTGCCAATTTCTCCTCTCCACTTCCCTATAAACATCCTAGAGGTTCTTGTCTTCCTCAAAGACCAATTTTAGTGCCCTAAGAGGAGGTCTCAAAGAGGCACTTCAAAGAAGAGGTAATTACCGTTACCAATTCTTTCATCTTTATTTCTTCTTCCACTTCTTATTCTTAGGTTGTTTCATTATGAAGTAATAACATCAGTATCACTCATATACTGATATGTTATTATAAGTATGAAACAACCCTATTTCACCATCTATCCATCCTACGGAAAAAGAAATCACCGCGCGTGCGTACGTACGGAATACCGTCTCCACGCCGTGGTGTAATCTATTTTCCACCACCACCTTACATGGATGGGTATAATGGTGTAAAGAATAACTATACATAGTTATTACAACATCATAATGATTCTGATATATTTTATAATCCACTCCAATTCAATTCAATATTTATAGAAATGATATCATCGCTCGTGCGTACGTACGGAATACCGTCTCCACGACGCGATGAGATTCATTCTCCATGTTAACCATTTAAGAATGATTATAATGTATATATAAGAAATAATAATGAAATACATGACATTATAAAGCTACTGGATTTATGTATATATATATACATATGTATGTCATCTACTTACTTCCATTTCAATACAATAATGAAAGAAAAACAGCGTTCATGCGTACGTACGGACTACCGTCTCCATGAACGGTGTTTTTCATTTTATTTATCTATCTATTATATATATATATATACTGAATATATATGATATATAAATCATATTTTATATTCTGGAAGTAAGTAAATCATGATATAAGTAATAATGATGTCAAGAACAACAAGTCAAAACACCTACGATAAATGAAACGATTTTACCCAAAACGCTTCTTTAACATGGAATTTACAAAAGAACGGGTAATATAATGTCATAAGTGAACCATATATGATATCATAACAATGAATATGATTCTGTAATAAGTCAATGACATTATTTAAATCATTATACAGGAGTTTCGGACACATACGAAGCAAATTGGACCTAAGGTAAGGGAAATATCACAATCTCATTTTTATCCAAGATTGTTTATTCGTAAGTATTTACTGGGGTGTATTTTATCATCCACATATATGTTTTATCAATATGTAATATTATTTCCATCCACCTAAAATTGTTTAAATCCATTTTTACCCTTCGGTGAGTTTTTAGTAAAAGATATGAAAGGAATCTTTTGTCGTTTTTTGTACGAGGTACTTTTTGACTTTTCCGACAAAAGTATGAGAAGAATGTTTTTTTTAACTTATACAGAACGAACAGATTTTTACGGTTTTATAAAGCCTTATTTTCATGAACCTTCCTCAAAAATATTTCATGACTATTTTTAATGAAATCTCTTTCTTTTAAAATTGTATGATGTTTTGTGAAAAGAAATTGATTTTGAAGAAGAAAGGATATTTTCCTCAAGAATTCATTTCAAGTGTTTTATCAAAATTATTTTCCATCTAAGATAATAAAGGGTTATGTTTCTATCCATATTTTTACATTGATTTGACTATGTTGTGATGGAATTATGTTTATGAATTCCTTTATCTTATATGAATGGTTTTATGATGTCATGTTGTTTAAGAATCCCATTTTTATTACATGGGTTATGCAATGATGTATGATTTATGATTTTGTGGCACACATAAGAATGGTATCATTATGAGATGGGTGGGACCTATATCTCCCTACAATGCATTGGTTAAAGATTTCATATCTCATGAGATAGACATGGCTGGAATGGTAGGTTATACCGGTTCAGTGAAACAGGACTGAAACGAGGGTGACTCGATTCAGAAAGGGACTTTTTTCACTAAGATAGTCTTGGCAATGAGTCTTGACTAACAAGAAATGATTATCTATGATTATGTGTGAATGCCACAAAGTTTCATGTTTTATGTTATGATTATTGTGATTACATTTCACTACCATGATTTATCCCATGTTATGAAATTATGCTCTCTTTTGCAGGTTATGATTTCCAAAATGTTATGTTCTTATGAATACGATGTGATTGATATATCTTTTGTTTACCCTTACTGAGCATTTGAGCTCACCCTTTTATGTTTTATTTTTCCCCAGGATATAAAGAAAGGTTTTAGGTAAAAAAAAGAAGATCTTTATGGGAGATGTTGAAGATCTTTCACCACGATTAGAGGATTACGTTCCGAGTTTCCAAAGACACTAAACTATTACGATCCTTGTGTGTGTGTTTTTGTAATGTACTAAGTATTCCGAAAAAGTAATGTAAAGTCCATGTACGTCAGGCTACGGGTCTCTACATGGAACCTCCTGACGGCTAAGAACCTCTTTTTCCCTTATAAATTCTCGAGCCAGAGAATTGTTTTTATGTAGCAATTATTGTGGGTTGTCAACAATATTGTAGTTAATAACATATTGTCAATTGTTGTTGTCAAAGCTGGATAAATTATTAATGTTAGCATAAAAAGATGAAGGCTTTGTCAACATAACAAAAATAATTGAATATAAACGATACCTCATCCCGGGAATTCTATTTTGACACTCATGTGTAGTATCATACATGTAAATTTGTGTGAACCATGGTGGTTGTCCATCAGGCGGGCATAAACTACCAATGTGATGGTAGTTTTGTCCATGTAACCTGAATATACATGGAGCTCAACCATTATTGAATGACCTATCTAACATCCCACCCATTGACGTGAATGAAAAAATTGCATTGTAAATATGAATGTGGTCTTGGAATAATTGGGCTTCGGTAGTTGTTTGATTGAATACCAACATTTTATGGTATTCAGGACATTCAGGTAGTGGGTCCAATGAAACCTTTCCCATTGAGCAGTATAGAGAGAAGCGTTTGTCTTGTATATTGATGAATTTCTTGTTTCTCTCATCAAACCAAAAAAAAGAGTGAAAATATTGGCAGATGTTAGTAGGGTCTCCAATATCATAATAACCTGAATGTACATAACAGCAATGCAGAAAGTTTTATTAGTAAAATTAAGTCGCTATAAGAGAGAATGATATTGTATTAAGGAACCACTAATGCATGTTTAGTAAGAACCCAAACCCGTATTCTGAGTAGTGTATTCTTCCACTGACTCTCCTGCATCAGGAAGCGCTATGTAATACTGGACTTTCTTAAATAATACAAAACTCAATAATGTTTGAGGATAAGTGTGTACATTAAACTACCTCTGTAGTTCTCTCACCGTTACTGTTATTATTTATGTTTTCTTGAGCCTCTATATTATTTTCTATCATTGCTTCTTGGAAAGTTGATTGTAGACCAGTACCTAATGAAAAAAACTAAATACTATACAGGATGTGTAGTGGTATATATGTGCGTCTGTGTCAACATATATCGTACATCATACCTGCAATGAATATCGTATTGTAGAGATCATCAGTAGGAGTTATGCTGCATATGTTTGTACAGGGAAGCATAAGAAATATAAGTGGAAGATCATTTGATGGTAATGTGTACAATAGTAGTCATTCTTACTCCGTCGAGGTCATAGCTGATGATATGGAGGAGTATTTTCGACATCCGCTAAAGATAGGAAAATTGACGGCCAACATTTTGTAAGTGAAATACAAATATGGCACCATATAACATATGAGAATGAAATAAACATCTTATCTTATTTACCAAAAGGCATGGGAGAATTAATCATTACTCCCGGTCGTTGTTTTCTTTTGTAAGATCCAGCATATAACATTGACGGAGGTGTAGATGTTTCAGCTATTGATGACAGAGAAAACGTTTATCAGTAACAATCCGTGTAATTCTGTAATAAACTGTATAGTTCAATGGGTAATACATGTAAATTTTAACGTAACAAACCATTGTTAAAGAGAGGTGATAATGGAATTTGTGCCATATCACTCGTGAATATATTTGTTGGTAGAGGTTGAAAGTATGGAGTTCCAAACACACAATAATCTTCCACAGTTGAGTTTCTAGTACATGTAAACACTGTTGTTGTTGTAAATTAATTGTCAATTGATAATAACTAAATGTAAATTAATTGAACAATTAAAAGTGACGGTATTTGTAAACTCACAATATTTATGTAACTCCTTCATCAGCAGTCTGCGTTGTAACCGTGCATTTGTATAGTTTGACGGGAAATTCAAGTTTGTATTTTTCCGAGCAGACAACGGTTCAGGAACTGTAATAAAATCAATTCAGTAAAATTCACCCCATTAATCTGATATGTAGTTTTATACATCGCAATGTCTCTAATGCCGAATGTAAAAGGAACTAACCGTTGATACATAGATATGACAGTGGCATCCTTGTGATCCCACATGTGATGTAACCTATTGATATTGATTTACTTGATGGAGTAGTAGAGTCATTGGTTGATGAAATTGAATCGTTTAGAGTTTTTGTCGGCACCTATCTTAAAGAAAGTATAATTATTGAAACTACTGAACAGAGGGTAGTAAATAAAACATACCCAAGGGTACATAGTAGAGAACTCACAAAATGCATGTCGTTCCTTCATAACATGCCTCCGTTGCAACCTTGCCTCTCTATAGTTCCATGAAAAATTCATTTTTGCTTGTTTGTTCTATATAGCTTATAGTCAAGGTGTGAAATGAGTTCGTATAATGCAAGATTACAATGCCTCGTTAAAAAATTTTCATACTAAATGAAAAGACGTAATAGTACATAACATACATTAGTATACATATATGATTCATTCAATTATTGTAATATTATAATAAAATATATATATGTGGATATCCACATGGATATCGACAATGTAGTTGAAAAAACTATAAAATAAACTCTAACATCTGACAACAGTAGAACATTATTTTCTCATAAATGGTCTTCTAAAATTAGAAAAATAAACATGCAGGTGGATATGAACATGGTTTATTGAAATGTAAACTGAATAAGCAGTGCTTCGAACCTCGTATAGGAAATCGATGTATAATTAACGCTATGTGAATGTGAATAGTTATATTGGATAAGTAGATCCATACAAGTGGTTTAAAGGATTTACCTTTTACAGTACGAGTATACGTTATTACCAGTAGTGCAATGATAAAGCAGTTGTGAATTCGAATATCCTGAAGGCTATGCAGATCTGAAAGATAGTAGCATTTAAATAGGATTCCAACCAATCCCTGGAATACCAGAATTAGATTAAAATATTAGGGGGGGGTGTCGAGTGTGTGTAAATCGAGCGGTTATAATAAAATATTATGGAAATAAATTGAACATAAACGAAGCATTGTAGGTTTTTGAACGATTACCTGGAGGTTGAGCTGTTTGGTTCAAATGGTACAACGAGTCAGTCCGGAACGTTGGAAATCAGAGTCCGCCTTCCAGAAGGATGGAGGTGTATGCCGGAACCGGTGCAAGGAGGATGATGATGTTTGAGAATGATGGTATGAAGGATATCCGGGAGGTAGATAAATGCCATGTGCGTAGACAACCGTAATCCTAGATTATCAATATACATACCCCGTCCCAAACCTAGATAACCCTAAATCGGTGAGAACGCAGTAGAAATCTGGTCGTGGCGGTCGGTGGAGGACAGCTGCTAGATATGTGGTTGGCGATGAAAATGGGGTGTTCGAGGGATCGAGACAGTGAGATGGGTGAGGTTTCAGTCGGGTGAGGTTGCGGGAGGTGGATGCAAACTTTTTACTCCCCGCAGTGTGCGTTGAAATGTAGTGGGAGATGAGGCAGGGACAGTAGGCGTGGAGCTGCATATGAGTGGCAAGTAAGATATTACGGACGTGAATGAACCTGAGAGTGACACGTGTTGGTATTAAAGCTAGGATTAGAAGATATAGTAGATGTTATTTAGGCATAAAAAATAATTTTTAAACATTCATTTCATAGAGTGAAAATTGTTATAAGCACAGCCAAATGATAATATTATGATAATGTCTTTTAATGAAATCATATATGCTCTCTTGAGTTCTTATCTT
The DNA here is from genome assembly GCA_963277665.1 of Viscum album. NCBI lineage: Eukaryota > Viridiplantae > Streptophyta > Magnoliopsida > Santalales > Viscaceae > Viscum > Viscum album. Next base: position 195,613,459 of record OY728133.1, on the reverse strand, counting down.
GATAGTAAATAAATCCATCCTCTTCAAAAAAATGTATCTAAAATGTGTCTTATCCAAATACCTTATGTTTTGTTGAACCCATTTTATTTTAAATCATCATTTATTTATGGATTTGAGGCCCTCAATTTTCCATCTAATATTGACTTGTTTGTGATTGAAGACCTGAATCACTCCATATAAATATTTACATTTTCCCTCAAATTATATGTCCCTAATTGCAACCAATATTCTCTTATTCAAAAACCAAATTTGATGGTGAAGTTTTCATTTCCCTTTCCCTGAAAATAAGACATAATTTTAATAACCATACTTCCTATGTGGGTTTTCCACCAAGGTATCTTCAATTTTCAACATTTTATTTTCGATGAATAATTTCAAATTATGAGGAAAAAAATTAATGAAGGAGGGGAGAATGTATCACCCCATGATTTCATATTACGTTATCTCTTTAAATAAATTTAATACCATCTATTGCACACAACACTGACTTGGATTGAGTTATACCAACTATTGAGTTTCTGTTATTCAATACATTAGTATTATAATTATTTAAATGATATATTTATTTGTAAATTAAATTTTGTAACATTAATAGTAAAAATATAAATTCCAAATGTTATTTATAATGTTTTTATATAAATAACACATATTTATAATGAAATGTATAAGTCTTGTTTATATATTTATTTATTTCGAAGACTTATATTCATAAAAGTACAAATTTCTATATTGAATATCGAACAACAACAAAATCAATTTCAGACACCTAAAAATTTTATTTTGTAAAATATACTTTATTTTTGTATTTGGAATATCAAAATTATTTTAGAGTAAATTTTTTGTATTTTTCTGAAAACAATCAATTTTTTATGAATATTGAAAATAAAACATTGTACATAAAAACCAAATTTTTCATTTAAATAATTATTTTTAATTAATATTTATCTTAAATTAAAAATATATACATTATAATTATATTATCCCAATTTAATTCATTGGATTCATTTAATAATATGATTAGATATATAAAATGTTATTGAGCTTTTTAACGTCTCTTACCAATCTTTTACACACATTTTCAAATTTGCATAAAACATTATTTTACTACTTCTATGAATTTAATTTATAAAATCTAATAGAATCAGTATTAATAAGTATGTAAAATGTTGTTCAATAGGATGAAAATTATTTTTGGTGAATAATGTCTTTTGATTTTTAGTTACCACAGTTAAAGATAAATGGAATAATTAAAGGTAAAATCATATTATAATTATATAGAATTACATTAACACATGTCCAAATTCTTTTGAATCAGTGTATTTTGAAAAAAATCAACCATAAGACAAAAATAAGATATTTTTTTGATCCATATGGGTTAGATAATGGCATTTACTACATTTTATTTAATGAAGAGTTAAAAGTGTTAAATTCAAATTTTTAAAACTAAACATTTTTTAATATGTTGTTATACATAAATAAAATAAACTTTAAATTCTCATTATATTTATAAATAGATTTCCCACATCATGTTATTTTATTTTTAATTTTTAGATATTAAATAATTAAATTTATTTATTAAACAATAATGATGCATCATTTTCATTATTAATTAATGAATATAATAAATAATATTATGAATATTATAATAAATATATTTTCAATGATTTGATGTCAACCAAGAATTTTATAGATAACATCGACATATTAGGTATAATTTACTTCTTTTTGTTTGAAGGAATCACATTTTTATGAAATGAAAACCATCAATTACGAAATAGTGTCAAAATTTTCATAAATGAGTTACAATAATACTATTTTAGTAAATGATATTATATTCCTAAAAATATATGATTCATCTAAATGACTTAGATAAAGATAAAAATTTCATTAATTATCCACTCTATTTTCCCTTGGAATATTATATTAAATAAATAATTCAAATAATATAAATATACAACAAGACATGGTAATTGTTAAATTGTTTAACTAATGGTTAATCTCAAAGGATATGGAAAATTTTATGTCAAAAACATGTCTAAACCCAATTGGTTAAAATGATTTAGACCCATCCATATATTATACTAAAAATAAATCGATTTTGAACTATTAGAAACCAAAAATAATTTTTTAATAAATTAATATTTCACCCTTTTTCTATAGTGCACCTCACCTCTCTAATAAATGGGTACATCCACTTTGCTTAAATTCACACCTCCAAAGCCATTTGTCTCAGACAACCCCTGATATAATATCATCACAGCTACACTCAATTAAATTAATTGGATATAAATTTACTATAAATGCAATGTAAGGCTCCATTTTGTGAAATCAAATGGAAACAAACGAAGAAGAGGTAATTATTTTAACTCGCCTTTCAATGTTCTATTCTTCATCTATATTCCCTTTATTTTTCGTTCCATAAATAAAATCCAATAAATTCAAAAATTTTAGATTTTATTATAAATAATGCGCAACAATATACCATATTCCATCCATCCTATGAATGAAAAAGTCACATTGAGTGTGCATGTACGGCTTACCATCTCCAAGAAGTGCTGTGATATTTTATTCAGCACTATGTTATTTGGATGGATATAATGTTGAGTATTATGTATATAAATAATAAAAATAACAAGATAATTTTATGTATAATTAATATACCATCCAATTCCACACATTTTAATCAATAAATAAATGATATTGTCGCTTGGGCATACGTATGGCTTACCATCTCTACGATGAGATGAGATTCATTTCCACATTCACCATTCAAGAATGATTATAAAAATATATATTATTAATAAGTATGTAATCTTTTACATATTAAAAATACAAGATATATATATATATTTATACTTATTTCATTCAAAAACATTTATACAATCCGATATGAAAATAGAAATAGCGTTCATGTATACGTACTGCCTACTAGCTCCATGAACGGTGTATTCCATTTTATTTATCAAGATATTATATATATTTTTATTATGAATATATCTAATATATATATCATTTTATAAATTATGGAAGTAAGTAAATAATGATCTATGTAATATTATCCAGAATAAAAATGTCAAAACACATACAATAAACCAAGCTATATTACCCGAAATGTTGCATTAACTTGAAATTGTTAATAAATGGGTAATAAAAAGTCATAAAATAATAATATATGATATAATAAATATTATTATTAATATTATATAAGTTAATATTAGGTTTAAATATATTATATAGGAGTTTTGAAGTTGTATGGAGCGTATCAAACTTAAGGTAAGGGATAATCTCACAATCTCTTATTTTTTGAGGTTGTTGATGTGTATGTATATACTATATCATATTTCTCATAAATATCAATATTTATAGATATATTTTCATAAAATGTTTTACTATAATCCTATGGACCTTTAAATTCAAGTTTACACATGTTCTAATTTTTATAAAATTTTTTGAATGGAATCTTTCAGTCATTTTCCCAATGAGGTACTTTTTGAACTTTTCGAAAAATTACCGGAAAACTGTTTTTTAACATAGACAGCATGAGAAGATATTTTATGTCATTATTAAAACTTATCATTTCTTTGATTCTCTTAAAATATTATTTTATTATTTTCAAAATAAAAATTTAGTTTAATATTACATGGCTTTTATAGGTATTAAATTCAATTTTATGTTTTCCTTCAAGAGTTATAATAAATTTATTAAATTATTTTTATCTATGTCATAATCCTTTTTATATTTTATGCTTTTTTGATGTTGATTTATTATAATACATTTTCCATTGTGTATTGAATGTTTTGTGATAATTTTAACTATAGATGTTCTATTTTTATACCATTCATGGTTTATTGTTAAAGTATTAACATTTGTTATATTTTTTAATATAAATGATAATGTTATGTTTCAAAATTTTCATATGAGGAATGCATTGGACTTAGAATGTGATGGGGGGGGGGGTCTGCTATATCACCTCGATGCATCAGTAGGTCTCATTAGTCAAACTACTCTCTTAGCACTAGTCCTCGACATTAAATTTGTGAATGGTCTTCATAGAAGTCCTCAAAGTAGTAGTTATTATGTCTAGTATAATGAATTACATTGTTATGAAATTAGTTATTACATGTGATTATTCAATTAGTAGAATAAACATGTGCTTGTTTATATGGTATTGTTTGATTTATTTTTTCCATGTTATGTTAATGATTGTGTTTAAAAATCTATTATATTTACTATACATCATTCCATAAAAGTTTATTGCTTCCACAAAATTATTTACAATTACTGAGCATCTGATCCAACCCCTTTATTATGTTTTACTTTTTTAGGATTCCAAAAATTGTATAATGATATGATATGTATGCTTAATTTAGGGGAATAATGACATTCATGAAATATTTTCTATAATGTGTTTTATGTTAGAAATTATAATGTAATTTTTATGTATGTAATCTATTTCCTATGACTTTTTAACTAATTGTACCTTTGGGAAATTATTGCTTGTATCATGCCAATGTATTAAAATAATGCACTGACTCTAGGATTCTTGGTTTGGGACATTAAAAATCAGTTACCAAAGATTCATTTACCTAAAATAATATCTTTAAAATTTAACAAAAACGGTTTTATATGTATTGAAATATGGAATATAGAAAAATAGATTTATTTATATTAAAAATGAAAAACTCTCCACAAATAGAATATAAAAAATCATAATTAATTACATATAATATTTGGAAAATAAATAACGTAATATGACAAACCTATCCCTGGAACATGCTCAACAAGAATCCAAAAAAATTTCATGAAATAATTTATTTATTGTCTACTATAGATTGAGGAACCCACATGGTCTCCAAATATATAGTTTGAAAAAGGAAAAAAAAATATAAACATGGATTGATGATAATATGGATTTAACTAAAAAGTGTTATAAATAATTTCATCGTGATGAGAATCATAGTTATAGAAGTAGTAGTATCAAAAGGTTCATGACCTCTCTATATTTTCAATTTCATATGATTTTAGTTAATAGAAATTTCAAAAGTCCAAATAAATAATTGAAATATATCATTGTTATTGAATCAAACCAAACATGATAATGGGAACTAAAATAGTGGGTAAAAATATAATTCAACAAAACAAATCAAAAAAGATTGTCTCAATGATAATTTTTAAAAAACAATTACTTCAAAAAATATTGATAATTTATTAATTTAATCATACATGATTTTTCATGAATCCTTCTATAGAGATCATTATGTTGAGGCTTCTTTCCATTGAATAAGTAAAAAAAATACATTGGTGGAAGAAATGGAAATTCAATCCACCAAAAATCACTATGTGGAACAAATGAATGGGAACTTAATAAAACAGGGGTAATATTAAGTTTATATGAAATTAAAAAATCTAAAGGAGAGTAAAAAATTTAGATTTAAAAAAGACCACACATAATCTGTATGCATGGTATGAGATGTAATAATCCAAACAATATAAAATGAAGTGACTGTTTAAATCACTTATATTATAGAATATTTTCATAATTTTTATTATTACTATTTTTGAGACAACCTGAGCCCAAAAAATTAGATTTATAGAGAGATGTAAATCTGTTAAGACAGGTTTTATTGATATGTACACATTTTATATCTAATATAGTTAAAAATAATTATGAATTCCATCATTATTCAGTAATTTAATATTACACATTCATAATGCATGAGAAATAATATTTACATTCTAAAAAATATACTTATTTACATATATTACACAAGGTTAAAAGTTAAACTGTTTTATTTGAATCCATATGTAAATAATACTAATAGATTTCCAAAAAATATATTACACCAACATAAAAAACAGGTTTCATGCTAATATTGTAAACCAAACATGTACTAATATAAACTATAAAACACATAAAAAATTTCAACTAAAATAGTTTAAAATTTAACCATCCTAATATAATATTTTATGAACAAGTTTTCATTAATATGGAACTTCATTAAAAAATAACCTAGAATGATCAATATTACACTTAAAAAAATTCCATTCATCTGAACACATAATTGAAATTAAGAATCCCAAATAAAACTAAATCCCCATTTAATAAATTTTAATTTCAAAATTTTTCAATGTAAATCAAAAAATAGATTATCTATAGTTAATGATGTTCCATGTTTAATATTACCATTTTAATATACTAATATCCTTAAGATATGTAATCAAATATAAATATATATAAATAGTAACTCATATTTTATATATCACAACAAGAGATATCCCTTAAAATCACAATACTGAAATCAAGAACAAGTAGCATATAAAATATTTTCATATAAAATCTAAAATAATTAATATATGTAACTATATAAAATTTTTTCCTCTCCTTCATTGTGATTATCTTCAAAATAAATATTAAAATATACTTACATTATTTCACCAATCATTTTTAGGATGATACTATAATTAATAATCATTACCTTTAAAATAAAAACCGATATATATATATATATTTAGAAGAACAAAATATATTATATCATATAAAATATATTTATAAATAATTTCACATAGTTTATTTTATTCGGATTACGCGTTGAAAATTTTCCACTTTGAAAACTTATTTGTGACCTTTTTTCAAATATCAATTATCAAAACATGAATAAATAGTAAGAACCTTTAAAAACAAACATAATAACAAGTCAATAAAAAAGTGAATGAATAATTAATAAATTTATAAACAAAAATTAATTGATAAATACATGATTATTATAAATTTTATCAATATAACAGAGTAGTTTACTAAAAAGAAACATGTCTTGAAAAAATATATATAAAAATATAAAAAAACTGCATGTCAAATTACTAATTTTTAAAACATTAAATAAAATTGGAATACCTCATAATTTAAATTTTATCCATACATATTTAATATTTTTAAATAAATTAAAATTTGTATTCTATTTATTTTTAAATTAATATGAATGATTTAGAATATACATATTAAATGAATGTTACATGATTAAAATATAACATAATTTACTATAAAAACAAAAATTATTAATAATAAAATCGTATCAAATCCCATCATCATCCCAGTTTTTTTATCTAAAACAAGAATGTTAAAAAAATAAAAACATTCCACCCTTCCCTTTTTATGATAACACTTAGGTTCTGAAACATTTGCATTGAAGTAAAACTGAATACATATATATACCGTATAAAAAATATACTATCTACTATATATCATATTTACCAATAATTCCGCCTAGTTGATTTTATTTTTCTTATATATCAAGAAACAACCATTGTTAAAACTTATTCATATCCTTCATTTTCATATAAAAATTATCAAAACACACCTTTTACGGCTGCTGATCTTCATCATTAATATTTTCCTTCTTTCTTCTAAAAAACAAATATAAAACATACCTTTTAAAAAAAATTCTACTACATTTACATACTCCTCCTAATAAACTATCATAATGAATAGAGAAAATCTATAAAATAAACCTAAATATACCAAGTAAAAGAATAAAATTTCTAATATAAATACTCATGGATTTATCATTAATTAAAATATTCATGGTTGATAATTTATACCATAATCATAATTAAAAAATAGTTTTCAAATAAACACTGATGATTAGAAAATTATCCATTCACATATGACTCAAAATCATTGAAAATATAAAATTAAAATAAATTTTATAAGATTATAAAATAGACTATTTTGATATAAAACATAAAATAATTAATTTAACCAACCATATCAAATTTTTTAAATCTCTCAATTGTTATTATAAAATAAATGAATATTAAAACATAATTACAACATTCTAACCATAATTTTTGATGATCAAACCACAATATTAAAATGTTATCATTAAAATTAAAAAAATATAAATGTATAACAAAAAATATATATTTTCTAACATAAAATAAATTTTTTATTACCTCCATTTATTATATTTCATTTTTGCACTTTATTAGAAAGTAATTTTTTGTAATATTTTTCCATGAATTAAATTCTCATATATATCAAATAATAAAACATGTATAAATAATATTAATTAAAAATAAATATCATATAAAAAACATCCTTCCAATAAAGGGGTTGCTGAAAATTATTTGAAATAGTGAAATCATCTTACTTAAGAGTTTTTTAATTTTTGGAATCGTGATTACTATAACAAATATTCTCTTAAGCTTTTATGATTTATGTTTTTTTAATAATGGAGAATTTTATTTTTGGGAAATATCTTATTCTATGTAAGAAAATTTAATCACTGACATTATAATCCAAAAATAATAATACAATCCATGTTTTCTAATATTCTTAATCTGTATTATCATCCACATGAATCAAAGATCTTCCGAAACTCAAAAATATTAACAGTGCAATAAAATACATGGGGTAATAATTTTATGCCATTAGAAATACCAAATGTGTAATTTTTTGCATCATATTAATTTTTTTATTTAATTTTTTTTATTTTAGAAAATACTAAAAAATTAAATAACAGAAAATATTAAAATTAATTTTTTATCAAATACAAATAATATTAAAAAAATGCATACCATGTATGTTTTATAACTAATAATGTTATCAAGACAATAAAAAATGGTCCATAAAATCTCTCTCTCATGTAACGTCATCAATAGACAATGATATGAGACTAGTTGGATCAATAATATCATGTACTGATATTCTTACCAAATATAACTGCATAATATAGTGATGTAGAATGTCCAAAAAAATGTCTGAATCTTTATACTACAATATGTACATGGTGTTCTCTAGTATACAACTCAAAGTGATTGTTCATCTCTAAAAAGGAGTTAGAGTATTTGAGTTGGCCGATTTAATAGGTCGGTTAGGCTAGGTAGGCTACACATGTTCTAATTGTCTCATCAATTTTTTTTAAATATATTCTTTATTAGAAATTTAATTTCATCATCCATGACCTATTTTAGATTAATCATCTTAGATTTTAAGAAAACAATTTTTCCATGTCTATGTATGATTAATTTACTTAACTATAACAACCTAAATACACACACCCATCTCATATCCTCTTATGTAGTCACAATGTCCACGATTTAGTAAAGGAGTAGCAAGGACATCCAATTTACCCATAGGGGTGAATGTCCCATGATACACTGGTTCCTAATGGTCAACATAAAATTACAAATTAATGGGGCATATAAGTGTTTTTAATCAAAAAACTAAAATCATTCATGGAAAATAAAAATTAATTTCTTATATCCATTTCAACTACATATGTAGTTTTATCTCAAATATATTTCTCATGTTTTTTCAATTTCCTTCATTTTCATTTTTTTAGAGATTGAGAAGAGATAGTGGACTGAACGTGATTTATTCATAAACAGTACTGGATGGATCACGTAACGAGAGAACTTATATGCAATAATTTCCCCCTCTAATAAATGATTCCCTCCACACAATAATGTGCGAGTGAATACATTCATAAATTTATATCATGATGAGATCTCCTGGATTTATATTCATTAAAAATATACTAATAAGAAATCATGTAATATATATTAAACATTAAAATTAAAACAATTATCCAATCTCAAAATCATTAAGAAGTTGGCAAGTAAAAAATATCTACCATGTATATTCATCTAAAAAAATCTACATAATTCAATGGTTCTCATTCAATACCATCCCAAAAAATGAATTTTTCATTTTTTTTAAAAAATATTCTTCCATCGAACAACACCTAATGATGAAATTAATTTCATAATTTAGTTCAATTATTCAAAATTGAATGTCATTTAAAATTGAATAAATTATATTTTACTCATTTAAAATATACATTATTGGAAAATAAGATAAAAATATATAAATTGAGATATTTTACCATTATAGAATCTCACATATCCTCATTCACAATGGTATCGATAAAAATAAAATCAGGATAGAAAATGGTAATCATGAATTGACTCTACAATTTGATATTATAGTTGAAATAAATTTCATTTGGGATAGTTGTTTAATTATTTTAAAAAATATTAATATTTAACATCTCGTCACTATGATCAGGTGGTAGTTTTGGTAAACATGTATTATCACATTTACCAACTCTAAAAATCAACATATCTATAGATGAATGAGAAGAATTCTCCATTTGAGGCCAATAAGTAGTCCAACCAATTTTTTTGTCTATTAAACTTTTGAATTCATTAAATAATTATATTAATTAATATTTATTAATATAAAAAAGTCTTATACCTCATTAAATGTTATTCTAAATCTATTTATTTCATTGATGTTGAAAAAAGCAATGAAATTTTGTTTAACATTATATTATAAGAGAGAAGAATTTTAAAAAATAAGGATTACAAAAATATGTTTGTAATGAAATACCATAATACATTTTTAGGTATCAAAAAAACATTTCATAAATATATTAAAAAATATAAAATCTAAAATATTACATATAAACATTATTTATAAAATAATAGAATCATTTATAAATTTAAAAATCAATGTTTCAGAAAATATTTTTTTATATGTGTAATGTTAACCAAAGCATAATGATGTATGTTTGGGTTTTCAATCTAAATATGTTTAACCATAACTATTGAATTTTATATTTAACCTATTATTAATATAATTAATATATATATATAATTAATCATATAATAATTAATTTAAAACAGTTTTTTACACATTTAAATTTTAAAAAATAAATAAAAAATTAATATTTACTAGATCGATTAGCAGTGTAATTTCCCCCCATATCCATTCAACATGGTCATTTCAGACAACATGAACTATGACTTATTTATAGTCATTAATATCATCTATAAATCCTATAAGAGATGAATAAGCCACTTATAAATCCATAACATCATCATTATACTCATTAATGAAATGAATTGTTTTCCATTGAAATTTTATGGGGCACCAATCATTCTATGGATAAATGAGAATCAAATATTTTATTTTCATGTGTCACCATGATAAATGTTTCCACTTTAAAAGAAAATCATTATAGATCAACTTGTGTAAACCCATAGTCCAAATGTTTCACCCCACTATTAATATCAACCAAGTTGCACTTAAATAAGGTGAATAAAAATTTGGAATAATCAGTTTCTCATATATCTGCAAGAACATCCAAATATTTTATTGATACTGAAATTTGGTTTCTAGATTTTTTACATGAAAATGGATTTTTTCAGCAAAAAATAATACAACACTATTTTGAATGGTAGTCTTATTATCCTATTTTTTGTGTATAAAATGTATACCCATTAATATAAATACCAAACCACATGATCACATTATGAGATAATACATCTTTCAACCATTTCATTATTACTGATGCCGATTTATCTGGGATGCATTTATCTTTAAACCATGAAACAAAAATATTTTTACGCTCAATTGTGTACAAATTTTCCTTTATTTTATGATATTGTAATTTTAATTATTATATATTTTATGATATATATGGTTGAACCTATTATCATTTGTTCAAAATCTAAAAATATTTTTTAATCACTACATCATGTGTAATTAACTTTACTTTTAACCCTTGAATCCCTCTTCCTTCACTATCAACAATCATATACCGAGATAAAGGGACATAAATATATTTCACATAATAACAATTATTAGTACAGAACTAAATAATCATTATTAATACATATTTTTCAATAATAAAATCTTTATATAGATAGGTATTTTTAATATATCAATTCAAAATTTGCATAAATATTTAAAAAGGATAAAACCAAACTATATAATGTGGCCCAAATATTCATATTTCAAACATTAGATAAATTTCTATATGTATCATTATATCAAACAAGTAGGCGGGATATAAATATGTAGTAGAAAAAGTATTAGAGGAACAACATTATCTATCACATATAACAAATATGGAACAACAAATTTTCTACAAATGGATTTTAAAAAATTATGTAACATGATGATAGTTTTTTGACATTTGTTTTCAATATATAAAGTCGTGAAACTGACAATAGCTGTTTCATTAATGCATGATAATCATGAGATTTCCATTATATATTTCTTTCCTGACTAGAAATTCATTTCATTCAAAATGTGATATCATTATTTTTTACACAATAATAATAGTATACATCTAAAAATGGTTTTGGGGGATTATTATATTCATGTAAAATATGAAATGATTTCTTAAATCTATGATAAGGATGATAAATTTTAAAAAAATATTCGATTTCCCTTGTACACTATATTTCTTCCATGCTAGAGTCGATAATATGAAGTATCTACATCCTAAATTGGAGATTATAAATTTACATAAAAGTATATGTTGATAGGTTTCCATATGAAGGAATTTTATTTGCAGTTAATATTATCATAACATACAAAATAAAATACTCAATCTTGTATTCATTAGTTACTGTAAAACCTATCTACCATAGAGGTTTTTAATTCTTAGTAAATGGTGAAAGATACACATCAATATTGATTCGTGGTTGTTTTTTTGTAGAAATAATCATGCCCAGCATAATATATTTTTTCATCATACATATATGTGTGTAATAGTATAATATAAAATAATATGCCTTTAACTATGTTATATATAGAATATTTAACATGGATTTATTATATATGTGCATAGTACCATTTTGATATTTCTTACATAACTTTCAAAATTAGGGATTTTTTTATTAAATCTATTAAACTATAGAGAATAAGAAAGGTGACATAAGATACTGTCAAATATAAACTCATATATATTTAATTTTCTCCATTTTGTATCAATTGAATTTTCAAATAGATGCTTCAAAAAATGAATTACTAAAAGATACCAAATTGATTTCTTATGAGGTTTAATTCCTGATCCTAAGAATAACCCTGAGTTGAATTATTGAGAAGGAATTGTTTTTTTTAAATTTTTGGAATGTTCTAATTTTATTTATCATGATGTTTGATGTCAGTACTAGGGAATGAATCATAGTTGAAATGTTTAACCATATTATTCTACTGTATATCAATTTTTAGAAACATTAATAAACATTATTAATTCATTCTATTCAATACATAATAATTTAGGAAATAATGTATCCTTTTTCCCAGTCACATGGAATTTTTTTTCAAATAATTGGAATCTAGAAGACTGTTTCCATCTAGATGTTGGGTTTTTAAAAGGAAAAAAGGCTCATAGAAACAGTATCACTCGTCCCATTGTTATATCAAGATATATAATATCAAAACTACTGCAAACATCATATAGATAGAAAAACTTTAGAATAATGGTTTCTCAGAGACCTCATACAATTGTCTAAAAGTTTCACTTTTTTTATGGATTCAAAGTCTTAGTAGTTAATTAACTCTTAAACGCAATACTCAATCTTAATTAATATGTTTTCATCAACAATAGATGTAGAATTTTCCAATTTCTCATCATGATATATCTAATAATTATAATTTTGAATACAACCATTGAAAATGAGATAATAATTGATGTAAATTGAATTTAAGAATCTCATATTTATGATATGTATTCATGGTAGGAAAATTTAATATCGTTTTTGATGATTTACTTCAGGAAATTTTATGAAATCATCAAATCCCTTTTCATATTAATTTGTAGTTCTTTAAAAAGTTATCCAATTTTGATAATGTAAATACATTAGATTAATATATAAATTATCTAATATAGTAAAACATATAATCATTTAGAAATATGTATAAAAATATAAATATTAAACCTAAAAACTTATTACCAATATTAAATCAAATATTATTACTAATGAAACAAAAAATAAATTACTCTTAGTATTTATTTTATGTTAATAATTAGTCAAACCTTTTTTCATCAGCTTTGTAAAGGAATGAGATAATTTTATCTAGTTTAGATATGTATATTTTTAAAATAATATCACATAAAACCAATTCTATTCTTCCTAGATTCATAAATATAGATATTAATATAACTCTTATGTAAAATTAGAATAAATAATGTAATAAAATATTTATAAATTTGAATTTCAATAGAAATGTTAAATTTTATATGATAAAAATTATGGGTCAAATAATGCTATTGATAGAATATAACAAAGATTGGAGGAACTAAAAGATTGAAATACCATAAAAAATAAGGTAATAATGGAGAAAATTCAACAAATCATTCATTTTCACCATAATATAATATTCAATCATTTTGAAAGAATCACCCCTCTAAAATTTTGAACCTAAATTTTTTCCAATTTACATGTTTCATAATAATAATTTGTAAAACTATTTACAAGGGTAATATGATTTTCACAAATATCAATATGTGATTAAAAAAAGCATGTAAAAGAATTTTTTTTATATAGATAATTTTTTTATTACTTACTTTTTACATACAATAAAACTAATGTAATATGAATCATAAAAATCACAATAATAACAACACTTATCAATATTAAAAATAGTAGTTGTTATCGTTATCATCCAATATTAATTTTTATTGAAAATAGTGAAATGAATATTTTACATTATTACAATTTTTTATAAATTTTATAATTATATTATGACATACATGACTATATATCTACTTGACATATTTTCATTTCGATAAAAAAATTAAAATTTTACTAGAATCATAAATTAAAAGGGTTTTCTATAATTATATCAACTAATATATATATATATATATATATAATTATTTTTAAAAACATTATATATTTCCATTAAATAAAGAGTTTAAAAAATTATAAAAACATTAACAAGTTTTTTTTAATAAAAACACAATTAATAAAATCAAATGAATCGATAAAAAATAATTTATAAATAAAAAAATTACTAATTTATCATGAAAATTAAACATATAAAAAACTAAATTAGGAGTCATTAATGAAACAATTGTCCTATATATTTATGTACACCATCGAAGTTTATTTGCAGGGTGAATACAACATGATTGAAAGAACATGTTAAAAAATGATAATGAAAAAATGATAAAATAAAAACATTCAAATATGGTTTCCACTCAACTAAAATTGGGTTTCAGTAAACTAAATAGTTTTTTGGATGATTAAATTAGGAAATAATATGAAATAATTAAGAAAAAATACATTTAAAATTTAATTAAAATTGAGTAAATTAACTCTAAATGTTTTCTAGGTGGCCATCAATTTTCTGGCAGTCTGAAATATGGTTTCCAAGAAATAATTAATTTTTGTAATTGAGAAAATATGAAAAATTATGAGATATTTTAGATCAAAGATGATAATAAGATGATTAAAACTGATTAAAATCAACTAAAATCATGGTTTTTTTATTTGTGTGGTCGTCGGTGCAGTCTTAGGTTGAGAAAAAATTGGTTTTGAAAAAATAAAATATGGATTTTAAGATGTTATTTTTTTAAAGTGTTAAAATATCATTTTTGATAAAAACTTTCATATAAATGATTTCTAAATAATCATTGAATTTTTTTTATAAAATTTACAATCGAAACAGTTTTTAATAATTTATTAATTTGGTTTTGAAAGAATAAAAATGTATAGGTTATTCTGACAAACCAATAACATAAGTTTTCTATATAACCAATGTTAAAAGTAATGCAAAATAACATATAATGATGGATTCCTAGAAAAATAATGTTAAGGAGTTTCTACATAAATCATAGCATTAGTTTTTTTATAAATTATCATTATAATAATGACTTTTAATCCATTATTTATACTAGTTAATTGTATATCGTGTTAGATATTCATAGAATTGAAGCTATATCTACATTTCAGGAATCCCCAAAAACAAGGATTTATTTTTTTTCTCAAACCCACACATCCATGAATCTTTGGATTATTTATACAATGAAGGATGAATTTTTTAATGTAGTAAAAGATTTAAAAAAAATATTAAAATGCAAAAGATGTTTTCTCAATGATGAAAAATCATGACATGTTCTTATGAAAGAAGAAATATGGAATGTATGGTATACATATAATATACTAATGATATCAATTAGATCTTCCATGGGTATTTTCTTTTTTTTTTCCACATTTAATAATATCAAAAATAATGATAAGAACATCACAGTGGGAAATTAGTTTCATCAGTGCGACTATTTGTGTGGGTTTCAGTGGTGTTTAAAAAACCAATAAATTTCAAATTATTATCAACAAATATAATATGGGATGTTGAAAAACCCTTTGAGAATGTGTTCTGGATTAAAAATTATTGAATTACTGATTGTACTTCTTGAGTTTTGGTAATTATAATTATTGGTTACTATAACTAAGTCTAATTTTTTTCGATATGGGTTTTAGGGATTTAATATAATGGAAGGGAGTTCCATGATACTGTAATGTTTTTGAATAAGGGTTATAGATTGGATGGATAATTTTTATATTATTATTACTGTTTTATAATAATTCAAGATTTTTTAATGGTTCTGAACCACATATATTTTTAGCAACATAGTCATATTGGAAAAGAGAAATTTATGATTCCTTTTTTTCTATGTAAGAAATTCACATGGACATTTTATCCATGTAATGGAATCACATAGCCTTTTTAGAAATATATCCAATTTATGATGAAAATGATGTATATATTTTGTGATCTAGCCAAATTTTGAAAAATAGAGACAAATTGTTTATATAACTGATTGGTTTATATAGCTAAGTGGTTCACAATACCAATTTGTTCACATAGTCAAGTGATTTATATAGCCAATTTATGTTCAATTCCAATTAACTAATTTTTCTACAATGACTCTTTTAATCTCTTATACATTTGTATTTTTTTCAAAGGGGTTTCAAATTTAAAATGTTACATCGGTTTTTATTTTAGTTAGCAGTTCCTTATGGCTCCACATGATCTTAAATCACTTTTTTATTCCACGATTAAGATGTTGTTGTAGACTACAATTAATAACATTATGGGGAATTATTATTTCATTAATTTTTTTTTGAAAAATTGGTGGATGTAGTCGATGTATGGGATAGATTTTATAATTAAAAAACTATCAAAATATGTAAGTGACATGATTGTGAGAACAAAAAATAGGGGAGTCTAATGATATGGTTTTTTCTTCAGTGATCACCATAGGCAAAACTCATGCCATCAAAAAATTTGTTTTGGAATTAAGAATTTAATTTTAGAAATATAATGACTAAACTATGAGAAGTACATCTATTTATATTATCAATACTCATGGATGGAGATCTATATCCCTTATCACGGAAACATCCTATTTTTTTGTTATATTGATTGATTTTTATAATTAAATTATTTATCTCATCAGGAAGCAATAATGTTGTGTTTTAATATTGACCAATTTTGTGTGATTCCATAAACTTTCATGTATGTTAATTTGAATTGGGGATATAATGAACGGAATCCATGGTTCATAAGAGTAATTATTCACAAAGGATTAATATTTAATAATAGATAAAAACATATTAAAAATATTTGTGATCGTTTCAATTTAATTCTTATATGACAGTGTGTGGATTTTTTATATCTACATTGAGTGGACCATACTTTAAGATTATATATATATATATATTAAAATAAATTATAACAAATTCACTCCACTAATTCCTCCCCACATTAATATTGGATGAAACTGATCCTTAAAAAGTTCTTTTCATTAGTCTAATGATGTTACACTCTTCTCAACATCAGTTGAGTCCCAAAGGATTTATACAATCCATTTCAAAAAAAACTGCTATAAAATGGAAATCATTTTTTAATAAAATTTTCAAGGAAACGTCAATGAGTTTTTCATTATCAAAGACCATGATGTTTTTTACATCGTCCATTAAGAATGTATATCTGATCAGTAGGAACTAATTTATGTTTTTTATGTTTTAAAATTACCACGACTAGTTCCCAACACCTTTTTTTCTTGCTTAACTGAGAAAAAAATTCCATCATGATGTCGTACCATATCCACACTATTATAGTAACAGGTTAGATAATTAATCCATGTCATTAAGGCTCTACATTCACCCTCTAAAAGGTAAGGCAACTGATGACGAAACTAGAAAATTCTATCTTCATTTATTGACACTCGATATTAATTGGGATGCCATGATACATCTTGGATACACCAACATCCACTTCCCACATAAATATATGGTAATATGTCACTATATGATCTATGATGGAATTAGGTACTAGTAATATCCCATGAACCCAGATCACATCATCATCTTCCATTGACCATCTGTGTTTTAGGTCACCAGCAACAAGTTATTTCCTCATCACAATTCACTATTGGTATGAATCTTTTATAACCTAATCCTTGTCCACAAGTGAATACAAGAAAAAATGGAGAATTATTCCTTAGTACCATGTCCATATAATTTTCAATACTTAGGTCGGATTATATTCTCACCAAATGTAACAACACATCTAATGGCCTCTCACCACACAACGTATCACCATCAATATAATCACTAATAGAATATAAAATTATTTTAACCATCAAAGTAGTAATAAACGTTTAATATTAAAAAATAAATATGTACTCAACTGAGAATGTCTATCTCAAGTTAATATCCCTCTATGTGAAGATATAGTGAAGGGTTCTTTATATTGTGTATACATTAGTTATGTCATGAATGAAATATTTCTTCCAACACATCAGAGTGTGGTCTATGGCTTCAGGATCCAAATAATGAATTATGTTGTTCATCTCACGTTTTCAGAAGTGATGTGACCCATAGTATACTAATGGTTAACTCAATATAAACACTACTCATGACTAAAAAAATTTCATATACCAATAGTTTTGAACAGTTTTTATAGTTCCCCAAACTGTTGTTATAGACAATACCAATGGTTTAGAGGAATGTTAGATGGTTTGGTGTTAAGATAGACCTATCCCAATATATTTCAAAAAAATTATGGGATATTTAATTTTTTTTAAAAATATGTAGCCGATTTTTGACCTCCAGACCTCCTCCTTAAATATCAAATACCTAACCACTATGATATAATTATCGTTGTGAATATATTTGGATATATTTATTTATATATTTATAAATAATTTATTTATAGATTTTATTGGTGATATATTACAAAATACTAAAAAGTAATGTTACATATCCCAATGGTTTTGAGAATCATTTAGATAAGTTCCCTTATTTAAGGATCTATCAAAACAGTTTTGAAGAGTCATAGGGATATGGGTAAATTTTTTATCTATCACAAAATTTTTACAAAATTGTTTGGATATAGATATATTTTGGAATTATCCCAATGGTTTTACAGCACCCTTTGGATAGAATTACCATTTCCAATTAGATTTTGAAAGCTGTTAGGATAGGGGCATCGGTATAGGTAGGATTTACAGTAGTGACTCCCAGTCTAATTCTTGATTCATAATAATAAACAACACAATATGTCCTACGATCATGTTGTATTAATAAAAAATATATTATCAAACTATTCTAGAACTAATTAAAATAATATTCACACTAGTCTCACCATTCAAAATACCAAATTTTTTCTACTACTATTAATGGTGATGATAGTTACGAGAAATCATAGATAAATGATTGATAATACCATCATAATCCTAGAAATAAACTAATTAAAAAACATGTTCTGGGGATTTGTAAAGGAAATCAACACCTCTACTTTTTGGGGTACAAGGAAATATCTATCATGGACTACGCATGGCATAGGAAAGCCAAATCTCGAAACTAGAAGTCAAAAATTAAAAACCTGTCAAAGAGATGTTATTCCCAATGAGTACATAGATATGGTAGGTTATTCCTAGAAAGCAACTTTAGTGTTAAAAATTAGATGAGGATGCTATTGAATAACACTATAGTGAAATGGTCTAGATATTGGGGAATGATCTTTTTTGTGATGTTTATAGATACTATATGTATGTTCATTACTCTAAATTATATAACCAAGTACATATACCACCCATAACCAATTTTTTTTTGGGGATTTCCTATTCTCTAACCAAATGTTAGTGATTTCCAGATCAATGATCAATCATGAAGAACCACTAGGATCCACATAAATGGTTGAAAATGTATTAAATACTAGGAAAGGGATATCATTTCGTCACCATCATCTTATTTATCATTAAAAAATTGATGAAATTTTATAGAGTAATATATTCTTTGTTGGAGAACAGTGCATGTGTAAACTTAAATGAAGTACCCATCCTGCTAAATTTGTTTATCTCCATGTATTGTGGTTCTACATTGATATCCTTAATCTATGTTGGATACATATAATAATGATTTATGAAAATGTGTTTTGCACATGGAATAAGACTAATATTAGCTTAACCTTCCAATCCATTGGGTCTGAAACTATCTTATAGACTCCAACAAAGATTCAAACAAAAAATTAAGCATCATGAAGACCTCATTTTTCGTTGAAGGGTCAACAAAAAATCAGTTTATGTTAGATAATATTTGATTATATTTCTGAACACATATTATTAGATCATTTACAGAGAGAATGAATTTTGGTTTATGAATCCCTACAACCTAAACCATATAACCTATTCCTGAGCATGACAAGCATCATTAACCTAACCATATAGTGGTAAATTAGTTTCATCACACCTTGTACGATCATTCTTACATGATTCTCAAGTAGTTTTATTAGTCTAAATCGAGGTGAATTTTTTTTAATGTTAAGGAGGTACCTTAGAGAAAATAATGTTGTTTGGATAAACCCTCATTAGTCTCTAGAACCAAAAAATATTTCACCTCAAAGTCTACCCTCTTCCCATGGTATGGACCTCTTAATAGTTAACATATTCTCTGTCCCTACATGTTGGATTCAATTATAAAATATATACTAACATAATATCTCTTTTCGCATCCTTTCAATTGTCCATCATAGGTCCTTCACCCTTTCCCATATCTCTTGTTAGAAAATCAAAAAGGACAATAATATTCCTAACAATGGTTCAAGTAAAATACTCGGTAGGGGATGACTAATTCAACCTTATCCTTTTTTCTCATTTAAATAATTGTATCCCATTAATAAATATAATAGAAATCAGAAATAACAATCAAAAATCAAGATATCACATGTTAACTACGATACTATATAACCCAACTATATCAATATTTACTCTTTACATGATAGAATATCAACATATTGGAAGTAATCAAAACTGCCCATATGGTTTGTAATAATGGATCCTGGTATTCATTGGGCATTCATATACCCATTTAATTGGCATAAACTATGCATCTAGTGATCTTGATACTCTTTATACACTAGGCCTTCTGTTTTACACCCCTTCGCATCCACTTATATTCATGCTATTTTCCATCATCTGTATCAAAAACTCCACATTCACTATAAGTAAAGTAATTTAAATCATTGTAATAAACTAGTAACCATGTATAGTTCTACATAGAATACACTAGAAATCAAATTATATAATTCCTATAAATTTATAGTCTTTGAGTGTAATAGACAATATCTATGAAGCATTATAGTATCCCTACATTGTGTTTCTTTATATTGTAACCATTGTTACAAATCATACACAGTCCCCCTTATGGGATATTGTTGTCGCAATAGCCCACCTTCTTTGAGAACTCTGAAAAATACCACCAAAATCACAAAAAATATGATATAGTATATAATAAATCATAAAATATCATCATGTGAAAAGAAATAAATATAAAATACCAATGATCATAATAAAACATGAATAAAAATATTTAAATGTACACACAAAATCGTGTCACATATAATTATCTTATAGGCTATGGAAGCACCAACATGATATTATAATCATGTATAGAAATAATAGTGTAATAATATGGTACAAGTATTAATAAGATCCCATGAAGTTAAGGATATACATACTACACTATTTCCAACATTAACATAATGGTTCCACCATGTTTGATCAACCAATTAATATTACCACACTAAACAGAACACAGTATCATGCCAATGACTCATATAAGTTTTTTGAAATAAATATTTCATATGATATAGAGTTTTGAAATAGAAAATTTTAAATTTATGTCGAAAACATTTCATACTAATGTTCAAAATTTGAAAACTCAAAGCTCTACTGGATGAACATCTATAAACTATAAAGGATCCACATCAAAAGTACGATATTTTAGTGTGGGGGTGTAATAGAATATGACATCAAAAATTATAGGTTATAAAACAAGGATTAGGGGTGTATTTGAAACTAGAATAATGGAGTTGGATCAGCAAAAAAAGTATAGAGGTGCATCGGGAAGAACCACCATAATGTAAAGATGGGGAATGCAGTGTGGAATCCTTATCGGTGAAAATACCCGACCATAGTAAAAGGTAAAATTGTGTTAATGAAAATATAATAAGGCCAATATGATTTATAATAACTATATGTAACAAATAAAATCTTCTCATAACAATCAACTATGTCAAAGGGTATGTGTGGTGATGGGAAGTCTTGTGCTATCCTTAATGGATCTTGTATAATTCAAATAATTTAAAAGAAAAGGGGGTTTTGTAGGGTGACTTATCCACGTATGAAATAATCCTTAAATATTTATAAAAATATATCATTTTATAAAAAAATTACTTCCCAAAATGATGTTAAAAAAATAATATTAATGTATTAATTTTGAAGAGTAAGATTATGGAAACACAACTATAGTTAAAGTGGTGAAGAGGTTTGAGGGTGTGCTTTATGCAAAAAAACATAATATCCTCAAACCAATCCTCAAGGAAGAAGGCTATGGCTAAACACCTTCATGAATCGTTGAGGAGAAATATTAGTTTTAAATTATATGTGGATATTAACCAATAGTTTTACTATGGTGTATTCATTCTCATTATAGAACCACTTACTATTATGTAGTTTGGTGATAAGGGCTATGGTGTATTGACCTTTTTACTAAAATATATCGAAAAAGACCCAAAATCCACAGTAATAGTCCTAAGGCAGACAGAACAATCAAAAACATATCCTAAAAAATGATAAGTTGGACAATAGTGGAAACAAGTTTATCATTAATGGTACCAAAAGTTTTGGTGTTTACCAGAATCCATATTAATATTATTTAATTATTATCCATTTTCTATCATCATCCCATTCAATAAAAAATTAATGCATCCACCTTACATACTTGTAGACTACATAATCCATGAATTTAACTAATTGATTTTTTTCATCATGTTTTCTATTATTTTCCATGATATAATAAAATATAATAAATGAATATAATAACAAATAAATAATATAATTATACTTCTATAATGATGATATTGTTCCAAAAGAATCATATTTAAAACCCATACTCAATAATACATTATATCATGTCATTTTTATGATGAGTTTAACCACATACATGATCAATGATATTAATTTATAACATGGATAACTATGGAAAATTTAAAAATATTATCATTAGAAATCAATTAGAAAATAATTTTTGGTTTATCATTATGTAATGTTTATATTAATATTTATCTTATATTTAATATACAAAACATTTTCTATTAAAATTAATGGAACAAGCTCATCAATGGCTTCATAAACATAGATTATTACTAAAAAAATAATGAAAATAAATTTTCAAATTATAATTCATTAAAAAATACATTTTCTATATACATTATTATCATTATATGATTAAATTTTAATATATAAATAACAATCAACACCAACATTTTGATACTAGTTTAAAAAATATAACCAAAACTAACAACATAAAATTAAAAATATTACATATCAATAACTCACAAAATATATAATAAATGGGTATAAATTTATTTTATAAAAGTTTATAAGCATTGATTTGGTTATAAAATTGGAAATTAAGATAATTATGTTTCTAATACATGAGTTCAAATAATATTCTACAATGATATATTAAATTTAATGGGTTTTTACTAAATTACCATTCATTGAAGAATTTTTTTCATTTTAGGCACAAATTATTATTTAATGTAGTATAACTACTAAAAAATTTATTTATATTATAATTAATAATGTGTCCTTAATAAAATTTAAATTTAATTTATTGAATCCATCCATTTAACTATTTTATTTAAAAAGTTAACAAATTTATAAGGGATTTATTTTCTAATTTTTTATTATTTTATAATTATGACGTATCAAACACTTTAATTATTATTTATGGTCTATATTCTACCCCAAATTAGTCGTTATCATAAAGTATTTGGTATTTAAATTGATGTCATATTATTTTAATTTTTTAGGGGATTTTGGTTTATGTTTTACTAAATCTAAATGGGTTTTTCATAAATCACATTCCATTCATTGAGTTATAATAATTATTCTTGAACGCTGTCACTGTAAACTGAATTTTTATTTCATATTATTTTATAAAATATTATTTACACATTAATTTCCATGGATTTAAATTTCACCCTCATGAACTCCCATTTGATGGATAATTTCTTATTAGTATCCTGTGGATATAACTGTAGTCTAAAAAAATATTGTTATCATTACTTTAAATGATATAATTTGATGTTCAATAGGTAAAATAATTATTTTGATTTTTGAACCTTCCAGTCCCGTTATTTGGATGGATTTTGATCAGGTAATTCCAATTATTGACTTAGGAAAATAATAACATCCCTTTTTTATTAATTCTAATAAATATTTCCATTGATTAATAAGGTATGAGGATTATGAATATTATTGTTATTGATTTAAAAAATGGGGAATGTATTGGAATCAGTATGTGATGGTTGAATCATAATATTAGCGTACACATTGATATATCTATAGGTATGATGAGAAAATCTATAATGGGTATTTAATATATCCATGCACATTTATTATGCTATCTTTTTTTTGTATTGACAATAAGTAGATTTCATGGAATAAGAAAAGAATTTGATTTAGTGTGTTGTTATAAGATCCTGATAAGTCTGAAATTATTAATTCATTAAATATGAATGTAGTTATTATTATCAGTGTGGATGTTTTTTTATTTATGAAATCAATTTTTTAATTTAAATATCATGTGATCAGTTATAGGAAATTATTTTATTTCCATTCATTTGATTTGACAATTTTCATGAACTTTTTATTCTATGATTTACTATATTATATTCTTTCCATTGTTATATGATTTAGATCACCAAACATAGATTTCTATTTCCCTTGGTTATGATTAATAGTATCATAGTTGATATAAATATAAGGATAAATTTTTTAAAAAATTTACCAAGTCTTTTGAAAACCTATAATCGATTATGTAGTTACATATTTAATGGGAATAATATCTATTTGATGTGAAGTACATGGTATAGGATGCATCCTAATTATCTAATACTCTAAACTTAAAATGTAATGGGAATGTAACTACTAAAATAATTATTATAAATCATATAATTTTGGGTTATGTTTTCTTGAGATATCCCACTTGTATCTTTTTCCCCAAAAAATTGGGAATATGATATTACCATAGAAAGTATTTCAAGTTATCCAACAATATAATATTTTTATTTTTGTTATGTAAAAATGTATGATCATGGAACCACTTAATGGCCATAAAAAATATCTTAATAAAAATGAATTAAAATGAATTCAATTATTGGACTTCATTTCATACTACCTAAACCTATACCTCAAACCAATTATCAAATAATCCATCAATTATATAAGTAACATGATTCGCCCACAAGTTTATGGCTGTATCTATTTGATAAAAAAACATTCATGGACTCCATCCAAAACTCAACACCTTTTGAAAAAACCATGCCAACATGAGGTGCTTGATATTTAGTCTGAAACAACATCATGTTATTGCAAAAATATTTTTTATAAATATTTTATATCTATAATTAATAAACTATATGACTCATAATTGGCTCTCTGTTTAATATCCATGCAATTGGTTTTGAGGAATTATTGAAGGCTCTAATTCCACAACTAGTGAGGCAAGCTAGTCCTCACCCATGCCGTTTTATTCTGAAGGTCATTATAGTGAAATACACCTACAAAAAGGAAATACTTATACTTTTATATTTCTAATATTATTAATTATATAAATATATAGGATAAGAAGTTGCAAAAAAATAATTGAATACTACATATAAAACCTAATCATATAGATATCACATTAAACTAAGTCATTATCTAAACTAACCGACTAACTATCTGGGTTTTGAAAATAACACATATGATCCACATTTACAATCATCTAGGGGAAATATGGAACAATAAAAATTAAATTATAGAAGATTAAAATTCATGTAATTACATGGTTTTTCATAAACTAGAGACCTTCCAAGACCCATAGATATTATCCACATAATCAATCATCATGTTATATTATTGAAATAATAAGTAACATGTATATTTAAGTTCAACCCATTTATATGTTATATAATAAAAATAAATAACTTACTGTTAACTCTTTTAAAAAAACACCATTTGTGACCATGTTATCAATTAAACACAAGAATAAAATTTAAATCTAAATCTTATATATCAAAAAATGAAAAAAAAACATTACCTCTTTCTAAAAATATCATAGTGAAAAATAATTATCAATTAAACATACATCATTTATATTGAAAGGAAATCTCAAAATCATAATAATTGAAAATCCAAAATGTAATAAAATATATTGTTAACATGGTATTTCCCCATAAATCTATAATATATTCACATGTATAGCATTCATAATTTTTTTTACCACTTTGATCTTCAACTAAAATGGTTTGAATAGTAAAAATATTAAATAAGGTTATAATACAACATGATAGTATCCATAACATATTCAAAAAATAAATAAATTATTTTGGTGTGTTGTGTGACCCTAAGTATTATTCCCCATATTCCAATGATTTTTGACTTACAACAATGGTCTTTAAATAACATGAAGACTCTAGTCCCTGTAGCTCATAACCATACAAAATTTTACAAGTATTAATAAAAAATCTTCCATAGTAGACAATATAATATTGAAATTAAAATGATAACTAAACTACAATAATATATTACACGACAAAAATAACTATATAATACCCTGAAAATATAATTTAAAAGATTAATATGCTAGATATCCTTTTTAACAAGAAACAATATGTTTTAAGCTGGTTATGATTTATAATAAAAAAAATATTTTACTATCACTATAATAACCTATCCATTAAATTGGATGGATCTAATTTAAATATCCTCATTATAAAAAACATCTATAATAGTTTTAGGTAATCAAAATTTATTAATTTATATAATAAATAGGAAATCAAATCCTTGTAAATTCATTCTATGCTTCCAATATATGTTCTCTAAAAAAGTTTTTTATTTAATTTTACTCAGTGAAAATAAAATTTAGTATATAGAATTTATAATAATTTTATATTGGGTAAATAATTATTTTTTTATATCATTATGTCAATATCTTATTTGGTGAATTCAAGGGGTTCTCTAACAAGTATTATTTTCTAGTGAATACTGTAAAATGATGAATTAAAGAAAACAGTCATTTAATTTTATTAAATAAATAAATTTTTAGGTCCCATAATTTTTTAGTTTTTTAATAAGAAAAATGTATCAAATAACTATAAAAAATATAATTATTTTCATAAGAATCAATATTATATTTGAGTTTATTGCATGATCACTTTTTGTCTTAAAAATTCATTTTTTTGAAAGATGATTTTATCCACCCAAAACATTTGTATATATGATAAATAAATATATCACCATTTTTTAATTAGTTTCAAAAAATATAATTAATTTATGTGAGATTAAATTTTTTAATATTCAACTAATAGTTTCTACCATTCATGGAAGTCCAAAAAATAATTTTTATACATAAAAATGCATTTTTCTAAATACAACGATTCATTGAAATTGTCAAACAAATTTTCAAATTTATATTATTCAAATTAACAAAAAATATTTTATATATGGGACTTAATATTTTTAATTATAAATCCAATTTTTATTGTTATTTCACTTTAATTTATGGTCAAAATGAATTGTAAAAATATTATAATTTTTCTATCATTGTTATGGTCAATATAGGTTTTTAGGGCTGTTAGGCTAAGAGATAATGATAAAATTTCCATAGAAACATGCATAATCATGAATTATTAATTACATTTCTACCCTATAATAATATAAATTAGGCATTCTTGACCAATTTAAATCAGTATACATGAAAAATACAATTATTATATTTGAATCTTTTACGTAATGCCATGTATGTCCTCTCCCTCTAATAAAAAAGGTCACTCCCTATATTTAATCATTTAAAAATATTGTTCCAATATATCATCCATAACCAAAAAATCTTATTTACAAGATTATTTGAATTTTTCTTATATATTTTTTTCTTCTCTTAAGAGAAATATTTCTAATATTTATCTGTAATCCAAATGTGGTTCTCAAAGAAGAGGAATAAATCTTAAAAAGATATATTTAAATTTTATTTATTGTTACAATTTATATAAAAATATTTTATCCTCCAATAAATGGTGAAAATAATATCATAAATAAATGTATATTTCACTCTGATCATTTTACATCAATTTAACACCAAATTTCTATAAAATGGGTAATGAATTTATATCTCATTTATACATGGGATATACCACCACCAAGCATCGATATTCCTCATTTTACATGACCAAAATTAATTTTTCATTATAAAATTTTATTTAATGGTTATATATTATATTTATGATATAATTATTATTTATTTAAATGAACTTTTTATTTTTATAACCATCCCATATGTCGGAAAATATTAATATTTCTCGTCCAATTTTTAAGGAATACCATCTCCAGGGTTTGATATGATTCATTTTTCATTTATGATTATAATGGATAATAATAAGGATAGTTTCAATGAATATATCTTATATTTTTTATATAATAAATATTTTTTAACATTAATTTATTATTTACCTTTCTTTTATTCCATACCTTAAAATGGTGAAGCATCACTAGTGCTTATATATGGACTACCTTCCCCACTGAGTAATGTAATTCATTTATCATCACGGATATGTACGAATGGGTATAAACGTTTATGTAATTAATTAATATTATAATTATTAAATGAATAATATTATAGATATGATTTAACCGTAATTATTTTGGAAGGTCCATAAACACCCAACAAAATCAATCATGACAACTAAAATAGTAATCTCCCAAAAATTATGATTTTAAATAAGAATTTTTTAAAAATTTGTTTTGAAATATTATAATTGGATCATTAAATATATTATTAGGGTTTAAATGGTTATTTTATTTAATTATAATACATATAGTTTCCTTAAATTTTTTTTATAGAATATATGAATCATGTCACTCCTACAGTAAGGGATCTTCATGTCACTACAGTTGTAAAGAGATATATTTGATTTCATAAACCTATTTATGTTTATGGTGTGTATATATTTATGCATTGAAATTTAATATGATGTATAGTTTTCAAATAATGTTATTTCAATAAATAAGTTATGTTATTTCACCTAAAGGGTTTTGATACAAAAGTTACTCTGGTGGTATGGGTTTATCATCTCAAACTATCAATTTTGGGAACATGTTATGTTTTAAAAATATCATATATTATGATTTGTGTATACTAATAAATTTATACATTACAAAAATAATAAATTTATATTTATTTTATTTAATTTTAATTATGTTATCTAATTAATGGGGATTATGATTCAAATGATGTCAATGCGATAAGGGTATTATATTACAATATCAAATTTTTTCTTTTTCTATAACTTTCAAATAATGATGATAAAATTATGTGATATTTATTTCCAAAACATTACATATATTATTTTATTATTATTTATTCTATATAAGACAAGTTTTACATTAATTTTCCTCTCAGTAAGTACTTAATGTTCTGAAAAAATGTTTTTTTTAGAAAATATACACTATTTTCAATTCTATTGGAATTTATTTCGTGATTTTCCATATTTTCATTAAAATATTTCCCAAAATTCTTTTAAAATACTCCAATTATTTGTAAAATCTATTTATACTCATGTTTGAATTTCTAAAATGTGGAAGAAATTGAATCTTATTATATTTTTTCAACCAAGTTTCATTGTACCTAATGGGGTGAACAAAATATTTGTTTTAACATATACCCCAAAATGAATTTTCCTACAATTATAAAAACTATATATTTAAAATTACATTAAATAATTTAATTGAAACAATCATTGAAAATATTTTACTATATATTTTTGAAATTAATATATCCCTAAATAAGTAATTTTAAGTTTAAATGTGTATTTACCTCATAAATATTCAGTTCAATTTTTATAAGATTTTTAATTTATAAAAAAATCCATTAATGTAACATATCATTTAATGTGAATATGAATATATGATACAAAAATAACTCTTTCTCTGGATGGTTTATTATTGGGATGATGAAATAGTGGTGAAACCCATTTTATTTTCAAACGCTTAATATTTGATTAAATGTTAATAGTTTTCATGATATTTTGACATACATATGAATCAATTATGATTATGTGATAAGTGGTTTCCTTATACATCTCAAATGAATTGGATAAATATTATTATTTAATGATCTCAAACTATACCTGGGAGGTCATCCAAAACCAAAATGAGGGTATATGGGATGTTATCTCAATGATGAAGCCAGTACACTTATAGTTATATAGAATCTAGCAAGTGGTGTTGGTCTTAGTGGGTAGAATTGACGTTATATTTATATAATTATAATTATCCCCCAATGTAGGTGTCCCTATTTTGACACGATCATTTTCCAATTTTATTCTCTTATGGATCATTTTATTGCTTACCTTTACGATTCATGTCTTATAAATTTTTTTTCCATTAATCAATAACATGTTATTATGATCAATGAATAGTTAGGTATTGATTCCAAAATTCAAGATCATGTTCTCATATACTCATGATCATTAATATCACAATTTGTTACCCTTATTTTTAATCTAAGATCACCCATGATTATGTATCATTTTACAAAAGATATTATGATCCATTTCATGTATGATATGTCTTGGAAGGTAATAGTAGTGAAAATGTTAGTGCGAGATGACATAGATAATTATGGTACCATATTTTTATATATCCATGTTTACAATTATTTTTAATAATTATAGTTTTGGAGTGGATCAGAAAGATTTGAAATTAAAATTAATCAAATAAGATGCAATATTTATATATGAAATGTTTGGGTCACCATAGATGGTATCTGAACAAAGATAAGTTATTTTTTAAAATTATAATTATAAAGCATCAGTGAAAATGATTACGATAAGCCTATGTTTTGAAGAAAATTCTATGTTATGGTAATGAATTTTTTTGGTTTTCAAAGAAAAAATATCTCAAATAGGATAAGAAGAAGTGGAATCATCAATGACATATATTAACTTAGGTGTGAGATGTATAAAAATAGAGGATTTCATATTAATCTAATCATCAACAGTTTATATTGAGTGGGCCTCTGACTCTACCCCTATATAGATAATCATAGGGAATATATGCTTTGGTTAATTCACATTTTTATTATCAATAATTATATAGAATTTTAATAAATATTAGTTCAGTTGATTAACCACATTCTAACCATACTTTGGAAAATCACAACCCACTTCTTATATGTTAAAATATGTATAGACACTATGATTCAGAATATATAATATATTTTTCTAGTTATTTAAATGTTTTTGTGTGGAAATTTTTTTAATTCCTTTAGATGGAATTTTATTATGTTCACCGAAAAAAAGAAAAATGTAACTTAGACATAGGAACCCAAATTTCATTAAATACAATCTCTATAAACAATATTAGAATGCTTAAAAAATATTATCATATGGAGTTATAAAAATTCTATGAGAAAAAATTAATTAGATATAAATATGAATGTATACTAGATGAACATTTTCGAATCCCAATTAATTGAAAAATATATATCACACAATTATAATATTTCAATTTATTTCGAATAGATTACTTCGACCAGTATGATAGAAGTATGCCTTATCATCCATAGACAAAAACAATTGCTCTGTAAATTTATAGTGAAGATGAATTTGGTATGATTTCATTGCAACTATGAATGGGAAGTGAAAAAATGGTAATTGGAGCATGTATATTCAATGATCCACAACCTCAATGGTATGAATGTTTTATATATCCAATTATCTCATGTTATTGTGATGGGTTGAAACAAATTTTTATTGAGTGTGTTTATTTTTATAATTTAGTGGGTTTATCTTAAGACATATCTTATGTTTTTTGTTCATAATTATTCATTATTATTTTTCTTTTTACATATTTTAGACCGTTTTGGTCGATGAAGGTATGTAATGGATTGTGTGACATATGATACTTGGATCTTCATGATCATGATTTCATAGAGATTGGGAAAAAATATCCTACAATTATTCTAATAAAAGGATTCTAGGTCTTGGAAGAAACAAATATTGACAGGTTAAGCTGTGGAAACCTTATTATAGGATATAGACTTTATTTTAACTCAAGGATAATGTATATATCATTTCTAATAAGGGTTTTTATGTTTTATTATATAATTTATAAAATATTTTATTACAATGTTTTATTAGTTTCGTTATGTATTTATATTTATATTCTGAATTCTATATAAAATATTATTTCATTCTCTATAAACTAATATTATATTTTTTTACAAATTATATCAATCAATCTATTTTTTAAAAATATACTGAAGATTTTAGGAAATTTATCTTTTTAAATTTAATAAACTAAAATTCACACACACAAATTGTAGTATACAAAATAATCTAATGATCTAATATTGTGTATCAGAGATAGTTTGTATATATATTTATTTTTTCACATAACATATTAATATAATAATGATTTTTTTAGTTATGGCAGGTTTTTCTATTAGGACAATGATATATATTAATCATAGCTGATTACCAGTATTTAATGGTGTTGAATATGAATAACAATGTGGTTGTATAAATTTATTCTCTTATCTATGGAATAATTGAAAACACTATTATGATTATTATAATCTTCAAAAATTCACGATATGGAAGATACCAATTCTACAAGAGAGGAAAAGTCAGAATTTTAATTGAACTATAATGTTAGTAATATATATTTATGTTACATGAAATGAAATTATAATATTTAGATATCTTTACGTGAAATTATTAAAAATATTTTAAAAAATTATCATGATACACATTTTGAATAATATAATGTTTTAAAAACTACAGTAGATACGAATTGTGTGGATTATCAGGATGTTTTTTTATTAAATTTTGAATCATTTACCCAAATGACTTAGCATTTCTTACCAACTGCAAATAGTCTAAAATATCATGGTTAAAATGGGATATTAGATAATCTATTTTGTTGAAATTAATATTGATATTATTCCAAATGAATCATAATCCATACTAACAATAATAGATGATTCAAATATTATCACTAAGCTTAGTTTGGATAATCTGGTTGGATCTCTCTTGAAGTATGGGAGTAGACTAAAAATAAATAACAAGAAGTAAAAGAAAAAAAAGAAATTTTATTTTTATATAAAATATAAATCAATTGATAATAAATATTAGTATAGAAATAGTTCATCTAATTATTTTACAGCCATGAATAATGAAACAGTTCAATTAGTGTTTATTTCTTCTAATTAATGCGTAATGATAATAATCTGATTTGGAAAAAAATATTATAAAATAACAAGGGTAAGAAAAGTTATAAATCCTCAAATATGTTGAGTGATTATATTGATCATTCTTATTATGACTATTCTTCACATAATAGTGGTTATAATAAAAAATTTTTAGGAATAAATATTGGAATTTAAATAAATAACCTATTCTACA
The DNA here is from genome assembly GCA_963277665.1 of Viscum album. Lineage (NCBI taxonomy): Eukaryota > Viridiplantae > Streptophyta > Magnoliopsida > Santalales > Viscaceae > Viscum > Viscum album. Next base: position 195,579,636 of record OY728133.1, on the reverse strand, counting down.
TGAAAATGAAATTTTCTGATTCCCTTGACAATTTAAAATTAATTGTTAATTTTCCCAATTAAAATGAAGAATATATTTATATTTCAATGAAATAATGAAATATTATGATATATGATGGTGGTTATGATTTACATAGTTTTCAAGAAGTAGTATGTTATGGGAATCTCTTTTGAAAAATAATAATTAACTATATAAAGACTATGATTGTCCTAGAGAATAACTATTTTTTTTTTGAATTTATAAACACAAAAAAAATTCAAATATTTTTTTATGTTTGATGAAATTAATAATTAAAAATATACTCAAGTGGATATGAATTTAGTTTTAATATTCAATTTTAGTATTGTTATTATGAAACACAATACTATAAAATTCTATTTCTAGGATGAAATTTTTTGATATACATTAAATATTGTTAAGACCACATATAAATATGTTCAATGTTAATTTTTCATCAAGAAAATGAAATTTTCTTTCAAAATAAATTATCACTTAAATATCACCATTTTTATGATATATCAAAGGGTTGGTCATTGTAAATAATTAAATTTAATTAAATTATGACCACTTCATTGGTCTTTATAAGTCTTATATTGTAGATGAGTTTTCAAATATTCAACCAAAAATGTTGGGAATATGTGGATTCCTAGAGATAATTTTCAATAATACATGACACATGGTAGGATGGGTACCAAAATCAGTTTATATTTATTTTCAAGAAAATTGGGTGATTATAAAATTAAAAAAAAAATTTGAAAAGGTTTAGCGGTTAATCATGGAATCTGACTTGAAGAAGAAAACTATAACTAGATGATTGAAAATATAAATGTTTTGAAGGTAAGAATTATTGATGTTTATCGTAGTGAAATATATGTTATTTACGATATTTAAGTTATTAGAATATAATTAATATAAATTGTTTTATATATTTTTGGTCATAAGGATAATAACATATTCATATACGAGTTATGTAGATATATTTACATTTTGATCTATAAGAATTGTAAATAAATTGTTGAATTTTGAGAAGGTAAACTTATCATTTATGCCGATAAGAATGATAGTTTTTTCACATCTAACAGATAAAAACATAAAATTCAAGATATACCTTTCATTATTTTAATGGAAGATAAATATTTTTTTGTGTAAAATATGTTTAGAAAAATTTAATGTTAAAACATTATCCAAATTTTTAATAAATGTATTTCTTAAAGAACTACAGAAGATTATGATTAATAATTATAGTGTAAATAAACCTTCTCAATATGGTATGTAATATAAGTTAATATTTAAATATAGTATTGAAGTTTCAAATTATGAATATTTATATTTAGTTAATATTTATTTATTTTCACAAATACTAACTAGATGTAATAAAGGAAAATATTATTTATATGTTTTTCTTGATGAAAAAAATATACTTTTGTCTTAGTTTTCATTCTAAAAAACAACATTTTTCCTTTTGTTTTAAAAAAATTATTCAATGTTAGAAATGATGAAAACCATCAATTTATTTCAATTAATATTAATCATCGTATCGAGTTTAATTTTTTTTATTTTGAAACAGTTTTTAATAAGAATATAATTAAACAAAGATCTCCATATACAAGAACTAAAAAATGAAATGGTATTTTTAAATAATAAATAGAATTCATTAGTTGATTAATAGAACTATGTTGATGGGACAATCTATCAAAAATTTCTTTTAGAAGATACTATTAGTAATGATTTCCATAATATTATATTTTTTTAATTCAAGATTTTATAGGGAAAAGTATTTATGGGTTGTGGATTGGGACAAATATAAAACATTATAAATTATTATTTTTTGGGATGTAATTTATTAATCATGAATAATAAATTTATTTTTTCATATATTTGACTAAAAATATGATGAATGAATTTTCTATTGATATTCTGTAACTATTAAGGATTATCATGTTTTTAAAAAAATGAAAAACCTTGTTATAAAATTGGTAATCTATGATGTTAAAAATCGTTTTCTATTAAAAAAAATATAATCTATATTTCAAATATAAGTTCAATTATGATTTTATTCTTATTTTAGATAAGTATTTAGATATAATAACAACTCAAAAATATATTTCATAATTTATTCCTTTAGAAGAAGTTAAATATGTCTTTGAAGAACTAAATTCACAAAACTAGTAAATCATATGATATTAATGAATAATTGCATTTATAATATAATTGGTGATGTTGATCAACCATAAAAACATTAATTTCAGAAAGAAATGAATTTGAACATTATGAATTAATATCTGAGTTCAAACCAAAAATTTATGATGAGGATTTAAGTAATGAATATTAGATATTGATAATGTAGGATTAATGCAATGTGTTTGAGAGGAACAATGATTAGAAATTTGAAGGAATTATGAAAAATTTTATTGTAATTAGGCTAAAATATGATTTTTTGATAAAAATGTGATGAAATTATTATCATTGTTTGAAATAAAGAAATATTTATTGATAAGGGTTATAATAAATAACATGTTATTTATTATGAAGAATATTTTTTTCAACCAAGAATACTTTAATATATCATTATAGTTCTCTCCTCTTTAAGAAAACAAAATTTTACCCTGCATAAAATTCATGTGATCTGTGATTTTATTAACTAGCGTGTACAAGAGAATTTTAACATAGAATAACCACTTAGTTTGGGAAATAAGAAATATATAGGTCATTTCATTAGACATTCAAAGACACTCAAATGAAATATATCATGTATCATGATCTTTGGATGTTATAATTACTATATTTTTACATCACAATAAGTTTTTTATGGAGAAGTAGTTACAAATCAATTTTTAAATAAATGTTATAATACAATCATTTTTCAAATTTCTATTTATGAAATTAAATTTATCTTAACTCCAAAATTACTATCATTAGATTTTGTAAAATAACAATTTTGTGTTATAGCAGAAGTTCCAATGATTTATATATGAAAATGAAGCATCATTCATGATATAATAAAATAGATTTAAGACCACATTTTTTAGGACCACACAAAAATATGAGATATTTTTTTCCAAATATTATTAGAATGTAATATCATGTTACTGATATATTTAGAAAACCACTAATTTATGATAGATTTGAATATATAAAAAACTATTGAATGAATAGTATAAAATGATCATAAATCCACATGATTTTTGAATATATATCAAAGTGATAAACTATATAATAAATTTCGTGTATATTTTATATCAAATTTTCTACATTCTATGCTTTTATTTTGATTTGTAATAGAAAAACTATATATATATTTGTATAGTCATTTTAGGTTCATCAACATGACGATTTTCTGATGTTTTATCTGAATGATGTCTTTTAATATAATACTGTATTTTTCATCGAATTATTTAAATAAATTAAAAAATATATTTTATGGTTCATTAGATTGTGGTACGTACCCGAGGTTTTATATACTTGATATTAATAATTCTCTTTATAATTAATCTCTTTTATAAAATTTTCAAACCATTTTGATTTTTATCAGAATATTTTTCAAAAGATATAACCTAAAACTATTTAATAATATTTAAAAAACATCAGGAGTTATAAAACCTACATAATTCATATGTATTACCTATCATTATATTAAGATATTTGATTATTATAAATTTTCAAACTGAGGGTCTGAATATCATTTGTTCAATAAAATGATAAATAATAGTGTTTATTTCATTGGATATATATACCAAAATTAGGTAACTATTTCTTCATTCTTAGTTTAATTAGATGTGATCCCTAACAAGTTTTTTCTTCTTCCAACACATGGTTTATTTGTTCTTTATGATGTTTTTGAATTCATTTAATCAGTAGCAATGGAATCCTAAGCATATTTCCAAACTATGGAAGTTGTTAATGATATTTTTATTTAAATAATTTGGTTTTAATGTTATGACTCTATTCTATTGTTTCCCATTTTTTTCATGGTTTGAAATCAAAATACATATCAAAACATGTTTTTAATTTTTATAATGTTGCAAAAGTAAGATAATTATATTTAAAATTTGAGATTAATGATTTATAGATCATGAAAATTTATTTAATTAAAAATCTATGATAAACCGTATGATATAAAATTTTTGAAAATTTTTGATTTTATTGAGAAATAGTTAGAGGATGCAGTAATTTTGATTACTCAAAGTATACAAGAATTATTTTTTAAAAAAATACCACATAGATAGATTTCGGTTTTTATTCTAATGATAGTTCTTGGAAGTTATCAAACATTTCTTTGGATGTAAGGATTTTATCTACTAGGATTCAAAAAACTCATATTCCATGAAATTTTGATTAGTACACCATGAATTTATGAGACATTTATGTCTTAGACAATCATTTTAACTTGAGGAAATTCAATAAAAATAATTTCATGTTTTTTATATTAATGTAATCCTGACTAGGTCAAATATTATTTATATTATTATACAAATATTCTTTTTTAAAAATGAGATTATTAATTTTTTGACGATACAAACATTCATAATGAGGAAGTATCGTTTTTAGAATAATCTTTTTAGTTAGGTGATGACAATATAGAAAAGATAATAATTTTTTTTCATACAATAAAAAAGATTGATGATAATTCTGTAAAATATTTGGATACCAATGAAGTTAAAATGAACAGAGAAAAAAACATTGTATAATGAATGTATATTATGCCATCTTAAAAGTATTATGAATATATAATGTATGAATGAAAAACTTTTTTCTAGGAATCTTTCTCTGATTACCAAAAAATAAAAAACTAAATTCATATATTTGTAATTAGTAGTATTTTGATGTTGTAGAGGATAATTTAATGAATAAAAATCTTTATTATAATGTGAGAGATGATTTAAATAATTAGAATAAAAAAGATAAAGATAAGAAATAAAAAGAATAACGATATTTTATTAGGGAAGATAGAAATTAATGTCCTATTTTGGTAAATGAAGAATAAGAAGTTTCTCTAGTATGTAACATTGAAAATGATCAATTGGATACTTTTTAGTTGAACCACTTTTTTTTCACTTTCAAGAGATCCAATGATATAAAATAATTATTCTAGTGTTCCCATATATTTTAATCATATGTATATTTGAATGAAAAACTTAAAAAAATGTTTATGTACGTGAATATCAATATTTAATGAGAAAATATGGTGAGAAAGTTATTCATTATTAAATTATCACATGGAAAAATATTATTAAGATTCAAATAATCCCATAGAACTATCACTACCACTCAGTAATGGATAAATAATATTGGTTATGGTTTTAAAATAATTTTTTTTGAATTTTGAGAAAACATTTCCTTTTTCATCAAGATCATTATAATCATATTAATAGATATATGTTTCTTTACAACCTAAAAAAGGACTCCTCTGAAAATGAGAAATTTAAATCTGATATAAAATCATCAAATAATGAAGTTAATAATTTAAAAGTTGATTTAATGGAGATATCCTAATAATGGTTTCATTATAGAGAAACTAGTACATGATCGAGAACCATACAAATTATATTTCATATATTTTTGATTGATTCCATGAATTTGTCTCATAAAACTAAATTTAAAAAGATTTAAATGAATAATAAATAATTCAATGAGGTTTCAAAATGATTTAATGAATTATAAAAGTAGTTCTAAACGACCATTCTCATGGTAAATATATCCAAAATATAGTATTTTTATAAATTCTACATTCACTTAAACAATATTGTAATAATGTAAACTAAAATTATTTTGAGTTCAAGGATTTCAAGAGAAAGTATAAGGTAGTGTTTTTGACCAATTAAAACTGACATTGGGTATATGATTAATGTGGAAGGGGGTATTACATTAAATGATGTGTAAGTTTATTTCATTAAAAATGAAACCAAAATAATCGCAATGTATTCTGATAGATGAAATCTTGAATTTTGAGATTCTAAAAGGGTAATAAACGATATAAAATACCATAACAGGCCCAAAAATGAGGATTTTTATATGTAATGAATGTATATTGTGGTGTTGGATGAGAATGATGCAATCTTTTTTCCATCATATCAGAATCAAAATAATCTCCATATGATCATTAAAAACTTCAGGATATTATTAAAAAACTATAAAATATATATTAATATACTCTAGAACTCATTAAAAATAAAATAATAAATTTTAATAAATGGTTTGGATACATTTTATGTATCTATATAGAAGAATTTTAATAAACAATTTAGAGGTTATATTCCACAAAATTCCTTATTTTAGATTTTTTCCTTAAATTAATGGTATTTTTATAATTACTATATTTATTACTTTAATTTCATCTTGTAAATAAAAATGGTGAAGAATATGATAGTGTAAATGATTTTTAAAATTTTATATGTTAGAGGGAGTGTGTTTCTGAATTTTTTACTTTAAAATTAATTTTAAAGCATTATTAATTATGATTTTATAAATGCTGGACGTTTTTTATCGAAAATAAAACATTACAAACATAGTTTTCAAAATAAAAATAATCCTTCTATATTTTTATATGTTTTTATCTTTTATACTTCCCTATATTAATTTTATATTGTAGAAAAATATATTTTTTTTATCGAAAGACAATTTGAGTAATATAGGATATTATTTTCTTTATGTATACGTGATAGATATTTACAATGAATATAGGATAGATTTATATAATTATATTCATATGGATAGTCTATAAATTATATCATCAATAATTAAAAATTACCTTTAGGCGATTTCTAAAAAGTATACCAAATAAACAAAATTAGTTATAGATATACAAATATACTTGATGAAAATTTTCCATACATACTAGATTGAGAATTAAAGTGTACTTAACATGAATATTTACATTTCTACTAGATCGAATACTTTTATAACTATGATGGTGCTACACATAACCTACATAGGAAAATATTTAGATCCAATAAAAAAATTAAATAAAGAAGTAATTTAACTAAATAATTGGGAACTAATCCCAATAACTGAAGAATTTAAAAATTGAGTTTGATTTTCAAATTTAGTATCAACCTTTAGGGGAAAATGATTTTCAGAATCCAACATTCTAATTATTATATATATGTTTTTTTCATCTTATTACTGATTTTTTTTCATTGAAAATACTAATGAGTTTCTCTTAAGTAATAAATATTGTGGTAGGTCATTGAAATTCCCTATGATATGTATTTTTAATTTTTGGCTAGTCTTTTTGATAAAGTGCTGTCACAGATAGTGAAATAATATATAAAAAATTCATCCTTATCGAGGGTTCACCAGTGTAGGGATAAATTTTTTTTAATTGATCTCATCTACATGATACAAGGCTCTGAAGATAATCCTAATGAAAGGTTAATTTGTTTATTCATTATGTCTTGTTATAGATGTAACAACACTTTATCCACATTGAAGTATTTATATTCTCTTTTTTCATCTCCCTATTGTTTTGGGTGTGTATTCAGAATCCTAAAAATGAAGAGCATTTGATAAGGAAAATGAAAAAACATTTTGGGATTTATGTTCATTATAATTAAAGTAGTCTAGGTATAAATGTTTTTATGGATTATTAGGGTTATCATGGAGTTCTGAGAATATAGTAGTTGGTATGGGTTTTTATAGAAACATTGCTCCACACATTCTGTAGAAGAAATACCCACCATATATCAGGATTACCCACTATGTAATGGTCACAAAATAAATTCCATGAACAAGAGACATGTCATGATGATTATACACTGTGAGAATGGTTTTCATGATGTTAAACTATAAAATTAGGATTTTTAAAAAAAGGGATGTTTATTTTCACGTGATTATGTTTCATCAATTAGAAGATTTCAAAAGGTATTTCACTCCATGTAAATCTCATGAGTTCGGTTTTTATGGTCCTTCACAGATGATCCCTCATTTTTTATTTTTTATCCCTCTACCCTCTAATATAAGTATCTCCCCATGGTGATTTTTAAGACATCCGATCCTTACCTATTATTTTGTTTAATGATCGAACATCGTAGATATTTTTGTGTGTTTATACGGATGATTATTTCTCATGTGTTATATTTTTCATTGATCCTCGAAGAACCATTTAATAAGGGGTTTATATCCTCTAATATATCATGTTCCTTATTCTTTTTTTGTTCTAAAAACATGATTAATAATTCTACTAGAGGATAACTGTTATGTTGTTTTAGGTGTATAGTGGGGGTCTGTTGACATATATGGTTTTTTTCTCTCTAATGACCAATTTTAAAAAATTATTCAATATAGAGATGTGTGGATTGATTCTCTATCCTCTATTATCATATTTGTGTTCTTCCATGTATTTTTATCCTACTCTGGATGCGTTTATTCCAGGTTTTAAGTAAGTTGGTCCATCTCTAGCCCTTTTTGGATGAACTATATTGCTCTGGATTGCATAAATTGTATTGTAAATGAAATTGAGTGATTAATTGGTAGATTTTTGTTTATAGAAATTTTTTTTTGATAAAAGATTCATTTTTACATATTTTAATAAAAATAAATTGGTATTTCCAATTATTTTTTAGATGGATTTATTAAATGATTTTCAAATCAGGATATTGTTTAAATAGTTTTGAAATTGTAGCACATATTAATCATTGTGTCCATATGTGGAAGGTGTAGTAATAGTATTTTTCCATTGATACTATCAAGGGGAAAACACATGGGGTGTTACTCTATCCACTATAAACTTTTTAGTATTTTATATACTTGTTTGGGGATTAACATCCTATAGTGTTCCTATTCTCTCTTAATTTGATGAAAATTTCAAGAGGATTGAAGCATGCAATTTTCAATGATTATGTACAAGTGTCTCATTAATGATGATCTATAGTGATCATTCATGAGATGTTACCAAGAAATTTCCTTGTACTAATTTTTTACACCCTTGAATTCATAAGATATGTTATGTGTGATTGGGATTTATTTAAATTCATTTATTTATAAGAAATTCACTGAACTGTTTGATATATTTTATTTATGAAATGAGGAAAAGGGAAAATGAATTTTTTTTCTATAATTTTGATATAAAAGACTATTAAAATAATTATAATTACATTTTTTCTTTAAATTGAATAAATTATCAATTAGTGTATAGAGTATTGATGTGGAACACCCATGTGGGACCTCACTGACTTTGTTTGCTGACACCCTACACACCCCATCAAAAGTGAATAGAAAATTATGTGTATGTCATTGCAGGAAAAGCTACAATGTGATAGAAGTGTTTTTTTATCGATTTTAGGATTTTTGGGGTTGATATGGGTAGAGATTCATTATCGTATCACATGGATAAGTTGGTTTCCTATTTTAGATTTACTTTGAAGGAAGGACTTTTACATTGGAATGTCTTGACTAATTTTTGGTTGTATCATATCAGTTATATCCTTTTAGTTTGGGGATATATTCTCTATTTCTCTAATTCATTATGTTTTATATATATATATAACTATTATTTTATTTATATTGGTTTTGTGAAAACATTCAATATGGTTGTAGCTTGATGTATGGGTATTATTCTCCAACTTATAGGGATGAGGGACACCCTTTAGTTATGCAAAAAATTGGATTGGGTGCTAGTTTGAGAGGGTATTTGGATCAAGTTCATCAAATTTTGGTATCAAGTGAGGTGTATACTAATGTGTTCTTTTATTAGGTTTTTTTGTAGACTAATGATTGTATTTTTTGACTTAAGTGGTAGGTGGCATTGAGTTCTTGACTAGCTCTTGTAACACAATATTTTTTCAATAATCGTAATTTAAATAAATTAAATTTATATGATTTATTGAGTTTCACACTATGACAATTTTTACGGTCATTATAATGTAAGAAAATCTTAATATTTCTCTACATGCAACATCAACTTTGCTTTCAAGACACAAGAATGAATATTTTCTATGAAATAATATTTATTTATTGTAATTATTTTAAACAAGATAGTTATAACAAATATGTTAATAATATTAATGGGAATTGTAATAAATAATTTTCAAAAATCATTTATTATGGTCTTATATAAATAAAACATATGTATAAAAAATATATAATTTTCGGAAATATTTTTAGGTTTTAAAAAATTTGATTTCCTCATATGAAATTATTATTATTTTTCATCAATTAAAAATTATAAAAAAAATATTAACCACTCATTAAATATAATATGATTAAATAAAATTTATTTTTTTAATCAATAATTTCAAAATTTCTTATGGCTGAATTTTTGGGATTATTTGAATGATATCATTTTTACATAAATAAGGGAACATACTGTATTTTAATTGAAAACTGATTTCTTGTTTAATCTAATGATATATGTAATTCTAATTTTATTATTTTTTAACTTATAATATTCTATAGGTCATTGGAACTAGTTTTTTAAATATTATTTTGATAAAAAAAATTTCAAACACCTTAACATTTTTACATAAAAATTCAGTCATCTCATCCCATATTTGACACAAATTTTTAACTAATTTATTTGACATATGTTTTTTAAATTTTAAAAAATTGTTCAAATATTTGGAATCAATATTGAATATAATGTCTAATAGGGCCAAAAAAGTCTTTTATCTTAAATACTTGTGAAAATAATAAAACTTATTCCCAATGATTCGTGTAAAAATATGTTTACATACTGGTAAATCCGTAATGGAATGATACAAATAATATAGAAACATTTCTAGACCCTATTATATGGCCATATTTCAAAATATTAATAACTATTATTCAATATTTTTAATTATTGTAGGGAAATTATGTATGGGATACCTCTCAATAGTGTTTAACTTTCCTATATTTATAAGAAGGCCAGTCCTCCACCAATATCAAAGGGCATTAACCCCTCACTTCTTCACCACCCTCAGTCTGTATTTTCTCAGCCCAAACCTATAAAAAAATCTTCTAAACATTCCAATCTTTAGCCTAGAAGTGAATATTTGGGAATAAATCCAACCAAGGAAGCTCTTTGGTACAAACCAAGATGAGTTAACCCAAGGAGAGGTTACCTCCTTCAACATGCACTCTTGGTGTATTTCTTTCTTCATACTATCAATACATATTTTTCCATGATTATAAAATAACATAAGTATCCTAAATATAATTATATTTTACTATTTCATGGGTATGATTGTAATATTCACACATATCCGTCAAATGGGATATAAAATCACTGTTCGTGTGTTCGGGAAACTACTGCCTCATGAACATATGTTTTTCATTATTCCATTACTACATTTCAATTTGTGGAATAATTATTTCATGAATATTTTTATATTATATATTTTATATTAATTATTTAGTTATTATACTTGAAAGATTATCTAACACATGCCTTCATGATATCCATTTTTTTGAATAAGATAAATTCATATAAGGACATGTGAACTACAACCACCTCAAAGCAATGTGATTAATTAAAAAGTTTCATGGAATGTATTATAGAGGGTTTTAACAAATATATGTGATATATATGATGAAACATCCCCCTTAAACTAGTAGTGAGGGCCTTGGTTGTGTCGATGTGAAAAAATATGCCCTCAATTATTAGAGTATAAAACGTTATAGATGGTGTGAATTGCTACGAAAAAAATGAATAATATATAATAAATAAAAATAGTATAAATATGAATCAAATGGGAGAAAATCAGAAGATGATATATAATAACTAAATAAAGGTAGAATGGGAAATTTTAATTACATATAACGAATAATTTTATGTGAATTATTACTAAACGGTATATAAAATACAATGTAACAAAAGAATGAAAAAAATACAAATGTCAACTCCCTAAAAATCATGAGCCTTGTCCTGGTCCTCTCCTATATAACTTATTTTAATATAGTACAACATAAGTAAAGAATTAAAATACATTTTAGTGAGAAGATCTAAACAGGTTACTAATAGAGACTATGAATGGAGTTAGATATAAATCCTGATAGGCCATCACCCACAGTGTATAAGGTAATCCATTCCATGAAATAAATACACAAATAATAAACAATGTTCTATACAGTGTAAATAAAAAATCAATAACAAATTAAATAATAGATACTAGGTCTAGGTTCTTAAATGGACACTCATCCCATACCACATGCATCAACCTAAGTATGAAATCAGAAAAGAGGTAGTTGTGTAAGATTAAAATGAATACAAGGGAAAAAATCTAATAGGCATCCAAGATGGAATATCCCCAAGCATCAGCTTCATCATAGTGACTAATTCACATGTATTCATAAATTATTCATATAAATAATCGGAGTAGAATTAAAATAACATGATATAATATAAAATAGAATAAATAAATCTTTTGCATGAAATTTAGATAATCATTCAATCAATGGAATACAAAAATTCCATAAAAACTAGTAGCAGAGTTTGATTCCCATCCATTGGGATGTAAAATGAATCCAATATATCACTACAGAAACATCCGTTAATCAGATACCACCTAGCCTAACCTTAGTGTCCCTTCATTTGTCCCACGTATTTTTGCGAGACTTGGTAACTTGGATGTAGTCTTAGGTATCTCACGTAGTGGAAAAAGTATAATCCAAGTCATGGTGTAGCCATATTTCCATTGGTCCTATCCACAGTTTTCCCATATAGAACTGTTATCACCTAAGGGTATAATAAACCCCATGATAATCCCTCTCTTGGAAAGATAAATCATCTCCCTCGACACATCAGTTCATAACCCATAGAGCACGTGAGTCCATTCATGAGTCCTTAATACAGAACTGATGGTCTATCTCAGATCATGTCAAGTAAAACATATTGATAATGATTATCAAAAGGAACAACACAAATAAAATAATTTATAACACTTCAAATAAATATTTCAATGCAAAACGATAAACAAAAAATACATAAAATATTTTGGTGGAGTCTCATGCCCATCTCAGGATATTTATAAAGGATAACATGTATGGAAATGGGAACATCATATTGAAATCCAATACCACCCAAACCATCCAAGGTGACCCATAAGGCATATCATGTATCACTCAATGCATGGTAAGTCTAAACTCATACCAAGTATCTCATATAGGGGACTGAGTATCACCCAATATATTCAGTAGATGTATTTTCAATTAGATTGTTAATGATTTCTCCCATAAGAAACTAGTATCACTAATTATTATAATAAACTACCATAGATTCACAGTCCTGGAATGGAAAGAATCACCCCTTACACATCATTACATATCCAATTAGGTACAAGAGTATGTTCATCAGTCCTTAATATAGATACCATGTTCTCTCCCGGTCCATAACAATTATTCCATTTTATTTAAAAAATTTAATTAAAGGGCAAGTAATTCATTATGAACAAACCGTTTAATCAATACATTCTATTAAATTCAAAATTTCATGTAAATTCTTTTATTATAGAAATGTTTTATCATTGTAAACATTTATGGAAAGGAATATCAATATTACGATCCATACCTTCCAAAAAATTATAAATACTTTATTGAAGAACAAAATTTTGATTTAAGGTGGAATTAAGGGACATAAAAGGCTCCACAATTATTATGGTAATTACTTACATGTTTAATACATTACACAAAGAATATTGAGACCTTTTGAGAAGCTTGTTTATTAATCAATTAGAATAGAGTGGCCAAGATTTTCACATAAAAGGTGTATTGGTAACAAGGACATTTACATGGAAAAAGGGTAAACTCAAATTATAACATCAATGATGGAAAAAATCAGAATATTCTATATACCAAACCATATTATTTGGGAATAAATGAATAAACAAGAAAATAAGGAAGTAAATTATAAAATTATAATCAATATTTATTATCTTAGAGGATAGTAAACCTATGTTGAATGATTTTTATTATAAAAACATCACGTTGATTATCAAGGAAATAATTTATCATATTTTTGAATTTCATTCCATGTTCACAATTCAATTTATCAATGGAAACAATAATTCAACTTATTAAAATCAGCACATGAAGAATTATTAATCTAAATGTCAAATGAAAGGCATTCTACCTCAACAGAAGACCAAGCCAAACATAGTGGCGCATTATGTTTTTATTAGAATCCACTCAATTTTTTGCTTTCCTACCTCAAATCATATAAAAATTTAGATATAAATTATGACACTTATCTCATATGCACATATTCTTTGGTCGTGAATATGTGTGTGGGGATCCTTATATGAATGTTCATATATGCATATACCTGTTAAAACTCACACACATGTGCATTTTTAGTATTATACATACACACACTTGGTCCTATATAAATATATATATATATATAACAACATGGGTAAATATACATATAATTGGGAAACATACATACATATATTCTTACCAATGAATATTCGGTGTGTTTCCTTTTAATTTGGAGAGTAAAACTCGCCTAAAAGATAAACATAATGCACTATAAAGAAAACATGGGAATCAAAAACACTTGAAGACCCAAAAATAATATAGGTGAACCAAATATAGTTGTCCAAAACATTATATAAATGTTGAAAAAACTAAAGTGGTAAAAAATGACTCAGATTTAGTGGTGAACACTGAAACATGTAATAAAGAGTCTTAAGGGACACAATGTGTGTCCTAACATCGGACGAAAAAAGGATCATCCTAAACCCTTGGGTTCGGCCAATCATGGTAGGTGACGATAAGATACTTATTAATATTTCCATATCCCATTAAATTATTATTATCTTTATAATGTAGCACAATGTCATAGCCTCTAGTTGATCACTAGGAGGCTACATACAACACACAAAATTTCTATTATCACTATTATTATAAATCAAATATAAAACAGACTTATATAATATATATGAGGGGATTTTAAATGCTTTTTTGTAAATATAAAATAAAAATATAAATAAATGAAAATAAAAAACAAAATGAAAAGTAAAAAACACAAAGTGGTTAGCAGTGGAAAACTGTTGTTCTCAGGGTTTCTTAGTGGTGTTATCATTGTTATTCCAAATATTTTATAATTATTTTAATCAATGTAGTGATTTATACCAATAACACTACACCCTCTCATAATGGATGCTATTCCCCAATATAGATACATATGCATGTAAGAGTAATCTCTCCCACATCACCACCTAATCAAAACAACATTGTTTGTTTGACATAGCTATCAACGAGAAAGAAAATGATTAAATGAGGAGGAAAAATCAATTGTAGAGAATGTGGGAAGACCACCCACCAAAATAATTTAAACCACTAATGAATCCATATATAAAAAATGAATAATATTTAAATCTTAAAAAAGTAAAATACCAACACTTCCCCTATGAACAACAATGAGAGTCAGTTTTCCACAAACATGGATTTGAGAAACAACATAGTGAGAAAAACATCTAAAATAATAGAAATGAGAGAATAATGGAAAAAGAGAAATCTAATATGAAATATACACTAATATATATTAATAACATGAAGGGAAATTACATAATTAATACTCCACCATAGCCCTTGAAAATGTCTACATTAAGAAATGGGTGAAGGGAAACATATTTATATGGTTTAGGGTGAAAAAATTCACTCCAAATGTATTATCCAAAAATATCTATGTAGATGTTCCATTTATTTAATAACATGTACCATGTGAATACATAAAAGATGTTATATACTGTCACTAGTCTTCACCATCAAATGTTAATAATTAGGGACCACCAGACAAAGATGTTATAGTTGATTTACTATAAGAAATTAATTATAGACATTTGACTCATCATATTCCACTTCTTCACATTCCCATGGAATAATTTATTTTTATCTGTATTATTGAAGCATTTGACCCTTGAATAATTTTTTTAACTACTTACATTCTTTTGTATCAACAAATCAATCATTTAGGATGCTTTCATTAGATGATATGAAATATTTTGTAAATGGAACTATTTCTTCTTGAAAAGATCTTTCACATTCCACTTATTTGGAGACTTTAAATAATGAATTATTGAAATGATTTTGACTTGAAAATGATCATGTAATTGCCTCCCGGAATACCCCTTCACATTTATCTATTATCAATAAATTTGGAGACGTAAAAATAGATTTATGGCTCAAATAAGGATGTGGGGCCCAATATACGGGATCGAACAACCTTCCACAATGAATGAATTATTTTGTCCTTTATATGTTCGAATAAACAATTCCCTAGTTGAAAAATATATATCCCACAACCATTGGAATTATAAATAAATAATCACTAATTTTGGATAAATAATGTTATATTTATGACCATGATACATATGTTTTGGAAAACTGTTAAAAGTATATAATTGTGTATTTTTTGAATTTAATCCTTAACACAAAAACATTAAAAAGTAACAATTTAACATTAAATGACACAATTTTGGGATTAGAAACATTTAATTAAATAATAAATTATATGAGAATGTTAACTACATCTCTACCCCATAAATAAAAAATACACCCTCAGGCAGTCATGTTATATTAAAATCAAAATCCAGAGAATAATAAAAAATTAGAATACATTAATGATATTTTCCGAAATATAATTTCATCATTTATATTATTTGAAATAAAATTCCCATTAAAATTGATTTATCATTTTTAAATTTTCACAAACTCATAAATCCATCCATGGTCCAATCAAAACATACATCACATTGAAATTTATGTCACTCTACACTCAAGAAATAATAAATCAAGAGTTTTTCTCAAACATTGAAAATGAATATATCAACATAGGATTGTAAATATTCTCACATATCTACAGTGAGAAACATACAAATGAATTCAATATTGTGATATTTTCTATCTAAATTTTATGGCTTAGACTTGGTGGGAAATTTTTTAAAAATATTTAACGAAAGAAATAAGAGGTTTGAATCTTATGTACAATGCATGAATAATCAAGTGAAAACACTAAATGAACCTCACTAAAATACCCTTGATAATGTGGAGCATAATTCCACCCCCATTTTTGACATGTAACAAGATCCAATTAATTAATATGATGAAAAATATTATTTATGAGCTCCCATTTTTTTATTTTTTTTGTATTGCACTTGAATGACATAAATTTATTTTCTATTTTTGTTATGGATTATGGGAAAAAATTGAAAAAATTGAATAAATAAAAACCCTTGAGCATGATTTTTTTGATGTAAATGATTCATAAAATAATGAAAAATGTTGAATTTAAACTCATCATCATTTTCTTAACAATTTGTTTTTATGAGGTCTGGATGAAAAAAATGATGCATAATGAAATGGTGACTCAGGCCCAATTCTATCATTCTACACATCCCAAAATCATTAATCACACATAGCATCAACAATAAATGAAACACATCCAAAATAACTCACACTTAAGTCATTTTTTCCCACACTCAAACTTGAAATTTCAATTCAAAAATATTAATGTAATATAAGGTAAGCAAAAATCAGCCTATAATATGTATTATACCTATTAGAAAATAAAAAAAAATCAAAAGGACAATGAAGGTTATATATAATGTTAAGTCCTATGTAAATATTTTTATTAATAAATTAGTTCTTGAATCGTATCAAAAACATTCCATGAAATCGAAATCTTGGAATGATAAGAAACACAAATTTTGGTTCTAACACAAAATCTATGTTTCTCTTAAGAATTTGTGGGTGTTAAAAAGAATATTTCAAAATAGTTCAAAATACCTCACATGACTAAAAATATAATTTCAGTTAGTTTTTCATGGCAATGGATTTCAATAATCGTTCAAATGATTTTATATTACTCAAAATCAAATTTATATTAAAAAACTATCACATTAATAATCATTTAAAGTATATTTTTTCCAAAAATAATTTATATTATCTCAAAATAAATTTATATGTTAAAAATATTAAAAATATTCAAGTAATAGATAGGTTTCTTAAGATGTAAAATAAAAATATAAGGTTTACAAATCAACTAAGTAGATTGACACTCCCCCTCATTTAACTTTCAATACCATTCATTTTATATTAACAAAGTTATAATAAGGGAAGAATAACTAAGGAAAAGGAATGACAAAACCATACATTATTTCTAAATGGGTGTTTTGAGTTAAGAATCAAGATGATACCACATTAAACCGAATTTAATGAAATAGAAAATCCTAGAAAACATATAGAAAAATAAATAAAAATGGTAAAGAAAATGGATAATGATTTGTTTGATCCCCAAGAAGGTGCTAGGTTTTTACTACCCCTAGTCATGCATTTATGAAAATTTAACCACAATCCAAGGGTAGATATTGTTTCCTTCTTGAAAACCATAATATATTATTTTTCCCAATATACATTGGAAAATTATAGTAGTGATAACCCCCAATGAATTGAAAAATATACTTTTCCCCCAAAAGAGACAAAAAAATAAAATATTAGATTAAGAAAGGGATGGAAATGAATATAGGGTTTCTACCTATTTTGTTAATCTAGAGGAGTGGTATCCAATGGTGGTGAATGTAGCATAATAATATGTGGATTCATGTCTCGTTCATGTTCATCAATTAATTACATAGTGATTTCTTCTATTGTTCCAGATTCCTAAAATTCCCCAAGGTACAACTCGATGGGATACACCATTTTATCCTCAACACAAGACAGTTCTTAATCTTATTCATACAAAGATTGTAATAGTTTATCTGAATCTAAAAATTTATAATAAGAGCTTTCATTTTTCAATTTTAAATTAATAATTTTTTTATATAGATCTTTTTTTTTGAAATTAAAGCTCCCCCAAAACATTCATCTTTAGACTACCTTTCCTTAAACCAGGCAGCTTGGAATTCATTAGGTTGAGAGGAACATAAATCATCCAGTATAGAGTAAACATCACCAATATATTATTGAAATGTACTCTGATTAAACATTTCATTGTCCTCATATTGTATTTATTTTATTTACTTCCATAATATTTTATAATGTTCATATTTGGTGGCTAGCAATGCAATGATCTTGCTTGAATTTTTCAGAACATTAAAATTGTCTTCAAGCATAAATGAATTCTATTTCATTTGTTGTGAATTATATAATATTATAATCTCTAATGATTCATCCATAATATAAATTTCAATAATATTACATACATATTAATAATCACTAATTTAAACCACATCCTATATTAACTAAGATATTCAATGAAATTTTATTTTTTTTATTTGTATGGAAAATAGCGTGTTCAATATCATAGCCTCCATGGTAACAGTTCTGAATTGAAATTTGAAGATTTAGCAATTTTATCATATTAAATTAAATTAATATTATCATAGTATTTCACTATATTAGAACACACTAGTGTTGATCATAAGGATGCCAATTAAAACACAAATTATTTTAATTATCAATATTATTATCTATAAAGTATAATAAAAACTTATAATATATATATATATGGGGGATTTAAAGTCATGAAATATAATTATATTAAAAATATAAAAATAAGTGAAAATAAACAAAAAAATTAAATGGATGAAAACAAAAAAGGATTGTGGAATAAAACTACAGTTCTCGGGGATTCATGGTGGTGTTATCATTGTTAATCCAAACTTTTTTTCATTAATTAAATCAATGTAGAGATCCATAAAATTCACTCTACACTTCCTCATTTGAATGGTATTACCCTAAACCAAGAACTATGTCTATAGGAGTAATCTATTCCACATCCACACCAATGTAAAACACCACCGTTTGAAAGACATAGATATCAACAACAAGGGAAATGATTAAATCAGGTTAAGGAAAGCAATAATAGAGGGAGTGGGGTGAATTCTCACCCAAAAAAAATTATCCACTACTAAATATATAGAATAAAATATGAAGAATAAATAATTATTTAGAAACTCAAATACCACCACTTCCCCCCAGAACAATAGTGAGAGTTAGTTCTCCAAAGACATGGAGTTAAGAAAAATCATTATGGGAGAAACACATAAAATAATAGAAATGAGAGATGAATAGAAAATGAAATGAATAATGAGAAATATACACTAACATATATTAAATATATAAAGAAAAATAAAACAAATTAAACACCACCATATCCCTTCAAAATGGATACATAAGGAAATGAGATAAGTGTTACATATTTATAGGGAGCATGGGAGAAGAAATTCAATTATAAATTTCTCTCCAAATTTTTCCATGTTGGTATTATATTATAAGAAATAATATGTTCCAGGTTTCTTCATGAATGATATTACATTTAGTCTCTTATATTCAAATTCAAAATTGTAACATTAGGGGCTGTAGTACAAATGAGTTATGGCAGATTTAATATGATTAATTAATTTTTTCTATGTGACTCATCATATTCCACTTCTTCCCATTCCCATGAAATAATTACCCTTAAAATGGAAGATTAATGTGATCATGCCTTAATTAATATTTTTCATTAGTTCATTTCTCGTGTCTTCATAAGAATTATAATGTTTTGGAATTATGTTTCAAAAGGTATTAAGTTTTTATTGAATGGAACTATTTCTTCCCAAATAGACCATTCATATTCTGATTGTTTGGAACATTTAAATTATATCGTAATGAGATGATTTTGAATTTAAAATCATCATGGAAACATTTAGCCGAATTCTATTTTATAAAAATACTAGAATAAATGATTTTGAAAACATTAAACTATAATTTTTCATTAATTATTGAGGTGGGATCCACTATGCTGAACTGAACAATTTTCCACAACTAATTGTTTATTTGGGCCATTATATATTAAAATCAAGACTTGGAAGAGATGAAAACCCATGTACCCGATAATATAGGAACCCTACAAATTTTAATCACAAAATTTGGATAAATTATGTAATATTTATGCCTGAAATATACATGTTTTGGAAAACTATTAAAATTTCATAATTTTTTAATTTTTGTATTTTATAAAAAAAATTAACAAAAAAATAAAAAAATTTCAATTTACCATTAAAAAACCTAATCTTGGTATTATAGAAATTTAATTAATGAATTAACTATTGGAAAATGTTAACTTATTTGCTCTCATGCACTTATGCATTTCACTCTCGAACAATCAGCATAAATTCAAATCAAAATCTACACAATTGTAAAGAATGTGAAAACATCAATGATATTTTCCAAAATATAATTCCATCATGTATTTTAAATGGAAAAATATTCCACTATACATTAATTACTCTTATTTTAATTTATTCCAACCTCATATATCCATCCATGGCCCCATCACACCCTACCTCCCATTGAAATTTATGTCACAATGCAGTCATGGGAAATTAAATCCAGTGTTCTGCTCATACATGAAAAATTCAAGTATCACAATAGTCTTGTGACAATTATCATCTCTTGATACAATGAAAAATGGAAATTAGTTATATAATTAATAAATTTATCGGTTATATGTCCTAATTCTCATAGTAAAATGATTAAATAAATTTATGATCCAAAATATGAGGTTCAACACTTGAGTGCTTTGTATGAATAATAAAGTGAAATCACTTAATGATTCACACTCAAACCACCCTTAAAATTTGAGTCATAAAGACAACCCTTTTGTGACATGGTATATGATACCATTAGTGATTACATGGAATGATATCATCCATGTACTCCACATTTATTTTTATTTTTGTAATTCTTTAGAAATGAACATCCTTATTTTATCATTTTTTAGGTTTTTATTCTTTATTGTTGAGAATGAGTTTAATATTTCACAAAATTAATGATTTAAAATTTATGACAATAATATTTGAGAGGTAAATGAGTCATATAAGAATTCATAATGAGAAATTCAATCTAATATCCCTTTATTTTTCATGTTTTTAATAGAGAAGTGGATGAAACAAATGATGCATAATAGAATGATGATTCAAGGAATGTTATATATTATACATTACCCAGAATTAAGAAAAAAATATCAAATAACCTAAAAATGTAACAAATCCTAAAGAATGAACATGAAATTCCATTCCCCCACACTGAAAAATTAAATATCCATGCCAAAATACTATGAGTGTTTGTATGCAAGGAATGCTTGTCTTGTAATGTATCATAAACCTATAAAGTAAATTAATCACTTATATGGCCTAACAAAGGATAGATTTAAGGTGATGTATCATGTTAATATGAGGATTTATAATGTAATTCCTCAATCATATAAAAAAAAATCAATGAAATCTACGGTTTTGATAAAGATATAACTCAAATTCTCTTTCTGAAACAATATCTATGTTTCTATCAAGAATGTATGGGTATTGGGAATAATATTTCAAAATTATTCAAAATACCCCATAATACTAGAAATATATTTTGATCCAGTGATTCATGGAGATGGATTTTAGAAATATACCAAACATATAAATTGTTTTTTCAAAATAATTAACGGAAAATATTTTTCACATCAATAATCATTTAAAACTCATTTTTTCGAAAATAATTGTATTTTATTCATAATAAATTTAGGTGTAAAGATTTATCACAATAATAATGGAACATAAAGGATCCTAAAAATGAATAATAGAATAAAAATTCATTGAAAAAACATAGCATATTTACACTCTCCCACACAAAAATTTAAATACCCTTTATTTTAGCTTAACAAAATATAATTAAGGGAAGAAAAATTAAAGATAAGGAAAGATACAAACACTCATTATTTTTTAATGGATGATTTTATTTAATATAATTTATAATACCATATTACAACTAAATTAATGAAATGAAATAACTTGTGAAATTTTATGAGAATGAAATTTATAAGGGATAGAAATGAGATAAATCTTTGTTGGACCCACCCTAAAGGTGTTATATTTATACTAACCCTAGTCTAGAAGTCGCATTGGTTTAAACCCTATCTAAAGTTTGATGGGGTTTTTTTCTTGAGAACCACCAAGTATTATTTTTATAAAAATACATCAGTAAATGATAGTAGTGATAACCCCTAATAAAAATTAAAATATTCCCGACCCTGAAAAGAGAGGAAAAAGAACATTTATCCTCAAAAGGGGGAGAATAAAGAATATATTAGTGCTCCCTATTTTGTCCATCGATAGGATTGGTGTCCATTGGTGATAAAAGTAGTATAATAATATGTGTCTATTCATATGTTTTAAGTTTATTAACAAATTCCTAATGGATATCATCTCCTGTGCTATCATCCTCAACTGCACCATTGTACAACTCGACTTATCATCCGTTTTGTTCTAAAAACAAGAAAAAATTTTATCTTACCAATCAAGGGCATGTATTAGGGGTGAAAAATAGAAAAAAAATAATATGATATATTAGTTTTCAATTTCAAATTAATAATTTTTTAATAAATAGATTATTTAGAAATTAAATCTCCCCCAAATCATTTAGCTTATGACTCTTTTTCCTAAAGTTGGGTAGTCGTGAATTCATTTTGTGGTGTGGGACATGGATCATAATGTATAGAGTGAACATCACAAATTCCTTCTTGAAAATTCGACGACCTGAAAATTCAGTACCCTCGTATTTTATACATTTTCATTCCATTCATAATACTGTAACTTCTTCAGGTTCAGTGGCTAGCAATGCAACCATCTTTCTTTCATTTTCAGGAACATTGAAATTCTCTTAGGGAATTAATGCATTATATTCCTTTTATTTTTAATATTATAATTTTTGAAGCTATGAAGATTTATCCATACTATAAATGTCAATAATAGACCATTTATATGAAAAATTACTATGATAACTCGTTACTTATATATACAATGACATGAAATGAATATTTTTTTGAAATATAATTATTTAATTTTTATGAAATGTAGTATATGTAATCACATGTAAACCCTAGAAAAAATTCCAAATTGGTGTTTGGAGAATTATTTTTTTACCATATTCAATTAAATTATTATTATCTTACGAATGCACCATAGTGGAAAACCAGATGGTCAATCACAATGTGGATGACTAAAAAATACAATCTTTTTATTATAAATATTATTATCTATAAAATGTAAAACTAAGTTTTATAATATGTATAAAGATACTTTTAACAAATTAAATTTAAATGAAATAAAAATATTTTACTAAATGAAAATATGAATCATAATGAAAATTATTAAAACGAACTAATAAGTTAGTGGAAGAAAATTGTTGTTCTTTGGGTTTCATGATTTTGTTATCATTGTAATTAATAATATATTATTATTATTTTACTCAATGTAGAAATCCATAACCATCACTACACACCCTCTCATTTAGACAATATTTCTCTAACTATGAATTTTATATGATGGAGTAATATTTTCCACATCAAAACATATGAAAACTCAACTTTTTGAATGACCTAAATACAAATGAGGAGGAAAATTTTTAAATGAGGTGGAATAAATCAATAGTAGTGAATGTTGGGAGAACAATCACCATATTTATTTTAACATCTACTAAATACTTTTATTAAAACATGGTAAATAATTAAATAATAAGAAACTACAATACCACCAATGCCACCCTCAAACAATAGTGAGAGTTAATTATCCACAAAAATGGAGATAATAAAATGCACTATGGTAGAAACACATATTATTAAATAAATAAGAGATGAATAGAAAACATATAGACGTAGAATGAAGATACAAAAAATATATATTAAAAATATGAAGAAAATTACATAATAAAAACTCCCCTTATCCCTTGATAATTGATACATCATGAAATGGGATAAGGGACACATATTTATAGGGAGAGGGGGTTATGAAATTATCTCCAAAAAACCTATACAAATATTTATACATGGATGTCTCATTTAGTGGAAGAATATGAAACATGTGTATTTATGAATGATGTTCCATAAAGCCTCTTTTGTTCACCATAAAAATTTCATTAATGGGGACCCCCAATCATATGATTTATCATTTATTTTCTTTGATAAATTAATTCTATCCATGTGTCTCATCATACTATAGTTATGCACATTCCCATGAAATAATTACCATTACAATTGAAGATTATCATTTTCAAGCCTTAATGAAAGACATAAAATAATTTATTTCTCATATATCCAAAACATTTCAATCATTTTGGACATGTATTATAAAATATATGGATTATCTTCTCACTAGATCTATTTTTGCATGAAAATTTTAAGAAAACATATTTTCATTTCAGGTATAGATCTATATTTTCATAGTTTTGAGGAAAAAAGAACAATTTTGAAATTTTATAATTACACAAAATGTATTCTAGAGTACACACCATGTACCAGTTTTCCGTGTGTAATAGTTTACTGGCTGTGTAATGGCCGAGTACCTAGTAGCAAGGCCTATCTAATGCGGGGGCTGGTTGATGCAGGTACATGGCGTGTACATTAAATAAACACTCCATGTACATTTCATTTAATTTGACTAATTGGACTAAGTATGCCTCTAATATTTTTAATCATCTCATTCTTCTGGGGTCATGTACAAGAGAGCATCGTATGACCGAAAATATTTGATATCCTCTCATTCCTTCATACCATCACCAATTGAGTGGTTGTGAGGTGCATTGGATTACCACAAGTGCATTCTCTCTTCTCCTAGATCCTCCATTCTTGTTTTCTTATCTCTCTTGGGTTTTCCAAGGTCGAAATATTTTGATGTATTTATATATCTACATCATTCTTGGATGATTTATGGTTGATGATCAATAGTGATCATCATACAACATCGAGGTAGGTGGTGTTTTCTTTTCCTTGGTTTTATTTGGATAATATATGATATAAGTGCCAAATACCCATGTTTAGGGTATTTCATGTTAATGAATTTTACCATGTTTAAGATATGATACGGTGTGTTTGATTGAGAAAGGGATATTATTTATGCATAAGGTTTTACACCATGATTATGAATGTGTTTTTCCATCATTAATAGATTATGGACATTGGGTCTTGAATTACATGTTAGTCATGTTTTGTTTCTAAACCTATTGTTGTTAGGATGGAGTTTTTGTTTATATGAAATTCATGTGATTCACATTGTGAATGTTTGACCATGGGTAGTTCAAAATGAGAGCATCCCAATGTAGGATCTTTAATGTATATTTGTCATTATCGCTGACTAGAGGCATTGACTATGAGAGATGTCATGGGTCACTGACCAGAGGTATTAGACCAAGAGAGCTACCCAGAGGGTCATTATTAAATGTATGTTGGACCATATGGAATTGATTGTGAGTGCTTCTAGAGGGTCACTATAATTTTTGTTACTATGTATACCATGGGGTATTTACTATGACAACTATCTAGGTGGTTGTCTATAATGGATGATTTTTTGAACCATAGGTCTTACGCTGGGAGAAATTTCTCAAAGGGTTTCTTGTGAATTATTTTATTGATTGTGGTTAGCCTACCACGCCAAAGCATAATCATGGAATTAGACATACTTAATTATTTAGATATTATTTTGATATGTCTATTTGTTATTATTCTAAAGGGAGATAAAGAGATTAGGCTAGGTCTGGAGGTTAAATTATTCAAAATTTTGAATAATTTATCTAATGAAATTGAATGTAATTTAAAATTTTAGTATTGTTAGTTTTGTGTATATCGTTGTTTATTACTTAATTTTGCATATTTAATAATATATATATTCACTGACTATTTGGCACAAATCTTTTGGTGGTTTCCTATTGGTAACTGTCTCACACTCTATTTGGGTGATGTTTTTGAGCCCAAAAATATTATTTGGTTATAGGTATAGATAATGTAAAGCACCCTTCTTTTTGAGGTACTTGAAATATTTTGGAGTTTGAGATAATGAGACCAAGCTGATTCTTGTGATGCTGTTGGAGATTAACTTTTTCTATACATCATTTCCAATATTGTATTTCTATCATTGTGACTTGTTTTTCCAATTTCCTAGATCCATTTGAGATGCATCATTTGTTTATGTATATGCTATAATTTTTTTATAATATCAGTCTTCTACTGTTTATTTATGTTTAGTGGTCTTACTGTTTCTGGTAGTGCATACTTCTTGTTATTCTGTTGTGCTACTCTGCAAATGAGGGCATAGTTTCCCCACTATCACACCTACGACCCTTTCCACTAGTTATCATCCTCTCACTTTCGAGGAAATGTGCTTAAGGCCATGTGACCTTCTAGGTACGTGGCACATTTTTGGAGGCACCCGGATCCAGGACTTTACACCGTGGTTTCATATGAGTTTCATTTCTTCATGTATTAATATTTGGAGCCTATATATA
The DNA here is from genome assembly GCA_963277665.1 of Viscum album. NCBI lineage: Eukaryota > Viridiplantae > Streptophyta > Magnoliopsida > Santalales > Viscaceae > Viscum > Viscum album. The sequence continues at coordinate 195,552,417 of OY728133.1, read as the reverse complement.
TTGATATGAGGGAATATGCTGTTGGTAATAAGTTCTGATAAATAGTAGCTAACACGTGTATAGGTAAAATCCAAGTTACCTTGAATATTGATTTTTTTTTATGGTTTTTCAATTGTTACAATTGTTTTGATTTCACTGTTGGTTGATTCACATGTATTTTGTTGTTATCATAGATATTATGGAGGCACTATCTCTATGGAAACCTGATGAGATGAGGGTATTCCATCTCATGTATCATATAGTAACTTCCTAGATATCGCATGTCATTCACTCTATTCATTTGATTTAGGGTGCATTACTTATTTCATGCTATTGTGACATATGTTTTTCTAGATATGCAGGAAGTTGTGATATATGACGTGATTTAATATATACTATTTCTAAAGGGTATTGGAATATGTAATGTTTCATTAGATTAAAACCAAACATTGGTCTCTGAGGTGTTATGGGCCCTCCTAGATTGGAATTTGGTGGATCATGTTTGAACATTAACTATATTTTGTCATGATATAATTTTCATAAGGATTCCAAACTTCGATCCATGGGAGTATGGGCTATCACGAGTCATAGTTTGTCCTAACTTGGGAAAAAATTTACAATTTTTAGGGGTTCTAGAGTATTTTCAGAGGTTTAATTTCTGAATGAAAATAAATTACTGTGTGTTGTTTTGAACACATTCCATGTGTTCTTATATTATGAAAGAAATAAATTTTATTAAGTACATTCCACATACTCTACGTACACTCCATGAATCCTTTAATCATGTCACTGACTATGTGAGTAGAGACACGATGTAGGGAAACATAGGTAGAACACTCTGGGTAATGTGAGTACATGATATGTCGTTAGGGCCTTGTGTCCAACCATGTGACTAATGACACAGTTGGATGAAAACTATGTTGTACGTACTATGTCATGTCCCTAAATGTTGTGCAGAGGCAACTATGTTTTTGATCGTGTGACTAAAGACACAGGTGGTTAGAACATAATTGGTACATGCCATGTCTATGTTGAACACGTCGTGCAGTGTTACCTAGGAGAGAACCAAGTGGTTCGAGAATTATATAAGAAATTTTAAGTGGAATAAATTCAAGTACACGATGTGTTTGAGAATGAACATGCCTTGTGTAGGGGTGTTACATGGTAAGGTATCTGATGTTACATGCCCATGTTGAATCTTCATGGAACACATCCTGTAGTGATTCTACAATCCACATAACCTTCTTTTGTAAAACATAATTTTTTTCTCTAATTCATTTCATTCACTTATAAATTTCAGTCCATGATAATCTTAAGCTCAAGTGAGAGCCTAACCCTGTAGAGTCATACAGCCAATACATCATTCATTTGTGCGCTAGGTGCAGTGCGATGACCAGACAATGGAACAGATAGATTATGGACTACCAGAAGATCCTACTATTGTTACTATCTTGGAATTGCGTTTTATAATGGAAACAAGTGTTTATTCATTAATCCATGAAGTCTATTTTAATATTTTACATAAATTTTAGGGAGCACCACATCCTTCCCCATCTATGACAGAGTTGATATGACTATTCCAGCAACAAAATCCACCCACTTATTCAGATGATTAAGGACCATAAGCCGCATAGTCATGGTTAGAGACCATTATTTCTATCATTTAGCATCTAGATACACCTTCAAGTAAGAGTTTGAATATTGTAACATACATGTTACATGATTATGCTAGGATATAATGGGATGTTATCTCACTAGAGGGATGTCATCAGGATTTTTTTTTAAGAAGAGTTCCCTTGGACATTCTATGACTACTTCTATCCCTAGACGTTGAGGGATTATCAATCCTGAGAGTTCATGTATTTAGAGTAGGGCTCTATTTCATTGATGGATTAATCTTCTCATATTTCCGTGATTTAGGACTTCGTGCTTGTTCTGGGAGGTGACGATTTATCCTTCCAAAGAATATTTTAGGATGGTCGCAGGTATGAAAACTAATCATCGATGTCTGTTTTCTAGCTGATATCAGTGATAGTTTTAGTAAACTAGGTACTGATTACCAAGTGTAATATGTGGTAGTTGGGAGTTTTGAGTTAGGGTGGCTCAAAATCAAGAGCTAATACTACTTCGGCAGACATATGGGTGTACTTCAAGAATCCTTCATGTGATGTTTCCTCAGGTATCCAAGTGGTAGGATAGATGTGTGGAAGAGTGGGCCTACGAGACCACATTTCCAATGGGACCCAGTTGAGTGCCAGTGTTTCAGAAAGATAGGTCATCTATAGAATTTATACCAAGTGTTCTCACTAACAACGATTGATAGGGGTTTATCTATGACTCCACATTTCGGAGTAAGACCAAAAGTTTATCCTCTGTCAAGAAACATGAGTTATTCAGGCCATTCAAGCCTAGGTGGTGGTCGTGGACGTGGTAGTTAGGCTATAGGATTTCAAAGAACGTAGGGTGGATCAACTCTTGGTAGTTAGGCAAGGTTGTAGGGTTCTGGTATATGTTAGAATTTTGCAACATATCAGACATAGAAAGAGAAGGATTTTAGACCCACCATGGTTGGATATACGATTCTAGTTGCCTCAGTTTTCTCTTCTTCTCATTTTGATATTGGGGCCTCCCCTAGTTTTATATCTCTTTCTATGGTTGATATCATTGGACTCAATATCATTAAATCCTAGAATATTAAGATGTTATAAACTCTATTGGGGATTATGATGGCTATTGTATGTCAGTGAAATGAGTGCCATCTTAAAGATGGTGGGTGTCACTTCTTACAGGACATCTATGTGTTATAGATGACTTGCTCAATTTCATTAATTGAACTGACTGCATAGTATCCTTCCATGACCTTTTCTGAATTCTATCGACTTAGGGTTAGTTTTACATCACTAGAGGGTGATTCATATCTACAGAAGGGAGAATGGGATGTCCAGGAAAGTAGAGCTGGACACAAGAATCATGGGTTTCGAGGAATTACAACCTAGATTTCTAGTTTATATCTAGATTATTGTGGGAATTTAAAGATGGACTTCCTTCTAGTCATATATCATTTAAATGATGTATTTACTAACAAATTTTCTGGTTTACCTCCAGATGGAGAGAATGATTTGACTACTGATCTTGTGCCAAGAGAGATGCCATTGCCTATTCCAAATTTTATGATAGCTACACCAGAGTTAGTGGAGATGATGAAGAATTATGTGGAGTTGTAGAAAAAGGGTTTTATCCAAACCAATACTTCCATTAAGATTTTTCCTTCATTTTTGAAGAAGGAAGATGGTACTCTCAGACATTTCCCGGATTATCAGAATCTGAACCAGTTGATAGTTACTAACTGACAACCCTTTCCTAGGATTGTTGATCTCTTTGATCATCTTATAGGAGCCTTGGTGTTATCAATGATTTACATGACATTTGGTTATCATTAGTTACAATTTTAACCCTCATATATACATCTTACAACCTTTCAGTGCAGGTGTGGTCTATATGAGTATGTGTTTATACCATTCAGTCTCACCAATGGGACTGTAATTTTCATGGAACTGATGAACTGTGTGTTACATTAAAACGTGGATTATTTTTTTGTAGTCATTATTGATGATATCTTGGTGTACTCTCACACTCGACATGACTTTCCCCCCATCTTGATATCATTTTGAGTTCACTAAGAGATCATCAGTTATTTATTATGCTCTCAAAATTCCCCTTTTGGATGACCTAGATTCACATCTTGGATCATGTTATCTCAGAGAGAGGAGTATCAGTATACCCATAGAAAATGAGTGAAGTAGTTTAATGGTAGGAGCCAAGGAATTATATTGAGTTAAATATCTTTTTTAGATGGATGGTTATTTCATAAGCTTTATTCAGGACTTCTCATGATTCAAAGATCCACTGAAGGGATTGGCTATGAATGGTATTAAATAATTATGGATAGATACCTATGATTCAGCCTTTTTGGAACTGAAATAGATGTTGAATTTTGTACCGATAGTGATTTTTCCTGATCTAAGAAAATGTTACCCTGTTTAATTCGATGCATCGGGTATTAGGATAGAAGATGTTCGTATAGATGGGGAATGTTCATTGCGTACGGGTCTAGGTAGTTGAGTCCAAATGAGACGAATTACCCTACGCACAAGCTCGAGTTACCTGCAGTTCTTCTTGGACTACACTATAGGAAACATTATCTTTTGGGAGAGAGTTTTGTGTTATTCACTAACCACAAAAGTCTCAAGTATATATTTAGTCAACGTGATCTCAATTTGAGATAGAAAAGGTGGGTTGAGTACCTTTAGTCTTTGTATTTTGAGCTCTCCTAGATGCTTGGGAATGCAATGCAGTGGCTGATGTGTTGAGCATGAGGAATCAAATATAGGAATTTCAACAGGGAAGAATTGATTGGTATATTATGGTTATGTTCTCTAATATTGATTTGTAGGTGCATGAAAAGAATATGTAGACATTTCATTCCTCTATATCTATTACATATAGTTTTTTGGATCGAGTGAGAATGAGGTAGCTATCAGATTTCAAAGGCCTAGTCCAATGGGAGAGTTTATTGAGAGAGGACCCTACTCTGGGATGGACCGTAGGCGAGAATGAGTTATTTGTTTCCAGGGGTGTGTATGGGTGTCAGAAAACATATGCAAGGAGGTTTGCAAGATTTTAATTAATCGGTTTGGTCATTTCATCCTAGTGTCAGAAAGATGTATTGAGATCTACACCGTCAGTGTTGGTGGCAAGGTATGAAGAGAGATGTTGCTGGTTTTTTATGAGATGTTCCACCTGTTAGTAGGTGAATGAGGAGAATCAGCGACCCACATGACATTTATAGTAGTTACACATTCTCCATGGGAAGTTTAATTATGTTGCGATGAATTTTGTGACTAGTTTTCCAAGGTCACCTCGAGGGAATGATGTAGATTGGATTGTTATCGACAGAATCATGATGGGTTCACATTTCATGATGATTAATGAAACCATCAGTGTTGATGATCTGCAGATGTTTTACATCAAAGTGATTGTACATTTTCATGGGGTTTTGTTCTCTACCATTTCATATAGGGACACACAGTTTACTTCTCGTGTATGGCAGGGGCTACAAGGGTCTTTGGGTACACAGGTACTTTTGAGTACAACTTACCATCCTCAGACAGATAGCCAGTCTGAGCGCATGATACAGGTTTTCGAGGACATTCATCAAGAAATCATCTTATATTAAGAGCGTTATTGAGAGAGACATATACCACTTGTGGATTTTTCTTGCAGTAACAATTTTCAGTTGACGATTCATATGGAACCTTATAACTCTTTGTATGGTAGGCATTGCTGATTTCCCATATGTTGGCTGGAGGTAGAAGTGGTAGCTATGTTGGGACCTCTTCTTTTCGAGGATACAATTATATAGGTGGAGTGGATTTGGATAAAGATGACTACTGCACATTCTCGCAAAAAAAATTTATGTTGATCGACGGGAACGACCTCGGGATTTTTGAATCGAAGATTATATTTTCTTACTTTTCACACTGAGGTTTGGACCCAGGCGGATTATGAGGCATGGGAAGCATTCGCCAAGATATTTCAGGCCATTTGATGTTATGGAGAGAGTCATCCCTATTTTCTATCAGTTCTAGTTACCTCATCGGTACCGGGATATGCAATACGTCTTCCACGTTTCTCAGCTAAAGAACTACTTTTCAGACCCGTCTCATGTTTTTCAACCCGGGAAGGTCGAGTTAAAGGTAGATTCATTCTATTAAGAGCATCTTATTTAGATTATAGAACATAGAATGAAGGTTTTCCATAGATACTATGTTCCTATGATACAGGTGATATGGTAGCATAGGAGAGTATAGGATGAGACATCGGAGAGGGAGGCTGATGTACGATGACAGTGGCCCAAGTTTTTTAAATTTTCATCTTCACCACCCATGGAAGGGAAGATCATGAATGAATTTTTAAGGGGGGAAGATGGTAAGAAAAATGATCATTATTTTAGGCATCGAACTTGATTTATGGATTCTTTTACGAAAAATAATGAATTTGGAAATTTTTTAAGTACACGCCATGTATTCATGAGTACACGTTGTGTACCAGTTTTCCATGAGTAACAATGTACTAGCCATGTAATGGCCGAGTACATGGTTGTGTGGACCACCTAATGAGGGGGATAGTTAAGGAATGTACACAGTGTTTACATTAAATGATAATACCATGTAATTTTCTTTTTATTCCATTAATCATATCGGGGTCACGTCTAATCTATAGAAGTGTATTCTACATCTCATGACTCATACAGGAGATAAACGTATGACCAAATGTATTTGATCTCCTCTAACTCCTTCATCCTAGCTCTGATTGGGACACATCTGGGTACATTTGATACCCACCAGTGAGTTATATCTTATCCTATATCCCCTCTTCTTGTTCTCTCCTATTAGTTTTGTTATCCAAGGTTGAATTATTTTTAACTTTCGGAATATGTATGTCATTCTAGGAATATTTAAAAGTTTAAGTTCAAGATTTATCATCAAACAATGTCCAGGTAGGTGGTTTGTGCCTATCCTAGGATTTATTTGGATTATATATGTTATAACTTCCAAATACCCATGTTTAGTGTATTGCGTGTTATGAAATTTAACCATGTTTAAGACTTATTTTGGTGTGTTTGATTGAGAAAGGGTTATAGGTTATGTATAAGGTTTTATACCTTGATTATGTATGTGTATTCAAATGTTTAATTAATTTTAGATGTTGGGTCTATAATTTCTTGTTACGATTGTTTTTCTTACATGCCTAGTGTTGTTAGGATGGATTTATTATTTATATGAAATGCATGTGACTCACATTGGGAATGTTTGACCAGGGGGAATTGATTGTCAGAACATCACAACGTAGGTTAATTTATGTATATTCGTTATTATTGTTGAATAGATGCATTGACTATGAGATTTGTTATAGGTCATTGAACAAAGGGGTTAGGCCGTGAGATCTACCCAGAGGGTCATTATTAAAGGTATGTTGGAACATATGTCATAGAAATTGAGATATTCCAGAGGGTCATTATATTTATATTGCAATGAAGAACAAGGGGTATTGATAGTGAGAGAAATGCAGGGGGTTATTTTTAAATGATGATATGTTGAACAAGAGTTGTTAGGTTCTAATAACATTCCAAGAGGGTTTCTTGTGAATGATTTGATTGGTTGTGAAGAGGCTTCCATGCCAGAGCACAATCATGAACTCGGTCGTACATGATTGTTTAGATGGTATTTTGAGAAGTCAATTTGTTATTGTTATACATAGAGATACATATCATATGGTATATCCTAATGTTACAATATTCAATGGGATTAATAACTTATTTAATGTAACTGAAAGTAGTTTAAAACTTTAGGATTATTACTTTTGAGTAATTCCTTGTATATAGCTTCATTTTTCATATTGCTTGATATATATATTCAATGGCCATTAGGCGTAGATAATTTGGTGTTTCCCTACAAGGATTCATCTCACATCCAATTGGGGTCACGATTTTGTGACCAATCAGATAATATGGCACTGGTATAGATAAGGGAAAGCACCCTTCTTTATCATGTACATGATTGTTGTGGGAGATGGAGAGCATGGGACCAAGATAAGGCTTGAGATGCTGTTAGTGTTTAATTTTTTCTGTACTTTGGTTTCAATAATTTATTTTGAGCATTGTGACTTATTTTGTGGCTTTCCAAGATACATGTGGAATGCATCATTTATTTAAATACATGTCGTACTTTTTTATTCTATCAGTATTTCGATGTTTATTTCTATTGTATGGTATTATTATTTCTGCTAATGCTTACTATTTTTTTCAACTGTGATACTCTCCCAGTGAGGGAATTTTTTTCCCAGTAGCACACCCAATGCCCTTGCTACTAGTTGGTATCCTCTTTCTTTCGGGGAAATGTGATTGAGGCCATGTGGCCAACAGTGTACGTGGCACCATTAGGTGGCACTAGGATCCAAGGAAATTCAAAAAGAACGTTCATATTCCACTTGATTAGAGAATTAAAAAATGTCTTAATGAGAGTATTTTGAAATGGAATTCATCATGGATTAACTCCATACATACTATTTCATCTCTTGATGGAATTAGTGAACTGGTACACATTAAACTAGATTTCTGCCTCAATTATCGATGTGGGTTCTACTATGCTGGGAAGAATAGTTTTCCATATAAAATGATTTATTTGGGCCTTTATATGTCAGAATCAAGACTTGGTTCCTTTGAAAAATATGTATACCACAAATAAAGGAACCCTAAAAAATATAATAACAAAATTTGGGTCAATAATATCATATTAATTCCTAAAATACCGAATTTTTTGAAAACTATTAAAATTCTACAATTGTGAATTTTTTGTATTTATGCTTAATATAACACACCAAACTAAAAAAGTGACAATTTACAATTAAATATTACAATGGAAGGATTATGGACATTGAACTATAGAATACATTTTATGAAAATTTTTAACTTCACCAATAGGGTTACAAGAAGTGGGAAATCAGATGAAGAAGGGAGTAGGAATGACCTTGGTGTCATTCCTTGGTTATTAAAAGGGGAAATTAGAAGAAATCCATTTGAAATCGGTACACCAGATATGAGTGTAGGTGAGGGGTTTTGCGTGAGGCAGATGGATCTAGGGGTGAGATTCTTTTAAGGAGACCACCCATTAGAGATTATTAAAACTCAACTTAATATAATAAAAGTAGTAATAATAATATCATTAATATTATTAGTATCAAATTTCATTATATTATTTTTTCACATTTAATATCATTTAATATATTTTCATTTAAATTTTAATTTAATTTATTTAATAAAAAACATTAAATGGATTGGTTACACGGGTTGTTGTTTAGGGTCACATAATTTAAGAAAAACCATGTGCCCTTTGATGACCCCTATCAAGCTTTTTTTTGTTTGACACTCATGAAAACCCTCAAAACACATGATAAAATTTCTTGTTCTTCAAACATGTATATAAAATCACATTTATGGGTTTTAATTCTCAACATTATGTTCCGATGATTGGTTTTATAATGGATATTCATGTAAATAGTAAAAATAATATTCCCAAACATTTTGTTTTTTTTTTCAAAAGAACATTTCATTACAACCTTCCCTCCTTAGAACATCTTTTCATTGTAAATCATTCATGAAAAATCCCACTATCACCCAACCAATGAGGGTCATGATGTTTCGTTCAAATGGCTAGTTTCATTTCCAAACACCCGACACACCTCTATGATATTCTAAAGAATTCATCAATTAACTAATTAAAAAACTAAACAAACGATCAGTTTCTAATTTAAATAGAATGGAAATTCTTAACTTATCTCATTTAACCTAATGCATGATCATATCATCTTTGATTTTATATTTTAGCTGATGTAACTCTTCTCTAGTGGTCTTATCATTTAAAGAGGCCAATTCCAAGATAAGACACCTCCAATGATAGGATTTCCTACAAAGAAACCCTCTAAACATTTTATCAACAATGTTGGTGTGAATTCAATATTGTCATAAGGTAAATTCACCACAGACCTAAATTATAATTTCGTATCTAGATTATTTATAAAAACAACATATTACATAAATTGATGTTGTCTTTTCCTACTGATATACTTGAAACATTCCTTCACTGATCTCCTGAATCAACATGAATTACAACTAGTTGAGCCTCATCGACTAACCATTAAAGATGACACCAATCATTTAAATTCAATGATATAATCCCTAAACTACAATGCCATATAACAAGTCATCTCATGATTATAACATACAAGTTCACTGAATCTCATTCCTTACATTCAGTCATGTTCCTTCGAGAAACCATCAGTTACAAATTTAAACTATCATTCCTCAGCATGGAAAAGGGTCTAACCTAGATCCTGGAAACCGGAATCATTACCCTATTTTTTAAAAATCTCAACCAAGACAAACATCATGTCTAAGAAAATGTCAAAATTAATGAAACGAGAGTCTGAAAAAACAAAAAAAAATAGTTCAGACTCAATTCTTTGAGAGAAATATTTCTATCATGCCACAAATTCTATATTTGATTCTTGGTTGAGCTTTTAGAGGCATCCTCCATGTGGAGAAGACAATCAAAATACTGGTGTCTGAGAATTAATCTAAGGTATTCTTACATGGGAACCCATGTATAACTATAGAATAAATGTTCCTCGATAAGAACCACATTTTTCTATGAATCATCAGAAGTGATCACTCAATAAGCCCAAAGGATTTCAAAATTTACCTTGTTGTATAATGGATGCTCGTTTACTTCCACATGGATGATGTCAATATAAGGGACATATTTGTAAAAATGGAAGAATACACTAAGTGGAATTTTTTTGTTAATCATACATGACTACAAGAAAATAAAATATTCTATCCACAACTGGTATACATAATATAAGAAACTCCACATCACATTTATACACAACAACATTAACTGATAACCATGCATTTATCACTAGAGGCATTCCATGATCAATAATGCTCAACCACCAATGTCTAAACATGGCCAACAACATTTTCAAGGTTTTCATATAAAACAAATCATTTTAACAACATTATTCCAATAAAGAACCAAAAATATCCCAAACATGAAATCCTAAAAGGTATTCAAGATAAACTGACCATCTCTAAATGGTTCTCTAGATTGTGTTCCTTCTACATAAAAGGACACATTTACAAGATTTGACCCGATTCTCCCCACTATAAGAGTGCCATAAAATCCATAAGAAGATAAAAATATTAGAATCTAAAATCCTTCAATAACCATGTTCACATTAAATGTACATGTGATTCTCCACTGATTCATGATATTTTATATTGTTGAATTTGGAATGAAATATAGAAACAAATGGTTCGACTTTTAAAAACACCCAGGTCTCCTGGAATTCATCCCAAGAAATGGGAAAAAATTGATTTCATTAAACACATAGTTCACTCTTCCAAGATGATGGACACATAATGTAATAAAAAGAATAAGGATCAATAATTCTACCGAACTCAATTGGTTCGTTCCAACATTTAGGAACTCAATGCATACCATGCACAATTCATACAACCAAATGATTTAAAAAACCAGATTTAACACCCATGATACTATCCAAAGTATTTCTTCCATATGAATTCATGTATCAGTTGGCTCACATTGAAAATTTGATCAATTCATTCTATTTCATATGACTATAAACTAGACTGATGACCCATCGAGCAATCCAAAGAGAAGAAATGGGTCATAAGCCCCTCAAAAAAGATTAATATTCCCTAAGGATTTCTAAACAAAATAAAACGACCATTTCCCAATGGTTAAACATATGAAAATGAAATGGATACCATGACCACTCATTCAGAAAAGAGTTTCATTTAAAAACTAATAGTACTATGTTAGAAAATGGTACCAAAATTGAACAAAAACGTAGATAGGTTACCAGATTTAGAATGGAATTTAAACACTAAGTGGTCTACATACTATGGGATATCCCTTTATGGAAGAATAATATCTACCCTATCTCTATGTCACACCTCTAAAAATTCACTATCACAAGAGTACATAATCAAACCCTTACATAGAAAATGATCACCAATATAAAATGAGTAAATATCAATTTTAATGACAGCTCAAGAGACATTCAACAACCCATACATGAGGTTTAAAAAAAGAATCCACTGAAATTTCATTTCCAAGTCAATTAATTTTTGAAATTTTAATACTTCCTAATTTAATAGATTTAACAAACACATATTACAGAAATGCATGAATGCCTCAAAAAAATTCTCTTTTAAAACATTTTACAATTCTTGAAATTCATCCATAATTATGAAATTTATAAAAATATATTCCTTTTAATAGATATGGTGACATATGAGGGTCCCAAATCGAATCTAGTTCATTATCATAAAAACAATTACAGTTTCTTATTTATAGAAATTAAAAATACCCATTAAGGGTTATCACATAAGAACCACACCAATGCTTAACAACATGGGTCTAATTGAACAATAAAATTATTAACCAATTCATTTAAAATTAAACATGAACAACCTTTACATTTAAAACCATTTCATAATAAAAAATTATCACTATCAATAGTGTATTCATATACGTGGCCATCTACAAATCCATAAATTTCCCACATACATTATAGTTCAACATTTAGATCCCATTTTATCAAAACCATTCCAATTTAAAAATTCAACATTAACATCATTTTTCATTTTTTGAAAACAAAATTTATTCATATTTAATAATTAAAAATTCATTGAGTGTATCAGTTAAATTTTTTCATTTGTAAGGTTCCATTACACTATACAACTGAAAATTGGATCTTGTTTTTTTCAAAACCAATTCAAATTATCCAATTCCATCAATTAAAACATTATAAAATGAGAAGCAATTCTCTATAAGAATCTAACAAAGATCAACAAGATCGAATCACATAAGCAAGTCATGCTAAATATGGAAGGCATTATAATCAGTCCAAAAACATGGCATATAAATAGCTAGGAATGTAATACAATCAACCATTGAATAGCACACAAGGCCCAAAAATCAAATCAGCAACCAACATGAATATGAAACTATATGGCATGTCATAGGCATGCCATACCACAGAATAAACCCATATTAGATCAGCAAGTAGACTACATATGCAACTACTTGGAAATAAATATGCATGGTATGTGATGTTCTATGTGACTATTATGATAAATTAAATGATTCAACCTTGTTTTAAAATTCAAAGGGTAAAATACCCTAAATCTCATAAATCCATATAAGTAGAAATTACACAATTCACTCATGGTGAAAAAAATTAAACTATAACAAAAAAAATAAATGAAAAATAATTCCATCACATTCTAGTTGTTCATCTCTCCATGGATGGGTTGGTAAGACCTATACCTGACAATTTACCAAGACCAGACAGATTCATAGTCTCTGATCAACTTGACCAAAATAGAAGAACAAAGGAAAAACAAGGCTCTGATACTAATTTTAAATGTTGCAACCAGGACACCCCCTAAATATGTTTTCGGAGTAGTTGTCCTATCACGACTTGTCCTCAGGGCCCATGCTGTGATAACCCCTAGCCCGCCTTCCATAGGCCAGGGGCTGGCGACTAGCACTAAATGCATAATTCTTGATAAAATAAAAGGCATTGCCTTTATATAAGTGAACAAACTGAACAGAGTACGCAAACTAAAGTAAACACAAAGTAAAATGAGTACAAAAGTATGTTCTAGAAAGTAAATTGGATGGTATAAAAACCCAACTAAAAGTACAATACAACTTAGAAAGAAAGTACAACAGCTGAAAATTAAAACAGAAACCACTGGGTTATCCTCTGGAAATCCCACCTGAAGGGTTGGTACAGATAGTCTCGTCGGTACCTCGGGTCTGTCCCTCCACTCCATGTATGTCCCTCCAGGTGATCCATCTCCGGATACCATCCAACTCCACAAGCCTCAACCATGATCAGTGTTGTCTATCATCTACAACCAACAAAGCGTAGTGAGGGCAATGCCCATGCAGGGGTGAGTATACGATACTCAGTAGGGGAGCTGAGACCCTCGAAGTTCCCCCAGAATCCACAAAGGATAAACCACAACAGAAAGATAAAAACACGAAGTATCAACCAACTCTACTTAGGTATATGCCCATACATATACCAAAGACCTCAATTCTAGTTCGGCTTCAACTCAAGATCCCAAGTACAACTCAGTCCGCACAGGAAAGCACAACCCAATTCACACAGGAAGGCAAGTCAATCACATCGATGATAATGATTGAAAATATAGGCTTAGCTCACATAGGTATACCACTCATGAAGAGGGGTGGAGATGATAGATGTAGTCTCTGAATCATCTCCCCTGCCAAACACATGTAGGATCCACGTACAAAAGTTGTTACTGCCGAACCCACATACGATCCAAGTATAGTAACCATCTCTGCTGAAGCCACGTAGGATCCAAGTACAGTATTTATCCCTACCGAACCCATGGAGGATCCTTGTACAGTCGTCCTTGTTGACGAACCCATGTAGGATCCAAGTACAGTCATCATCTTCATCGCAGTCACAGCCTGCTCTAGGGTTCCCTCACACAACACGCTCGATTCTGGGAGGGTCCACTCCTCGAGTCAAGGGATCGATACATCAAATACCATGAATTTTCAGTTTTATGTATTATGAAGCTCAAACATGTCATAGGGGGATAATCCAAACAAAACATATCGAAGATGCAATGAACAAAATGCCCATGCCTTTTACCAAAAAGTACACGGCTTGTAGATTTACGGTACACGCCGTACAGTCAGTTATCGGGTACTGCCCGCGTCTAATGGACTATGTAGAATGGATGGTCATGTAGGAAGTAAGTACATGGCATGTAGTATGATTAGACTCCATGTTCGTTCATCTAGGTCATCTCTCTGAATCCTATCCATGTGCCCGTACATGACCTCAACCTGTGTTCGCCAAACCGTGTAACTGGTACATAGGGTAGCTCGTGCCACTGGCCATGCCTGACCGTGTGGTGGATTACATGTCTGTTTACTCCACCCCATATTCATGTATCCCTGGGATACACGTCGAGCCCCGCAAAGCCTCTTCTCCCCTTCTGTGAAGAGAATACATTTTGTGCCTCTTGGTCGTGCATTGCTGCCCACGTCTATGTATTTCCCAGAATACACGCCCTGTATCGTGAAGCTACTTCAACCATTCTTCGTAGAGATTACACACCATGTGATCAGGGTCACACGCTGTGTGTTACATGTCTTAACCCGAAACTCATGTTGTAGTACGCCCACACTACATGGCGTGTTCTTCAGAGATACACGCCATGTATTCTGGAATTTTCCAGAAATGCCGCCTCCAGCCGTTTCCCCTCCTGTGATGTCCATTCTTAATTCTGATGGTCTGTTCATCATGAAACATGAGACACTAGGTTTCCCCAATGTCTCGTAATCTTCTCTGGTGTTTTCGGGCCTCCCATAGGCTCCGAAAACATTATTTGATTCACCTGCTCAAAGAATTCTTGAGGTACGGTCCTTCCCATTACGGTTTGATCTTTCGGTCTCTATCGTCATCGCACCTCTACTAGGACGTCGTGATTTTGGGTCTTCAAATTGGAATCATTGCGTCTCACAATGAACTCGCAACGATCTGATGTTCATCAATAATGAAGAACACAAAGAACACACCAAACATTCACAAAAACTGTGGATGGATCAGGACGTGTTTGTTTGGCCCAGTCCGTTCACGTTAGTTTGTTAGAAAGCAGTTATGAGAAAAAAAAATGGCAAGAGAATCATTGTTTCTCAAATGAAAACACAACCCTACCTCGATAAACTATGTCGTTTTCTGGGGGTCACGGAAGATGGCGTTGTTTCCGTCGTCGTCGGTGTGTACTCGATGAAGAACGGTGTTCCCTATCTTGTACTGAAGGAGATATAATTAAGGTGCATCGTCGTTGATGAATTCTCCATGTCGGTGTCTCCTCTCTTGTCACCGAGGAAGAAGAGGATGAGAACCGTGGTCACTGAGTTGTTCTACAATGAAGGTTTGATTTTATTGATCGAAGAAGAACCGTCCTTCATTGAGGATGAATTATTCAAAAACTCTTGAGTTATCACCCAATTTCCCTCACACAACAATTTCCAAAACAATATAAAATAAGGCTTCTCATTATTTTATTTAATCTTTCCATGCATTCAAAAATACGAATTCAAACACTCAATTAATTAATGAAAGAGTTTCCATCAATTAATTATGGTGTGTGTTGGCATGAATTAAAGAAGGAGATATGGGAGAGGAAGAGTTACTCAATAAAGGGGAGATAAAAAGTTTAAGAGGGGGATTTCCATGTAATTAACATGGGAGTTCAATGGGGTTAAATGTTATGGAATGTGAAGAGTTGGGTCTCGTGTGGGCCTCACCTCACAATTATCCTCACATGGGTAGTTAGGAGATTGTGGTTACCACCCCAACTCCCCCATGTAGGATTTAACCACCATAGATATAAAAACATTGGCCTCACCTCACAATTATCCTCACATGGGTAGTTAAGAGATTGTGGTTACCACCCCAACTCCCCCATGTAGGATTTAACCACCATATATATGAAAAAAATGTTCTTCAATTTTTATTCAATTCTTAAATAATACACAATATTAAACTTCTCCTCCCGTGCAAACGCATTTGTAGTAAGGGTCCTCTTAAGAAATTACCAGCATTGATATTTCGTCAGTGCCCTCAGATTTCAATTCCGAGCACCGGTTCAAAAGATAGAAAACCCCTCTTGTTCGTTCACTGAACGTACCTGATCTAAACTTAGTAAAATTATTCCGGGCACACTAGGCCTTGGAATCAGGTGCCGTCAGAAACTACGTACTCATAAAATCTCAAAAAATTTATGAAAAAAATTTCCTTGAAATTTACGGGTCTTTACATTACTCCCACCTCATGGCTTTACGTCTCTGTAAATCTACATCATAAACTAGGGGAACAAATGAGGGTATTGTGCATGCATCTGAGTAACCCGCTCCCATGTGCTCTCTTGGAGGTTTCCATGCTACCAATGAATCTGTACCAAAGGAATCGATCATCCAATTTGGACCCACTCCTGTCGATCCTCGATCTCCACCGGGACCTCCGCAAATGTCGCCCCGTCATCGATTTCCAGCTCCCCATTATCAATGATATGCGTTGGTTTGTGCATGTATCACCACAGGTGAGATACATGGAAGACGTCATGCCCTCAGTGAAAATGAGGTGGAAGGGCTAGGGGATAAGACACCTCACCTACCCTGCTGTGAAACTGGAATGGTTCGATGAAGCTCGGAGATAACATACCCCCCCGGCCAAATCTCCATAATCCACGTCATTGTGAGACCCTTAATAAAATGTGGTCACCATCCTCGAACTCTAGTGGTCTCCGTATCCAATAATTATAGGACTTATGTCTACTCTGTGCAGTCCTCATTCTCTCCTACATGATCTTTACCTTCTCTGTCGTATCCTAAACCATATCTAGTCTTATGAGTGCTGACTCACTAGGGTCATTCCATCACAGAGGTGATCTGCATGGTTGGTCGTACAATTCCTTGTATGGTGCCACCCCAATGGTGGAGTGGTAGATGTTGTTGTACGAAAACTCCACCAAAGGGTAGGTGATCCTCCCAGCTATGACCAAAGTCAACGACACATGCATGGAGCATTTTCTCGAGTGGCTGAATGGTCCTCTCTGTCTGGCAATTCGTTTGAGGATGAAAGGTGGTGCTCAGGCGTAGCTGCGTCCCAAAAGCCTCCTACAACCTCTTCCAAAGCCATTAAGTAAAGCGATCATTTCGATCACAGACTATTGATTATGGAACACCATGAAGCCTTATGATATCCTGAACATAGAGGCGTCCTAAGATCTCCACTGAGCTCTTCTCTTTGATTGGTAGGAAGTGGGCTGACTTGGTGAGTCAGGCGATAACCACCCAGAGGGAGTCATGTCCTCTGGATGTACATGGGAGCCCCATCACAAAATCCATGGATATCCCATCCCACATCCACTCTGTAACCTCTAAGGGATGTACCAAAACTGCTGGTACCTGGTGCTCCGGCTTCACGTGCTGGCAAATGAGGTATCATGAAATGAACTCTTCCATAACCTTATTCATACCCAGACACTAGTGTTGTCATATATGATCCTGGAATATCTTCACCACTCCTGGATGTACCTTCAATGGGGTAGTGTGAAACTCCCTCAGCACACCTCCTGTAATGTAACTGGTACCATGGTACATCCCCTGAAGAGAATGACGTGCTCCCCTCCTACAGAAAATCCATCAGCTGCCTGTCCTGTGGATATCTGTGCATGTCGCGTCTCATAGTAAACATACCCATGATGTGCCTCTATGACGCGCTGAAGTAGTGGAGGAGTGAATGTGAGTGACTACATAAATTCTTCTCCATCTCTATCCATGACGGATATCTACAACATGGCTAGTTGCACCATCACCTCTCTATGTATCTGAATGCCTGATCTCTTGCTGAGAGCATCAGCTACTACGTTCCCCTTCCTAGAAGTATAGACTATCTCAAAGTCATAGTCCTGAAGGAACTCAAGACATCACCGCTGTCTCAGGTTCAGGTCCTTCTGCGAGAAGATGTACCTGATAATCTAGTGTTCAGAGTAGACTATAATGCACTTGCCCATTAGATAGTGCCGCCACATCTTCAAGGTGAAGACCACTGCTTCTATCTCTAGGTCATGGGTAGGGTAGTTCTGCTCATTCTGCCTCAACATTCATGAACCATAAGCGATCACTGCCCGCTCCTGCATTAGGACACACCCGAGTTCGGTCACAGATGCATCGTAGTAAACAACGTACCATATTCCTTCCTCAGGTAGCCTCAAGATGGGTGCACTGGTCAATCTCTGTCTCAGCTCCTAGAAGCTTTGCTGTCATTTATCTAACCAAACAAAGGGTTTCCCCTTTTTTGTCAAAGCTGAATGTGGTGCTGAAAATCTGGAGAAGTCTGGAAGAAATCTATGATTGTACCCAGCCAGACCTAGGAAACTCCGCTCCTCTGTCACACTTCTGGGTGGCTCCCAAGAAAGTACTGCCTCGATCTTCGCAGGATCCACCAAAAATCCCACCTCATAGATGACATGCCCCATGAAGTGGACCTCCAGAATCCATAACGTTCACTTTGAGAGCTTACCGTAATGCTGGTGCTCTAAGAGTGTGTCTAGTACAACCCTTAAGTGGTAGGACTGATCCTCCCTAGTAGTCGAGAAATCAGTATGTCATCGATGAAGACAATGAAAAATCGATTGAGGTAAGGCTGGATGATCATGTTCATGAGACTCATAAACACTTCTGGAGCATTGGTTACCGCAAAAGGAATAAACAAGAACTCATAGTGGCCATACCGACACCTGAAGGATGTCTTCTGCACATCCTCATCTCGAACTCTGAGCTGATGATATCCTGACCTGAGGTCTATCTTCGCGAACCATCCTAATCCCTTTAGCTGATCAAAGAGGTCATCAATCCTCGGAGGTGGATACTTTTTCTTTATGGTCACTTCATTTAGGTGACAGTAGTCGAAACATAGTCGTATTCTCCCATCCTCCTTCTTGGCGTATAAAATCGGAGAAGCCCAGGGTGAAACACTAGGTCAGATTAATCACTTACCCTGAAAGTCCTCCAGCTGTACTCATAGCTCACGAAGCTCAGTGGGAGCCATCTAATATGATGGATTAGATAAAGAGGTTGTCCCAGGGTACAGGTTAATGTTGAAATCAACCTCTCTACGAGGAGGTAGTACTGGAACATTGTTAGGAAAAACATCTGCATAATGATCCCCCACAACAGGAAAACTTGGACTCCACACATCAACCGCTCTGAGGATGAGACTAGCCAACTGATCTGTGATCGGCTGCCCTCTCCTCTGTGTAAGTCCATCCTGTGCTGTAAAGGATCCCTTCTCACTGGTGAAGGTGAACATGCTCCCATCTGTGTGGACACACCACACTTTGTGCCTAATACTATCGATCTGATCATGGACTGTAGATAACCAATCCATTCCAAAGATGACGCCATAAGGCTCTGAAGTGACTACAAGAAGATCCCAGCTTAATCTCTCACCTCCTAGAGTAATATCACATTACCGGAACCAGTATGTATTCGTCTAGTCTACTCTTGTAGGAGTCTCTAGCCGTAAGTATCGATCCAATGGCTCCGTCGGAATCTCTGAGCTACGAACAAGGGCAGTAGAAATAAAAAAAATGACCCACTCATATGTCTATAAGAACTGCAGCAAAGGTGGAGTAGACATAAACTGTACCTCGAATCATCTCAGGTGAGCCATGGTCGTAAGCCTCCACTACCTGATGTTGAGCCTGCCTCTATCTGCCAGCTCCCTGTGGTCGGGGTGGACCATCTAGTGGTGGTGGTGGTAGAACCTCAATGAGTTTCCCACCACCCGCTCCTCGGCGAGATCCTTTGCCTCGTACTCTGGCTCCATGCAGACTGCCACGGTCTAACCTCTGCCTCTGCCTGGGTGGTCCCTCAATCATATGATTCTCCTCTGAATGGATGGTCGGGAAGTCGTGAGCCATGTGGCCTTTCTCACATCATGCATAGAACTACATGCCTCTCATATGACTGGATCTGCTACATGTGCCCCACACCTCTGAACCAGTATCCTGATGTCGCCCACCTGATGGACTGGTCCTCTTGGACCTTTGCAAAATCTTCCTTCTGCCGGCTACAGAAGACTCTGTTATGTGTCACCCTGCGGTAGGCCTTGCTATTGGAATATGCTCAGCAAGGAAGCTCTCCAAAAAAAGGGATCTCTCCAGTACTCTTTCCTACGTCAAAATGCCGAGGGAGATCATCGAAGCCCCGATCTCATGCCTCGGTCCCTACTCGAAGGTTCGTTCCCGGAAGAATGGGTCACGTTTCATGTCTGTGGAGTAGCGCGATAGGTCGGTGAATCTTTCCAAGTACTGAGCTACTGTCATACTGCCCTACCGTAGCTGTAGTGACTCCAGCTTGCGCACCGCATGGAGGGTGGTTGGAATGAACTCTGATCGGAAGAGACTTTCAAAGTCCGTCCAAAGTAGGGATGACTCGTCATGCACCTAGAGCATCAGGCTCCACCATCTACCTATTGCTATGTGCAGGATACTCACGGCAGGGATCACCATAAGATCAGATGGTATCCCTACCAATCTGAAGACTTAGACAATAGCCTCCAGCCAATCCTTGGCTGCATGAGGGTCTGTCTCTCTGTGGAACCTGGGCGGCCTTTGTCGTTGAAACTCGTGCAGTGCACTCAGGTGGCGTGCATTCTCTACTGCTGGGGACAGTGGTATCGGGGGCCCAGCGGGGAGAGGTACCACTGGTGCCTCTACTGTAATAGGGCCCTACACCGAGGCATCATCGCTCGGTGGCCTTCCATCTCGCACAATGCTCAGAACACTGGCCGGCTGTCGTTGTGGGACAATCCTAAAACGAAACAAGTGCTCCACAGTTAATATAGTATACTTGCTGAGCTGACACAATGTAATCACAAAGAAAACGTTTTTGAAACACACATGCAATCAGTGTTTTCGAGCACTGAGTCGGAAATCAGATGTTAGGGTCCTGGTGTATGGATACATCGGCCGCCGCACCAACACTGGACTCCCTGGACTGATAATCACACTCAACACCTTTAACACTATTGCTTCACATGAAGAAATTATTAGAGTCCTACGTTCTACTGTAGAACTGACTCCTATGATACCAATTTGTCACGACCTATCCTCGGGGCCCGTGCCGTGACTACCCCATGTCCGCCTTCAATAGGCCATGGGATGACGACTAGAACCAAAGGCGTAATTACCAATAAAAGGGAAGGCATTTACTTTATCTAAGTAAGAAAACACAATAGAGTATGCAAGATGGAGTGAAAACAAAGTAAACTGAGTACAAAAGTAGCTGCTCGAAAGTAAATGGGCCGTTATACAAACCCAACTGAATGTACAGTACAACTGAGAAAGAATGTACAATAGCTGAAAAGTAAAACAGAAACCACCGGGCCATCCTCCGTAAATCCCACCTAAAGGGTGGGTACATATAGTCTCGTCGGTACCTCGGGTCTGTCCATCTACTCCGTGTACGTCCCGCCAAGTGGTCCACCTCCGGATACTATCAATCTCCACAAGCCTCGACAATGATAAGTGATGTCTGTCATCTACAACCAACACAATGTAGTGCGGGAAATGACTGTGTAGGGGTGAGTATATGATACTCAGTAGGGACCCCGAGACCCCTGAATGTCTCCCAAAATCCACAAAGTATAAACCACAACAGAAATATACAAACACAAAGTATCAAAAAACTCTACTTAGTTTTATGCCCATACATATACCTATGTCATAAATTCCAGTTCGTCTCCAACTCACGAGCTGAAGTACAACTCAATCGACACAGGGAAGCACAACCCAATACACACAGGAAAGCAAGTCAATAATATCGATGATAATGATTGAAAATAAATACTTATCCCACACAGGTATACTAATCACGAAGAGGGGTGGATATGATAGATGTAGTCTCTGAATCATCTCCCCTAACGAACCCACGTAGGATCCAAGCGCAGAAGTCATTGCTGTCGAACCCATTTAGGATCCAAATATATTAACCATCACTGGCGAACCCACGTAGATTCAAATTATAGTCTCCATCGCTACTGAACCTAAGGAGGATCCATGAATAGTTGTCCTTGCTGCCGAACCCACGCAGGATCCAAGTACAGTCGTCATCATCATCGCAGTCGCAGCCAGCTCTAGGGTTCCCGCACAAAGCACGCTCGATTCCGGGAGGGTCCGCTTCTCAAGTCAAAGGATCTATACATCAACTACCATGAAGTCTAAAGTTGATATATTCCAATGCTCCTCCATATCATGGGGGGATAATCCAAAAAAATTATCCAAGATACTATGTAAAAAATGGCCAATTCTTTTACCAAAAAGTACACAGTGTGTAGGTATACGGTAGACACCGTGTAGTCAGTTCCCTAGTACTGCCTGCGTCTAGTGGTCCATGTAGAAATCTAGTCATGTAGGAAGTAAGTACATGACGTGTGGTTTGATTACACTCCATGTCCATGCATCTGGGTCGGCTCTGTGTAATATGGCCATGTGCTCGTACACGGCCTCAACCCGTGTCCGCCAAACTGTGTAACTGGTACACTAGGTAGCACGTGCCACTGGCCATGCCTGGCCGTGTGGTGGAGTACATGCCCGTGTACTCCACCCCGTGTGAATGTATCCCCAAGATACACGTCGAGTCCTGTGAAGCCACTTCTGCCATTCTGTGAAGAGAATACACACCGTGCCTCTTGGCTGTGTATTGTTGCCAGTGTCTGTGTATTTCCCAGAATACACGCCATGTCTCACGAAGCTGCTTCTGCCATTCTGCATAGTGATTAAAAGCCGTGTGACCGGGTTCACACGCTGTTTGTTACATTTCTTAACCCGAAACTCAAGTTGTAGTACACCCACACTACATGGAGTGTTCGTCAGAGATACATGCCGTGTATTCTAGAATTTTCCAGAAATGATGCCTCTGGCCAGCGCGCCTCCCGTGATGTCCATTATTCATTTTAATGGTTCGTGAATCATGAAACATCGTACACTAGGTTTCCCTAATGTCCCGTAATCATCTCTCGTGTTTTCGGGCCTCAGATCGTCTCCGAAAACACGATTTGATTCACCTTCTCGAAGAATGGTCGAGGGACGGTCCTTCCTGTTCGGGTTTGATCTGTTTCCCTCTATTGTCTTTGCACCTCCGATAGGAAGTCATGATGTTCGGTATTCAAATTGGGATCGTTGTTTCGCATAATGAACTCTCAAAGATCCAGTGTTTATCACCCATGAAGAACACGAAGAACACACCAAACATTCACAAAAACGGAGAAGGGATCGGGCCGTGTTCATTTTCCCCAGTCCTTCTGCATTAGTTTGGTAGTATGCAGTCAAGAGAAACCAATATGGAAAGAGAATCAGTGTTGCTAAAATAAAAACACTCCCCTAACTCGATAATCTATGTCGTTCGCTGGGTGTCACGGAATATGGAATCATTTCTGTCATCGTCGGTGTGCACCCGTGGAAGAACGATGTTCCCTCTATTTTCACGAAGGAGAGATAATTATGGTGTGTCATAATTTGCGAATTCTCTACGTCGGTGTCTCCTCTTTTTCCGTGGAGAAAGAAGAGGATGAGAATCGTGGTCGATGAGATGTTCTACGATGAAGGGTCGATGTTCTTCGCTGGAGAAGAACCGTCCATCGTTGAGGATGAATTCTTCAAAAACTCTATATTTCTCCCCCAATTTCCCTCACACAAAAATTTCCATAATAAAATAAAATAAGGCTTCTCCTTATTTTATTTAATCAAGCCATGCATTCAAAAATATGAATTAAAACACACAATTAATTAATTAATGAGTTTCAATCAATTAATTATGGTGTGTGTTGGCATGAATTAAAGAGGGAGAGAGGGGAGAGGAAGAGTTACTCAATAAAAGGGATTGAACAAGTTTAATAGGGGGATTTACATTTAATTAACATGGGATTTCAAGGGGTTAAGATGTTAAGGAATGTGAAGAGTTCAGGATCATGTGGGCCCCACCTCACAATTATCCTCACATGGGTAGTTAAGAGCTTGTGGGTCCCCCCCAACAACCCATGTAGGATTTAACCGCCATAGATAAGAAATAAAAATGTTTCCTCAATTTTTATTAAATTCATAAATAATCCACAAAATTAAAATTCTCCTACCATGAAAATTCAACTACGGTAAAAGTCCTCTTAAGCAATTATCAGTGTTGCGAGTTCGCCGGTGCCCTCAAATTTCAATTCTGAGCACCGGTTCAAAAGATAGAAAAACCCGCTCGTTCCATCGCTGAACATACCAAAGATAATCTTCGGAAAATTATACAGGGCACACCAGGCCTCAGAATCAGCTGCCGTCAGAAACTGCGTACTCCTAAAATCCAGAATAATTTAAGAAAAAAAAATAGATTAAATTTACGTGTCTTTACATGTCCCATTAAATCCAACACATTTTCAAAAATTTAAAGGTTGTCGACTAGTAGCGAGGTCCTTGGGTGTATCCATGGGGAGACAATGAACACAATAATCAGAGTATTCACAATGGTATAACATGTGTGAATCCTTATAAAATATTGGAAGAATTGCTAAAAAATGAAAAAAAAAATGAAAATAAGAATGGATGTTAAAAACATTATATGAATAATTGTAATAACTAAATAAAAGTATAATTGAAAACACAAATTCCATATAATGATGCATGTAATGTCAGATGTTACTATAAGGTAAAAGAAATACAATATAACATAGAAAAGAAAATATCAATGATCAACTCCTTAATCATCCTAAGTATGAGACAAGTCTTGTGCTCCCTAGTTCTCATTTACACAACATTACATATGAAATGTATCCAATGACCTGTGAGAAGGAAGATCTATATTGATTTCAAATAGGTATTGAGAAGGGTGTTAGATATAAATATCAATTGGCTTATACCCACAGATTCCAGCTCAATATATTTCTTTCAATAAATATATAATTAGGTGACATATTTCAATAAAATCAAAATTCAATTTGATAAAAAATTAAATATTAGAAACTAGGTCTGGGTTATTAAATAGAAACTTATCCCATACCAACGTCCTTGGCCTAAGAATTATAAATTAGGTACCTACATGAGGATAATATTTATATAAGGGCCATGGTAAACCAAAAATACAATAAGGCATATCTCTAAGGTTATTCTTTGAATTGTGGTCTGATTCACATGTCACCATACGCGTATACTAGTAAATCATGGTATAAGTATTCCAAGTACAAGATATAATATATATGAGAAGAAAATTGTATGGAATAATAAATTAAGAATAGAATTCTATCAATGAAATAAAAAATTGTCAAAACTAGTAGTGGTTTCACATACCTATCCAAGGCGGTATAATAATATTACCAAGTATCCTAATGGAAAAATCTGATAATTGAATACCTCTAATCATGTACAAGGTGACCCTTTTGGTGTCTCATGTATTACAGAAAGGCATTGTATCCTTGATCCCATTCTTAGTCTATCACATAGGGGACTGAGTGTCACCTTGGTCATGAAATAACCATATTGTCAAGGGGTCCATCCATGGTTTCACCCATGGAGAACCAATATCACATAGGTGTACAATACACTACCCGTGAAGCCCTTTCCTAGAATGTAAAGACCCAGAAATTTCAAGGAATTTTTTTTCATAATTTCTTCAAAATTTTATGAGTCTTTGGCTTCTGACAGCACTTTATTCCGAGGCCCGGTGTGCCTGGAATCAATTTCTGAAGTCTAGCTGAGGTATGTTCAGTAAACGAAAAAACGTGTTTTTATATCATTTGAACTGGTGATCAGAATTGAAATACAAGAGCATAGATGAACTCGTAGTGCTGAGATTCTATTAGGAGAAGCTAACCATCAGTTTGTAAGAGTTTGAAAAAAAAAGATAAATTTTGGACTTTTCGGAAAAATAATAAAATAACTAAATGAGTAATTTTATTCTTACTTGGACCGTTGAGCAACGGTTGGAAGAACCACAGTGTAACGATGGTCATTAAATATGGCATTTAATAATCTATTACTTTTGGTGTGAAACCTCAACCCATGTTTATTTAATGGTGCTTTTATAAAGGTTCATTAATGGACCATATTAATGAGCTAAACTTAGAGATTGTTTCTTTTTTATTTAATCAATCTGTTGGAGAAAGGATTGACAATCGTGGGGAAATCTCTGCCAAAGATCCAACAATGTCATCCTTCAACGAAGAACAAGGAATGCGACAACCATTGAAGGAACTGATCCGATGATTGATGATGCGCTATCTTTTCTTTTCTCCGCGATAAGTGAGGCGATGCCCTTCAACTAAGAACGACTCAACGAAGAATGCTCAATGCTCCTTCAATCATCTACTTCCTCTGCTGCAAGGGAGGAAATACAACTGTAGGGTACTCACCAATGAAGATGTTCTTTTTCCCAACATTGACAGAGTGACAACGCTTTCTTCATCTTCGATGAATGAACCATAATAAAGGTAGGGGGATTTTTTATAATTACATTTATGTGATTTGTAACATCGAGAATCAAATAATATTTTGTTGGGTGATTATTCAAACTACTAACGCGGTGGGTACAGACTGCCAAATAAGTCCGAATCCACCACCAACTTGTTCTTGACTCACGGATTGTGTGTAAATGGGTTAACGGAAGAGAAACGGCATTTAGAAGCCATCATATTAAAGTACAGGACCCTATTAGACCGCCGGTACAGACGGAAGCTAAATGGGACCACTGGAGAAACTCCGGTGGCTTGCGAAATCTCAAGGTGGCGCGGGTCGCCGACGCGGCGGCGCAGGTGACCAGAGGCGATGGGGCCCCAGTGCGCCGCCAGAGAATACCCACCATGGCATCAGCCGCAACGACGACTCGGAGGATCCCACAACTGTGCGAGATCTAGGACGGCCGGGGGGCGGTGCCAGCTGGCGCTGCCAGTGTCTATCAACGGGGATGCCGCACCTACCCCGCATCGCGTAACACTCGGCCTGGTTGGCCGAGATGCGGCTGGCCGCAGGCTGGGTCGTGCTAGCCACGGGCTGGACCACACCATTCAGGCCGGTCCGCGCACTACCGGGCCGGACCAGGACCCGGGTCGGGTTGACCGGGTTTGGCCCGACCTAGGGGTTGTTGGGCCAGGTTGGAGCGGCCCCAAACCCCCTATTTTCAGATCATTTTTTGTAAAATGGACATATCTTGTGCTACAGACCTTCAATTGATGTAACATCAGTTGGGAAATATTCCATTGATCAAGAAGATCGTTTTAGTATATTACACATAAGGTTTCAGCAAAGTTTTGGTATGGTCGGGTTGGTTCAAACCCGAAGCCAACCGGGCCCATGGTGCGGAAACACATATAACTTGAGGACCGGATGTATGATTGATGTGACATTGACTATGTTGGATTCCTCTTGATGAGACGGTTCTTTTGGCATACTCTACGTGGGATTTAGATGACATTAGAGTATGGTTAGGTTGGTTTTAGCTTAAAAATCAAACGGAACCCTGGAACGGAAAAGCTAATAACTTACAGACCGAGCGTTCGATTGAAGCACCGTCTATTGCATTGAAACCCCAATTATGAGGTAGTCCTTTGTGTTACTTCTACATGAGACTTCATGACACTTTTATGTAATGAACAATATCTCTTGGAGTGGACCCTTCTGGAGATGAGCGTACGGAGTGTGGAGACCTAGTAGCTGTAGACCCGACGGCTGCTTGACCTAATCGACTCGGAGTAATTAGATTAGCCCAGTGGATGGAGCCCCCATCATTTGGCGGCAGACCCATAGCGAATTGAGCACCAGTTAGTTGGCAGCAGACATGCGGTATTCGATAGAGGGAGTACCTCTATAGGCTATTAGGGGGACCACTTGGTATTTGGCGGCAGACCCACAACGGACGGATCACCTGATATTTGGCAGCAGACCTGCGGTACTCGACAGGAGGAGTAACGTTGTAGGAAAAGGTTAGTGAGTAACGCCTCGAAGTCGTGACAGGGACAATGTACTCGACAGTGGAGGAGTTTTCCAGCAGTTTTGGTTTCGATAATGAAAATCCTGGTTTGAGGTGAGTCAATGTCCTTTGTGTTTTCCTCATGATTGAGATGGGTTACTTGATAACATTGGTATATGTATGGTCATATACCTAAGTAAATGTTATCTATTGAGATATTTCTTTGTGGTTTATCTTTTTTGTATTTAGTGAGACCTTGAGGGTCTCAGGGTCCCTATTGAGTATCTTTATACTCAACCTTGCACGGGCTATGCCCACAACTTAGTGTGGTGGATGCAGACGATGGACAGAGCTGACGGAGGCCGAGTGTACGAGGACTGGGCAAAACCTGGAGGTGGACCTCACAACGATTCAGTACCTGGAGGAGGTTGACAGATGAGGGGACTTAAGAGGATATCTATACCTACCCTTCCGGTAGGATTCATGGTGGACGATCTAGGAGTTGCACTATCTGTACCTACCCTTTAGGTAGGATCCGTGGTGGATGATCCAGGAGCTACTTGTCACCTTCCAGCAGTTTTGTCTTTTACTTTTACTTTAATTTTGGTCATTTATTTCTGACCCCTTACTTTCAGCACTACTTTTGTTTTTATTTTTACTTAGTGATTAGTTCCCCTTGTACTCTGGATGCATGTGTGTCTTTACATTTGATAAAGGCAATGCCTTCCCTTTTTTTCAGTAATTCAGCCTTTGGTTCAAGTCACCAGCCCCTGGCCTATGGAAGGTGGGCTTCAGATAGTCACGAAATGGGCCCTGAGGATGGGTCGTGACAAATTGGTATCATAGGAGTCATTTCTACCATAGAACATAGGACTCTGATATTTTCATTCTGTGATGCAAGAGTGTTAGGGGTACTAAGTGTGGTCTTCAGTTTAGGGAGTTCAGTGTTGGTGTGGGCAGCTGATGTATCCATACACCAGGACCCTGACTTCTGATTTCCGACTCAGTGCATGAAAACACTAATTGTGTGTTTGTTTTCACAATTTTCTATTAAATCAACTCCAACCATGTCATCTCACCAGGTATAGTCTTTGACTGTGTCACATCTATTTCATTCAGAATTCCACCATGTGGACTACCAGCTAGGGCCCTGAGAGTTGTACATAATGACAGCCTATCGAGCGATGAGGCGTCAATATAGGTCCCTCATCTAGTTGAGGCACCAGCGGAGGCACCAGTGGTTCTACCAACCGTTGGGCCACTGATTCTACCAGCCCCAGGAGCAGGCGATGAACACCGCTTGAGCGCTGCACGAGTTCCAGCGCAAGAGGCCACCCAGGTTCCGAGGAGAGACGGATCCACATGCAGCTGAGGATTGGCTGGAGGCTGTGGTGAGAGTCTTCAGGCTAGTAGGGACACGAGCCGACATCATGGTGATCCTTGCTGCCAGCCTCCTTCAGGAAGAAGCAGGCAGATGGTGGAGCCTGATGGTCCAGATGGACGATTAGGTGACACTCTTATGGGCTGACTTCGAGAGCCTGTTTCGGGTAATGTTTGTACTAGCCACCCTTCGAGCAGAGTGGATGCATGAGATATTGCATCGACAGTAGGGAAACATGTTAGTATCACATTACTCGGAAAGTATCATAGACCTCTTGCTCTACTGTACTGATATGGTATGAGACCCGTTTTTCAGGTCCTAGACCATCGAGAAAGGGCTCTGGCGAGAGATTAGAGATTCACCTGTTTCTCATATCATTCCGAAGTAGATAGGGGTGTTGGAGCGAGCTCTCGTATTGGAGAGTTTTCTTACTGAGCAGTCTCTAGCAGCGGGACCCACCACTAGTCGACTTGCATCATAGTTTTCTTTAGCTGGCAGTAGACAGACAAAACCGGTGTCCAAGATGACTAGACCCACCGGTGGCTGACTGCACGACTCAAGTTCAGTTGTGCAGGGAAACTGGAGTAGAGACAGAGCCAATCTTGCTAGGAGCGGGCAGTGTTACTCCTGAAGCGGGCTTTGTCACATGGCACGTGACTGTCCGACCCACTATATAGACGATCAACAGATAGAAGAAGGACCTCCCAGGCAGAGGCAGATGGTCGATCGAGGCGGACCGCAAGGATCAGGAGACCAATGCAGGGGAGATGGTTGTGCAGTTGGAGGTGGACGACGCATCGAGGTGTTTCCACCACCACCACCAGGAGGTCCACACCGACCGCATGGAACAGGTGGACATGGTATAGCACAACTTTAGGCAGCTGAATCATATGACTATGGAGCTCCGAAAGCATGTGTATATGAGCAGTACTAGTTCTAGGCATGGTGGAATTTGTTCTTGGTACTTCTAGTTTCCTTGTTGTTGTTGTTTGATGTTGTTATGTGTCTTTGTAATTTGAGCCGAAGTAATAAAAGAAACTTATATTTGTGATGTTTACTTTCCTGTCCTTTTTGTATGGTTCATACTAAGATGTTCTGGTTAAAACTGTTGACTTGACCCTCAATTGTGAGATTCCTACTAGAAGAGACCCAGTAACCATGCACTGATGCCGAAAGTGTGACTAAACCCAAGGAGGCGAGTGTAACAGTTGGATCTCTTAGTAGTAGCATCATGGCATTACGATGTCATTCAAGACATGAATTGTACCGTTCATGTCAGGATTGACTGTTTTAGGTGAAAAACATGGTTCATCTAGGGGATGAGACAAGATTTCTCTATTCAGCAGTGAAGAAATCACAGTAGCTCTTGGGTAGAACGTAGATGAAGAAGGGTGGAGATTATTTCTTACAATTGTCTAGTCTCACCCATTGTTCGTTGAGTGAATGGATTACAGTTCTCTCCAACTTAGTAGTCTCAGGTGTATCTTCTCTCAGAAAGACTTGAACCGGAGACAACAATGATGGCTTGAATTCCTCCAGGACTGTGACTTCGAGATAGTTTATACTCCGGGAGAGGGGAACATTGTTCTATATGATCTTAGTAGGAGATTGGGCATTCAACTATTAGGAGTGGCGAGACAGCTGCTAGACGCGTTTCAGATATCCTTTTTGGATAGTGATGGACTCAGCACGTATAAAACCAGAGATGGTTTAGGCTACGACTGAGAAGGTTTAGATCATCTAGGAGCAGATGAAAAATGCATAGAGTAGACATAAGTCCTATGCTATTAGGAGACGGGGACCACTGGTGTTCAAGGATGGCGACCACATCTTCCTATGGGTCTCAGCTCGATGAGGTCTTCTGAGATTTGGCTTAGGCGACAAGTTATCTCTGTGTTTCATCAGATCTTTCCATGTCCACAGAAGGGTAGGCGAGGTGGCTTACTGTCTGGCCTTTCTACCTCAGTTGCACTAGGTGCATGACTTCATCCAATTATCTCATCTGAGGAGATGTGTGCATGACCTATCCGTCATCATCCACCAATGAGAGCCGGACATTGATTACGGGGAGACTTTCATGGGGTTCCAGTATAGATTGTGGATCAACAAGAGTGGGTCCTACTGGGACGGTTTATTCCAATTGTGAACATTCACTAGAAGCACGGGAAACTTGTAAGAGATCACATGGGAGTGTGCGGCTCAGATGCGTGCTCGGTACCTTCTTTTGTTTACCTAGTTCATGTTGTAGATTTATAGAGACGTAAATCCCTAAGGTGGGAGTAATGTTAAGACCCATAAATTTCACGGAATTTTTTTCTGAATTTCATAGGAATTTTACGAGTCTGTGGCTCTTGGAGGCACTTGATTTTGAGGCCCGATGTGCCTAGAATCAATTTCCAAAGTTTAGATTGGGTACGTTCAGTAAACGAACGAGCGAGTATTTCTATTTTTTGAACTGGTTCTCGGAAATGAAACTTGAGGGAACCGATGAACTTGCAGCGCTGAGATTCACTTAAGCGAAGCATAAATTCAATTGGAAAGAGTCTGATGAAAAATTTAAATTTTGAACTTTTTTGGAAAAATAATAAAATAACTAAATGAGTTATTTTGTTCTTCCTTTGACTGTTGATCAACGGTTTGCAGAACCATAGTGTAATAATGGTCACTAATTAAGGATTTTAATGTTCTGTTACTTTTGTTGTGAAACCGAAACACGCACTTATTTAATAGTGACTTAATTAAGGTTCATTAATGAACCATATTAATGAGATAAAAGTTGAGATTTTTTCATTTTATTTAATCAATCTGTTGGCAAAATGATTGGAGATTGCGGGGAAATCTCTGGAAAAGCGCTGAAAATGTCATCCTTCAACGAAGAATAGAGAATGCGACAACCATTAAAGGAACCAATCATCGGATCAACAACGCACTTTCTTTTCTTATGTCTACAACAAGTGAGGTGATGCACTTCAACGAAGAACGACTCAGCGAAGAACACTCCACGTTCCTTCAATCTTCTACTTTTTCTGCATCAAGGGAGGAAATACAACCGTGGGGAACTCACCAACGATGACGTTCTTTTTCCCAGCGTTGACGGAGTGACAACACTTTCTGCATCTTTGACGAACAAACTATAATCAAGGTTGGGGGATATTGTATATTTATGTTTATGTGATTTATACCCTTGATCATGGAATAATATTTTGTTGGTTTATTATTCAAACTACTAATGCGGTGGGTACGGACTACCAAACAAGTCCGGATCCACCGCCAACTTATTCTTGATGCACAGATGGCATAGAAACGGGTGAACGGAAGTGAAATGGAATTTAGGATCCATCGCAGTAATGTTCATGACCCGACAAGACCGCCGGTGCAGATAAAAGCTAAATAAGACCACTAGAGGAACTCTGGTGGCCCGCGGAACCTCAAGGAGGTGGCCGACAGCCGACTGGCCACCTAGAGGTGGTGGTGTCCCAGCGCGCCACCGGAGAGAACCCAACACGGTGGCGATGCGGAAGATCCCGTGGCAGTATGGGATCTGGGATGCTCGGGGGGCGGCGCCAGCTGGCACCGCCGGTGTAAATCAGTGGGAAGGCCACACCTCCCCCTCTCCGTGTAATGCTCTCCCAGGAAGGTCGGGCCATGGATGGCCGCAGGTTGGGCTGCACGGGGCAGGCCATACCTGTACCTAGGTCAGGTTGACCCATTTCGGGCCAACCAAGGGGGTGTTGGGCCAGGTCGGATGGGGCACATACCCCGTATTTTCGGACCATTTTCGGTTAAATGGCCATATCATGAGCTACGGACCTCCGATTGATTCACTTTCAGTTGCGTAAGATTCCCTGGATCAAGAGGGTCGTTTGAATATATTACACTCAATGGTTTGGAAAAGTTGGGTACGACCAGGTTGGTTCGAATCCGAAGTCAACTGGGCCCATGGAGCGGAAACGCTTATTACTTGAGGACCAGACGTCTGATTGACGTGTCATCATCTAAGTTGGTTTCCTCTTGATGAGATGGTTCTTTTGGCATACTCTACATGGGATTCAGATGACATTGGTGTATGGTCGGGTTGGTTTTAGCTTAAAACCCTACCAGGCCCCTGGAATGGAAAAGTTAAAAACTCTCAGACGGGGTGTCCGATTGACGCGCCGTATGTTGTATTGAGACCCCTATGACAAGGTGGTACATTGTGTTACTTCTACCTGAGACATTGTGACACATGGAAGTAATGACCAGTATCTTGTGGAGTAGACCCTTTCGGAGACAAGTGTACGTAGTGCATAGACCTAGTAGTTGTAGACCTGATGACTGCTTGACTGATTCGACTCGGAGTGATTCGATTAGCCCAGTTGAAGGAGCGCCTGGTATTTGGCGGCAGACCCACGGTGGACGGGGCACCTGGTAATTGGAAGTGGACCTGTGGTACTCGATTGGAGGAATACCTCTGTATTCTATTAGGGGAGCACTAGGTATTTGGTGGCAGACCCACAGTAGACGGAGCGACAGGTATTTGGCAGAAGACCCGTAGTACTCGACAGGAGGAGTACCTTAGCATTAAAAGGTTAGTGAGTAGCATCTCAGAGTCATGACAAGGCCACTGTACTCGACATAGGAGGAGTTCTTCACCAGTTGTGGATTTGAAAATGATAATCCTGGTTTGTGCGGATTCAATGACCTTTATGTTTTCCTCATGATTGATATGGGTTACTTGATAACTTAGGTATGTGTATAGGCATATACCTAAGTAAAGGGTATCTGTTGAGATCTTTATTTGTGGTTTAGACTTATTGTATTTAGTGATACCTTGAGGGTCTCGGGGTCCCTACTGAGTATCGTTATACTCACCCCTGCACGGGATATACCCACACCTCGTTGTGTTGGATGCAGACGACATACAGCGCTGATGGAGGCCGAGTGTACGAGGACTGGACGACACCTGGAGGTGGACCTCATGACGAGTGAGTACCGAGAAGAGGTTGAAGGACAATGGAACTGAGAAGGCTATATGTACCTACCCTTTAGGTAGGATTCGTGGTTGAAAATCTTGGAGCTATGCTATCTGTACCTACCCTTCAGGTAGGATCCGTGGTGGACGATCCAGGAGCTTCTTGTCACCATCCAGCTATTTTGTATTTTACTTGTACTTTACAGTTGGGCTTGTATTTTCGGCCCTTTTCTTTCATCACTACATTTTTTTCCGTTTTACTTTGTGTTTACTTCCGCTTGTACTCTGGGTGCGTGTATGTGTTTAAGTTTCATAAAGGAAATTCCTTCCCTTGTTTCAGGAATTACGCCTTTGGTGCTAGTCGCCAGCCCCTAGCCTATGGAAGGTGGGATTGGGGTAGTCACGACATGGGCCCCGAGACGGGTCGTGACATAGAATGTCAAAGCATCTCCACTGGTAGTTCTGGTCATAACCCCCTTGATAACATGAGTCCATCCATTGGTACTTAAAACAGAACCCATATTCTCTCTAAACATGTGTCAATTTAACCACATCAACATGGAATATCCCAAGGTATGTCATTTAAAAATTAATCATATTCCTTCAAAAAATAAATTTAATGAACAACATAAATAGTAAATCCAACAAATCCATTAGTGGAGTCCCATGACCCTCCATGTTGATCAACGAAGGATCCGATGTGGCAAAAAATAAATATTCAATGTAATCCAATGCCACAAATCCCATGAAAGGGGACACAAAAGGTATCACTTGTATCACTTGGACCATGTAATCTCTATTCCCTATAAGACATATATCATATTGAGGAATGAGTATCACTGATATCATAGTGTAGAAATATTTCTAATGGGTCAATCCACCATTTCTCCCCTATGAAAATTATATCACTTAAGAGTATAATAAACCACCAGATATTCCCACTTATAAGAATCCAAAGTATATCTCTTGAATCATCTGGTCATAACCCATCAATCACATGAGTCCATATCTGAGTCCAAAATATTTAACCCATGTTTTCTCCGAGCCCATGTCAACTATTCCATTCTGTTTAAAATATTTAATACAAAAAAATATATTCATTATGAATAATACATTAAATCATGACTTTCCATAAAATAAAAAAAAGCATTTTAATTTGTTTATTATAAAACGAAAACCTCAATTTAATCATCAAATGAGAATATTTATATAATAACAAGAAATTCCATTTAAAATATGCCATTTACTTTATCAAAACATTGAAATTGTTTTAAAATTGTCATGATGGAACATAAAAGGTTCCACAGTCAACTGTAAAATTAACTACATGAGAAATCCCTTATACAAAGCAAGACAATACCATCATTTTAGATTGTTACACTAATCAATTAGATTACGGTTTCAAAGAGATTTAATAAAAAGCTGCATCGCTTACATAAACAATTACACAAAAAAGGGGGAAATCATTTTATAATTACAAACAAGGGAAGATAAGAACATTCAATATACCAAACCATTACATCAAGGAATAAATGATGAACCAAGGAAATAATTAAAGGACTCATAATATTCTAATAAATACTTTTTATCTTTTAATATTGGACACCTCCATCATAGGCTTATTATAATAAAAAAATGTATGTGTTAATCAAACAAATCATTTAACATATTTGAGAATTTCATTCAAGGTCCACAGTTCGATTTTTCAAAGGAAATAATAATTTATATTATTTAAATAATAACTTAAATAATTGATTAACTTAAAGGAGAATGAAATGGCTCCTACCACAAAATAATACCATGTCGAACACTTTGGAACATAACAGTTTTAACAGTAACTACTTGGTGTTACACCATCATAACACCAAGCATATGAACCTTCTCATATAAAAAAGGAATCTTATCCCCTGCGATCATATTCACATGGACAATAATATGAGAAAGGGGATCCTTACCTACATGATCATATATTCATATACCCATTAACACTCAAATACATTCTCATTTTTCATACTACACATAAGAACAGCTAGACACATATATATACATTCGCATCTATGGGTGAATGTACATATAATTGGGGAACACACACACACACACATACACACACGCCTACTAATGTATACATGGTGAGACTCATGTTACTTTGGTTACTCGAACCTTCTTAAATGATTAACATAGAAAATCTAAAAATAAACATACAGACTCAAAAAAAACATATTGAATCAAAACAAAAGAGGCTAAACTAAACATAAGATTTAAAACATATGTTGAACCATGGAGGAAAACTATAAATGTTCCAAAACATCTTTTTGTAGTGGAAAAAAACCAACCTGATGGTCTCCCAAGAGATGATACGCATTCCCTAATGTTGAATTAAAAACCAATAACCTACATCATCACAAACTCTAGGGTAAGGATGATCTAGGTAGGGTGATAATGAGAGGGAAATTTTTCCAAATAAGGGTAGATAAAGGAGCCAGGGATCTTACCTCAACAATTCTAAGGGGAAACCAAGAGAAATATGATTGAAATTGGTGCACCAGAGTAGAGTTAAGGTGAGGGGGTCAGGGGTGGTTGGGGCCTTTTGTGGGTGCATGCTGCTGGTAAGGGGACTCTATTTTTGGGTTTATTAAAAATTTACATAAAATAATAAAAATATAGATAGAAATATTAATTCTAGTAATAAAAAATTATTATTATTATTATTCTTATTATTAGTAAATACTTACTTTTATTATTTTATTTAACATTTCCCGTTTAATATCATCTAATTTATTTTAATTTTAATTCTATTATAATTAATTTAATTTTTTTAAGAAACACATTGCCCGCTTGCACAATTATTATTGTTCACATGATTTTATAAAAATAATTTTCCATATGTAAACCTCTTTAAAACCTTATTTATTTGGGGTTTTTCACTTCTAAAACCCATCTTGACATAGAATAAACATATCAGGCCTTCACCAAGTCCAAAAATTTCTTTTAGGGGTTGCAAATATCGGAATTATATTCTGATGCTCAGCTTTAAAAATTATCCATCAAGTTAATTTAAAACAAAAAATTACCATTATTTTATTCTGGTTTAGAAGAATGGTTTATTGAATGTGACATAATAATGAAAATTTAAAGATAATATATATTGTCTTATTATGTCCTATAATCCAATATGACAGGGAAATGTGAACAATATTCATGCGTATGTACGACCTCCTGTCTCCATGAATGTTGAATTTCATTTTCAATTTCTATTTTTTATATATATTTATAAAAACATATATATGGTACATATATTATATTTATATCATGGATATTATTTTATAGATAATTAAATAATGATTTAACTATGTAGACAAAAAATATAACAAATTAAATCACATGTGAAAAAAGTGGTTATTAACTGTAACGTAACATACACATATAATGGTAAATAAACTGATAATAAAAGATTACAATAAAGTCATATATGGTATAATATAATTTATTATGGTTCTATAATATATTTATAATGAAATTATGTTTATTATAATTTTTTTTAAAATAGTATTATGAGAGTAAAGACATAAATTAAGAGGATTTATAGTCTCATTTTAATGATGTGGGATTTCTACCACATTCAGCACTCATTTCTTTTGTGTGGTTAATATACTACCCATGAATGATTTATATGATACCAATATTTAAATTTATTGGTATTTAAATATCCTTTTTATGATCTTTATGTCATGGAGTTTTGTGGTTTACAATTACAAAAGTTGTAAGTGAAATTTATCTCAATTTTCATTCTTTGAGACACAAGTTTTATTATGAACCTGTATTATTTTCCAAGGTATATATAATTTAATTTTGCATGTCATATCATTAAATTCATTATTTTCATGTTATTTTACACACCATGTGATTTTTTTCCCTCATGGTTATTTTGATTCAAAGTTAATAATTTTGTATGAGTTTATTGAAAAAATATAATTATTCATCGGTATTGTTTATGATCATTCTTATAATGATGAAATCTTATGATCCATATCTCAATAATAATCAAGAGTTTCCTTATATTCTAGTCATTAATTATATATTCATTAATTGTA
Organism: Viscum album; assembly: GCA_963277665.1. Taxonomy (NCBI): domain Eukaryota; kingdom Viridiplantae; phylum Streptophyta; class Magnoliopsida; order Santalales; family Viscaceae; genus Viscum; species Viscum album. Next base: position 195,513,804 of record OY728133.1, on the reverse strand, counting down.
CCATTTTTCTAGGTTTTGATACTTATGATAATTAAGATAGTGTTTTTATGAAAATTTTTCATTATTTCCCTCTTTGGTCGAAATCTGTTTTATTTAATAACCATTATCTAAAAAAATATATATTTTGATATGATATTTTAGATTGATTTTTGAGTAAAATTTAATTTAATAATTTATAAAAAATTATTGAAAATGGTTATCTAATATTCAAAAATATATTTTCAAAGTAATTTTCATTGAAAAATATTTTTAAAAAGTTTTCTGTTTTAAAAATAATTTTTCACATAAGAAATGATATTTTTATCAATAAAATAATTTTGAAATATATTTAAAAATTAGTTTCTATATAAGTTGATATCCATTGGTGTTACTCAAGCCTTTATTGGGGTTTTATTTAGGTGTACCAATCATATTCTTTTCTTCGAATGAGTTATGTCAGGAGGGAATGTTTACTCTGACACTAGTTTCTCTTCCATGGGTTATATTATTATGAAAGCCATTTATTTTCATATGTTATGATATGATGATGGGATTTTGAAACCTGTCTCTTTTCCATATTTTATGGTATGATGGCATGTTTAAGATACACATTTAATTTCATAGGTTATGATTTGATGAGTATTTATGATGTTACAAATAACATATATATGATTTCATTATGAGATGGATGAGACCAATATATTTTTCCAATACATTGGATAAATATTTATATCTCATGAAAAAATAAATGTTTGGAATGAGGAATGAACCCAATTCAGTAAATTACTTTTACTGCTATAATTATCATGGGAGTGAACCTTTCATAATAAGATGGTTTGGGAAATGATCCCTTTCAACTAATATGGAAAGTAAATTAATCCTTGACTATTGTGAAATAATATAAAACAAATATGTTTCACCAAAAAATTAATTTTCTTATTCCTATGTTATGATTACATGGATTATGGTCTTGAATCCATTATGATTCATGTCTTATAAACTAAAAATATTTGTTCTATACCTCTTGATTATGATATTTGTTATACAGGGAATGATCTTTTATTGTTATGATCTTGTTCTCATACCCTTATTCTAAGGAATATAGTCACTTATATCCCTTGTTTCCCCTGATTATGAAACAAATATTTCCCCTTATTATGTCTCATATCCCCATGTTATGATGATATGTATTATTTATGATGTTTCTCTTAGGTTTCAAGTCTTATAGAACCTAGTATGAGATAATGTATATCCCTTATGTTCTCTTTTTTATGTTTATGTTTCAAAAGGCACTAAAATAATATAGCATTTGAGTGCCTATTTGTTTAATGTATTTATTATTCCACAAAAATGATCAATTGTATATGTATGTTAAGTTATGGTCTATAATGTTTATATCAAAGAAAAATTATAGTCATCCTTTCAAAATTGGAATTAGAAAACCATTGTGAGATCTCTATGAATTTTTTTGTTTGTATAAGCATAAGGATGATTCAAATTATTTGAAAATGTCCTGGAATTTAGTTAAAGGATAGAGTGAGTAATTTATTATTTATACATTCATGATTAGTTAACCCATGAGGATGTCACACTTGTAAAAATGCACATAGGGATAACAACCCTGAAAAAAAATTATATATCATGACTCGATCAAAAATTAGTGCATGAAAATAGGACATCCTACACACTTATTTTGAGATCCTAGGGGATATACTATGGGAATTCATGAACTCATCAAAAACCATCATGAAGAATTTAAATAGTATATGAATATAAATAACCGTTGATATGCATAAGGTTTCATAGTTTAAATAATTTTTCCTACTGTAACTAAATCTATGATTTTTTGGTTTCCCACTATGAATATTGTTTGTCAGAACAATGATTTTTGGTTTTATTCAGTGAATGGAACTTGAATGAGAAACATTAATGTTGAGTGTGACATAAAATGTAATGAATTTTATTCTAGGAATCTGAGTTCTAAGGGAGATATATTGGACAATATCATTTATAATCTCACCCAAAAATCTTAATGTATGAATCATGGGAGAATTGTAAATAAAACAATAATGGAAAAAATTATGTTGATTCACTAATGAAGAAACATCCGGCCAACTTTAATTTGTTCTTTTGATGAATTAATATTTTAATAATTAATTAGTACCACAAAAATGATATTTAACATTCTCCCATTTTATGAAAATGAGGAAGTCATTCTAGATATTTATCATTTAGATAGAGAAAAATTCTAGTGGTGGACTCTAATTATGAATATGAGGAAACACCACAAAATTGATTCCACTGATTTGAAAAAGATAAAAAATTTATTTTCCAATAAGAAACTTCTTTAAATTGATTATATGAATACTAAGAAAGTCTTCAATGAGTAATAGTAAATGAATAATGAATATGTCGATACCAATGAATTAAATTTTACAAGACATATGGAGTATGATTCTAGAATTATAATGCAACCTATTAGTAATGTTGAACAATTCTTCAGTGTCCCAAATCTTTTTTCATAAGATTGTTGTATAAAAGAGAAGTTACATTCTATGAATATATTTTTCATTGTGAAATAATTTTATAAATATAGATTGTATTTTCATATCCATCTCATGGGTTTGAATAGAAAAGGAAGAAGGAGATTAAAGAAAAATCTATAAACTATGGAAAAATGATGATGTGATTTCAATTATGCTATATGTTTGGGAATAAGCAGGGAGGAAATTTTCTTAAAGGGTATCGAAAAATGTTTATGTATGGAACTGACTGTCATTGGGAATTTTATTTCCACAATGATGGGATCAAGTTATATGACAATTTGAATGGAGAGAATGATTCACAAAATGCATGTACACCATTATAGTGATACAATTGTATGGAGAATGGGAATTATGATAACAAGTTCCCAAACATGAGGGTTAATGATGATTATCGACATTAGTAGCCTCATAAAAATATGGACAAGTAAAAATATCTTGTGATCACTATTTTTTATTATGGGTGTAATAATGACATGGTGAAAGGTATACTTTCCATCCACTCTAGAACATTTAATATCTTAATTTATTTTGGATATACCCACTCTTTAATGTCTACAAAACATTATAAGGATATTATGATTTCCCCAAAATTATGTGACATGGAATTTGTATAGAAAACACCTAATTATAATATGATTTTATCTCAATTTTCTGATTCTTCTCAGATTGACATTTAATGGAATGTGCTTACTGATAATATTTTAATTCCTAGTATGGTTGAATATTATTTTCCATTAGTAATATATTATATTTATCTCCATAAATCCATCAAAAATAATTGTGTAATAGATGTTACGATATATATTTAAAACCAAACATTGATCGTCTATCAATGTGATGATTAATATGAATATTATAGGTATATTAAATCTAGTATATTGGTCTTGATTAAAATTTATATTTGATTTTTATCTCAAATTTTTTGTTAGAATCTCTACATCAATGGTATACCAAATATTTTCGAATATTTGGATGTATTTCTAGAATAGTTTCCTAACCATTCCCCAAAACAAGATGATGGGTTATTAATAGAACTCATACATTATTCCATGCCAATTTGAAATACTCCATATAGAATGACCACAATTGAGTTCCTTGAATTGAAGGAAAAACTATAAGAAAATAGTGGTTATGGATTCATTTGTCCAAATGTGTCACTTTATGGTGAACTTATCATTTTTCTAAAAAATAAAGATGGATAAAGATGTCTTTGCAATGATTATCTGGAGTTGAACATGATTAAGTCAATGAAAAAGTATTATCTACCATTTATCGATGATTTTTTTGATCAAATGAATGGAGCTCAATACTTTTCCATGATTGAACATCATACCATAAATCAATAATTTGATGTTTATGAAGGAGGATATATCCAATATGAAATTATGTACAAGGGATGGACACTATTAATATATTGTGATAACTTTTGGTCTTATTAATTCACATTCTATCTTAACTGATGCGATGAATATATTCTTTAGAGAATTTCCATGATCAGTTTTTGTGTATTATGTATAGATGATATTATTATTCATTCCTGGACAATGAAATATCATGATTACATCATGATAATGGTGATAAAGATAACAAGAAAAGATAAAACATATTAAAATATTATATTTTTTTAATTTTGGGTGCAATAAGATTCATTTTGGGGTCACATAATCTCAATAGAAGGTATAATAGTAGATCAATTAAAGATACAGTGTAACACCCCATGCTTCCACGGTATGCTTCTCTTTAAATAATACAGTCGCGTGTGTTGTATGCAACTTCGGGTTCTAACACACACCACAACAAATCAAACTAGCTGTTATGAATAGTAATACCCAGTTTTTGAACTATTATAAATTTGATCTTTCAGAATGGACATTATTTTTGGATTCAGAATATTGAAATTAGCTTAGGGTGATTTTTGGGTACATTTTTGAAAACATTCAATTTTTGATGAATAGTGATAAAAAAACACTAAGATATAGTTTAAAACCGAATTCTTATTTAAATACTTATTTTTTTATTTAAATTTAATTTAGGTAAAAATAGATACATAATGCCTATATAAGTTCAATGTAATTAATTGGAGTTAGTTTATCATAATTTTAGATATATTAAAATTTTATGGATCTTTTCACCGTCTTTTACCCACCTCCTATGAGAATTTGGAAATTCACATAAAACGTAATTTTACCGCTTCTAGGAGTGGAATTTTGAAAATCCAAGAGACACAGTTAATATCAAGGAGTAAAATGTGGTTCAATACGATAAAAATAATTTTTGGTGAATAGTACTATTTTATTTTTAATTACCACTGTTAAAAGTAAATAGGGTAATTAAGGATAAAAATGATATTAATATTACCCTAACACAAGTCCTAATTCTATTGGACAAGTGTATCTCGACCAAAAACAACCTTAAAAATAAAATATTATCATTTAGGTTTAATTGGATTGGATTAGGACATTTATTATTATATAATTCAATGAAGAGTTAAAAGAGTTAAAATCAAGGTTTATTAACTAAAACATTTTTAATATAGGGTTATATATAACATAAATTCGATTATAAATATTAATTATAAAGAAAAAAATATTTCATACATAATGGTATTTTATTTATAATTTTTAGACACTAAATAATTTACTTTAGTTATGAAACACTGGTGATGCTGTAATTACCTAATTAATGAAATATTAAAATAAATGATATTATAAATATCAATATAAATTTAATTTGAGTCTTTTTACAAATTCCACTAATTTTACAGGTTAATAATGAATATTAGTACTTATTATATAAATTGTTTTCAAATTAATAATGCTGTTATGAAATTATCAAAAACGAAATACCCTATAGTGTCAAAATTGACATAAAAGAGTTTTTAAAACAAATATTATATTATTAATTTATATTCTATTCACTAAAATATAAGGTTCGGCCAAGAGACTTATATAATGATATTTGTATCATTAATGGAACACATGTGGGTCTCTTTGATATTTATAGAATGTTTATTTACTATATAATATAAAAATACATAGAGATATGGTAAGTATAAAACTAAATAACTAAGAGTTAAAACTAAAAGATAGGGTTAATAAAGTGACCCAAACCTGTATAAAACCCCTTGGTTGAGTGGTTTTCGACCTATCCCCACCTTAACCTTTAAATCATCCACTTTGGAGACATTATATACTGAATATGAATTTATTATAAAATAATATTTCTAGCTTTTCTGAAGGTTCCCCTCACCCATCTTATAAAAGGTAACTCCCCCTTCCCTCAATTTCACACTTTTAAAGCGTTTTGGCTCAGCCAAAACCCTCTCACATATTTTCTCAACTTCCCTCACTTCGACCTAGAGGCCTTAGTTTGATCAGAAAGCCAACCTATGGAGCCCTTTTGATCAAATCAAAGGGAATAACCCGAAGAAGAGGTAATGTTTTAACCACCCTATTTCAAGTTCCTTTCTTCTTCAACATCATACTTCTTTTTTACTTCCATTAGAAAATAATAACTTCAGTATATTATATATACTTTGATGTTATCATAAATATGGTACCAACAGATTCAGTATTCTATCCATTTTTCAAATGACATGTCACCATAAGTTCGTACACACGGCTTACCGTCTCCACGTCGTTGTGTAATTGTTATTCAATATATTATTATTTGGATGGGTAAAATAATGATGTGTAATTCATGTAAATAATAAATATAACATGATAATGATTCTATATATATATGATATACCACCCAATTATATAATATTTTAATATCAAATGAATGATATTGTCGCTCGTGCGTACATACAGACTATAGTCTCCACGAACGCGATGAGATTCATTCCCCATCGTATCCATTCAAGAGTAATTCTTATTTTATGATTAAAAGTAATGTTTGAGAAAAATATATCATTATATATATGAATAAAATAGAACCTATCTATAACAAATACGACGTATGTAACAAAACATATAAAAGAAAACGAGTAAGTTAACACCTGAAATGATGATAATACTAAAATATTATTAACAAGTAATTATTAGAAGATCATATATGAGATCATAATTATATATATTGTTCTTCAATAATTTAATAAAAATGTTTTAACTATTATAAAAGAGGTTAACATACCATCAACTATTGAAAAGTACAAGGTATGTGTTTATTTCACAATCTCTTCATTATCTGAGGTTGTTTATACGTAATGATCTACTGAGACCTCTTTATCATCCACATCCATGTCTCTTAAAAATGTATTTCAAATAATTATTACTATTTTATAGACTATGGGTTAAATTCATTTATACCCTTATTGACTTTTTATAAGAATTTTATAGATCAATCTTTCTGTCATTTTCCAAATAAGGACCTTTTTAACCTTTTCGACAGAATTAAGATAAGAATGTTTTTTTAACTTATACAGTGGGTGCAGCTATTTTGTGCCGTTATAAAATCGTTGAAGCTTCCCCTACAAGATTATAAGTATATTTAAAATGTAAATGTTTTATTTTATAATTATGTGTCATTTAAATGACTTAAAAAATAGATATTTCTCTCAAATATTTTTTATTTCATCTATGTCAACATCCTTTGATGGATTTTAAGCTTATTTGAAGTTTATTATTATGATACAAAACTTCCATATTGTATTGAAGAGTTTTTAATATGTATGACTGTGGATGTGTTATTTTTATAACATTCATGGTTTATAGAGAATGTATTGACATTTCATATGCAAGTTTTAATACAAATGTTAATGTTATGCTTAAACCTATACATATGAGGAATGAATTGGACTTAATATGTGATGGGTGGAGCCCACTATAGCCACTCGATGCATCGGTAGGTCTCATGATACAAACTAGTGTCTCAGCACAAGGCCTTGAAAAAATCATATTTATAGTCTTGGCCTGCGGCCTTGACTATGTGGTAATGATAGTCTGGCATTATGCATTCCATCATTATGAAAGTGGTTATTGATATTGCATGTGATTATTTGAATAGTAGAATATCCATGTGAATAAGTAAATGGAATTATTTCATTTTATCTTTTCCATATTTTGCTGAAGTTCAAGTTTAAAATGCTTTTGTTTTAGTTATACATTTCTTTAAATGTTTATGCTTATTTAAGAAAGTTTCTTCTATATTTTTATCCATGATGAGCATCTAAGCTCACCCATTTCAATGTTTTATTCATCCAAGGATGTGATGAAGTAATTTATGAATGACCTTCCAGGATATTATGAGGGGATATGAAGACCAGATGTTTTTGTAGTAGTATTCACTTTATGATGTAATGTAAACTTTCTGAATGTATCTAGTTATTCCAAGGATAATAAAGTAATCTGTCTTTCGAGACATGATCTTTTGTGATCATGCCAATATTATATAACAATGCACCGACTCTGTGTAACTGGGGTCGAGTCGTTACAGTTGGTATCAGAGTAAGTTTAGTACAAAACATGGAAACTAGATTTATATAAACTCTTATTAGAGCACTTAGCCCTATGATAAATATTGAGGATTAGTATAGAAGATCTTTTTAGAATTTTTGTATTGTAGAGATTTTGTGAGTTTTCTGAGAAATACATCCATGTCTGGATACAAGCAGGTCAAGGTGGCTCTGGCAGTGATGTACTGAGGGGTAAACATGAAAACACCACTTTGAGCTAGACTCGTACTGGAACTGGTGCACGACAATAGGCCTTTCTACACTCTTGGTTATGACACCCTCGGGGGATATGCTTAGGATAATTCTCATTTTCTATAAAAACCATTATGAAGGGTTTTGGAGTATATAATTTCTCAATGAAAACATTTTTCTGATTATGGATTATGTCCATAAATAGTTCAATTTATGTTATGTGTTTTACAAGTATGGAATTATGTATTTTGATTCATAAACTGATCTAGATTATGCCATTGTTTAGAAATGGCGCCTAGTAGAAGAAATGGAAACTGTATCAATGCACACACTCCATGTAGAGATTACCCTCCTAGTCAAGATAATTATAGTGGAGCTGGTGATGCAACTGGTGATGATCAACTAATCACCATACTAGGACAACTACTCAGGTTAGGAATAATAACCATACCCGTAAGGATCACCCTAATCCGAAGCATAGAGGATAAATGTTAGATCTCTTCATGAGAAAACAACCACCAACATTCAATGGGAGTACAAATCCATTAGTAGCTGAGCAATGTATAAGTTTCCTAGAGAAAATATTTTAGGCTTTGTGGAGTAATGAAAGGGAAAAAGATATCATGGCAGTTTACCTCCTCATTGGAGATGCTGATCAATGGTGGTCATTGATTCAAAACACGAAGGAAAATGATGAAGTATCAAATATAAAATGGAGGGAGCTAAATGATCTGTTTTTAGAAAAATACTTTTCTCGTGACCATCGAGCAGATATGGAAAGAAAATTTCTAAGTATCAGACAAAAGGAGGATGCGAATGTCGTAAAGTATGAGCCTAACATTTCAAGGATTGCAAGATACGCTGGAGATTATATACGTAACCAAATATGTAAGATTGATCGTTTTTTTTATGGGTTAAAACCATTTATTCATTGAGCATTAGTGTCAAAATCCTTCTCGTCTTACGATGATATTGTCTCATGTGCTATCAAGACAGAAAAAGATTTCTCTAAGTCTTATGACTTTAAAGAAAAGAAAGAGAAGAAGAGATTTTCCGATAACTATGGGAATGTAAATAAGGGGATGAAAGGAAAAGTTGAATATCCATCCTTAAATAAGTGTGGCAAGAAACACCCCGGTACTTGCATAAAGGGAATGAGAGTTTGTTACACGTGTGGTGAAAAAGGCCACCAAGCTCGTGATTGTAAGGGGATGAAAGAAGCTACCAATGTTCAATTCTACAACTGTAGGGAGATGGGACATTATGAAAATGAATGTCCTAAGAGTCAAGAAAACTTACCTTAGAAAAGGACAAGGAATAAAGGCCAATCTTATGCTATCACTACTGCTGAGGTAGAAGCTCTGAAAAACGTGGTGGCAGGTAATTTAATGGCTTCCTCAAGTTTAGCGAATGCTTTACTTGATTCTGGATCATTCCATTGTTTCATATCTTCCTAGTTTTCTACGAAAATTAGATATTTCCAATTTTATTTAACAAGGGAGTTTTTAGATAAAAATCTTAAGATAAGTATCATTGCAACAATGTTGTTTGAATTAGTCCCCATTAGAGCACATAAATATTCTTTATCTGCTGATCTCATTGTCATACCTATGATTGAATTTGATATAATCCTTGGTATGGAATGGATTTCGGACCATGATGTGATTATTTATTATAAGAAGAAATATGTTACAGTTTCTGATGATAATTAAAAGGAACACCTTATCTTTATAGCGTAATTGTCACCACCTGATTCTTACATAGATCCACCCGCAGTAGCTCAACAAAATTAAATTTCTGCGGACGATGAAAATTAAATAACTGTGGGTAAGGAAAGGAATGTTCAAATAGAGTATGTACCAATTGTGATATAATATGTTGATGTGTTTCCAAAACAGTTACTTGTACATCCTCCAGAACTAGAAATTGAGTTTTCTATTAATTTAATTCCTGGTTCAAGACCTATATCGAAGACCACATATAGAATGGCCACTATGGAATTACTTGAACTAATGAAACAACTAGAGGAATTGAGTAATAAGGGATTTACTCTCCCCACTGTTTCACAATGGGGATCCCCTTTCCTTTTTGATAAGAAGAATGATGTATTTATGGGGTTATGTATCAACTACATGGAAAGGAATGCTATAACAATAAAGAACAAGTATCCCCTACCATAGATTGATGATTTATTTGACAAAATTCATGGATATCAATACTTTTCTAAGGTTGACCTTTGACCTGGATACCATCAGTTGTGTGTGAAGAAGGAAAACATTCTGAAGACAACATTTCGAACCAGGTAAGGGCATTACAAGTTTACAGTAATGCCTTTTTGGCTGACTAATGCACCCTCTGTATTCATGGATCTAATGAATATAGTTTTCAAGGAATATATTGATGAATTTTTTGTGGTATTTATTAATGATATCTCGGTATATTCCAAATTATATGAAGATCATGAAAATAACTTGCGTATTATCCTGAAGACTCATAGAAGACATGAATTATATGGGATTTTTAGCAAGTGTGAATTCTGGCTTCAGGAGATCTCTTTTCATGGCCATATTTTATCTACGGATGGAATCTATGTAGATCCTTCTATGACCAAGGCATTCCAAGAATGGCCAGACCTGACGATTATAACTGAGGTATGCAGTTTTATTGGTTTAGGAGGTTATTATCGGCATTTCATCAAGAATTTTTCCAGATTGGAAAACCCATTACTGAAGCTCACACGTAATGGGGTTAAATTTGTTTGGACAAAAGAGTGTGAATAATTATTTGAAGAATTGAAGAGAAGATTAGTCAATGATCTTATATTGAATCTACCATCCGGGAATGATGTGTTCGTTATTTATAGTGATGCTTTGAAGAAATGACTTGGTTGTGTCCTTATGCGGAATGATATGGTTATTTCCTATGCATCATGAAATCTAAAAATTCATTAGAAAAACTATCATACTAATGATCTTGAGTTAGCTTCTATAATAATTATTTTGAATATGTGGAGACATTATCTCTATGGTGATAATGTGAGATATATACCGATCACAAGAGTTTATAGTACATTTTATCACAGAAAGAACTCAACATGAGGCAAGGGTGATGGCTTGAACTACTCAAGGATTATGATTAAATGATACACTACCACCTGGGGAAGGAAAATAAGGTGTAATATTCTTTGATCAGAAAGGATCGTGGAGTTTTTAACAACAAGAGAGTTGAAAGGGATCCTATTTTCATGGATTTAGTAAAGATGTATATGGGAATCGCCATGGAAGGTGAAACATCAATAGTTTTTTAATTGGTTGCCAAAGTATATTTACTAGAATGGATAAAGAGTTCTCAGACTGATGATGTATAGTTTCAAAATAAGATTAAATCTATGAATAATGGGATATTGAGTGACTTTGTGTATGAAGATGGAATTTTGAAATTTGGGAAGAGACATTGTGTTCCCAATATACCTGATCTAAAAAGGGAATTTTTGGACGATGCTCATAGTTCCAATTTCTCTATACACGTTGGGAGCACAAAAATGTATATAGATTTGAAGGAAAATTTTTGGTGGGACAACATTAAGAGGGAGATTTCTGATTTTGTGTCAAGATGTATGGTTTTTCAACAAGTTAAAGATGGAAGGAAATAGCCTGGATGAGTCATGTAACCTCTGCCCATACCTGAGTAGAAATGGGATAATATTACGATGGAATTTGTCATGAGGATACCAAATAATCCTAGAAGGAATGATGAAATATGGATTGATGTTGACCATCTTACCAAGTCAGCACATTTTCATGCTATAAGAGAAGATCTACCACTGGAAAGTCTAGAAAGACTATATATTAATGATGTTGTGAGACATCATGGAGTACCCCTATCGATTATTTCTGATTGGGATTCCCGTTTTACTTTATGATTCTGGAAGTGTCTTTAGAAGACCTTGGATACTGAACTTTTTTTGAGAACTGCCTAACACCGTCAAACAAATGGAAAATCAGAACGGTCTATTCAAACATAAGAAGACATGTTGAGATCATTCTCACTTGACATTCAGGGTATGTGGGATCAATATTTACCTCTTGTGGACTTTTCCTATAACAATAGATTCCAGTAAAGTAATCAGATGGCGCCATATGAAGCATTGTACGGAAGGAGATGTCGCACACCAACCTGTTGGGATGACGTTGGTGAAAGAAAACTCATAGGCCCAGAACTGGTGGGGGAAATGATGGCAAATTTGAAGGTAATCCAAAACCACATCAAAACAGCTCAAAGTAGGAAGAAGAGCTGTGCCGATAACCGAAGCAAGGATTTGGAATTTTAGGTAGGTGAACTTGTTTTCATGAAGGTATCTCCATGGAAAAGAGTTATACGTTTTGGTAAGAAGGGTAAATTGAGTCTTAGGTACATCGGACATTTCGAAATTCTAGAACAAATTGGGGCGGTAGCTTATCCTTTGATAATGCAGCCATGTCTATCCAAAGATCACGATGTGTTTCATGTATCACTGTTGAGGTTATACATGCCTGACCCAACAAATCTACTCAGCTATGAATAATTAGAACTATAACCCAATCTATCTTATTGCGAAGCGCCCGTCAGGATTCTTGATACGAGAGAACATGTACTGAGAAACTGGACGACTCGTCTTGTAAATGTTTTGTGGAGAAACCAAAAGATGGAAGAAGCGACGTGGGAACCTGAGGAACATATGATGAAGAACCACCCAAGTATTTTCATGAAGTAGTATTCTAGAAATTTTGATGATGAAATTATTTGAAGGAGGGGATAATGTAACACTCAATCATCCATGGTACGCTTCTCTTTGAATAACACAGTTGTGTGTGTTGTACGCAACTTCGTGTTCTAACACACACCACAACCAATAAAACTAGCCCTTAGGAATAGTAATATACACATTTGGAACTTTTATAAATTGTATATTTCAAAATGGACATCATTTTTTGATTTGGAATATTGAAATTTTCTTAGGGTGAATTTTTGATATTTTTCTGAAAACAAGCATTTTTTGATGAATAGTGAAAAACACTGAGTTATTGTTTAAAAATGATTTTTTTATTTAAATAATTATTTATTTTATTTAAAATTAATTAATGTAAAAATAGATACATAATACCTATAAAGTTCAATGTAATTCATTGGAGTTAGATTATAATAATTTTAGATATTTAAAAATTTTATGGAAGTTTTCACCGTCATTTACCCACCTCCTAGGTGAATTTGGAAATTCAAATAAAACATAATTTTACAGATTATGTGAGTGGAATTTTAAAAATCCGAGTGACACAGTTAGTATCAAGGAGTAAAATGTAGTTCAATAAGATAAAATTAATTTATGGTGAATTGTATCTTTTTACTTTTATTTACCACGGTTAAAAGTAAATAGGGTAATTAAGGGTAAAAATGATATTAATATTACCCTAACACATGTCCTAATTCTATTGGACAAGTGTATCTCGACCCAAAAAAACCTTAGGAATAAAATATTATTATTTAGGTCCACTTGGATTACATTAGGAAATTTACTATTATGTAATTCAAAGAAGTGTTAAAAGAGTTAAAATCAAATTGTATTAACTAAAACCTTTTAAATATAGGTTTATACATAAGATAAATTCAATTATTAATATTCATTACAAATCTAAAAATATTTCCTACATAATGGTTTTTTATTTATAATTTTTATAAACTAAATAATTTAATTTATTTATGACACAATGGTGATGCAGTAATTACCAAATTAATGAAATATTACAATAATTGATACTATAAATATCAAAATAAATGTAATTTGAGACTTTTTATGAATTCCACTAATTTTCTAAATTAATATTACATATTAGGACTGATTATATAAAAACATTTCGAAGTAATAATGCTGTTATGAAATTATCAAAAACAAAATATCCAATAGTCTCAAAATTGACATAAAAGAGTTTTTAAAACAAATATTATATTATTAATTTATATTATATTCCTAAAAATATTAGGATCGGCCAAAAAACTTATATAGTTATAGTTGTATCATTAATTGACCACTTGGGGGTCTTTTGGAAGTTTATTGTATGTTTACACACTATATAATATAAAAACACAGAGAGACATGGTATGTGTCAAACTAATTAACTATGAGTTAAAACTAAAAGATATGGTTAATAAAGTGACCCAAACCTGTCTAAAACCTATTGGTTTAGTGGGTTTCGACCTATCCCCACAATAAAATTTTAAAAAAATTTCATTGGAGCCATTAGAAACTGAATATGAATTTCTTATAAAATAATATCTCTAGATTTTCCAAAGCTGCCCCTCACCCCTCTTATAAAAGGGCACTCCCCCTTCTCTCAACGTCACACCATCAAAGCCTTTTGGCTCAGTCAAACCCTTCGCAAATATTTTGTAATCTTCTCTTACTTCTACCTAGAGGCATTATTTTTTCAGAAAGCCAACCTAAGGAGCCCTTTTGATCAAATCAAACGGATGAACCCAAAGAAGAGGTAATGTTTTCACCACCCTCTTTCAAGTTTATTTCTTCTTCAACTTCATCTTTTTTTGTTATTTAAATTATAAAATAATAACTCGAGTATCTTCTATATACTATTATGTTATTATAAATATGTTACCGCAATATTTAGTATTCTATCCATCTATTGAATGACATACTATACGTGCGTACGTACGACTTACCGTCTCTACGTCATGGTGTAAGTGTTATTACATATATTATTATTTGGATGGGTATAATAATGATGTGTAATTCATGTAAATAATAAATATAACATGATAATTATTCTGTAAATATTTTATATACCACCAAATTATATATTATTTTAATATAAAAAGAATGATATTGTCACTCATGCGTACGTACGGACTACTGTCTCCAAAAACACGATGAGATTCATTCCCCATCGTATCCATTCTAGAATAATTCAAATTTGATGATTAAAAGTAATGTTTAAGAACTTTTTATCATTCTAGATATTAATAAGATACAAACTATCGAGAAAAAACACGACTGATGTAACAAAACATATAAAAGAAAACGAGTATGTTAACACCTGAAATGAAGATAATACTAAAATATTATTAACAAAGAATTATTAGAATATCATATATGATATCGTAATTATGTATATGGTTATTTTATAATTTAATTAAAATGTTTTAACTATTATATAGGAGGTTAACAAAACATCGAGTAAGGAAAAGTACAAGGTAAGAGTTTATTTCTCAATCTCTTCATTATCCGAGGTTGTTTATATGTAATTATCTACAAAGACCTCTTTATCATCCACATCCATGTTTCTTAAAAATGTATTTCAAATCAATATTACTATTTTAAAGACTATGGGATAATGTCTTCTATACCCTTTTGAATTTTTTATAAGATGTTTATAAAGGAATATTTCTGTCGTTTTCCAAACAATGTCCATTTTAACCTTTTCGACAGAATTAATGTAAGAATGTCTTTTTTAACTTATACAGTGGGTGAAACTATTTTCCACCGTTAAAAAATCATCGAAGTTTCCCTTAAAATAATATAAGAATATTTTCAAAGTTAAATTTTTATTTTATAATTATGTGACTTTTAAATTATTTAAAAAAAGAGATATTTCTCTCAAATAGTTTTGATTTCATCTATGTCAACATCCTTTGATGGATTTTAAGCTTATTTGAAATTTATTATTATAATACAAAACATCCATATTTTATTGATGTTTTTGTGAAATTTTTTACTATGGATGTGTTATTTTTATACCATTCATAGTTTATGGAGAAAGTATTGACATTTCGTATGCTAGTTTTAATACGAATGTTTATGTTATGTTTAAACTTATTCATATGAGGAATGAATTGGAATTAATATGTGACGGGTGGAGCCCGATATAGATCCTCAATGCATTGGTAGGTCTCATGAGACAGACTAGTGTCTTTTCACAAGTCCTTGACAAAATCTTATTTGTAATCTTGTCACGAGGCCATGACTATATGGTTATGATAGTCTGGCATTATGAATTCCATCATTCTGAACGTGGTTATTGATATTTCAAGTGATTATTCAACTAGTATAATATCCATGTGAATAAGTAAATGGAATTATTTCATTTTATCTTTTACATATTATGTATAAGTTCATGTTTAAAAGGCTTTTGTTTTAGTTATAAATTTCCTTAAATGTTTATGCTTATTTATGAAAGTATCCGCTATATTGTTTTCATTACTGAGCATCTAAGCTCACCCTTTTCAATGTTTTATTTTTCACAGGATGTGAAGAAGTAATTTATGAATGAACTTTAGGGATAGTATGAGGGGATATGAAGACATGATTTTGTTGTTGTAGTTTTCACTTTATGATGTAATGTAAAATTTATGAATGTATATTTTTATTCCAACGCTACTAAACTAATCCGTCTTTTGAGACTTAATCTTTTGTGATCATGAAAATATTATGTAATTATGCACCGACTCTGGGTAACTGGGGTTGTGGTGTGACATACAGTTCACTAAATGTTGTCTTAAACAATCCAAATTGACAAAAAGCTATATTTTTTTAGTTTTATATGGATATTATCAATGGTTCATGAAGACACTCCTCAAGTCTATCTAATAAAATGACCAAGCTAATATAGAAGGGTTCCCAGTTCCTCTTGATAGATTAATGTGTGTATAATATCATAGAACTGAAGAGAAGGTTAGTCAGTGCACCTATGCATAATTTAAACTATAGTGAATAATAGTTTTTAATAAATGTTGATGAATTTAAAAAGGGATAGGGATGTGTTCCTATGTATAATAACATGGTTATAGAATATTCCCCTCAATAATGGACAATTCATGAGAAAAGATACCTAACTCATTATTTGGTGTTATCTATGGTAATTTTTTCACTAAATATATTGAGGCATTATCATTGTATATAAATTTATGACTATTCAATACACTACCACCATGGGTAAAATAACAAGGTGGGTAATCAATTGAGTGAAATAGTTCATACTAACTAACACATGATGAGGATGACTACATATCCAACATATCTTGATAAACAAAAGATGAAATTTAAAATACAGATGGAAGTGGAAAAATATAATCTTATTTGATTTAATGTTCAATTATCATTCCAATTGAAGATTAAATAGGTACAAAATGATGATGAAGAACTATGAAATTATCTTAGAAATGTTCTTGAGTTTAACATAGACTATTTTGGAATTATAAGGATTAAGAACCATGTATGAGTTCAATCCACAGCAGATTTGATATAGGATATGTTAGAGGAATCTCATATATTATCATTCTCTATTCATCCTATAAGTGAAAATATGTATAGATATTTGAATGAATACATATGTTGGGATGGAATGTAGAGAGATATATCACATAGTTTGTATCTTGGGACAGGAGCGATGTAGCTGATCGGGACCACCTGACGACCTATGGTTTTCTCCACCATCCTTCCCTAGATCTTCTTATAAAATATCATCCAACCTTCCTCTCATGAGATGATGATCTGGTATGACACTCTCTAAAGGATCAATTGATGCCACCCAATGTTTTTATGTTTCTTTGGATTCCTCCTTGCGCGAAGTCTATCAACCCATATCTTAGGGCTCTGGATTCCGCCTCCCGCAGTTAGATTTAACTACATCAGATTGTGGTCGATGCATCCTCACACTGTTGATGAGTTTTTCTTCCACCTAGGTGACTTGGTTTTCTGGATGCTGTAGGGGTCCCACCACTTTCCCCCTTCCACCATCTGTTCATTTTCCATGATGATGATAACAACACCTCTCCTAGATCCCAAGAGCACATGGCCCCTCCCCATTCGGTGTGCATCCAGTGCAGATCTATCTAGATCCATTCATATTTAGTCACCATTGTGTTCATGTCTCATCCATTCTCATTACGGCATTGAATCATCATTTTATGATCATAGTATCATTTCCTATCATGTTTGTGGGAATCCACGATATAGATCCCTCGTAAGAGCATACACAGCCATAGAGGATCATCATAGGATCATTTATTGATGAAGACCATTTTTTATGGTTACTTCTTCTAGAATTTTCCACATTTTCATGGTTTCTTATTCCATTTCATCATGATTCTTCATTAATGACTCCAATTTGGTCATGTTCGATGGATCCTAGGAGGATTTGGATGGTGTTCGTGGCCATGGAGAATGTGGAACTTTTTAGATGCTCGTTGTATTATCTATCCATGGAGTCTTGGAAATATCAAGGTTTTTAATTGTGGAGATCTTTATATGAATCCATCACCATCGGTCATCATCTGATGAAGTCTGCAATGTAGAATTGATTTTAGCTTTCTGTATGCTTTTGGTTTTTTTGTTTTTTTGGTTGGTTAGGATTATGTTTGAAATGGTGGATTCCCTTAGGCATGCTATCCTTTCATGTATTTTTGGATGGTCAATATATTTTCTACAATGGTGGATCCCCTTGGACATGATGCATCATTTTTCTTTTATTTTTCTATTATCACTTAACCAAAAAGTGTTTTTGAAAATTAGCTAAAATTAATTTTAATAAGTAGATCCAGTATCATGGTTCTTAGTTTGTAAACAAGTTAAGAATTAAAGAAAAAATTATAATGGAATTTTTCATTCGTTGCACACGCAAGAATTTGAATGGGATAACAACACTACAAAAATATTCAATGGACTCCACAGGCCCTCTGAAAAGAATAATGATATATTTGTGTAAGTCAATCTCCTTACAAAGTCAGTACAATTCCTCACTCTTATAGAAGGCTTATATTTTGAACATATTTCTAGGATGTAAATTATGTATGTGGTACGGTTGAACGGGGTACCACAATATGTTGTATCTTACAAGGATCTGAGATCTATGTAAAATTTCTAGATAATTCTTCATTAATCACATAATGAAAAATTGAGTGTCAGCAATGCATATCATCCTCAAATGGATAGTCGTTCAAAAAAATATTTAAAACCCTAGAAGATAATATAAGATATTGTTATCTCTAGTGAAAAGGTGATTTGGATACACACCATCCTTTATTGGAGTTATATTAAAAAAATAGGTTTCACTCAATCTATTAGATAGATCCTTATGAATCTCTCTACAGAAATAAATGTAGAGTTCTAATTTGTGGTGATGAAATTTTAGAATGAAATATATTAGGACCTGATATCACTAATGAAATAGCCAATAATGTTAGAACCCTCATTCAAATTATCATGGATGCTCAATTGGTTGGGGTAGGGGGATCTTCGCTGCCATGTCCTTGTGATCGATGCTTCAACCCATTATCGGATCCTGATTCCCTACCACCGTTTCCCCACATCTCCCTATCTACCAATGTTCTTCATCATTTTTATGGGATCCCGTAGCTCTAGATCTCGACTCGAGAGTTCACGGATGCCTCCTCCTTACTGAAAATGGTCTTGATAACACGATTTAAGCAACACCGTCCGTTTGTGGACATCTTTGACCTGTTTATTTTTTACTCTTCAGGTCTACAAGAGCGAGACACCATGGGTCTCCTAGACTCAAGGCATATAATGATCTATTTTTCATGCGAAGAGGATCTAATATCGGCATGGTCGTATGCTCCTCGGTTTTGCGATGGCTCCAGTTTTTTTCTCTTCCGATGGATATACAACTATCATATGAAACATGATTCTCTGACCACAGAAATTTGGGTTTGTTTTCCAGAACTACCACTTATGTTTCATAATCCATCCATTATCCGTATGTTTAGAAATATGGTCGGCCGATATCTTTTCTATGATAGTAGAATAAGGGCAGTATGTCATCCGGTTTCTCTGAGGATTGTCATTGAAGTGGATTTCTCCATCCCCCAGGTGAAATATTTGTTAATTTCTGTGGGTGAGGAGTTCATGTATAAAAAATTGGTGGTTTTTGAGTCATGGCTTGATTTTTTCTACCAATGCTTCCAAATTGGACATCATCCAAAAAAATGCAGAGGTAGGAAGTTGATTCTGAAGACTGTTAAGGATGTGCGGGCCGGTGTGGTTCCTTTTTCTTAGCAGAGGGATCAGGGTCTAGTCAATGGGGAGTAGGTGGGGTATAGTCCTTGTATTGCTGAACATTGCATCCTGAAGGAGTCAGTGGAGAAGTCGGTGAACCCTCTAGCTACTGTAGTTTATGAAAGACTGAAATGCGATATGGGGGTGTGAAATCTTGGAGATTTGGAAGCGAATGATAGTGTAGAGATCATGAGTGCTGAAATTGAAGGTGTGGTGACACATCTAGACACGAAAAAACCTTGAGGTGTCTATGAGGAGGTTGGGGCATGTAATGGACATGAAAGCGTCTATAAATGGTGGATTAGATGAAAATAGTGGTGAGTGAATGAGGATTTCATCTAGAATGAGATCATGTCTTGGGAAGGAGTTTCCAAACATTGAGCTATACTCTAAAGGACAATTCAATCATGTTGAACAGCAAGGTCGGGGTTTGGAGGATACGAAAAAGTATCCTCAATTTATGGGTCAAGGATTTGAGCTATGCACAAGCCCATATATGACAGTACCCATGTGTAGTGATGCCCATGTGGGAGAGAACAACATGGAGGCCATGTATTCTAGAATTCCACTGCAGGGGAAGCCTTTTTTACCATTTACAACTGATTCAATTATTGGAAATGGGATGTAGGATGAGGTTACTCTCTTGGGGTCCTTGGACCCAAACAGTCCCCTTTATAACTACTCATTCCATCAAGTTGGGAGAGAGGGGAAGAATTATGGCATGGAGGTCAAAGAAGGCAAGGTGGATTGTCATTTCAGGATGAGGCCCCTCAAAGAAGAATTGGGGGTGGAGTTGAAAAACCATTTTAAAGGTCTTTCGGATCAAGAAAAAACATTGACGCATGAATAGGATGATTCTGGTGATGATTGTTATAGCCAATTCTTAGCACACAGTGTGGACCATTACCAAGGGAAAGGCCCTGACAGCCCAGGAAGGAAGAATGGGAAAAAAAGGAAATCGTGACTCAGGGAAATGCATTGTGGTCCAGTGGAAAAACCCAAGGTATGAAATGATTACTCTCACATGCCAAAACCAATGAAAACCAGGTCATCCAAGAATGATGGAAATAAATAAAAATGGCCTAAAAGAAAGGGAAATTTAATACCCATGCAAATAACCACGACTGATGGAAGACAAGGCAAGGGGTGTATAAAGCTCATCCTCCACTCCAAGGAAGAAATAATTTAAATATCCCTTTGGTCCAATGCCTCAAATGAAGACATTTCAAAAATTTATGAAAGAAGGTTGAATGTTGATTCCACCAAGGAGCAAGAAGTGTGGATAGACAAGCAAGACTGGATCATATCTCGTGTCTTCAACCTATGCAAAATCACCTTGGATGAATTCATCCAGACAGTGGACAGATTGGTTAATCACCTTGAAGAACTTATCAGAGTGCATCTAGAAACCTATATCAGTACTATGCACTGGGAATTACATAGAGTGTCTGACTCAAATAAAATCAGTCTTGTGTTTAATCATTTTGTGAGCTCTTTTAGTATGTAGTGTCTTGGTTTTGCGAACCATGGTTTTTCATTTGTCCTTAAAGTGGCTTTATAAAAATAATTTATATATTAGGTTACTATGTAAACCTATCTCATAGAATTTCCAAAATATATATATAAATTACATGATGAATTCAATATATCTCTTCTGAGGAATTACATACCAAACCCTTCCCATGTACTAAACTTAAATTTCATACCACTGGAGCATGGCCTTTCTTACGAGGAACAAGTAGTTGAAAATCTAGATAATACAATGATGATGGTTAAATACAAGAACACTCATCTACTCATTTTTTTGTATAAATAACTAGTTATATGAATCTACATGGTAAATTGATGGTATATTTACATAGATGTATCATAAATATTTATTATCACAATGATGAATTTGGTGGGTGATGTTACATTAATGGGCATAGAACGCATCCCTTGTAGTTTTTTATGAACCATTTTACTGAATATATTAAACTAATGTGATGTACTAAATTTCAAATAAAACCAATTTAATCAATCTTCATATGTTACAACAACTTATTATTTCCCAACATGATATATCGGAATAACTTATGTTACACAGAACATTAAGTTTCTATGAAATGACATTTAATCGTTAAATTTTTTTAAACAATAATGTTTTAAAATAACTGTTATATATAGTAATATGAATATTGATAAATAATTTCTAAATTTTATTTATAATGGATTAATATAAATAAAACATATTGATAATTAAATATATAATTTTTTATAATGCCTATATGTTTTGAGAAATCTAATTTTCCCAAATAACTTGTTTTAATGTCCTTCGGTGAACAATAATAAAATGAATTTTTGACACTTTAATAAATACAACATTATAAATATTAAATAATTTTATATTATGTAATGTTATAATTATCTGATATGAAATATTGTGTTTTTTTAAAACATCATTTTAGATTAATAGTCAATAATGCGAAATTTTAACTGAAAACAGTTTCTTCATTTAATTTATATAAATAGAAAAATTATACTTTAATTTGGGTCTAAAGAATATTTATATTAATTATAAATAAATTAATATAATTTAGATAAATTTCATCAATTTCACATTAAAATTTGATATAATAAATTTTTTAAATTTTAATCTTTATCAACATAAAAACTTGTCGTCTCATTCCATCCAAAAGAAAAATTTAAAATTTTTTTATTCAAAATATAATTTTAGAATTTGGAAATATTTATTAAATATTAGGGATCAGATATAAATTATTTAATTATGTTAGCTGAGTTTTATAGAAAAAAATATAATGGAAAGTAATTATAATTATTTATGAAGATTATGGTAAAAAATAGTTTACATAATGGTCATTCTTTAACTTAAGGGGAAAAAACATAGAAATGTGTAAAAAAGAGAATAGTATGGAATTATTTTGACCGAACACTTCCTTTAATCAATTTTGGTCCATTATTTGATGAATATGATATAAGTAAACCTTTCAATAGTGTTTATGTTTTAATATTTACAAGAATTCCGATCCTCCTCTACTATAAAATGGAACTCACCACCTCACAAATTCTCACCTAACAAACCATTTTTATTAGGAAATACAACTCCAAATAAACCCAAAATATTCCCTATATTCATAATAGATTCCTTAATATGTGATGAAATCCTACAAAGGATGCACATTGGTGCCAACCTACTATAGTTACCTAAAGAAGCAGTAACATCCTTAAAAAAGAACTTTTGTTTCATTTCATTCTCCACATAATAAATTATTATTATTAAAATATTATATAATAACCATAGTGTGAAAAATATACTTATATTTTTTTATGTTATGGGTATGAACTACACCTTCACAAAAATCCATCAAATGGGATAACCAATCATCATTCACGTATTTGGCAGACTAGTACCTTATGAGACTATATTGTCCATTTTTCCATTACCACATTTGAATGATGAGAATAATTATGAAATTATTTTTTTATAGTCTATATATGGTATTTATGATGTATTTATTCTTATATATTTAATATATAAAACATTTCTTTTTTCCTTCTATTTTTTGGAGAAATGATAACTTCATTTGTGGGCGGGTGGACTACTACCTCCTCTAAATGATGTGAGTCATTGAAAATTTTACATGAAGTGTCTCAAGGATGTATTTAATAAAAATATGTGAAATATATGAAAAAATAGAGGTAATTTAATGATAATATATATACATTACATCTATTATTTATTTTAATATGAATATAATATCTAAATAATGTTCATGTGTATGTACAACCAACCATCTCCATAAACAATGTACTTCACTTCATATTTATAATTTTTTAGTATTATAAATTAATATATACTGAATATATATGATAATTATATCATGTTTTGGATTCTTGAAAGGTTAAAATGATGATATATGTAAGAGTACCATGATTATAAAAAATCAAAACACCTGAGAAAAACAATGCAGTTATTACATGAAACGTCACTTTGATAATGAAATGTTAATAAATAAGATTTAAAATATCATAATAAAGACATATATAGAACAATATAATTATATATGGATATTGAATATATTTATAATAATATTATATTTATTATAGATGAGTTTTTAACAAGTGTCATGAAAGTCAAGACCAAAGGTTTTAGGATTTCGAGTAATCATTTTATTTATATTAGACTTATACCCAATTCAGAACACTTTTCATTTGTGTGGTGTATATAATGCCCATTAAATAATTATATTGTTTATATATTTTAATTTATTTTTATTTACATATTCATTTTATAATCTATATTTCATTGGGTTTTATAGTTCAAAAGTTACATAATCAAAAATGTAATTTTATCTCAATTTTTATTCTCTGGGAAACATGTTTTGGTATGATGTTATATTATTTTATGAGGTTTATATAATATAAATTTACATGTAATATAATTAATACCCTTATTTTAATTCTATATTAATCTCTACATAATGTATTTCTCTCATGGTGATTTTGAATCAATTTTACCAAATTTGATTGTGTTTATTGGTACAAACTCTTATTTTATTGGGATTTTTTACTATTTTTCATCCATTGATGAAATATTATAATCCATATATCAAAAATTTTAATTTTATTTCATATCCTCTATTTCTAATGACATCATCATGTATTTTTAAAATTTTCAAAATCATTGGTACATAGGATAATTTTGATTTTTTTAATAAAATCATAAATTATTTCATTTTTTAATCAGAAATTTATTTTATTAAAAAAACCATGTTTTTAAAAAATAAAAAAAATTAAATTATCTTTTAAGATCAATTTTTATGAAAATAATATTTTAAAATAGTTTTATGTTTTAAAAAATATTTTATCATGTTTTTCAAATATTCCTTTACATGTTTCCGAAGTTATATTAATAGGAATTTATTTTTGAAATGTTTTTTGTTTTTAAAAGTGTATTACAATGGATAAATCATATTTCCCTCAAGAAATATTTATAAAACATAATTTATAATTATTTATTTTCTAATAGGACATATGATTCTGTTATACATTCCTTAAAGTGGATATTATCCAATGGTACCATTCATATGATTTCTTCAAATGGTTTATATTTTGAGGAAATGATTTATATGAAACATGTTTCTCTTCCACGAGTTATATAAATATGAAACCTACTATTTATAATGTGTAATTCATTGAGGAAATGATTATGATGCCTGAATTTTTTTTCACATGTTATGATGTGATAAAATATTTGTGTTCCCCATTTCATTTCATGGGTTATGATATAATGGATTTTTATGATTTGTGGTGTACATTTGTATGATTTCATTATGAGACGGGTGAGACATATGTCTCCCTCAAATAAGATTAGCATTGATTTATATATCATAATATATAAATGTATAAAAAATGTAGTGAAATTATTTTATAAATGGATTATTTCTTCTAATATGGTCTTTGAAGTGATCTTTGAATAATACGATGATTTTGGGAGTAAACCCATTCCATTATGATGGCCTTGGAATTAAGGCTTGACTACTATGGATATCATTTTATGTTATTATATGTCTACTAAAATTCCATGTATTATTAATATGTTAGGATTTAATGGCTTATTATATTGATTCTCTTATAATTTATGTTGTATTAACTGAAAATTTGTATGCTATAAATCTTGATTATGATAGTTGACTTGTAGGGTATGATCTTCTAAAGAAATAAAAAAAATTATAACCTTATTCCCAGGATTATGCTTACATATATCCCTCATTTACCCTTACTCAACTTCTAATATTACCCCTTTTATGTTTCCTTTCCATAAGTTATCACGATATTTGTTAGGTTTGATGTTTTTAATACGAGTTCTTATTATGGAGAACATTGTGGAAGTTAATATAGATCACTTATGTACCAGTTTTTAAGTTTCCATGTTTCCAAAGGCACTAAACTAATACAGTATTTGGGATTTTTTTGGGAAATATATTATGCATTCCAAAAAATGATGTAATATCATGGTATGAGAAGAGAAGGTATCAATAGCTATTCTATTATGAGAATCAAATTACCCATGGATATAGGGATTTCTATCTCCTATTTTGAGTTCTTGATTTTAATCTCAATTTTTTCTTCTGGTTTTCTAGCTTGAACTAACATTTTTATGTTGTTTTATTAGTTCTAAAATTTTAGTGATTAGCGGTATGCCTATGAGACGTCTAACATAGGTTTCTCAAGTGGTTTTAGGAGATAATAATCATGGTAAAATAATTATTGATTAAAATGTTATTGAGGATACTGTGTGCATAATTCATACTCTCAATTATAATTTAATACATGTACAACACATAGTTGTGGAGTTATATCCCATAGATGTGGAAGAATGGGATCGATCTGGAGATTAATTTCATGAAAACCTGTGATCCATTAATGTTATTATGAACCTCAAGTGGAATAAAACATTCATAACAATATCAACCATATATTTTTATTCCAAGATATTTCTGGGAGCATTACGTTGATGTTTGTGAAGTATAAACTTGAGGGTATGAATAAGAGATGGTGGGAATCCATGTTATAAGTAGATTAGAATTTGGCCATGGAATATAAGGGTTATAATACTATCTTCATTTAGAAGTTTATTTTGATTCACAGATGATGCCAATTTGTATGGATTTCCTCCCTTTGTCGTTGGGCGAGTGTTCATTGTTGTTGTACACAAATTTATTAGATGAGCAACTTTTTTCTACAAAGTTTGTAAAAATGACCAGATCAATGATCAAAAGTACCTTAAAAGGGTTGGGAGAAGATATCAGACAATAATAATTTATGTTGAAGCTTTTGACCAATGATGAAATAGTAGAAAGGGAAATAATGGATGAGACGAATATGACAAGAAAAGTTTGATGTGTTTAGATTTTCTAACCACCCAGATGTTTCAATGACTCGGATTTTTATGTATTGTTATTTGAAATTATATTTATTATTATCAAGACCAAACACTAAGAGGGAATGTTATTCTAAGGACTAGTGTGCTGAAAATAAATGTTTCAAATATAATATATATATATCAAATAACTTACATTGGAATGTTTAATAAAAACGTTAAATAACACTTGAACATGGAACTATATTTGAAATATAAGGACACAATTGAGTTTAGAACCTAGTATTTGCAATATGCATGATATAATCCATGTCAGTACATGAAATTTGTGAACAATTGATCACATGAACAATATTAATAAAATTAATTAAATAAATGTATTTAATTTATATTATTCGACATAGTGACTGACTCACCATTAAATATTTGTTTATTATACTTTCCTTTGATTTGGACACTCAAACCAAGGAGAAAATGTTGTCTACTATAGAGCATTATTGGAGAACAATGGATGATCCAGACCAGAGCATGGATCGTTGCACTAAAAGAGTTCTTTGAACTCATCTATGATAGAATTGTAGAACCATTATTTTTTAACTATCAATCCAAAAATTATATTATGATATTTTATTTTGGTTATACCATCATGGTCATTAATCTTAAAAAAATGGATATGAACCACAAATAAAATTGATACATGCATCAATATTAGATTTAAATTAACAGAATTATATTTTCCTATTATTTTTATTACTCTTAATTCACTTTTTTCAAATAAAATAAATCAAGGACGACTTAATAATGTTTGAGGATCATTCATCATGTTTTTTGTCTTGTATTTTTCTCACCGGTTTCATCACACATTCATATCGAGAAATTATTTTATATTATAGTTTGATGACTACTGGGTATATGATCATTACACAACTATTCTTCTACAAAATAGATTAATACTCTGATCTTGGTTTTTGATTGATAAGGTGGTCATGGTATAATGATGGTATTGTATGATTAGGTAAGGATTAGAAAAATATGTGGCTATCGTTCTTCTCGGTTTTGATGCAAAATGCAGGGATACTATAAAAGATAAATATCCAAGAAGATCTGAGCCTATATTCCAACTAGTGAAGATGGAAAGGCATGATCATTCCTCGATCTGTAGGTTCCAAAACGTGTGCTGTCTCTATTGAACAAAAAGAAGACATGGTTTAATATGTTGCATGATCTAGAAAATAATAGTTTATACAACATGTAAACTGTAATTATACAACATGTGGGACCCTAGGAAAGTTCAATAGGGTTTCATTTAGAGTAAAATATCACATTCCATGTGACATGGTTAGACACCATGTTTCCCATCTGTGATGTATATATGTGCACATCAAAAGGTACAAATAAATATCCCACAGTACATGAACATGGAAAAACCTTGTACTAAAACAGGGACATGATCACCTGTACATGATTTTATATACGGGTAGGTCCTGTTGTACTCATGGGACACCATATGAGAAAGAATCAATGTCAACTGACTTCTACATTAAATGTGATTCATCACATTCCATGTATGTTGAAGATTACATTCCACTTGAATATGAAAAGAACAGGAAGAACCTGGTTGGGCAAGGAATGTCATGTAATTTATGTTACATGAAATTTTTTTACGTAGAGAAATATTAGAGCTCTTCATCTCTCCTATTTATAATATTTTTTGGTTATGTTCTTTCCCCCTTGATTCTTTTCTTTGATGGTACAGTGGGGTATCATCTCTTCATACAATGATTATGATACTCTCTATGGGATGAATCCTAGAAAGATTTTGTGAAATACCTCCATGAGATTGGAGTGAGATCCTCTATAATATTTATACCATTGTTGGGGATTGTGGAATTATCATGTCATGGTTGAGTGTGGTGTTGATCTTACTTATAGTAGTAAATATTGGTAGGGTTTATTGTTTTATTGGAATACAATTCCATACATAGTTGGTTGATCCAAATATTGTTATTGGTTCCCCAAAACAATTTTGCTCATAACCCCAAATCTGGGAATCTAGGTGAGACCACAATGATTTATTTGGAAAAACACAATGACATAGACCCCTTCTATAAGGGAATCTGGTCACAACATAGCACATGGAGTTCATTCCCCAGAACAAGAAATACTACTATCAGAATCATATTCCAGAATGTTTGTGGTGATATCTTGGTGGTGTGGTGTCCGAACTAAGTATATTTGGGAGTATTCTCTAATTCATTGATTTTATATCTTGGATTGATAGGAGTATAATTCTTTCTTTGTGACCAATGTGTTTTGGGTGTCCTATGGGGTGATGTTCTCCTCCACCCTACATGGGATCTACATGCACATGCCATGTCTTATTGAAACAATGACTTTTTTGACAATTTATAGGGAGGATGCGGAACATGTGGGGTATAGATCGATCTATACATACCAAGGTATTTTCTGGGTTCTTTTATTTGAACATAGTCAACACCCTTTGAGTAGTTTATACTATCAATATTTTTTTGTTAGGATTTTATTTGGACCCTTTCCATATTTTCATACATTATAGTAAAACTCATATTTTGGGATTATAGGTATATGCATGGATACATTTTAGTTTTTTTACCCTTCATACTTTTCTATGGTTGGATATGTGTGAATGTGTAGAGGTACATTAGTCTAAAAACACCCCTTTGTGGGATATACCTACTTGGGGCAGGTTTTTAGCCCTAGGTCCATTAAAGGCCGTCATGGGATTCACTGGTAAGAACAGGGTGGGCCAGTTCCTAAAATAGTTGTATAAGAGGATCCATTTCTACCTTAGGACCAGAGTTATATAAATGGGTTTGGGGAAATAGTGTAAGTGTATAGAGATCAGATGTGAGGCTAGGGACTCTAGGGTTAGGTTGGCGGCCAAAATATCTATACAATAAGACTCCAAATAAATTCCTTTAGACTCAATACATATAGACATTGGTAGTAGTGAAAAAATAGTGACATGAATCATATAGGAATGAGTTATGTTTTCCATCTACTTCGGGGCTAAAATACTATGATATACAATTTTGAGAATTTTCTATCTTATTTTGTTTCCAGATCTGTCCATGATGATAGTAGGCCTAAATTTCACTACATGATCATAAGGATGATCTAGTGATTGATGAGGCATTAACACATGGTCATATACTAGAGATAGAAACCCAGGGTGATTTACCATCTATACCACCAACCATTCAGTTATAGTTTTCATTGTTAGTGTTATCCATGGATTCATGCAAGATGAGTGCACTGAATGAGTTTCAAAAGAAGTGACCTTCCATGTTTTTGGGTGATCCAGACCCCTAGTGGGTGAGGACTACATAGAAAGAGTCACTCATCTCTTCCAACTTGTTATTATTCCTATGAATCAAATGAAATTCCTCACAATGTATCATCATTAGGGATAAATTGAGTGATTTTGTAGCATAGTGACCAAATCACATGATAATAAAAATATCTCATGGTCACCCATTGAGATTATCCTTAAGGAGGAGTTCTACCTACCCATATTATGATCATTACGCATGTAGGATCTTCTACATTTGCAGTATGTTAGTTCGACTGTGGGTGATTATTTGACCACATTTATTTATTTCTCTCACTAATAAATAAATGCATTTTAAGATCCATTTATCAGTGAAAAATCATTAAATTAGGGGTTATATATGGACATTAGGGACACTTTGGTATTCCTTTTCATTCCCACCATTGTTGGGGATCTTTAGACGAATATAGTGGTAATGATATTCTTGGAATAGAAGGAACCAATAGTTGATGTTGGTAGCAGGCACCCAGAAACAGATTCCTCAGTAGCATGTAGTCAACAGTATTTATAGGGATATAAGTTTTACAAATGCTTCAAGAGACGATCCCAATACATAGGGTAAGCAGTGTTGTGATCTCATGATGGCGTGAATAATTCAAAGTTTAGGTAGTGTTTATCTAGTGATTGTCATTGGAATCTGTCTCAAGATTGGTTTCCCCATCATAAGGATGAAAGAGAGACTATTGAGGGACTAATGAGGCCGAGAAAGTGGTAAGTTAATGGTGGTATGTATGGTGTAGACATTGAAGTAGGGATGATAGAGAAATAATAGGTGTTTGATGTTTTGAAATTCTACCACCACCATCCTAAGGTGGTCACATATTAGCTCATGAAACATTGGTTTAGCATTAAGGCTAGATAAAATCTATATGGGAATATGACACTATTGCTTCAGGGATGATATGGGGACTGGACTGTGTCATTTATAACATAGTTTTAGTATTGATAGACATAATTCTAAGTCATTCAATTCATTACATGTGTCTTGTTCAATACTGAGAGATTATGGTTTAGCCTTTGGCTCAACCCTTAAGGTTAGAGAATCCAACATGCAGTGAATCGTGGTTTAAATTCCTATGATGATAGTGTGATATGACTCTTGGAGATAGGTGTTTTGTATGGGATATTTTTATAGAAATAATGAGGCCTTTTGATGTCATCTTGGGTAGAGAATGATTATCCATAGTTCATGTACATATTTTCTTCATTATGTGGAGGATTTGGTGTGTCCTCATAGATAAGATGACATTTTCCATAGTGAATGAATTGTAATCATTCAAAGAGAAGGATGGATCATGCATATAAGAGTTCTCATGGTTATTTACTCATTGGAAAACATGACATATGGAGTAGTGGATTATATGGGATACCAGATTCCTATGGTGTTGGTAAAGTATTAGGATAAAATTCATGAGGATATTAAAAGTTTACATTTTTATCGAGAGAAACAATTATACAATGACTTGTATCCTAGAAAGACCCCAACATTTGCACAGATATATCGGATAAATGCAACTGAATTTTTTAATTTGAGGGTGTAGTTGAAGGATTTATAGGATAAGAGATTTATGAGGCTTAGTTTTTAACCATGGGTACCCCCTATGTTGTTATCAATGATAATGGATGGGATAATGAGAATATCTGGGGTATAATAGTGCTTGGACCTATCTACTATGAAGAATAATTATCTACTACCTTCGATCAATGACCTCTTTCATTAGTGATAGGGGATCAGTGGTTTTTGATGATTGAACTCATACTGGAATATCACCATCTTGGGTACATGATGATGATATAACGAATAAATAATTTATATTTTGATACAATCATTATGAGTACAGGTTGATTCCTTTCAACGTGAGGAACAAACCAAAATTGTTCATAGGACTCATGAATTTGATATTTCATCCTCTTTTAAACATTTTAAATGTGGTCATCATTGATAAAATCTGAGTGTACTAAATGTTCTAAGAGAATTAAACAAGACATTTGAGGATGGTCCTGGAAATAATCCAAGAGCACTTGATTTATGTAAATCATGTAATGTTTTCGTTTTGGGTAAAGATTTCATGTTCTTATGACATATTGTCATATAGGTAAGGGTAGTAGTGGACCCAGGGAGGGATGAGGTTATGCAGTCATAGGATACATCCAAGAGTGTTTTTGAGGTGAAGAATTTCTTTCGGTTGGAAGAGAGATATACATTCTTTTTATTAAATCTATATAAAGTGGAAGAACCCTTGTTATCTTTGAACCAAAAGGGGCAGACTTTAATTTGAATAAAAATATCGAATTATTTCTTTGAAGAGCTAAGACATATGTTGAAGAGTGATCCCATATTGATATTTCATGAGGATGGTGTTGAGTATGTAGTGTTTTTCAATGCATTGGGGACCAGACTTGGTTGTGCTCAAATGCTTAGGTAAGAGGTGATTTTCTATAGTCCATGTTAGTTGAGACCACATGTGTATAACTATGAAACCCATGATATTGAGTTAGTATCTATAGTCATCACATTGATGATTTGGAAGAACTAACTTATGGATTAGTGGTTTATTAAATTCTCTATCCACATGATTCTCAAGTATATAATCACTGGAATTGATTATACCTTTATAGAATGGAAATGGATAGAGTTATTCCTATACTCCAACTTTTGTATTTTCAATACTCTTTGGATGGGGAATGTGGTAGTAGATACTCTCAGTAGGTGATATTTTTCTCAGTTGTGGACCGATGTGTCAATGTATTTATTATCATTGTAGTTTTCCATAGTGGGTAGGTATGGTTCTTTATCTCAAAAATCAATGGTTGTTACCGCACCACTTTTATAGTTTTTCAAGGATGATCAACATTAAGATACCGATTATGATACCACACATATACAATAACCAATGTACGTGCTTTTTATGGATATTCTTATGGTTGAGAGAATACAATTATTTTTATAGGATATATGATGGTTTATTTTTACGTTGTGATAGAAGGGTAAGCAAGAGTTTCATACATCTTCAATGGCAGTACATCATGCTATGGAATAGTTTTACCAAGATTTCTGATGTCAATTGTGGAGGACATAAATAATGAATTGAGTTGCAAAATTTGTCTCTCATTGCATAATTAGTCATCATGTGTAGGTTGATCACTATGTTCAAGAGGGTATTGCTCAACCCCATGAGGCGTAAGAGAGGACGTGGGATGAGTTATATATAGAATTCATAATGGGGTTATTACATACACCCAGGATATATTATGTTGTATGATTTATTGTAGATTAACTCACCATGTCGTCCCACTTCCTAGCTATTAAATAGAAGAGTTCATTTATGAGTGTCGGGTGACAAATCATACATAATATTGTTAAACATCATGGACATCCCATGATGATCATTTTAGACCATGATCCTCGCCTCATGACATGATTATTCAAAGTATTGTGGGAGGATTATAGGACATAGTTACACTTGTTCACAATGATTTAATCTCATAATGACTGCCATATAGAGCTAACCATTCATACCATGGAGGAAATGTCATGGAATTGATTTTGAGACCTTTTTTATAGTCGGTAGGATCATCTACATATAGTTTATTTTATTTATAAAAACATCTATCATTCTAACATTGGTATGGAATCATTCTATTATTTCTATGGGTGACCATATAGGTCACCACTTTTTTTGACTGATCGAGGCATGTATGTAATCAGGGGACTATGTTTTGTGTGTGTTCGGTGGAGAATGTTCAGATTATCCAATTATGGACGAGGACTCCATAAATCAGTGATAATTCATATGAGGGCCCCTAATAATACCTCCAGTGTTCATGGATAGATACCACTTGTTAAGAAGGGTCTCATCTCAACACAGATTGTTTATATTTGTCTACTGTATCATATAATCTTAGAGAAACTTTTATCCGTTTTGAAATAATTATTAGAGTTATTGTGTTGGTGTACTTCATAACTCTACCACCATAGTTAGATCGGGTACCTGATGTGTTCCACGTGTCTTAGTTGAGGAGATACATGCATGACCTAGGGAATGTTACAAATAGAGAGATATGTAAATCGATGATAAAGAATCATTTTTTGTGTACTAGATGGAGATCAAGGATTAAGAGGTGAGGATCGTTCATGAGTGGTTGATTACACTTGTGTGTGTCTAATGGAGGAACAAAAATCTTCAGATGAGAATATTGTAGAGGGAGGCACAGATGAGAGTCGATTACCCTCATCTTTTTTGTAGTTTTCTCTATTTTCAAGAAGAAAATAACTAAGGAGCAGATAATTTAATTACACAAAGTACTAGGAATTCTTTTTTTATATTATATGGATTCTTTTGATGACCAAGAACAAATAAATTAAGTGTTTCAGAGGCCTGGTGTGCATAAAATAAAAGATTAAAATATATTAAAAAAATTAAGTAACATGAACATCATTTTTTATGATAAAGTGGAATGACTCATTAATAGTGTATTAGTTAAAAAATATGGGGGAACCATTGAGTTCAGAACACAGGTTTTACCCTAGTAACAATATAATCCTTTTCAGTATGGGGCATATGTGAGAAATTCATCATGTGCATAAAATTCCTAAAATTAATTAAATCAATCTATTTAATTTTTTCATTCAATGCGGAAACCAGATATCTTATAAATATATATTTATAATATTGTCTTGAGGATAGGTCACTCAATCAATAGATATCCATATAACCGTTTGAGATCGTTCAACATGAATTATGATAGATCGTAACTAGAGTGGGGATCATTGGACCAATCAACTTGATGTCTCTCATGAACGACGAAAGTGAAAACCCATTTTTTTATAAACGATCAATCCAAAATATATGCAAGATATATATTTTTATATTCCATATCATTCCTTTTTTTATAATGAACACATATCAATTCCCTGAACAAAATAAGTATTTCACTCATTGATAGATTTAATGTAATGGAATTATAATTGAACATTTTGTTTTATTCCACTTCAATCAACTTTTTCTATGATAATGAATCAAGGAGGAAATAATTAAGTATGGTGTTTATTCATCACATGTCACGACATGTCGTCACGTCCCTTCTCTCTATTAACATTCCTCACATGTATTAATTTTGTCCCATTATTCATCAAATGTCGAATATACAATAGTTGAATGATATTTATTCAGCACAATGGATCAATACCACATGATTCAATTTTAATCAATGGTCTAGTTGAGGTATGACGATAACGGTGGATATTTTTTGGTGGATCAACTAGATTTTTGGTTCACATATGTCCCGTTTTTGGTTCATGGTAATGGATTAGCCTGAACGATTAAATTTTTTTATATTTGAGCCTATATTCAGGATAGGGAAGATGGTAAGGAATAGTCTACCCCCAAAAGGGATGTTTTAGGGAGGTGTGAAGCTAAAATTATTCTAATTATAATGTGAAGGAAGACCCCATGATATCTGGAAAATCCTTATTAACATGGTGTGTAAACAGGTGGTAAGTGCACTGTGGGACCCTTTGGCTACATAGCTAGGGTTTTAGATGGAGTTAAATATCAACACCACATTACATTATCACACACCGTGTGACCTCTCAATGAACGATCTATGTGTTCATTGGATGGTACAAAGACACAAAAAAGAGTAAACGAACATGGACACACCATAT
The DNA here is from genome assembly GCA_963277665.1 of Viscum album. Classification (NCBI taxonomy): domain Eukaryota; kingdom Viridiplantae; phylum Streptophyta; class Magnoliopsida; order Santalales; family Viscaceae; genus Viscum; species Viscum album. Next base: position 195,477,650 of record OY728133.1, on the reverse strand, counting down.
ATCCAAACACGAACATGACCATGTGTGCAGATGATGGTATACAGTCATTAATAGTAGTACACAGACATTCCAAGAGACATACAATTACTATTGATCATCCAATACAAACTATGTGTTTCATTCATATTCCATGTTTTATTTTATTTAGATTTTAAGTGAAGAAATACCACATGGTAAGATCTATGTTTTTCAAGGAAAATAATATATTATTTGTTACACATCATGTAAATTATATTTTTTATATGATAACATTATAAATAATTTATACCTTTTATATAAATTATATTTTATGGAAATATTATTATTTTATAATATATCATGTAAATATTTTCTGTGCTTTTTTTCTTTTTTTGATTTTTATAAAAATATTTATTTTCCAATGAATTGTTAAAATTTCTAGGTTATTTAGAACTATAATTTCATTTAATAAAACAAAATAATTTAAAAGTATAGATATATTATAAATTTAGATATTTAGGTAAAATTTTTATAATTTAACTAAATAAAACATCATTAAACTCATAAGAATATTTAGTTTACATGATTTTGGTATAAGATTATTTTTTTCATAAAAATACAATTATTAAAATTCTATTTCAATGATTTGTTTATATATTATTTCATTAATTAAATTTCTATGGAATAATGATAATCATGAAATGAATAAAATATATATTTAATTAATTGTAATCATATTCACATATTTTTTTAATTGTGACAGGATAGATGAAAATTTCGATTTATGATTATAATTGATTATTTTCTATAAATATGGGTTATTTTTTGTTTTTATGGATTATTTAAAAATTAATTAAACCCAATTATATAAATGGAATTTTATAAAATAGAATAAATATTTTTAAATTTTTTGAGGCCACATTTATTTTTTTCTATAATGAATAGTGAAAATAATATCAATTTGTTTACACAATAATGGTTTAAACGAGTATACTAGCGGGGGGGGGGCTAAGAAATTAGGTTAATGTTTATACATAAGAACTTAAATTTATTATTTTTTAATAATTTTTTATCATAAATTTTTTAACCTTCAATTACTTATCCTTCTTAAATATTTATAATTGAAAAGTACATTATTATATATAAATCAATTATCTAATTCCAATTGTATCCTCTCCTCACTTATTAAATATAACCTCTCACCCACCCTGAGTCAAAAAAATTATTCCTTCCATCACAGAAAATCCCTAAAAAATATCTTTCTATGTTCAATAGATTATTCATAGTTCCACTATTCTTCAACAAAGGGCGGTCATTCAAGACATAAGGTTTAATCCAACGGTGACCTCTCAAAAAAGTTATAAATCTTAATAGATATCTTTCAATTTTTTTCCGTCGTACACATTCTGTAAACCTGTTTTGTCTATATAAATATGAAAAATAAATTCTTAACGATTTATTTTATGTTATTATGATCATGGGAAAATCATTTCCCCCTTCTTTTTCATTAAGTGATAAATGAAATTTTTTATCGTGCATATATGAGGACAACCGCCTCCACATCATGATATGATTCATTTTCCCTAATAATAATTTAATTTTAGTTATTTCCATGGGTTTAATGATTATATATTATATTCATGACATAGTAATTATTATTAAAATTTAGTATTTTTTATGCTTTCTTACTATCTCATACATTAAGAATTGATAACATGACTCATGCGTACCTATGGACTAAAACATTCATAAAGCGGTGGGATTCATATCTCATTTCAGATTTAAATGTATTATAATAATAAAACATTTAATTAAGATATATGATATTTATTAAAGGGAAATGACTATGTTCTTCTTGATTATTCTTTTCCATCTATCGACAAAGTGGAAACATAACTCGTGTGTACGCTTGGATTACCATCTCCATGAAGTGATCTAATTCATTTCTCATCAGGACATTACATTAATTTTCTAAAAGTATATATAATGATAATATTATTCTAATGAAATTATTATTATTAAAGTGATTATTGAACAATTATAAAAGTAAATTTATAAGGACATCCTAATAAAAACATATAATGAAATGAAAAAATTATCTCCATAAAATGATGATTTTAAAAAAGAATTACAAAAAATGGTTTTAAAAATTTTATAAGAGGATAAAATTTGTTTTTATAATTTTTAAATTTTTTTATATAATTATAATAAACCTAAATTTAGTATGAATGATGTTAGAGAATATATGAGTCATGTGATAAATAACATTAGGGTTATTCATCTAAAAATTTATTCTTTGAGACATATATTATGTCACACACCTATTTATGTTTATGATGTGTATATAGTGAGCCCTTGTCAATTTATTTCATTTATCCTTCTTAAAAAAGTTAGGAATTTATATTATTTCATCTAAACGTTTTTTATTGGAATGATATCATGTTTATAAGGATATATTATCTCAAATAGTCTTCTTTTGGACAAATATTATATAATAAACACATATTATTTATTGTCCGTATCAACTACCCATTTGATATTTTATATCATGCTTCTATTTATATTAATTTTGTTTAATGTTCTATTATATTGAATTTCCTCTATATGGTTGATGAGTTAATAGTTACAAAAGCGCTAATATATTGATGATACATCTAACTTTTTACCTATGTTATCAATGATTGATTGTACAATGATGAAAATATAAGATTAATGTCTCAAGAAAATTGTTTATTTTCTTATACCATGGTTATTTATAATTATTATAATTTGTTGTTATATTTTATTATCAATATATACTCTAGGGCCCATAATATTTTTTTTAATGAAAGTTGAATTTATTTTAAATTAGGAAAGGTGTCTTTTCATTATGTTGATATATTCTAAAATTTGATTCGAATAATTTTTTCCTAATATAAAAATATTTAATATTTTTATTTTTATCTTGGTTTTAGTTTATATAAACATATTTAAATGTATTATTTTTTTTCATTTTTACAATATATAATTTTTTCATAGGATTTTAATAGAATCATTGTTTTCATGTATACCACACAAATGGATATTCCAATAGTCATGACTAGTCAATATGTTGTTGATTCCAATAAAATATTTACTTGAACTACTCAATGAAAATTATTTCATTATGATTTTAAATAATTTATATTTTATATAAGTGATTTTAAAATTAAAAGGGTATTTTCATCAAGGAATATTATAATATTCTTTAAATCATTTTTCATATATGAAAAAATACATGGATGTTTCTTATGATTAACTATGGATTTTATTATGTGATATAATAATTTTTATTTTCCTCTATGGTTTAGGAATATGAATATGGAATATTGATAAACCCCATTATACATTCCACTGATTAGGCCATGATGACATAATAAAATTTATCATGATCTTGTGTGCTAATACATCAACACTAGAAGCCCATCATCAATGGTTACATTTTATCATCGGTGTTTGATAAAAGGAATCAAATCCAAAAAGGCCAAACAATTTATATGACATGGTAAACTAGATAAATTCAAGAAATTCATGTTATATTTTAAACATAAAATACAAAATTATACTTATCTGAGAACCCAACTATTATTTATAACATGTCTATTTATATCAATCGAAAATAACATCCTATCATCCTTTATAAAATAAAACATAATAAAATGGTTAGATCAGATACTTATAAAGTCATTGTGATAGTATAACATATCATGAAGAAACAATAACTATTAATCTACCAAGTTAAATATCTAAAAAATTTCATTTAAACAATATCATGAGAAAAATTTGGAAAGATAAAATCATTATTAAATAATGACATATAAATAATCACATAAACATGAAAATTAATGATGTATATTCTAATAAATCTAATAATCACATTGACAGAAATATATGAACAAAAAAATTCTTAGTTATTAATATAGTACATCAAAATGAAATTCATTAAAGAACATTCACTGCACAATTAATATTTGTTTGTAGAAATCCATAGAATTTGGATAAATCATTCTTTTTAAGAGACCAGTTGATGCACCCAAGGGATAGACACAACATGCCCCACCCGTCATGTACAAAGTCCAATGCCTTATTCAATTTAAAGTTTCGAATAAAAATCAATATAAACATTCATATTTAAAATCTAACATCTGAAATTTTAATATATACCCTTATGAAATAAACATAATCATAAACCATCCATAAAAATATAGACAATGGTAATAATATTTTACAACCCAAATTAAAAATATCAAGAAACATTATTATAATGAATATTAATTTTGTTAATAGAATATATCCATAGTGTATCATATGTTCAATTATATATTGTCCCATAAATTTATATAAATACCATAAAAAATTCAATAGAATCATAATGGTAGAAAATAGCCTTTTTTTGTTATAAAATGGTCGTAAATAAAAAAAATTAGAAATTTAATTGGAAAACAGCTTCATAGAATATAATCAATAAAAAAATATGGTAATATTAAATAAATTTATTGGTTATGAAAAAAATCCATTCATGTGACACATTTTAAAATAATGTTAACGTCAAAATATTTCGTTAATTCTGAATGAGCATTGTTTGGAAAATGACATGATGATTTATTTTAAATTATTTTAAAAAATAAAAAAATTGTAAAAAAACAATTTATTAAATATTTATGATAATTCTAATAAAAATTTTGAATAAATTTTTAGAATTTTAGTTTTGGAATAAAAAACATTTTCAACTGAATAGTGAAATGAAGTCAAATTTTCCTAATAACAACTCTCAATAATTTTAACTACCTAATATTATAAATATGGTATAAAATTACTATATATTAATAAATAACTATTTTATATGTTAATATATTTATTTTATGATAAAATATCAAATAATTCCACCATGATATTATTAAACATAATTAATCTCAAATAATGATGGGATTGTGAAATAAACCATTACCTATTTAGTAACATCCTAATAATAAATAAAATAAAATAAAAATATTTTACTCAATAAATATAAATATATTCATGATATAAAATATCCATATTTAATTATATACACCACAAAAAATAATTCTTGAATATGGTATATATCTCACGGAAGTAAAAGTGGCACAAGAAACCCTTATATTATGTTCAACTTCTTTTGTATGTTTGTGAACATAATTTTAACTAGATATAGGTTAATTATATATTTAATAAATATGTATAATAATATATATCATACCATATTATTTTTCATTATAGTATCTAATTACCTTTTTATAAATAGTTCATTGTTAAAATCACAGTTTTGGTTGATTATTGCTTCAATTTTCATGTATGTTTTAGTTTTGTAACATTGCACCTTTTAATATGATAATTGATAAATAATATAAATAATTTTAACGAATATATAAATATCATATATATTCATTATATATGTATTTATAATATTAAATTAATTTTAGTTATATGAAATTGATTACGAAATTCAGGGAGATGGTAGGTCATATGTTTCCATGAACATTGTTTCCATTTTTTCTCAAATTATTTAGGAAGGAAAATATATATTACATAAACAACCCATAATTATTATTATTTCACATATATATGATATATTTTTCATAAAAATACTTATTACTATCCATTTATATATTAAATGAAAAAAAAATTCCCATCGCTATGTGGAGGCTGTAGTCCACACATACGCACGAGGGAGATTATTGTTTTTCAACAGATTGGAAGGTATAAAGATAGATGGGATATTATATTTCAAATAGAATATATATATATATATATATTAAATTTTATACATATTTATATACATTATCCTTAATGACATTCATGTAAAATGTAAGGGAAAAATAAACATCGCTTCGCGAGGCGGTTGTCCCCTAAAAACACTAACGAAATTATCATATTCAAAAAAATGGAAAATATGAAGTAATATGTGGTATAATAATTAAATAAAAATAATAATATCATAAATATCATAAAAATAATTTCAATCAATAATTATATATATTCTTGATAGCTGGTGCTGGGAAACAAATCACATCGGTTGCGAGCTTCTAGTCTATCATACAAACTATTGACAATTTTGATTCCAATTTGATAAAAGTGTAAATTTATATAAGACATTACATTAAAAATAATGTTAGTATATATTAGATACTTTTATTTTTATATTATCATAGTTTAATATGGTATGTAAGATGTTTAAGAAGAAATAAATGAAATACACACAATTGGGTAATTTACCTCACCTTCGGAGAGCCTCCATAGGTTTATAAATTCATAAGTAGGATTACTAATAAATCTAATCCCTCTAGTATGATTATATGGAATTAAGTAATTTATTTTTGTATTCATTTTCATTACAAATATTTTTGGAATTTTTAAAAGGGGAGGATATGGTGTGCCTGTTTATTAGAGTGGGGGGGACACCCTTGGAATGTTTGAAAAAAATAAAGTGATACACCAATTATTATCTTACCAAAAAAATAAAAAATTTATTTTTATAAATAAATATTGTTTATAAGTTCTAAATATTAACATAAAAGTATCATTTTAAATGTTTTAGGTCATTTTTAACCTTACATTTTTAGTTTAACTCTTTGGTAAACAAATTTTTCCATTAACCATGGTAGTTATTTTTTACTGTTTTTAATACTCGTAATAGAGAAAAAATAGTTTAACTTATTATATAATATAAGATATAAGAATTTAAAAATATTCAATTCATTTTTACAATTTAAATTCAATGATGTTGAAAATTATAATTTAAAATTAAACGTTAAAAAAGAAAAATATTTTGTTTACGAAGAGACAACTGTAACAATAAATTTATTTTTTAATGTCCAAATTAAATATAAAATTGATTAAAATGAAAAAATAGTTAAATTTTAATATATATTTTTTAACTAAAATAAAATTTTAAACAAAACTTATCATTCTAAATAATAAAAACAAAGAGACAGTTTTCCTAAATATCAGTTTTTTTCTTATTAAAAAATTAAATTTTTAAAGAATTATCAAAAGATCACCGAATAATCATTTATGAATTTATATTTAAAATATGAATTTTATTTTTTAAAATAAATTTTCTCCATGTAGTAAATTTAATCTTTAATTATGTGTGAAAAACATGACTAATACATATTTAAAAAAATTACATTTTTCTGAAACAATTTTTTCCTTTCAAATGGTTGTTATGTCATTTATAATGAATATATAAGAATTTAATTTATTTTTCACATTTTTAAAACATATAATTTCTAAATTAATTTATTAATATTAATACCCTCTATAAAAATTATTTGTTTATAATTTTCATCTTTAAATAATAATATTTTAATAGAGTTTAATGTTTAATTCAAAATAGATATTTAATTTAAAGAAGAAAATTAATAAATTATAGGGTTGTTACATTCTATTATAATCATGGTTTGTTGTGTTATATGAACTATCAAAGGTTATGATCCACCTTCAAAATCATATGGTGTTTCATTCTACCCCCTTAAATAATTGCATCCTCAAAATTTAGTCTCGATCAAAATAATCAAAGAGTGTTTATTTTAGAATACCATCTTTAGAAACCCAAATCCTAAAAAAGGGTAAATAAAAAATCCTCATGATAAGATGAATAAAAATTGAAATGATCATCATGAATAAGACATAAATAGGGATATATGTTGGAGAACAATGGTTAGATGTAATGATATTATTGTAGAAGAAAATTATTAATAATTATAGATATTTAATGAGATCATTCATAATAAGAAGTTGAGATATCAATTGAATTTAATGTATCTAAAAACAATAAATTTTGGACGAGTCAAAAGAATAATTGATTCATTTGAGAATAATTTTGTAAGATGACATTTTTTTCCAAAATAATTTTTCCCAGTATAGTATGTATATTACTCCTGATAGATAACACCAGCTAATATACCTTACGAAACCCTATAAAATTTGTTTAATAATATTTTATGTTATGAAAAATAATTAATTATTTAAATTAATAATTATTATTATAAATGGTTATATTTAATATTAAATAAAATTTACTGTTTTAAATTAAAATTGTATTTTATAGTATTAGTTTGTGAAAATTGATATTTCAAATTTGATATGTGTTTTTTATTATTTTCATAAAAATAATTATTAATTTATTTAAATAAAAAAATTATATTATAAATAGTTTATTTAACATTAATTAAAATATCATTTAATGAAACACATTTAATTAATAAACATAAATTATAATTTCACATTTAAAATAAATTAATTTATAATTATTAAAACATAGTATATTAAGTAGTACTATAATTAGATGTTTACAATTATATAACATTAATACAAATGATATGAATAATTAATGTTGGTTTCATTTATTAAAATATATAACATTATTGTATGAAATATTGAACATACTAATATAAAAAATTATTTGAAAATGCACAAATTTATATGAAATGATGATATTTTAAGTGAATAGATAAATAATAATAACATATAATTCAAGTTACAAATTAAATTCATTATATATATTTATATGAATTATTATGATATAAATAAAGGATAATAAATAATAATGACATAATAATAAAATAAAAAGAAGAATAAGAACCTAGTTTGGGTATAAGAGGTCCATTGAAGTGTGATGCTCAACGCTGAAAGGGGAATCAGGTTTCTCCTTTATTGATTTTAGGGATGTGTGAGGTTGATAATGTAGGGGGATTTCATGATCTACCTTTTGTGAAACATTTCCAAGCATTGGTGAGGAATAGTTCTAGAGAGAGGAGTCGAGATGCTGAGAAGAATTTAGGCATTGAAGTAGGATGTCAACTAGGTGGTGTGGTCCTAGTATCAGGGTTATACTTCATGGTTGGTCTGAGCGATGATGATATAGGGTTTCGGTTGTGGTTAATATTTTAGTTGATAATTAGGATGAAATGTTATTCTTACTCTTCAAATTGATTGGAAATATGTTCATGTGTCTTTTAATCTTTGATAGGTAGGTGTCTTCTGATTAATATTGGTTGTCCTATGCTGGATTAACAGTGATTTTCACCTCTTTTTCTTAATTTATTTTCCGAAATTCTCTTTTCATGATAGACATAGTGGTCCAATGTATACGTATTTCTACTGGTTTTTTGTTTTATATTTAACCAGTTTCAATATATTATCCATGTGACTGTTTATTTATATTGAATATGTCATTATCGTGATGTTATTAGATTAATCAATAAATTTTATCTATATTCATGAATAAATTGATATATATTAATCTAAATCTTGAACCGTCATTTAGAATCTGTATCTATATATACAATACTTATTCTAGTTATAAAATACATTATAAATCGGTTTTTTACTTATATTTTGGCGAAAAACAAATTCTGAGTCAGAAGAGTGGGAGTCTCTCGTATATATATTATGTTTTTTCTAGTAATTCAATTTAAGGTATTAATTTATCATTCAAAATTTATAGTAAGGAATATTATAAATTTTATTTCATATTTTGTTAGTAAAGGTGATATAATGGTCGGTTATTTTTATTCTTGATTTTGGAATTCATTTTATAAGTGTAATTTATTTATCTATTTGAGTATTATCTTCAAATAGAATTTATATATTCTCAATTATATAAGGGATTTATTTATTTAAATTAATGAAAATTTATAGTTATTATAATGGGATTAAAATTATATTTCAATAAAAATTTGTTAAACAAGAATTTATTCTTGTGTAATTGAGTTTATGCATTTTTTTCAAAGTATTACATAATATTATTTTTATTTAAGGGATTATTTTTTTTCAAATATTTCCCTCATTTATGAACATAATTGAAATTGATATTTTTATGCATTGATGTTTTTTAATACATATTTTAATTATGAGATTCCATGATATCTATGTATATATATATTATTATTGTGAAGCATAATGTTCTTTTATTTATAATCTACATTCATTGTTTATATATATAAGGATTAATGATTATTTTTATTTTAAATAATTGTATCCCCATGTTTCTAAAAGATGCGCAAATCATTTCATCATGTTATATTAAAAATATGAATGTCAAATCTGCATACAATCATGGCCATGGGTTTATGCATCACATCGACATACATTGAATTCAAAAAAATCATGACTTTTATTTAAATTTTATTTTTAACTTTTAATATTATTAAGTAAATGGAATTATCCACGAATGAACGTGTATTATATAAAAATTCTCCTTTAATAATTTATTTTGGGAACATAATTATTTATCCTCAACAACTATTCATATGAATAGTAAGGGTATTTTCATGAAAGGATGTGTTAATAAATATACTGTTTAGGAAATCGTGTATGGAATGGGTTTTGGTTGTAAAAAAACTCAAAAGTGATATGTAATGAATGTGCATATATTAATTTATATACAAACTTATATAACAATATAGGTGTAAATATTTTTTTATGTATTGATATGTTTTCAAAATAAAAAAAATAAGTGAATGTATATATAAGAAAATTAAGATTAAATTTTTTTATAAAATAGGTCAAATAAACATTGTAAATATGATATGGAATTTGAGAGTGAACCCATCCATTATGTGGGTAGGTCCAAGAAAACCATCATTGTTTCAAGTGGCTTCATTTTAGTGTTTTGTTATCAGAATCATGCTTAGTGTTTTTAAAAATATCACTTGATAATTTTTAACCAGTTTTTAAAAAAATCTATTTCCCAATGTGGTATAGTTTTATTTAGGAAGTGTAAGAAATTTAAAATAATGGGTTTTAAATGATATTTGCTGATAAAATTTTGAAATTATTTTCAAGATATTATTTTCAAATTATTTATGAAATATTTTAAAATACCTTTCTATTTAATGATCTCTGCTTTTCATAAATTAGTGTCTTCTCGTTCAGTAGAGTTTTATGAAGCTGTTAATTTTTCTTATAGTGTGAATGCATGTGAAGATTTTGATTTTATTTTGTTTTGTTGTCAACAGTTTGGATAAGTTTTAAGGTGTTTCTAATCCTCCAAAACCTAAAATAATAATGTTTATTGATTGTGAAATGTGTTGTGCAATTTTGCAATTTTTTAAATAACAATAATTACACAGCATGTTTTACCATACAATCTAGAAACCTATGGTTAGGGAATTATTGGTTGTACTAAAATAATTTGTCTATACAACATTAGAGATTAGATGTTTTCAAATCCATAAGTTTTGTTGTTATATTGTTTTTTAATTCTAAATATGGGAATTCAGAATTATCTCTATCTAACAAAACAAATTGTGGTCATGAAATCCTATTAAATGGTGAATAATTTAACAACACAAAATTATTTTAATTTTACATTATATTAGGAAAAATAATTAATTGTTCTAATTAATAACAAAACTTATAAATTATTAAATATATAATTTTTTGTACGTTCATGTTCTAAAAACAATTTTATATAATTATTTAGTGAAAAAGTATATTTTAATTTGGATATATGTATATGATTATATTTATAAAAATAATTATAAAAGTGTCTGAATATGAAAAATTATTTTATCAAATGGTTTCTTAATATATGTTAAAATATATTTCATTGAATCAAATTTCATTAATTGAGACGAATTATAATCTCACATTTTAACTAAATTAATTTGAAATTATGAAAACTTATTTTATTATCAAACATTATAATTAGAATTTAACAGTTATATAATATTGATAAAAATGATAAGAATAATTAATGTGGATTTAATTTGTTAAAACATATAAATATTCAATATGAAATGTTGAAATTATAATTTATCAAAATTCTTTTAAAATGCATGAATTTATCCAAAATATTGATATATTAATGGAATTAATAAATATTAATAACTTATAATTAAATTTACAAAATCAATAGAATATATATATATATATATATATATGAATTTTGATGATTTAAATAAGGGATAATAAATTATTATAATGATTGAATAATAATTAAAAGAATAATAAGAAGTAAATTAAGGTTAGTGTATTAGTTTTACGAGGAGGTGTGTCATTCAATAGAGAAAGGGGGCTCAAGATTCTCCTTTTTGGCTTCAATGGCAATGTGAAGTCAATCAGGATGGGGGCCTTTCATTGTCTCCAGGCCATGCAATAAATCCAATCAACCAAAAGGACTAGTAATGTAGAGAGGAGTCAAGAACCTGACGTAATGTCTTGAATCGAGGGAGGATGGACACTAGTGGGAGTGGTCCTAGCGTCAGATCTATACGTCATGGTTGGTTCACGTTTCATCGATATAGGTGTCTAGTTGTAGAAATAATTTCGATAGATTATGAGGAGGAAATGTTGTTCGTTATCATCCTATTGGTAGGCAATCTATTCAGCTGTCATTTAATATTTCATAGGAAGGTGTATTTTGTCTGATTTTGGTTGTGAAATCATAGATTTAAGGGATTTTCACCTCCTTTTCTTATTTTATTCTTCGAAATACTATTTTAATCAATGGCATAGTGGTCCAATTAATATTTATTTCTACTTTTTTTGTTTTCTATTCATCTAACTCTTATATCCTTTCATGTTGGTTTTTATTTAATATTGATTGTGTCATTATTGTGATGTTCTTGGATAAATCATTGATAATTTTTTATCTTCTATAAAAAATAGATATATTTTAAATTCATGTTTTCATAATAAGCTAGAATATGTAGATATATATATATATATATAATATAGTTATTATTACTATAAAATCTATTATAAATCTGGCATGTAATTTTATTGTGGGGGAAAACCAATTCTGAGTCTGAAGTATGCGATTTCACTACAGATATAATTTATTTTATGTAGAAATTCAAACTAATGGATTTATTTATATTTCAAAATATGTAGTAACAAATATTTATATTGTTATTTTAGTTTTATTTGTATGAGTTATATTATGATCATTTATATTTATTCTTGATTTTGGAAATGATTTAGTAACAGTATATGTTATTTTTCAGTTTAAGTTGTATGTAAAAATAGATCGTATATATCAACAATTCTGTAAGGGGTTTACTTATTTAAATTCTAAAAGACATATATTTATTATAAAGAATTATATTTTTGAAATCAATATTTTTTTAAATGTGATATTATTATTTTGTAAGGTTGTTTTTGAATTTTTATCAACGTATTACAGAAGTACATTTTTTATTTAAGGTATTATTTATTTTTTAATATTTTTCCTCCTTTATGAATTTAACTTCAAGGGATATTTTTTTATCGTAGATTTGTTAACTCATTAATTTAATTATAAAATTCCATGTAATATATATATGATTATTATAAAACAACTTCTTCGATTATTTAAAATTTTAATTCATAATATATATGTATATGTAAATATATATATATATATATGGACAAAATTTCTATTGTCATATTTGTTAATTTTATCACCATTTTTTTGAAATATGCTCATAAAGTTTCATCATGTTATATTAAAATTATGTACATTGAATTTATATAAAATCAGGACCATGAATTTATGCATAACATTGATATACTTTTCATTCACAATAATTTGATGATTTCAATTTAAAATTTAATGTTTACATTTTAAATTATTATGTACAGGGAATTATGAAAGATTGAAAGTGTACTATTTAAAATTATTCTTTTATAATTTTATGTGTGGAATATAACTAGTTATCATGATCAACTATTCATATGAATAGAAATGGTATTTCATGATTGGATGTTGGAATACATGGGAAATCCTTGAAAATTCTTATGGAACCGGTTTTAGGTGTAACAGAACTCAAATTTAATATGAAATGATTGTTCATATATTTATTTATATACATACTTACATATAAATATATTTGTATATGTGTATTTCATTGTAGTTACATGTTTTCAATTCAAAAAAGTCATGTGAATGCATATGTAAGTAATATAATCTTAAATTATTTTCACAGAATATAGAATTTGAACATTGAAAAAATGGTGTGGAATTGGGGAGTGAACCTACCCTTTAAATTGGTAATCCCAAGATAGCCTTAAATGTTTAATGCAGCCTCAGTTTAGTGTTTTTTTCATTATCATTCTTAGTGTTTTCAGAAATATCACTGAATTATTTTTAAATAATTTGAGAAGATATACAATTTACAATTTTAAATAGTATATTTTATAAATCGTGTGTAATTTAAAATAATGTTTTCAAACGAATTTTAAAAATTAATTTTCCAAACTATTTTGAAAATAATGTTTTAAAAAGATTTATCAAGGATTTTAATACCCATTATAGGCATAATTACTACTATCCCCTTTCATTAAATTATTTTCTATAGGTTTGGGAGAGTTTCCTAATGTTATACATTTCACTTATAGAGTGAGAACACTTGATGTATTTTATATTATATTATATTGTGCAGTATAGTTTGGTTAGGTTGAATGGGTTGTCTAATCCTCCATAACCTTTACATATAAAGGTCCACAATTCTATATTTTGGTGTTAATTTTCTAGTTTCTTTTAAAAAATAAATTCTATAATATGTATGAGCACCGAATATAGAAACATGGGATCATGGCATTATATACCTACTTAATATCTATTTATGAATTTTATCATTAATTTTTTTTTCTTAATTTATTACTCTATAAAATGGAAATACAATATGAATTTTATATAGATGATGCACTAAAATTTTAATTTAATAGATCATAATATTTATAAAAGAATAAAAATTTATTCATCATGACTTATCTAAAAAATGTTAAGAAATATTTATCCAATATAATATATTAATAAACAATATGTTAATAGTAACTGCCAAAATTAAACTCAATCCATTTCAAATATAGTTAACCTTAAGACTCATCCAATATATATCAAACCAAAATCAAAGACCAAATAATTATATTGATAGTCACAAAATCAACTTTATATTAACCAAATAATATAACATGGCTCTTAAGTAATCATAAAAAATTTATCAATACCTTGATAACCATAAATACATAATCAAAACATGAAGGCTTCAGAAAATAATATCCCATGTTGTCAAATATATTCTATAAATACATACACATAGTAAACACTACAAATGATATCATAAACCATCAAATCAGTTACCATATTCATGGTCAGCAATATTATACAAAAAAATCCATTTATCATTATTTTCTCAACATAGATTTCATGTTAAGGGATATCCATCATTCAATAATGTTTCCTTAAAAATATCATCCTTACATTGAATTTGTTTCCCTAGTAATTGGTACCATTAATCATATGCCCTCAAATCCGTCATAAAAAATTTCTACAATAAAATACTTTTAAATGTAATATCATTTATAACTAAAATAACATTGATAATAATGAAATATATCCTAATTCTTGAATACAATCACAATCACATTAATCATTCAAATTCATCTGTTTTAATAACATAATCTTATCATATATCCAATTTTCTTTTCTATGGTATATATACTTGAAATTTTGTGTATTCATTTTCATAGTAACCAATCTCCATTCAGTTTATTAATTGAACATTGAAAACAATTTTTCCCCTTGAAATTTGGATCTTGGTGTCCTTTCTCTCTGCACATATAGGAAACTCATAGTCTGTTCGTGCATGTACTAGATTGTTTCTTTCCATATTTATCAAATGGGTGGAAATCATTCATTCCATTCTTCCCATTACACATATTATTCTATATTATCCTTATCTTATCATTATTTACTTCAAAAAAATAATAAATATATAATTATATATCAATCTTGATAAAAAAATTATAATATATCCCTGTCAGTGGTTATGTTTGAGAGGCTAATTCCATTGAAGGATTTTCTTTAACACATCAATGAATTAGTCAACTAATCCCATTAAATTACATATTTAGTCCATAGAATCAATATATATACATACAATGTTCAATTAAAAAATATATAAATATTAATGTTTTCAATCATTGTAGATTTCGGAATGGTCTCTGTAAATACACTCATAGATCATAAGGAAAATACTTTTCCAAGAAGAGTACCTTAAAATCATCCCATTCCATGTTTTATATTACATATTTATTCGTATTGTTTTGAATAAATGACCACTATTGATCTACATCTCTAAATAGATGATAAACAAATATGGAAACCTTACCCCATTCATTAAATACCCCAAATATAAATATTTTCTCTATGAAACATTTCTACATTTCGACTATAAATGGATTTATAGTCCAACAAATGATAGAAGTTGTTGACAGATAAACTCATAAAACAATGTCACACCACGTATTGTATCAAAATAATAGTACATACATTATTTTATTGATCATATACTAAGTCATCTACACTAATATGGTAATTTCTTCTTGAGTTCTAGTTATCGCTCTATCTCCCACTTCATTATCTTTCTCTAGGGGAAATCCCATTATGGGGTACTTGAATTGTTATCAATCTCGTTTTTTGACTATGGTCTATTTATTAAAATTGGAATACATATTATTAGATCACAATTTTATGAAACATAATATAAAATATCAATATTACTGAAATAAAAATCATAAATTAAAAAATTTATTCATATCTAGCTTCATAATCATAATCATGTTTTGATTCAGAACTATTCAAAAATAAAAAAAATCATAACTCATTATAATAATATTTATAGAAAATATGTATTAACCCAAGTATATACCATAGAAAGATCAAACATGTCGTGTTGTAATCCATTTCTTTATATTCCCTGTAAATCGTGATTCCAGCCTAACACACTTTTTTCATAGCTGTTACCGTAGGTGCATCTATTCAAGAACCACATCCATTTTTTAGTATCGAGAAAAGAATTTATTTATTGGAAAACAAAAAAATATCTACCGTTCAAAAACTATAAGAAGTCATCATATAAATAGACATATAAAAAAATTAATTCTAGGGGTTATATTCCCAAATCAATTTTTTACTAAATCTAGTTCCCAAGGATTCTAATAAAACTCCATCTTATTGCAAATGTGAAGATCCTGAACCTAATATTATTGAGTTGTTGTTTAGTTAATTATATTATTGTATTATTAAAGGAATAACATAATGAAGGACCTAATATTTTATTAGATCTCGAAAACTAAATTCATAATTTAAATTCACATTACATTTAAACAAAAAATAAAAAAAAGTGTTTTTTATAATTTTTTTATCTCTATGGAATACTACTTCATATCAATAAAAAAACCTTCCTTGTATCCTAATAATATAAAAACATAATATATTATTAAAAAAATTAGTAAGGGTATACATTTAGAATATGCTATTATGAATAAATACATATAATCAATATAGAAGTTTACATGACTAAATCAAATTCTATTTAAACAAAATCCTGATAATAATAGGGAGGAAATAAATGAAGATCAAAAAAATAAATATAAATATTTTTATAACATTGAAACATATCCATGGTTATTAAAAATAATAAAATAATAAAATAGTCATTAATAACTAGTATCATAATGAGGAATTATTAATATCAGATATCTGAAACATTGTATTAATTCCATTCAAAAGAAATCATAAATATTTTGGAAGAAACCCTTTTAATTTTCTCAATTGATTTGTCTCATGAGGCATGTCATTACATTAGTGGGATATCTATACAATATCCCCACCCATCACATAGAATGTGTAAATTATTAAAAATATAAAATGAGTGAATAGTATTCAATATATACGTTCTTAAAGTGAAACTAATATATTTAATTTTAATATGTTCCAGAATAAAATACTAATAATCAAAAACCATGTAGAGAAATATGTTTAATAAAATTATACATCCTCAATAAATTTTATCCCAATAATAAAATTAAGGATTAGTTATGAAATCAGTAAAATATATATCATGTCAATCATAAATATTATAATGGATTGATTTCATTGATGAATAGAAACACCATAAAAATGAAATTAAATTTTTTATGAAAATAATTTAAAAAAAAAATTAAACAAGAATTATTAATAATATTATTAATTTAAATTAATGTTTTTATAAAATTGTAAAACACTATTCAAAATATTGAGTAATCATGATAGATGAAATTTTTTATCACACCATACACGATAAAATAATAATACCTTTCAGATATTATTATAAATACCTAAATAGAATTGATCAAAAAATGACGTGGACATTGATTTTAATTAATAATTTTAATAATATAATCATGGTGAAATTTTTTTTATAAATCATATATTTATTTTTTAAATACTTTTTAGTTAAAGTATTTGAAAATAATGTTTTGTAGGAAGGAATTTCGACCGAAGGGAGAAATGGAGTCGTATTTTCTTAACTAGGTTTTCTCATTAATTTAAATTGTTAAAGTTGAAAAAATAATAATGTTACATTAAAAGTTCTTAGAGAATGCTATGATAAATATTTATCTTTATTTTATTATATAAATATCAAATAATTCCCCCAATGGATAATTAAATTTAAGAAATCACAAATAAAGTTGAGATTTTTAGATAAACCCTTACCACTTTGGAAACTTCTAAATCATAATCCCCATATAAGAAATTACATAAAATAAAATGTAAATACCATGAATATAAATAGATATATAAAATATGTTTTAATATTGGATGTATGTAAACTAAACAATGAAAATAAGATATTAATATGGTGTATGTCTCACAGAAGTAAATGTGAGACGAGAAACTATTACATTAGGTTGGACATCATATATATGTGAGGAAAACTCAGTTATAATAAATATAATTTTAATATAAATATATTAATGAGGCATAATGTTATATTTTATACCATATATGATTTATATATGATATTTTTTGTTTTTATTAACAATTCATTCATAAATTCAACTTTTCTAGTGATATTTGCCTCTTTTTTCCAATATGTATTAAAGTGGTAATTTTAGTCTTTTGATTTTATAACTGATATATAATATAAATAATGATAAATATGAAATAAATATATGACATATTGATTATATATATTTTTATAGTAATCTATTAATTTTAGAGAATGAAACAAGATTACACTATTAATGTATATGGTAGGTCGTACGTACAAATGAACAATATATCCATTTTTATCGACAGATGGAACAAAATGAATGTAAATATTAATTAAAATTTGTATAAAAATTATTATGTAATATATTTCATGTATATATATTAAATATATCTATATCAGCAACAACCAAAAAAATAAAAAACATTTCAATTCACTACGTTGAGGCGATAGTCCATACATAACACTAAACGATCATATTGTTTTTCAATTAATTTGATAGAAAAAAGTTACACGTGATGTCAAATTTGAAGAAAATATTTTGAGATCCTAAATATAAAATATATTCATTATAAATAACCATAATAACATTCATATTAAATATAAGATAAAAATTAATCACTTCACTTCGTGAGGCATAGTTTAAAGTACACACGAGTGACGCTATCTTATCATCCACACAATGGAATGCAATAACATATGTGGGATATATACATAAAAATATTAATAATTTAGAAATTTAAATAAAAATAAGTAAATATATAATTATATCAAGAATTTATAGTAGTTTATTGAAAACAAATTACATCCATTCACGAGGAAGTATTCCACCATACACATGATCAATAATTTCATTTACCATTTGAAAGAAGTGAAGATAGATCTGGTTATGAATTTTAGATAATTAAATAAATTTGTAAATATAAAATCTTGTTTTAATATATTATTATTTTTAGGAATTTTTTAAGGAGGTTGAAGAAGATATAAAAAAATGAAGTTTTATGAATTTTCCCTCTGCGTGAAAGATCCAATTTAGGTTTATAGAAAAAGTCTTATTAAGAAGGAAATTTAATACAAATAATTCAACAAGTATATTTTATATGGAATCAATGAAGATATTTTTCCTGATATTGGAAAAAAATGGTTCTAGATATGTGAAGTGGAGATTAGAGAAGGTGGTTATTTTTATGTAGGGGAGAGAACAAACATGACATTTTTAGAAAATGTAATAGATATAGTTTTATCAGACAAAAAACCTCCAAAAAAGATAATTTAATAACAATTAAAGTGATAATGTCTATATATATCCATAAAAAGGGTTTTGAACAAGTTTGTAGATATTTTTATCCTTTATCGTAATATTTTAACCCATATTAAACAAAATTTTACATTATCCATTGTATTGATTTTTTTTACTAATTTAAAAAATCATTATATAAAAAATTTAGTTTTAATAATTAAATAATACAAATTAGTCTTATTTCATGTATGGAATATATTTCTATACAAACTATTCATTAATGAGGTCTAATTTGATATTAAATAAACCCTTAGAGGATTCAAAATCAAGGTTTCCTAAAGATAAATTTCCAAAAAAATATGAAATGTTTTTATTTCCAAATTCAATTTGAAATTGATTCAAATGGCATAAATTATTTATATTGTAATATAAATTATCTAATTTTACTTTAAAACGTATTCAAAATATAATTCATCATTAAAATTATATAAATGATAAGGAAATTATCAATAAAAATGTGTATTTTCAATATTCTCCAAAAAATTAAAATTCTTAGAAAATTATAAATAATTAACCCCATTATAATTTTGAAATTTAGAATTATAAAAATATTCTTACTTTATCAAATTATATTTCCAAAATTTGTAAAAATTAATTATAAATTATGTGTGCAAAGCATTACTAATCCTCCTTTCAGAAAAAAATATAGTTTTTTCTGAAAACATTTATTAACCTTTTAAATGGTTCTTATATTGTTTATAATCAATTTAAAATAATTGATTTTTTTTATTCTCGTGTAATCAATTTAATTTTTGCTATTTATTATTATTATTTTATCCCTTCTTCTTAACAACTATGTTATAATGGTTGTGTTTAGATGATAATATTTTAATAGAGTGTCACATTTTGTTCAAACATGTTGTATCATAAACTGAAATATATTGAAGATATTTAATTTAAATAAATATTACATAATTTATTGGGGTATGGAATTCTCTTCTAATATTTTGTTTTCATGTCCTATCCACTATAAAATATTATTATCCTCCTTTAATAGAACACAGTTATACATTCTTACTCATAATTAAATTATACCTCACAATATAATCTTGAAAAAATAGGGTTTTATGGTTTAAAATACCTATGTTAGAAACCCACAACCTAAAAATTTTCAATAAAACATCATCTTATTTAATAGATAAATTTAATTAAAATATTAATCTATAATAACATGTTACATGTTTCCATGTAGGAGTGCACTGGATAGAAGTGAATATATGGACATTGAATAAAATCACAAATACTTATATAAAGTGAAATTAATAATTGTTCACAATAATGTGGGTGATAAATGGAATGAAAAGGGCTTCAAAACCTTACATATGTTATAATTTAAATTTAAATGGATTTAATAGATATGAATTAGATAAGATGGATTTTTTCACATAAGAATATTTTTAGAGTGTTACAGAATTATTTCATTATCATTTTAGATAACCCCCAATAATATTTTTAAATAATATATATTTATATATAATTTCCCCATTTTTTTATACATTATTTCTCAATACATTAAAGAAATATCTCATTTTATTTTTTAAGGATGATTCAATAAAATTATCTTTCAACAGATCATAAGATCCATAAAAGAGGAACTATATATTCTTCCATTCATTAATAAAACAAAAATGGATTTAGAAAGTAATCCAATATAATAAATTAATATCCAATACTTTAATTGTAACTTTATTTTTTTAATAATCTATTTCATAAATGGTTAACCTCTTTACGCATCTAAAACATGATTGACCAAATCGAATGTCCAAAAAATTTAACTAATTTTCATTAAATAAACCATATATTCCACAGAATATATAATGTGGATCTCAATTTCACATTACATTATTGTGTTCACAATGATCACCATAAAATCATAATTTAAAAAATCATTCTTCCAAAAAAAATATTTGGTTGTCAAATATAATCCATAAATCCAAATATTTAGTAAAATCCATTAAATGTGAAATTTTCCATCAAATCGCTATAAAATTTCATAGTCACTAATACTTTCTCATAAATGTATCATTATCATAATAATTATTATCTCAACATCAATTTTTTTTATGGTTAACTGCCCTCTTTTTTTTTAAATACCAACTTTCCATTGAATCACTTTTCCTGGTCATCGATTCCATTGAACATATTCCCTCATATCCATAAATAAAAATTTCTATAGTAATATCAATATTAATTTAATAATTATTAAAACAACAATATAATTGATAAAATATTCTTATAACATTATTATTGAATAAAAGAAATTAAATTAATCATTCCACTTCATTTGTTTTAATATAATATGCATGACTATTATCCAGTTTCTTCTTTTAAGGAATATTCAAATGATTCCTCGGACATTCACTAGAAATGTGTCCAATAATGTTATGGTTTATGCATTAAAAATTTAAAACCTTTTTATTAACCATTAAAGCATGGGAAAAGTGTTCAATCTCACAATACTTTTAAAAAACTCCCATTTCAATCAAATGAGTATCTTTGTTTTTCTCTCAAAAATTATCACATGTGAGAAAATCATTTTTTCCATTATTCTAATTATCCAAATTTTCAACTTTATTCCAATTCATCAATTGGGTCTCAATTAATCAATGTGACATAGATGAATCAATCTCTTTTGTGATGAAACATGATAGCATTTTATCATTTTATCATAATGTTGGAGAGACTAAATCACAGAGAAGGATTGGATTTAATGTATCAATGATGCAATGAATATTGATATTTTTATTATGTACATATATCATTGCATTCCATACTAAACTTGTATGGTTTCAATCATACATACCTATTTTTAGCATAAGTTATGGATTAAATTTATCGACAATATATTAAAATCTAATTCATTATGGCAAGTGAATATGGATATTTTTGGTGCAACACAAACTGGGTGTACTGGAGGAAAATACTATGTATTAGTTTTAGTTGAGCATTACACCAGATTTAAGAGGGTTTATTTTCTATCAAAGAATAATAATAAATTTCTTATTTTAAAAATTTTTCATAAAAAACTAAAAATTGTATAAACATTCTATTTTTAGATGATCATAATTATCATGGGGTAGAATTATAAATTTTATATTTTGAAATTTCTGTAGTAATAATGGAAATAATCAATGAAACTCAACTCCAAGAACACCTCAACAAATTGGTGTTGTTAAAAGAAGAAATCAATTTATTCAAGAGATAAATAGAACCATATTGATTGATTATTCTATTTCTAAACACTTTTTGGATGAAGCTATTAGTACTTCTTAATATTCTATAAATTGACTTTTAATCAGACCGTTACTAAACAAAACACCTTATGAAATAGGGATTGGTCAAAAACCTATTGTTTCTTAAATTAATATATTTGGATACAGATTATTAATTTTAAATATTAATGAATATTTATATAAATATTTTCTCTGATACAATGAAGTAATCTTCATAGTTTATTCTAGTACTTGTAAATCATATAGCGTTTTTAACACAAAAATCTTGTATTGTTGAAGAAATAGTACTTGTTAAATTTGATTAAAAATATCATTTTGTTTTTAAATAACCCAATCCTCCATCCTCAAATTCTTTTGAAAAACTAAGTATGAAGCATTAATTAATAATTATTATAAAAATTAAAATACAAAAGAAAAAATTTCTCAGGTATTTTCCTCGAAAGATTTTATACCTTATGATGATAAACAGGTTTTACAAATTCCAAATCATCTATTTCTTAATAATAATCCATGTGAAAGAATCGTTGGTTATGTAAATCAACCTATAAGGACTACGATTTCATTAATAAATGATGTAGAAAATTTATCATTCATTTCCAAATTATAACCTAAATGAACTAATGAAGCACCCTGAGATTATGATTGGATACAAGATAGGGAACATGGATTAAATAATTTTTAAAAGATGAAAGTATATACCTTGGATGAAAGACATAAGGAAGCTTATATTATTAGAGTAAAATGGGTCTTCAAAAATAAATATGATGAAAATGGAATCATTGTAATAAATAATTCCATATAATTTGACATAGGTTATAATCAACAACACGGATTACTCTATGAAGAAATCGATTCTCCATTAGCTAGACATGAATCTATTTTTATTTTACTAGCCTTTCTAGCATTAAATAATTTCAAAAATTTTCAAATGGATGTGAATTGTTCTATCCATAATAGATATGATCAAGAGGATGTTTAAATTGAAAAAATTCATGGTTTTGAAGACACTAACCATACTGAATATGTTTTTAAATTTACCAATGACTTATATGGATGAAATCAATCCCTTATAGTCTGGTATGATAGAATTATAGGACTTTTATTAAAAAATAATTATGTTCAGAGAAGATTTGATCCAACACTTTTATAAAGAAAGATAAGAAAAAATTATTGAATGTTTAAATTTATATTGTTGAAATTAATTTAGGATCATCGTAGAAATCTTCAACTAATTCATTTTTGAATATTATTAAATCTGAGATGTAAATGAGTATGATGGGTGACTTACTATTTTTATATTGTTTTTAAATTTCTCAAAAACTAAAATGAACTTATATATTTAAATATAAGTATATTAAAGATCTTCTTATGAAGTATGGATATGACAACATCAAAAGTATTTGTACTTCAATCGGTACCTCATACTCTTTTGATCATGAAGAAGGTGGTAAACTAGTATATCAAAAAAAATTAGAGTTATGATATTAAGTCTATTATACTTAATATATAGTCATACATAACTAATGTTTCATGTATTCTTATGTTCAAGATATCAATCTAATTTAATGGAATCTCTATTAAATGTAGTGAAAATATTTTTTCTCAGTTTAAAGGAAACCATGGAATTATGAGTTTTTAATTTTTTGATAAATCATTTTTAATGGACAAATATTCTTATTTTAGTGGATGTAGAATGGATAGGAAATGTACATATGGAACCTATCATTTATTTGGATATCCATTGGTTTCTGGGTCATAAATGAAGAAACACTTAGATGAAATTCCCACTGCTAAAGCTGAATATATAGAAGTTGGAAGTCGTTGTGCTCATGTGCTTTAGATGAAATACACAATCGTAGACAATGGAATGATTTTTATCAAATTATGTATATTTTTTTATAATAAAAGTTCCATTTACCTAAGAAAAGTCTCTAAACATCACACTCGTGAAAATAACATAGATATTAAAAATCAATTTCTATGGGATCACAAGCTAAAATAAAATATTATATTATGTATATCAGAATGCAAGGTCAAATTGCTAACATATTTACAATATATTTACATTTCAATAAATTTCAATAATTTAAAAAAAATATTATAAAGTTTACTATAGTGTAATATTCAATATTATTTTTTGTTGAAACATTCCTTTTAACATTTTGTTACACCTCTTCATATGTGGAGAAAATATGGTGATAAACATTTTTTAGAACATAATTCTTTTCCCTAATAGAAATTTCTGGAACTTATATTCTTAATAAACAACCATATTGATATTTAAAATTCTTTCTAAATATTCTGTAAGGTATGTTTCAATTCATAAGTCATCATAATTGCATTTTTTTTATTTTTAATTATATATTGTTTTAAGAAAAAACTATCAGATTCAATTTCCTTAAATCCAATTTTCCCACAAAACCTCAAAAGATCAAGATTTAAAATAACTTATTCGGTATTAATTTTCTATATCATATCAGATCAAGTTAATCAAACCATTGTACATATTTGAGAATTCGATCTATCACCGTGAAGCCAATTTGAAGGGACCTTATCTTATAATTCAACATCAGTTATCTCAGTGTTATGCATCGAAGCTCTTCCCTTCTTTAGGTCTATCATTTTTTTACAATTTCCTTTTACTCTGAATGTCTGTTGTAGCTTCTCCATAGACACTAATGCAGACACAATATAAAAGGGACCCAGAAGGACCTATTAATGTTCCTAGAATGGTTTGTAGGTCAGAATGGCTCTATGAATTAAAATTTTTTGATTGATAATATTATTATGTTAAATAGATGGGAAATAATTTGCGATTATACAGATAAGAATAAAGATCCTGTCTACTAGGATATTATAGTAGAAATCAGTGATTCAATTAGTTTCTATGATATAGGAGGATGAGAGATGTTTATGTTCAGAAACTATGGAAAATCGTACACTCTATACTTCAGCAAGGCTTCAAGCATCCTTAATATTCATTATGATGATGACGTTATTCTGTTATCACACCAGTTACAAAACAAAGAAAGATCTTTTGTGATGAGTAAGTCATTTTAATGCCTCAGTCTCAATAATATAAAGAAACCCATGATTTCTAATCTATTAACAAACCACATGTTAATTGATTTATGGAGACAATGCGTCCTTATTCCAAGTATGGATGATAAAAATTCACTCATGATATGTGATATATTTCATTTCGATATCTTGGTAAACATAAGAAAGATAAATTTGGTGAAATATATCCTTCTCCTAATCAGTAACATCAATTTTGGTAACAAATACACTCAAATATTAATGTATGAAATGATCATGTATAGATTAAAATAATGTGCATAGAAACATTCATGATCCTAACCACCTCACAGGTTAATAAAATCAAGATTTTTTTACTTAGTGATGATATTCTAAGAATAATTAAAATACAATTCAATGTTGAATATGAAGAGTTTTATGATATTATTAATAAGGATAGTCATCCATAATATATGAATGATGATGTTTCTGAGCCTTGAAAGAAAATAAAGGCTAAGAGTTGGAATATCAACCAATAAAACCCTTTCCAGAACCACAATCATCGCCCATAAACATATGAAGCAAATGATGTATTCTAATGAAGTTTTTTCTCTGTGGAGGGGCAGAGGAAGTATAGAATGGAAGGTGATCATATATATGGTCTTGACCCATCAGAGGATAAGGAATTATATATTATTGAATCTAAATATATTGTAAAATAAGAAATGGATAAAAATAAAAAATAAAGAGTGTTTTAAGATCCGTTTGAATAGTTGCTGTTAAAAGATATTGAGAAAGCATCAGAATAGATTCTAGCACTAGAATCATTCATGAAGGAAGATTCAGTTCAAGAATAGATTATTTATGAATGAATAATAAAAGAAAAATATGAGGAGTAATAAAGTGAAGACCATATCAAAATGGTTGAATAATCTCATATGAAGGATAGTACCTCAGAAAAACTATAAATTAGAACATCCAAAGCTTTATCCACTAAAATACATTTAGAAAAATAAAAGAGCAATTCTAATGAATATGAATTTATCAAAGGTGACTATATTTATGATAGTGAGTACAATGATGACATTTTTCAGGAAGATGTTGAATAAGTTAATGATATAGAACAATATCATGTGATATTTTATGTTGTTGAAAAGGCTATTCCTAAAAGAAAATTTTCCATTCTCGATACACCTCAGAAATTTTATGTTGTTGAATCATCCATAACATGGGATAATAGAAAAGTTTAAGATACTCCTCTAGGGAATGATGATTTAGATTCTGAATCATCATAATCCTTAAGAAATGACTTTGTGGTGCAATTCTCTATGAATCTTGTTGATTCAATAACACTTTCCCAAACATTGAATCATGGTGGAAACTTATTCTACAGTCAAAAAACATGAATACAGATTCTAAAAATTTATAGATGGAAAAGTTAATCAAGAAAGAATCCAGTTTTAAAATCATCATGATCAACAATGAAGCTCATATAATGTCTTGAATGAATATTACAAATTGGTCAATGTTAGTAGTTTATGATATTATTATTTTTTTGATCATATAGATTCAATTAAAAATTATTTCATCATGGTGGATGATAATATCAATAATTTCTATGAAAGGATAAATCAATAGAAATCTATCAGGATCATAGAAAATAAGGATCTATATAGAAAACATTACTGCATTTCTATTTCCCAAATGTGAGAAACCAATACGATGGATTTGAGGGTAGAGAAATTCAAATCACAAGAAGTAGTTATTAAGTCTCTATAAGAAAGAGTTATGTTTCTTCAGAAGAAGAACCAAGATCAAGACAAATTACATAATATGTACCAATAAGATCATAATGAGATAAAGAAGATAAAATCCATGATCATGTAGTTTCAACCAATGAATAAAAAGGATGATTTATTATCATTATATAATTATATTTTATTATACCAAAACATTTTTTTCAATGTTAATGAGATAACATTGTTATACTCTATTTTTTATTTTTTTTTCTAGCCTTTTAGGTACCAATTTTTTTCCCCTCATTTCTGTTTAAAAATAACAAATGGGTTAAAATGTTTTAAAAATTATATCATTTTATGAGTTATTATACCCATATATAAAAATTACTCTATCAAGGTGGTGTTAAATATTATAAGAAAACATTATTAAGAAAATTAATGTTGTTTTCAAGAGAATTTTATATTATAGAGAATATAATACAAAAAGTGTTATAACCTATGGGAGAGTTAGTCGTATTCACTAAGACAATAATATGAGGGAGATAATTTCTTATTTTATGTTTTCCAAATATGATATTATTCTATAAAAGTGGATTATGATTTCTAATATTGGGAGATCATTATGTAAATAATCTATCTTATGACTTTCCCATTTCAATACGTTTTGAAAATCACAAACACTTTTCCTTAAATATTATTTTCTTTCTCTAAGTAAATCTATTATCATTATCATTAACATACTTTTTAGTTTTATTATAAATTATTCTTATATAATATTAACCATATATTTTTAATACCAAATTAACATAATAATAATAAAATCATTATCTAATCCTCATAACCCTATTGTTTCTTAGATACTGAGTATCACAATTTATAGAGTCAAAATTCCTAAAAAATGAAAACCCTCTTTCTAATTAAATTAAACTTTGTTTTCCTATAAAACGAGTCTCCATTTTCTCATAAAAACATTCTCCATTTTCATAGAAATTAAAACTCCATTTTTATACATATTTATAATATACTTCTCTTTATATTAAAGATCCAATATATCATACTTGTTAATGTTACTTTTTTTCTTAATATTTTGTTTCATCTTTATGAGATTTTATTTTACCTAATATTTTTGAATATATGTATTATATTATTACATGTTATAATTCCATACACATGATTTTGATTCAATTAAATGATGTAGAACAATATATTTCTAACTAACCATTGGTTGAGTGACACGTGTGGAGGTCCCTCCGAAGTAAAGATAAAATATGACCATTGGGAAAGGATATTACCATTGGATTTTCTACCTATAAATTCCTCCAAAAATTTGATGAATTTAGGAATATATATAGATTACCTGTCGTGATTTTGAGAAGTTATTTCTAGTGAGAGACATTATTTCCTTGTGCTATTTGTGATCATATTTTTCATCTGTGAACAAATTCATCCGTCTGCTTAGTGAGACTCTGAATTTGGTTGGTATAATCAATGGATTATGGGGATATGAAGAAAATGGTTCTGAATAACTTAATTTTTGAGGCCATGTGGGGAATTCAAGATAGAGTATGATATTTTTTTCATCATCGTACTCAGGTGTTTGTAAGATATACTTTTTTTATTGGATAAATCACGGTACCATTATCCGTGGTTGTTGGATACCCATCTCTTTGGGTTAAAAGAATTCAAACTCATTTATTTGTTATTGTTATAGGTTTTTTCTCTAATATTTTGATACTTAATGAGTTTATAATTTTATTATACTTTCTTATAGTAGTTAAAATTTTATATAAATAATTTTCTATATGATTTAAGGTAGAATATTTCTCTATGTAAAACCTACTTATGTTTAACTAGTTTATGTTTATGTTTCATAAAATTAGACCTGGGCACTTATAATTATCCCGTTGAGTTAGAAACAAATAGGGTTTTACAATTTATCTTTTTAAAGTTATTTAAAAATAGATTTTCTTTTAGGATTAAAATGGAAATATTTTTAAACTAAAAATTCACCAACTCTTGTACTTGAGCATCTACATCTATATTAAAATCAAGAATGGTATACTTGTATATGTGTATGGATGTTCATGTGGAATAGATGTAATTCTCTAAAATTGAATTTATATATTATTTATGAAAATATAGAGGTGTTAATGGATATATATATCATTTTGTTCCACAGAATACGTATGAATCACTAGCTGAAATATTTCTTATATTATTTTGGTAGTATTTTGATTCATATGAACTAGTTTTATTGTGTGAATTAATATTATGTACATATATAAATACATGTATATTAACCAGGTTATAATACATATATTATAGTTTGGTTAAGTCATAATTTTTGTTTAATGTCCAGTATTGAAAGTAAAATTTAAAAACGATGCATTTTCTTCCACAGAGGTTGTAAATTGGCACCTCACAGATGATGATTTCGTTTATTAAATAAATGAGAGATAATGTAAGAAGATTAACAATGGTTATTCTGTTAAAATTGCATAATATAAGTATATAGAAGATAATCAATTTAATAATATCAATTTGAAAGAGGAGGTGTGTATAGAATAAAAAAATAAAGGAACATGAAATGAAATTAAAAGAAAGATGGTGTGTATTTACCTCTAAAATACACCTCCATGAGAATCTCATTATGGGAAAGGGTTTTGGTATTTTGGAAGGACCAAAATCTCTTTAACATGGGGAGGTATTAGGGTAAACTATTTGGGAAGAACATTGAAGAGTATCAAGGCTTAGGGGATTGAATATAATAGGGAGTGATGTGTGGTTTTTATATTGGAGGAGAGACATGATTTTTCAATATTTTATTCATTACATTATTATATTTCCAAAGACATGCAATAATAATGTTTTATATGACCAAAAATTCTAATTAGCTATTTTATTATTGAACTAATGGTTGCTTAAGACATCCATGATGCATGAAATAGTTCATTTTTCTTATAATGTATTTAAACCATTGTTACTGTGTATTACTATTGACCAAATTCTAGTATTTCATAAAAATCCCCAAAAAAATTACCTGAAACATTTTTCGATGTGTAGAATCCCGAAAATGATATCCATTTTATAAAAATAATTTTCTAAATATGTGTCATTTTATTTTTAATTAAATATACAATTTATTTATAAACTAGTTTTTAAAATAAAAACTAATTTCTTGACACATTTAAAAATTAACTATGGTCTCATAAAATTATCTTATAATCATAATACATGAAAATATTATCTTTGTATTATATGTTATTAAAATAAATTTTCTTTTTAATAGTTATATAAATTATTTAATTAATAATTCTGAAAATATTCCTTTATTTATATTATTATTCCATAATTTTATTTCAAAGATGTATAAATTTTATTTATACATTCATGGGGGAGGTTTCAAATGATTTGGTCAATTTTCTATTCTTAAGGGTATATAACTATTTCAAATGGAACATAAAAATTCATAAGATTATGTTACAGTTCAACCAAAATTATGTTGAATATATCAGTTTCAAAATATAACATTGAATGCAACCGTGTATGTCAATTTTTCATAATTCAAACCACAAAAGTGGTAGAATAATGTTTATTGGATACATTAAAACAAAGTTTTGTTTTGTAGGAACTCCATGATTCATTCATTCTATATCAAATTTATTTTTTTATCCTTGTGTTTTTATATTAATATTAAATGTATTAATATCATGATTTATTATTTATTACAATAGAAAATATTTATATTTTAACCTTCATTTAAAATAATTAATTTAAAAATATTTTTTAAAAAATGACTACATTAATGAAATAATTAACATATATATTCATATTAAAATATTATTTTATACAAAATAATAATGAAAAAAATATTTGTTTATAGAACATTAATTACCTTGAAAGATATAAATATGAAATATAATTATATATATACATTATAATAATTAATTAAATCACATAATTTTAAAGTATTGTTTTCCTTCCTAAATTTATTTAAAACTATCAAAAATTACTGTATTGTTAGAAGTGTTATGGAAATTTATCACATTAAATTTTATAAACTATAACTCAACCCCTCTTATAGTACATGTAGTACTCTTATGATCTTATATTTTGTGTCATAGTTGGTCTATATATATTTTTTTATTAAGGTAAAATGTTTTTATAAAGGGGTTTATTTGGTTTTTGTAATGGATGGATTTTCCATTGCAATATTAGAAAATATTAATCCTAGATAACCACCAAATTTTAATAGTGCTGGCTATGAATATTTTCCTGACCTTGTGAAGAGATTTTCTATTAAAATAGTGCATGTTATTTGTTTTTATTGGAAGCTAAAAAACCTGATAAAGAAGTTTTCTACTTTTACTAGATAAGAAACAAATAAATATATTATAAACTATAGAGCATGAAATAAATATTCATGTTTTTTAAAAAACGTTTTATAGTGATATATATTCTTAAAAATATGGGAAAAATATTTAAAAAATGAATGACGTTACACATTTTCTATAAATTAATGCTTTAGAATCAAGAAAAGGCATACATTATGCAGAATGTCAAGAATTTTATTTAATAATTAGTGATTTAGTTACCCGAATGCATAAACATTTCATAAATATTTAAAATAGTTTATAATATCTGTTGTAAAATGGTTTTCATATTATTTTTTGGGGGAAAATATTATATATTATATTTTAAATGAGTTTGATTCCATGTGCATAGTAATATATAATATGAAACATACCCCCCCCCCCAAATTAGATTGGATGATAATCTTGGAAGAATAATGAAGTATATGAGTATGATTTGAAGGAATGATGTGAACAAAGGTAAAGGAAAATAACATTATTTCACATGATCATTCACATTTACATTTAGTGAAGGTATATTCTATGAGAAATAAGTGATATGATTGTTTTTTCTGGAATAATTTGTAATGAGTGTTAGAATCCTCAAGATATCAAGATAGATTTACTATGCAATAATAATAAAGAAAAATTCTAGAAAAAGAAATATATATATATATATAAGTTTTATAAAAATTTTAAAGCTTTATAAATGTGGGGTTCTATTGTTGGAGAGTCCTCTATAGAATGTTGTTCTAACAGTGTGTGTGATAATAAAGAGTTTTATAGTTTCTATTTTGGAATCAAACATAATAAAAAATTCCCTATTTAATTATTATCTTCTCAATAACTTACAAATTGAACATTAAATAATAATTATACATATTTATATGATACATTTTTTCAACTTCTGTAGAAGAATAAAAATTTATCACATATGATGATAACCTTAAAACTTCATGTTATTATGAACTATCTATATATAATAAAATTATGATGAAACAAAAAAAAATCTATTGTTATATAATATAATCATATAAAGGGGAATATTAAAAATAAAATTATATTATTTCTAAACTGACCAATAAATATTTATAATCATACATTTTTTTTCATAAAAATATAATTCTACCACAACTCAATATGATAAGAATATAATTTTAAAATATTATTCTATAAAATAATTTCAAAAAAACTATTTTTCATGAATTGTTTCATGGAAGAAAAAAATTGATAAAAATTACCTACAATTTAGAACTTATATATACCTATGGATTTATACATACTTCATGAAAACCACATTTACTATCTAAAAACAATATTTAAAATTTGCACCATTTTTTATTTAATTTCATAGAGTATGTCACTGGAAAAATGAAATTTAATTAAAATTAGCTTCATACATTTTGATTTCATAAGGCAAGTATATGTAAATATTTATATTCTATTAAACCTAATAATATTTTATATATGTTGACTTAAAAATATGTTTTTTTCAAAAAATTCAAGAACCTAGGATGTTGTGGTACCAAAATCCAAGTATTTCTATTTTAAATATAATGACTTCATTCCATCATCTAAAACATATTGTTCATGGATATTGGATTCTTCAAACATATGATTGGAATTCAAATGTTCATTCGGTTGTTTGAAAATATGAAATGTAAAAAATTATTTTTGGATATGATAATCAATGAAAATCGATGGTATTGGTGATATTTAATTTCTTGTATAATATTTAGTTTACAAGGATTTATATGTTTTAGTATTTAATACAATTTTCAATATCATAAGTTATATATAATTTAAGGATTATCTTTTTAACATCAAGAATTTTAAAGGAATTGTTTGAAATTCTGAAGGTAAATTAAATCTATCTTCAGATAATCATGATAATGATTAAATCGTTAAGATATGATACCTTAGAATCCAAAATCTACCTTTCTTAATAACGATTGGAGATCAGCCTTTGTTCTTACATATTTGGTTTGGAATCAGTAATGATATATCTTTATCAAAACATAAAAAAAATTTATTTATTAGGGATCTATCATTGTTTAGGTGAAATTAATGTAATTTGAATGACCATTATCAATATAGAATGACACATAAGTAATGACATACATGAACTTGTGAAATATCATTTTTTTGAATCATTATAATTCGTGAATAAGGATTTAATTTAAATAACAAAAATATGAAGTATTTGATACATATACTCTGTATATGTTTGGTTGAAACCTATCATATTAATATATCAATATATTTATATCTATAAAAAATCATAATCCTTATAATGATTTAAAAAAATGGTATCCCCTATTAGAAATAAAAAAACTTCAATTGGTTTCTATTCATAGTCATCGTGGGGGAATATTGTAAAATATGATATTGAATTATTTTTTATTAAGAAAGGAATTACACATAACCCATTATCTTATAGAACTCCTAAACAAAATGGTATAGTTGAATAATTAAATAGAATTCATTTTTTTGTTACTATAACTATGATGATTCAATACAAAATTGATAAAAAAAATATTGGTCTAAATCTATTAGTAATGACTAATATACAATAAATAATGATTTACCTAGAACTGACTTAATGAAACTCATTATGAGTTATGGACATAGAGAATGATAGAACATCTTTACCAGAGTGTTTTTTCATTGACAATATTCATCATGAATTATAAATATAATATACAAACATTTGATCCAAAAGGCGATGAATTAATTTTCCCTAGATATTATTTATAATGTAAGGATTATATTTATTTATAGATAACATAAAAAAACTATTTATGAAAATGTGTATGTAATTTTTTATGTAACTAATCGCTTTGATTTCAGACTACATAAAACCATATCTTCAATAGTTATATTCTAAAATGATTTTTAAACCATGTTAGAATAATCTTCAAAACTAAAGAAAACATAAAGATTAAATTTTAAAATATTCTCATATAGAATATGTTCAACTATTTATTTATTTTTTTTGAAACCAATGATATCTGATGATTTTTTTGAATCATTCCACTAATATTATCTTTTTGATATAGATGAAAAATTAAAAACTAGAAGTTCCTTAAAAATAAATTTAAAAATTCGGCATTATTAGCCTATTAAAAACCTAAAATTTATGATGAGGTTTTAAGTGATGAATATTTTATAATAAAAATGTTGGTTGAATCCATTGAGTTTGACTGGATAAAAAAATGTGCTATTTTAAAATGTCTTTATGATATTTTAGTAATTTGTGTCAAATGGGTTTTCTGATATAATGTGTGTTGAAAATGAAATTATTGAATCATATTGAGAAGTATTTATTGATAATGGTTATAATAAATATGAAGGTAAGATTATGAAGAAACATTTTCTCTAATATCAATACATGAATTTTTCATTATACTTTACTACATATAGAAAAACTAAATTTTAATTTGTATCAAATGGATATAAGGTGTAATTTTTATTCATAGATACATAGATGAAGAATTCTATGTTGAAAACCCACATAGTTTTGAAATAAAAAAATTCATGATCATGTTTTACAACCCAACTAGGGAACACTTTAGTGTTCAAAAATACATAATATCCTATTATTATATCCTTACATGAAATTTACATTAAATAATTTTTTCTTACATTATGATTGAACTACTTTTTTGGTTTTTTTTCATATAGGCCAAAATTTTATAAATTTATTTTGGTGAAAATTTGTTTTTCTCATATAAAAATAATTATAATATTCCATTTTCAATCAAATAAAATATGAGTTTGAAATTAGTTTGATGGTTTAAATTCCATTTTTTTGATGGTTTTTTAATTTTCCAAAAACCATGAAAGGTTATTACCTCATCAAATATATAAAAGACACTTATATAAGAAACATGGTTATGACTATGATAAAAGTATCACAATAACTATCATAACATTAGAAATCACTAATATTGGGGAATCTAGGAAACAAATGGATCAAAAAATATTTGGATAAATGGTTTTATGATTATTATATCATCTATCTCATCATCCATATTTAGTATTTTGTATTTTCTTATCTACGATAAATAAATAAATCCCAAAAGGATCCCATATTTAAAATCATAAATGTAACATTTATTACCAAAATGTGACTTTGGATATTGATTTATTTTATTCCTTGTGAAATCTATTCCAACTATAATGTTTTTTATAGATTAGAAATGGTGTGTGTGAAATATACAGGATTAGTACATTTGATAAAAGTCATTTCTTAGGAAAAGAATTATATTCTGGGTATTTTATGAGATTTTATTCAATACCACCTTTCAGTACTAGAGATAATTATGTTTTAATTGGTTATTGTTTTGATTATGGGTTTTGGATGAAATATACAGACACTAACCATGTCAATAATTTCAGTAAAACTCCAATTTTTTATAATAGAAGTGATATTTATTTATTTATAAACCAATCACACCAGTTATGAGCAAATAATACAGATATGATATACCACTTTCACTAGGATCACACACAAATATGATATATTATTCTATTGTTTATTAGAAAATAATTCTAAATGATTTTTTAAACATTTAAATTATGATACATTTGAATATATTCAAAGATATATTGGAATGATCATTGAAATTTGATAATTAATACATTTATTGTCTACTAATCTCCAAAAAGTATAAAAATATATAGGAAAGTGGAAGGATATTTTTTTAAATTTTATTATGTTCCATGTTTATCTAATAATTTATACAAAAATATATTGACATATATTTTAGGAAATAAAAAACGTTTCATAATTCCCCTATAATGAAATTTATTTTATAAATTTTTACAAATATTTATTTCTTATAATATTTCCATCTAAAATACCCTTTTACTATATTAAAAATGATTCAAAAAATGAATAGTTCAAAACCCCAATATATTTACTTAGTATTCAACATTATAATCTCCTATTATTAATTATCTTTTTTTAAAAAATTGAGTATTTAAATATCATCAACATGATCTTAGGATGATAAATTGTCTCTCTTAATGTTCCAATATATTTATATTGATTGTGTCGAAAATTATTCATCATTTATTAAATAATATGAGATAACTAGTTGGTTTAGTTTTCTTCTAAACCATGGATAAATTGATTCTTAGGATTTATTTTGATTTCAATTGATCATTATCAGAATATTTCTCAGTTATTTCTAATATTATTGAAGTTTTTAATGGGAGGTTTATTGAAAGAATATTGTTAAAACGTTTTTTATATCTTAATATGTTAGTCATTCTGTTTCATTACTGTGAATATATTTACATTTCCAAATATTATTTTTATTTAAATTATCCATACATGGTTTTAGAATTATATTTAACAATTAATATAAATAATAAAATTCCGATTTTTTATTAACAATCTTTTATAAACTGTATGATAAAAATATTATAAAAATTGTAAAGTTGATAGAGATACCATTAGAAAGAGAATCTATTTTTTAAATCAATGTTTTAAAAAAATGGTTCTTTTGAAAAACTATTTTTAGTGAAATATTTATTTGATACATAATATATGGTTAAGAGGAAATCACACCTTTCTCAAGATTCTGCGATCATATCTCTCTAGATTCAAAACATTCTTATTTTGAGAAAAGGTTACCTAAAATCAATGAACAACCAACACATCAATGAATTAGAATTTAATTATAACATATGGAAAAGAAATATATTGATATTTATGGTGTGTTAAATTACAGATATCCTGATTGGATCAGTTAATTGGAATATTATTCTATATCTATGTTTTAACACAAGGGTTTTGGTTAATTTTAAAAAAGAACAAATAATTAAAAATGAAGAATTACTAGTCAGAGATAAAACATTATATATTTATGATGAGACTATCTCAGTGTTGATTATTTGTTATATTACTTTATTAAATATTATTATACATGTGTATGTGAATTTTTTATCCACTAATGAATCCATTTTAATCTGTTAAAACGTTCATTCCAAATTATAGGAAACCGAGTCATTTAGAAAATCTCCAGATCACTTGAGAAGGAAAAGAAAAACAATGTCTGATGAATCCTCCACTATTTACATGATAAAGACAAATAAATAAATATATGTTGGTACTTATATTAATTATGACTTTTTTTATTACCACAGTTTTTATAGAATAGTTATATTATTATCCAATAGAAGAGGAAAATAAGAAGAGGCAAAAGAGAATGATATGAAAGAAATGATTTCATGATATTTTCATTGAGATGTTTAACAATATAGTTCTAAATTTAAATATTCAATTGAAGTAATCATCCCTAGACTATAACATTGAGATCTAATAGGTAATGGTTTATAACATTACAAACCATACATAGATTGTATGGGCTATTTGATGTATTCTAGAGAGGCTGGGGGAGGGTTCTATAGTAGTTTGTCTATCATAGTATTGTAATATGAGTTTCATCTGGTGAAGCATATTTATGATGTGAGTTTGTGGTTCATGGAGTATGTGGATGGTAATTTCTTAGAAATTATGTGGATGAGATATTCTATGTGAATTATGTTATTTATGTGAATATGAATTAACAAAGAGGGATGATTCAGAAAAATTCACTATTAATTTTAGCATTAACAAAAATATTGACAAAATCAAGGCCTAAAATGTTTTGGCACATTTTATTTCATAGAAATAATGTAATTATCAATGTGAATAATAAATTCACATCCTGATATAAGTGGGTTACAACCTATTACTAAATATCTTTTTCGGACTAATTCCCTCATCTCGCTCGTACATGCATTGATTTTTGGGTGTAACCTAGACACTTTTTTAATTTCATCCTATAGATCTCCCCTTTCATTGATCCATTGGATTCCAAGGATAATAATTTGTTTATAATATGTTTCTTATAGTTATTTCTTATATAAAAGTGGTTTTTGGATTAGTAACACTATTCCATATTATGAATAGTGAATCACAAAATCGTCATTAAGTTAGGGGATTATCATTATCTATATTTTAAATTATATGTGTTGGGATGAAATGATTTTTATAAACATAAGGTGTATAATAATTGTCATATTAATTAATATAAATAATTTTCATAAAATAATTTTTATGGGGATGTGGCTGGATCATTTATTTTTATGATTTGGTGATATCATTGATGGGGTTATGGATGCTTGTTTCCAATACATCAAATTTCCACAATTGGGAGTATTATCAATGTCATAGTTGAAGGGTATGTGAGACCCATACATCGAT
The DNA here is from genome assembly GCA_963277665.1 of Viscum album. Lineage (NCBI taxonomy): Eukaryota > Viridiplantae > Streptophyta > Magnoliopsida > Santalales > Viscaceae > Viscum > Viscum album. The sequence continues at coordinate 195,438,007 of OY728133.1, read as the reverse complement.
TCATTTTTTGATAACCCTAAATAAATGATTAACAATTTACTTATTTATAATAAACTAGTTACCCATATAAATAATGATTTTATTATAATTCTAATTCAAAATAACTGTTATGTGATGTAAGACCTTGATTGGTTGAGGATGTGAGTATTTTTTATTGTTGTATGTGTTTTTTATACTCATGTAACCTTGTATGATCATGGTTGTTGTTCTATGGTGGTGGAAAACAAATGGGATATAAATTCATGGGAACGTGATATGCATTTGATGAATGGCATTGAATGTGATGTTGAAAGTTTTTATGTGATAGAGATGTGTAATGTGGATCTATAGTGTAGTATGACCACGACTTTATGTGATAGTTGTGTAATACAAATGTTGTAGAATCTAGTTGTTCAAATAATTTTCGTTTTAGTGATGGATGACATGTAATCGATGAGTTTTTTTGGTGTGATTGTGTTATTTTACTAGTGATCCTCATAAAAAAATATGATTCAATAAATGAAATATAAAAGGATGGTAAATTAATAATAAGTTGGATGGAAAATTTTTAAATGGTTGTTTATTTAAATGGATTAAAAATATATATGGGATGTGTAAATGTGAAATAAGATGTCTGATTAAATTTAGGTTACTGAAACATATATATTTTATAAAATAGTGGAACCTAGAATTGAAATTGGATTGTTTTGTTTGTCTATGGTGTGTTTCATAGAGAGGAGGTAATAGTTGTTAGGTTTCATGATTATTATTTATCTGATAATATATTACAATATATGAATTGTGATTTGGTGAGTGGGACATGGTGATACTATATAGAGACCCAATTTTGACCTTTTAATACATTGAAATATTTTTATATATATATCCACAACTAGGCCTTTAGACGGCGTGCGATTTCGAATCCTGGTGTGCCTTGAATTAATTTCTAAAAATATCATGTATATTATATACTATGAATATGATAGATAAACAATAACTCATGAATGGTAACTCATATCAGAAATATGAGGGTTTGGTTCAGTTCGGAATGCGGTGTTTATGCTGTGAGGGGAATACTATTAATTTTTGCACGAATGTTGTGAAAAAACCCATTCAGGGTGAAATTGTTATTAAAATAATAAAATTAATTATTTTACCCGAAACACCAAAACAAATAACATTCAAATGGGGAATCACACTAGAAATACCTCACTTATATTGAGTTTAGAATGAGTTTTTTTCCTAGTCGTGACATAATATGAGGTGACCTGAGTATTCTGGACATCACACAAAGAAGGAAGACTATAAATACAAAGTTAGGTGTTTTGGATTACAGTTATACCCTAATCCCCTTTCTCTCTATCTTAGGCTCTCCCTGTCTCTCCTCCTGACTGTTTCTCGTCATCCTTCCCTGGATTGGTGGAAAATCACTACCAAAACATTGGAGGATTGATGATGGGCCACCGTGGATGTGTCGTAGATGACTAAACACAGATTCTATGTATGAGTTATCTTATTTATGTGTTCCTATTTCGTTTCTACTTTCAATATTCAATTTTTGGGGTTATTTTTGTTTTTCTCTCGACAAATCATTGATGAATGCACAATCATGGCCAACTATCATTGTTTAAATCACCGTTCAGCATATTTTCTTCCTCGATATCCACCATGACTTTGGGAAGAAACCAAATACCAATGGATCGACGATATAATGGTGGAATAGTGAAGCCATCATAATAAGGGTCCACAATCCACTAACAAATTCATGATTGGGTGAACAGATTGAGCTCAGTGGAATTTGGAACAGACCACTGAGGTGCATCATGAATAGTAGTCGATGGAGGATTTTGGTGGTTGGCAGCTCTGGTGATGGTCTGAAAACTATAGTGGCACCACGACATTACAGTGCCCCCAAGAGGCAGGACACATGGCCTAGCTAGTCTCTCGGACATGGTCGCACGACACGACCCCAGGTAGAGATCGTCAACAAAATGTTATAGAATATCAGCCATATTTTCGTGAAGAGTGATAGGATCATGGTCCGGGCCCCCTACAGGCAACAGGCTGGGTCTTGTGGGTTTGTAGGCTGGGATGGAATTGTGGGCTTGGCCCAACCTGGATGGTCGGATCCCGGGTCGACCTATGTCGGTGAACGGTCAACCACCATGCCAGTTGTCATGTCACAAGTTTTGTCGGAAGGTTGACAGTGAGGGGGTATACTATGGTCAAACTGAAACTGAGTCTATCCACTATCCCTACAACCCTCTTTTGAATATTTAAATGCCTGTAATTATTAGACTGGGGACCCGTTTGACATGATGTCTATGAATGTTGGAGTTTTGAATTAATTTTTAACCAGGAATTTCCCCAATATTATTTGGTACATATCAAATAGAACCCACTGAGCTTTGGTATATACTATTACAGTTGGAGGACCTTTGTGATAAGGGTTTCATCAGACCTAGTGTATCCCCCTATGCAGCTGTGTTTCTACTCCTAAAGAAGGACGATTGGAGTGCACGACTTTGTGTGGTTTATTGTCAACTGAATTATTCCATGATAAAAAACCAGTACCCCTTAAAGTGGATTCAAGACACCTTCTACTAATTGAGAGGTTCAAGGTGGTACTCTCCAATCGATCTAAGATCCATCTACCACCAACTAAGGGTTCTTGAGACAGATATTTTGATTATGGCCTTTCGTTGTAATTATGGGCATTACTAGTTCATATTGATTCCCTTCGAGGATATTATCACCCAATTTTTTTTCATTTCCTTCATTAAAAATGTATTCTAGCCATACCTGGTCCTTTTTTTGTTGTCTTCACAGTCGACATACTCATTTACACAGTGTTAAATGAGAATCACATAGATCACTTGAGGATGGTCCTTGATTTACTCTGAGGTAACCCACTTTATGTAAAACTCACTAGGTGTTAGTTCTAGAGAAAATAGGTTCACTTTCTAAGTAATTGCATCTTTTAAAAGGGTATATTCTTGGATCTCATGTTGACTGAATATGTGGTGTCTTGGGATCTACCCAAAAACATTCTAGTAATGTGAAGATTTCATGGTTTGGCTAGGTACTACTAGATATTTGTGGCAGACTACACTAGGATTGAAGTCCCTTTGACCCCTTTGACATGTAATGGACATCCAATTACCTAGTCTGAGAAGTTGAAGGGATCCTTTTAGGAGTTCAGTCAAAGGCTAACCAGCACTCCATTTCTGAGACTACAAGAGGAGGGTGTTGAGTTCATAATAAATTGTGATGCATCAAGAGACGGGCTCGGATTCATTTTGATATAACAACAGGAAGTCATCATATGCGGTCTGTAGGAATTGAAACCCAATGAGATGAACTATATGACGCCTGAATTCTTGCTCTTAGTGGAGTCTTCACCCTGAGGATATGAAGACACTGCCTCACGGGGTTGTGATTTGTGGTTTACTCAGTCCAAGATAGCCTCATATATATATATATATATATATATATCTATCTTTAAACAGAGATATTTGAATCTGAGACATCATAAATGGTTGGAGATCCTGAAGGATTATGAATTTGAGATATTCGATACAATAGGGATGGGAAATATTGTAGTATATACACTTATCAAGAATTCCTTGGAATTCATAGTGGAGTAAACATCAAAGAAGTTATATTCTATGCAGCTGACCCTAGTAGAGCAGGAGGGTAAATATTTTCTACAGTCAATGGTACTGGATAATTTTGTCTTTGAGCGTGTAAGGGAGTCCTGGATGGGAGATATCAAATATGAGTATCTTTATGTCAGGATATCAATAGGGGATTCTCCTGATGGGTATTCTGAATGAGGTAATCATGAGATCTTTTTCCAATGGTGAAGAGTGATCCTGGTTGTGATGCTGGAATAGGTGATGTGGGAATTCCATATATAAAAATTTATTTTATATCCCAGTGTACGGAAGATGTAAATGGACATTTAGCAGTTTTTTTCATGGTCTCAAATGACACAAGTCATTGTAGATTTCATCTACTGATGCCTTACTTATCTAGAGGTGAAGGATGAGCAGCAGGTTCGAGTGTGTTTTTTTAGAGCTCCTGAACATCTCAGAGAGGAAGTGGGATGGAATTTAAATGGACTTCATCACAGGGCTTCCACACATATTGAAGGTCCATGGCCACATTTGGGAGATAGTTCACCATCTTACTAAGTCGGTGCACTTACATTCAATTAGGGGGAAATGTTTGGTGGAATGTTTGAGGTAATTGTACTTATGAGAGATCATCCTCCCACATTGGGTACCCTCAATGATTGTCTCTAATTGTGATGTGTAGTTTATAACATGATTGTAGAGTGGCCTCTAGGGGCATTTTTTTATAGTTGCTGATGAGTATGACCATTCACCAGCAAACCGGTTAGCATACTGAGCGAACTATTAAAGTGTTAGAGGATATGATGAGGGATTGTGTTCTAGATTTTGGTCGTAGCTGAAAGGATCACTTTCCATTAGTAGATTTTGTGTAAAATAGTAAATACTATACTATCATCATTTCATCATATGACTCCCTATTAGGGAGACACTGCATGTCACTTTTATGTTGGGTGGATGTTGGAGAATCATCCCTCGTGGGCCTAGAGTTGGTGTGAGCTATGGTAGAGAAATTGCATGTCATCCATGATCATATAAAAATGGAACAGAGCTAAAATAAATCATACACAGAACAATGTAGTATTCCATTTGATTTCTTGTAGGCTGACCACATATTATTTAGATTCTCCCCATGGTTTGGGATGCGGAGGTTCAGTCGGGGAGGAAAGATATCCCCAAGGTTCATTGGGCCATTTGATATCATGTGGAGGTTTTGTGTGGTTTCCTACTACCTTGTCATACCCCCGTAGTTAGAGTCTCTTCATGACATCTTCCATTTTTTTCAGTTGAGGTGACACATGAATGATGTTATGCACATCATCAAATAGGGAAATTTGGCATTGAAGATGGGTCCAGATTTGCAAATCACCTGGTTGAGATCGAGAATCTATAGGAGTGAACGTTTCATGGACCGTACATCCCCATGGTTCGCATATTTTGGCACCACATATACATGAAAGAGAGTTCTATGGAAACATTATTTCATGGGAAAATCATAATTAAAATAAATAAAATTATTTATTTTACCCCTAAATATGAATAAAATAATATTAAAAAAAGAACTCAGATTGGGAATTCAATGCTGCTATTGAGTTTTAAAAGTGGTTTTTTTCTATGTATGACATAAAACAAGGGGGTCGTGGAATTTCAGATTCCACTCCAAGCATGATTCCTATAAATAGAGAGTTATGTGTTTTAGAATTGGCATAAAATATAATCCCCCTTATCTATCTACAAGGGTCTTCCTATATCTTATCTCGAACATTCTTATTCTTTCTTTTCAGAATCGAGGAGGGATCTCCACCATAACATTAGTTGATTGATGCGGGAGAGAAATGTACACATATCTATTGACTAAAGACCGATTCGAGGTAAGATTTATCTTGTTTTTGAGTTCCAATTTAGTTTCTCTTTTAAATTTTCAATTTCTTGGTTTACATTTGTTGTTATATTTCCAAATCATCAATGGATAGTTGGACATGAAAATCAATTTTTGTTTAAATCATTTTTTCTCATCCTTTCATTGCTAATATCTACCATAACTTATGGGTGAAACAAACCTGTGATATATCAATGATCAGTGTTCCGTGTAGTGATTCCATCATCATAAGGATCTGAAATTTACTGATGTATTCATGATCAGGAAATGATATTGAGCCTGGTGGTCCACAGAATAGACCACTGGGGCACATCTGGTGTAGCGTCAATAATATGCCACATGGCCTAGTCAAGTGTAGTCACGCGACATGACCATAGGTGGTGACCACCGCCATAAATCCTACGGATGTTCGACAATGTTGACAAAGTCTGAGACCGACTCATGGGTTAGATCCACTATCAGAAGTGGTCCGAGATGCGTCAGCAAGCATGACAGGCCTGGCTTTGGTGGGATGGGCATGAAAAGTTAGATAGGCCCCCCAACGGGTTAGAACCATTAATCATGGATAGACCCAGTGAACCAGGTTGAGTCCTGGGTCATCCAACAGTAGACCACAGTAGAAACTACCATATCATGGGTGTATTCAACTATGGATGAACCCACAACAATACATGGACCGATCGCGAGCCGGTCCATCGGCCCCATGACCCAGTTCTACGGATTCAAATGCCCTTAACATTTATACCTGAAATCCTTTTGTTTCACCCTCTCCGATTGCATGTTCCTATATCTGAGACAGAAATTTCGATATAAATTTTAGAATTTGATGTCTGGGGTTAGATTGAGGACTCCACATTGACCCATTTGGGTTTCTTGTGGTGAAACGAACCTTTTTCACCAATTGTCCATTTTAGGAAAATAAAGACTGTATCCGATATGTTTTTCTGCATAGAACATGATGATGAACTAATTTTTGATAACTGAGTTATGAAGAGTGGAGTTTCAAACTTAGCAGTTGTCTAGAGGTGTATGGGGATGGAAGTGATGTTTTCAAAATCACTAGAGAAGTACCATCTTACCTCCGATAGGGCATGGTAGTGGTGTTCTATATTATCTTTTCCCTACATACCCTCCAATGATGTTGGGTATTGGCGTTTCACCATTATATCTTCTATGCATACACTACAATTGAATGGGAAGTGAGTTTCATCTGTGAATCTTCAGAACATGCCCTCTAGTTGGTCTGGCATGTGTGGTTCTTTGTTTAATCTTCATGACATACCCTCTAGAAGGTAAGGGAAGTGAGGTTCGTCATTTAATCTTCAAGACATACCATACAACAAGGTTGGTTATTGAGGATATTTGTTTATTCTACCAGGATTAATCTCTAGCTTATCATCCTTCAGCGGGGCTTGGTTGTGGTGTTTTCTGATGAATCAGTAATGAACCATGTTCTACAAATACCTTCAGATCATGAGTTAGAGAGGAACTTTCCCCAATAAGGCACATCATTTTGATGTAGCATAAAAACTGTGTGGGTGAGATAGACCCAAAAATAGTGGATAATATCTTGGTGTGGTGTTCAAGCCCCCTTCACATACAGTTCAGGGAATAGATAAGGAATTCTGAGTATCAATGGTTGTTAAATCAGGGATGTTGGTGACTCTCTTCCATAGACAATTTTTGAGATGGAAAATATCTTACTATTTTATTATGATTCGTTTATTAAACATATTTACATATATATTAATATTTAAACACTATTGAATTACCCTATCATTGGGTATTGGTTACTGCCCATAAAAGATAGGAGAAGATGCATGAGGCTATGCCACATGTTTTCTGTGTCTAGCTTCTCAGGGATAGAGATTCTAATAACCTTTTATGGGTGGAAAATAATAGACAAGATGTTCACCTTCTCACCGTTTCTGGCTTGGTGTGTTTGGATGACCATACTACACTCTTTTTTTGGATTGATTTGTATTCATTTACTGTACTTTTTTTCCATCAGTTGTATTTATTTTCATCTAGAATCTGTTATCACTCCCCCTTATTTTTGTGGAATCATACTGAGTATGTTTAGTCTCACTTTTTAGGGTATTTTCCCACATTATAATGATGGTTGGAGATGTTTTTCTTGTTTGATCACGATTCTAGATGAGATCTGGGGTACGAGAGCATGGAACGCTTGTGGTGGTCACACCAGGGGTTCTGGAGCAGGGCTTCTTCAGTTTAATTAACTTCAATTTTATGTTAGCTAAGGAAATTTTTTTGGTGTGTGTGTATTTTTATTCTTTAATTCCTTTCATCTTAATTTACTATATCTATATTTTTTGTGGTCCGTGCATGTATGTATTATTCTTACCACATGTTTCATCATTTAATTTTCAGCCTCCATAATTTTTCATTGAGTATTATATATGTGTTTGTAATGGTACATAGGGAAAGGACTCACAAACATTGTTTTTTAATTCGGTGCTAGTCTCCTCCCCCCGAACCTATAGAGGTGGGATTGGGGTAGTCGCGACTTGTGCCATGACTCAGGCCAGGTCTTGAAAAAGTAGTTTCAAAGGTGGATTGACCCTTGGGAAGTAATTTTGTAATTTACCAAAAATGATCATTTTTGAGTTTAGGGAAAATGTTTCAACATGTATTGATACTGAATATTTGGGCTGGGAGTCTAGTGATGGTGTAGTGGCTGACATATCCATTCATCAGGACAATGATTACCCACTTTTCAACATAGATTGCAGAGACATTTGTTGTAGGGATAAATGGTACGTGCATCATATAGGATTGTGTAATAGATATCCTTTATTGAGTCAGCTACCCCTTTTTTTCTTATTATATATATAGTCATATGATTGTAGTTAACCTTGATAACATATAAGATGAATCTGTGATGGGATCCATCTAGGATAACCTCTCTAGTTTGTGACTATGATCTTGCGAGTGATGAGTCCTCAAAACATGTCCATTAAAGTGATCTCATTCCTCATGGTGGGCCACTATCATCACCTCCACCTACAGAGTGGTAGTTAGAACCAGAATTATGGATCGTTGAAGTGTTTTGTTTGAGTACACTTCATTAGTTCCAATGCCAGAGGCAGCTGATGTTATCAGGCTAGGAGATTTCCTATGTAGTAGAGGATTGGATGGAGTTGGTATTATGAAATTTCAGGATTGTGAGGAAACTGGAACACTATATGGTACAATTGGAAACTAGCATTTTTTATGGGGTGGCTGGGCAATTGTTTTGTTTAGTTATCTAGATGTATGATGATCCAGCACTCTAATTAGATGAGTTTCAGCAGCTATTTTACAGGGTGTAAATCCCCTCATGATTATGCCTTATCAATGTTGAAGAGCTTATGTGGCTACAATAGGGATCCATGATAGTGTGTGCATACACAACTAGGTTTACTAACCCTACACCGAACTCCCTATATATGATATGTGATGGTTTCTTCTATGTGTAGATGTACGAGTATGACCTACGCTGAGAGATTTGTGCTAGTATTGTGACCATGGGCATCCCTACCTTTTTTGGGATCTGGAGTCGGCAATTGTTATGATGATTTTACTATCATTGGGACAGTGGTCAGTTGGGATTTGTAGTGGTGGCTTCAGAGTAGAGAAATCTGTGACCATTGGTCGATGTCAATTTGCAGGGCCACGAGGTAGGGTACATTTCAATGATCAGGCTCATCTATGATGTTGGAAAATATTATGGAAGCACAAAGCACTTTGTCAGGATATATTAGGTTGATGATATGCATGTGATGGGAGAGGTGGCATTGTATGGGGCTACGTGATCATACGTTCTGAGCTTGATAGGTAGGATGTTTGGGTTTTTAATTCATTTTCAACCAGATATTTCCCCGATATCTTCTGTGGCATATCAGATGGAACCAACCGAGCATCAGGAGCTACGTTTACAGTAGGAGGACATTCGTGAGAAGGGCTTCATCAAACCCATTGTTTCATCCAGAGCATCTCCATATCTATTTTTGAAATAGGTAAATGGGGTTTGCAACATTGTGTGGATTATCATCCCCAAAATATGGTTATGATAATTATTATGTACGACTTACCTAATATTGAAGAACTCTTTGATCAATTGAGATGTTTTTTTGTGGTTCTCCAAGATCGATATGAGATCCTTATACAACCAGAAATGGGTTTATGAGTCTAATATTCTTAATTTTTCCTTTATTTTCACTATCTGAAATAACATTTCATATTCATGACTTTTGGTGTGACAAATTCCCCATCTGTTTTCATGGCCTTGATGAACCAAGTCATCCAACCATACATGGATCAGTTTTTTTGTCTTTATAGAAGGCATTATCATTTATTCGACGTTAGAGGGTTTGTATTGAGAGAACATGAGGATGGTATTGATTTACTCAGAGGGAAAAGAATTTATAGAACGCTATTGAAGTGTCATTTTTTGATACATGAAGTTCACTTTTAATGACACGTCATCACTAAAGCGGGTTTAGCCATTAATACTGTGAATATTGAAGTTTTTATTTATTGGTAGACACCCAAAAATGTTCCAGTGGTGTATAGATTTCATGGTTTGACCTGTTAGTACCAGATAATTAAGGTAGAATTCATCGGGATTACAACTCCTTTGACATCTATGATGTGGAAGCGATGATTGTTTACCAGGATTGATCTATTCTGGAGGGCCTTTGAGGAGTTGAGGTCGATCCTGACAAGAAATATAGTTCCGAGACTACCGAAGGAGGGTCTTGAGTTCATATTTTATAGTTATTCCACATGAACCAGTCACATTTCTATTTTCATGCAACAATAGGCAGTCATCACATATGGGTCACGGTAGTTGACACCCAATGAGAAAAACAATTTGAATCATGAATTGATGATTGCAACCCTAGTCTTCACCCTGAGGAATTCGAGAAACTACCTCTAGTGGGAGTTCTTTGTTGTTTTCCCCGACCACTAGAGCCCTTGTTATTTGTTTACCTAGAGAGATCTGAATATGAGACAACAAAGTATGTTAGAGTTATTTTAGAAATATGACTTCAATATTGTCTATACTCTAGGGAAGGGAAATTATTTTGGATATTACCTCAATAGTAGTCCAAGGATTGACTAATTCTATAATATTCTAAGCAGTTATCATCCTTGAAAATGAACCTAGTGATGTAGGAGGGTATATCTTTTCTACAGTCTATTATGAAAACTCCTTCACTCCATGAGCATGTGAGAAGGTCCCAACTCGCAGATATCCACTACCAGGTTATAACCAACCAGATATCCACATGTGTTGCACCTGATTAGTATTCTAAAGGAGTGAATCATGAGATATTGTTCCAGGGAAGAATAGTGATCCAAGTCGCGATGCCGGAATAGGTGATGTTATAATTCCATACTTCACCCTTAGCAATACATCATATTTTGGGGAAGATGTACATGCACCTTCCATAGTAGTTTTGGTGGTCCAAAAAAAGACGAGGCATTGCTGATTTCAACACCTGATTCCTTACATATCAGTAGGTGAAATTAGAGAATCAGGTTATGGAATGTTTTTTCAGACTCTTGACATCCTAGAGTTGAAGTGGGGTGGAATATCCATGGAATTTCTCACAAGGATTCTGTGCATATAGAAGGGCCAAGATACTATCTTTCTAAAATTTGATAGGCTTACCGAGTTGGCAGAATACCATCCTATCAGAGAGTAGTGTTCTATTGAAATTTTGGGGTAGATGAACTTATGAAGGATCATCCACCTCCACAAGGTACCCTTGATGATTGTTTTAGATCATGACACATAGTTTAGTTCACGCTTTTGGAGAGGCATGTAAGATGCTTTCAAGACCCAGATTTGGAGTAGTACTTCCTTTCACCAACATACATTTGGGAAGACTTTTCACACTATCCATGTACTAGAGGATATATAACGGGATTTCATGCTATATTTTATCTAGATCTAGGAGGATCACCTTCCATTAGTAGAGTTTGGGTTCAACAACTATTACCACACTACTATATGCATGGAACCATATTAGGCCCAATATTGGAGACCATATTGTCCGCCTTTGTGCTAGATGGAGGATATAGAATCATCTCTTATGGGCCCATAGTTGGTGAAAGCCATGTTGGAGAAGCTATAGGGCATCCATGAATAGATGTAGACAACCCAGAGTAATGATAAATCGTATGTAGACCGCCTTTATATGTCTTGGATGTTTGATCAGGGAGACCATGACATCTTGAGAGTCTCCCCACCATGCAACATGTGGAGCTTCAGATGGGGAGTCATGCAATCCCCAATGATCATCAGTCGATTCGCGATCATGCAGAGGGTTGGTGATGTTTCCTACAACCTTTACCTACCCCCATTATTGGATTATATGGATGAAATATTTCATTTTCCATAGATGAAGTGATATGTGCATGATTTTATACACTACATCAACTAAGACATGCTAGAAATTGAAGATGGGGCCACCTTTGATGAGAACCCAGTGGCGATCAGGGATCAACAAGAGAAAATGTATTGTGGATGGGTCATCCATTTGGTTCTCATCAGGAGGTACCATGTAAATGTGTAGGATTATTCTTGGAAATAGGAGATCCAGATATGGGCATAGTATCTTGTATTATTTACATGTTTTTTCTTTTCAAGGAAGAAAATATTGGAGGTTGGAATGATGTACATTCCCAATTTTTACCTAGTAATACTTTGAAATATATATATATATATATATATATATTTCAAGATTTGGGCAATAATATGACAATGAATTTCAGGTCCTTGTGTGAAGGGAATTAATTTTATAAATATATTAAGTATATTTTATACAATAAACGTGATAGAAACATAATAACCCAAAAAATGTTTCTCAATTCAAAACTTTGAGGCCACCATTGAGTCTGAAATGTAGTGTTTACACTAGTTGGGGCATAACATTCATCGACACATTATTTCTATGGAAAAATCCATTAATTGAAGAAAGTACTACGTTGAATAATTAAACTGAGTTAATTTACCATGATGTTGTACCAAATAACATTCAAACGGAGAATTGTATTGGAAATCTCATACCACAATTGAGTTCGAAAAGATGTTTTTTTGAGGTGGGATTTATCTTGTTTTTGAGATCCAATTCATTTTATCCTTTGAATATTCAATTTATGGTATTATTTTTGTTTCTATATCATCAAATCATCAATGGACACATGAACACAACCATCTATTTCATTTTAACGCATCATCGATCATCCGTTTTTTATAGATATCCTCCATAACTTTTGTGTGAAAGCAACCACCGATAGATCAATTATCAGAGGATAGTGAAATGAAACCATCATCTTAAGGGTACCTGATCCACAAATGGATTCTTGATAGGGAAATTGGATTGAGCCTAGTTTTCCTCAGATTTTACTTTTATGGTGCCACCAATGGCTTCTGATTGTGGGCCCTAAGGCGGCAGGCACATGGCTTTATTTATAAGGGTCGCAAAACATGAGCCCAAGTGGCGACCTTGATCGAAAATCCCATGGCCTGTAAGCCGCATTTACATGTCATGTGAGTGGCACGCAAACTAGACCAACTTTAAATAATAGGAATGGTTGCAATGGCAAGCAGTCCATGCTAGGAGGCCAGGTCCATCTTCACTGGGTCAGGATGGAAAAGTGGGTTGGGTCCCACCCAGTAGGTCATATCCAACAAATTGTCTCAGTTCCATGATCTTCTAAGAGTCGACCGCCCATAGTCAACTATGGAGGGTGACCACTATTGCATATTCAATGGATCAGGTGAGGTCAATTGTGGCTGGACCGACTGCGGTAGGTGGACTGACCGTGAGTCAGTCCTTCAGCCTCATGATCCAGTTCTGTAGATTAAAATGCATCTATATTTTAAACCAAGCATCTATTTTTCATACCATCTATGTTTGAATTTTATATAAATGAGACATACCTTATGAATTTTTTTTGAGAATTTTATGTTCAGGGTTGGATTGTTGGCCCCCCATTTACACATTAGAGTTTCTTTTGGTGTAAATCACCTTTATCATTGGTTTTTTTTTTTGATAAATAAATTTCATATCCTTATTTTTTTCTATATAAAATGTTATGGTGGTCTTAGTTTCAACATATGTGTTATGATTAGAGGTGCTCCAAACTCAACACTCATATAGTGGTGTTCAATGATGGCAGTAATGTTTTCAAAATCATTATAACAGTACCGGCTTACACTCCGATGGGGTTAGGAAGTGGATTTTGACATTTTCTATTCTCAACATACCCTCTAGTGGGGCTGGGATGTGGCATTGGCCATTAACTCATTCAATACTATCCTCTAGTATGATGGATAGTGAGCTTCACTGATGACTCTTTAAGACATACCGTAGAATAGTGATGGGTAGTGATGTTTTTCATTTACTCTTCAAGACATACCCTCTAGTGGGGATTTCCAGTATGGTTTATCATTTAATATTTTGCACTTACCCTCCTATGTATAACCCTTCAACAGGTCTTGGTAGTGGTTTTCACTGACGAATCAATGATGATTCTTATTTTGACCTTACCTTGGGGTCACGAGTAATAGGGGAGCTTTTCCCACTAAGACGTATCCTTGTGACATCACCTAAAAAATATGTGGTCCAGAAAGACCCATCCAAAGTAGACAGTATCAGGGTGTGGTGATTGAGACCCTTTCACATACAGTTTAGGGAAAACACGATGAATTCTAAGAATTGATGGTGGTTACATCTAGGATAATTGATGACTCTCTTCTTGGGATGAAGTGTGCAATTAAGATCCCCTTACACGTTTGTTTGGATTCTTTTACTGAGAATATATATTTAGACACACACCCTATTGCAGTACCCAATCCTTGTGATATGGTTACTCTCCTTTATGTAATGGAAATGATGAATGAGGTATTCCAGGTGTTTTCTGTGTCTATCTTCTCGTGGTTGGATGAGTCAACAATCTTCATATAGGTATTAAAGACAGAATAAGAAGTTCACCTTCTCAATATTTCTATCGCCTCGTGTTTGGATGAACTTACATCACTATTTTGTTAGTTTGAGGTGCACCCTCTTAATATACATTTTTACATCAATTGTAATTCTTTTCCTTTTTTATTTCATTCTACACACCCTTATTTTAATGGAATCCTAATGAATATGTTTATACTCATCCCTCACATGGGATTTTCTTGCATGTATCGTGCCACATGCAGACGAAACACTAGTTTGATCATGACTTCATAGGAGTTCATGGGTATGGTAGCATGGAACGCATGTGTAGGTCACATCTAGGAATCAATAGCAGGGCTTCTTCAGTATCGTTAAATTCTGTTTTCTATCAGGTTGGGACACTTTTCTATTGGGTGTGAATTTTTATCCTTTTTCCATTCATCATAATTTTCTATATATATACTATTTATTGGTCGATATATGCATTGTTTTATTTTATTTTATGTTGCATATTTTACTTTTCTCCCTCAACCATTTTACACCATTTTGGCTATGTGTGTGTACAGGTACATAGGAAAAGGAATGACCGAGTTTGTTGTGCCATCAGTGATTGTCGCTAACATTTCCTATAGAGGGGGGCATGGGTCATTGATACTTGTTCCCCGAAATGGGTTGGGTTGTGATAGACTATTATTGATTAGTTGAACTATTTATTTGATTTTTGGTTCAACGTTGTTCTCCTACAAATTAGCATGATCTTATCACATGGGCACTTGAAATCCAATCTCTGATCCTATGGATTATAAATTTTTTTCTATACATAAAAATATAAAATTTATGTAATAAAAAGATAAGATGTTATAATTCCTCAAATAATTATGGTCCCATCAACTTCCTTTCTTTGACTTCAAGACAAAAACAAGAGTTCAACACAACATCCCATAAAATAACTCAAAAGGTTCCATCTATATACTGGATGAAAACTATTTTTATAAGAAAACTCAACTAAAAAAGATGTTGATCCAAACATACCAGGTAGTCCTTTGAACAAGATCAAAGAATATCCTACATTTTCTGAATCATTTGTTCTGAAATCCCATCTGATTGATTATGTATAGTTTTACTAAAATTTAATTATGTTCACAATGAAATCTGATGGCCTTTCTAAATGATAGATGTGAACCTGAGATAACGATTAGATACATTGGAAAAAGGAACTCAATGTAACATGGAAATCACTTCCAGGTATAGTTAGTAAAGATGATTATAAGATGTAGTATCTCAAATTGGATAGAAATGAGCATATGTAGTGAGTCTATAAAAAATAATCCAGATTGCATTGTTACCTCGAAATGTCTTTTGTATCCCCATATTGACGTTAATAGATATATTTTCCCATTTCCACTCTGGCACTCGCAAAGGCTGAAGAATCCCCATTGGTAACTGCCACTCTGTTTTAACCTCTTGACATATAAAACATTTCATGGTGAAACCTACAATATCTATTTTCATTCCATCCCACCAGTAAAACTCATGAAGGTCTCTGTATAACTTTTTTTCTACCAGTATTACCTAAAAATGTAGAACTGTGATCTTAGAACAACAATTATTTCATTAGATGATAATGCAAAGACCCATCTAATATATTTCTAAATCATAAATAACATTATTTTTCAGAGATAAACTCTATAAATATACACATTTTAACAAATTCTACCATTTTATTGCTCACGTAATTACTTCTGCATTTTTTGAATTCTATCTAACAACTATAACTGCACTAAAAATAGAAACAAAACAAAGATATTTTCTACAAAAAAATATTCTAATCTAGCATTTATCAAATCATTAATCATGGGATCCTATTCCAAAAATAACATGGTCAATGATGGATACTTCTTTCAAATCCAGGCATCCACCAATTTGTTTTATTTTCTAATAATGTAATTGGTCGTGCAATCATAATCCTTTTGTTGTTCAAGAAATCTTTTATACCTCATGTTTAATTCCTTCCGAGTGAATATATACATAAAAATTTATTGTCAATGTATACTTTACCTTTTCCACTATATAAATGATTCCTCCAAACTTTCAATGAAAAAAAGCAGATTTTCTAATTCCAAGTCACGTGTGGGACAATTTATCTCATGAGATTTTAGTTGTCTTGAAGTTTATGCAAATATCTAATCATTCTACATCAGAACACAAACAAGTACCTTATATAAAGTATCAATATATATAACAATATCACCATTTTTGGAAAGCATATCAATAAATGGAGCATTCACCAATCTCTTCATTAGTTCTAAAAAACTAAGATCACATTCTTCTATCCAATTAAATTTAACTTCTTTTTGTAAATTT
This sequence comes from Viscum album, assembly GCA_963277665.1. Taxonomy (NCBI): domain Eukaryota; kingdom Viridiplantae; phylum Streptophyta; class Magnoliopsida; order Santalales; family Viscaceae; genus Viscum; species Viscum album. The sequence goes on along the minus strand of OY728133.1, from coordinate 195,421,187 downwards.
TTTTATTAGGATAGATACACCTGTTATTTTTTTATCAAAACCTCAGTAATAACCTTCAATCCATGAACACTGTGAATTTATGTAACATTTTTACATATTTTTCCATTGATAAAGCATTTGTAGATCAACTGTTATTCCATATTTATTTACAATATTCCCCTGAAAATAAATCTATTGAAACCAAATACCTCCCGTGATGAATTTACTATATAGTTTATTTTAATTTCCGGTTTAAAAAACAACCCTTATATGTTATTCAGGATCCTCTTTACTTTAAGAAAATAACATAATTTCATTAATGAACACCAAACAAACATATCCAAGAAGTCATGAAATATTTTATTTGTAATATCCAGTTATACAACAGGTGCATTAGTTAACCCCAAATTAATAACAAAAAATTCATAATTCCCATATATATAATGGATTACAGTATTTTATATTTATATTTCCATTAAATTTAACCGAATGTACCCCTACCTTCGGTCAATCATTGAAAAATATTGTCCTCCATAGAGCTGATCCAACAAGTCAACGATATCTGGAAAAGGATAAATGATTTTAATAGTGATGTTATTAGAGGAACTATAATCAATTAAAATTATCTAGGAACTATCTTTATTTTTAACGAAAAAAACAGGAGCACCACATAGTGAATTTCTTGGATGAATGAATCATGCATCAAGAAACTAATGCCACGAATTTTTCAATTTATGAATTTTTCTTTGACTCATTCCTATTAGGGGAATTGAAATTTTCTTAGCAACAATAACATATGAAACATGTGAATTAAATTTCCCAATTATGTATAACACTGGGTAACTCATTAGAAAAAACATCAAGATATTCATTTTCCACTTGAACATCATTAATCTGAACAGTTTCATTGTTTTCAACAATATGTGAAAGATAATTCTCTTCTCCATCATTCAATAGTTTTGTAGCTTTCTGATATTTTATCAATTGTATGGGTTAATTCATATATAAAAATAGAATCTCTTTATAAAAAACAACTCCATTGGCTCAATAATCTATCTTAACAATATAACCAGAAATCCAATCCATACACGGAATGATAACAAACTCTACTAAGAGAAAAACAAAAAGGAATATAGGTAATTCCTTTCCACAGAAAATAACAGAAAGATTCTTATAATTCCTCTTTGCTGTAATATTCCACCATGGGGTTATAATAATAATTTATGGCCTTATTTTCTGAGGTGATATTTTTAATTTATGAGAAAAAATTTCTAAAATAATGAAATATGTAATCCCCATATCAAACAAACCCTTAGAAAAATCTGAGTAAACATGTAAGGTACCTGACATAACTTCATTGGATGGCCTGATCTCTGATGATGTAGTCATAAAGGATCCCTCTACACCTTTTTTATTATATTCTATATTATTTATATCATTCATATTTCTCTTTGGGTATGCATTTTCTTAATGACCCATCTCACCACATTCAAAACACATTATGATTATCTTATTATGATTATACACATGATCATTTTCGTTACAATCATGGGCCATATGTTCAAAAATACAACTTCAGAAACTCTTTCTAGTTTCGGTAAGATATTTCCCCATGTTATTTTTACCTCACTTTTCACAGATGTTAAATTAAAATTTCTTACCATCTTATTTAATTGATTGATACTTACCCATAACTTTCCATATGGGCCTCTTCTTATCATTATTAAAAAAGTGAACATGATCATTAGTAAACATTGTATCTACCCTCTCTACACTTCCAATAGAATTTTAAGAACCAATGAACTCATATGAATCCAATTCCCTTCGATATGTTGGCATTAATCCTGAGAAAAAAAGGGTTGAATTTTCTATCAAGATCCCGAATAAGATTTGGAGAATACCTTGCTAGTAGGGTGAAGATTTATTCATATATACTAGTGAATATTCCTATTTTCTCCTTCAATACAATGAATTTATTATCCATCCTATGCTGAACCGACTTAGGAAAATAATTTTCAAGTATTTTTTTTTAATTCATCACACTCTAAGGCTTCAATCTCTACACTATCATTGTTAATCTTTACCATTGTCCACCACTGATCAACTTATCCTTTAAAATGATAGTTGGAAAGACTTACCAGTTTATTACCAAATCATAGAATTAAATGAAATATCTTTTCAAGGTAAATAATCCATCCATCAGCTACTACAGGGTTAGAAGATCCACTAAAAGGGGGAGGTGATTGCCTCGTAAAATATTCCACTATCGTCATGGTACATTGTGGTAGCTCTATTCATTCTCATTATTGGATTATATTTCCATTTTTTTCATTCGTTAACTGAGCCATTACCACCACAATTTACACACATTCAATTCCCACTACTACAGTTTGTAGATTCAGAAGGATAACAGTGTATGGGAGGGTTTCCACTGCACCTTTTTTGTTTATTTTATGGAAAACCATTTTAAAAAAACATTTCATTTTAAAAGAAACATGGTATACTTTAGTTACTAAAACATTTAAAATATCACATTTTGTAAAAATATTTGATGTTATTCACTTAACGTCCTCCTAACCCCCAAATTTACCTAAAACATCTTCTGATAACAACTATAAAGACTTTTCCATATACATATCATAATGTGGCTATTTTAATATGATTCTACTTATTTGACTTCCCAAAGACCATTTTGTTTTGTTGTTTTATAAGTTTATGAAATAACTCATACATATAAACCCACATGTATACAATGTTGATATCACTAAAATAGTATCCATTTCATCCAAAACATTGAATTTTTAACATAAAACAACAACATGATTTCTTTGACAAATCATCAAAAAATTTAAATTGACTAAATTATTTCCCATACACATCCTTATATCCAATGAAAATCATTTAAAAAAATGGGATGATCATTACAATATTAGTATGGAAAATAAAAATATTGAAAGAAACCATTAGTCCATGAATACATAAAATAATATGAAATAATTTTCACAAAGACATATTGCTCACCCATATTTATATACTTTGTGAAAAATGAGATTTCATTAAAGCATTATCGAACATATATAAAACCATAATGGTATCATTGGTCCTTAAATACATAATATTGTATCCATTTCACTTACCTTATGATTTGTAACCCTCACAACAACATTACAATGTAACCCTCACATCTACCTTATTGTGTATCTGTCATAGTTGCACGTGGAGTAACCATACAAGTGACATCCAACTAACTCATAACAAATGCATTGTGGGAGATATGGTTCCTAACAATTTTCATAAACAAATTTTGAGAACATAACATAGTTTTGAGAAATTAGTAATTTCATTCTTACATTGCTTTTCAAATTTTGAGAACATGATTTTTAAAAGAGGGTTCTGAAATAAAATCCCATTAAAAATATCATATAATTTAATTGAGACTTAATAGAGTGGATTTAATGTTAATTTACATTGTAAATACACACAATTAATCATAATATAAAGAAAAATATTCACAGTAATTTATACCACATAAATATTAAAGTATAAGGTTCACCAAATTAATGGAAATTAGGTAAATGATTCACATACCATGGGTTCATCTTACTTAAAATGTGCATAAAACTTTTGTATAATGTTTATGATAGTGTTATGAATGTTTTGAAAAAACATATTAATGTTTATATCACCTTATATGATCATTTCATATCTTATTTTTACCCTTTAATTATTATTATTGTGTTCATTCTTTTGTTTCGAGTAAGTTAATCACATTATTTTCATGACCAGTTTGTATTTGATTTTCTTGTCATATTTTAATAAAATTATAGAAGATGAATGAAATGGAATCCATAAATTTCAAAAATATTAAATTACTAAATAAATCATTTGGGGTATATGGTATGTGGATAAATAATTAGATAAATATTTAGTGCTATTTGTTTAGATCATTTTGGGGGATCTTTGATAATCATGAACTTCTTTCATTATATAACTTAATATTATATATATATGATAAAATTAGAACATAGAAGAGGTTATATAATATAGATTGAATTATTTTTTGACCATTAAATTTTTTTATGACCAGAATTTATCAATTTAATGAAACTTAATGCACATCCTCTGCATTTTCGGCATGTCAACACATCCAGCTGGTGTTTTTATTTTTAGAATAAGAGGAAGAGGAGAGGAAGAGTGATGGTGAATTTTTTCAATGTCATGATAAAAATTTAATAATATATATAACACTATATATTTCATGCCTCTAGGATAATGTGAGGAGAATAGAGTATAATAAAATTAATGAAATGAAATAAAAACATAAAAAATGAAAGAGGGTACTTTCCTCTTGATCTCTTCTCTAAGAGATCATGATTACTTTCTTTGGTTTTGTACTTTTGGTGGGAACAGATGGTCTTAGACGTGGGTAAGAGACTTGGGAAAGGTATTTGGTGGAATTTAGGCAATTCTCATAGCATGAGAGGTGTGAGAGGAATTGGGAGATGGGTGTGTTATTTATAGTGAATGTGAGGGAATTTTTAATTAATTTAAAAGGACACCTCATTAGTGGTATTGGGAAAATGATGGGTTTTAAAAATGTTTTCCCATGGTATTGGCCACATGGGACACCTCATATCATATTTTAATTATCATGAATAGTAAAAAAAAATAATCATTACATCATTATGATGTCACTAAACAACCAAAAACAATAAAACTGTATTTTTATTATTCACAAAAAAGTCATATATCTCAGAAAAATAAAAAAAAACCCTCACCATTTTTCAACATGTAGAAGAAAATAATGAAGTTAATTTTTTGAAAATATATTTCTATTTTTGATTAATTTTATTTTTGAATAAAATAATAATTTATTCTAAAAATAGCAATTTTAAAACTATAAATCATTCTGTATCACCTTGAAAAATTAATCATGATCTCATTATCTTATAACAGTAAAAAAATAAATAGTAATATGATTTAATATAAATAATATTAATATTCATATTCATATTAATTTTTAAATTGTTATGTTACTATTTATAAAAAATACATGTTGATTCTATTAGACTCCAAATAACTTACATATAATAACCCGCATATTACTGTTTTTCGAAATTCATATCATAGAAGGGGAAAATTATGTTACGATAAAAGTTTATAATTTCCCCCATAAACCAAATATTCACTATGTAGAGTATCAAGGATTCATTTATTTCAATTTATTTTTAAAAACATGGGGTATTACTTGTACATGCTATGTGTGAGGATTTCAGGATTTTAAATTCAAATGGGGGTGGGGGATATTAACCGTTATATTAATCAAGATGTGGAATTCGAATAAAATGATAATTATGTGGATAAAGAAAAATAATATTTCTTAGAGTTTTGGCTGAAAATTTTGATGAGGTTTTAAATTATGGTTTACAATAATAAAAACAATGACTATTTGGAGATTTTTATATTATATAGAGTATTTTTTTGTGAGAGAATTTTTTTATTTTTTTTATACACAATTTAAAAATATATGATTGAATATATTTCTAGTAAATTGGTTTCCCATTGTAATCAGTTTTTTTATAATAACCATACTTAATAACTATTTTTAGTAATGTAAACATGTTAACAATAGTTGAAACTGGGATGTATTTCTTTCATGTTGTGTTATTGTAATTGTTAATTCTTGTATTATATAGGATATTGTGTAGTGTAGGTGACCTTTTGAGATGTGAATATAAGTGGCAATGATGTGAAATGGTCATTTGGTGTGAGATATGATTTTTATAGTAGTGTAGTGTTGAATATATGTGATTTTGATGTGCTGTTAGGGGTAGTGGTAATGAAGTGAATAAATTTTATTGTGAAGTGGTTTTGGTATGTGACTGTTGAGATATGCAGTTCAATGGTGACGACTGGTGTGTGATTGGAAATTTGTTTTTTTGTTTGGTCATGTTAGTTTTCTAGTTAACCCCCAAATAAACTATGATAAAGTAAATTACGTTTCATTAGATGGATAAATAATAACATGTGGAATAGAAAATTCATATTTGGTAATTGGTATAAATAAATTAAATAAATGAATGGGCTTGGTAAATGTGAAATAAAATATCATAGTTAAAGGAATTAGTAAAATTGTCAAAATTTTGAGAATAGTGGGACATAGAATTGAAATTGTATTATGTGACTTGTGTTGTTGTTGTGTGGTGAGTGGAATATAGATGAGTTCGGGGTTTTTTGGTGCCTCTTTTTGAATTCTTATATTAATATGTTTCTATATATTGTATTTTATTTATTTGGGGAGTCATGAAGATGTTGGAATTTGTTAGTTGATCTATTTAGGTGCTTATTGAAACAACCACTTATTTGTTGATGAATTTGAATTCTATTTTCATTGGTTCACCTGAGACCTTGTCTATGATCCCACATAGTATATATGTTATATTATTATTACATATAGAAATAGTTTTTAGGATTATTGGATGACTTTGCGGATCGATATAGACATTTATCACTTGGGTTTTGAGATGATGTTTAGTATATACTATAGAAACTGTCTTTACATACAATACTATAATTTTATTTGTATCAATTGAATTAATTTAGGAATCGTTTTTATGTAGTTTAATAGTAATATTATGTTTTGGATTTGTATTTTGGTCTTCATCATACCTATTTTTCATATTTAATGTTATAGGGTAATCTCTTTCATATATTTTTTTAGTGGAACCTCTATTTATTCCACCTCTAGTCGATGTATAGGTAAGGGAGGATGATTTTAGTGTTTCATTATATTACAATATTATATCCTTAATAATGGATAAGGAAAATGAATTTCTATTAGATTAATATCAATATGATGTTGTTCCAAAAAAACTTATAAAGTTGTTTATGGTAATGTTTTGAAAATAAATAATATTGTTGAAGAATCATTTAATCTTGTATAACCTTAAATAACATCATGGAAGTGAAAAATAAGATTGAAGGACGATGCTACTAAATAATTAGAATGATTTTTCTATATTGGAATAATTTTTTCTCATTATTCTATTATATTATCATCCCACTAATTTAAAATCGTTTTCTTATTATTGAAAAAATTAGAATCTCAATAAAGTGGGAAAAAATGATATACTATAAATCCATCAGATCATGATAAAAATAGTGATGTAGTTGATATGATTGAAATTATTTTATTGGGGTTAATTTATAGTGAAGAACACATTCAATATTTATCCATATGAACTATCCTTACATATGTTTTGAGTGATTCCAAGAATTATTCTCCTAACACAAAATCCAAGAGGATAGAAATAAAAAATAATTACTTTAATGATCAGAGTAAAATAAATGAATGAAATATGAAAATATTACCATATATATAATTTTTTTGTGTGTATATACAGTAAAACATTTATGTCTTAGAAAAGTCTATTTCTCTTATAATATTCATAGAGTGTCATCCAAAATTAAGATAAGTTTGGTTATCGCAATGGAAAATATAAGGATGAGATTAGAAAGTCAAAATTTATTGTTACGTAGATGAGTAATGTAGAATGATATATAAAATTCAGGAAAACTAAATAGACTCAACTTATGTCTATAGAAACAAATATTGAATTTATAAATTCTACATCAATTATTGATGATCAAATAAAACCCAGAAGAAAAAAGATAATGCGATTTCAAATCAATGAAGGATGACTAAGGTGGTGGTGGAGATATTAGAAAAGATCAATCCCATTATTTCAGACTCAAATAAATATCAATATTATCTTAGGGAAATTAAGATGATCATTAAAATACAATCAAATAAATATTAATCATTTAATGAATGATTGAAAATTATCATAATAATTTTTTTATACTATATTATTAATTTCTTTCAATTGTTTGGATAAATATTCATAAAATCTATGGATTCTATGTTCATCAAAATTGATTTGTCATGAATTTTTTATCTAAAAATTAAGGGGAACAATTAAAAACTGATTTCTTTTCCCTTATATCCTTTTCTAAAATTTTAAAAAAGAAAAGGTGAATAAGGTATAATATATTTAATGTTATATATGTTAAGGGGTGTACATTTTACAAAGTGTTACATTAATTTTTTTAAGAGGTTGTGTTTGTTTTTTTTAAATAGATATTCTATTGAATCAAATTTAAACTATATTACATTACATCTGAATATAATAATCAACTACGTATATATTTTTATGTTCTTAAATTTAATGATTCCAAAAATTTGAAATTGTTCATAAGAAAATATAACTTTTTACCAGTCGGATAATTTTAGTTATATAAGAACTAATTAACATAGGTATTATGATTGTACATGTACATTGTACATCGGACTAATATACACCTAGATCATCTCTTGGATGACCTAAAAATCAAATTATAAAGTGTAAAATATTTCATCCGATGTAGTTATACCATGTATAACAAAAATACATAATCATATAGTGGTATAAATTTTTAAATGAAAAAAATTGACTATACCTTCCTGATTGAAACATAAAATTCCAAAGGTTTTTGTTTTAAATATCTACTAGATGGAACACTTCATTCACTCTGATGGAGCTACACCTAACATACATCATGAAACATATTGTTACCCACACACATTTGAATAAAAAATGTGTTTATTTGATAATGTTGAAATAACTCCCAAGAAGGTCAAATTATGACCATTTGAGATTGTTAATAAATAGAACCACAACATCAAGGAGATTTTATTTGGAAATAAAATATTATATAGTTTTTATGAAGAATTTCTATTTTATTTTTTATTTTTTAAACATTTGAGAGTTTCCCGTAAGTAATGTTTTTTGAGGTTTTACTTGTAAATGACATCAGATAATCCTTTTTATTTGTTTTTGATTGATCTAGTGGATTAATGGAAGTAAAAGATAGAAAGATAGAAGAAAATAAAATCGATATGATTATGATTTCACATGGATAAAGAGGAAAAGTTTACCCAATCATTCTTATCAATGTCACCATAGGAATAGAAGAAAGAACTTATAATAGTATAAGTCATAGCTACCATATACTAGGTTTTTTGCATTATTATAGTTATTGTTATTGTTTATAACTTTTTTAATAAACATATATAATATTTCATAAAAATTTTATAAATGTTTGGATTCTATTTTATAAATTGTTTTCAGCTGTTAATATATTTACGCTCTAAATATTATTGAAATAGTAATATTATTATATATAAAAGATTTTTCATTTTTTAATGTACATCAATAAATTTTTTTTCCCTTTATAAATTATTATGCTTGTGCTAAAATTTATTATTAAATTTTAGAACTAGAATATACCACATATTTTTGTATGTTAAATACTCATTTGATCTAACAAAAATGATCAAGTATAAGCTATGTTATAGATAATATTTCAAATACTGAATATATTGTTTCATGATTTAGACATTTTATGAATTATTTTTAACTTTTATATTATCAATAATTTGGATTATTATATCTCATAATAGACTTTTTGTTGTTATTCAATTGATAGAACTAGAAGGAATCATATTAACACTGAATATGATAAAAGCATTATTGATTTCCCTTACAGAAAACCTAATGAATTAGGATGTGGAATAATAAATCTTGTGATTATTTTTAATCATAAATCTCAATATATGATTAAAAACTGATCAAATGTGAGTCTATCATGGAACCAAATAGCAGAATTTGTGTGTTTCAAGAAAAAAGTTGCAGAAAGGGGATTCAACATCATATATAATGATAATATGAGAGGAATCTATTGGGAAAATTTCTCAAGGAAACATGATGATGTTTCGGATGTGGAAAATGAAAGAGAACAAGTAATTTCAACAAAAATTGAAGAGTCCAATAGGGACAAATACAGTATATCGAAATGTAACATTTATTCTTCACTGTATTATGTGTGGGGAAATTAGTAATTAACTAAGTCAATGCTCTATTTGAATGGATAACTCACAAACCAAGGATGTTCAAATGATAACACAATCGTTGATGCAGAATGATTAAAATATTTACACACTAGTAGTTGAGAATTATATTTTATAAGTGTTTTATTAATGATATTATATTTATAATAATTATAAATCATATAAGATTAATCTAGATTAGTTATTATCAATGGAATTATAAGAATATTTTGAAAAATACTTATAACCTAGAAATGTGATTATGTTCTAAGTTAATATTTTTATAAAACATATTATTTAGGGATAAATAAACCATAATATGTGCCTAGTATTGATATAATATAATCTAATTTTTGTAATGATATTATCATTTTTGATAAACTAAATTATATATTATTTTTGATTATTGAATTTTTATTTAAATTGATAATTTTATATATTCAATGAATTTTATTTCATTCTTTTGATTCATTAAATAAATTAAAAAATATATGGTTTTATTTAAGGAATACATATTGATTTTTTTAAAAGAATATACATTTTCAGTGAGGTTTTATGATGAAAATGTTTTTATGATGTTTTAAAAGAATATATGATCAATATATTCATAAGTTTATTATATGATAATAATAGCAATTTTATGTTCATATGAGATAAATTTTATGTTGTGTTCTGAATATTTTAACATTTTTTATATAAATTTTTAGGTTTTGAACAGTGTTTAATCGAGATACGAGGAGTTATGAAATTAGTTTTTTTATAGATAAATTATGTTCATAATTTGGTATTATTTTTGAATTTTGTTAAAATACTACATAAAATGATGGATTATTCATATTAGTTATCAAGGAATTTATTTACCATCATTGGATTCAGTAATTGAATTAGAATAAGAGGAATAAAGTTTCCTCCTTTTATAGAAGAAATGATATATTAAAGGTGTATTTTAAATCTTCAGGCATGTATAATTAATTTTTTTATTTTATCATTGTTATATGTGATAAAATATGGTGAAACTAATTGAAACACATATAAAAATTAAGGGATAATGTTTATTTTTAATAATAATTCAGGTAATTTTATTTTTTAAATTTACAAGGAAAAATAATTAATCAAATTCCAAGAAAAAGTATCTTGAAAATTAAAACATTTTCTATTTTGAAATTATTTAAGTATAATTGATTCTCGTTTTCACAACAAAATAATTTATGGTTTTGTGGTCATTATCATTTACATGACAATATCTTTATCTCTATCTATTATTATTTTGAACTTATATTTCTACTCTGCTTTGATATATTAACTTTTTATAATGATATCCTTATATGATAACCTAGTTATGTGTCATTTAATGTAAACATTATGTTCCCAACATTCCTTTAAAAAAAATTATAATCAATTTTTATAGTGTTGTATTTCAAAAAATGTATTTTAAAATATTGATCCATCAATTGTCTAGAAAAAAATTTCATGTGAATAATTATTTGAATGAGTATAAAATGTAACACCCATGGAAATTGAGATTAAAGAACATTATACTCAATATCTTTCTTAACCCCCAACAACAATCATTATACGAACATTGACACACTATAAATGTTGTATTATTTAAATTTCACCGTTATAAGCTAGCCATTAAATTTTCAGATAATTATATTTAGAAACCAAATGTTAAAAATATTTGTAATGTTTTTATGTTGTTCAATTTTATTTATTGATTCAAAATAAATAATTACACAATTATCACTAAAGTAATTTTATACATCAAATTATGTTTTTTAAATGGGTTTTATTAAATTGTTTATGAAAAAATAATAATTCATTTTTTTTCATTTTTATAAATTTTATTTGAAGGACTAAATATAATTTTTTTTAATTCAGAATGTGAATATATTCTTAGGTTTAGTTTTTTTGATTTTTCTAAAAGGGTATATATTTTATTAAAGAGTGAAATATATTGATCTTTATAAAAAATTCATTTATTTTTATTAAGTGTAGTAATTTGAAAGCAACAGTATTTTTTTAATTAGATATTAAATTAAAATAATATAAATTCAATTATAAATTATAATAATAGTTACAAATGATTCAATATAATAATAGACTTCGTTATATGATAAATTTTCGTGTAAAATATATCTTTTTAAAAAACAATTTTTGTGAAAAATGTGTTTTATTTTAATTAATTAAATTATTTATTATCAATTAATTATATTAAAAAAATTAGGATATATAGTAATTTAAAAAATTCAATATTAATTTAATATTTTTTACACAGAATGAAATGGTTATAAATTCAGTTTTATACTTCAAAATACATATGTCAAAAAATGTGTTTTCATTCTGTTTTATCACGTAAAATTTAATATTAATTTCACCCACCTATTTAAATTTAATATATATATAGTGATTTAAATATATGGAATCATCAATTAAGATTTTTAGAATGAGTCCTCTCTACATTTATGTTAATATGAAATGTAAAAATAGTAAAAAAAATATTTAGCAGCATTTTGGTTAAAATGGTTATAAACAGGGGTAACGCTAAGAGATAAGGTTACTAATGTGGGCAAAATTCAAATAATTTTTAATTTTTGAAGATATTTTTATGCGATAATGAATTATATTTCTATCTATACTTATTTTCAATCATTATACATGAGAATGATGTTAATTTTATTTAAATATTTTCTGTAATTTCTTATGTTCCCTCTCCCTCGACTATAAATTGAAATAATATATTCACAATTAATAATGAATTATAAAGATTAAATATCATCAAATATATAGAATAATGTTGTAATATTATATTATATTACTCCTCGATCCACTATTATTATCTTATGGAAATCATTAAAGTCATAATGTGTAATCCAAATGATATCTCTCAAAGAATATGTATAAATCATAATCATGATCCTTTAATTTTATTTCATCTTAGACATTATATAAATCACAATTATAAATAATTACATTAAAAATAAATAATACAAATATTCTTATGTTATTATATGATGATGGAATTATCATTTCCCACATCTCTTTTATAAAATTAGAAATGTATGTATCAGTCATTCCTACGTGTGGACTACCACCTCCACGGAACAATATGATTCATTTTCAATATCAATCAATAATTTTCAATTATTATGATGGATTTAATTTATATATATTATATTAATGACATAATTTTGATTCATTATTTATAATACATTATCTTCCATCTAACCTTCCCATTTATTGGGATGTGATATCGCCACTCATGCCTATCAGCAGACTACCACTATGAATAAGTGATGTGATTTAATTTTCATTTCCACTATTGAAGGATGGGAATAATGATGTATTTTATGACTATAAATGATATTAAATTTATAAAAATGGTTCTATCATAGTGATTCATTATTTACCTCACTTTTATTACATCTATCATAAAGTGGAAACATCAATCTTTCATACATGCATACTATTGTCTCCATGAATTTATCTAATTTATTATTCATTACCCTTTTATATGAGTAGATATAATATTTTAAAAAATTATTAAATATTTTAATAATTAAATTATTAAAATTCTACTATTAATGAATTTTTAATTAATGTGTAAGGACTATAACATTCTAAACAAAACATACATGAAAAAAGATACATTTATCACCCAGGAATGATTATTTTGATAATGATTTATTGATAATCATGTGTAGATAAGGTATCTATGGATCAAAAAATATTTTATAATAATGTAAATGGTTCTTGTAATTATTTGATATTTTATAATTTAATCTCACATTTATTATGAGTGAAAAACATTTTAAATAACTTTATAATTGAAAATACATACAATTTAGGGTTATTTTGGAGTGATTATAAAATATTTATGGTAGAATTTGAATTTATTTTTACAATATTACCCATTTATTATATATATATTTTTAATAATTTTTTATGTTAATTTTATATTAACGGTTATAATTGTGTTCTTTTTTCACTGATCGAAGAAGGAGTAATTCCAACTAGTAGGATCATACCCAATGATGTACATTTATTTGAGCATCTGAGGAAGATGGAATCACTAATAATTAACCATGACCAAGACCAAGACAATATTCAAAAAAATATGCTTATGGAAATATTTTTATAGGATAATTTTAGGATTATTTAGACAACATGACAAATAATGTATCCTCAACAACTCCACGAAGGGACCACTATCACACAACACACCTTTAGGGCATATGTTTATATAATAATGGGTTCTATATCTGAACCCAATTATTTTTAATTTTTATAATTTAATATTAGAAGAATAATTATTATATTTATCCCATTTTATAATTACATTATAAATTAGTATACAGTGAATTTAATAATAAAGTGATATTGATATGAAGAAATTAAAATCAAAATTTTTGGAAACATATATCTTCAATAATATTTTATTTAAATTCAGTAAATTTTAAAATGAATACTATTTAAATTTTTTTATTACTTTTTAATATTTATTTAATTTTAAATGAAAATATAATATAATTAAGCCAAATGTAAATTGTATAGATGTCAGCATCATGGTTGTTTCGTAAAACAACTATTTTTTATAATATATACCTTTATTTAAAATAAAAAATTAGAATATTTATAAAAATATATTTCAAAATAAATATTATTTTATAATCAACAAATCATAGTTATGTAATGATTGTTTTTCCTAATTTTCTTAGATAGTCAATTTTTTGGGTAAAATTAAATACATTATAAATATATAATCATTATTATGACTTAATAATACCCTAAAATTGTTGTAATAAATTCAATATAGTCAATCCATTAACGAATAATGGATTACACATTAAAAATATGTGGTTTTCAATTTATTTGAATAATTTTATAATCATTTAATTAATCATCCAAAACCAATATTATATTTTATAGTTTTAAAATTTATTATTTTTTGTCATGACTCGCTTCCACTGCAGAAATTTTATTATTTAAATATTTTGGAATCATAGAAGTATAAAATATTGAAAAAAATCCCCTTGGAAAGACTACAAGGTAAAAAAGTAATGGACATTTTGATTTATTTTTTATTTTTGGATGTAGAGTCCATAAACTAAGTTTATAAATTAATTAGGATCTCCCATTTCTTTTTCTTTAAATACCTAACCTTACTCGTGATCTTCTTCACTCAAAACCCAATTTTAATTATGTTCATATTCCAAACCCTATATAATGAACTCAAATGTTATCCCCGTCACTTAAGAATTCCCAAAAAATATTTTTGAATGGCATTCTCATGGTAAGAGATACTCTCATCGTCATCATTATTCAAGTACCCTATTTGAATTATAGCATTATATTTCATATTGTTCATATTTGAATATTTATGAACAAATACCATTAGTGACCTTATGATTATTTATTATGTGGATGAAACTATTCAATCTAACTATACCCATACATGAGTCATCATGTATACCAATTATGCTGTTCAAATCATCCCATGATTTTCAATGCCAAATATTTTTGTTCTGAATACCCATTCCCATTTATACTATAGGATATTAAACTAGATTAAAAAAATAATTATGTATTGGTATACTCTAGGTTTATATCCCTAACACCATATTCAAGGTAATACATGTGATGAAATACATTTAGATGTTAATAATTTATTTTCATGAAAATTTATGTACATTATATGAATGTGGAGGGTGGTCTCATAATTATATATACCTCCAAGGAATTCAGTAATGTTCTTTTCTCATTATATTGGTAGTGTAGAGATTTTTTTATCCTAATAACTCTAGTTTTTTATGTATTGAATGTTATCATAGACATATTCTTATGATTCCATGATAAAAGTTGTTTCTATATTCATATGTTTAATAAATAATATCATCATATATGATTCATTGATATTCATGTTTAGGATTATCATTCCTTTTTATGTCACCATGATTTACCTCAAGTCTAAAACGTATTTCCATCATCATGTTATTCATTAATAATTCACATTCAAGGATTTATTTATTTCCCTTCTCTTTTGTACGTCCCCTGGTTGTCACATATAATTCTGGATGATTGATGGAATATAATTGAATGTTTTAGACTTTTAAAAAAATTCTGTTATACACATGTTTTTTTATTGTTATATATATCTAAATGCCCAAATTAACTACGCCTACTATTTTTTAAGATTCTATTTGTAGTATATATTAGTAATAAATCCTGGAATAATCGGTGTTAAATTCATGGGTTCTAATTTGTGGTATCATTTAAAGGCCTAGTATTTTTTATAAAATACAGTTAGTTATGGTTCTAGAAAAAAATTTCATTGGGGTAATAACATAAAAAATGATGCATTTGGAATTTACTCAAACATCACCTAGTGTATGATAAAGAGTCATATCTACACATCTTGTCTTACCCTCCTATGTTATATGATTTCATAAATTCACATTTCATTTATAAACCATTATGATCATAAAAAAATATGATATAATACTAGGAGATAGTTTATCATAAAATTATTGAATCATATAAATTCATATGTTAATTAATGTATTCCATTTAGTGGTTATCCATTAAAATATAATAGGGTCCCATCATTTTTAATATTAAAAAAAATATTTTCCTTTTTATATATTGGTTGATGTAAATAATTATAAGTAGACCAAAATATTGAAATTCCATATTGTTTTCCATTAATGAACATAAAATTTCCATTGTGACTAAAATTCTTCTTATTTATTTTTATTATAAAATTTTAGTTCATATATTCAAATACCACCTAGAAAACATGGATGAGGAGCTATATATGAAAATAGAAAATGGGAAAATTATTGCATCCAATGTATATAACAGCTCTCATGAATATATTTTTGGGATCAAATTTCCTTGTGACCCATGTGATTCTTTAATTATGAAAATTTTATTCTATTTTTTTATGGATAGGCATTCCTAGAAAATATATAAAACATAAATTTCCCATATAATTAAATCACTCTCTCTATCAAAAATCACCAATTCATTCAATATAAGTGGATGGAGGAGGTTGAATGTTCTAGAATATCATTACCTAAATCATTTATATTATTTCATTCTATAAAATACTATCTATATTAAATTAATATTAAAATGGTAATGTTCATATTCCATGATCATCCCATTTTGATGGAATACACAAATCTGTGCCCCCACTAATTTTATGTCATACCTCCAAGATAAATGATTATGTTCATTGCCAATCTAAAACCCAATGAGTTTCTAATATACCAAACTCTATTTTAAATTTATGCTATTGAACACATATAAGTGAGGAATAATTCATCAAATAAATTCATAAAATGTTTTATATTCCCATTTGATTCACCATGTTTTGTTCTAGTAATCTTCATTGGGAATAATGATTAGTTAATATGACACTACACTGATTATCGTGAGCTCAAAAATAGTATGGTAATCAAACAATATCCCCATACATATATTGATAAATTGTTTGATTAAATATTTTGGGCTCAATACTTATCCAACGTGGTATGTTGCTCTTTATATTTTCAACTAATGTTTGATAAACTATGTGGTGTCCAATACATTTCTATGGTGGATATTCAGTCAATATATTGTCATGTAAAAGAAAATAAGGTATAAATCCTCAAGTCATCATTTAGTACATGGAACTGGAACTAAATATTTTTCGATACACCATTTATACTCAATAATTCTCTATATATATTCATCTACATATTTAATGGAGTACTTATGGAATACCTTCAATAATTTGTGGTAGTGTTTATATATGACATTATTATCTTCCACTAATTGATGAAGGAGAATTAAGATAATTTTAATGATATATTGAGGATGTTGAGAATGGTAAACCTATACGATAAGTACATTATATGGGAGGATTTTATATAAGTAACATTTGTGGATAATTTTATCACCAACAAAGGGATATTTTTGTATCCTTCAAAGAGAGAGGAAATGTAAAGTATGTTCGTGTCTAATATATGTGATGGATATCTATAATTTTCATTGATTATCTTGGTATTACCATCATTTTTTATGAAATATATCACAATTTTGAAGCCCACTAACCCAGATATCACTAAAGGGAGCAATGTTATTCTAGACTGATTAATATAGAAAAATAATTA
The DNA here is from genome assembly GCA_963277665.1 of Viscum album. Classification (NCBI taxonomy): domain Eukaryota; kingdom Viridiplantae; phylum Streptophyta; class Magnoliopsida; order Santalales; family Viscaceae; genus Viscum; species Viscum album. The sequence goes on along the minus strand of OY728133.1, from coordinate 195,403,124 downwards.
AAATTTTATATGAAAATCATTATGCTTGTTCTCTAATTACAAACAAATAAAAAATAATTTTTTATATACGCTAATTTATTTAAAATGGGTTTTATTTTTTTAATCATGAAATAAAAAAAGTGACCTCCTATTCCACCCTTTAATTAATAATCCTTTGGAAGAACTAGCCAATAAAATGATCTGGATTAGAATGTATTCATATTTTCATTAATGGAATGGATAAATTTACTTTATAATCTTATATTTGACATATATATAGATAATAAAAGTCACAATAATATATTCTCAAAAAAAGGTCTCAATATCCACCAACGGTGATGGTTAGATATGATCCCAGATTTTGATTTTTCAATACATTATAATCATTGGATTGTGAATAGATTGGTAGATTCTCTATGTAGACAAGATCCTACAATACTTTTTCATAATATAGATTTAATGAGATAAAATATTGTTGGACCTAAAATGGATGGACATGAGAAAAATAATAGGATCCTCAACTAACATTGATAAAATAACTACCGAACCATCCATTCATTGAGTAAAAATTAAGAACAAGAAATATTGAGTAGAAATATAAAAAGGTAGAAAATATTTTATATTTAATCATTTTTAAATATGAATTAATTGATTTTAAAACTCACATATGTGTACAATAAATAAATGAGATGAAGAGGGAACACTTTTAAGATATGAATATCTCATACTTCTATATTCCCAAATAATTTTTAAGATGTATATAGACTTGGAGAATAATTTGTAGTTGGATAAAATGAATATTGAGATTATAGAATCTATAACTATATGCTTGGTATGCCAAGATTTTGTTATAGAAAGGATAACTTTTATGGGTATAATACAACCACTTCCAATTATAGTATGGAAATTGGAAAAAATAAACACTGATTTAATTATAGGATGGACCAAGATAACTAATGAAAATAACACTATCTGGGTTGTATCCAATAACCTTACAAAATCAATAATCCATTCTTATCAATGTATATTTATATCTTTAAAAAAATCCCTATTTTATATATATATATGTTTTCAGAGTAAATGGATTGATACACTTTATTATATCTCTTAATGATATATGGTATAGCTTGAGGTTTTGGATAACCCTTCAGAAAGTATTGAACATAAATTTGAGTTTTATTGTAACATAAGACAATTATACCAATGGTTACTCTGAGAGAATCATTCAAACTTTTGTATATATTCTATTATGTTGTTCAATAGATTTAAAAGGGTGTTGGTATCATCACCATCCCCAAGATGACTTATTACATAACAATAGAATCCATTATAGCATTAAGTTTTCAATTTAAAAGGATCAATATGTGAAGAGGTTTTAGAATCTAATATTTTAGGATGATATTGGGGAGTGAAATATTGTTTGACTATATCATATTCTAGAGGTGATATAAATATATTAAACAATTCATCATTTTATGAAATACAAAAAAATTAAATATAAAATAAATGTAAAAAAAATTAATGATACTTCAGGTATAAGTCAATGAAAAGATGTTCTTTAATATATCATCTTTGAAGAATACAATGATGTTCTGGAATAACAGAAGTCCTCGTATAAGGTACTTCGATGACATTGAAAAATTATAACATAAAGTTAAAATTTTTCTTAAATTTATCTATTTTTCATATCACTTCCACCACAGTGAAATTTTAAATAATTATGAGAAAATGAATCATTGAAAAGATTTTGGAAATTATTTACTGAAAAAATATATCAACCCTATGTCAATTTACCAATCAATTCAGAGGGGAAGAATAATTTATCATATTATTATACCATATATTTTATAAAATTGACCCCTCAAAAAATTATATTCTTATACATATATCATCATCCTCTTTCCAGGATGGTTCAATGAAAAAAATAAAACATTAAATTTATCATATTCAATTATATTTTAAAAAACATATTCATAAAATAATAAAAAAAAAATTTCTTAAAAATTGAATATTTATTAATATTATCTTTGTTTATTGATAAGGAAATAAAAAATTTAATTAATATTCTCATTATTCAACATATATTTCATGAAAAAAATGTTCCAAAATAAATCTAGAGAATAAAAAACCGATTTCATGATGATTTTTTTAATATTAAAAAATAGTTAAGATAATAAAATGAAAATAAATATACATAAATCATTCCAAAATTATTTTCGATTTATAATAATTTATTAGTATTGAATGGTCTCATAAAAATATCATTATGTTTTTTATGATCTTCTAAAGAGAAGAATATTATCTCATTTTTTGTGTTATTTCTTTGAAATTTATGTTTGACAAATATATGATTTATAGGTTATTTTTTTTGTTTTCATAGATAAAAAAACATCACATTCATTATGAAAAATTATTTTAGTTTAACTGAAACTCAAAAAAAATTAATTTTTTATTCCATCCATAAACCTTGTGTATTGTAAATTCCAACTAATTCATATTCAGCTGAAAAAGTGGAGAGTGAAATTGACTATTTGTTCAAACTAAACCATGGAACTAATGGTACTTCTAAAAAATGGGACATTCTAGATCTAATATTTATATATATCCTAAAACATCCAAAGTCACTATATGTGAAAATTTAAATTAAAAAATCATCTATAGAAGATTAAAATAATCAATATTCAATTATAATATTAAATATGACGAAAATATATTTTATCACATAAATATGTGGTTCCATTTGATTCTTTTGGAATATTACACACAAAAATTATAAAACAAAAATTATGGTTAAATATCAATTAAATATAAGATAGATCTAAAAATATATCGTTAATTGTTTATCTGTCACATACATGACTTATTTTAAAGTTAAATTTCATTTATTTTTCATTTATGATTTGTTTTTGGGGTTTGTCAAGCTTTTATGGTGGAATGGGTGAGTTTTCATGAATTGGGCCAAACCGTGAGCCCAATTCCAGATTTAAAAATAAATTTTGTTTCTTTTATAACTTTTTAAATTTTTAATATGTTTCACCCATTCAAGTTCCTAAATGGTCTACCCTGATATAGAAACACCACCATTGTAGTTTGGAGCCTTTATAAAACCATAAACAAGTTGTATATGGGTTTTTATTTAAGGGATTGGGCCTGCCCGAAAGCCCAATTCCAGTTTTAAAAATAAATTTTGTTTAATTAATAACTTATACAATATTAAGGCTTTTTCGGTGATTCCAAGCCCCAAACACTCCCCTTGAACCCAGCCGCGCGTCCCATATCCTCCCACCCTCTTTGAAGCTCCGTTTCATCGCGGTTTAGGTCGAAACTTCTGAAGCACTCACATTTCGGGCAGATTAATAAAGGTAATTTGTTTCCTTCATAAATCCTTCAATTCTCACTCTTTTTTCCCCATTCAAATTCCTACATGGTCTCATAATCCTTGTTCGAACATCCCTTGAATGGTTGGATGTTTTCAGATTCAGAATCTGGTGGATTTTGGGACGTTTTATTCATGATTGTTTTGAGTAAGTGTTTCTCTCTTCAATTTTTCATTCTCCTTAGGGTTTCCTCCCTCTTTCATTATATTCTAAAATGTCCAGAAGTTAGGGTTCGATCCTAAGGTCTGATTTGGTATCTTTTGGGTCAATTTTTGGTGGTCTAGGTATGGATTTATATTCCTTGTGGTGCGGCGGTGGTGCGCTTAAGGTTTCGCACCAAGTTTTGAGGATTTCGACTCAAAAGGTAGGTGATTCCATGTGTAGCCATTTTATGATGAGTTAGCTTGCATGAATTATTAATTTAGCATGTTTATAATCTGTTTTATGTGCTGTGAAAACAGTTTTGATGGATTTGTTTAAACATTTAATTTTTAGTTGCATTATAGCTTGATATTGGGCACTTTTCATGTGTGACTCTTGGGGTAATGTTTGTGTTTAGTTTATAACATATGAAAGTGATTTATTAGTCTTTAAAGGGGATTCCAATTATGGTTTCTTAATTTTTTATTGTCATGTTGGCCTTGAAAGTAGGTTTTTTTTATGAGTTTAAGGTGTAAAACCTGTTGTACTTCTTGAAGGTGATTTATGAAAACGTGTGTTTTTCATGTGTATCTTTGTGGTATTATTTGATGTATTTTTATAACATTTGGGGGTGGTTTAATAATTGTTTTAGGGCTGAAAAATTCTGTTTTGGATTGGTATTGGTATGATTTTGCTTTTAAATGAGGGTTTTGAAATGGGTTTAGTGTGCAAACAATGGTTATACCTCTTGGGTTTGTTTTATAAAAATTGCAAATGTTTTATTTGGTTAAACAAAGTTGGGAAAGGGTGTATATGTACTGTTTGGGTGAGTGTGTTCACCTAATGTGGGTTTTTTAATGGTAAAGTGGTGATTTGAGATGTTAAACATTTTTATAAGTTTTTATAAATTGTCGAAATGTTTTACTAAATTGTGTTTTGTGTGCGAAACACGAGTGTGTGATATTTCATGTGAGTTTATTTATAAAATGAATTGTGAAGGTGAGAAGGGTATTGTGTGACATGTGTGTGGGCTGTTATGTGAGTTGAATATCTTGTAATGGTTTTATAAAATTGTTTAATGGATTTGTGGAAGTGTTAATGAAATTTGAAAAGTGTTGTAGGCAATTTGGAGTGAGTTTGATTTCAAAATGCATTTGAATGAAAAGTGTAATTTTTGACTTGCGTGATGTACATGGGGCTGTTTGGTTAATTTGTGATGTGGAATTGATATTTGCATGTGAGAACTATACTTCTTGGATTGCTGAACTTGTTTGAGCACAAAGGGAAAACCCAGGTATCTAGGTGGGTGGACGTGTACTAGTATGCTAGTGAATCCGTGGGGTTTGGCCTCAGTTTCACTTAGCAAGATTGACGCTTACAACTCTAACTAAACTATGATGATGATGATTGGGGACCACTAGGTTATGGGTATGTTCCCTGCTAGTGGCTCATGCACGAGAATGGATATTTGTTATGGTTACTCTCACCGAGATACGAGGTACCTGGGACCCACAACTAGCTAGTTCCTAGGGGTTATTTCCCATTGATTGTGCTCACTGGATACTTTGTTCTTACCGTCGGTATACGGTGTGAGAGGCTGGAAAATTCAGTTCCTATGGTATTTATTTTAAATGTTTTTATTCTTTAAATTAGCCCACCTGAAAACTGTTTTTATTTAATATTGCATCTTTTAGAAATTTTAACTAGCATCTCATGTCTTTGAAAACTTGCATGCTTTTCGCCATTAAATGTTTATCACATGGAATCTATTATTGGTGGTATCCTACTGGGCTTTCTCTCACACCCTACTTACACCTTTGGGTGTAAGTAGATTTGCTTATTTTATGTCACAGGTTTGGGTACAGGATTTATTCCATTGATTCAGGTTTTTAGTTGTCCATTGGGATGCAGTGTGGTGGAGATAGCGTGAGGGTGGTGACTCTTTCCTTGTGGAGGTTCTTGGGCTATCCTTATTTGGTTATGTACCATTGTAATGGTCTTTTAACATAGTTTTAACTTATGTATTTCAGTTCTAAAATTTTATAAAAGACGGTTTTAGTTGAAAAATCCAGATTTGTTTTATTGGACTCTTTTGTCGTTTTAAGTTTATAAACTCGGGTAAATCGTTCCCAATTATCATTTTTTGATACCCATGCACTTGTGCCAGCCCATGGGGATCGGGAACGCCCTTCGGGTCTTGCCATGGACCGGGTCGGGTGCCGATTTTGAAGGCGACCAGATTCGGTTCGTGACAAAATGGTATCAAAGGAGGTTCGCTCCATTTGAGTCATGTTATTTGGGAAATAGTCAACATAGTCTAGAGTTATGATTGTTGGGACATGGAATTCTGGTTATGGGTAGTGTTCTTGATCACCACACCTCATTTTAGGATTCAAGTCGCTAGGGGAAGTTGGGATTTGTCTATGTCTTTGGGTTTTCTTGGTTTGATGATGATTAGGGGAAATGAAAAGAGAGTTGGGTTAATGGTCTCAATGAGCTCGCAGGGTCTGGCAAGCCATGTGGAGTCGGGGATATTCCCTAGAACACTCTCTGTGACAGTGAAGTGATTGGAATATGGCCGCCAACCATATGTCCAAGTCACCCACTGAAACTAGTTTCCTCTTGCATTGTCTGGTGTTCTTTAGTTTTGAAATCTTGGCATTTTGGTTTTAAGGTGACTTGGTTTTAAGAAGCGTAAAGTTTTTATGAAATGATTTTCAAATAAAGAGGGAATGGTTGGGTTTATGAAATGGCAGAACTGAATTTTCAGAATTTTTTTGAAATATAAAATGGTGTGCTCACACCTCTTTGAAAGCGGGAACTATATTGAAGTTGGTTTTGAAAAGTGTTTCCAATAGAGTTTTCTAAACAATCAGAGTGTGCTTTAATGGGATGAGATGTTTTGAAATTGATGTGAATATCTTGAAAGTGAGTTATTTTCTAAATGGTTGTGACTTTCGGAAAAAAAATTTAAGATGTGAGTTGGGATTTTGATCTCGTGGTTAGCGGTTTTGAGGAAAAAGGATGTGTTGTTTGACCGTTTTGGTTTTGAAAAGTGGACCAAATTTATGTTTTAACCTTTGGTGTTTTCGTGAGCAAGCACATACATGGGGTTATATGGGAAGATGGATGGTTTATGAAATGACTGGATGAGTGTCGAGATGGATACGAGGAGGGTGCCCAGTGTGGCACAGAAACATGCATGTGTAAGGCCCATGGGGTACCATTGGTGGATGTGCTAACCGCTGAACCATTTGTTTTTAAAGAACTGTTTTTAAATAGAAACATGAAGACTTGATGAATTGTATGGAATGGTTTATATTATGTGTTTTTGGAAAATGTTGATGTTGTGGGATGTTTTGAGTCCAATAACCCCTCCTGTTTGAACTGTGTTTTGGGTTTGGGTTTGGGCAGTAAGTTGTGTTATAGGGACAATTAGTGGTCTCTTTTGAAAAATGTTTTGGGGCACCTTTATGATGGTTCCCTTCATGTGTTTGGATCTGGTTTGTGGTATATTTTGACCAATGAACCATCTTGGTTGGTTCCTTGGGTTCTCCCATTGGATAAGGTATGCCCCCATTTAGGGTTAGTGCAGAACTGAAGTGCAACCCGTATTGTTTCTCCATTGGAAAATCCTCCAGTTGATCAATATAAGGAATATTTTATAGATCATTGTTGATTGAGTCTACAACCATTCACATAGTTGATTTTTAGATCCTCTTGTATTGGGATAGTTCTTGTGGAAGGTTGAAAGAGGCCTTGGTTTCTTAAGTTTCTTGATTCATCGATGGTGGAAGTGTTCTTTGGTTGTTAGTGTGGATGAGTGTCATGATGGTGTCTAAGAGGGCCTCTGGGTTCTTCATAGTTTCCTTGAAGCAAGAGTTATTATTAAACCACCAATTTTGAGATTTTGGTCCTGATAGGATATTGTGTCCACTTTTTGGACTTTTCTGTTGTTTAGGGACTTGGAATATGGTCATGTTCCATGTATTGTTTCTATCAATCACAAGGGTCATGTTCGGTGATGCATTGTGATGTTGTGTGCTCTTTTGACTATAAAGGTCAAGGTCACACTATCCTCTTAGGTTCTATGTTATGTTGGGAGTATGTATCCCTTGGGAAAAACATCAAATCCTCTACCTTAGAGGACAATGTTTATACGTGTACTGCCCTTCTGTTGTTTCTCAGCCAAAGAAAAAAGGTGTGATGTGTGTGCTTATTCTGATCCCTTGTTTCAGTGAAATGTCTGGTTTTGGTAAAGTGAGTTATGGAGTGTGTTATGTCTTTATGAACCCATCAGGGTATGCGGTGTAGTTGTTTGTGGCATCGAAAGAAGAAGTTCCACATAGGGGTTTCAACAGCCAAACTACATGGCCGAAGATGCTTCAATATTTTGAGCTCCAGCCATAGGTCCCGGAGAGAAGCTGGCGCGTAGTCAGGGGAAACCCCAGTGTCGTTTAAACCCTTGTACAAAGTCCTATCCTCAGTATGAAAGATAGGAAGAGTTTAAACCTATGGTGTCATCATATTTCTTCTGTTGTTCCCGTTCTATGGAAATAGGTGGAGGGTTTTGTACCCATGTCATCACACAATGTTATTCCCTCCCCATTTGGTTTCCATTGAGTCTTTGAAGAATGGTTGGAAATTTGGCATGAAAAGTTGAGAACGCGGTTTTCACATGGTTAGTTCTAACCATGAACAAAAAAAACCATGTAGATAGAAGAATCTCCACTGTTGGTTCATGGTTTCCCAAACCGTGAAGACTCACTATGTGGTCATCCCAACACTTTATATTTTGGGGTCTTTCTATACCGGCCCATGCTGGTCGATTAAGATTGTTGGTTCTTATGGTGGGGAGCCTATTTTTTTCCCCGTACCAATAACTTAGTCTTATCCAAGGTTAAGGATTGTTGGTAGGTAGTCTCATTCAGATCTATCAAGCTACCTAAATCTTCTTTGGGTAACCATTGAGATTGGAGAGTGCCCAATGGTTTAGTTGTAGCAAGGTATGTGTAACCTTGTTTGAAGTTGTTGTTCGTTTGGGTGAATTGCTTGAGTCTTTTTTGGATAGAGTTCGAGGAGTTTCATTTTGGGATAATGTATGAATGTGATTGATCATTTCAGTAATGTGGTGTAAGTTTGGGTTGTGAGATTAATCATTCCTTAATTGATCACTGGAGGTGTTTTGACCCTTGGGGGCAAAGCTTGGCAAAGATTTACATCTTAGTTTATCGGTTGGGCAAGGTTTTGGTATCTGGCCTTGTGGTCACTTTCCGGGGATGGAAAGTTTTCATGGTGGGGAGAATTGTCACATACATGACTTATTTTAAAGTTAAATTTCATTTATTTTTCATTTATGATTTGTTTTTGGGGTTTGTCAAGCTTTTATGGTGGAATGGGTGAGTTTTCATGAATTGGGCCAAACCGTGAGCCCAATTCCAGATTTAAAAATAAATTTTGTTTCTTTTATAACATTTTCAATTTTTAATATTTTTCACCCATTCAAGTTCCTAAATGGTCTACCCTGATATAGAAACACCACCATTGTAGTTTGGAGCCTTTATAAAACCATAAACAAGTTGTATATGGGTTTTTATTTAAGGGATTGGGCCTGCCCGAAAGCCCAATTCCAGTTTTAAAAATAAATTTTGTTTAATTAATAACTTATACAATATTAAGGCTTTTTCGGTGATTCCATGCCCCAAACACTCCCCTTGAACCCAGACGCGCGTCCCATATCCTCCCACCCTCTTTGAAGCTCCGTTTCATCGCGGTTTAGGTCGAAACTTCTGAAGCACTCACATTTCTGGCAGATTAATAAAGGTAATTTGTTTCCTTCATAAATCCTTGAATTCTCACTCTTTTTTCCCCATTCAAATTCCTACATGGTCTCATAATCCTTGTTCGAACATCCCTTGAATGGTTGGATGTTTTCAGATTCAGAATCTGGTGGATTTTGGGTCGTTTTATTCATGATTGTTTTGAGTAAGTGTTTCTCTCTTCAATTTTTCATTCTCCTTAGGGTTTCCTCCCTCTTTCATTATATTCTAAAATGTCCAGAAGTTAGGGTTCGATCCTAAGGTCTGATTTGGTATCTTTTGGGTCAATTTTTGGTGGTCTAGGTATGGATTTATATTCCTTGTGGTGCGGCGGTGGTGCGCTTAAGGTTTCGCACCAAGTTTTGAGGATTTCGACTCAAAAGGTAGGTGATTCCATGTGTAGCCATTTTATGATGAGTTAGCTTGCATGAATTATTAATTTAGCATGTTTATAATCTGTTTTATGTGCTGTGAAAACAGTTTTGATGGATTTGGTTAAACATTTAATTTTTAGTTGCATTATAGCTTGATATTGGGCACTTTTCATGTGTGACTCTTGGGGTAATGTTTGTGTTTAGTTTATAACATATGAAAGTGATTTATTAGTCTTTAATGGGGATTACAATTATGGTTTCTTAATTCCTTATTGTCATGTTGTCCTTGAAAGTAGGTTTTTTTTAATGAGTTTAAGGTGTAAAACCTGTTGTACTTCTTGAAGGTGATTTATGAAAACGTGTGTTTTCATGTGTATCTTTGTGGTATTATTTGATGTATTTTTATAACATTTGGGGGTGGTTTAATAATTGTTTTAGGGCTGAAAAATTCTGTTTTGGATTGGTATTGGTATGATTTTGCTTTTAAATGAGGGTTTTGAAATGGGTTTAGTGTGCAAATAATGGTTATACCTCTTGGGTTTGTTTTATAAAAATTGCAAATGTTTTATTTGGTTAAACAAAGTTGGGAAAGGGTGTATATGTACTGTTTGGGTGAGTGTGTTCACCTAATGTGGGTTTTTTAATGGTAAAGTGGTGATTTGAGATGTTAAACATTTTTAGAAGTTTTTATAAATTGTCGAAATGTTTTACTAAATTGTGTTTTGTGTGCGAAACACGAGTGTGTGATATTTCATGTGAGTTTATTTATAAAATGAATTGCGAAGGTGAGAAGGGTATTGTGTGACATGTGTGTGGGCTGTTATGTGAGTTGAATATCTTGTAATGGTTTTATAAAATTGTTTAATGGATTTGTGGAAGTGTTAATGAAATTTGAAAAGTGTTGTAGGCAATTTGGAGTGAGTTTGATTTCAAAATGCATTTGAATGAAAAGTGTAATTTTTGACTTGCGTGATGTACATGGGGCTGTTTGGTTAATTTGTGATGTGGAATTGATATTTGCATGTGAGAACTATACTTCTTGGATTGCTTAACTTGTTTGAGCACAAAGGGAAAACCCAGGTATCTAGGTGGGTGGACGTGTACTAGTATGCTAGTGAATCCGTGGGGTTTGGCCTCAGTTTCACTTAGCAAGATTGACGCTTACAACTCTAACTAAACTATGATGATGATGATTGGGGACCACTAGGTTATGGGTATGTTCCCTACTAGTGGCTCATGCACGAGAATGGATATTTGTGATGGTTACTCTCACCGAGATACGAGGTACCTGAGACCCACAACTAGCTAGTGCCTAGGGGTTATTTCCCATTGATTGTGCTCACTGGATACTTTGTTCTTACCGTCGGTATACGGTATGAGAGGCTGGAAAATTCAGTTCCTATGGTATTTATTTTAAATGTTTTTATTCTTTAAATTAGCCCACCTGAAAACTGTTTTTATTTAATATTGCATCTTTTAGAAATTTTAACTAGCATCTCATGTCTTTGAAAACTTGCATGCTTTTCGCCATTAAATGTTTATCACATGGAATCTATTATTGGTGGTATCCTACTGGGCTTTCGCTCACACCCTACTTACACCTTTGGGTGTAAGTAGATTTGCTTATTTTATGTCACAGGTTTGGGTACAGGATTTATTCCATTGATTCAGGTGTTTAGTTGTCCATTGGGATGCAGTGTGGTGGAGATAGCGTGAGGGTGGTGACTCTTTCCTTGTGGAGGTTCTTGGGCTGTCCTTATTTGGTTATGTACCATTGTAATGGTCTTTAAACATAGTTTTAACTTATGTATTTCAGTTCTAAAATTTTATAAAAGACGTTTTTAGTTGAAAAATCCAGATTTGTTTTATTGGACTCTTTTGTCGTTTTATGTTTATAAACTCGGGTAAATCGTTCCCAATTATCATTTTATGATACCCAGGCACTTGTGCCAGCCCATGGGGATCGGGAACGCCCTTCGGGTCTTGCCATGGACCGGGTCGGGTGCCGATTTTGAAGGCGACCAGATTCGGTTCGTGACATTATCCTACTATTTTATTGGATTCAATGAGATCAGTTTTGATAGTGGTTTTCATTAGAATAGCTATATTTGAAATATTTTTCCATATTTTTAGAAAAATAATAATATAATTATGTTTAGTTAAAATATTTCCTTTTCATTTTTTAGTACATATAATACCATAGAAAAATATATGTTTTCCTATCATGCTCATTTAAATAAATCTTTTCTTATATTCTACTCAGTCAGTGGATCTAGATTTTATTAGCGAACTAAAAAAACAATAATGATAAATTTTAATAATTATTTTGTATTTGAAAACAATTTTTTTAAAAATTTTAATGAAAAAAATTTCCTATAATATTTTTTATTTTAAAATAAAATAGGTTTATCTTACCTTTATATTGGGTCATGTTGTAGTCCATTGATTTCTTTAGTATTTTTTAATTCATGATCAATAAATTTAATATCTCTAGGATAAGGGATTGTTCAAAATAAACATTATTATGAATAAATCTATTTAAGAAATACTAGTCCTCATCCATTTTGAATAATCTAATATTTCTAAGTGTTCTGAAAACCAATGAGATCTAGATATATTTAAACATAGCTACGGTTGAAATAAATTCTTCATATCAAGGCCTTGAAATTTGAAATAATATTTTTTTAATAATTTCTCATTATTCCTTAATATATTTTAATTTCAATCACCCATATTTATAAAATCACATATTACTCCAATCAAAATATTTTATTTAAGGTATTTATCCAAATCCTAAAACTTTCTTTGTTCATATTTATTTAGCTTATATTTTATATCCCTATTCAATCATTTATCACCCATTGCACCATCAACAATTTGATGATCTAATTGAAATTAGAATTAATAACACTAATACTTCATTATTATCTAAATTAATGTTTTCATTGAATATCACACATCTATAATGATATTAAGAGAGTGTTGAATAATAATGATGGATTTATTCATGGGTAATGTTTCAAGATGATATTCAATAATTGTTCATAAATTTTCTGTTAATTTCATTAAGAATATTGAAAATATTTTTATGTTGCTATCAATTAGATTATATAAATGGTATTGAATCATCTTGTAGTAAAAATATACAAGTATCATAAAAAACATAATAGAGAGGATAGAATTCATGACATTATGAAAATAATAAATGGGTTTACCTCATCAAACATTTTATGAACATTATATTAAACTCAATTTTTTCATTTTCGAAAAAAAAATATATGACTTATTAGTCATATAATATCCTCAAAAAAATTCCACATTAGTCTCATAATCCAATTCTCAATATTGATTATTAGTATATAGGATTAGTACTTTTAATCCAGAGAATCAGATGTGACATTGTTTTTGTATTCTTTTGGTCCACAACTTATCAAGATTTTTATAAAGAAATAAATGATGTAGCATATAATATTTTGTATATAAAGGTGTATATAGAAATCCATGTATAAAATTAATGGATATTACATTAATTTAGATAAATATTTATTACAATATAAATCTATATGTTTTAGGACAACAATAATTTAATGTCATTGAAATTATAGAAGAAATTATTTTAGTTTTGTGAAAGATATTGGAAAAATATCACATACTAAACATACCATTTATTACTACTACTTAAAACCATTCTTTATAAACCTGAGAATGAAAATAAAAAAAATAGGTAATCTCATATTCTTTTTAAGGACAAATAATGCATATATGGAAGTGTGACAAGAACATAAGGGTATGAGAACATGATAATAATGTTGGATGATCATGAGGGAATAAATATCAAGATCCATGGAGGAATAACGTTGGAATGAGACATACAATTTTTGAGTTTATATAATCATAGAAAATATTATGTTAATGATACCGACCAAGACATTCATAACATGTTAATCATGTTATAATAACATATGTACATATTTCAGGATTGGGATATCAACCCATATAGCCTCTTTTTTTAGGATCAATCTATAACCAATGTACCCTCTTATTTTTGGGCTTGGAAGAAATCTAGTGTATCCGCTTGTTTTTATGACTGGGTTATAAACCATGTTCCCACTTATTTTTAGGATTGGGCTACAACCTATGTTCCCACTATGATAATATACCATTTGTCACTAAAAATTCAATGGAGGGAGGTATAGTTGCCACCCTTCACTAAATATAATCGCATATAAATGTCACATAAGATAATAAAACGTTCACCATACCTTGAACCCTAAAAAGAGATGGGTTTCATAAAAATCATATCATTACCGATGAAATGAAATGGATATCCCAAATATTTAATTATTTCATAACAAATGGATAATATATATGTTTCATAATCATTTAATCCAATAATAACCCCTGAAATGAAGTGGGTGTCATTAGTATTTATCATGATATAACCCATGGAAGAGAAATAAGTGTCATAAACACCATTCCATTAAAAAATAAAAAAATCATAAAAATCATATGAATTTTATCAATGGATCATATTCCCATTAAATAATAAAATAAATCCAAGCATGTAATATTATATGTAGAAGGATTCTAAAATATTACGTTGAACAATTCTCAAGGACGATAACCTTTACATTAAATAACTTATTTTAATACATAATACATTTTCAAAATCCTTCTCATTGAAAAAGAAATTGAAAAAATTTAACACACAATTTCAAAATAATTTAAAACATTTAATGAGGAAAATATCATTTGGTCTTTGAAAAAATTAACTTTTAAAACATACAACCTTTTGGAAACCCTTTTTATTAAAAATAACATTGAACACCTATTATAAAATATATGAAAACTATACATAAAAAATTATAAATGATAATTATTTTTTAATAACTTTCCATAAAAATGATCATAAAATATAATTTAACAAAATTTATGTAATTTTATTTCAAAACATTTTTTTGAGTAAAATAGATTTCTGACTAAAGATAGAAATATAATTAGATTTTATTAAAAACATATTATTAATATTATTATGTTCCAATGTCTGACAAAAATTGTTGCAATACCAAAATATATCAGGAATAACTATATGGTAAGAAAATAAATGATAATTTTTGACATATTTATCATAATATTTCTTCAATGGAAGAGTAATCTTAAGAAAACCAAATAAAAAATGAGATTATTGAAATAACCTCTTACCACATTATTAACCATGAATCGTATCCCTATGAATGAATAAAATTTCATGAATCTTATGATACAATAAAAATATTAATATTCATGATAAAATATGTCAAAGGAAAGTATATAAAGCTCTTCAATGAATATAGGTTCATAACATATCATTTCTTTAAAATATGGAAGTTTAAAAAAATATTACACTACTAGTATAGTAAATTTTGATCCATAAACCCCATGAAAGATAGATAATGAAATGGGTATTTATATTCCATAAAATTTTTGGGTAATAATAATATAATAAGTTAATGTGTTTAATGTACACTAAACAAAATAAACACAAGGTGAATATAACAGATGTCTCATACAAATAGATGTGAGAGTAGAAATCCCATTACTACATGATTAACATTTCAATCATGAGATATGTGAAATAATGACATAAAATTAAAATTTTAATATTATTTAATAAATTACTTGAATTATATAACATTTCTTAGTGTATTTTAAACACCATACAAACATAATATGGTTTGAATATATCATATATCGACCAAAAATAAAATTGAGACAAGAAATCACTTACCTTAAGTTTTGACATTCATCATACACGTTCTAATATACTATACAATAAATATCTTTTTAATAAACATATAACATATAAAAATAATATTTTATATCTTAAAATATATTTTTTTATTGTTACATTATATTACCCAATGATTACCAATTCATTGTGAGTGATACTTTCTAAGTAATATCTGCTTTTTTCATTTTTGTTTTGAATTGTAATTCATTATCCTCTTACTTAAACAATGATATAATTTTTTTATATTTGAAAAACTTATATATGTATCATATATATTCATTTTATTATTATTTTTAATAATCTAATAATGGTATAAATATGAAATGAAATACACCATTTATTGAGACAGTATTTCATACGTACGCATGAAACATGTTTCTGTTTTTTTTCGTATTAAATGAAGGAATATAAATGAAATATAAAAAAAATATATGTATATTATAATTAAATTATCATTATTATGTCATATATATAATATAATTTTACTAAAACCATCCTTAATACATTCTATGTAAATTGTGAACTGATCACATCGCATTGAAGAGCCGGTAGTCCCTACATCCACAAAAATATTATCGAATTCACAAAAAATGGAATGAATGAATATATTTTTTATATTATAATTACATAATCAGAAAGACATAAAACATATATGATATTTCATATAATAATAGTATTTAAATAATTATTCCCCACCATTAAATGAATTAATGGAAGAAGAAACAAAAACAGTTCTAGAACCAATACTATCTCATACTCACGAATGATGATTTCATATCCCATTGGAAAAAAGTGTGTGGGTATATAGGTCATATACATTGCATATAAACACCTAATAATATTTATGAAAATAATTTTATTATATTTCATGATATATGTATTATTTAAGGGTTAGAGAAAGAAATAAATCAAATATTCTAGATGAAAACCATTAAATCATCTTCTGGTAACTCCTTCAGGTTTACACCAAATGGTTTCCTTGGTTTTTATTTCTGCACAAATTGAGGCTTCAATTATATGATTATGAATGTTGGGAGATTATTTTCCTAGTGGTCAATGAGCCATTTTTTCGACATATGTGAGTAATGTTGGGGGTTTAATACCCTTTTACAGTGGAAGAGAAGTTGAATTGTTGTAAATATAAAAATAAAAATATTACTAAGAGGTGTCCCTTACATCACATGCCTTATATAATGGTAAATTTTATATAAAATAGAGTCTATGGTTGAAATATTACTATAATATGGATTTTGGACATGTTTCAATTCTATTTGTCAACTTAAGTTAATTTTTAACCACTACATAAACATGATTTTATCTTAATCATTGTAATTAATTTGTACTACATTCAGTCATGTTTTGGTTAAAAAATCTATTTAAAATTTTAAAAATATTAAATTATTTTTATTCAAAACATTTATTCCATTTTAAAAAATTCCAAACAAATAATTGTAAGATATCAATTTAAAATTAATCATGAAGACGAGAGAATACAACAATATTTTAATGAGAAAGTGTTCAAAATATTGATGTGTTTTCATATACAATTTCAATGAGGAATTTATTTCAATATACTATATTTTATTTATATATTTATAATTGATCTAATTAAATTTTAAACACTATTTACAATATATTTTCACTATATAAATAAATTAAATGAAAAATAAATTTATAATTAATGTTATGGATTTTAAATATTGATCAAAAAATGAAACAACAAAGAAACATACAATAAATTATCTCCATGTAATTTTTGGTTTTTTAATTTCAAAATGTTGATTATTTTTTAAATAATAATTTTAAAAGTTTCAGATTTTTTTAAATTGATTTTTAATTAAATTTCTAAAAATTAACTTTTATTACTGTAAATCATTCTATTCATAAAAGTGATCTATTATAATCATATACCTATCAAATTTATTGTATGACTATCTAAATTTTTTAATATAGTATAAAATATTTAATTTTTATTAGAAAAATTCATCAAAATATTTGTTGTAATTTATTGAGATAACATTGGGTTTGTATGTATAAAAATATTTTACCTAGAAAACTATTTTATTTATTTTCATATATTTTTTAATTTCTTTTATAACTAGATAGTAACCAATGGGATCATATTAAATATATGTTTAAAAAATTGTATCACAATTTAGTTAATCTTTTCCATTACATCCATTGTAATGGAAACTCGGTTACTATTATAATATTTTAGTAATAATATCAATAATATATTGTATTTCAATAAAACACATCTTCATTTTTCATACCATCTATCAATGGAACTCAGCCTTCTGTGTAACAAAAGATATAAAAATTATTTTTCATCCCAAATGATAATCTATGTGTGGTGTTTAGGGAAATATAAACTAGGATTCGCATGAAATGTAAGCCAAAATTTTTTCCTTTCACATAAAACAAGAAATATTTAGTGTTGCGTGAAATGCAAAATATTAAAATGATTAAATTAATTCCAAAACAAATTCAAAAAATCTAATTCTGATAAATCATTCCCTCTATAAAATGAATTTATCAAAATAAATTAAGTTGGTTTATATATTAATTAATATAGTAATGTTTTTTTCATACAAACCCACGTCTTAAAAATGAATGCTAAAACTTATTTTAAAAAAGTGCTAGTTGGAACATTAATGGTAACTGAATGTAACTCATAGATAGTATTCCATGTACAAAAACATATAAGGAATGTGAAAACATTGAAATAGAATATAAATATATCTATCATGATATTATGGTGAGTGATAAAGTATATGGTCAAGAGATTTTATAAGATCATCAAACCACAAACCAAATAGGATTGAAAAGGTTCATTTATATCATTACAAATGATTATAATGTGGAAATATATTTTTTCATGATCCTTTAAGGAAAGTTGAAGAACTTCAAAAGGATATATATATAAACTATTTTATTCAATTTCTAAAGAAAAATATCACCCTAAGGTTTTGCCTTAAACAATTCCAACTCCATCTCTTACTCGAGGGAATGAATGTGCATTTTTAATTCCTAATGTACTTATAGATTAAGAGATCCATAAAAAGACATATAATTAATTCCATCTATAGTAATTAAATATCTATGAAAATGTGTTATCACATGTTATACAATATACATAAATCCTCATATGGTGAGATAATAATATTTTCTAAAAAAATAAAAATGATGTTTAACATAGACCCGTCTATAAATGGGTATCCTTGTAAATTTAACGACCAGAACCTAGAAGCTTATAGTTGATGCCCGATATTATTATGTTAAATTAAGATATATTTGATCACATAAAAATGTAAAAAATAGTTTAGTATTCTTGGTAATCTATATAAGTAAACATTATAATTTAAAAAATAAAATACACAAGGATTACCTTTTAAGCACCCCATTAATCCTCTATGCGTAACCATGAACATCGGTCATAATATACTTCCTTGAATCATGGAAAAAGATGAAACATAATAATGGGGAAATATTAGTTACTAAGTAAGGATATTTATACATTGGAAGCTATCATAAACAAGAATAAGCTATTTTGGAAAGGTGATTAATTGAATCTGATGCCATTTAAACAGTAACATTGGAACAATATGTCAAAAATGAAATATAATCTGATAATTATATATAAATAATCGCATGAGAATGAAAAAATCCATGGGTATTATACTTGTTGTATAGTCACATGGAATATCAATAAGTAATCTAATAAATAGTTAATGCATAATGGTGGACAACATAAACATACTGTCAAGTGTTCATCAAAGACACCATAAATAATTAGGTATGAATTTATCCTAAACCAAATCAACTTTTACTCACTAATATTGTTTGGTCTTAAATGTCATTTTTCTAAAGAATAGTATATATTTCATTCCTCTACATATTTATTATATGTTCATAGATATCATATTTTCTCATTATAAACATTTTTATAAAAAATATTTAATAGTTACCATGGAAAATAAATCACATCACCTCATGGAGATGGTAGGATATATATATGCACAAGCAATGGTAGCATTACCTTAATGGTAAATGGGTAAAGAATTAGATTGAATCTTATTAATAGAAAGAAAATATCATAATATAAATACAATATATATCCATTTTTTTCATCTTTATACCTATCCATATAAAGTGGGGATCAAAAAAATTACACCACATCGTATAGATGGTAATTCATACATATGCACGTGAAATAATTTTTTTTAATTTGACTGATAAATAATGGAACATGGTTATGAAATAATCATCATAAAATCTAAAAAATTATTTAATAATGAATTTATTACTTTATCATTGATATAATTCATTATGTTTAAGTAGAAGGAGAAATGAACATGAATAAATTCTTAAAACAAATACCTCTCCCTCAGTGGGCTTCATTTGGATCACATTCGATGGGAATTTGATTTGGTCTTGTTGGAATACCATTACGTCCATATATTGTATAAGGATTTTTTAGGAGAAATGGGTATGGTTTTTTTTTGAGAATGAAGGATTAATGTTGAGTGTGGAAGTGAAGTAGGAGGGGACCTTTTATATTAATGACAAGGGGCAATTTTGGAAATACATAATATATTAAATTAAAATAAAATAAAATTTAACTAAAATTATATAAATATTGATTTTTTGAAAATAGAATAATATTATAGTTCTAAATTATTTTTTAAAATAATTTTTACACATGTTTAGGTCTCATATATATCCTTATATTTTTTTAACACTTATTTTAACACTTTAACTCTTACCATGACAACATTTGTGTATAATTTATAAATTTTTATATATTAACTATAAAATGAAACAATAATCATAAATGATTCATGGATAAAATATTTAAATTTATACCAATATTTATGTCGAATGATAGAATTTTTAGAAATTATATAAAATTTAATAAAATATTATGGTTTTTATAAAATCATTGGGGTAAATGTTTACACTAGACATTACATGACTTGTTAAAAAATTCATAAATACATGATAACATTGAAACAATGCCTTAATTATTTGAAACATATGTATAGGTAATCTATAGAATTGTTGTATGATATTAATTATATCATATTATGTTTTTTAAATTTTTAATTAAATGTATTTGAAATTTCCATTAATTAAAAAATTACTACATCGTCATTGTGAATGACTTTAATTTAATTATTTTTCCATAAAAATTAGAAAAAACACCAAGATTACGATAAAAAATTTATATTTCACATGAATATTTATAGTGAAACATCACTTCTGAATATCCACATATAAAAAATGTACTACTTATTAAAACAATAGTATGAAATATTTGAATTTCCTAAGAAAAAATAATATAATACATAAAGTTAACCAAGTGGCACCAAGAGTCCTTATAATCAGATGAAGGATTATTTTCTAAAATAATAACTCATCCAATAAAATTAGGTCAATGTTTAGGGTATTTTTATAATATATATAATATTATATTTATCCTTAGTTACATAATTTACCTTTAACAATGTTAATAAAAATTATTAGTGCTACTATTCAAAAAAAAATTAAAGGAAATCGATTTAAATAATTTGGAACTAATGAAACCAAATCTAGAATAAATTTTTAAAAATTAAAAAAAAAATTAATTAATTTAGAAATAATCCCATTAACGGAATGAGAAAACATTTTTTTAAAGAAAAAATATTCATGAGATTGAATTGTTTTTTATATCGTAATTAATTTTGAGTTTTATTCATATATACTTAATTATAATAAATAACAAGAAATTTTAAATTATACATTTAAAAATAAATATTATAACATTAAAAAATAATTATTTACATGAAAATATTTTTTTCAATAAAAATAAAATATATTTTTATTATTCATCAAAATCAGAAATGTGTCAGAACAATACCAAATATTCAGTCAATGTAAATTATGATTTTACACATTTATATATGAAAATAATTTTTCCAAATAATATTTATAATAGTCTCAATAAAATGATTTAATGTAACTTTTTCATAAAAATGTGGAAAAACTATTATTGGAAAAAAATATTTCATGCTTAAAATAGGATTTATTGTTATTTCTAGACTGTAAAATATATTAAATAAATTTAAAAACTTTTTTTGAATATAAAACATATAAATATAATTATTATATTTCACTAGTAGTGAATAAATTAATTTATTATTTTAAAATAAAATTGTAGGAATAAATATAGTTTTTTAATAAAAATATTATGTTTTAAATTAAATTTGTTTTTTATTTTCATTTCTAAGGTATTCACATTACAAACTTGTTTAAAATATATTATCATTATTTAGTTAATCATATTCAGAATCATCAACATAACATCAAGTGTTAAAATAATATTATTTAATACACTATGATGGTTCATTTATGTTTCATGTTGCATGTAACATATATTATCAAAGGAATTGAATGTCTTTCAGAAAAGACATACCGTAAAATAATGGGTATTATATTTTCCCATACATTCATAAATTTCATCCTCACAATTTAAAATTGAACATAAAAAATCAATGTTTGACTCATTATAATTCCGTAGTGGGAAACCAACATTCGAAATAGGGTAAAAAATCCTTAAAAAATAGGGAAAGGGAAATGATAAGTTCACCATAAAATTATGCTTTTAAATAAAAAATAATTATTTTAAAGTAAATTCATGGACATGGAAAAAACTATCATATTTTAATACAGAGTGTTAGATATTATTATCATCATAAAGTCTTCTATCCTAAATTTATAAATTTATGATGGATCAAAGATTCCATTTATTTATCTCTATGAAAACAAAAAATGACATTTTCATTACAAATTCGGATCCTATAGTAGAGGGATTATTTTATTATCTAAATAAGAACCTGAAAAAATAATATTACTTATTTGAATTATATTTTAAATGAATGATATTATCATTTGGTTGTGGTTTGATCTATTTTTTCATAATCTCATAGGACATTAAATGTATATTCAAGTTGTTTTTCTTCAAACCTGAAGCACATTAATGAAACATTAGATCAACTAGTGAATCGTTCAGCCTATTAATATTTACTGAGACCAAAAAAAATTATCTAATATTATCTAATAAATCATTCTATAAAATCAAAGGATAAAATCCAATGTTCAACATAATCCATTCCAACCGTAAGACTCGTTAAAAAGTCATCTGTACACATTCAAATTCAAAAAAATCATAAATAATTTCACTAAATTTTCTAAAATCAACATTATACTAGATATTCCAGAGAAAAAATAATCTAGATATTTTTTTAATTACCAAATATATTAATAACATTATAACATTAAAAACATTCACAATAACATGAATTATTCCAAATCAATAAAGATGAAGTATATCAGTACAGTCATTATATATCTCATGGTCCTTATAAACACTATATTAGAACATAAATATTTAATCTAGAAATAGTAATAAATTGAATATTAAACATTTATTTTAGTAACAACATAATCTTAACACTGATTCCTATAATCTTTCTAAGCTATATTTCAAAACCGCTTAGGATAGTACAGTAAAATCTATGCTCTTTAAAACTGTATCACTATACATTATTGACTTATTTATTTCCCTTAAAATCACATGCCTAATGACCATTCTATACACACTTTTCAAAAACTATCATTTTTTCTTGAATGGAATGAGTTTTTTCTTCCATTAATATTTACATATGGTAAAATAATTCTTTCAATTATCCCTTTACTATTCTCATTATCTACTACTATCATTTTCTCTTGATTTCCGTTAATGTCATAATGATAAATGAATTTAGTAGATATCATGATAGAAAAGTATATTATATCATCATGTAATGAAACATTTTTGGAGACCATTTCCCTTTTGTGGAATGGTTTTAACCCGTCAAGAAGACAATAAATATTACACTTTGTGTTATGTATATAGTCCATCAAAATCTTTTCAATCATTATTAATTTGGGTTCATATTTAACAACATTATTATCGTTCTTTTTCATCAAATTCAATAATTTTATCTATATATCTAATTGTTGTTTATGACGGAAATATTTTTCCTAGAAAAGTTCATTAAAGGCCTTTCATAAAATGTTTTCCATTTCCTCACACTAAATAGTTTTTTGAATTAATAACAAAAATTTCTCCACATCTTCATATATATGAAAATTGCTATGAAAACCCTCACCCATTAATAAATTTCCAAAGTAGTAAATATATTCTCTATTGAAGTTATCCATTTTTCAACTACAAAAGTGTTTTTCCAGATTTAATGTTTGAGGTTGTTGTCTCATTAAGGGGTCAAACATTGTTCCTTCATATTGTGTATTTGGATGCTCCATATGGGTAAGAATATTGGCCAAAACCTGACTTACCTATCCCAATATGTTTATATGTTGTTCAACATAATTAGAACATTCAAATCATTCATAATTTAATGTATATGATGTAATTCCTAAAATTTATTGTGCGTGTTGATACATTTTACATTTCATAAACTATGGATGTTTCTAGACAATGGAATCACTGAATTATATCATAACATTATTAAATAGAATTTATTATATCATAACTAGCGAATCACATATCATAAATTGAAAATTTATGAATAATTAATCAATAATTCATAATTTATGTTTATTTGGACATATTTCTAAATTCTCTCATAAGGGTTCAGTTATTAATATATGTTTTTCTAATTCTAGTTCCCATGGTTTCTTATTAAATTTCTCGGATACCAACTATAATGGAACCGAACTCAGTATCCCAGGGATAGTGTGTTAATTTATTACATCTCCTTACGATACAAGTGATTGTATCCCAAAGGACTGAATAGTTTAGTTGAATTTTGGTAATCTAGATAAATAAATTAAATTTACATTTTAATTTAACACATAATATAAAAAAATTAATGCATGCTATTAATCCCATTACTGTAACCCTAATAATCAAACATAATATACTTATTGGAATCCTAGGGAAATATTAATCATAATAAAGTGGTGAGATTAGATTCTCATTGAGGGTATACATATAGAATAATCTATCTATAAAAAGTATAAATTATTTTTGAAAGGTTATTAACTGATGCATATTTCAACTAATCAATAATGTGTGAATAATATGGAAGAAATAAAATATTATCACATTATTCCCTATAAATAATAACATGATAATGAAACATAACCATGGAAATTATAATAGTAAAATAATCACATGGACTTTCAATAACTGATCACCTATAGAGTTAATTCATAATACAATACATCATTAACATATTTTCAAGGCTTCATCAAAGACATTACACATAATCAGGTAAGAAATTTTCCAAAACCTGACCTAGTTTGTCTCATGAGACCTATTGATTCCTAAAGGGGCTATAAAAGTCCCCAAAATATACATAATAAGTCCAACCAATTAAAATTTTGAAACACAAAACACAATCCACATATCATTCATGATTTAAAAAAATAGAATATAAAATTTGAATACATTAACTATTAATTCTGAATTGAATAATAATATAACACCCACAATAAAACTGAATCATAAACAATTAAATGAAATATTGAAATTGATATCATAATATATGAAACTCAATCATTCATAAGATCTATGAAATTATGTTTACATAGATAAAAACACTCAAATAAAATCAATATTGTTTTTAATAGAAATAACCCTCTTACTTTTAAATGATTTATTTAAAATGCTAGAATATTTTAAAATAATGAATATTAAATAAAAAGAATATTGTAAAATTATAAAGGAAGTATTAATTCATTGATGTTTCATTACATCCAAAAATTCCACTCATTCAATATACTTTTAAAAGAAATCATTCATTCTGTATTTTTTCCAAAATGTCTTAATGTACTTCATTTTGATAACGATAAAAATATTCTTATCAAAAAATTTTATAAAAAGATGAATATGGGTAAAAAGACTTCAAACATATTTTTAGGATAATTGTAAAAATATTTTTTAAAATAATTTTAATATACATTAACATGGATGATAAATATTCTCCATTAGATACTTACATATTAACAATAACCAATAATATTGGGATTGTAAAGTTAACCCGGTTCCTTGTAATTTCTTTTAGTTGATGTGATTATAAATCATTTTTAATTAGATAAATAATTTCATTAAATTTTACTAGAACAATATACATATTTATCATTACATATATGATACTCTTAAATGAATTTGATAATAAAATTTCATTATTATCCTTGTTTCGGGAGTTAACTGCTTCATTCTGCAATGCATGTTTTGTTGTGTATACACTATTTCAAATGAATAGGATATAATTTTTTCATCTCCATAATTATATTATTTTCATATATATCATATTTAATCATTATTATTGTTTACATAATCATTCTTGAATGGTTAACATGGAAAATGAATCACATCGGGTCATGGAGACGGTAGGTCGTAAGTACGCATGAGAAACAATATCATTCCATTAATGGTGATAGGGTAAGTAATTTAATGGTATATTAATTATACTGAATGAATATAATTATATATGTACTATATATTCTATATTTAAATCAATATACCCATCTATGTAATTTGGTTATGAGAAACAAATTATACTACGTAGTGGAGACGATTAGACATACTTACACACGCGTAGTGCATTCTTTTTTCAAATGATGGATAAATAAAGGTATATGATTTTCTATAGTAACAATTACATATAAGAATATATATGGTACTATAGTTATTATATTCACATGGAAACAACTCAAGAAGAGGTATTATAAAAAGAACCATACATTAACAAACATGCAAAAATTTACATCTTCATCAGTGGCCTTATTTTAGAACACTTCTTAAGGCATATAGAGTTGGTATTTTTTGAAGAATAGTACCTCCAAATCATGGTTTAGAATGTTTTTAGAATAAATGGGAAGGATTTATTCAAGCTATAAGGCTCAAAATTTTCTAATGATGTAAAGGAGGATCTTCTCTTTTATAATTATTGTGAGGTTATCTTTTTTAAACTCTAAAAATATTAAATTAATATAAATTAAATTAAATTTAAAATTTATTAAATGATATTTATTTTGATGATAATATGTGTATGTATTTAAATCCCCACTAAAATAATTTTTAGACAATTTTAGCTCTCATTATTACCCTTGTCTTTTGGTTTAAACACTTATTAAAACCTTTTAACTCCTACTGTTACAACATATGTTTTTACTCGTTTAATATTAATAAAATTACAATAAAATTCAAAAAGAACATTAAATGAGTCAATGATGAAGTATTTAACTTTTTAGAAATTTGTTTTCTATATTTTAGTGATTTATTTAATTTATATCATTTGATAAAAAATGATATATTTTTAAATATCATTAGTATAAATATTGAATATATTTATTACATGAATTTATAAAAATGTCATAACAACATGATAAATTCAAAAAAACATTAATACATAGATTCAATATTTCATCAATGGATGTATATTCATAAATATTAATTATATAATTAAAACAACAAACATTTACCACTTTGGAATCATTAAACAATAATCTCCATGAAAGAATAACATTACATGAATATTATGATATCAATAAAAAAAATTATATTCATGTTACATAATTTCACCGGTATGCATATAAACCTCTTAAATGAATTTAGGTCATAACATATCATGTGTATAAAAGTAGGTAAATTATTAAAAAAATTACTTTACCTATTTGAAATATTTTGAACCATAAACCCTATGAATGAGAGATCATAAAATGAATATGTAAATCCGATAAACATGATCATATAAATCATATAATGAACTCATGGGTATTGTATAGAATACAAAAATGAAATGAAATGTGAATTTAACATAAGTCTTGTAGAAATAAAAGTGATACTCGAAACTCCTACCACTTGAGTTACTTTGGCATCGTGAGATCCATGAAATGATATCGTCAATTCAAACTCATAGTATCATGAAATTAAATAAAGGTGTTATATAAAATTTCATGAGTTTTTATACACATGACACAAGAATAATAATTGGTAAATATACCATATATCTTACAGAAATAATTGATAAATGAAAAATTCCTTACCTTCAGTCTTAAAATTATTCATACATGTTCAAACAACCTATATAATAAATATAATTTTATTATAACTCTACTAAATAGAAATTTTATTATATATCATACCATATGTGGTTTGATAATGTTTTTATATTATCCATTTAAATATATTTTGATGTAAATGTAACATTTTTGGTAATATCAGCATTGTTTTTCGTATTTTTTCCCAAGTTATTATTGATCCCCGTACATAGATTTTGTATAAATATTTAATGATAGTGTAATATGAATTAAATATAATATATATATTTATTATAATTTTTTTTTATAATAATATATAAAATATATAAATATGAAATGAAATAAACTATTCATAGAGACTGTAGGTCATACATATGCATGAAATTTGTTTCAATTTTGTGTCATATTGAAAGAAAGAATGTAAATTATATATATATATATATATATATTTATATATATTTGTTAGTTTGTGTGTGTTAATATTTTATTAGAATTGATATATCATATATTTCATATAAATATTCTAAACCCATCCTTAATTACTTTAATGTAAAGTGTGAACGAATCACATCAATTTGTAGAGGCAGTAGTGAACACATCCATAAAAAAGAAGTTATCGTATTCCAAAAAATGGAAATCATGAAGTTATGTGTTATATTATTATTCAATAAGGACAATTATATCAATTATATCAAATATATATTATATAAAAATTTAATTTTAATCATTATTCCCAACCATCGATGGTTATAATGGATAAAGGAAAGACATCAGTTTACGAGGAGATAGTCTTCCATACTCATGAATAATGTTAGTTTATCCCATTTTATGGAATTTTATGTGAGTGTAGGTTATAGCCTTATCACAACAACATATCATTATATTTATTATAAGGTATGATTTTTTTATAATACAATAAATCCCTATATGATAAATTAAAAATATGATAAATGGGAAAATGTTTTATCAGTTAAAGTGTTATTTTTTAAACACATTCTGAAATGTTAAAACACCCAATTAATACTATAGAGTACTCAATTAAATTTTTTATGAGTTAATCACTGAGTAAGAATGATTTATTGAATTGTGAAAAGCCACGAAAAATAAAGAATAAAAATATTAAATATATTATTTTAAGCGTGGAAAAGTTGTTAAAATTACTTTAATAACTCCCAAAAGGTGTGTCATATGATTAATCTATGACCATAGATAGATCCATGATGTGTTGTTTACCCTATATGTGGTATATCATTTATATTCGTCAAACGTTTGGATGTTTAAATTTGGAAAATAAATATGTTTATATTTAATTAATTTATAATCCAATTTTTTAATATTAAAATTTTAATATCTATGTAGTGGTGTATCCTAGGTGAAATCTGAGACCATAATTGTATTTTGAATGAGTTTTTTACCCATTTAATGGTATAAAATTATAATTCAGTGGGAATTCGGATGCCCCACTCATGATTTAATGTTTTTAAATAATATATATAATATATTAAATAATGGAAAATAATTCTATTCAGACAGTAATGGTACTCAAGAAGGATATGAGAAAACAATCTCAGTTAGTCGGCATCCACTAGTATCAAGTCATATAAATCCCATTCAATTAAAATCTAGCAGTTAAATAATATATATGTATAACTAGTAAGGATTTACTCAAAATTTAAAACCTTCATATGTAGGTACCCCTTTAAAAACCATTACAATTAATAAATAGTTAAACAGATCATGTAGTTTCATGTATAAGTCTTGAGATTCAGCCTAAGATCAACATTCGTAGTATAAATGTATCCATAATAGATTCCTCATAAGGACATCTATAAATAAATGTCTAGTGTGAATCAGATATTATTATTATTCAAGGTAGATATTTCTTAATTCATCTCTTTTAACATTCAATTATTACATGATCCCGTCCTTAAAATTCATAATCTAGAATTCAAATATCAATCCTTGTGAAATTTCAACTAAAACCTTCCAAGCCCTTACTAACGAACCTCTATGAAATTAAATATCACTCTAGGTGTAGTATATGTCCATGTTAATTGAACTCGTCCATGGTAGTCCTATAGAGATTCCCCAATTATCAGTCATGAAATAAAATAAAATAATCTCGAGCACGTCCATGGAATCCCTCATATAACTATATCCATGTATCACTCAACATATAAGTATATCCCTTGTCATCATATCCATGGAATCCATGGTTCACTCATAGCATAAAAATAATAAACCCACTGGGCCCATCCATTGAATTCTAAAATGAATCCAAAGTTTACTCAAGGAATCTGTTTAAAGAGTCATAAGAGCCTGTCCATGGCATTTTAAATAGAATTTGTGATTCACCCAAGGCTAGTTACTATTTTGTTCATTTAAAAATTAAATTATGTATGCTAAGGACCCACCAAAAGAATCTAACAAAACACATAATAATAAATCATGTAGATTAAACAGTTACGTGTATTCCACAAAAATTAACCCACATGGGTACTATTGATGCTGAAATTCGGAGAATGCCATCATCAAAAGAATACCGAGAAAATAGAGTTTCCTAAAAAGGGAAGAGATGATTCCAGTACCCGGGAGGTAGTTGCGTGCAAGATTATGAGTTTGCTGGCAAGCATCCCCCGACACGCAATATCTTGGGCGCCCCATATGGAATCAAGGGCAGGCGTTCATGCAGCTCCCTTTTGCATGCCCAATGAGGTTTCAAGCACGCATTTTCATGAAAAGGCCCTTTGCGCTCCCAATGAGGCATCAAGTTCATGTTGGGACACCCAATTTAAAGTCAAGGGTGAACATCCGCACTGCACCCAGTTACGTGCCTAATGTGATGTCAAGAATGTGGTTCCCCCTTTACATGCCCAATGCGAGGTCAAAAGGACGTTTGTACGCCACACCAATTTGTGTTCCACCCTGAGGACTTCAACTATAAAATAAAATTTACACACCACCCTTTATAGACGATTAGAAATAATGAAGCGACACTCTGCTACACAAAAACTCCCTCTTTCGCGACCACACGAAAAACACCATGGCCTTTAGGTATTGGATTTTTCATGACAGGTCCCCCAATTTTCCTCCTTCAGGTGGTCCCTCTTGTGAATATTCTTTTTTAATTTCTATTCTCCCAAAGTCATTTGCGTGCAAGAGAACCCATTTCCACAGAACTTTTCTCTGCATCAGGACACTCTTGTGTGGATCCCCTTACAGTTTCGTCACAACCCTTCCATCTAGCACGAAACACTGTTCTCTTACACACAACCATGCCCTCTTGTGTGTAACCCTTCTGTATTGTTCACATACCATATTCATTGCGTTAAATCCTTCCTGATTTGCACACAACCTTTTTTTTCTTACAGCCATCCTATTCTCTTGTGTGCGCTCCATGTGTCGTCCAACCCACAAGTAACCACGTCGGAGCCCCTCTTATGTTCACCCCACATACATCACATGCTCTCTTTTCGTGAGTCTCTTCATGTTAACACAAAGTGATTTCAATGTCCCTTGGTTGGTGTTTCTCATTTCGCTGTTTTGCCATATTCTTCTTCTTATAGGCACATGAAAAGCTATCGCTTCTTCGTAGAGCCATGCAAACATGGAAGCCTCAAAGGATCACTCCATTATAGTCCCTCTCCACAACATTATTGATGCCTTCCCTTCCCCATGGGGTGGTAGGTATTATTTTTGAATGTCATAGGGGCGTAGAGTGAACCATCCTCGTCCAAGATGCAGGACGTTATACTGTCGAGTGCCATCGTCCACAACACATGACGAAAAACTGTGGCCTCTCCTCATGCCTCGCATGCGGGGTGCCCCTCCTCGAACATTATCTACAGACCACTAGTATCCACGGGAGTGAGATAATTTCCTACAAGGAATGAGATCATATTTATTGGAATAACGTTCATCTACAGGGAAAGTGAAACCGCCTTGGTGTAAGACCCTAGCTTTTTTTGCAGGATGTTGCACCCATGCTCCTACTTTCATCCTCGGTGCCAAATATCTCTCCCTTTGGACATTTTCAGGACACAGGACTCCACCTTGGAGAAAGTCCCAATATCCATAACATTGGGCTATGGACCACACGTAATCCGCTGTTTCCACTTTGGGCCAATGACTATGTGCCAGCCCCATTCAACTTCCCACAGATGTACCTTTCATGATGTGACCATCATGTACTTGTTCCCTCCTCTTTCTCACACCTTGCATGAATCACTTGGGATTAGAGTAAGCATCGACCATGAAATCCTCTCTGGGCAGCCGAGAGTGTAATCCCAATACTCCATCCCGAACTATGTGGACTTTGATCCTTGTCAAGTCAAGGTATGTAGGAAGCCTTACGGAGGGTCAGGAACAACAACCATTGGATCTGACCCCCTTCATGTCGGTTCACAAAACTCTATCATGAACTACATGGAATTTTTTCATTCCATGGAAAGGTTTGTAGGAAGCCTCTTTGAGGTTCAAGCCCAACAACCATTGGTTCTGACCCCCTTCATGTCAGTTCACAAAACTCCCTCTCAAACTAAGTGGAAATTGATCCTTGCCAAGCTATGGTACATAGGAAGCCTCCTTGCGGTTCAATCCCAACACCCATTGGTTCTGACCACCATCACGTAGACTCACCACAAACCCCTACCGAACTACGTGGACATTGATCATTTCCAATGAATGATACATAGAAAGCCTCCCAAAGGTTCATACCCAACACCCATAGTTCCCGACCATCATCATGTCGGTTCACCAAACACTAATATGAACTACATGGTCTTTTCTCCTTGCCTATGTAAGGTATATAGGAATCCTTCCTGAGGTTCAATCCCATCATACATTTGTTCAAACCTCCCTACATGTCAGTTCCCACTCCACTTGAACTGCATGGAGTTTGATCATTTCCAAGGAGTGGTATGCAGGAAGTCTCCCGTAGGTTCAAGCCCAACTCCCATCGGTCACGACCACTCAACATCGGTCCACCCCCATCCTTTATGACGTTAAACTGTATGCCCATTTTTGTCCTACATGACACTAAATTTTCCCCTATTCAGCATTAATCCATTTTCAATCTACAATAATTTTGTTATCCATTGTCAATCTCATCCATAAGTAATCTGTTGTCAACCCCATTCAATGGTAAGTCTTTATCAACCTCATTCGGGAGTAAGTCGTTGATGTCCCCCATCCATAGAAACTGTAATCAGATTAACTGTGTAGACATTGATTCCCTTCAATGGGGATATGTAGGAAGCCACTTTGAGATTCAATCCCAACACTCATGCCTCATTCTGATCTGTCTCTCGATACCATGTATTCTGGGAAGATCAATCCCCAAACTGAACGTTGAATTTCTTATTGATCCCATCCAAGCATCCATTCTCATGGTCTGCCTCCTCAGGAGTCCCATAGTCCCATTGAACAACGCAAAATTTGATTGCCTACCATAAGGATATTTAAGAAATATCATCAAGGCTCAAGCCCAACATCACCATCATCCTCACGTGTGTTCCATAAAATTATCCATCAATATCATTCAACTCTACATCATCCAACTTGATTCTTACCCGGGCTGCCACTTCCCGATGGGATCATGTCATCCACCTGATCGCTTTTCCTAGCAGTACCTGGGCTGATTTCCATGCATAATACCAAGCATGTATCTGGGTAGTTGTGCTTTCTGTACACCCCGATTCATCACCCCGTCAATCTACGTGAGTTTTGATCTCTGTCTTCTATAAAGGGTATATAGGAAACCTCCATGAGGTTCAATCCCAGCCAATGGTAAACCTTGGTGCCCCCACATTGGGGTGAATTCTCCCATATCCACCCTCACTGGTGTCCAGATATGCTTTCACATTGTGACATATTCCCCTTATGGGACACACCATCTTAGGTCTTCTCTTATTGGGTGTTCTGATCCATCTACTCAGTAAACACTCAAAGAGCTCCTTCTTCGGGATGTTCAAATATGATTCATCTCTATGGTATGTTCTGATCACCCTCCTTCCGTCTCTACAAGATGTAAAAATCACAGCATACCCCGTGTTAAACATGGGATACTAAGGAAAATCTTTGAGACATGCCTCCGACATAAGATACCACATGCCCAACGTGGGATACCTTGACATTTTCACCCTTGAGATTCCCTCTTATGAGAATGAATACATGTTCCCAATTGTCAACAAAACTAGAGATTCCTCGACAATCTTAATCTTGTCATCTACTCAAACTAAAGTTTTCTACCATGTCATGACCCCATGGAATGTTCCTACCAATGCTGTGTAATTAATCGACATCCACAAAGACATCGCACTGGCAAGAGTTTTACAAAAAAATCTTAGTGTATATGGGAGACCTGTACTACGTGATGATTTCAGAGGAGGAATCCACAGAAGGAAGAACCAACATCCCATCATCCTATTTCAATAATGGAGAAAATTCCCTTGAATTATTGACAGATCCCAGCCTCCTTTGGAAAATGGGAATGAAAGGACACAACTGGACGCCCTCCACCGACAGATTCGCTCACCCCCGTGAAAGAATAAAAAAAATAGTGAACCTGATGTGAATTTATTCTCTTCAATGTTGAGATTGGTTGTGTTCGAGACATCAACGGATTAGTGTGTCACCAGATCCAGTTATCTGGCACTAGGTCCCGCTAGGAAAATAGCAAACACAGTGTGATACTGACCTGATGTTGGGATAGTAAAATTATTGGACATCCTGGTCTGTGACATTACTAGCATGGATCCTTCTTACCAGCCATTGGAGGAAGGATGGCGCTGGGGAACTAGATTTCATTTTTATTATTTCATCACTAATGTATTAATCTCCCCGCTTTTCCAAAACCATGTTACAGCACTAAGAGTCAGATCGCCACCCACCCACTGACGTAGGGTAGGGGAATCACCAATGCGGAAACACCAAATAGATCAACCGCTTCAGTGGAAATCTCTACAACCACATATTTTGGGCGCATGTGCCCCATCTCCCCTTTTGAATTCGTTGAATGAAGGGTCATAAACAACTTCGTACACTGATATGAGGAGGATGGAATTATCCCGACTCGTGATATGGCCCACCAGAACTGAGAGGTATTTGCAGCTCATTGCCACCACCACCCCCCAAGGGACTCATATAAAGCCACTACTCCCCACTCAAACATACCATCATTTCAGGAGCCTTTTCCCCAGAATTCCTTGATGACTCCTTCCCCTATGCCGACGAGGTAGGGGATATCTAGGACAGTTTAGTCAGGATCCCGTTTCAAGGGCTCCTTTGGAGGGCTCCCACTAGGTCGCACCAGGGCTACCATCTGATCCCACAAGTTGAGGAGCATGTAATCCATGCGCTTGAACCGCTAGACCCATTCAGGCTAACCCAATACCAATGTCAGACACATGTCAAGGATGACACCCGCTAAGAGGCATCTACATAAATAATTGTGGCTTGTTCCATTGCCAACTTGTATCATCAG
The DNA here is from genome assembly GCA_963277665.1 of Viscum album. Taxonomy (NCBI): domain Eukaryota; kingdom Viridiplantae; phylum Streptophyta; class Magnoliopsida; order Santalales; family Viscaceae; genus Viscum; species Viscum album. The sequence continues at coordinate 195,368,088 of OY728133.1, read as the reverse complement.
CCCCCTACAAATTCTGAGCATTGCCCTTGTATACCCGGGCCGAAGGACCTCCTTATGCCAGAAATCCCCTAGGTCCCGAAGAACCATCACAGGGTAGGAGGGAGGGATGTCGTCGCCATAAAAAGAGGTCCGAGAAGATTTAGTTTTAGATAAAACATGTTTTCTTCAGGAAATATTAAGCGGAATATGACTCGGTGATAGAACCCTCGCCTAGATCTTCTGTGTCGAGGGTCGGGGCATCAATAAGGTGAATCATCCTAATACTTCCAGAATGAAAGGTCTATCAGATTACTTTTTCCCTCCGTAGGGTAATCTAGGAGAATGAAAAATTTTAATCACCATAGGTTACAGTCGTGCAATACCCCCCCCCCCCATCACAAGAATCAATATATACATTGACAAGAGATCACAAAGAGATATTCTAGGGACCAATGGTAGATGAGCACCAACGTAACACATCACCCACATCCATAGTCAATATTATGTAAATTATGGTCATCAACCCGTCGTTTTGCGATTTCATGGCTATGTCACTACACTCTTTGGAGGATTGATAAAGGTGTGGCAGTTTGTTAGCTCGCTCTCTATATTCTCCATTGTCAAACCTAATGTTCCAGCAGTTTTCTTCAGTACCACTACCGGTTCCCCAGCCTCCTCTAGTTGATGAGTGTGGTAAGGAAGGGCAAGAACCTAAATCTGGGCCAAGGAGATTATACGATATCCTCGCAGCAGATCACTTCTCTATGATGTTTTGGATTGTTGCATCATTGAATTTGTGTGCTTCGGAATCCCTCAACCAAGGGGAAGTTGATTGTTTCTTCCAGGACCTCTAGGAAACTCATTTCTGACTTAGTCATCAGCAAGTGTTTTACCCTAAGATCCTAGAGCATTTCAAAGAAATTGGCAAACAATGAAAACATTTTGATCTTGCCACACTCCCAATGGCCCAACACCCTGAGTCACCAGGTCATTGTAGGGACCTCCAGAAAAAGTGCATTCAGAGTTTCAGGTTACCTCACAGGATTATCAAAGAGGCTTCTACCCATGTGCAGATCTCTAGTTGGGGGAAGTATGATTCCTTCATCTAATGTCCTATTAAGAGAAAACTTAATTTTCTAAGCGACATAGAGGATATTCCCTTAGATAGGGTCACAATTAACATGGATGACCTGCCGAATGGTGAGAATGAGCTAGAGATTTATGAAGAGGACCAACAATCCGATGGATTTTTACACTTCTTGGAACCATCAGGATGTATTAACAATAAATAGAGGAATATATTGGGTCTTTCCGTGCCCATTGTGGCAGTAGTCCACAATCGGAATCCAAAAAAGGGCAAGGAACACCACATAGCTGTAAAACTTTCTGACCCATTTGGCTCAGTGTATAATATGATGGAAGACCCTAAAAAATATTCATTGAGTCAATAGATCACTAAGAAAAAAAAGATGGTGGATGACCTCCTGCTGAATGCGTAGCAATGAAATAGACAGACTACGGTGATCCTAGGTCAGGGAAGTATCAGGAGGAAAAACATCCCCCCAAAAAATTGCCTCCAGGTGACCCGGACCATTTTACCCATGCATATAGGGTTGAGGATGGAACTTACGGCAAGAGGGTGAATTATGCCATTCCAAATCCTCTTGAATGGCGTGAAAATACCAAGGACCCAGATCGGGTTCCCCTAGCTGCCCCCTAGGTCGTTCCACCAGTCGCTCTATGAGCGGTTAGGCCTGTTTATATTATTGAAGAACCCACCAACGCATTAGTGGTCCGGGATCCCCGTCAAGACAGGAACCCTGATCATATGATCCAATGGTGGAACTCATTGCCCATATCAAATCCCTAGAGAAATGACAGTTGGGAATCCCACCTAATGGCAAGCCATATTTAGCATGGGTGGATGATATGACAAGACCCCCAGGATCTGAGAATCCCACCTTTGTCCCCTTTAAAGGGACGGGGGACCCTCCACATCTCCAGGACCACATTATCTCATGTTCTGGCCCCATGTTGGAAACTCCAACACAGCAGGAAGCTTCCAATCTCTATTGTTTCGTATAAACATTATAAGGGACGAAGTTTATATGGTACAACTAGCTTCCCATCGGGTAAGTGGTCAGCTGGGAGGACCTCTATAGGAAATTACTCTCCTAGGTCAATTACACCACATAGAAGACGATTATCGTAAACCACTTTAAGTGCAAAAAAATGACAGATTAGCATGTTGTCGAATTTGTCACCCAATGGAATGGACTCACATACTCACATGACATGCCATTGAATATGATGAAATAACTGAAGATGTGTGTATGGATTGTCAAGAAAAAACTAGCCCCCTCTATGATCACCCAAAACTACATTGTGTGATTCTGAGACTTCTCTGATGATGCACAACGCCTAGAGGAATCCTTACAGCAAGCTAAGAAGAGACGTCAGTTGCCTCCTGTAATCCCCATGAGAAGGGCCACCAGGGGTGAGTTCACCGCAGTGGCCTAGATAGAGGCCCACAAGAAACTAGATTTGTTACCTGCGGAGCTGCCTCCACAGCCTCGTAGAGGCACTCTACCTCATGTATCACCACCGGACCAACAACGCCCACCTCAGAATCGGTCGGTGCCCCCACGTAGTGTGCCTCTACCACCCAAGATGAGATAACCATGATCCAAAACCTCAATAGGCTTCTCCAGCTCCTTGTCAGGTTCAGGCTCTATGAGACCCCTTTTCGAACAAGAGGAACTAGTCCTACATGTTCAATGAGGCCCAGGTCCTCGGTTACTTCTATAGTGCCTTAGAGAAGGGGATTGTATGATTTCCCGAGTGTAGGAGGCCAAAAGATATGAATCTCGCTAATCGCCATAATTTTCGCCGCTACCATTATATCCAGAGGCACACCCTCATACATTGATATGTGTTTGAAGACTAGATTTAACATCAAGTGGATAAAAACATTGTCTGGTTGGGCCCAACTATGGTACTCGTGTCATGTGTCTTTGTGAGTCTAGACATTAGCAGTGACAGAGAACGTGAGTAGAATCCACATTCTAGCAATAGGTCCTAGATGTTTGATGACTGGATGGTTTTTAAAATAGTCCCCCATAGCCATGGGGTTATATTTTCTCACCTAAATCGACCAGAGCCTTCTGAATTTGCAGCTCTTACTTCTGCATCGCCGTCTCATATGTCCTCCTCCTTGAAGAGAAAACACTGGCGGCGTAAGGGAACGAAAAGTCCCCTGCTAATGTCATCATCATTTCATACTCTTGGAAACTTCATTCCCTCGAAGATGATGATCCCTCAAAGAATGTTTCTAGTAGTGGATGACTCTTCAAGTGATGGTCAAGGGTATGCCTTAGTTTACAATGTAGTGTTGGTAAACCCCTACATGATTTCTGATGACAATGAGTTCTAGGAAGACCCTCCCAATGTACCTAGTTGTCTTAAGCGTTGACGGAGCCACGATTATATGGGTCGTCTGAGTGCCTCGGTCAGTACTTCCCTCCAAGATGTGCCCGTGATCGAAACCAGACAGCATGGCTAGTGTAATGCTCTACAAGTGCATCCTTCTCACCCATTGACATCATGCCCACCACTACCATCGTTCAGGTTGTTGGTTCATGTAGAGCCACCATGACCTCATCCTATCTAGCCATGAATTACCATTGGATGGTCTCAGTCATCTTGACCTCATTTGATAGTTAATCTACAGGATTTGACTATTGAGTAGTGGGATATTCCAAGAACCAGTCAGCCGTCAGCGTAGCCAGTAGGGCCCACCATACATCATACAATAGAGAATCCTTCTGTATGTATAAGTTCATGACTGGCACATAATTATGATTTTCTCAAAAATCTTCCTAGTATTCCAGAAAATCTCTCCATCTTGATGCCCATATCCTATCATTATATATGTGTTAGGCCCTCACCAAGGCTTTAAGAATCCTCCTCTAGTTTGAGATGGATGTAAAATCCGCATAATCCTTTCATTCTGATTCGTTTGAGAATGTTAAATACTAGAACATCATCTCATTATCTAGAGAAGGGGAAGGATATACCATATAGGGGGAACATTTTCCAAAAATACATCATCATCCAGTTCAATGGTGTTGAGGTTCGTCACTGTCTTATTGACACGATATTTAGAATCAACCTAATCCCAACTGAAATACTGCAAAAAACTGGGATTTCCCAGGGTTGATCTGAGTATCTCTGACCTGAGAATCCAAGTCTATGATCTGATAGAGCAGACACCAATTGGAAATATTCATTTGAAGAACCAGTTCAGAGGTCTAATTATCAGCACCGAGTTTATGGTTGTCTCCCAAGACACCACCTACAATGAATTTATGGGAAGGTCATGTCACTACATGCATATGGTGTTTCCCTCATCATATCACATGTTCCTCATTTGATCCCTTAATGGTCAAGTGGGAATGCTTAAAGGTGATGTGTCTCCCTTTGCCTCATGGGTAGCCCTCTATCTATATGCCGACTACTATAAGAGAAAATACAAGTGGATTCAGGCTAATGAGGTTGATCATTCCACGACTATGACTGAACAATAGACAAATCTAGATGACACCTACATCATTCCAAACCTTCAATTGGAGGCTACATCCCTTGACATGAGACAATGATTCATTTTATTTTGGAATGAGGGGAGATTTCATTCCCTTGTCTAAGAAATACTGGAAGGTCACCTCATAATCCTATACAAACTAGGATTTGGTGATCCTGGAGCCTCTTACTCACATAAGATATCAGGATGACATTTCCATGGCAACGGAAATACGTCATAATTTCCTATTTCCCTAGGATGGGATTTACCGAATCAAGCTGATGCGGCACTATTAGTTCAATATCATCAAGCATGGCCCCATGGGTTGACAGCCAGGTGAGATTGGATCTACAACCTTCATTGCTATGTCTACGGAAACACAGGGGTTCCCCAAAGTGGTATGCACCACCACTTAGGCTGGTACCAGCCTACAATAAAAAGCTACCAACTCATAAGAACCTCCTCCCACTTAGGATCCCCAATCCATAAGTATAGATGATTATTTGATGGATGTTATCCCCACCGTTGAAGAGGGTGTCTCTGCCATGGTTAACGAGTTGGTACAGTTGAACCGCAATAGTGATGCAGACCCAAAACCCACATTGATCAGTGCCGATTTTCCCCTAGAGGAGTGAGATAGTACATAGACATCAATAAATAGAAGAATAATGTATTCTCTTGGGTTTATGATTAGATACCGGGACTAGATCCTCAGGTAGTCATCCACTACCCCAATCTCTCAGCACATTATCACAGGTTCATGCAGCCTCCCAGAATTATACACCCTTCTCACGGTGCCTTGGTCGAGGCATAAGTTGATAATATAATTGAAGACAATTTCATTATAGAGGTCTAGTACCCCAAGTGTCTTTCCAAAATTGTTCTGGTAAAAAAAATAACAGATAGATTTGAGTTTGAATCAACTTCCACGATATCAACCGTCACTGTCCGAAGGATGATTTTCCCATTCCAGTTATGGAATTATTGATTGACGATATAGCTGGGTTCCAAGCCCTATCATTTATGGATGTGTAATATGAGTATCAAAATATCTAAATGGCCCTCGAGGATGAGTAGTATACAACTTTTAGGGCACCACACGGTACTTTCTGCTACCATGTCAAGCACTTCGGTTTACAGAATGCATGTGCCACGTATCTATTGTCTATGCACCACATATTAATGATGATCCTTGGAATGTTGGTGGAATGTTATGTGGATGACCTGGTGGTCAAATATCACCAGCAGGAGGACTATCTTAGTGACCATGACAAAGTATTTGGCTTCCACCATTCTTGTCACCAGAAGATTGACCCATTGAAGTGTGCCTTCAGGGTCACCTATGAAAATTTTTTCGACTTCATTGTCAGATAAAAAGGAATTGAGATCGACCAAGAGAATATAAAGGTCATTATCTAGATGAATCCACTGAGAAATATTCAGGAACTTCGAGGATTCCAAGGCCACTATCCATACCAATGCCAATTCATCATGAATTTGGCTGGAAAGTGTAAGACCTTTTCTCGGCTCATGCAGAAAGGAACAAACTATGAGTGATACTAATAGTGTCAGAATTATTTTGATGAAATCAAGAAGTATCTAATCAATCCTATGGTCATAATGGAACCTATCTGATGAAAGTTGTTTTTCCTTTATTGGACCTCCCTGGAGCGATCTCTCTGTGCCCTTCTTCCCCAGAAGAATAACGAGAGAAAGAAGAATAGTCTCTACTACTTCAGCTGCATGCTCCTCGATATATATCCTAGATACACCCTAATCGTGAAGATTTGTCTTGTTCTCGTATCCACAGTATAAAGTATGTGACATTACATGAACCACCATGAGGTATATTTGGTGTCCCTGGTTGATCCCATGATATACTTCCAGACCGCCCCATACTGACACACTGACTAGCTGAGTGGGCGGTAATCCTCCCACAGTTCGATATCAGGTTCGTCCCTCATAAGGATATCAAAGGGAACTCATTGTAAGACTTCCTTTCTTCCCATAAAGCTCTTGTGGACCAATCCATGGAGCTATATTTTTAAATTAAGCTATTATCTCGGTATACCAATCCATGTCATGCTGGAAAATGCACTTTAGTGGAGCTTTCTGGAGCGCCACCAGCAGAAGGCTCACTGACCCAATGCTCAACAGAGTAGGCCTGAGTATCCTCTTCATAACCCTTACACAAGCCATACAGCCATAAAAATGTATGTTTTCAGAGGGCTTCACAAACAATGAGGTAGAATACTAGGCTCTCATCACCTGCCTCGAGCTAGCCCATGAGATTGATGTGCCCCATTTTCATGTTAAAGGGGACTCCAAACTAATCATCAAGCAGATCAATGGTGACTGTTTGGTTAGAAATAAAGAACTCTTTCCATTTTTGGACCACACTCTCCATATAATGGCCCAATTCCCATCTCATCCAGAAGTTACTCATATTCATTGATCATTGAATGGTTATGTTAACAACCTGACTGGCCTGTATGCATCACTTGCATTGTTTGAGCAAGATGATCTGAGTATCCACATGGCACATTGAAGAGTAATTTCTCTTATCACTCTAGGGGACGATAACACCATGGGGTTAATCCACCTTACTACTAACACCTCTATATCAGGACCCCCAGGTCGCCTGGAGGTAGTGATTGAAGTGACTCCCAACTGGAGAGCTCCCTTTGTTGAGTATATCCATAATGGTAATCTCCCTGTAGATCGGGCAGAGCTGGAGCGAATATGATACTGAACATTACAGTTTACCCTTCGCGACATTCATGGTCATGAGAAAATCCTCTACAAGCATAGGTTTGATGGGGTTCTCCTTCGTTTCATTCAAGGAGTCGATATTTCCCAAGTCCTACAAGAGGTTCATTCCAGTTCCTGCGGGGCTCATCAAACTTGGCCAAAACTATCTAACCATATACAGAGACTGGGGAACTTTTCACCCTCTATGATCCATGACTACATCGAGTTCACCAAAAGGTTTAATTTGTGCCATATTCAAGCTGACTTCATTCATTGACCACTAGAGACTCTCCACTGTACAATGTACTGTTGGCCATTTTCGGTATGGGGACTCGATTTCATGCGACCATATCCACTGGAGACATCTCTCCAGTGAAGATTCATCCTGACTGCTATAGATTTCTTCTCCAAGTGGGCAGAGGCACCCCACTCAAGGAGGTCAAGGCTCATTCCTTCGTTGACTTCGTGAGCACCAACACCATTTTCAGATTTGGAGTCCCTCACGCAGTCCTCAATAATAATGGTACAATCATTCAAGTAGTTGAGTTGATGAAATTTTATGCTATGTAAAACATCTGTTCTAACCAAACCTCCTGCTATCATGCCCATGAAAATGGACATATAGAGGCATTCAACAAAACACTCTCTAACATTCTGCAAAAAAATTGTTGCTCTGAATAAGAAGAGTTGGCTGGAAAATCTCTCCAATGCCCATTGGTCTTATCAGATGATGACTCATAATTCCATCATGGTGACACCACATTCTCTTGGTGTATGGGACGGAGGTCGTCCTTCACAGAGACAATCAATTTCCCTCAATGCGCACAACTTTCTATGATGAAAAAGTGCCATATAAAGTAGCCAAAATCACACTGGATGAGTTATAAGCGCTCAACGAGAATAGGATTCATGCCCTTTAAAATCTAAAAGTCATTAGAACAAGATATCTAGAGCATTCAACAATTTTTTTTTCTCTGATCCTTCTTGCAAGGAGACTTGGTATTGGCCATGGGGGCATCAATGATAACTGGAAAGAGACCACCCATGTTGGAAGACTAATTGGAAGGACTATACATCATTCACTAGGGATAACCCAATGGCACATAATCATTGGATACAATGTTTGGTGAGCGTATAACTCCTACCACCAATGCTAAGTTATACAAGAAATACCTTTTCTGAGTCCCCGTTGTCCTTCATGACCTTAAACTGTATGGTCCTTCATAACCCCAAACTACGTGATGGTCGTACACGACCCTAAACTACATTTTGGTACTGCATGAAATTAAACTATCTAGTCCTAAATGAAATTAAAAAGTGAAATGTCTTTCGTGACATTAAACTTAGTGTCGTCTTGCATGACAATAAACTGAATCTCAAGAACTACGTATGACATGATTATCGTCCTCATGGGATACATAAGAACACTCAAATTCCTTATCTTCAGTCCACCCCCAGTTTCCTTCATGACTATCCCATACTAGGAATAGTTCTTTTAGTGGATCCCACAGGGCATCATATAGGTTTCTTTGGACCCACCCATGTCAGGGTTATTGTGATTGAACCAAGTTCCCTCCTTCATTCTTCTAATCCTCCCACATCTTTACCACATTACGTTAAACTACATGTCCCTTTCAGAACTACATGTTTCTTGATTACAATACCCATGGGATACGTAGGGACACCCAGAAAATTCATCAGTAGTCCCAGACCCAAACATCGGGACCTCCCATTAAGAGAAAACACACGGTGTGGTACATGTTTTTTCTTGCATTCACGTCATGTTCATCATGATCGTACCATGTATATCTCTCTCATGAAGATCTCTATCTCTTATCCTATATATATTTATTTGATATTACAGGGGTTCATTTATGATCCACATATTCCATCATTTGGGTTTCATTTATCATTCACAACTGAACGACCCCCGATTGATATGGATACATAGCCTAAGGCCTCTCTTATCATTTCAGGCCAACACCCTCATGGATTTTAGACAGTAAATTGATATGAGTCCCACATTGTGTTTATAGTCAGTGGTTGAAACCCATTAGTAGTTCCCATTTCAGGTAACATGATATAGATGTTGTGTTTTGAATATATTCAAAAACATTCTTTTGTCGTTGTCACCATCCTAATATATCCCAATCATGGAGTGTTGTGGTTCATTCTACCTCACCGTCTCTCCGAATCTTGATCTGCCTCGAGCTGGCATGTAATTCCAGCTATCCGATAGTTATATGATGGGGAGAGCCTAGTCCTAATCCTTGTTTCCCACATTGATAATTGGAAACGTGGGATTATGATCTTTGAAGGAAATGCCCGTAAGAGAGGTCATATGGCTATAGTTTTTTGTGTCGCCCAGCCTAAGGTCCTTTGACCCCTTCACCCCCCTAATCCAAGTTATCATTTAGGATTTTGTGGTGTGGTAGGGACTCATGTCCTCATTCATGTTGGGCTCTTTCACCATGACAAAAATCTCCCCTTGAGACATCCATACCTTAATTTATCATCCATCCCACGATCACATGCCCCATCATGCTTTGTGAGCCCCATCATTTAGGTTTCCATCACCCTCTATATCCAATAGGTCCATCGAATGGCCAAAAAGCTCGGCCCAAGGGCCCACCTACCATTACAGGCTAACATTCTCAAGGATTGTGAGCAGAAAATTGATTCAAGTCCCATGTTTCGAATATCTTCAATGATCGATGCTCATTTGTATGCACCAAACTCCGATAACACAAGGGTGGATACTATGTTGTGAACCTATTCAATAGTGGTGATCTATCATTGATGCTGATTTGTTGTCTTCCTTAGCCATGATGATTTTCCATCTCTATCACATGAATATGACATTAATCTAGGCATCTCTGGTCTGAACTCTATGACCCTAAACTAATATTAGCTTCATCCTCAATGCAAGACGTTAAACTGCAAGCTGGCTGTGACATTCTATCTGTGGACCATCATTTGGCCCCTTGGTTTTATCTTTCCCATGGCCCATGTTCTCCCATAGGGTTGTACGGTTTGGTGTGATAGTAGGTCCTAATTCACTTTAGGTTACTCGTTGTGCCATACACAACCCTTCTTTGGGTTATCTTTCCCTTATTTTCATAATCCTTTCCTCTAGAAATACGCGTGGCTTGATTCCCGTCCTCATAGAATACGTAGGACCTCTTTAACGTCTAGTGTTCTGGTCCCGTATCATCTTTTAGAAATAACCCTATATTTTTTTCCCCATGGCCTGCGTTCTTCTAGATGACGGGTATACGGTGTGGTATGAGCTTATTACCCCATTTATGCTAGGTTTATAACATCCACGCCGCATACCTCTCCTTCATGATTGGCCTTTTCTCCCATTCCCAACTCTCTTCTCTTTGAGTAGGCTTCCCTTAAGTCGGGTCCCTCAGACCTCTTCTGTGATTCACCAATTTTCCACTGAGTACTCTGGTCTAAAACCTGAAGAGTAAGATTCTACCTGGACATGCTTTCAAAAAATATCTAGGCATTGTGTTCCCCTTCATTTGGGCTTCAATTATATTTCACATCAGAAGGGACACCCAAATTGACTTGATGTTATGCCTATGTTTTGTCCTACCATTACAGGAAAACACCCACAAGGGTTTCAACCAACAAATAGATACATGTACCACATTATGAAAATGGACAGCAGTTGACGCCCATTTGTTGTCCCCGTTTTAGGCCACATGATATGAATGTTGTTTTTTGAATATGGTTAATATTTATCCTCCTTCATCACGCCAAACCCTTCATTCCTTGATTGTGCGTTACACTATTGACATTATATCCCACCCCATCCTGTCTAAGTGAAATTTTGACACTCCTAGAACTATCCCTCGGTGCACACTAAAACGTTAGGAGGACAAAGCTAAGGTAAGGCACCATTCCTGGCTCTACACCACCTTCCCTTTGGTCTGCATTCTAGGAATTGAAAAATCCTCTTCCACCCTTGTTTTCCACACCGAGTTTGACTCGCTTGGTCTTAATAATTGGATTTAGGTTTGTGAAAACTTGGATGGATTCTCCTCTCCATGGTTCGATCTCTAAGAACTTAAACTAAGATCTCTTTTAGAAATATGTACAGCTTGATTCCTATCCCCATGGAATATGAAGTAAATCCTAGAAATATTGGCATTGGTTCCATCTCGAGTTCCACAAATTTATCTCTTCTGTTCTTCCTTTTAGGCCCCATCACATATAGGACCACTCTATGTGGTGCGTGTGGGATTATTCCCTCATTGTTGCCAGGTTTATAATTTCTACATCACGTACTCCACATTCAAGGAGATAGTCCCTCCTCTCTCTTTCCCAATATTCTATAACCTTTTCTACCCCCTCAGCCTAAGGTTTCATTCTTGGAATTTTCACACTATGTGACGTGGGATTATGTCCTCATTCATGGCAGGTATGCTTTAACATGCTGCACACATTCCCCTTTGATCCTCACATCTCCAATATATGTTTGGGACATATGACTCTAGTTTATACTTCTTAGTCCCACGTGACTTTAAAATATTATGTCTATAATACATGATGTTAAAATTCATGGCTAGTCCAATCATGTGCCCCTAAACTATGACATTATTGTCCTGGCCGCACGATGAAAAACGACACTATATCATGATGTCTTCACTCTAGGGACATCATGTTTTGTATTAGTGCCACACCATACTATTTTTCAACCCCTACACAAGGCTTGATTCTTGTGGTAATTCCTGGACTTTCTATCCTAGGTCCATCGCTTCAAGAAAACACTGATTAATCTTAAATGAAAAACAAAATCTATCAAATACCACTTCATTTGGGGAAATGGCTAGACCCGCACAACCTTATTATCTCTAGAAATTGTTTCCAACCATGTAATCCCTAAAACTACATGTGTCTTGATTCCAATCCCCATCAGAAATGTAGGAGTTCTTGTGCACTTTTCCTCAGGCCCATCCTAATTGTCATTTTAGGTCCCGTGATCTAAAACCTCACCAAGGAACATGTAGTGATCCAAAATCAAAGTCCCCATTTAAGAAATGCTTCATAATTACCTCACCATGAGTCTCCCGCATTCTCTACCATCTCTAGTCCGATTTCTATGACCATAAACTAAGTTCACTCTGTTTACTTACACCAAGAAGTTAAACTGCACGACATATCCCACAACTATATATGGATAGATTGTCACCCTTATGGGTTATGTAGGAACCCATGATACATTTTCTCTAGGTCGCGCCCCAGGAATCTAAAATCATGTCCTCTCTTTCATCCCCTCGTCCCGAACACTCTTGGAAACATGTGGTGTGGCAAGTACCTCATGGGTCGTCATTCACATAGGATTTTTCAAAACCCACACCATGTGCCTCCTAGGTCTTTTCACAACCAGTTCTGACTTCTAGAACCATAAACAAAGATCTCTCTATGGAAAATACAAGTCACTTTTGGCCACTTCGATGCCCTGCGCACAATCGATCAAATCGTGTTCCCCCTTAATGGTTCTCTAAAGGACCTTAAGTTGGATCAATGCAACCCCAAGACCCTTTTCCATGGAATGGGACTCGACTCCATCTATATGATATTTCATATTGTCATACTCAGATGTGTTGTGAAAAATATCCCGAAGTGTGGTATTTTTACAGGTACATTCCCTTGTTTAATGTCCAAGCTTTGTGAGCCCGTTATTTTGATCCATATCCTCTTTCGTGTCTGAAGGGACCCCCTTTATGGCCTGGTCTCGTGCAACATTGTCTTACCTACCATCATGGGCCAACGTTCTTGAGGACCTTAGACTAAATTTGCGATAGGTCCCATGTTTTGAAGAATGTTATAGGTCAACCCTCATTTGTCTATCCCCATTATAGGCTAATACAAAACAGATGCTATTTTTTTATCATGTTCAACAGTTATCCCCTTTCCCAAATCCACCATCATTGTGGCCTAGATCTTGGGCATCATGATTCAAAAATTTCCACTTCCTTATGTTCATGTGGAATTCCAACATATTTGGAATTACTCCACCATGCATCTAGGTTCTTCAAATAGGCAGGTCAACATCAATAAGATTTCATTCACCTACCCTCCCATTTCCACTAACATGTGCCTTAATATTCTAGTAAATTATCATCACTACTCCTTGTTTCCCACATCAATCATGACTCATGTGGGTTTATTAATTCGGTTAGAACGTGTACTGGAAAAACTATGCCACATAAGCCTTTCATCGTCCCACATGACATTAAAATGCACCTTCAGAACTACAAATGGCTTGATTCCCATCCTAATGGTGTGTATTGGAATGTCCAGACACCTTGACTTGGGCCTAACCTAACATTTACTTTTTTTACATTGACCTAAAGAATTTACTATGAGGATTTGTGGTGTGGTGAGGACTCCTCATGTCCTCATTCATGTCAAGTTTATAGCTACCGCACCACAGACTCCCTTCCTGGGAGCTCTCCATTCTCCCTTCACCCTATCATATGACGTTACACTACATGATCCCATATGTCCTTAAGGTATGTTCCGGATGACCCATGTTAGTCATGGGATGCACCAGATCCCTTTCAGGAGATGATTTCCCCTATCAGTGTTAGCCTCTAGCCACCCCATGTGTATGAACTAAGTTTGTATTGATTCTCATCCTTATGGGATATATAGAGATGCCCAGGAATTCCACCTCGGGCCCATACCCATGGTTATTAACTCTCTAGGCCCTTCGTCCCCGATCATGATCCTGTCACGATAACCTTAAACTAGGGTCCTATAGTCCATGTACCATAAAATTAAACTATCAACCTAGGTCCAGGAAGTATGAACTTTAAACTCTATGCACTTTCCAAACTGTATGTTGTAAAAATATTTGTAATTCCTTGTCCGTACCAGGGTGGTCCTGTTCATAAGTAGGTATGATCCATGATCAGACCGATGCAACCCCCTAATGTGCCTTTACCACTGGGGTGTAATTTCAAGAGTGTTGGACTCCATTAGAACAAACCATCACACCACATTCCATGTATTTTGTGCCCTTTATTTAGACCCTCATCCTCTTTCACTCCTAAAAGAACCCGCTAATAGTTAGGATGATTTGCATATGGCTCACCTACTGTCCTTGTCCATCATTACGGAAGACTAATGGATGAAATTTCGAGTCAAGACCAGTTTTTTGAACATGGTCAACGATCATCCATTATTTGTTATCCAAATTTTAGGCTAACTCAATGAAGATACTATGTTTCGCACATGGTCAACAGTTATCCTTCATTGTCACGCCATCCCTGCAGTGTTCAAAATTTTGGCTATCATGATTCACACATTCTGCTCCCCTATGTTCAGATGAATTTAAAATGCCTTTGGAATTATCCTACTTGTTCACTAGAGAACATTGGTAAGATGAAATGTCAATTGTTCTGAGGCCATCATCCTCCAATTGGGCCGCCACCTTTTACTTCTGAAAAATATGGATTGGGTTTTCGAACCTCAGATTCCCGAAACATAGGTGGTACTTCTATATTAACATGATGTAATATTGTGAGCATCCCTTTTTTCCCACAGCAGATATGACACATGTGAGTTTAATAATGGTTTTATATGTATTTATGGCATATGGTAGATGTTCATTAAAATAAAAAATAAAATAGTATGTCCATACATACAATTCAGAGCTGGAAATAATAATGATGGAAAAGTTTAGAAGGTCTTCCAAAACATGGCCGTTAAGGACGGACATTTTGGATTGACTATTCCAATTCTTCCACCTATATACTTGTGTCCTCCAACATTTCTTCCCGTCCCCTAATATATTTCTCTTCGATAGAAGTGGTAGGGCATAACTCATTAGCCCTGGCATGTGCTCGTGATTGTTCAGTCTGGAGCTCAGTCATTTGGTGATTCTTCTGTTCCATCTATTCCTGATCCTTCGTGAGATGGGCCTTTAATAACTCAATGGGCTCAGATTGGTTTGCAATGAATTCCTCTATTTCCTTTTCTTGTACCTCAAGGAATTGGACCTCCAGCTACACCTCCAGTATGGGCTAAGTATTATTTAAATCCTCCTAGATCCATGAAAAATCCGAACTTCAGTTATCCTCATGTATCCCCTCCGCCATATAATTATGGATCATTACGTTAGAATGTGGAGGATCTACCCCTCAAGCATAGAGAATGCATAGCATGGTGAGAACTAACGCCATTCGGCTTATCCATTCTGCTTTTGGCTAGGTGAGAATGCGTCTGATGGACTTCCACACCTTCTCCATGTCAAATAGCTCTCCTCAGCAGCATCTAAGTCAGAATTGTAGATTTATTCATGGTCTGTGGCACTATATTTGGTGAAAGAGGCGATGAGTTCAGTAGTAGGGTCTTCTTCAAGATCTCCCTTCTCATCTGCAACTTCACACTCGTCGGGATGGAGCTCTACCCTAGAAAAATTTCCACCCATCATTGTAATATTTGGCTCATCGAGTACCAGGGCAGGGCCACCAAGAATGGTTGCTTCTGTAAAGGCCAATATAGGCCCTTACAGGGCTCCTGCAGATGTCCTAGACTCGATGGATTATCGTGCCTCTAGTCTTGTGATCACTACATCATTAATTTGTATGTTGGTGAACTGAATTCTCTTACAAAGTGGAGAACTAATGAAAAAGGACTTATGGGATCCATGTGCAATAGTATCCAATGCCTGTGTTATGGTGGAGGCTGCTGCCACCGGGGAGCCTTCGGCGCTTGTCAACTCAATCACTGGCATCAGCTCCTCTTGAACTATTGGGATGGTGGGGGACTCTCCTTATGGATCATTGTCTCATACTATAGTCGTAATCAGCATCCCCCCTATGCTCGGTCGTGAGGACAGGCTCCTGAGAATGCTCCCCAGCCTTCTTAGTTATGTCATCATCCCCTGTGTGGAAGGATTCCTTGGAACCCTCACCCATGTGTTCCAAAATAGGATAAAGTTTGGTTGATGAATCGAGATTGTGAAAATATAATTTGTAGTGTAGATACAGTTTAAATTTACCTCAAGTAGATCGACCAGTTTTGCATCAGAACCTACAATTTCCCCAATATCCCGGGAGCTACACCGGTGAGTGAGAGCTTCTGAAGGCCCCTCACCACCATGATCTTCAATTTTGTTCTCCTCTTCTTCACCTCCATCTTCATCACCTTATTAATCTTTTTCTTCTTCATCATCAACTTCTTCTTCCTCTTCCTCTGTGCGTTCATCAACTAATGGTAGCTTTTCCGCGTCATGATCATGTCCAAGAATCACTTTCACTAGAAGATGTGGTTCTTTATACCACCCTCGTGGGCATGCATACATATCCATGGCTGCCAGATATGCATGTTGATGATTAAAGATTACCCTATCCCTCATCTGGATGAGTCCTATGTCTGTCAGATCAATCCTGTCTTGTACCAACCACCGGAAAAATTATTTAGTAGACATAGATTGCTACAATGTTCTATTGGTAGACCCTAGAGTGGGGATAATGGCAGTAGCAGGCGACTTCAGGAGTAACCTGAGTTGCTTTCTCGGAAGATCCCTAGCTGACCCATGAGTCCGCATGAAGGACCACCTTTCCCCGATTGGGGGATGCACATTCTCAGTTTTCATTGCTCATGATAATAATGTTTCGACATGTTCCATTCTATCCACCGACCCATTATTTTCTTCATATCTCCCATGAAACCTCATTTACCTCCATAATCGTTGAGCTCTACACTGACCAACATGATTTGATGGATGCACTTACAATGAATCATCTCAGGATATGTCCTCGTCCAGTGCTCGACATACTCTCTTTAAAGGCATGTACTAATGTCTGTGGGGGGAAGGGTGATGACATCGCACAAGCCAACCATCATGAACATAATCCACAGTTGCATGATAATAAAAGGATTTTGTTATTTATGAACCTCTATATACACATTACTCTTCATCTATTGCATGCACCCGAACTACCTGGAAACCCTGGTCAGCAGGTACTTTTCATAAAAGATTTTACCGTCCATCCGGGCTACGAGTACACCACCTCAGATGATCTGCAGGTATTCCCTATGCTCTAATGTCCCCCATCCATCATCGACCATCAGACTGATCGGGGTTCGGAATGGGTGGAACTCAACGAGGTTGTGGTTGATGATCTTGATCTTCATCCCATCGTCTCTAAGTGTTTTTGGATGGATTCCAGCGATGTTCAAAAGGGATTTCAACATACCGTTACCAAGGGAGAATCACATTTGGGAAGTCATACTCGCCACATTGATCTGCGACCCATCCATGGAGAATCTGGAATGGTCTGCATATCCTCCTGGGCGTACTTCCCCTCACGATATGCCCTAGAATTCATTACAGTCTGGCCAACACAGGCACCCCCAGGATGTCCTTGATTTTTTCTGCCATGATCCCGGCCATCACTAGAATCCCTGGGCGGACCCACACCCTCATGTCCCTCATTAGAAACAAACACCCACTCATGAATGAGGAAAGAAAACTGTCATATCTCACAATCGTGTCTCGAACTTCATTAATGTGAAATCTCCATGAACGATATTTTCATATCTACAAAACCATCCATTATGACCCCACTATTCCTCTCTAAGATGTGTTCGAGCATTGCGTCCCTTGGCCTAGATTCCTTACAGTTGTTTCATGTGTCATGAAAAGGCTAAACCACCCCAAATAGGGTATTCCCTTTAGGATATATTTTATTTTTAGTTCATCCTTATCCAGCTCTTGCAGGTGCCATGACAACATTAGGGTGCTAGTACTATTCCCCTAAACATTCCCCATCGAGAGGAACTAGTCTTACTTATACTCCTCCAAGGGAATTCCCTGTTATAATGGATGAATAATAGACTAATTCCAACCTCACCATAGTGGAGGTAGAAAGTGTTGGTATCCGGGGACCAACGTCTGAAAAACTCTGCTAACAAGTCCTGCTGTCAGAAGAAATGAAACTGGGAAGTCCAGACGGCCTCAAAAGCCCTATAGACCACAGCTTCAGTCCAAATTACTCTCTTTTATGACATACCCAGTACACCCATGCCCATTCATTGGTTAACTTTTCTTCAAATATGATATCCCATTCCTTCTAACCCTTCGTCTCATCTATGATTTTGCTTCTGATAGTACTTGCATAAATTGTGGGATATTCCTCAGGAACCAGATCTCTTCCAACAACTATAATAGTCTTAGGATTCATGACATAGATGGTGATTTACCTAGTGGGATTTCCATTTTTTTTAATATGGAATTTTGGAAGACTTTCCTTGCGCATCAACCATGATTGTGGTGTGTCCGTCTCGATACTGGGCATCAACACCTCTTCTAGACGGCTGGAGTTCCATAACGGCTAGATATCACTCAGAACATAATCTTTTTGTGCCTCCATAATCATTCCAAAATGCATCTGGTTATCAGTCACAACCATCCTTGAATGAAGAATCTGAGGGTTCGTGATCAACTGAGTCCTTCTTGCAGTCGTAGTGGCCTCCCACTCGGCATCAGTCTGTTGGGTGGCCATTTTGGAAATCCAAAGGGGTTGGCCAAAAGGAATGAATTTTGGTGTGAAAAATATCAGGTGGTTCACAAGAATGTCATGCTGCGAGAAAAATGTGGGATGGCACATAAAACCCAGGTTCTGCCATAGTAACATACATGATGGTCGGGACCGTTTTCTCACATTAGATCAAAGCACCTGTCATGTAGAATAAATCAAAATTATGGGCCAATGGGGGGGCCCCTGCCCATTTATAGGTGCAGAATCACCTCTCGCACGTGAAAAACAAGTTTTAGAGCACACAATATGCTTTTTCATGCACCGACTAACCGATTTATATTTTTCGGTGTACCCTCGGAATTCGAACCTCGGGTTCCCCATCAACTTCGATTCTAAGGGGGGCATTTGTGGACACCAAAATTCAGAGAAGGCCAACATCGGAAGGATAACAGGAAAACAAAAGAGCCTAGGAAGGGAAGAGATGATTATGTGACCAGGGAGGTAGCTAAGTGAAATATTCAGAGTTTGCGCACATGCGGCCCTCGGCACAAAAAACATTGCATTCCCCATATGGTTTCATGGGAGGTCATCCCCGCAGCTCCCGTTTGTGCACCAAATGTGGTATCAAGCGTTCATTTTTGCGCATAGGCCCTTTGCGCACCCAAAGCGGCATCAAGAACGTGTTGGCGCGCCCACTTCATCGCCAATGGAGACCATCCATACAGCACTTGTTCACGTTCCCAATGCGGCATCAAGCGTGTGATGCCCCCTTTGCACACCCAATATGATGTAGACCCACTGTTTGAGTGCCGCACTAGTTTGTGCACCACCCTGAGGACTTTGGATATAAATAGAAAATTATGACCTACCATTCAGGGATGGTAAGAGAAGAAAAATAGACAGACTACTATATGAAAACTCCCTCATATGCGACCACATGAAAAACACCATGGCCTTCAGGTATTGGATTTTGCGCGATAGGTCTCCCAGGGGTCATCCTTTGGATGGGACCTCTTGGGAATGATCCTTGTTAATTTCCTTTCTCCCAAAGTAATTTACACGGAAGATACACCATTTCCACAAATCTTTCCTGGTTTGTGGGCCTCTCTTGTGCGCATCCCCTTCTGGTTTTCATGAAACCCTTCCATCTTTTGTGAAAAAATTCCCTCTGGAATAAAACCTTTCCTTATTGTGTGTAAGCCTTTCATCTTTCAAACAGACCATCTCTCTTGAGCGCAACCCCTCTATGTTTTCTTGCAACTTATACTTCATTCCCCATCCTATTCTCTTGCGTGTGCTCCATGGGTCGTCCTCCCCTCAATGAACCATGTCTGAGCCCCTCTTATGTCCACCCCACCTGCATCACGTTCTCTCTTTCTATACTGCTATTCATGTTCACACGAAGTGATTTTAATGTCCCATCGGTGGTGTTTCACATTTCATTACATTGCCTAATGATTCTTCGCATAGGCACGCTAACAGCTATCACTTCTTCGCATGGCCACTCTAATATGGACCACTCAAAGGGTCACTCCATTACACCCCTCACCATGGAATTGTTGTTTCCTTCCCTTCCCCGGGGATTGGGTGGTATCAGTTATGTATGTCCTAGGGGTGCGGAGTGAACTCACCTGGTCTGAGTTATAGGACATTAAACTATTGAGTGACATCATCCACAACACATTACATTAAACTCTGGCATCACCACATGCCTCGCACACAGGTTGCCACATCTCAGAAATTCACTACGCCCACTGGTCCCCATGGGAGTGAGATCATTCCTCACATGGAATGAGATCCTATTAAATGGAAATACATTCATCCACAAGTATAGTGAATCGACCTTGGTATAAGATCATAGGTTTTCATAAAGGTGGTAGCACCCCTGCTCCTCCTCTCTTCCTCAGTGCCAAATCTCTCTCCCTTTTGGATTTGTCGCCACCCAAGACTCCACCCAAGAGTAAGTCCCAATATCCATCACTTCGGTCCGCGAACCATGCGTAAGCCCCTATTTCCTATTTTTCCACTGACTACATGCCATCCCCATTCCACTTCCCACGGAAGCACCTTTTGCGATGTGATCTCTAGGTCCTTGCTCTCTCTTGTTTATCACAATGTGCATTACTCACATGCAATTATATTAAGAATCAACCATGACCTTTTATCTGGGAAGCCTAGAGTATCATCCCCAAACTCCATCCCGAACTACATGGACTTTGATCATTACCAAGGCAAGGTACGTAAGAAGACTCTCTGTGGTTCAATCCCAACAAACATTGGTTCCGACCCTCTTCAATTTGGTTCAAAAAACTCCATCCTGAATTACGTGGACATTGATCCTTACCAAAGCATGGAACGCATGAACCCTACTTGAGGTTCATTCCCAACAACCATTGGTTCCGACCCCCTTCACATCGGTTCTCAAAAAACTCCCCTGAACTACGGGGACATTGATCCTTGCTATGGAAAGGTACGTGTGAATCCTCCCTGAGGTTCAATCCAAACACCCATTTGTCTTGAACACCTTCACGTCATCTCACCACACACCCTTATTGAACTACGTGGACAATGATCCCTGCCAATATAGGGAATGTAGGAAGCCTCCATAAGGTTCAAGACCAACAAACATTGGTCCCGACCATCTTTGTGTTGGTTCAACAAACACCCATATGAACAACGTGTTCTTTGATCCTTTCTACAAAAAGGTATGCTGGAAGCCCCCTTGAGGTTTTGGCCCACCATCCAATGGTTCTGAAAACCCTTCACATCAGTTCCCACTCCTCCAAAACTATGTGGACTTTGATCCTTTCCAAGGAAAGAAATGTAGGAGGTCTCATTGAAGTTCAAGCCCAAGTATCATCGGTCCCAACCACTCCAGGACATTCCACACCTGTCTGTCATGATGTTATACTATACACCCTTTTTTTATAGCATGGTAGTAAATTTTCCCATATCCATCGGTAAGACATTTTTAATCTCCTATATAGCGAGAATTTGATTTGCATTCCTTCCAACTATAAACTGTTGTCAACCTGATTAAATGGTAAGCCATTGTCATCCTCATTCAGTGGAAATTCATTGATGTCCCAAATTGACAGTAAGTCATCATTAGATGAACTACATGGACATTGATTCTCGACCAAGGGGATATGTTGGAACCACTTTGAGGTTCAAGTCCACCACTCATGACTCATACTGATCTACCTCTCGATTCCATGTGTTCCTGAAAGATCATGCCCCCACATAGAGTTTCTATTTCATCCGGATCCCATCTATGCATCCATTCTCTTGGGATGCTCCTCAGGTGTCCCATTGTCCCATCAAACCACACAGACTTTGACTCCCTGCCACGTGGATTTGTAGTAAGTCTCTTTATGGATCAATCCCGACATCAACGTCATCCTCACATCAGTTCCATCTAATTATCCATGAACTTCATTCTACTCTCCCTCATCCATCTTTATTCATACCCTTTCCACCATATCCTGATGGGATCATGTCATCCTCCTCCTCACTACTTCTAGTAGTACATTTGGGAGCTTTCTAGTCGTAAGCCAAAGCATATACTCTGGTTGTTGTGCTTTCGGTACACCCTGATTCACCACACATTCGAACTACATGGGTTTTTATCCCTGTATTCTACACAGGGTATGTATGAAACCTCCACATGGTCTAATCCCAGAAAATGGTAAACCTTGGTGCCCCCAACATTGGGGAGCAGTCTTCCTAATCTGCACATATTGGTGTTTAGATAACCCTTCACGGTGAGAAATCTTCCCTTTATAGGACATTCTACCTGGTAAACACCCATGGTGCTCCCTCCTAGGGATATATAAATCTGATCTGTCTCTATGAGACATTCTAATCACCCTCATTTTTCCTCTAATAGACATTAATCTTTTGGCATACGCCGTGTTAAACATGGGAAGCTGAGGAAAACCTCAGAGTCATGCATCCAGCATAAGATACCAGACAACTGACATGGGATGACTCAGATTATGCACCCTTGAGATGCCCTCTTATGAGGAAGAATACATGTTCCCAAATTCCAACACATCCAGAAAAGCCCTGACATGCCTGATGTTTTCATCTACTCCGACTGAAGGTTGCTACCTAGTCAAGGCACCATGGAATGTTCTGACGAAAGTAGTGTAATTAACCGTCGTCCACAATGATATGGCACTATGATCAATATTCACAACCCATGAAATAATATTTAAGAGAGACCCAGCCAAATTGATGTGTTCAATGGAGGAATCAACAGAATAAAAAACTGACTTCCCATCATCCCTTCTCGATCAAGGAGAAAAAATCCCTGAATATGGAACGGTTGGAGACCACAATTGGAAAGTGCTAATGTGGGGCCATAGTTGCGCTTCCTCCATGGATGGATGCATGAGTCCTTGATAAATCATCAAAAATAGGTACATAATTAAAATGTAAAAAAAATTCATATTATGGAAAATGCCAAGAAAATCCAAGCTGAAGGGATTTCCATCAAATAATCACATGGGAGTTTTAAGTATGAAAAACCTAATGGTTCTAACATGCCTAAAATGGATTTGTTATATTATATCTCACATTGAAAAAATATTATAACTATATTATCAAGCTGAAAAACCTATTACATAATGTGGTAGTATCTTAATCATGTGGTAAAATCCATACAAGAAAAATATTAATTAATCAAGAAATATGATAAATAGGTCCAATGGTTGTGGTTACTCATCCCCTCACAAATACCCCATTAAATTCAAAAATTTATATATATACATATATGAATCAATTACATAATTAACATCTCATTACTTGTGGTAAATAGGAACATCTAAGATTGTCCATGTCCAAACACCATTAATTTTCAATATGACAAGATAACCTAAAAGGGTCCTTCAACCATTCCAATCTAAGTCATGGAATATATTTAAAGATAAATCACAAGGGAAAAAAGTAATATAATAGGAATTATATGCTAAACACAAAATACATGGATAATTCCCCAATTACCTCATGAGGTTAACATCATTAAATAATACAAAAGCGGCCATGCATTGAAACACATTATTTCTTGAAAACAGGAAGAAAAAATGGAAATCTCAAACCAAAAAATCATTATATAACATTATAACTACTTTTTTTTGTTTGAATATAGCACACCTCCGTTGGAGGAGTTTTATTAGAAAAAAATAGCTTTATCAAACAAAAACCCATTTATTATCTTAATGCATTATTTGAAGCTAATAATTTCAATTAAATTATGAAACTCATAAAAAAATTATTTAAATAATCAAATAAAGAATTCATAAAGAAATAGTCAATGATAGGGACCCTAATACAAGTAGACCAATCCAACACTAAACATTTGGCACTTTCTAACTCAAGAAGATGGTCACACTCACACACATAATTCCATACATATATATATAGTGTATACCCTTTAATCCAATTCTCATATTTTCCATCCCATGAGGGAATACACACATGGAAGATATTCATTTATATATACATATACATACCTTTGTATATGCCCCCATGTATTCCATGTGAACTGAAACTCACTACAACAATGACTAAGACCTATAAAAACCACAAGACAGTCAAATAAGAGGTGAAAATGTAACGAAGGGTTTAGTAGATTACCCTGAAATGATGAAGGTGAAGAAAAACAAGCTAAATAGACTTTATATCAATGATGGTTCTTAGAACATGGACAAATTAAATTTGAGAGGCCATTTGAACCATCCTAAAATTGAAGATTAAAAAATAAAATGTATTCTTAACTACAGGGTTTCATCCAAGTGTCCTAGGGAGATAGTTTGGCCAAAAATGGTTGGAAATAGATAGAAGTGGGAGGAGAAAACCTGTTGAGTCAATAAGGTTTTCCTTATGACTTTTCCATTCCTTCTTGTTTTTAAAATCACAAACACCTTATACTTAAGTAAATATATATTTTACTTCTATAAGGAATATTTCTTTCCCAATGATATTTACTCCTACCATATTTTCACTACTCATATCAATATTTTTATTAAGTATAAAAATCAGATTCATACCTAAAACCTCGGAATCATATAAAACATTGATATGAAGCATTCTATTTTAGGATCCAAATTCTGGATACAATTCCAAATAAAGTTACACTCCGAATTCTGTATATGATCTCTAATAAAGTTCCTCTCCATATTCTGGATATGAACTCTATTGAAGTTACACTCTAAATTCTGGATTTGAACTCTCACAAAGTTCAACTTCGAATTCTGGAATCCGAACTTATACTAGTTCGACTCCGAACTTCTATGAGTTCGACTCCGAACTTCTATGAGTTCGACTCTGAACATCTATGAGTTCGACTCTGAACTTTTACTAGTTCGACTCCGAAATTCTAAAAGTTTGACTCCGAACACTTTAAGATTAGATTATGAATTCTAGTGAAACCAGACTTCGAATTTCCGTATAAATTTAGACATTGGATTTATACAGAATTCAGGTTATGAATTCCTGTAAAACAGAATCCGAATATCTCTTTATAATAGACTCTGAATTTCATTTTGGTTAGACTCTGAAATATTATTTGCTTAAATTCCGAACTTCAGTTTTTCTTATAGTTTTACTTGTTTCATTACAAAATGATTTCGTGCTTTCAGTTACATATGATTTTTTATAAAATGATGTTTTCCGTTCTATTTCTAAATAATCGTTGGTTATGTGACACGTGGACAGGTCCCTCCAAAATTTAAGGAATATATGATCGTTGGAGGAGGGAGTCGACTGTTGCTACCGAGCCTATAAATATGAGCTCATTTGAAAGAGCTCAAAAAGATTTTGATCACTCTAGAGACCACATGCTGTCAAAGTGATTTCTAGAGAGAGAATATTTTCATGCCTTGTGTGTTCTGAACTGCTCGTTCAGATTTCTTCATGCACCTCCGAATGTTGGTGATTAGATTTGAGGGCTTTCGGGGATAGGAAGATGGAGGTTCTGACTACCTTGATGTTCGATGGCTTCCTTACTGAGGATGACAGAGGTTCCAACTACCTTGAAGTTGAGGGTTCACGGGGATAGAAAGATAGAGATTCTGATATTCGTGTCAAGGGATTACCCGGATGTGGGTAAGATAGACTTTCTTGAATGTACAAATCAACAGACCATTATCCAAGGTTGTTGGATACCCTTGTCTTTGGGTTGAAATATTTATATCTTGTTACTTGTTTTTGTCACAAGTTTATCTTTTCCGGTGGATTTTGTATGTTTAAGAAAGTATAACCATCTTATACTTTCTTATACTTGTGTACTCTAATTCAGTTAGATTATATACGCTTTAAGGTAGAATCTCATATTGTCAATATTGGTTAAGTTTCATTATCCGGTTACATATTTCTAGAACCGACTTTTTAGAATCACTTTCCCGATTTAAGAAATTTTATAGAACTAGAATTTTGTAACTTCCTACTTTCTCCCAATCAATCAATTGGTTATAGAGGTGTTGTGAATTTTCTTAGTTTAACTTTTTTAGACATAGATCCCTCCTTGTTTATGGAAATTTTTAAAGGTTACAATTCACCCCCCTCTTGTATATTGAGCATCTAAATCATTATTTCGATCCTACAATTAGTATCAGAGGAGGTCTCTGAAATACTTATACACACATATAAGTTTTTCTTGCTCAATTTTTCATTGTTATATATTTTTCTTGCATAGGAATTTTCAACTTGAATCTGAACTTTTTTATTAACAATTTTATTGTGTAGAAAGTTTTTTAAGATGGCAGGAATCAATTTTGGTTCCATCGACAACCTAAATCCTACAAGACCACCAATTTTTGATGGTAATGATTATGAGTATTGGAGAGATCGAATGAAGAATTTAATTATCAATACTGGAGTAGAAATTTTTTTATTATTATTGGAGGTTTTCAAATTCTTGATATGGAAGTTTCTACTTTCACAAACCAAGAGAATAATGATTATCAATTAAACTCTATGTTACGCAATACTCTACTGTGTTCAATAACTAGGAATATATACATCCAAATTTCTTCTTGTGAAAAAACTAACTGTATATGGAAGAAACTCGATGTTAAAAATTTTGGTACATCTAATGTGATTGAGACTAGAAGAGCCATACATAGAGCTGAGTATCATGGTTTTAACTTTCCTTATGGAGAACCCATTTGTAAGGTGCAACAAAGATTTACGACTATCATGAATATCTTACACTATATGGGAGAGAGAGGTCTGGATGATGAAGCTGTTGTTGAAAAGATCATTGATATTATGCCCAATGAGTGGGAATCAAATAGACCAGATATTGATGAGAACAGGAAAGTTACTCAAATTTTCTTAGATGAGATGTTTGGAACTCTTCTCCAACATGAAATAAGGATGAAAAGAGATGCTGACAACATTAAAAATAAGAATGGGAATGGTACTGTTTCTTTTACTACAATATCAAATCACATGAAATCTAAGAATCTTGAGAGAGTAACTATATCCATGTCTAAGAAAGTTACTATTCAATCCGAATCAAGTGAGAGTGAAGTCTCAGAAAACAAGTTAGAAAATATTGTTCGAATAATGAACAAGAATGTTGGTCAGAGAAATTTACAATCCAAGTATAAGAAGACGTAAACGAATGATAAGAAAGATTTAGAGGTCACATGATTTGAATGCAAGAGAAGTGGACACATAAAACCTGATAGACCTATGCTTAAAAAGAAAGAAAAAAAAGAGAGGAATTCTGAAAGGCACAGGAACTAGTTTTACAATGCTAAATCTAAGAAAATTCTGAATGATAATACTACATGGAGTGCTAGCTGTGAAGAATCTTCAGAAAGTGAATCATTAGAATAAGATTCAAAAGGTCATAAGAATTTGGGATTCATTACTAATACTTCTTTTCCACATACATGTCTTATGGCCAAGGTACGCTCTGCCGAGGATTTAACAAATTTATCTCTTGATAAGAATTAATATTCTGAAAATCGTACTTCTAGTGAAGATACATAATCCTCAGAAAATGAAGAACCTTCATATAAAAAAGTATATAGATTTTCCATGTTACTTAAAGCAATAAATAGTAAAATTTATAAGAAATTATATAAGGCAAATACTATGGAAGAATTTCTTATAAAAGAAATTTCAAATATTTCTTCAAATTTTAGAGATAAAGAAGAGCTTTTAGAAAAACTTTCTAAAGACCTTTAGAAAGCAAATTCTAATAAGTAAGAACTTTCTAAAGATCTTAAGAGAGCTATTTTAGAGGTGAAATTTTATGAGGAAAAATATAAATCTATGGAAATGATTCCTGAGTATAGGAATTTAGTCATTTGACTGAAATCTGAAATATTTTCACTTAAGAAGATTCTTGAAAAATTTACTTTTGGGAATGAAAATTTTGACAAGATGTACTCCCAAATTAAACCTCATTGAACCCCTACTGGAGTAGGTTATACTCACCAAAAACATGTTTTCAAAAACAACTATTTTGTTCCTTCTAGAGCCCCTTTTTACACTAAGTGTCAAAGTGCTGGGCATTGGAATAAAACTATTCTTTGAAGAGAGTTCAATCTCTTGGTTTCCATAAATCATACTTTTCTAAACAAATGTGGATACCCAATATTTTATTGTGTAACAATTCCAGATCCAAGCAAGTCTAGATTCCAAAAACCTAAGTTGTTTATCATTTTAGGAGAATAGGGAAAGTACCAACATCAATACATGGTACATGGATAGTGGATTTTCCCAGCACATGATTGGTAAAAAAATCTATTTCAAAAATATTATCAAGATGAAAGGAGGAAAAGTTACATTCAGAGATAATGATTAGGGAGAAATTGTTGGTATAGGTAATATTGTTCTACTAGGTATAACTTTGATTTCATGTTTTTTGTTTGTTAAGGGTCTTAAGCACAACCTCATTAACATAAGTTAATTATTTCATGAAGGATACCTTCTGAATTTTAGGAATGATAAGTTCATAGTACACAATTCCATGGAAGAGTTTATTCTTTTTGCCCATAGGCAAGATAATGTTTACACACTAAACATAGAAGACCTTAAGAGCCAACATTACCATGACTTAGTGCAATGAAAGATCATTCGTGGTTGAGGCATAGAAGGTTAGGACATTGTAACCTTATGAACATATGTAAACTCTCTAAGAAGAAACTAGATAAGGATCTACCAGAGCATAGATTTGATTCTTCTAATGTTTTTGATCCTTATCAATATGGAAGGCAACATAAATCATGTTTTAAATCAATTGGTGAAGTCTCAACCACTGATGCACTACAGTTGGTGCACATAGATCTTTTTGGCTCAACAAAAACTGGATGAATTGGGTAAAATTATTATGTATTTGTCTTAGTTGATGATTAAACTAGATTTACATGGGTCTATTTTCTAGAAAATAAGTCTGAAGTGTTTCCTAATTTTCAAAAGTTTTAGAGCCCAAGTTAAAAACGAGAAATTTCATCCATTGAAAACTATTCATAGTGATCATGGAGGAGAATTTAAAAATTATGATTTCGAATCTTTTTTTAGTAAAAAAGGTATTACTCACAACTTTTCAGCACCCAGAACACCTCAACAAAATGTTGTTGTTGAAAAAAGAAATAGAATTCTTCAAGATATAACTAGAACCATGTTGAGTGAATATTTTGTTGCCAAAAAATTTTGGGATGAAGCTATATGTACTTCTTGTTATACTATAAATAGAGTTTTGATTAGACCTTTTCTTAATACTACTCATTATGAGTTATGGAATGGTAGAAAAATTGGACCTTCCAACTATAATGTTTCTGGATTTAATGTATTCATTCTGAATACAAAAGGTAACATACATAAATTCGAACCCAAAAATTGATGAAGGAATTTTCTTAGGCTACACCATAACTTCTAAGGCTTATAGAGTTTTCAACAAAATAACATGTACTATTGAAGAGACAGTACATGTAAAATTTGATGAAACTGAATCTTTTATTTTTAAACCATCCCAACCTATATCCTCAGATGTGTTTTCAAAAACTGATTATCAACATTTGTAAGAAGTTCCTTCTAATAAGGAAAATGTTCAAGAAAATATTCCTGAAACAATTATCCCAGAAGACTTTCTACCTTATGTTAATGAACAAGTTTTAAAAAACCCAAGTCAGGTGTTTCTTAAGAATCACCCCAGTGATAGTATCATTGGTGATGTAAATCAACCTATAAAGACTAGATGTTCCTTAAGAAATGAAGTAGAACATCTAGAATTACGTTCTCAATTAGAACCAAAAATCATAAATGAAGCTTTAGGTGATGAAGATTGGTTTAAATCCATGCAATATGAAATAAATGAATTTGATAGGAATAATGTCTAGAACTTGGTTGAAAGACGTAAGAAAACATCTTTTATTGGAGTAAAATGGGTATTCAGAAACAAGTGTGATGAAAATGGAATCATCGTAAGAAATAAATCAAGATTATTTGCTAAAGGATATTATCAATAATAAGGAATGGACTATGAAGAAACCTATGCTATAGTATCTAGACTTGAATTTAATCATATTTTACTTGCCTTTGTAGCATTCTTCAATTTTAAACTTTTTCAAATGGATGTGAAATGTGCTTTTTTAATGGTTATGTTCAAGAGGAAGTTTTGGTTGAACATCCTTCTGTCTTTAAAGATACAAATCATCCTGATCATGTTTTAGACTTACCAAAGCTTTGTATGGCCTTAAAAAGTCCCCACGAGCTTGGTATGATAGACTTGCATGATTTTTTTCTTCAAAATAACTATGTTAAGGGAAATGCAGATCCAACTCTTTTTATAAATAATGATAAGAAAAATGTTTTGATTGTTCAAATTTATGTTGATGACATTTTATTTTGTTTAACTTAGCAATCTTTAACTAATTCTTTTGCGGATCTAATGAAATCTGAGTTTGAAATGAGTATGATGGGTGAGTTAACATTTTTCCTTGGTTTTCAAATTTCTCAAAAACCAGATGGAATCTACATATCCCAACATAAGTATATTAAATATCATCTTAAAAAGTATGGGTATGACAACACTAAGAGTATAAGTACTCCTATTGGTACTTCAAACACACATGATCTTGATGAAGCTGGGAAACTAGTAGATCAAACATCTTTTAGAGGTACGATAGGAAGTCTAATTTACATAAAAACAAGTCGACCAGACTTGATGTTTTCAGTATGCTTATGTGCAAGATATCAATCCAATCCTAAGGAATCTCATTTAAAGGTAGTGAATGAAATTTTTCACTACTTAAAGGGAACCGTGGATCTAGGACTATTTTATACATCTAGAAATTATTTTTCTTTAAAAGTCTTTTCAGATGCTGACATTGGTGGATGTATAATTGATAGAAAGAGTACATCCGGAAGTTATCGTTTCATAGGAGATTCATTAATCTCTTGGTCATGCAAGAAGCAACATTCTATATCACTCTCCACTGCTAAAGCTGAATATGTAGCAGTTGGAAGTTGTTGTGCTTAAGTGTTGTGGATGAAATACACACTCACAGATTATGGCTTGAGTTTTACTAAGCCTCAAATTTTGTGTGATAACACAAGTGCGATTTCCCATAGTAAAAACCATGCACATCACTCTCGTGCAAAGCACATAGATATTAGACATCACATTCATTGGGATCATATGCTAAAAGGAGATATCATTCTTCAGTTTAATGGATCACAAGATCAACTTGCTGACATTTTCACAAAATCCTTACCTTCTGATATATTTGAATACATTCAACATAAGATAGGAATGACAACCGTAAGGTAATCTTTCTTCAATAACTACATGTTGAAACGATCTCCTTACAGTAATAAACTCTTTTTTATAGAGGGAGTACATTTGTTTGATGGCTTCTCAAAATTTTTTCGTAGTGTGCTTTTGAAAAAAAATTTGTAATGACATTTTCATACTGGAACTTTCGTAAAGATATTTTCAAACTGGAAATTTCGCAATGAAATTTTCGTACTCGAACTTTTGTAATGAAATTTTCATACTGAAAAATTTGTAATGACATTTTTGTACTAGAACTTTCATAATAAAATTTTTGTACAAGAACTTTTCTAATGAAATTTTCTTACTGAAATTTTCGTACTGGAACTTTCATAATAAAATTTTCGTAATGAGAATTTTCGTATTGAGAATTTTCCTAATGATAATTTTCGTACTTTTTTTTCGTAGTATGTTTTTCGTTGTGATTTTTTTGTAATTAGTTTTTCATAGTCATATTTTCATCATGATGAATATCACTTATTACGAATAAATTTCCTAGCAAATCTGAAAGGTATGTTTTCCTTACACATGTTTTCGTAATCGTTTTTAGTTGCTGGTAGTTTCTATTATTTTAAAATTTCTCGGATTTATTTCAACTTAAATCCGATTGATTTTGTTAATACCTCAAAAGATCGGATTCAAGTATTCTTTATGGCTATGTTTTCAACCGTCAGATCAGATCAGAGAAATTCTCAACCGTTAGATAGCTTTTGGAAGGTGAAAGGTCACCTCCATTGCCTATATAAAGGGAAACCCATTTTGGGTCCAACATTGATTTCAAGCTCTCGCATGCTGAAACTCTGCCTCAGTTCATAAAGTTCGTTTCGAATCTTTCAGTTCTCCTCCATTCTGAATGTATGTAGAAGATACTTTCCATTATATGTCTACCATGAAGCCAATCTAAAAATGGTTAGTCTACAGGGAGAGGTTAGCCCATCCAGATTTCTTCAGTGAGTATGATTCACTAAATTTCAAAGAATATCAAACTCAATGGTTGGGAAAATTTTTGCGTATCGAATCTAGGGTGTCAGGATGTTGTTTATACTGATTTGATGGTAGAGTTTTATGTGTATGTTTCCTTCTATGAAGAAGATGGAAGAGGAAAATTTTCATTCAAGTCTTATGGGAAGACATACAAGCTTTCTTACACCAAGGCTGCAAACCTGGTAGGCTTATCATATGATGGAGAAGCAGAATTTTGTTCACATAAGCTACTAGATGTGCAAGGAAGTTTCAGCAAGGTGATGGAAATGAAATGCCTTGGGCTCAAATATGATAAAACAACAAATATTTCTCATCTCTCCAGCAACAACTGGATTCTCCAGTTGTGGGTTCAAGGGTTTTTCGTTCCGATAAGAGGAGAGAAGGATATCATAAAGAAGATTGATATATACATCTTAGATTTTTTTTGGTAAATATAAGAAAGATAAATTTGATGAGGCACGTTCTTATTACAGTTTAGAATATTAAAAATGGAACTTTGAAGGATCAAATAATTATGTATCCTGCTCTTATCTCCAAGCTTATTATTCGTTGTCTTGATTCGTTCAAAGTTTCTTACACCTCCATGCCAAGAATTTGTAAGGTGATGCTGATAAGTGATGACACCTTAAAGAGGATGAAAGCTATTTTTTTAAAATAATCGAGTTAGTTCTACAATCTCCCAGAAGAGGAGGTAGAAGTCTCTCTGGAAAATGTAGAGAAGGATGATCCAATGAAGAAGGTTTCTGAGAAGAGAAAATTGAATGAAGTGGTTGCTGAAAAAAAAAGCCTCTCAAAGCTAAGGAAACCTTGTTCACTCTTACCAACACAAAAAAACAGAAAGCTTATCCAGATGAGGTGGATACTAAGTGGAGGGAAGATATGGATAAAAGGAAGGAAGGGGATCCACATTTCTGATTAGACCCTGCTGAGGCTAAGGACTTAAGAGAAAAAGTTACAGATGAGTTAGAAAAACAGGCCAAAGAGAAAAAGATGATGAAGAAGATGATAGAGGAAAATATTGTTCAATCTCTCTTAAAATACACAAAAGTATCTTCTGAGAAGATTCCCATTCCAGAACATTTTGATGTCCATCCATTACCAGAGACCTGTGGGAAGAAGTACTTCACTCTGGAAAAGTACAAAGGGAAAGAGGGTGATGAAGAAGTAAAAAAATAAGATGGTGAAGAAGTAGAAGAAGAAGTTGTTGAAGAAGAAGAAGAAGAATAAGTAGAGGAAGGAAGTGATGATCTGGATGACATGATTAAACAAATTGAGTATTATAAAGAAAAGGCCGAATCCTCAATGCTAGTCACTCCGGGAAAGGGAGATGACAAAGATGGTAAAAGTGATTATGTCGAGGAAGAAAAAAAATAAAAAGAGTTATCTGATGAAGAAATCTTTGAAAGGAATTTTCTTGAAGAAGGAGCAGAGAAGGAGAAACTAGATGAAGATAAAATTGCTCAACTATTTGAAAGCAAAGAAGAATATCCTGACGAGGCAGTTCCGAAAATTGATAAGGGGAAGAATGTTCTTATTTACACCCCATCAAATGAAGTTATAAGAATTAAGGAGGTTGGTGGTTCTTCTAGAAGAATGATGGTAGATATTGAAGAAGAAAAATCCCCTATAAAGTTATCATATTTGGAGTCATCAGCAATGGGACATGATTTTTTAGTTGAGTCTTTAAAGAAATTGGTGGACACAATTCCGATCTTTCCCACCATAGACTCCAGATGCCAGATGCTGAAACACATTCTAAATTAGAAGTTAGATTCCTTATCTATGGTGATGGATAAGTGGGTGAAGATTGAGGCTGATCATAGAAACTTCCTTATCAATTATGATGTTTATTGGAAATCTTGCAGAAAAGTCACTCTGTGGTCTAAGAAAGTTGATGATGAATTGGATGAGTTTGATCATTTTCAGAATGATGTTAATGTTTCTTTTGACACTGAGGATTCCAAGATAATGATTGTTCAAGATAAGCTGAACCTTGAGCAAAAATCTCGGAATCAATAGGTCTAAGATTTTAATGGAAATCATAACTCGGTTGCTCAGAACTAGAAAGGGAAAGAGATTTCTGGATTGACATTCAAGAAAAGCTAAAAAAGAAAGTTGAGTTGTTAAAGATGCAGGAAGAAGCCATGAAGGCTCAAGAAAAGATCCTCAAATCTTAACAATAAAATATCACAGCTTTGGAAAAGTAAGCTGAGGAGGAATAGAAAAATTTGTGGAATATAAAAACCCTCTTGAGGAAGCTAATCCCAAAGGAAAAGTAAGACAAATAGACTCAATCCGATCTTTTTTTCCATTTTATCTTCCTTGTAAAAATGCTTCCAATTATAATAGAACTATGGTTTCTTGTTTTTCTTTCATGTATTTACTAATATATCAGGTACAAAATTTATTTTCCATTCCCTTATGTTCATTTTGAAAATCATAGAGGGGGAGAAGGAAAAAGATCTACTCAACATAGGGAGAAGGAAAAATTTCTAAGTCAAGAACTATCCTTAAGTAAGGGGGAGTTCATCGTTACATAGGTTTTCATTTCATATGATAATGAAAACTCCACTCTATAAATTCAGAATAAAATCCGTAGAGTTCCTAATCCTAAGGGGGAGTTAGTTGTATTCAACATCATCTATGAACAAAGGGAGATATTTTTAAATTTCAAAGTCTAATTTTTTTTCTATGTTCTTATGTTCTTTTTCGAAAGGTTGATTGTGCTTTCCAAAAAGGGGGAGATTATTGAGTCAATTTGGTTTTCCTTATGACTTTTCCATTCCTTCTTGTTTTGAAAATCACAAACACCTTATAAATAAGTAAATCTATATTTTACTTATATAAGGAAAATTTCCTTCCCTAACATATTTACTCCTACCATATTTTCATTACTCATATAAATATTTTTCTTAAGTATAAAAAAAAGATTAATAGCTAAATCCTAGAAATCATATAATACATAGATGTGAAGCATTCTGTTTTAGGATTCGAATATAGGATACGAACTCCAATAAAGTTCCACTCTGAATTCTGGATAGGAACTCTAATAAAGTTCCACTCCGAATTCTGGATAAAAACTCTAATGATGTTATACTCTGACTTCTAGATAAGAACTCTCACAAAGTTCAACTCTTAATTCAGGATTCCGAACTTCTACTAGTTCGACATCGAACTTCTATGAGTTCGACTCCGAACCTCTATGAGTTTGACTCCGAACCTCTATGAGTTCGACCCAATACTTTTACTAGTTTGACTCCGAACATTTACAAGTTCGACTCTGAACTCTGTAAGTTTAGATTCTGAATTCTATTGAAACCAGACTCTAAATTTCCTTAGAAATTCAGACTCTGTATTTCTACAGAATCCAGGTTCAGAATTCCTATAAAATAGAATCTGAATACCTCTTTATTATAGACTCCAAATTTAATTTTGATTAGACTCCGAACTATTATTTTCTTACTTTCTAAACATCAGTTTTTCATATAATTATACTTGTTTAATTACAAAATGATTTTGTGATTTTAGTTACACATGTTTTGTTATTAAATTATGCCGTCCATTCTATTTCTAACTAACCATTGGTTGAGTGACACGTGTATAGGTCCCTTCAAAATTTAAGGAAAATATGACCGTTGGAGGAGGGATCCGACCATTTCTACCAAGCCAATAAATATGAGCTTATTTTAAAGAGCTCAATATTAATTTGATCACCCTAGAGACCACACGCTATCAAGGTTATTTCTAGAGAGTGAAGATTTTCATTCCTTGTGCGTACTGAACTGCTTGTTCAGATTGCTTCATGTGACTCTGAATGTTGGTGACTACATTTGAGGACTTCTGGGGATAGGAAGACAGAGGTGCGGACTACCTTGAGGTTCGAGGGCTTCCTTGCTGAGGAAGACAGAGGTTCCAACTACCTTGATGTTGAGGTTTTGCAGGGATAGCAAGAAAGATATTCCGATATTCATATTGAAGGCTTAACCGGTTGTGGGTAAGACATAATTTCTTCAATATATTAATCAAGGGACCTTTATCCAACATTCTTGGATACCCTTCTCTTTGGGTTAGAAGATTTATATCTTGTTACTTGTTTTTGTTACATGTTTATCTTTTCTGCTGCATTTTGTATGTTTAAGAAAGTATAACCATCTTATAATTCCTTACACTTGTGTACTCTGATTCAGTTAGATTCTATACGCTTTAAGGTAGAATCTCATATTTTATACTTTGGTTATGGTTCATTTTCCAAATCCATATTTCCTGAAACATTTTTTCGGATTCAATTTCCAGATTTAAGAAAGTGTATAGAACTAGAATTTTGTAACTTTATACTTTGTCCCAATCATTCAATTGGTGTTATAGGTGTTGTGAATTTTCTTAGTTTAACATTGTTAAAAATAGATCATTACTTCTTTAAGGAAAAGTATAAAATTCACCCCCCCCTATTGTATATTGAGCATCTACATCATTATTTCAATCCTACAAAACCATGCCTAGGATCATCAGACCATGAATGTGTAGAAATACAAGATAAATTGTAGAAGAAGTTTGGAGGTGATAGAGGGTTGTGTTGATCCTTAAAGGGGAGGCCCCTTCCTATGAGTCATGTGAGTGAGGTTGAGGGGGAGATGGGTTTGGTTTTTGTTTTTAATTTAATTAAATTAAATAAAAAATAATCAAATTTAAAAGACTTTATGTCGTTCATGATTAATCCGCACAATTTAGAAAACTATGCACCAATCGTGCAATACCCCTATTTTTATGAATATCTATTCACACGGTCTTTCCCTCATCGTTAGCCTCACTATGAAAAGTCTATATGAAATTATATATATTTCCATAAGTAAGTCTCATTGTGACCTACTATGGGACACATTTTTTGGAAATCGGTTTTTCTTCTGTAGGTTTTTAAAAACATGTATTTACCTGTCTGATGCTCCAAAAATTCCATGATCTACCTAGGAATGTTCTTGAGACCTTACCCAAATCAAAAAACACCACCATTAAACACTCCACCTCTCAGAATATAATTCCTATATCACATTTTAAAAAAACTTACCCAACCTATTATTACATAAAATTCAAATCCCCTATGAATTTCATCTAGATGAACAACACAGGTTCTCACAAACTACCTAGCTTATAACTTCTCATCCCTGAGAATGCTTGGAAAAAACAATGAATACCTTACCCATAATACAAGGTTCATGAAACATTGTTCAAATGGATATGTTGATTACACAAAGTACCAATGCACCTCATGGTACTTTTTAAGAACATGGCACTCAAAACCTCAAAATGCAAGACAACACTCGATTCCTAACAAAAACATCAATGTCACTCCTACCTTGGCTTGGTTAACTAAGACACGATAACATAATCATATTTTAAGTAACCATCCTAAGGTGCTACCATAATTAGGTTTTATCATTTAGAAGAAGCCAATTCCCTCTCATGGATTTCTCCCTAAAGTTTGAATTACCATTCAAACACACACCAAAGTGTTTTATAACAAATGAGTCCTCAAAATCTCACACCTGACACCAAGATACTTTTCAAGACAAAACCAACACTTGGACAATTAAAACCATTGTTCTTTAGAACATACCTCAATGCCTTACATAAAATCCTACCAAAAAGTTCAGTATAACCACAGAGTCAACCCATTGAAGTCCATGGATCTATCACTAGGTAGCCCATGACCCATTATAAACAAGATATGTTGGTATAAATCCAAAATGTCAAAAAATTAACATAGTTTGATCCCAGAGAGGTTTCCCCTTGGAGGACATGTCAATGTATTAGGGATCAATGAGACCATCATAGGTATTACTACATGAAAACCCATGTATCAGTCAAGATTAACAAATTCTAATCATATACCATCTATCCAATGTGAAACACAAGGGTCATCACAATCCTTCCAATGACCCTTAAACATTAGTGAAGCATATAAGTGAAGATCTTCAAGTGCATCAAGGATGAATCCAAGATAGGGATCATTCTTGCCACTATGAGGAGACACTAATATGATCTCAAGAGTCATTCAAATGAAAATCGTGAAACCACTACCCGCTTACCCTTATAAGACTCTCGGTTACACCGAATGACACATCAAAAACCGAAAACTGATTCCTATACCACCAAACTCATTAAGGTTCCTTCCCACATGAACACTGATACCCATCCATGATTAAATGAGTTATAAGTGTTGTAGATACCTCCAACCTTGCAATTTTGTTCTACCATACAATCCTTGACATGTACACTATAACCGAAGTGACACTTTCCTCAAGCCACATTCACATACGATGAATTATTTGGTTATAAAATCCATTGACAAACAAACTATCATGCAAAAACACACAAGTCCTAAAAACTTCTCCTAAGTATTTTAAAGAATATTATTTTCAAATGCACTGGTCAATCTATATTGGAGATGAACCAAAATTATATTTAGAAAATCAAGCTCATGATTTAGCTGATCTCAAATGGCTCATTTTAACATTTCACATTTGATGGTTACTGAATATGTCCGCTCACACCACCCTATGTTGTCAAAAGAAAATAAAACATCTTTAGAATTATCCATAGGCCATTCTCCATATGAAATCATGTTACAGATGGATCACGCTGAAACTAGCATAAAACCACTAATATTTTTGAATCAATCAACATAGATGATGGAATGTCGAGTCATCCATCTCAAAGAAAAGAGAGGTTTACATGACCTCTTCAGTAGCCACACATGCATGAGGAATGTCTAAACTTCAAAAATGAGCATTCTTAAATTCTTACTACGATATCAAGAGTCGTGGTACAAGAACCCATCTAAATAATGATGTCTTGTTAAAAAAAAGATGTCCCACTAGTGACAAAGACACCAAACAACCCCAACTTCAAGAAGCTCATAGTATAAATAAGGACATCAAGTCAAAGGGTGAATCCTACTACAATATATCCACACACAAATAATATTCATCAACCTCGTTCCTTCGTCACACCACAAGGATTTCACTAGAATAAAACTAATTTTTAAATTTATGAAAAAGCTAGAATGAAGTACCTTATAATTTATTCACTCGAGTCTCTATTCCAAGGAAGGTCACTAAAACATTAAACCTACTATTGAACAAGGGTCTATGAAAATTACACCACTTCAGGTTCCAGCCAAAATTCATTTCATTAATTTGTTTAAACCATCAATAATTTGAATGAATTTTTATAAAATCTCATGTAATGTTCTACAAAAAAGAAACATGGTGTACTCTTTTTCTAATAACTCCATAAAAAAGGAAATTTATCAAATAAATTCATTTTTATCCGATTAGGCGACCCCTAATGGTCCCATTTTACCAACCTGGATTCCTCAAAAAGGAACCCATTATTATTTGTTAAACTATACAATGTAGAAAAACCTTAAAATTGTATCTCATAAAGGCATTCCCCAACTAACCTACTTGGTTCCATTTGTGGACTGTAAATGTTATCCAAAATTCTAGTTCAAAACATTAAAATTTTCAAATTCATATCCATTTCCAAAAATATTGGTTATCCAAGGAAAAGTCAAATGGGAGGCCATATACAAATTGATAATCTGATCATACAGCATACCATTAAATTTTTTCTATTCACAATCTAAAACATTCTATTTTAACATTTATGTTAGAAACCTCTTCCATTTTGGGAAATGACTATAATCTTCCAAAAAACAATATTTGGTTCATGTATACGAGTTACTCATTTCTAATTTATAAGGCTTCCATACACCATATAACTGAGATTGGCGACAATCGTATCTGCAACCAAGAAATTCATCCCATCCACCCATTACAATATCAAATATCTTATACCATGTTATCAAATATAGATACAAAGATCATGTTATACCTAAAATCATGGAATATGATATCCAAGCATGTAACCCATATACGAGACATGAAAAATAAACAATTATGCTATCAATAGGTATAAAAAATGGCATCACTTAAGGTATACAATCATAATTAGACGGAAACTATCAAATGAAGGTACATGGCATGGAATTTTTTCATGGCATGTGAATTTCTATATTCCTAATATGATGCGTGTCATGTAACATTCATTCCATTCCAGCGAAGGGAAAGCTTATCAAAATTGAATAGATCCATAAGCCAAGGAAGAGACAACATTCTCCCAAGATGTAATCACATCAACTATAACAACAATTCTATAACAGAAATTCCCAGCCCTAGCAACATGGTCCTTTAACATATTTGGGGTGACCAGTCCTAGGTATATCTATCTAAAAAGTGCCAACATGTTCTTAGTTTTATGTCTACCAACCCAAAATTATAAATCAAAGAAAGAAATACCTTAGATACCAAATGGTAACATCCCAACCCATCCAATAATTTCTGAAAATTCAAATCCCCTATTAATTTCATCCATTTTAAAAACATGGGTTCATACAAATTTCTTCAATAAATTCAAGGTCACATCCTATCATTTGGTGATGTAATTGACCTGTGTGTTGAAACAGAGGTCTTCTTCCTCCCTCAATCATAGTTCCTATGGATGGAGTTCTTCCCTTGTTCTTTGTTTTTTTATTATGTAATTTTCAATTAATTGTTCCATATACAAGCTTTATTTTAAAATAAGGGGCATGGAATAATTAAAATAATAATAATAATAACGATAATAATAAAATATTTACAAAAAGACAACTTTTATATTAATTATCAAAAGATATATATATATATAGTTTGTAAATATATATACAAACATGTTGTGTCATAGGGATAATTTATAAAATTTAATAATTTTCAAAAGATATATATATATATATATATATAAGTATTGGTACATATTTATACATAATCACATAAAAGGTTAATTTTAATATATTAAATTGTAAATTTCTTTTTGAAAAATATAATTTTACATTTTATATGGATAATTACACCAGTTTATCTTGGGTAAATTTAATATTTTATGGAAATTTAATTTATCAACAAAAGAGATAAATTAAAAAATTTGAAATCACATTTATCACTTTTTAATTATCCAATATAGATAATTACCATCACATATATTTTTTTTAAAATATGACAACATAATAATATAATTTATCAGTGCACATGGTAAAATTAAAAGTGATGATTAATCATTTCAGGTTCCATTTTAGAAATTATAAAATTACTAATTAATATATCAACGCGTGTGATAAAATTATCTTAAAAGTCACAAATATTTATTCCATGTGACTTATTAAAGTGTAATATTATAATTAAAATTTATTAGAACGTGAGATAAATTTAACTATAAATATACAATTATTAGAGAAATAATTACCACATATGATTCTTTATGACATTAAATTAAAATAAATATAATAATTCTTATAAAACATTTTCTATCCCTGAAGCACTGATTTGAAAAACAACATGACACTCTAACGCTCTTCTCTAATATTAGGAAAAAATATGAGGTGGGTTTTCTAACTATTGATGTTGGATGTTACCAAATATATAGGGATTATATAAATATTATTTTCAATAATGAGATGATGTAGAAACATGTTTAAACAGATAATGCATGTGGCTATGCAATGTGTAACTTTTACCTGTTTATTCCCATTATTGTGTGATTATTTGTACACTGTGTGATACTTACTCATGATGTTGTGATTATTCATGCATATATATATATATCCTTTAATATTTTGTATATCTTGTTGTTTAAAGGGAAAAAAATAGGTGTACCGTCGACTTGTATTATCCATTGGAGTAGAGATGCACATGACTGATGACGAGGGTCAAATTCATGGGGTAATAATAGGAACATTACAAGGGGAATCCATATAGTGTACCTTTTAGAATTGTGTTATCCTTTAGAAGGGGGGATATAATGTCTAAAAATAAGGGTCAAATATATTTGGAAGGCACACAATAATGCCTTGGTATATACTTTTCTGATAATGAGGGATAGAGTGATTCCGTGGAGCATCATGTTCTGAACTATCCCGAATTTTGTGATCTTTTGGAGGAGAGATGCACATGACTAAAAATAAGTCTTCAATGCACATGAATGGAATATGATTATTCCTTTTGATGCACTCATTTAACAGGGCACTAATTTGCTCTCTGTCCCTAGTATGTCTTCTAGATGGTGTGATACGATGACT
Organism: Viscum album; assembly: GCA_963277665.1. Taxonomy (NCBI): domain Eukaryota; kingdom Viridiplantae; phylum Streptophyta; class Magnoliopsida; order Santalales; family Viscaceae; genus Viscum; species Viscum album. Next base: position 195,325,321 of record OY728133.1, on the reverse strand, counting down.
AAAGGAAACGATTACCTCTTTATCCTCATTAAATAAACTTGATTATTAATGGAATGTAGAGACCCAAAGCTTGATGTACAAGGACATTACATTAATTTTGCGGAATAAATAATACATAACAAAAACAGACACACAAGGACTGTAATAGTTTAGTGTCTTTGGAAACTCAGAACGTAATCTTCTAATCGTGGTGAAAGATCTTCAACCTCTACCATAAAGATCTTCCCCTTTTGTTTTCTTACCTAAAACCTTTCTCTATATCCTTGGGAAAAGAAAACATATAAAGGGTGATCTCAAATGCTCACTAAGGGTAAGAATTGATAAAATAAAACAAGTCATATACATTTGAACTTAAAAACATGAATATAATGTTTAAACAACATAATCTTGAACAATGACATAAAACATGGAAGAACAAAAGTTATAGATCATAATGAAACATTAATCATGATAAAATAACATGGGAATAAAAAATGTGATTGTGGAAACCATTAAGCACAAGTTATGCTTTCCATAGTAGCCAAGGAATTGTTTCCAAGATCATATTAGTGGACAAAGTCCCTTTCTGAATCGAGTTCACTCCTCGTTTCAGTCTTGTAACACTGAACCAGATTAACTTACCGTTCCAGCCATGTCTATCTCATGAGATATGAATCTTTACCCAATTAATTGGATGGAGATATAGGTCCCACCTATCTTATAATGAAATCATTCTTACTTGTGACACAAAATAAACACACATCACTCATAATAACCCAACGAATAAAATGTGTTTCATAAACATCATCCCATCATCACATAATCCATATAGAAGAAATGGATAAAATTTCATAATAAGAAATGTTAAACCATATAATTCATAGAGACATTACACTTGAAACAAACAGATATGAAATAATGTCATCTTAGATGGAAAATGGTTTTTATAAATCACTCGAAATGAATTCTTGGGGAAAATATCCTTTGTTCGTCAAAATCATTTTCTTTTAACAAAATTCCCGGAATTTTAAAATAAAAGTAATTTGTTGAAAATAGTGATAAAATATTGTCGAGTAAGATTCATGAAAATGAGGCGTTATGAAACCGTAAAAATCGGTTCACGCCGTATAAGTTGAAAATAACATTTTTCTCATACTCTTGTCGAAAAAGTTAAAAAGTTCCTTGTATGGTAAAAAAAAAGAAGAATCCTTTCATAACACATGGTAAAAGTCAAAAAAATGTAAAAAGGACTTTAAAAATACTTGAAAACATTTTTATAGAACTTGGACATTGATGATAAATATAACCCCAGTAAATACTTACGAATATGGAATCTCGGATAAAAATGACATTTGCAAAATTATCCCTTACCTTAGGTCCAATATGCTTCCTACATATCTGAACCTCTTGTATAATGATTTAAATAATGTCATTGACTTATTAAAGAATCATATTAATTGTTATGATATCATATATGTTTCACTTAGGACTTAATATTACCCGTTCTTTTGTAAATTCTATCTTAAAGAAGCATTTTGGGTAAAATCATTTCATTTATCGTATGTGTTTCGACTTGTCGTTCTTGATATTAATACTTCTATCCGGATACACATAATTATACAATGTAAAACATTATTTATATATAATATATATTCATCATATAAATATGTATATTATAGATCGATAAAAGGAATGAAATACACCGTTCATGGAGACGATAGGTCGTACGTACACATGAACGCTGTTTTTGTTTCCTTATTGAATTGAATGAAACTAAATAGATGAAATACATATATATATACATAAATCTAGTAGCATTATTATTTCATATATTACATTAGTATTCATTATATAAACTATATGATCATTCATCTATGGTTAACATGGAGAATGAATCTCATTGCGTCGTGGAGATGGTAGTCCGTACGTACGCACGAGCGATGATATCGTTCCCATAATTATTGAATAAAATTGGAGTGGATGGTATAATTTATCCGAATCAGTATGATGTTATAATAACCATATATAGATATTATTCACACCAATATACCCATCCATGTAAGGTGTTGGTGGAAAAAATATTTCACCACGGCGTGGAGACGGTATTCTGTACGTACACACGCCTGGTGATTTCTTTTTCTGTAGGATGGATAGATGGTTAAATAGGGTAGTTTCATACATATAATTACATATAAGTATATTATTTATACTGATTTTATTACTTCATAATGAAACAACTAATGAAGAAGAAGTGGAAGAAGAAATAAAGTTGAAAGTATCGGTAACAGACATTACCTTTTCTTTGAAGCGCCTCTTTGAGAACTCCTCTTAGGGAACTAAAATTGGTCTCTGAAGAAGACCAGGACCTCTAGGATGTTTCTAGGGAAGTTTAAAAGAGAATTTAGAAGGGTTTTTCCGAGCTTGAAGGCTCAAAGTGGTGTGAGGAAGAGAGGGAGGAGGTGCCCTTTTATAAGGGATGAGAGGGGCACCTTTGGAAAAACTAAAAATATTATTTTATTATAACGTAATATTCAGTTTTTAATAGCTCCAAATTGATTTATTTAGAAGATAAGGTGGGTATGGGTCTAAATTCCCTCATCCAATAGAATTTAGACAAGTTTAGGATTCTATAATAACCATATCCTTTAGATTTAACCTTAAGTTAAATAATTTTACTTTTATCGTGTCTTCTTGTTTTCTTACACTATATTGTAAATAACCATACAATAACAAGCCAAACGAACCCCAAAATGTTTGTTATTAGTATATATAACCTTATCTATGTAATTTGGACTAAAATTTGATTTTTAGGAATAAAATAACAATTAATAATATAATATTTGTTTTGAAAACTATTTTATGTCAATTTTGACACGTTTTGGTAATTGATTTTTTTGAAACTCATAACATAATTATTAGTTAAAAAACAGTTAACTAAATCAATACTAACATGTCATATTAACCTATAAAATTATTGTAATTCATAAAAAGTATCAAATTTCATTTATTTGGGTATTTATAACATCAATTATGTCAATATTTCATTAATAAGACAATTACTGCATCATCATTGTGTCTAAATTAAATTAAATTATTTAATGTCTAAAAATTATAAATAAAATACCATTATGTATTAAAACTTTTTATCTTTATAATGAATATTTATAGTCGACTTTATCTTATGTATATCCCTATATTAAAAATTATTTACTTATTAAACGTTGATTTTAACTATTTTAACCCTTCTTTAAATAAATTAATATTAAATGTCCTAATCTAATCCAAGTGGGCCTAAATGGTCATCGTTTTTTCCTAAGGTTGTTTTTGGTTGAATTACAATTATCCAGTAGAATTATGACACGTGTTAGGGTAATAATAATATCATTTTTACCCTTAAATACCCTATTTACTTTTAACCGTGGTAAATAAAAGTAAAAAGTAACTATTCACAAAAAATTATTTTCATCTCATTGAACCAAATTTTACTTACTGAAATCAACCGTGTCTCTCAGATTATTGAAATTCCATTCAAAAAAGGGGAAAAATTACGTTTTATGTAAATTTGCAAATTCTTCTTGGAGGTGGGTAAAAGACGGTCAAAAGTTCAATAAGATTTCTATATATCTAAAATTATTATAAAATGACTCCAATGAATTACATTGAACATATATATGTATTATGTGTCAATTTTGACCTAAAATATTTTTAAATAAAATAAATAATTATTTAAATAAAAAGTCGGTTTTTAAATAGTAAACCAGTGTTTTCACTATTTATCAAAAATTGATGGTTTTCATAAAAATATCAAAATTTAATCCTAGGAGAATTTCGATATTCCGAATCCAAAAATGAAGTCCATTTTGAATGATGAAATTTCCAAAATTTCCAAAATTGGTTATTACTATTCATATCGGTTAGTTTTAATAATATTTTCATCGCATATCATTGTTTAGTAAAACTCGGTATTACGTACAACACATGCTATCGAGGGAGGTCGAAATTGTGTGTAATTCAGCCAAGTTAGGGTGGCATGTTGTGCAAGACTCTTTTGTTATAACGTACAAAACAAGACATCAATAATATTAAAAAGAATATTTTTCATAAAATCTAGGGGTGTTACATTCTAGCCACCTTAAAATGAATTTCGCCCTAAAAATTCGTCGGGGTTATAAATGGTTTACTACTCGAATGTTTCTTTAATAGAAACCCACATCGTAAAAAGAAATACCAAAACCAATATTTAAAAACTAAGGTATGAAACGTAACGGTTATTCAAATTAACTAATCCCTGAGTTTCCACATAGGATAACATAGGTGAAAATATGGATATGGAAGAGAAACCTAACCATCATGTTCTGATGGAGAGTGGTAGAGAACATGGCTATGAAAAAGCCAACAATTAAGGTACCATCTGATTCATCAGATATAAGGGAACTAGGACAACATTTTTGGTTTTCAAGATCATTTCCCTAAAGTTTAAGAATTTGAATTAGAATAAATACTTACTTTATTTTGGTAAAATCTCACTGTTGTTCGTGCCTTGAAATATTTCCACTTCATCTCTTAAAGAAATGAAGTTGAATTTGTTATTCTTGAAGTGTTAGCAGATCATGTGATAGAATGATAGGTCACTCCATCTGTCTTAATCAAAAGGTTAGAAAAAGTTATTAAATATACATAAGTCGATATTTAGTGATATTAATCATATATAGTTCCTAAAATGGACTTATACTTCATATATGATACTGCTTAATATAATAAAACTACTTTCTAGTAAATAGGGACTTCCTGTAGGCCAGTGGTAGGCGGTAAAGGCCATTCGAACCCACAGCCTTGTTCGACGCGATGGGATGTTGCCCGTCCTGCAGGTTGTCCTTTTTCTAAAACTAAATTACTATTGCATCCCATAAATAATATCAAAAAAACTTATATCCTTAAACAATACTAAGTTTTGTCCAACATAATCCATTCCAATCTTTAGTCTTATCCACAATACTGCAGTCCACTCAAATATTATAGTGAAAATGATTACCAGATATTTCATATAACAAGCATGTTAGTACCATCGTTGATCCCCATATATCATAAGATATGTCTTATTAGTCACATTCCAAACATTCGAAGGCCTTAATCTTCTATTCTCTTGAAAAATGTATATCCATTGAACCAAAATCCTCAAAATTCTATATACTCAAACCATGATATCACTTAGTCCTTATTTCAATCATGAGCTCATGAATACAATCCAACATCTCATTATCTTCATATTCCTTTATTATGAACATATCATCTACTTTCCAAAAAAATCTGAATAACCTTCCATGGTTACTGGTACCATTCAACATATACATTCAAATACTTTAGGAAAAACAATAGTGTAACAATAGTTAGATGATTCTTTATTCCATAGTACCATTAACTATACAACATAACTCTCGATAAACATACAGTCATTCCAATACCTTCTAAAACAACTGACTGAGCTTCAACACTTCTTTCATCTCATATATCATTTTTAGTCTCCTCATCATCCTCCACATAAATACTACCCATATGACCATGTTGATTCTCTTTATGAGATTTTCTCTTAGGGAATTGGTTTTCATTATTCCAGTACATTCCACATTTAAAACATCTAATCATTGTTGATGTCGTAGAAATACCATTATCCTTGTCTATGGTGTTAACTGAACCTTTTCCTTTGCACTTACCGGCTTTGTGTCCTTTTTTTCCACACCCAATGCATCTTCCAATTTTTTTGAAACAATCTCTGTGATGCATCTTCCCACTTGATTTACATGAGGGATGTTGAACTTTCTCTCCTCTATGATAATCATGAAACTCCATATTTCTCTTATTATCTGAGTCGGGAAACTTACCAAAGTTGTTAATATTTGTCATATTATGATATTTCTGATTAGGCATAATAATGATGTTTTGACTTCCAAATCCCATTTCATTTGGTTGCTCATGAAGAATATAATTCCATTGTCTGTCATATCCTCCATTATCGTGAATCATCCTGTTTCCATCTATTTTCTAAAACCCAAAAAGAATAGAGTGAGAGGAAAAAATCATGCTAGGGAAAACAACATACTAAAGGGTATGTTCCCTCAATATCTAAAATCTTTGGTTAAATTCTAAGATCGTTACCATAGTTCTAGGACTATACCCTATACGTATACTTATACTTATGGACATCCCTTTACATACCTTAGAAATATCTCTAGGGATCTCACTAACGTTTTCGCATCCTAGTTTCCAAAGGTTGACTAAACAATTCCTCTTATACCAATTGTAGAGACCCAAAGCATGACGTACATGGACATTACATTACTTTTTAGGAATAATTAATACATAACAAAAACAGACACACAAGGACTATAATAGTTTAGTGTCTTTGGAAACTCGGAACGTAATCTTCTAATCATGGTGAAAGATTTTCAATATCTCCCATAATGAACTTCCCCTTTTGTTTTCTTACCTAAAACCTTTCGCTATATCCTGGGGAAAAGAAAACATATAAAGGGTGAGCTCAAATGCTCTGTAAGGGTAAGAATGGATAAAATAAAATAAATCATACGCATTTTAACTTAAAAACATGAACATAATGTTTAAGCAAAAAAATATTGATCAATGACATAAAACATGGAAGAACATAAGGCATAGATCATAAAGAAACATTAATCATGATAAAATAGCATGGGAATAAAACATGTGATTGTGGAAACCATTAAGCACATGTTATGATTTCCATAGTAGCCATGGAATTGTTTCCATGACCATCTTAGTGGACAAAGTCCCTTTCTGAATCGAGTTCACTCCTCGTTTCAGTCCTATAACACTGAAACGGATTAACTTACCGTTCCAACAATGTCTATCTCATGAGATATTAATCTTTACCGAATGCATTGGAGGGAGATATAGGACCCACCCATCTCATAATGAAATCATTCTTACTTGTGCCACAAAATAAACACACATCATTCATAATAACCCAATGAATAAAATGGGTTTCATAAACATCTTCCCATCATCACATAATCCATATAGAAGAAATGGATAATATTTCATAATAAAAAAAGTTAAACCATGTAAATCATAGAGACATTACACTTGAAACAAACACATATGAAATAATGTCATCTTAGATGGAAAATGGTTATTATAAAACACTTGCAATGAATTCTTGAGGAAAATATCCTTTCTTCGTCAAAATAATTTTCCTTTCAGAAAATTCCATGGAATTTTAAATGAAAAGTATTTTGTTGAAAATAGTCATAAAATCTTGTCGAGAAAGCTTCATGAAAATGAGGCATTATGAAACTGTAAAAATCCGTTCACACTGTACAAGTTAAAAATAACATTTTTCTTGAACTTTTGACTAAAAAGTTAAAAAGTTCCTTGTTTGGTAAACAAAAAGAAGATTCCTTCCATAACACGTGGTAAAAGTCAAAAAAAGGGTAAAAAGGACTTTAAACATACATGAAAACATTTTTATAAAACTTGGACATGGATGATAAATATAACCCTAGTAAATACTTTGTAAAATTATCCCTTACCTTAGGTACGATATGATTCGTACATATCCAAACCTACTGTATAATGATTTAAATAATTTCATTGACTTATTAAATAATCATATTAATTGTTATGATATCATATATTTTTCACTTATGAGTTTATTTTACCCGTTCGTTTGTAAATTCCATGTTAAAGCAGCATTTTGGGTAAAATCATTTCATTTATCGTATGTGTTTCGACTTGTCATTATTGATATTATTACTTATATCCTGATTTACATAATTCCAGAATGTAAACCATGATTTATATATAATATATATTCATCATATACATATTTATATTATAGATCTATAAAAGGAATGAAATAAAACGTTCATGGAGACGGTAGGCCGTACGTACGCATGAACGCTGTTTTCGTTTCCGTATTGAATTGAATAATACTAAATAGATGACATACATATATATATAAATATACATAAATCCATTAGAATCATTATTTCATATATTTTATTATTATTCATTTTATAAACTATATGATCATTCATGTATGGTTAAGATGGAGAATGAATCTCATCGCGTCGTGGAGACGGTAGTCCGTACGTATGCACGAGTGATGATATCGTTCCAATAATTATTTAATAAAATTGGAGTCGATGGTATAATATATCAGAATCATTATGATGTTATAATAACCATATATATTTAATAATTACACCATTATACCCATCCATGTAATGTCTTGGTGGGAAAATAGATTTCACCACGGCGTGGAGACGGTATTCTGTACGTACATACGCGTGGTGCTTTCGTTTTCCGTAGGATGGATAGATGGTGAAATAGGGTAGTTTCATACTTATAATAAAATATCAGTATATTATTTATACTGATGTTATTACTTCATAATGAAACAACTAAAGAAGAAGAAGTGGAAGAAGAAATAAAGTTGAAAGAATCGGTAACAGACATTACCTCTTCTTTAAAGCGCCTCTTTGAGAACTCCTCTTAGGCCACTAAAATTGGTCTTTGAAGAATACCAGGACCTCTATCATGTTTCTAGGGAAGTTTAGAAGAGAATTTTTCATGGGTTTGTGGAGCTTTAAGGCTCAATGTGTTGTGAGGAATAGAGGGAGGAGGTTCCCTTTTATAAGGGAGGAGAGGGGCACCTTTGGAAAAACAAAAAATATTATTTTATTATAAAGTCATATTAGGTTTTTAATAGCTCCAAATTGATTTATTTAGAAGATAAGGTGGGGATTTGTAGAAATAATCTCATCCAATATAATTTATACAAGTTTAGTTTGCTATTTTTACCTTATCTTTTATATTTTATCTTAAGTTAAATAATTTTACTTTTACCGTGTCTTCTTGTTTTCTTACACTATAATGTTAAGAAACATACTATAACAAGCCAAAAGAACCCCAAGTTATTTATTATTAATATATATAACCTTATCTATGTCATTTGGACGAACCATAGATTTTTTGGAATAACATAACATTTATTAATATAATATTAGTTTTAAAAACTATTTTATGTCAGTTTTGACACTATTTGGTAATTGATTTTTGTGAAAATCATAACAGAATGAATAGTTAGAAAAAAGTAAACTAAATCAATAATAACATGTCATATTAACCTATAAAAGTATTGTAATTCATAAAATGTCTCAAATTATATTTATTTGGGTATTTATAACATCAATTATGTCAATATTTCATTAATAAGATAATTACTGCATCATCTTTGTGTCAAACATAAATTAATTTATATAATCAATAAAATTATAAATAAAATTCCATTATGTAGGAAAGATTTTTATCTTTCTAATGAATATTTATAGTCGATTTTATATTATATATAACCCTATATGAAAAATGATTTACTTATTAAACTTTGATTTTAACTATTTTAACCCTTCTTTAAATAAATTAATATTAAATGTCCTAAGCTAATCCATGTGGGCATAAATTGTCATATTTTATTGCTAAGGTTTTTTTGGTCGAATTAAACATATCCAGTAGAATTAGGACATGTGTTAGGGTAATAATAATATCATTTTTACCCTTAATTACCCCATTTACTTTTAACCGTGGTAAATAAAAGTAAAAGTTACTATTCACCAAAAATTATTTTCATCTCATTGAACCACATTTTACATACTGATATCAACCGTGTGTCTCGTATTTTTGAAATTCCATTCACAAAAGAGGTAAAATTAAGTTTTATGTAAATTTGAAAATTCTCCTAGGAGATGGGTAAAAGTTGGTCAAAAGTTCAATAAAATTTTTATATATCTAAAATTATTATAAAATGACTCCAATGAATTACATTAAACTTATATAGGTATTATGTGTCAGTTTTGACCTAAAATAAATTTAAATAAAATAAATAATTATTTAAATAAAAAGTCGGTTTTTAAATAGTAACAAAGTGTTTTCACTATTCATCAAAAATTGAATGTTTTCAGAAAAATACCAAAATTTCAGCCTAGGCTAATTAAGATATTCTGAATCCAAAAATGAAGTCCATTTTTAAAGATGAAATTTACAAAATTTCAAAAATTGGTTATTACTATTAATAACGGCTAGTTTTAATAATATTTTAATAGCATATCGTTGTTTAGTAAAACTCGGTATTGCGTACAACACACGCTAACGAGGATGGTCGCTATTGCGTGTAATGCAGCCAAGTTAGGGTTCTGTGTTGTGCAAGACTCTTTTGTTATAATGTACAACACAGGACATCAATAAAATTAAAAAGAATATTTTTCATAAAATCTCAGGGTGTTACAGGGAAGATGATTAGATCTCATTTCCCTTACACATAAAGAGAAAATTATATAATTTAAGAGAGGGGATATTGTCACAACACAATTCCGAGAAACATGATTCATTATCTTAATGGATGATTATTGATTCATCTGACACTACGGTTATTCATACCGACATTGATATGAAGATGGTATGGTTGGGGGTTGTAGAAGCTTTGTTAGAACAAAACCACTCTATTTTGGATTTTGTAATTATATCACATTATTTATTATGGAACACACGTGTATTTCTATCACATCAAGTTAAGGATGCATTGGTGTTGTCCAACTGAGTATTGTACTCACACCATACTTGGGAATTTTGATGAGCATATAGATTTCATCGATTGAGATCTGGTGAAGGGAAGGGGCCCTATGAAAGATGGACGCGAGAGGGAGAATGAATCAAAAGTAGACCGGGATAGGCACATGGACACTCAGAATAAGACTGTATATTTACTTCTAGTTTTCATTAAATCTTAATTGATTTTCCATTCCACTTTGGGAGCCATTACATTACTCATATTATATCACTAATTTCCACATTTTCACTCTAATTTATTATATTATTGATTTATTCTATGATCTTTTGAAAATGTATTGGGGGTATAGTCTCCCCAATGTTTCTCTTGAGATTGTATCTACTAGTAGGAAACCTCTTGTGTACGGACAAGAATTTATGAGGTCAAACATCATTCTGGCTCGGACCCGATGATTTGTGTTGGGATATTACAAAATAGTATCAGAGGATATGGTTTTTTATGAACTTATGATTCATCTTTGTCTGGGGTTTGGACAGGTTAAACATGATATCTTATTGTTGGGACTCAAGTAGGGGAAATATGTCAGTGGCTGGCCAGCTCTACATAGTGGACCTCCATGTTTTGAAGAAGTTGGAAATATTAGTTTTCATTAATTTTGATTAAATTCACATAGTGTGATGAACATGATGTTATATGTGATTTATTATATTTTTCATTCGTTCATGCATCATGACTAGGCACATAGGTTCATATGCAGTATATATACCTGTTTTGGTGTAACATTGTAGTTTCTTAATTAAATGACTTGATTTTTGCTAACTATTTAGTATAGATTTTTTTGTGTTGTATATCTCTGTTGTCATGTTCTGTGATATATCATCTTCATAATTAATTAGTTGAGTTGAGAATGATTTTTTGTTTGTATATATATTATTTTTGTGACAAACATTCATGTGTGGAGAAATTGGTAAGTGCTACAGGTCGTATACCATGGGATAAGGGTAGAAACTTAGAAAAACATTATTTGACCCCATTGTATATGAGGAAAACATTGTGTGATCCTATAGACTGGTAAGGATCTGTTCATATTGTTAATGTTATTTCTTTTGAAGAGATTACACCTTGGAGATGTGTGATGGAACCTCCAGTTATGGAAATCAATGATGCTTATGTACCACCACTAGTTGTATAAAGGGATTTAACCTAGAATGCATATTCACCATCACAAGAGATTCATACTCTATGGAATATTCAGCTAGGACTTTTCCATAATGTGCTTGTCTAGGGAGTACCCACACATAGGAATATGAATGACCATGATATGTATTTTCATCTTCATTACCCTCCACCATTATAGGGCACTAGTGAACCATAATATTCTAAGAACATTCTAGACTATATTGAGAGTACGTTATGAAAGTCTATAATCTTATAGAAGGGATCATGATCTTCACAAAATTCATAATAAATGTACATTCTATGAGATAGTGGAATTATATGCAGATATCTAGAACATGAGATGGTCTGACGTTAATGACCTTCCATGAACTGTTTATCGAACAATATTTGAAAAACTTGGTGAAGCATGAAAATGACATGGAATTCATTGAGATACTACAGGATTCCATGACAGTATATGCTTACTCTTCCTGTTTTACATATTTACTTCACTTTGACCCATTTTACTAGGAAAAAAATCATAGAATGCTCATATTTTTGAGATAGTACTTCAATCTTAGCATAGACATCAGGTTAGTTTTTATTATGCAACAAAATATATACATGTTGTTTTAAAGGCCCTTCCCATTGAAATATGACTGGTGTAGGACAGAGCAACAGAATTATACTAATCTTCTGGAGGGACAATGACAGAGTTTCCAAGAAAAATTATGAGATTATCTATTATTAATAATAAGTTAAAGACATGAGAAATGAAGAAGAGTACCATCACAACAGTGGAGAAGATTTTAGTTCAATCAAACCCTTCGGTGGGAATTTCACATTGTTTCAAATATGGATAGGTTTGGAACTTTCATAGTTTATATAGATGGACTAAGAATATGTGTCATCTTTCAAAAAGTATGGGACATCTCTAGAAATTTTCCAACAGATAGACGAAATGAAATATCCATAAAAGATATATTTAGAAAGGTGAAACAAGTTGGGATTTGCAGAAACAGACTTATAAAAGTCATACACCTCTGGGATAGTGAATAGAAGTTGTAGGTGGACTCATGTATGCTATGGAATAGAATCCAAATGATGGTGGAGAGGTACCATCCAATGTTAGAGGCACCATTTGGATTACCTCTACATCATCTATGACCTTACATGACACCAGTGCTTCTCATTCTTTTATATCTATACAATTAGTTTTTGTTCTTGACTTACTTTTGATATTTCTATCCAATTGAGTCTCCCTTGTTACAACATTGGGTATTAATGTAGGAATACTTTTTATATTCCTTGAGTGTACACTAGTTTTTTTGGCTTTATAAATTTATAGGAATTCATGATTTTTGAAAAGATGAAATTCAATATGATTCTTAGCATGGAGTAGCCATCTAGTTTCCATGCTCATAGTTATTTCTATTGAATTTATGAATTTTTTTCTTCACCAAAGGGTGCGATTTTACTGATGATTGGGGAGTGGGAACTGGTATCACACAGAGCATGACCAAACCAAATCCAACATAGTTCAATCACACTAAAGCACGAGTGAGGATAAAACATAGTAAGCATTCCCCAATGACTCCCTTACCCACACCACTAGAATAGAAAGGATAGTCACATTTATATAAAACCGTTTATATAATACAATTTTCCAAAATAATTAACAACCAAATATAAAAAAATTTCCAAAACCATTTACATCCAGATGCATACATGTGAAATTGAATCCAATTTTCCTGCAAGTTATTTTTTCAGAAAAATAACTAAAAAATTATTTGAAACCATTTAACAAAATCCCTTTTTGGCATACCTTAACCATTCCACACTCCCAAAAAACCAACCATGCATGAAATGTTATAGCAGCACCGCATTATTGAGTGGTTTCTCATCGATCTACCATGTCATCACGTGGTTATTATTTTCAATGCGCTAGTTAACCATTCGCACTGAGCATATGGTCAGATTTCAAAAAAGCCCCAAAAATTCAATATGAACATTATATCTCTTGTTCCATTAAACATTTTCCACTGAGAATAAGGCCATATGCCAACCAATCCCTAGAAATGGAATATTAACTCACACATGAATATGCCCAAAGATCATCCCAAAACACCTTTTCAATAAAAACACACTTTTTTTGAAATCCAATTCCATCAAAGTCATTTCAATACCATAGAATTACAATAATACACCCCTTTTCATGAAAAAAAGTTCTATCAAAGTCATTTCAATAACAAACCATTTTAATAAAACTCCACTTTTATTGAATTCCAATTCCATCGAAGTAATTTCATTATAATACCAATTCAATAAAAACCCATTTTTACTAAAACCTATAATTTCATCGATCCATTTAACAAATAAAGAAAATGATTAATTTAAAATCATCATTTTAAATTCAAGAGGCTAAATATCATTGCACAATAATTCACCATGATTTCCCAATTTCACAAAAAACCAGATGTCATCACTAAAGAACATTTATTACATGCTTTTTACAATAAATACCATTAAAATAAGCTAATTTGAAACTAAACCAAATAATTCATGAAGATGAGTTGATAGAGAAGACTCATACCTGAATGGTTTTGAAAAAAAAACAATGAAAGAAGAACAAACAAGAAACCTTTGTCGATTCTTCAGGAACCCACCTTAGATATCTTCTCCATACAAGACTGAGACCAAATCTCATCATATATAGAATCCACGCACCTAAATCTACCCATTACGGGCATAGATCTCAGAAACCAAGAGAAGAGGATAATTAGATCTATGTAGATCTATGAAACCATAGGACAAGTAGATCTATGTAGATCTATGAAACTGAACAAGAATGAAGAAGAATGATCACATACCTAATAATATGGATTTGATCCACCAAGGGAAGACTTCAGATCGACTCCGGAAATATGGGAGAACCTTCTTTGGCTTTAGAAGAAGAAAAATCCCATGTTATGGACACACAAGAGAAAAAAATTCACATAGAATCAAAACCGTGTGAGATCCAATATTTTAGGATCACACTTAAGTACCCGAATAGTTAGTTTTCAAAGTCAGATAGATTGTGCTCTAATCATGTGTCATCCGCTATCTAAGAAGACCCTCACACAACCTTCTTGAACGATCTATCTAATCATGATCCAACCTTGAAACAACTACTTCTTCAAAAGGAACAACTATGCAAGGTTTGGTCGCACGGTTAGACAAACTGTGTGCTACCCGTATGACTTCCCATTTGCTGCAAAACATATTTCAATGTTCTCATGACTCTCCCATTCATCACATTTAACATTATAAACAAGAAAATCATAATGTAAGGGTTAAATAACAGAAAATAGGGGTACTCAATTCTCCCCACCATTGGTATTTACATCATCGAAAAGTAGAAGACCCTTACCCATATGAAAGAGATTCAACCACCACACCTTCACTTCCATTTCACATTCCCAAGTCACTTTCTAAATCTGACCATGCTACTATAAAACATGCACTCGACTGATTCTTTATACCTGAAAGAATTTATCATGCTTATCCACAATCTATACCGGTTTATGTATCAACAAAGTATCTGTATCTAGGTCAACGTGATCCCATATGATCACATGGTCAGGATCAGGCTAAAACATTTTTAACTGAGATACATGGAACACATTATACGGTGAACTAAACCATAGTGGTAATTTCAACCAAAATTCCACCACCCCAACCCATTCCAGTATCTTTAAAGGCCCTATGTATCTAGAAGATAGCTTTCCCTAATTCATAAAACGTTGATGTCCAAAACTTGGAGATATTCCCCAGAAGACATGATTACTCACATCGAATGACAATGATCCTCTACTCTGATCTATATAAAATTTATAAATACTCTGAGCCATCTACATCCTATTTTTTATCAAGTAGATCTTCTCTATTATTTCTTTGACAACGTACTACTCAAATAGTGATATTTTACCTATCTCCACAAATCACAATGGAGAATGAAAGGGGCACCGATACAATGATTCAAACGGATCCCTGTGTATCAGAGCCTGTGATCTCTTATTGTATGAGAACTTCACCAGGGGTATATGAACCTCCCATGAGCCACTAAAATCCGTTACACAATACTGAAACATGTCTTCCATCAATTTTATCACCCACTAGAATTTCCAATTCATCGGAGGATGATACGTCGTGGTCATAGTCAATTTAGTCCCAAGAGCTTGCTGCAAGGATATCTAGAAATGAGATATGAACCTCATATCTCTCTCTGATACTATTGAAACTGGTACGCCATGACTCTTTACAAATTCTATGATGTATATTTTTAACAGATCTGCCACTATATTATTTTAACGAATAGGGCTTAAATGGGTTGGTTAGGTAATACAATGGACTATCACACATATAGAATAGTGTTTTCGAACCATTATTGGATGACTTATAAAAAAATCCATTTCTACCTGCTCCCATTTCCACACTAGGATAGGTATAAAATACAACATTCCGACTAGTCTTTGATGCTCTGCTTTAACCTGATGACAAGTCAAGCCATGTGAGATGAACTCCACCATATTCCTTTTCATGTCGCTCCACCAAAACCACAAATTTAATGCCTTATACATATTTTTTCTACTTAGATGTACAACCCATCCCGATTGGCGATAATCATGATGGAGTTGTTCTTGAAAATGAATATGTAAAACAATCTGATTTTTAATGCAAAAAAAATGAACTCATACCATGTTTCCAGACCTCAATTATCTCACCACCATTGTGTTTTAAACTCAGAACCACTCATTCTACATCAGTTGTTTGGGAATCTTCGACAATATTTTCCAAATATGGATGAATCAAATCTTAAAGTATCACTAAAACATCACCTCAGACTTCACATTCCATGTGCATGTCAGCTAGGTATGACATCAACTATCATTAATCTGAAGCTTATTATTCCAACAAAACAAATGAAATTCTACTCAATGAATCCTTTGCTGAGTTTCCTTTTCCGAGTGTATACATCAAGTCAAATTAAATCATTTGAAGATACTACATCCATCTCGTTTACCTCAGATTCAAATATCACTATGAGAAAGTATGTTTCATGATTTTGTGGTCTATAAACATACTGAATATCTCACTAGAGTGATAATGTCTCCATGTTTTCAAGGCATGGAAAAATCAATCTAACTCCAAATTGTGTGTTGGGTAGTACTTCTCATGCAGTCTTAACTACCTTGAACCATAAGCAACCACATCATCTCCTTGCATGCGAACATATCCCAACCCTGATCTTAAATTAGCATAGTACACCACATACCCCTTTTCTAGTTCCGGAAAAATCAAGATAGGTACAGATTTATACCGATATTTTAACTCCTAGAAATAATAAAGGCATTTCTATAAGCATTGGAATTGAAAATTATCTTTTGTCAGAGCATTAATTGGTGAATCAAGGCATGAGAAATCAAGCACAAAACATTTGTAGTAACCAGCTAGACCAATAAAATTTCTTATCTCAAATACATTCCTTAGTGGTTGTCATTAGTTAATGGATTCTATATTTTTAGGATCAACATAAATCCCACAAATATATACTTGGTTGAATGAAAACATTTATTTCCAGCTTCTCCAACTGCACTTTCTATTTGCATAACTCTATCAGTGAAATCTGGTAACAGAGAATGGAAGTATTACTGGTCCCTAGAAGGAGATAAATCATAAACATCTCTTCCCTTATAGGTGGTAACCCTGAGAAGTTCTTCATAAATACATCCGAAAAGCAATTCACAAGTTCTGGAAATCTAATTACCTTGATCTCATTCATTGATGCCTATGTCAAATCCCCCAACTAGTAAGATATTGATCCTTTTATTGGTTCCAAAAATCTCCTTTCACCTTTCGTTACCATCCTCTCTCTTCTGAAAGAGATGCTTGATGCCTTCCTTATTCATAAAACTCATTTTTCTCTTATAACAGTCGATGTAAGCCTTAATTTTTTTCAACCAATCCATACAAAGGATTGCATAAAACACATCCATGTCCTACATCTAGATGACACATTTCATCTCATCTCCATCAACATTTATAACTCATGATCTAAAAATGAAGTCTTGACATACTCTTTTACCAATATGAGTTTTTAGTTTTAAAATAGAAGGCATCATTTACAACTTTATAATTTGAAATTCAACAGCCCGAGAAGTAATGAAACAATTCGATGCACCAATATTTAAGATCACTTTCACAATGGTAGAATTAAAATGGATTTTAAATGTCACCATAGATGGTCCATCCTGTTCATCAAAAATCATCTTCTCACCTCCAAATAGTTTCTTCGTGGCTTCACATTGCTTCTTATTGTCTTTCTTGGATTTCACTCGTTCAATCGAATTAAAAGTTGTTTGTGACACCATAGAAGTGTCCCTAACACTCAACCTTTGATATATTCATCATAAAATATTAAGGTGTCCCATCTTGTTGCCATTGTGGCATGGTCTTGGTTGTGTTGTACATTACCGATTGATGTGACTTTGGGAACCACACTAATAACATCTAAGATTACTAATGGGTCTTAGAGGATGTTTAATTGCTCTTGTGGTCTGAATACAACGTGTTCTAATTCAATGAGAAAAGGTGTTTTATTTACTTTTTCATATAGTTATAGTGTTCTCATCTCTTCTGGTGAAAAAAATTGTACGTCCTCCACTTGGATATTATGCATTGACGAATATCTTAATCAAATTATTCTGTTTCAGTCCCAACTCAATAGTTTTAAAATCCTGAGCAATGATTTGGACCAACTATTTGTTCCCCATTGGTTCAGTTGCAACCACAATCTCACAGGCCTCTTCCAACTAGTTTATATAATGTCTCTCAGGATCCATTTTCAATGAAAAACATCATACTTTGTATGTCTCACTCTCTGAAAAAAAAAATTATTAACATTTCAAAATATATCACATTAACTATCACAACATGGTTTTCCAAAAACAAACTTTTTCCATGTTCATTGTTTTTTGAAAATCGACTATTAGTTTTGAAAATTGAAACAATTTCAATATACCACTAGTATCCTCTTTTAAAAATCATTCATTTGAAATAAAATCAATCATTTTTCAAATATTTATATCATAGCACAATATCATAAATCATTGCTTAAAATGTGTTATGTAATCCTAGTGGGAACTAATTCGTCTACAATGAATGAAATTATCATATCAATGGTTAAACACATGAAATTGATATTTCAACCGTTATAGAAGTGTATCCAAAACACATATGTACCGTACACGCTGGTAAGTAGAAGTTTATCACTAATAGGTTAGCTATATCCTTTTATGCTATAAATTTCATATTCTAGAAATCCTACTCATGTCTAATATTCCAATCAAAGGAATAGAAGAAAATGAATTCCAACTCCAATACCAAGAACACTGATGATTTTTACACAAGGGAAGGAGTATACTGATACCATTTGTAATGGACCTCCAATTATCATTGGCTTGAGAGTACAAATAGCCATCACTAGGCCTTAAAGGACTTCCCAAAGAAGCCATAGGATGGAAATAAATGACCAAGGGGATCAAAAAAAGTGGGGGATGATTTACCTTTTAATAAATAAACCAATAATCCAACCAACCATAAATTACATTGACAAGATGATGCATGAAAAAATGAAAGGAAACTTAACAACATCATGCATATAAAAACCACATCAAGGTATGAAATATTATAATAACATTAAATTATCAAATTAGAAAGTGTATAAACAAATAAATAACCTCAAGAGAATACAAGACTTCATACTCCACAAGCTCCAAGCTCCACAATATCCTAACATCACAAGTATCATGAGGTAGTGATAAATACATGTGAAACTTTACCTTTTCCCTAGTCCAAGAAGATATAATTTGCAAAAGAACCAAAGTGCCAAAGTAGGGGAGAGTATGAAACCTATTAGTTTTTCCCAATGACATCCCTACTCCCCCCACTAAAATAGAAATGTTAGCCACATTTATATAAAACAGATTATATAAATTTTTTTACATAAACTCTTTATAAACATATATAATCATGTTTCCAAAACCATTTTTAACAAAAATATTACAATTTAAATTGAAAGAAATCTTCCAACAATTTATTTTTCTAGAAACAGTTTCTAAACAATGATTTAAAAACATTTCACAAGATCCATTTTTGGTATAACATACTATTCCACACATCCACACAACCAACCATGCATGAAATATTTTGATTGTTCCAAAATCATGAGTGGTTTTTCATCGATCTACTAAGCCATCAAAAGGTAATTGTTTCCCATGTTCCATTTTACCTTTGGCACTGAGCACATGGTTATATTTCATCTAATCCCTAGAAATGATATATGAACATTATATCCTATGGTTCATTTAACCTTTGGCACTGTGAACAATTTCATATTTGAACCAATCCCTAGAAATGAAATATAAAGTTACACACCAATATGCCCAAGGATCATGCAAAAACACATTTTCAACAAAAAACAATTCTTATTGAAAACCAATTCCATAAATGTCATTTAAATACAAAAAAATTTCCATAAAACAACACATTTGTTGAAAATTGATTCTATCAAAGTCATTTCAAAACCAATCCTTTTCAATAAAAAACCCCTTTTATTGGAAACTAGTTCCATCATAGTCATTTCAATACCAAACCATTTCAATAAAACACCTTTTTATTGAAAACCAAATTTTCATAAATCCATTTAACAATTCCATAAAATCGATAATTTAAAATCATCATTTTAAATTCAATAGGGTATATCACATTCACAATAATTCACCTCGATTTCAAAATTTCACTAAAACCATAAATCAGCACAGAAGAAGATTTATTCCATTATTTTCACAGTAAATACCACTAAAATAAATAAATTTGAAACCAATACTATCAATTCTAGATTGATTAGTCAAGATTGAATCCTCCTATCTCAATGGTTTTGAAAAAAACCACAATGAACAGATAACGCTCAAGAAAATAGTATCAAATCGTAAAAAACACGCCGTAGATGTATCATTAACGAGACCAAATCTCATCCTATTAAGAATCCACACACCAAGATCTACCCATAATGGGAAACTATCAATGAAATTGAGATATTAGTAGACATAGATCTATGTAGATTCATGAAACCAAACAAGAATGAATATTTATGATCACATACCTCAACAATTTGCCATCGATTCGTCAAGGGAAGCCTTCAGATCACCTCCAAAATGATTGGAGAACCTTTTTTGGCATTAGGAGAAGCAAAACCCGAATTTATTTTTGATTAGGAGGAAAAATGATCCAATTTGAGGAAAAAACTTTTGAGGTATACTTCATTATGATCTCACATAAATGCTGGCACAGTTAGTTCGCATGGTTAGAAAAATTGTCTGCAAACCATGCATTAGAAAATACCTAGAAATAACCTCACATGACATCATAACACAACAACTCTAACTATTATCCAACCTTATAGGATCCACTGTCTCAAAATAATCATCTACACATGGTGTGGCCACATGGTTTGACAAACCATGTGTCGCATGTACGACTTACCTTACTCATTAATACATCATTAAAAGTTCTCCTGATTCCCCCATTCATCGCCCATATCATTAAAAACATTAAAAGCATCATATAATGTTTACATACCAAAAACTGGGGGTACTACAAGTGGAAAACTCCTAATTTATTCTAGTAATTGTAGATCTCTATCAGGATGTCTTACCAGATGACTTCAACAGACACCCTGCTAATGAAGGAGGACATACCAAAGATATCATTTCAGAGTAGAAATGAATTGTATGAATATTTGTTAATGACTCTAAGACTAAAAATTCATAATTTATGGTGATATCCCTCATGATAAAAATCATTCATCCATTCTTTTACCTTTTCATTGTGCTATTTTTTGATGATATCCACATCTACATACTAACAACTGAGAAACATGCTATAAACCTAGAGTTTGATCTAAGTATCCATCGAGCTCATAGAAATTATGCTAAGCTATAAAAATTTTAATTTTTTATTAATGGTTTTAATTTCCATGGACATGTGGATTATGAAAATGATATATCAATAATCCCTTAGAATTTCTAAGCAGTTATGTTATGGGAAGGTACCTAAAACATGTTTGAGATCAGCAGTTTACTAGGGTTATTTGGGTATTACCGATAGTTTTACTGAGGACTTATTACGACTATTAGAGATAGTTACATCCTTTAAGAACACGAGATTAATGTTCTATTGTTCAGAATAGTGTAAAGAGTCCTTCCATGATCAAATGAAAATCATCAAAATAGGTACAATATAGACACTTATGGTGATTGGGATTGAATAGGTAGTGTATTGTGATGCATCAAGAGTTTTTATATGAGTATTATAGACATAAAGTGGAAAGGTTGTATCGTATGGGTACCAATAGCAATGACCCAATGAGTATAACTTCCGTACACATGACTTAGAGCTAGAAGTAGTAGTCTCATCACTGAAATGATGGAGGTATTATCTATTTAGTGAAATGTTTATGGTTTACACATTTCATAAGACCCTTTTCAAAATATAAATTCAGAGGTATATGAATCTAAGTAAGTGACATGGGTTCATGTATCTACATACATTGAACTTCAAGATGAAATAATCCACTTGAAAGGGAAATTTAATAGAATATTCTTCTAGCCGTATGACTTATCATGAGCATGAAAATGGAATGAAAACCTAATAGGAGAAGTTTTGTTTGATGTGTTTATTTTGATTAATATGGGGTTGATGCTTCATATGATCATGGATCCATGATTTTCTCTTCTTTTATGATTAAATCCTACTATATGTAAAAGATGAGGACTAATCAGGATTCATAACCTGAGTGTACTGTGATGAGAGAACAACTCACTAGAGGAGACCTGATACCCAGATGGTCAATGGATAGTAATAACATGATCTTGGACAATGGTAGAGTATTAGATTCTAATTACATTAGAGTGGATCTGATGTGGTATTACCATTCATCTATGTAGATGGTACATCCTAGTGAGAAGAAGATGTATCATGCCATTAAATGACAGTTCTGGTGGATAGGGATAAAGAGGGACATTGTAGGTTTATCTCTCAGCACCTCACCTATCATATGGTGAAGGCTGAGCACCAGCATCTTGGACGGTTATTAAAGCCACTCCCAATAACTATGTGGATGTTGGATGACATTACTATGGACATTGTGACCAGTTTACCCAGGACCCTAAGGAGTCGTGATGCGGTTTCTGTGATCGTTGATAGGTTATGAAAATATTACAACTTCTTACAGATCAGAGAGACTCACTTGGGGGAGGAATTGGAAAATATAATGTCTGGGAGGTTGTGGTCTTACACAACGTTCTATTGCATATTTTTTATAATACAAATTCACATTTCACATAACTATTTTGGAAGGGATTGTTTAAATCCATATTTAACCAGATAAGGTTGATAAAATATTGAAATATAGTCTTAGATGACTATAAAAATACTAGAGGATATACTATGAGCATGCATAATAGATGTTGGTGAAGCATGGGATGATCAGTTGTCCTTGATTGAGTAGGAAATAAAAAAGTTAACATGTTTTGATTCAGATGGATCCTTACGAGGATCATTACAGGAGGACATGTCAATCACCACTCTATTGGCATGAACTGTTAGAGGTTGAAGTTTATGGACCCAATATGGGTCAGGACACCTCTGAGAGAGTGATGCTGATATGGAGGAAATTTTTCACTTATCAGAGTTGACAATGATCTTATACTAACAGTTGAAGAAGACCCTTGGATATTTCTATGGGAGATATAGTTTTCATTAGTGTGTATTTTATTTAGGGCTCAGACATCTGAAGTAACATGGAAATCTGGATCTATGTTTTGTGGGACCCTTTGATCTTTTCATATGGATATGGGAAATGGTGTATTTTCAATACCCCCCTTCATGGTATAATGTTATGAACAATTTTTTCCATGTTTCAGATCATCAACAGTATATACGAGATCCTACACTTGTTTTTCACTTATATAATGATGATCTTGAGACAAGAACAAAATATGAAGAGTGCATGATATGGATCAAGGACCGCAATGAGGAAGCGTTTCGAGGGAAGACAATACCACTAGTCCGAGTTTAGTGGCATCATGTAAAGATCCTGGAAAGACGTTGGAACATGAGTATGATTTTGGAGCTTAGTAGCCTGATTTGTTGGACTTGGAAAATTATAGATGCTTCTTGAGGATAAGAATTCTATAGTGTGGATTAATTGTAACATCTTGTTTTTTTGAATTTTAATAATGCCGTATTTGATAAATTACTAATAAATTAAATAAGAAAAAATTGTATTAGTGAAATTTGAGTTTTTTTAATGCATCACAGAATGATAAAATGCCTAATTAATATTTTAGAATATTAAATTAAATATTCTATTAGATAATACTGAGTAAGAACAAGTTTTTGAGGTTTTTAAAGGATTGAAATTGATTGAATAAAAATATTAAATATATTATTTTAAGCATGTAAATTTTATTTAAAAAAATTAAATAACTACTAATTAGTGGATCATACAACATATTTGAGAACACTAATAAGTATGGGATACTATTTTTAACCTAGTCACGATATAGAATTTGTAATCGTCAGACGTTTTGATGCTTCATGAAAATAAACATTTTCATATATAAATAAATTATAATCATTTTTTTTTTGAAAATTGTATAGATAATATCTCAAAAATTATGCATTGTATGAAATATATGATTCCCTGGTTAGATTCAGAATGAGGGGTTTCCCCTTGTAAGGGTATAACATTTTAAGATAGATGATGTTTAGATGACCATATCATAAAAAAATTATTTATTAATTTTTTTAATATATTAATTTATTGAAAATAATTTTACATATCACAAATGGTGTATCACACGGAAATTCTGACACATCCATTTTTTCAAGAATATGAGATTTACCCTTAAAAGTGTATAATTTTTTATACATAACATGCGTATTTTTTAATCTATTAAAAATGTTTTTCTTTTAAATTATAAAAATTATGTAATTAATTGATTTATTTATATAAATTAATAATATCCATTCACGTCCAACACGGAGATTCTTTCCTCCATTTTTGATCGGTGAGGATTTCTAAAACATCAAATCTAAAATATATTGGTTAATAAAAAATTTAAATCACATTAAATAGAATAAAATAAAACATTTCAATCAATTGTATCTTGATTAATGAATTAAAAATGATGCATTAATTATCTCATTACGATAAAATAAAAGCACATTTCTTGTCGATATATAAATAGCCAATCCATTGATTTCTAACTATAATTGGAGACACCTCCTCCCATTTGTTGAAGCACTCGACCGATGTGTTGTAATGAAGGTGTTCTTCCTCCATCAAGCACACTGTCACACATCAACGCCTGGAGTACTTCCATGGTTCTTAGTTATTTTATTGATTAATTTTTACTCTTATATATATAAATATATAAATGTGAATTATTATAAAAAGGGTTATACAATAAAGAAAAAAATAATAATGATAATAATATTTTTTAAAAAAAATATTAATTTTATATTAATTTTCTAAATATATATATATATATATAAGAATGTGTATATATATATAAAATCAAATTGTGTTAAGGGGATACGTATTTTAAATATATTAATTATAAAAAGATATAGATATTTTTATATTCATATGTTTATATATATATATATACATAATCACATAAATTGTTAATTTTATTAAATAAATTTCGCTATTTTTTCAGAAAATAATAATTTTAAATTATCTAGTGACAATTAAATAAAATTATCAAGGATAATTTAAATGATTTAATAAAAATTTAATTATTCAACATAATTTATAAATTTAACATTTGGAAATCATAATTATGATTTTTTAACTATCCAATAATGATAATTATAGTCACATATACTTCTTTTTTTAAAATGAAAAATTAATAATTTAATTTATCAATGCACATGATTAAATTAAAAGTGACGATTTATCATTTCATTTAAAATTTTAAAAATGATATAATAATTATTTAATTAATTAGGCATGTGATAAAATTAAATTAAAAATTCACGAATCATCATTTCATTTGAGTTATTAAAGGGTAATGTGATAATTTAATTTTATTAGGGCATGTGATAAATTTAAGGATAAATTTAGAATTATTTGAGAAACAATTGTCACATGTGGTGATTTATTTCTATTATTGAAAATAAATATTATGAATCTAGGAATATATCTTCTAAACCTGAAGAACCAACATGGCAATAGCTTGAGACTTTGATGTCCCATGCTGACATTAGGAAAATGTATGAGAGGGTTTTTCCAAACTGTTGAGTTAGGATGCTTCATAAATTTTTGGGATTATTTACAAATGATTTCCACTAATATGATGATACACAAACATTTTTAAATAGTGAAGGAATGTGGGTATGATAGGGGTATATTTTATCCATGTATTTACATTACTATGTGATTACATGTACATTGTGTGATACTTACTCATGATAATGTGATTATTCACAGATATATATATATATATCCTTCCATGATATGTATAACTCATGGTTTTTTGAAACCAAGATAGGTGGACCATCAACTTCTGTTATACTTTGGTTGAGGGATGCACATGTCAGATGAAGAGAGTCTAATGAATGGGGTAGGAACATGATGATGAATTGGTTAATCCATGTAGTGGACTATTGCAACTTGGTTTATCCTCCTGAAAGGAGATGCACATGACTGATGATAAGGGTCCAATACATGAGGTAGGAATACAACAATGCCTCGGGATGAACATGTCTTAAAATAAATGGATATGATAATGACTTGGAGTATCGTATAGTGGAATATCATGGATTGTGTAATATTATGGAGGATGGATACACATTATTGACAACCAGGGTCAATGAACAAGAAGGGAATTCAATGATTTATTAGGAGAAAATCAATAAAGAGGGGATTGATTAGCTATCAGTCCGTAATATGTATTCTCGACGGTGTGCTTTGATGACTAAGGGACATTATTACCACTCGATACAATGTCTGTCAACTCGATGATTAAGGGAGCATGCTAATCTTTCTTTTCCCCTGTACATTCAAAGAAACATATATTCTTTTAGATCATGGATATTGTCTCAAAATAATGCTGCGAAACATGATTCATTTGATTAATGGATAATTGTGGATTTATATGACACTATGGTTATCCATTCTGGTATAGAGATAAAACAGGTAAGTTCATTGGTTGTGGAAACCACTCAGTTTTGGATTTTTTGTTTACCTAACATTATTTATAATAGAATACAATTTTTTAGCACATCAGGTTTATGACGCTTTAATGGTTTCCAACTGAGTCTATTACTCACACCATACTTGCAAATTTTGAGGCACTTGTAGATTTTTTTCCCTAGAGATATAGAGAAGGGAAAGGGCCCTAGGGTATATGACTTAGTAATGGATTATGAAGCAGAATTTGAATGGGACAATCCCCAGGTAATTCTGTAGATGATTTTTTATTTACATCTTGTAATATTTATAATTTACTTGATTTTTTATGCCACTTTGTGAGCCGTTACATTTATCTAATTTGATCATTACATTCCACATATTTACTCTTATTTCAAATATTATTTTTTTATTGTATGATCCTATGACATGGTATAAGGTGTAAAGTATCCCCAAAGTACCATTGGAGACCCTCGCTGATAGTTGGAAATGATTAACAAATTAAGAGGCGTGCATTATGTCATGTATTCCAGGTCATACCCAGTGATTCTGTTTGGGATGCTACATTTATGTTACAAAGGCTATTATATATAATATTGATATAATAATAATCTAATTTGTGGGTAAATAAATAATATAAAATTGCTCATTGGGAAATTCTAACTCTTCTTCTTGTAACTCTATCTAGTTTTCACAAAATGGATTCCATTATTGAGGATTATATAATGTGATGATAGGTTTTGGGAGCCTATTAGGGTATTTTTTGAATTAGAAAATGTTATTGAGAGGTATGATGATGTGAGTAGGGAGTAGGTGTCCCATTTTATAGTGGGGGAGGGGTGAAATTCATGTAAATGGGGAATGAAAAACATTGTTGGAAGTTCTCCCAATGATCATGTGACTAAAATAATTAATCATTACTGGAAAAAAGAATTATATTATCAAAATACAAACAACCAATATATTTTTTACATGAATATAGGTTATTTGAACACTTAATCTAATGATTATCTACTATGTAAACTCGTTTTTACCTAAATTTTTGTAATTAATTTTAATAATTTTGAATATTATTTTTTTTCTCAGAGACTATGTTGATCGTAATAGAAATTAAAAATAAAACTATTCTAAATTAGGAATTAATTTTATGAATTACAAACACATATGTCATAGAAATTAATTTCAATTTATTCCTTTAGATTATATGAAACCACAATTTTTTAAAGAAAAAGTGTTCAAAAGTGTTCATTATTTTAATATCCAATTTCAATGAAATAAAATATATTTTTTGATGTATAATTGAAGTAAATATATTTTAAAACAAATTCAAAATATAATTTAACTATATAAATAAATTCAATGAAAAATTATATTTTAATTACAATTCAGGGCCTACACTATTTGTCAAATTATGAAACTTCTCTGAAAAATAACAAAACATCACCGTAAGTAAATTTTGATTTTATTATTTCAAATATATGTTTTTATTAATATAAATATTATAAAATTTACAATATTTTGATTTAAAATCCGTCCTCCATTAAATTATGGTACAAATTTCATTAATAAATATGTATCTTTTATTCCTGAAATAAATAAAGTATTATCTTATACATATCAAATCTATTAGATGAGTGTCAAAAAAATTATTGAATATAGAATATAATCATTTAAAAAAAACAGTTATCAAAAGTGGTATTCATAATTTATTGAGATACACATATATTTTTATGTTGTTAATAATAAAAAAATTCATTATATATATATATTGAACCCATATTTCAAAAGGTTTGTTAATATTATTTTAAACATCCATTCCAATGGATGTGTGCTAACTATAAATATATTCTTGTTACAATATTTATAATATTTTATATTTTGGAAAAACACGGCCTTGAATGTAACAAAATCTATTGAAGGAACTCGACAATATGTGTAAAAATATCCAAACACAACATGGTGTGTTCCACAAGATAATATATATTTTTTGTTTCATTCATGATTGACAATGTGATTATTTAAACACCCAAAAATACAATGATTTCATATAAAAAATGTAATATTTTGTTTTATGGGAAATTAATTTGGCTTAATTGATTAAATTAAATTAAAAATTTTAACAAAATCGTGGGTTGTTACATTCTAATCCCATTAAAATAAACTTCACCCTCATAATTGATCTAGGTTATAAAAAATTTTATATCTTATTGTTACTTTCATTGAAACCGAAATTGTAAAAATGAATACCAAATATTCAAAAATATAAGAATGTTGGAACCATAATAGTTTACCAAAGAAACAAACATCTTGGTTTCCACATAAGATGACATATTTGTCAACTAAAAACATATACACAAAAGGGAAATATAATGATCATATTAAAGTTGAGAGTAACAATGAATATTGTTAGATTAAAGTTAACAATAAAAATTCCATAAACCAATGAGGCTTTAAAAAGATCATTGATATCATAAAAATTCATGATAACATTACACCATTTTATTTCAAGACCAGTAACAAATGTTAATGATATTTTATGAGAATATATACTTACATGGTTTCATACCATTTAATAATAACAATCTCACCCTTTTGATGTGAATTAAAAAATTACCACATCATCTCATACTCTAGGGATTGAATATTAATATTTCATTTTTGAAGAACTAACAGGCCATGAGATATATAAATAGAATGAAAATTCTCTCCTTATATCTTTAGTTGAATTAAAGAAAATGTACAGAACATGATAACCAATATGGATAAATCCCCAAATGGTGAGATAATAAATTTATATCTAAAAAATCATAAGAGGTTTAACTTAAACCCTTCTATAATGTTTTATCCTTATAACCCTTCTTAAGGATGAAAATACAAAAAATATTGTTGAGTTCACTAAATTTATCAATGAAAAAAAAACATTGATCCCCATATGTCATAAAGTATCTAATAATTGTCACATATATTCCATGTGATAAAATTAATCATGTATTCTCTTGAAACACCGTAATAAACTGAATTTCCATAATCCCTTATTGAAAAAAACATCATTTCAAAAGATAATTCACCCCATTGTTCCACCAATACGATCTTATATTTATAATAATGTTATATTGGAATGTTGTGTTTATCTTGGATCTTCCAGAATATAAATGAAATTTCATCAATCCAAAATTCATATATAGAGAGATTATAAATTCCTAGAATCTTGTCAACTTCCACTAATAGATGAACAAAATGAATTTTATTGATATTATTTTTCAAAAATTCCATATTAAATTTCACAATATATAGTGCAGTAATTAGCATAATTCACTTCGTCTATTGTGACTCCATAAGGTTTCATATTTCTATTTGTCTCTTGAGGTTGATGGAATTTATCTCCATTAATAAAATTTCATTTTGGGGATTTTCATGAAATAATTACAAACTACTATAAATTGTAACACATAAATATGGGATCTGTATTCAATAGATTATTCTCATTATTCAATTAATTAGATATCTTTTTCAAATCACTTTGGCAGTTATCCTCTTGATTTCCTTTATTTCCACAATTAAAACATCTAGTATTACTATTAAAAAAATTCCAACTATTTTTATTCCCACAATTTTAACATAAAGGACAACTCATCTTATTCTCTCTATGGTTCATATAATTTCGATCAAATTACATTTTTCTTCTCTTATCAAAACCATGATATTGAATCATAACTCTAACCTCCATTTACTCTATAACATCGTATTGAAAATCCAGTTCAGAAAATTTAAAATACAATATAGATAACTTTCATTGTATATTTTATTTTAATCCACTGATGTATCGGTAAACATTAAATTCATATTGAATGATAATAATTGATAGGTATCCTGACGGTCCTACAAAATTTGAATCACAGCCCCCATAAAATTCATTACCCTAATATTTCAGCTCAATTAATCCTTTCACATTAGTTGTCCATATTATATGAGGGAATTAAATACTGATAAGTATCCCCTATATCCCTTCCCATTCCTATGATTCAATTTATTAATTTTCCCAAGTATTTTTATTAAGGTTCCACAAGTGATCTTCTTCACCTTCCAAATGATAAATATCAAAAATTAATTATTCATGCTATGAACAGTAATGAACGAAAATTATATGTCTAGAGGTATTGATCCATTGGTCAAATAACATTGGATAAGTTGATCCACTAATACAGTGAAATAATTTCCCCAAAAAGTACATAATAAAATATTGTTCCATATTCTACTCATTTAAATGCACATTATGATTCATTACTTATTAATGTTGTGCAATAATAGAAATAATGTTCTCAATTAATACTGCCTTAATTTTTTGT
Organism: Viscum album; assembly: GCA_963277665.1. Lineage (NCBI taxonomy): Eukaryota > Viridiplantae > Streptophyta > Magnoliopsida > Santalales > Viscaceae > Viscum > Viscum album. The sequence continues at coordinate 195,293,937 of OY728133.1, read as the reverse complement.
GTATCATGAGGAAAATAATTTAGTTTTTCATTTTATTAGGCATTAAAAATATTTCTCCATGTTCCATCAATCAAATAAAACCAAAAATCAAAGCCTAAAAAGCACTTGTCATAGTAGAAAATCAGAAAAACATGAAAAATTACTAATAAATTGTATAAATCATGAAACCTTATTTTATGTTCTTTAAAAACTAGGCATATAATAGGTTATTCATAGTCATATTTTATTTATGTTATTCATGATTATTTATATAGAATTTGTGAATTCCTAAACTATAACCATAGGTTTTCCAAACTCGTTGTGATGGAACACCCGTTTTCATGCACCCATTCTGGATCAATTCGATCTTAATACAGGGATTTTTGTTTTGTTATACCATAGTATAAAAGTGATAGATCCATGTCCACATGTATTATATTTAAAGGGATGTATTTAATGGAAAACAACATCTCTATCCTTTATTAAAATTTTATTATATTATTATATAATATAATAATTCTTTAGTTATATCTATAATGACATCACTAGAAATATCCTATAAAAAATGCATAGGGATCTCCCTAATTTTTTAACATATTAGTTTTAAAAGGATTAAAAATCATTTCTTTTCATAACTACAATAGTGACATAAGATTAACATACATGGATAGTCCATCATTTTAGATGTGTATTTAGAACATTACAAAAGTACATGCTTGAGGATCATAAAAGTTAGCCTCTTTGGGAATTTAGAACACATTATTGTATTTTGTTTAAGGACATTTGACATCTCTCATAAATATACTACCTATTGGTATTTCTACATAAAATCATTCTTTATAACTTGGGGAACATAAATATAAAATGGGAGAGTTTAAATATTTTGTTAGCGTAGATAAATGAGAGATGGAAGAATAAAATAAAAAAAGGTTATTATAACATGAGAATAACATTATAAAATAATACTACACACATCAAAGGACACAAAAATTATTCATGGAAAATGTATTTTCATAGTATAATTCATGATTCATATAAGTATCAAGAGTATTTTTCATGAGAGCGTATCATATGAATAAGACATAGAATTATGGAATACACATAAGAATATAAATTCTATGTCATGTTACCAATCAAGACATTCATAACATTTTAGGCTAGGATAATCACTCATGTTCTTGATTCAGGGATGGGAAAAAAAACACTTCAACACTATTATTTTCAATCTTGGGATATATCCAATGTACCCTATTATTTTTGGGCTTGTGCTACAACCCTTGTACCCTCTTGTTTTTAGACTTATTCTATAAGTAGTTTACCCTCTTATTTTTTGGAATGGTATATAAGCCTATACCATTTGAGATCTTATACCATTTATCATTATCTAATGAATCAAAGGAATATATTGGGCCCACCCTTCATATAATGAAATCATATATACATGTTCCATAAGATAATAAAACACTCATCATATCATGAACCATAAATAAATGGGTTTCAAAAAAATAATATTATAATGGCTGAAATGAATTGGGTAACATAAACATTTCATCATATCATAACATATGGAATGTTAATAGGTTTCATGATAATTTATCAAAAAAACATGTGAATAGATTTAGGTTTCATTGGAATTTATCATGTAAGAAACCCTTAAAGAATAAAAATTATATGATCTTTATTATATCATTAAAATAATGAAATTCATGATATAAAATTTCATCTGGAATTATATTCACCTCGTAAAAAATGTTGATGCATCACATAACATGTTCCTAAAAGAAGGAATGATTAGACAAAATTACTCTATTCATGGGGTAACTTTTGAAACTTAAACCTTATAAAAGAGAGATCATGAAATAGATATGGAAATAATAATAAATTTGGTGATAAGAATAATATAATACATTAATGTAAAGTATATACACCATATAAGTTAAACTAGTGGTGATTATATAATATGTTTCATCGAATTTTAATAGTAACAAGAAATCTATTTACTGTTTGTGTTACATTTGAATCATAAGACTTGTAAAAGAATAATATAAATTTAAAAATTTTATATAATTAAATAAATTAAATTCATGATATATCATGTCATAGTTTATTTTAAACATTACAAAACAATAATAAGTGGTGAATATTGAATATATCTCATTGGAATAAAAGTGATATGACAAATCACTTACCTTTAGACTTAACTTATTTGTACACATTAAGACCTCTTGAATAATAGATATTTTTTTTATAAATGTACCATATATAAATATTGTTACATAAAATACCATATATGATTTAATTATAAATTTATGTTACCTGTTTATTATTAAATCAATGTCAATGTTCTATTTAAGGGAATATCTACATTGTTTTTCATATATTTTTGGGACATTAATTCTTGATCCACTCATATAGATCATGATTTAAGTATTCCAAGAATGTAAAATAAATATAAAGATATTATATAATAATGATATATATTTTAATAATAATCATTAAAATATATAAATTTTAAATAAAATACACTTTTTATGGTGACTTTAGGATGTACGTATGCATTATAGATGTCTCTGTTTTCATTTAATTTTGGAAGAAAAAAATTATTTGAAATATATAAATATATATATTATCATTAAAGTTTAATTATTATTTCCTTTATATAAAATAAGATTACTAAACACATCCTTAATAAATTCCATGTATAGTGTGATCGAATCACATTGCATTGAGGAGGCGGTAGTCCACACTTCTACAAATGAACTTATCGTATTCCCAAAATAGAAAATAATTTGGGTATGTGTTATATTATAATTTAAGAAGCATAGTTACATTATAAATATAATATATTTTATATAAAAACATAATTTCTCATTGTAATATTAAAATAGGATAGGTTGTAATGGAAGACTGAGCAATAATAGATTGCGTGGTGGTAGTCTGTCGTATACAAGAATGATGATTCCATATCAAATTTGATGGATATGTATATGAGTTTAGGTCATACCTGATGAATAAAAATATCTAGTTATATTTATTATAATAATTTTATTATGTAGGAATTATGAACGAATAATTTAAGTGGTGGAAAATGAAATAAAACAAAAGTGCTCATTGAATAATGATTTCATTTATTTTGAATAACTCCTTTTGGTTCACATGAAAGTGATTCCATGGTCGGATTTGTGCCAAAATTTTGGATTATACTCATATAGTATGGTCATTGAGAGATTATTTTGGTAGGACTTGGATGATCAAATTGGCTTGAGAGGTGTGAACATGTGATGGTGAGTTCCATTTTATATTGGAGGAGGAGTCACATTCATAAAAAAATAAAAAATAAAAAACATTTGAGAGGTATCCATTACATAATGTCTTTACCATAATTCTCCATTATTGATAAAAGATATTAAATAATAAAAATATGTATATCCAATTGATTTTGGACTTGTTTCTATGTTATTTTTTCACATTTGTTAATGTTTAATCACAAATTAAACTGTTTTTTACCTTAATCATTGTAGTTACATTTTATGAAATTCACTAATATTTATGGTAAATGATTTTGGTCATATTAAAATTTAAAAATTATTATGATTAAAAATTTTAAATCAATTTTGGAAAATCCAGTACCCATATGTGATATAAATTAATTTAAAAATAATCCCATAGAATGGACCAAACAACATGTTTCTAAAGATGATTTGCTCAAAATTTTATTTTTTTTTCATATCAAATTTCTTTTTGAAAGGGATTTAAATGAATTACATTAGATTTTTTATATATAATTGAACTAATTATATTTTAAAACCAATTTAGCATATAATTTAATTTTATAAATAATTATATGACAAAGAAGTTTTCATTTTAAATTTCTTTATATAACTATTCATCAAAAAATAAAACATATCTGAAAAAATCAACTAATGTAAATAGTGAAATTATCATTTAAAAATTTATATTTTCTCTGATAATAATTATAAATGTTTCACCATATAAATCTATAAATAATGAACCATTAAAATGCATTAAAATTACATTTAATATAAATACATATTTTTTCCATAAAATTATATTTATTCATTCTTTATTACTATTAAATATAGTGGATGATAGAAAAAAATTGATTGAATTTATGATGTATAAATTTTATTAAAAACATTAATCAAATTTGGTGTGTTTAATTTTTTGAGATAATTTCTATTGTATATATATATTAAAAAATTCTTAGAAAACAATGTTCTATATTTTGGAATGAATATTACATTAATGTGTAACTAAATAATAACCAAATGATTAATTTTATAGAAATTTAAAAAAAATAATTTGAAAATTTATTTAATATTATTATAAAATACATTCGAATGAAATGTGGTAAATATAATAATATTTTACTAAAAATATTTTTCATTTATTTTATTTATGTAAAATGCCTCTGTGCATGTAACACATGTTATTCAAGGAACTCGGAAATGTGTATAACACAAAAAAACATTGTGTTGTCTATAACACATGCTAATATAATTTATCCATATATTGTATGTTCAATTGGTGTTATATGAAACTAAAACTAAAAATATTACATTCTTATTACATAAGAAATATACAGTGTGGTATAAAATGCAGGATATTGAAATGATTAAATTAACTCTGAAAAAAATATTTCAAAATAACATTATGTGTTACAAAATACTCACTAGGATAGTGAAAAAGTGTCTATAAACATAATTATCACTCACAAAATTGAGGAAATTTTAAATAATTCAATTTATTTTATTTAATACAGAAGGTTGTATATATGTTATTGGTTTTACAAATTTTGGAGTATTATATTTTTTATTATAAATAGTTTCAAATAAATTGTATAAAAATAATACCATGTCCACTATAGATATCAATAAATGGTATATTATTATCATTTTTACACCATCATGAGAATATATGAAATTAGAATGTGATTCAATTTTTTATGTGAGAAAGTATACCTAAGTAATTATTTTTGATCGTCAACCAAGACATACACATAATGATTTTACCCAATACATCTATCTTCTACGGGACCAATTTGACAAATTATTACTAAATGTAACATTTCATAAGTTATGAAATCACTTACGATTAAAAAAAATTTATGTTTGTTACTATGATGGAATGGAACACATACATTAGCTTCGTAGAATATTAGGTTAGGTAGTTGTCTAAAATAGTTTATCCTATAAAATTTAGATAATGTTCCAATTTTACTATGCCCTCTTATTCTATTAATAAAAATTGTAAATTCAAAATATTCACTTATAAAGGGTATATTTTGATTTCTTATTATTTAATCTTCTATTTCATGGATATATACAGTCTAACGTCTATCAGTAAATAGGAAGACAATACTTTATGAATTTATATATTTTATTTTTCATTGATTAAATCCATAAGGCATCAAACATCAAATCCTTGACTAATTATAATAAAGATGTTATTATGTTCTGTAATATTAAAATAATTAGAAATTAAAATTTTCCATTAGAATAAATCAACAATTAAGATGATTTTACTATATGTGTTGTATCTAAAGGTGCATCATCCTATTTTTTCATATTTTATATTTTAATCGTTTCTCTATTCATATTTCAATTAAAATTATAATCATGTGACATTTATACAAGTTATTGGTACTCAATATTTTATCCTAAAAAATGAAAAACTATTTCCACTGTATCCAAACATATTTTGGTTTGGTTAGGTTAGGAAATAACATTTTTGGAACCAACATAGGTCCAACATTATTATATTGATGAAATAATAAATATTTTGAAATAAAATCTATATAAAAAATAAAATAGTGAAAATTATTATAGAACAAGAAAAATTATTGTCAAAAACTTATTAAAATTAAGGGAAAAATGTATCATCTTTTAGGAAAAATTAATTTGAACAATAATTTGATTTAATATAAGTTAACCATATAATGTAAGAATTTATAGAGGCTACTAGAAGAGTGTTCATTTTTTTAAAATTTTCTATATAATATATAAATATTAAGAATTTATTTTATACAAATAGAAATAATTTTTTTATTTAATAAAAAAATTATGATCATATAAAATACAATTTTAATTTTGATAAGATAGAAAATCTAAATCCAGATAAATTTTATTTACATCGCAATGTAACTTTTAAATTATTTTTTTATTATTAAATTTCATTCCTCTATAAAATTAAATTTATTTTTGAAGTTTTATTTTCATTGTCAGTAAGGATTGTATATCTAACAATTTCATCAAATATATGTACATAATCCACATCATCTTAAGAAATTTGATTTTCATTATCTGATGTATTATAATTTTCATCAATCGTTGAATTTGATGATCCATTATCAAAAGTACATGTTGATTTATAATATAGTGTTACTTTTTAAATTATTCTCTAGTTACCTTAACAATGAAAAAATTATCATCCTTTAAATTTTTTTAATATCATCAAAAAAATTCTGAATATGAAATCCTTAATATTTAATTTAGATATCAATAGTTGTATAACTTCATAAGCACTCCCTCTATCCAAAGAGATAAACCTACACTTAACTTTACTATAGGAATCCTTATTTTCTTAGGCTTTATTCATCCATTTTAGGGAATCTAATTTAATATGACCTACCATCATACATTCATAAGAAATAAAATTTTTAAATTATTTCTTTCATGTATATTGATTTTTCATTCCAATGAGTTTCTAAAATATTCTTATTTCATACAATCATATAAATTATTTTAGAAATATTATAGATATAATTTTCACTATTATTGTAAATTCTAGGATCTTAAATCATATATTTATTTGTATAAATATGCTGTTTAAAAGAATTAATAGGAGAAAAAAATAATTATAAGTTGAATTAATATAACAAAACACAAAATTCACCCCATTAATATTTGTCTCCTTCATATCATCTATATTTAAATTTTATGAAAATAAATTAATGTACATATCAAGTCATAAAGCATTAGTTTAGTCCAATTTGTAATATCATCATTAATTTTTCCTATTAAATTCTCACCCTTACATCATAACATTAAAAAATTTATAAGATTATATTTCATTAATTATTTATCTGTTAAGTATTATTAACTATACAAATTTTTTGAAAAAATATACATAATTTGAATCAAATTTTTTGGGGGTATGAAATAAAATATTGTAATTATTCTCTTTACATAGCCCTTTGGGTTTCTTACACTATTAAATCCCCAAAATGAGTACCTAATTACTTCCTTGAAATTCTATTTTTCATTACACAAGATGATATTTTATTATAGAATTTTAGTTTCATTGAATATACTAATGTTTTAATCAAATTATTATTTTCTTGATATTATTGCACTACTTCACAATAAAATTGAACAAATTATTTCATTAGATCGTTACAGATTATAACCAACATTTGTAAATTATCAACAAAACTATCAATCATAAAATATTTCATATGATTAATCTAGTATTAATAATTTATTTCATAAAATATATATGGTATGATTTGAATTTTAATTGAAAAAGGTTCTAGTCAATATACATACCATAAAAAAACAAGTAATTTTTCAATTATAATATAGTTAGTGTTATAAAGTAAAAAAATATGTTTTCAAGTAATGTAGATAAAATATTTATAAGATTATATTTATGTAGATAGTAGATTTGAAATCAAATGATGGTGTCATTGAAGATGATTATACTCTTAGTAACAAGTAGAAACTAGCTCTAATACCAAGTGTGTTTCAAAATATGACAGGCATATACATTATTAGTGGGGGTGAAATGAAGATAAATTTAATGTTAAAAATTTCAAACACCCGCATTAATTAAATTTCTCGAAAAAATCTAATAATTAAATAAAAATATATTAGAGAATGTATATAAAATATTTAGTATTCATTACTATCAATAAAGTATATTGATTTTAATTAATACAGAAAAAAAAATTAATATTGGATTTCATATAGTAGAAATCCACAATTCGAAAATTCCAAAAATGGATATCATAAAACCAGCTCACATTAACCATTATTTTCAAGTAATTCTATATACCTTAAATTCCATTTCCATGATTTTATTCCTATTAGATGTTTTATCATAATATCCCTTGAATTTATCAACATAAACCCATTGAATGTTTCTCTGTCTTCCCATCCCAAGATTCAATTGACATGTAAGTTGATCACATTATTTATACACCTGAATATCTATATTACTCTTCTAAAGAAATAAATATAGATGACTACTAAACCAAGAATTATAAGTCAAAATAAGTTATTTTAAAAGTTTAACCTCATAGAATGATATATTTGAGTCCCATAATTCATGTAAGAAATATTCATTAAATATATACTATGTTGAACAACTTTTTTCATAAGAAAAACTATACTAAAAAATAATGATATATGTTAGAATACATGATAAATACTGATAAAACATTATAATAAAATAAGAAATTTCACAATGAATATTTTAATAATAATAAAACCATAAGTAAATAAAATGATATTAAAATTATTTACCATAAAAAAATTAATTATATTTCCTTAAATATTTTAAATAATGTTTATAGATGCTGAATTTAAATAAATAAGAATGTGTTTCATTAAAACAATTCATTTAATGAAATTTAATTAATTCATATTAAAAAATAGTAAAACTTATATAATTATGAGTGAAATAAATTTAGATTAGTTTTTCAAAAAATAGATTTTTCAATAAATTATTTATTTTTTATTAGTAATAAAATTTTATCACTTTTAAAAGATTATTATAAATGTTCTATTATAGAAAAAATATATATATAATCACATTTAAAATTCAAATAATTATATGAAATAATATAAATAAGAGATTATATTTTTTAAAAATATCATTTTTTTTAAAATAATTATCTTTAAAATAATTTTTTTCTTCTTTTAAAAGTTATATTTTAGAATAATGTAATATTATTTCATTATGATGTAGGAAATTTTTTAGATTCATTATATGAAATAGAACTTAGAAATAGTTTTTGTTATTTTTTTAGAGAAATATTTTGTGGTGAATTGTGACTCCCGCATATTAGTTGAGTGCTTAATTTAAAATATATAATAACTTATCTTTGTCTAGTTTGATTTAAAACTAATTTTTGATATGTAACTTATTTTTTAAGAAGTTTCTTGGGAGATAAATGTTTTAACTTCATGGTTATGGTTAGCCATGTAATTCCCTTGTGGATGGTATTATCTTAGAAACATTTATATTTTTCATTTTCTCCATAGGGTTTGTTAAATTATGTAGGGAATCTTAGAAACCATATTGATAGTATTGTTAGTAAATATACTCTAACAAATTTGGGGTATTGTTTAGGAAACTCTTCATCCAAACAATGCATCCTATATAGAATCTGTTAAGATGTTATTTTTTTTAAATAAACCATCAAATTATGGGTGTTCCACCACTTTCATCATACATAATCATATGTTATGCTATAGGTACCATGTGGGAGTTCTATCATATTTCCATATACATTCATGGTTAATTCATGGGGGGTGTCATTTATATCAATGTTAAACCTACCCCTTATTCACCAGCCTTTTGTATCCATCATTATTTACTATTTATTATCATTTTATTGGAATATATTTTATTATTTGTGATAAATATCAAGATTGAGATTGTTATATGCTTTGGGTATGGTCTATTTTATCATATGAAGGTGGTATCATTTATTTTTTGGCTGCTCAACGTCAGCTTAAACAAGTTTCATCTTACATTACATTTCTCCCCTGCAGATATTTCTACAAAAACATGTAATTTTGGTATTCAAAGCATTTTTGAGAGTTCTAAACTCTTTTTTTGAATGTATCACCATATTTTATACCCATGTGATGTTTGAAAAAAAAATTGTGACATTAATGTTTTTTATAAATGTTTTTTTGAATTATTTGTTTTCATGTTTGAAATGGGATGGTTTTTTGAAATATGGGTTTATAAAATACCAATGGGTAATTTTTAAATGGGTTTGATAGAGTGTGCTAGAATTTTATCTATTCTATTTTATTAAAAATGGGGAATTTTAAACCGATTTATCTTATAATAATATTTTTACCTCTATTTGATTTTAAAACATGGTTTTGTGATTAATTTTTTAGGTTGATTATGTTGGGACCATGGTGGATAGAGAAGGTTTCTTGAATATGAGGATATTTTCTTCGATAGAATTGTATTTAATTAATAATAATTTTTTTAATAAATGAAATCACTTCAATTCTTATTTGTTGAAAATAAAACTCACAATAATGGAAAATGTCCATAAAATAGGGATTATTAATTTTTATATGAAAAGGATCATCAGACCCACCTTTGGTCTATAAGGGAGAGATGATCATAATGTGATCCTAATTCGATGTCTGGATGGATTTGATAAAAATATGATGATGCATTGCTAATATTGGTGTTACATAAATAATAATTAAGTTGTATAAAAATTAATACAATCTTGATGATTGAAATTGGGAGAAAACTATTCTACAAATTATATTTAGTCTAATCATAATAAAGCCAATCATATTCAAGATGATAAGGAAAGAAAGATGATGATGAAACATAGTGAAGTTACAAAACATTTCCAAGAATGTTTTATGATGCATAATATTGTCAAAATTTTAATCAAATTCTTGAAGGATTTTAGGATTCCATAAAGTGTTTGTGAAAAAAGAAAGGTAGTGAAGCCAAAGATTTCCGAAGTCATGATCATCATAATGTGTTTTGTAGATGTGGATTTGTAAATTAATGAGGATAATGATCATAATGATGAAAAAAATTTGTTTTGTTATGAAATATCATCGGTATTATATTTACGATGGAAAAAATAAATTTAATTAGTTTCCAAATTATATCATCAGTTGGGTATAGAGCCACCATATTAGAGTTGATTCCCATTCAACAATCTGAAGAAATAAAGATTTAAAAGTGATTGAATTAATTTGATCAAGTTGTTACAAGGACGTGATAAATAAGAATCTATTGTGTTACATTTGTCTTCATCCTAATGAGGCATATCGTATTGAAACATATAATTTCAATTCTAGTTGAGTAATATAATATTTTTAAGGACAAACTAAGGTTATGGAAATATGGAACATAATGTTTGAAGAAGATGTTATGTTTTCTTCATTTGGTGTTGATAAATATGAGGAATAAAATGCAACATGAAATTAGAATGCAAGAAAATAATAGGACCTGGTTTTGATAAAAAAAATATTAAATATATTTATTAATTTATATATGCACATGATACATACAAACATAATGAAGAAATCATAGTATGAAAATAAAAAAGTGAAATCAGAATAGTGTTGATTTTTTTAAATGAATGTATGAAGGGGAGATAATTTATTTAAATGACTTCATATCGAATGACATGGGTATAAAAGCATTGATGAATTCATAAAAGTATATAAAATTTAAGAGAACACGAAAATTAAATAAAATTTTTGAGTGGTATAGTGAATTATATCCTGCCCAAACCATTTTTGCAGTGAGTATAAAAGAGAAAATACTTAATACATTCTCATAGAGATAATATTTATGATAGAAATAGATAGATGCTCTAAATTGATTTGGAGGAGTTTATGGATTTTCATTATTTAAGAAATAATATCAGACAGAAGTTAAAGACGAACAGACAAGATTGAATCTTATTCAGTTTTTCATCGTATTCATCTAGTATTCATATTAAGATGGATAATAAGAATGAAAATATCATATTGGGTTTTCTAGACTAATTATGATTTTTTCATAATTTTATCAACCTTATTTTTGTAGAGTTATAATTTCTACATTGAGAAATTGATCTATGAAATTAGATAATGATATCAAACCGATTTTTTTTAACAATGTATTGGAATCTCATACCACCTTCTGTGTATGAATGTGGTGAAATGATTTGAATTTTTAAAATTTTGAATGTTGATAATGAGTTATAGTATTAAGTTTGTTACCAAAATTAGTATCACATCATTTTTTCTAGAAGGATCAGACAGACTATTGAATTGCTTACATAGTTCTACATGAGTGAAATGGAATATCATACTCATTGTATTCCAAGAAAAAGGATTTTTTTCTAGTGGATTGTGTATTATTGGATCATTTCCAAAAAATAACATGGAAGTGTATTTTCTTATCGAATAGTGAAGCTTGTAAACTATTTGGTTCTTTTGGACGTGTGTTTGAAATTTTTAGTATGATTGTAATACATAATAGAATGTGAAATTTGTTTCATAATATAGGAAATTAAAAAATGATATCACAGATTCAACCCCTCTCCCTCTCAGTGATAAAATTATAATGAATGGGAAATTACAGATTTAAATGATGGTGTTCATATGATACCTATTAAAATTGATTTATGGTGCTATAAAACTGAGTTTACTATAATGTGGAAGTCATTTCCACTAATTTTTTGATATAAAATGGGTTTGATCTCTATTTTAAGGGATATATTTGAAAAGAAATGAGTGTGTATCATTATAAAAAAATTTAAAAGTATGGTAACATTTTTTATAGAGATATTATAAGGTAATTGAATTCAAATAAATTTTTTATAGGACCATTTTTGTTGGAACATTATTTAAAGTATAGTTTAAATCTTTTGAGAACCCATTTACTGCACCATAGTGTTTTATAACCCTATTATGCGTTGATATCACTATATGATCTATGATGCTATATTTTTAGGGAATATTATTTTTTTATCCAATTTGTATTGATGTATAAAATATGGATTACCTATATGGCTGTGTCTAAGGTGAGTTCGAATTATTTGTTATATCTTATGTGTTGATCTTTGATTATATGTTTTCTTGCATCAAATTTGAATATGCCATTGGATGTAGGGTACTGAATGTGAGGTCTATTCTAATGTCGTACTTGTGTGCGGAACATGAATGATTTCCCTCTAACCATTTAAAGAGCTATATCTAGGTGGGGATGTGAGACTATAATGAGTCTTATGTGAGCTAGCTTGATGGATTCACTATAAGAAAATGGAATTTTTTTCAAAGGGTTGATTGTGATGTAATAAAATTTCAATATAAATATTCTATGAGATAAAATTATTTGTGTTGGACTAGATCATACATCACAACTATATTTTCTATAAAGGATTTTTTTCAATGGATGAACTCATATAACAAAAAAAATGATTGGGGTGCTTTCACGTGTGGTAGTACGAATGACCTGTTTATAATAAAAGTTTTATTAAATCATAAATAATATCATTTTTCATGGTTATTTGACGAAGAAGGATACATTGATCATAAATAATCCATGATCTTAATGAGTATTATTTATTTACTCATTTAAAATTTTTATTAGAATATGTTATATTTATGATGGATCTATCATAGAATTTATTTGTGACATATGCGTCACATGTATGCTTGCAACTACAATTTGTTTATTGTTCCATTAAATAATGATTATTTTATTATGGATCCATGAAAAATATTTTTTGTATGTTTTATTTGGGATGGACTAATCCACCAAATATACTGTTTTGTAAAGTACGAAGTTTTTTTGGAAACAACTTTTTTGTATAGATAAGAAATCAATCACAAATAAATACTTTTTGTCCAAAATAGTCAAAACAAATAGCCCAAATGATATTATCTATTTTAAGTGATTTAAATAAAAAATTTCATCATATCTAAATAACTAAAAATTTGTGTAGCCCCAACCCTCCCCACAACCATACCACAATGGTTTCGGTTCTATCAATAAAACACTGATTTCAGATATAACCTTTATCCCATTATAATCATGACTAGATCTAGAAATCATTTTTAATGTATATGATTTGAATTATATTTCTAAAAATTATTTATAATATTTTTCAATTTTATATGTAATTTTTTTAAATTTATATTTTATATAATTATTTTTTAATTTACTTATTTGGTATTATGTTTACTATAATTTTTTTAGTTTAATATAAATTTATCTGATTTATTATATATTTTTATAAATTTATATCAAATTATTATGATCAATAAAAAATATATTGAATTGTTATAATTATATAAAAATTAGCAGACATTAAAAATAATTAGTAGAAATTAGTATAAATTGATATAAATTAATAATTTTTAATGAGTTTATTTTAATATAAAATTTATGAGACATTATTTTAAAATTACTAGTCATTGATATATTTTTGTAAAAGTACTGGTAAATTTGAAAAAATTTGTATTAAAAAATTAATTTAGTAAAAATTAATATATATTAATTTAAAGATATTTAATTTATTATAAATAATTATAAATTCTTAAAAAATACAACTAATAAAAATTAATTAATATATCATAATTATTATTTATTAATAAAAATTGATAAATTTTTTCAAAATCATTAAGAAATATTATATGTTCATATAATTTTGAAAAAATTTATATATGAAATTATAAAAAGATATAAATTCTTATTTAAAAAAAAGATTAATGAATTTCTACAAGTTTATATAAATTGAGATAAATATATATAATATAGATAAAATAGTGAAAATTAGTATAAAAATTGATGAATTACATTAAATTGATGTAATTTATTATAAATTGATATAGGTTACTATAATCTTGAATAAATTAGTATAATTTCATATAAATTATAATTAATTATAATCAATTCGAATTAATTCATCACAAATATGTATAAATTATTATGAATTACAAATAATTGATATAATTACAATAATATAAAATATATTTGTATAAAATATCATTATAAAATATGTTAATAGAAATTTGATTCTATCCCAAATACTTTTTTAATGAATGGTCTCTGAATCCATCAAAAAAATTAATTTTGAATATTTAAACATTCTTTTAGAAATAGTATAGATGACATATTTATTATGATTAAAAATATCATTATCAAATTTTATGGAAAAGGGGTTTATTTCAATAGTATTTCTCAAAAATCATATTTGGAAATAATATTTTAAATAAAAAATAATAATTTCATTAGAGTTCCCTTGTAAATAACTCATTGTAATCACACTAACATTCCTAAAATTCATGACATTGGGGCTCAGAATACCTCGAGTGTTGGTCTGTCAAATGTTAAAAAATGTTATACACATCTCATGATATCTTCCTTGGGTACAACCTATGACGTAATAATTTTTGATTTTTGGTTTATATATCGGATTCCAATTTTGTGATTGGTTTTATATTTTCCCCTTATTGTATTATTATGGATCCCATATCTTATCCATCATCATTTCCAATTTTTTGAATTATGGTTCCTTGCATTGGTATTTTGGACTCGTTTCATTTTTTTAGTTTTGTTTTTAATATGTCTTATAGAATGTTTTCATAGCCCATTTTAAAATTAAAGACTCAGGGGTAGGTTTTTAAATAAAATTTCAAAATGGGTGTCATGGATTCAGAATGTATTAACCTAGTGGATGATTTTTTTAAAAATCATACACTTTAAGAATAAATAATGTATAGTTTTAAAATGTTATTATTAACGTTTTTTTTTACAAATGAGTTTATATTTTTAAAAACAAAATTCTTTTCATATTTGGAAATTATAATTATAAATTGACTTGTGAAACAAATTTCATTATCTCAATATGTTGTGACCAACTTGTTTTTCAGCTCAAGAATAAATATTTCAGGTTGTATTATTTTTATGGACATTATATTTTCTGAGACACTAAAATTGAGTGAGTTGGTAGGGGGTTAGAAACTTATGGTTGTATATAGGTAACTTCAGCCATGGATCTTGTATAATGAGTATGTTTTATTTTTTGATATTATTGTTCTAGAATAGATAATAATCCCTAAAGATTATTTTATTTATATTTATGTTTTATATTGGGATGTCATAGTATATCATTTTTTATGAATGATGTTTGGTATATAAAAAAATGGGCTTGACGATAGTCATTGGTTATGACCAATTTGGATTGTATTTTTTTTCTTATATTCCTAATTCTACATATATGTCCAATGGTAGGATGATCCATATTAGAAATTGAAAAGTGATATGATTATTTTTAATATTATTTTGGAATAAATCCATACCCAAGGTGTTTTCTATGGTTCACTGGTTCTAGTTTCTATCATGGGGGATGGGGAACTCCCTTCAGGTGTTGTAGAGAGTTATTTCTTATTCCATATTGATTAATTCCAAGGTTATTTCATATCAAAATAATATAATTGGGTAAATTTTTAAGTGAGAGGATATGATTCTTGATTATCTATTTTTCTATTTAGGTATGTATTCATATAAATGTGGTTTTGGTTTTCTCTGATTGAGAGGTATGGGTGGTGAGAGTCTAACTATATCATTCAAATCCTAGGAATTAATTTTGAAAATGATGATTGGTGTTAAATTTTGAATTCTATTTTGTTTATTATTTAACATTCATTTTTATGTGAAGTGATTTTTTATCCTCTTTTGTATATAAGGGATTTCAAGGGGTTTTCATTGGATTCTATTTTAGATTCGATGGTAAAATGTGTAGCATAATTTCCTCTCATTTATTAAAATATGTGTGTTTTATATGTGTTTTTAGACTGTCACCTTCTTAGGTAATGTGGAACGAATGGTGGTTAGTTTCAAACCACATGTATCCAAATCATGTACAACCCTATTTCTTCCACATTTGTTTTTTAGTCCCATCAATTCATGATTTATAACGTGATTGTGACATTCCAGATTTGGATTAAGGAGGTTGTTTTTTTATTTATATATATGCTTGAAGGGAAATTTTTAATTATTGTTTTGATTCATTAATGAGTATATATTTTAAATCATTTATTAGTAAAATGTCATTTTTTTTTTGAATTTATTTATTTAATATTTGGATATTATGAGTTGTTAAAATATAGAGAAATTACCATAGATTACATGAAATTATTTATATTGTGATTATTTAAATAATTTTATTTAGTATGGTTATTTAAATTAATATCGTGATATATTAAAAATACATGTTTAATGTATTACTAAATGTTATTTATTTCAATGTTAAAATTTGAATGAGTTTTATTTCAAATGTTTTTTTCATTACAATGTTTGTATCCTAAAAAATGATTGTTCTTTGTTTTTTATTTTTATTATGATGACTGACCCATGATTATTGGTTTTATAAAATGGGGTTTGTCTTGTTTTCCAGGCATATATCATTGTAATGTTTTTTTAAAATATTGTTTTTCATTTTTATGTGTTTTTTGTGGTGATTTTTTATGTTTGATAAAAATAGTTTAATGTGGTTATTTGCATATAGAAGTCAGTATTAAATTGATATTTCCTCACCTTTTTTCGGAAATACTCCTAGAATAGACAACAGTTCAAGGAAACTGATTATCTTTTAGGATGATCCTATTTGTGAATAATACCATCACTTAGAAGGCATTCCTTCAGTTCAAGAATAATATTAAATTCAATGTAAAATGGTGGAAATGAAACCTTATCTTTTAAAAATTAATGACATTGTTATATTTAATCATTAACAACTTTTTTTACTATTATCAAGGATTGAGGAAATATATGGTATAATAGGAATATATTAAGGGAATACATTATTCTATTGGAATACCTTACGTTTTATGGTTTATAGAAATTGTGAGAATTATTATTAGGCCTAGTTGGGAATTGTGGGAGTCTATGGTTAAACCTCATCTACATGAAGATATGTATTTGGAGTTTTTATGAATGATGGTTATCTATTGGGTTTCTCATATGATTATTAGAGTAGATATAGATCCCAATATTTTAATCCTTTAATATGTTGACAAATCGATAACGGAGTATGTCGTTAACTTGTCAGATGATGTCATCTTCTCTTTGGTACTAGTTTTCAAATATTATAAATTTTTTTTCACGATTGTTTGTATCCACTTAGATATTGAATTAAATATTCATTCATATGGCATGAAATTATTTCATGAGATCATAAAGGTGTCTAGTTTGGGGGATTTTAACTCGTTCAGGAAATATGTGTTGGGTGATTTAATAGTTTCATTTTATGGTAATGTGGGAAAACCCATAGGTTCAGAGTTGATGCATTATAATATATTTCTGAGGATAAATATAAGTTAGGGATAGCCTTTTAGGGACTCTAGTCCTTCCCATAAGATTATATAGTGACTTTTATACTTTATATTTCGGTCACCGATGAATGTTATATCCTACTAATTAATGATATATGGGTTTTCTTCTATTGTGGCCATATAAAGCTAACTTAGATGTATTTATGTTGGTATTTTTGAAGAGATATTAAGTTTTACCCTTTTGTGAATAAGATGTTCTGGTATCTTTCATTTTTCTATTTTATAATTTTTTTATTTTTTAATAATTAAATGGTTGTTTTTTTTGATTATAGTGGATATATCATTATGTAATGTTCCTTGTGGATGGTATTGAATATTTTTTATAACATTACTTTTTATATTGATGATTTTTTGGTTTGTTTTCGTTTTTTTCCTCAAAGGTTGGTGAATATCTCTCTTCAAGGATGTGGTTTGTTTGTATTTATTTTGTGGAGAATTGAGGTTCTCATTGTTATAAAAGAGGAAGGTCCTTGGGTGTGTGATTGAATAACTAGGATTGATATTTAAAAAATTTAAATTATTATCATACCAATTTTGTCTTGATATATTAAGGATTAACCATGTAATTGGGATGTGGAATGTGTCCCCTGGTAATCATTGTATTCTGAGGGCTAAGGTCAGATCGAATGTCATTTATTTCACCTTACCAGTGGTGTGAGAGAGAGTTACCATCATAGTTATTATCTTGTTTCAAGGATATAAATATCATTATTTTAATTGATTCATAAAATTTAGAGGACTTCTAAATTATGGGTAGTCCATGTTTAGTCACCCATACTTTACAGGAATTATGGGTCCATATTATGGTTTTAGTTTTTTTGAGAGATTTTTGGAAATCATTATGGACATTCATTTTCATAAATGTTGAGGATATATGATATTTTGTTTCAAGGTTGTTCCTATGTGAGAATCAAATTGAGTTTAGTCCTCTATGGATCTTCATTAATTGTGACCTTCATTTTTTAAACCATGGATTTTTTTGGGGAAAATTATTTAATTGTGGATAGAATTATTATAAACACATATCATTGTTCTCTTTAATTTGAGTTATTTTAATTTATCATGGGTAATTTTCATTCTGATGATTTTCAACCTTGAAATTTTATTTTTTAGTGATTTCTAGTGTGACATATTGTTTTCCAATAATTTTAGGTGTAATTGTGTGACACCCAAATAGAGGATAATATCTCATAGATTTTGATGGGTTTCAAGGCCACTACATAGATTTTTATATGATATTATGCATCATATATGTTGAGTATCCTACCTAGTGTCACTTAAAAATGGTTTTACATTTATTCAATCTTCCAATTATGATTGTTTTCTATACTTACACCATACACTTCATTCGATCCATGTTATCCCATAGGGTACATCAATCCTCATTCCTGTTACATTTTTAGATCATTATTTGTTCTTTATTAGGGTTCAGATATAAATCTTCCCTTTTTTCTCTTATATTATTCTTCCTTCATTCATTGATAGAATTCATCATTCTCTTGGAACCATAATACACTATAAAATATAGACATTGGGCTCATGATGGTTATAACTAGTTTTGTGGATACTAATAGATTATAGAGGTGGTATCGTTTCATTTCTAGTTCTCTATAATCAAATGAAAAATAATTTATCTCAGTTTATATTTCTAAAAATTAGTTATTTATTTGAAATAATTTTCTTTTTTGAATAAATTTGAACATAATAAATTTAAATAAAATTTAAATAAAATTATAAATATATGTGATATACATTTGTTTTTTCTAAATAATATCCTTTAGGTATAAGCATGGAATAATGGTTTTTCTATTTTTAAATTCCATATATGAAATTTAGTGCTTTTTTGTGAAATGATTTTATAAAATATCTATGACACATTATGAAATTGTTTAGATGATTCATGTTGGATTTTAATCCAGTTTTTTTATGATAGTGATAATGAGATTTTAAGTATATATTACTTAATAATAATTTGTTGGCATTGATTATTTTTTAAAATTATTTCATATATTAACTTTATATTTTTATTAAAATGTGTGTACTCTTATACCCCTTTCAAAAATTAATCGGTTGATCTTCCTGAATTTTTTTATTGAAATGTTGCATGGATTTGTGAATATTTTATTATTTAAATGGTAAACACCCATGTTTTCAAATTTATATATGAAATTTAATTTATGAATGTATATTTTTAAATGATTTCTAATGGAGTCCCTCAAACACATGATTGTGATCATGGAGACCAGTCATGAGGAGTAGTGGAGTGAATTGGCGTTTAAGGACCTTGCAGAGATGAAGGATATCGGGGCTGAAAAATGATCTTGAATCTGGAAATAATGGCTAAGGAGAGATGCAAGATTAAATCGCTACTTGAGGGTGATTAGAACACTTCTTTCATAGATAATTTTATTGGAGAGAAAAGGTGCCATATCACCCCCAATATCATTCTTGCAGATGGAACATATACTGCTGATAGAGAAACTATAGGTGGCATGGATCATACATTTTTCTGGGATCTCTTCACCGGCCCAACCCAATAATGCCCAATGGATACCCCATGGGAGATTCAAGGATCTGAGTAGCAGTGGAAACCTCAGAATCGTAATGCGATAATGAAATACTACTAAACATACCAGAGAAGGAAGAGATTCAGGTGGCCATGAGGAAACATAACCAGGATAGTGCACCGGGTCCAGACTACTTCCCTCACGCATTTTCCCTTAATGAGTGGGACATTGTTAAAGGGAGATCTCATTGAAGCAATTCAGGATTTTTTAGGGGAGGTTTCATCTCACGGGTGGCCTCATCTACCATGATGGCGCTCATTCATCAAATCATGAACCCCTAATACCTTGTAGAGTATAGACCGATTAACGTGTTAAACTTTCCCCACAATATTTTTGAAAGCATACTCAATTCAAGGTTGACTTCACACCTCCCTTGATGGCTCTCCAACGAACAACACCGGTTTGTGAAGGGATAGTACATCCAATGGGATATAGCCTTGTAGCAAGAGGTGTTGGGAGACATAATCATCAAGACACATGGTTCTAAAACGGTGGTTAAGCTGGATATGAGTAACGTTATGACATGATTGAGTAGGGCTTCATCAACAGAGTTCTTACTACTGTGGGATTCTCTCCCAGAGTCATTAATCTCCTGCTAAAATTCTTCTGTTCATCGTGGATGGAAGTCTCATATTTGGGGAAGACTTATGGTATTTTTAACGTGACCCATGGACTAAGGAAAGGCGATCCCTTTCCCCCAGCTTATTCATCCTTTTGGAGGACACTCTTAGTCACCTCATCAATAGAGGATTGTCTCATGGTAATATTCTACCATATAAGAGGAAAATGGACCACCCTACTGTTTCTCATTTGATTTTGTGGATGATTCTATTTTCTTTATCAATGGTGGTAAGATATCAGTGAGCGGTCTCAAGTGGATTCTTGAGGAGTATTTCCCTAGGATTGGGCTACTTATCAACAATGCGAAGATAAATTTCTTTAGCTCCAAATGTGCATCTTTCATCAGGCCCCCTGGATTTCCAATACACTGGACATGTAGTGTGGATATTTACCCATGGAGTACCTCAGTTCACCTATTTCTTCAAGGAGACTCCAAGTTCATGATTTTTACCACCTCATGAGTAGAATATCTGAAAGAGTTCTTAACTGGAATAAAAAACACCTATCCTTAATAGGCAGGATTTATTTTGTTAATAGCGTTTTGATGGCCATTACCATCCAGGCTATGGCTTCAACCAATGTTCTAAATGGATTCATCGACAACATTGTTATGATTTTTTCCAAGTTTTTCTAGGATGCTTGCGCGAATGGAAATAGGCACTGGGTGGCATGGGGAAAATGGAAAATCCAATACATGATGGTGGAATCTATGTGAGCAGCAATAGCAATACTATCCAATGCATTCATCAAAAAATAGAATGGAAATATATCGAATACTGAATGATATAAGGGAAGTCAAAGCCACACATTCGAGTTGGAAGAATGGAAGCCAGTGCAGGCTAGGTATCTCCCTTCTGCACCATGATCAACTAGTTTATTCCCATCCTAAAATAGTAATCATGATAGATTGTAAGGGAAGGTAATATTTTATTCATGTATCATAATTGGGTAGGCCCTGTTATCATATTTCATGGATGCACTGCCCCTATGATCACTTTTAGGGTAGTGAGCCTCTATACATCATTCTGCAATGCATTTCTGGATTAAGAGCAGCGTGAAATATTTGAGGCTATAGTCTTATGCTTAGAGGATGAAAAATGTATTTTCACTCCTCCCATGGGAGCTTTTATAACCTAGTAATTTCGGCGGGTTCGGTTTATGCAGGATAACTATGATCAATTTAATGACACGATATGGTGCATTAGGATTCCTTGAAAGCATAATTTACTTACATGGAGAATTAGAAGACATGTAGTGGAACTAATGTTAATATCAAGAAAGTGGTTATTATCATGACCTGATGATGCCAATGTTTTAGCCACCCCAAGAGGAATGTACAAATCATCTTTTCTTTGAAGGCGAGTGGGCTCAGGCTATCTGGATATTTTTTAATGGGGACACTGTGAGAGATGGTCATACTCATGAGTGGGACTCGTTCCTGGACAGATGGTTTCTATGTAAACAAAGGGGAGTGTACTATATGAATGGAGAGGTCCATCATATTCTGTGCTGCCTGCGGGTGTCTGTGGTAGTCCCGAACACAAGACATGTTTGACGGAACCAACCCAACATCAAGGGCTATCATTGTTCACACAAAGAACCAATTGATTGACATATTCCCTCACTTCCAGGACTAGCGTGATGGCCCTATACTAAATTTACTCAATGGTCATCCCATGCATTCCCTAGTCTCCACCAATAAACCAGGGGATCAATGGGTATGCTAAAAACCCACGAAAACATAATATAAGATTATTACGAATGGGTCTATTATTCTAGGAAATATAATAGGTGGGGGAATGGTGAGAGACATGAAGTGGACTAAATTTATTGCATTTTCTAAGATGTATGGTACCGGTGGCCCCCTTTAGGCATAGGTGAGAGTTATGCTAACATGGTTATTATAATGACCTAACCTCAGTTACCTAGAGTCGGTGCATTATTTTAATACACAGACATGATTACCACGAATCAATTCCATAAGGACCGATCAAATTAGCAGTATTGGAAAAGAGATTAAATACGTGAAAATAATATTAAATTATAAAATGAAAAACTACAACAACATTTTATCCATTTACCACATTCATATCCCTAAGAATATCCATATAGGTCAGTCATAAAATACACTTTCGTATCTGGGGAAAAATAAAACATAGAAAGGGGTGAGCTCAGATGCTTAGTAAGGATAACAATATAGAGAAAACATTCATAAATGAACATAAATATTTAAGGCAATGTATAAAACTAAAAAAACAATTTTAAACCTAAACTTCAACATAATATGGAAATGGCAAATCAAATAATTACATTTACGTATTCAGATGGATATTGTACTTGCTGAATAATCACATGTAATATCAATAGCTAATTTTATAATGTTAGAATGCCTAATTCTAGACTTCATAACCACATAGTCAAGGCCTTGTTCCAAGACTAAAAATAATATTTTGTCATGTCCGTGTGCCAAGAAACTTGTTTTTCTCGTGAGACCTACCAATGCATCGAGAAGCTATAGCAGGCTTCACCCATCACTTACTAAGTCCAATGCATTCATCATCTGAAAAGGATTAAACATAACATAAACATTCCTATTAAAACTAGAATAAGAAATGTAAATACTTTATCAATAAACCATTAATGGTATAAAAGAACACATCCACCGTCAATCATATCCAAAACCCATCAATACAATATTGAATATTTGTATCATAATAAATCATCCTCGAATAAGAATAATATCCCATAAAGGATTTAGACATAGTTTAAATTGATCAGAAAAAATACATGGTAGAAATGTCCCTTTTTCATTAAATCATTTAAAAGTCATATAAAAGAAGTCATTTAAAAGATAGTATTGAATCATAGTGTCCCATACCCATTTGAAACGTTTTAATGGAATTATCATTTTAAAACATTCATGTCCATATAAATAAATCCTTAAATCCATTTTGAAAACATAGACATTAATGCAAAAGGCTTAAAATAATAAATCATAAAAACATTTAAAATGATGTTTTTGTAAAAATTAGCTTAAATATAATCTCATTGAACATGATTTTATTAAACATTTAAATGTAAAATAAATATTTCCTAGTAGATACTTATGTAAAAACAACCTCGAATAATTAAGAGATTGTGAAATTAACCCTTACCGTGCACTTTCCTTTGGTTGTGGGTACGTATAACCTCCTATATAATGACCATAG
Organism: Viscum album; assembly: GCA_963277665.1. Lineage (NCBI taxonomy): Eukaryota > Viridiplantae > Streptophyta > Magnoliopsida > Santalales > Viscaceae > Viscum > Viscum album. The sequence goes on along the minus strand of OY728133.1, from coordinate 195,269,427 downwards.
TATGTTATAAAATTATACCAGAAACATATTAATATTTATTATATCATACATGATTCATTTATGATTTTACACTACCCATTTATCATGTACTTCCATGTTAAATTAACATTTTGGGTAATAATCGATCTCTTTATTGTACATGTTTTAACTTGTTGTTCATAATCATATCATTTAGATCATGATTGAAATACATACAGAATATAAACCTTCATTTTTATATCATATATATTTAGAATATAAATATTTAGAATATATATATATATATATATATATATATGAATTGGAAATCACCATTTATGGAGACGGTAGGTCGTACGTACTCATAAACGATGTTTCTGTTCTCATATCTTAATGAAAAGATGTAAGAAAATAAGATACATATAAGTAAATATATATATATATATATATATCCATTATAAATATTTTTTCATATATTACATAATTATTAATAATATATATTTTTATAATCATTATTGAGTTGTGAACGTGGGAATGAATCTCACCGCGTTGTGGATACCGTAATCCGTACGTACGCACAAGCAAAAATATAATTATATTTATGGTGACATAATATTTAATTGGATGTTATATAATATTTATAGACTCATTAACTTGTTATATTTATTATTTAAATTAGTTAGACTCATTATTATACTCATCCATATAATTAAGTCTTTGAATAACAAACTACACCATGACCTAGAGACGGTAAGTCGTATGTACGCATGTACGGTGAATTTGTCATTTAGATGATTTATAGAATAAAGAATATGGTTATACCATATTTATAATAACATTATAGTAGGTAGTAGATGCTATAGTTATTATTTTGGTATGGAAACAACAAAGAAAGTGGATGTAGAATATGGAAAGAACATGAAAGAGGGTGGTGAAATTATTACCTCTTTTTCATGTGTTTCCTTTTGAGTTGATCAAAAGTGATCATTAGGGTGGAATTATGATGAAACTAAGGACATTAAGGTGATTTTATGGATTTTTGGAGGATATTTGGTCTTGGGTTGGCCTAGCCAAAAGGCATTGGAGGTGTGATTTTGAGAGAAGGGAAAATACCCTTTTATAAGAGAGGTGAGCGTCACTTTAGGAAAAAATTTAAATATTAATTTTTAATAAAACAAATATTCGTTTTCAAATAGCTAAAATATGTTTTTTTTAAGGATAAGGTGGGAATGGGTCTAAAACCACTCAACTAATTGGTTTTAGATGGGATTCGGTCACCATATTTACTATATCATTTAGTTTTAACACTTAGTTAAACATTTTAACTTTTATCGTGTCATCTTGTATTCTTACACTATATGGTTAATAAAAATTCACTAAACATCCAAAGGAACCCCAAGTGGTTCATTAGTGACATATATAATATTATTTATTCCCTTTGGCCCAACCTTGTATTTTTAGGATTATTATATCATCAAATAATATATTATTCGTTTTAAAAAATTAATATATGTCAATTTTGAGATTATTTGGTTTTTGGTTTTTATGAAATTCATAAAAACATTATTATATCAAAAACGATACATTGAAACCACCTTAACATGTCATATTATACAATAAAATTAGTGTATGTCATAAAATCTTTGAAATTATATGTATTTTAATATTTATAACACCGTTTATTTGATTCTATCATTAATAAGGAAATTACTGTATCATCATTGTGACATAAATAAATTAATTTATTTAATATATAAAAATTATAAATAATATACAATTATGTAGGATATATTTTTATCTTTATAATGAATATTTATAGTCAAATTTATATTGTGTTTAATCATATATTAAAAATGCTTTATTTACTAAACTTTGAATTTTTCCCTTTTAACTCTTCTTTAAACAAAATTATAATTAATGTCCTAATCTACTACACGTGAACCTAAAGGATGATATTTTATTCCTATGGTTTTTTTGGTCTATATACAGTTATCCAATTGAATTAGGACATGTTTTAGGGAAATTATAATATTTTTTTCACCTTCAATCAGGCTATTAACTTTAAACCGTGGTAAATAAAAGTCAAAAGGTAATATTGCCCAAAAATTATTTTTTTCTTATTTAACAACATTTTACTTACTGATATTAGCTGTGTTTCATATATTTTTCCAATTTAATTCACATAATCTATAAAATTATGTTTTATGCAAATTTTTAAATGCTCATAGATGGTGGGTAAAAGAGGTTCAAAAGTTCAACAAAATTTTATACATCTAATATTATTATAAAATTACTCCAATGAATTTCATTGAACTAATATAGGTATTATATATCTATTTTTACTTTAAATTAATTTAAATAAAATAAATAATTATTTAAATGAAATGTTAATTTTAAATAATAACGATGTGTTTTTCACTATTCATCATAAATTGAATGTTTTTAGAAAAATACAAAATATTCACCCAAATCAATTTTTGATATTCAAAATTCAAAAAGGAAGTTTATTTTTCCAAATTCTAAACATAGAAGTTCCATTTATTAATTTAAAATTAATTATCATTGTTAAAACCGAAAAGTGTGTTCTTAAAAAAGTAAAAAATATCAAAATATTGACATGTGTTAATATCTAATTTAAATGTGAAATTACATATAATGATCTAATTTATATTAATTTATTTAAATATATTCTAATTATATTTCAAAATATTTCAAATTCATAATTAAACACTTTAAATTATTTCGATTAAAAAACTTTTTTTTCAATTAAAACATAGTATTTTTCACTGTTTTTCAAAAAATGAAATTTATAAGAAAAGTACCAAAAATTTATCAACACTAAATTTTCAGGTCCAACATCTAAAAAAAATTAAATTTAATTAAATTGAAAATATTAAATTTTATATATTTTTGTTTTAAAAGGGTTCACCATTAAAAGGAGGTATCATTACAGGTTTTTGAAAAAAAATTCTTTTATCTGAAAAAATGTATTTGTATTTATATTATGTCTAAGAAACACATAATATGGATGCTAAAATTATATAGAGTATATAAGATTCAATTTTTAGTTAATACTATCCCTAACCGCTTTTTGAACGGCTAGTTTAGTATGTTGTGATGCGCTCGAACCCCTTGTTGTGTGTAGAAGAAGCTATTGGATTAATTTAATGAGATAACGTACTTTGAATTCTTGGGGTTTTATAATCTCCCCTCCTTCAAGAAATTGTGTCCTCGCAATTTGAAGTTTAACATTGAAAGTAAATTGTTAAAATTATAAAAATACTATTGTGGAAATTCCCACATCAGAAATTTGTTAAATAAAATTTAGTCTTAATAATAGGGAAATGGAATAAAAAAGTTTCCACTAAATTGTGACCTCGATTCGAAGAACATTAGCGGAAATTAGAGCCACACAATAGGAAGAAAACCTAAATATTTATAATGAGTGATTGTGGTTATCAATTAAAAACATGTGTTAAATTGAGGGCCTCAAATCCATCAATTTATGATGGTTTAAAATATAATTACATAAAAAAACATAATGTATTACGATAACACGTTTTTTGGATTTATGATCCCTTCTTTAAATTTGAAAATTTTATTTATTCATAGAATATGAGGGAACAAAATATACGTGACAACTAGAGTTTCATCCTTCAACTAATTCCTACAAAAAAAATAATCATTCACTCCAAAAGATAATAGAATTAAATAATATTATATTTATCATAATCGTAAAGGATTTAAAAAATAATGAATTTATTATTAATTTGTAAGACTATTAAAAAAACTACATTATAAAAATTTGATATCACATATTCTAGTGGGAGGTGATCCACACTTGTCACCCTTCGGTTGCAGGTTCAAGTCTCGCGGCCTTGCTAGATACGACATGTTTTCACCCGACCTTTGAGTTATCCTTTTTATGAAAATCCAAAAATACTCCCATTAAATAATTTAACCTTATAAATAGTATCCAATGTAAAATTTAATCATTTAAACCCTTTATAATTAACCAAAATACTTCTGTCCAAACTCACATTCATAATTTATAAGGAAGGTAAACATGTTGAAGATCCTTTTTTCCCTGTAATAACACATTTCTACCTTCATAATATATTTTTTAAACAATATTAAACCCTGAATTACCCTAAAACATTATTGATTAAATTCATGCTCCCTTATTCCTTATAGAAAACTATATATTCTCCTTACATCAATAAATGTTGTAAACTCCAACAATGATGGAATATACAAATCGTTAATAGTTTTAAGGTACTCATGATTATCTAATATAATTTATCCAAATCAATAATATATTATTCCAAAATCACTGCCTTATTATCAGAACCATATTTTGGTTCATCTTTATCTCATCCACATATTTTAAAAAAAAATTAATCTTCTATTGAGTCACATTTCTTAGTTCTAAAAAAATATCAAGTCCTTACTGAAATAGTACTGTCGTACAATCCTTTTATACTATATAATTATTATAATATGTACATCATTAATACAATACTCAATTGACACAATAAATTAATAACATCATATGAAATCTAATCATTCTCCTTCATATTTGTTAGTATCAGAACTTTATTATTGTTATCCAATAGAAGCATTTGGTGCATACTCTGATGATTTGGAAATTACTTCATATTGTGTCCCAACTCCTTGCAGACAAAGTATTTTATATTTGAACCCATTTTCTTGATGCATGGAATAACGTACTTGGTGTCCTTTTTCTCCACACATATTATGGCCTCTCATTCCCTTCATGCATTTACCAAGGTGATTCTTCCCATAGTTATCACTCATGGGAAAATCCTTCTTTCACATCTTCCCTTTATTCATCTTTCTCTCTACCATCATCTTCTTCTCTTGCTTCCCTTCAAAGCCATAGGACACAAATAATTCTTTAGTTATCTTATTAACACATGATACTATTTCCTCATATGATTAGAGTTCATAGGAGATTGTTTTCCTTTTAAATTTTGGTTTAATGCCATGATAGATATGATTATTCTTAATCATTCAATCATGCGTATTGGTGGAATTCTCATTCATTCTACTAGGATAAATTTCTAAACAATGGCATACACAAGGTTAGATTATGAATCACAATGAATAATTTCAAACTTGTAAAATACCTAATGTAAATCAGAAATTTTATACATATAATCTATAATCATAAAATTTTTTCTTTGAGGAATTATTTACTCTTAAATCCTACATAATAGATTGTTAAAAAAATGGGAATTATCCTAAGCATATCCCCTAGGAGTGTCATATCCTATAGTGAAGCAAGCCCCATTATCGGGTAACAGGATTTCTCGGGTCAAGCCCAAAACTCCTTGTCCGAGTTTTCACTCCTAAGTACATCTATTCCAGAGCTGCCTCTACTTGTTCGTATCCAGATAGGACTGTATTTCATAAAAAATACAAAAAATCTCTACATTATCAATATTCAAGAAAGTTATTCTATACTAATCGTTGAAGACTATCTTAGGGTAATGTTCTCTAATCAGAGTTTATCTAAATCTATTTACAAGGTTGTTTCTAATCATTATCTGATAGAAACTGTAATGCACCGACCCTAGTAACCCATCATCAGTGCATAATTTTAATACATTGGAATGATTACAAGGATTCAGGTCCTGAATGACCGATCAGTTTTGCAGTCATGGAAATTTGATTACATACATGAACGTTACATTACATTATAAAATAAAAAAACGAAAAAATTATCTCCACTAACCACATTTATGTCCATTATACTATCCCTGTAAGTCAGTCATAATATACTTCTTCACATCCTAGGTAAAATAAAACATAGAAATGGGTGAGCTCCGATACTATGTAAGGATAACAATATTGTTAAAAATTTCATAAATTAGCATAAATATTTAAGGAAATGTATAAAACTAAAAAGAAGACAATTAAACTTAATCATTAGCATAATATGGAAATGATAAATCAAATAATTCAGTTTCTTATTCACATATATATTATACTAGTCGAATAATCAAATGTAATATCAATATCTAATTCCATAATTATGGGATGAATAATTCTAGACTTAATAACCACATAATCAATGCCTTGTGCCAAGAATACAAATAATATTTTTTCAAAGCCTTGTTCCAAGACACTATTTTGTATCAGGAGATCTACTGATGCATCGAGGAGCTATAATAGGTTCCAGTGGTCACTTACTATGTTCAATGCATTCCTCATATGAAAAGGTTTAAACATGACATAAACATTCGTATTAAAACAAGAATAAAAAATTTCAATACATTATCCATAAACCAAAAATGGTATATAAATAAAACATTCATAGTCAAACATATCACAAAACCTTCAATACCATATAGAAGATTTGAATCATAATAAATCAACCTCGACAATGAATAATATCCTATAAAGGATGTTGACATAGTTGAAATTGATCAGTAAAAATCATTGATAGGAATATCCATTTTTCATGAAATCATTTAAAAGTCATATAAAGGAAGTCATTTAAAAGATAGTTTTGAATCAAAGTGTCTTAAACTAATTTGAATCTTTGTAATGTTATTACTGTAAAGCCCTGTAAATTTCAAGGAAATTATTTTCTTAAATTCATTGGGATTTTACGAGTACACAGTTTCTGATGGCACCTGATTCCGGGGCCCGGTGTGCCCAGAATCAATTTTCGATTATTAGTTCAGGTATGTTCAGTGATCGAACGAGCGGGATTTTCAATATTTTGAACCAGTGCTCGGAATTGAAATCTGAGGGCGCCGATGAACTCGCTGCGCCAGTTTTTGCTTAAGAGGACCTTTACCAAAGGTTCGTTTGCTCAGGAGGAGTTGTTAAAATATGGGTATTAATAAAGAATTGAATATAATTTGTGGTAAAAATTGTATTCCTTACTTAGGTGTTTTTATCCTAGATGTGGGAGTTGGGGTGGGACCCACTAGTTACTAACTACCCATGAGACGATAATGGTGGGGTGGGGCCCACACGAGCCTAACCCCTCACATTCCCCATAACCCCTTAAACTCTCCATTAAACCCTCGCTTGTATTAAATTATGTGACTTCTCCTCTTCCACTTTAATAATGACAACACACATTAATTTAATTAATTGAACCTCTTCAATTAATTGAATTATGTGTTTGAATTTTGGAATTTTGAAATGAATGGAAAAAAAATTAAATTAGGGGATGCCTTATTTTTTTGATGGCTTGTTGTGTGAGGATTTTGGAGAGAACTCTATGTCCCTATAATAACTTCATCATCCCATGAATAACGTCTCTACTTCAACGATGAATGCTAATTCTCCGATGAAGAACGTCGGCTCGTTGGTTCTGGTTTTTTTTTCATTCTCGTCCTCCTCAACGACAAGGGAGGAGATACCGACGATGATGGGAATGACACCATCATCCCCGGTGCTTGAAAACCACGAAATTCTTTCAAGGTAGGGGTGTGTTTTGATTGATCAACATTGATTTACCTTCCATGTTGTTGTTTCTCATAAAACCAGTTGATATCAGACTAATGTGGAAGGAACCAGACCAAACTAACACGGTTTGATTCCTCCGTCGTTCTTATTGTTGTATGGTGTTATCCTACCATTCATGAGCGGTGAATCAAGTTATGTTTTCAGAGCCGATCGGAGGCCCGAAATCATCGTAAACGGCCTCAGATCGTCGGGCAAATATAGAAGCAGAAGTTTCATAGAAATCGGATCATCGGAACGAATAACGGACACCTCGGGAGGCATGCTGGCTAGAGGCATCGTTTCTAAAAAATTCCAGAATACACGACATGTCCTCTAGGATCACACGCAGTGTAGCACCAGAGTACTGTGGCTTTTGTTTCGAACAATAGTAAAGTAGTACACGATGTGTGACTCTAGGAACACAGTGTGTTCTCTCCACTCTTTTAGATAGAGGAGACTTCGATGGACTTGGCGTTTATTCCGGGAAAATACACGGCCAAGTAACATTGTGTGTATTCTCTCCCTAGAAAGGTAGAAGCGGCTTTGCAAGGCTTGGCGTGAAATTTGGGAGATACACGAACACAGTAAGAACCACACGGTCAAGAGGCACGGCCTGTACTACCTTCCCCATGGCAGAAGCTGCTTTGTGATGACTCGATGTGTATTCCAGAAATACACGGACACAGGGTGGAGTACACGGGCATGTACTCCACCACATGGCCAGTCATGGCCGGTGCACATGGAACTGACCCTAGAAGTTTGGACATGGTGTGTAACCATACTACACACTATGTAATTACATATCTACATGAACAGACCTGTGACACGGGCCATATCACACGGGCAATACCTAGTTTCTGATGACACGACATGTACGGCTTTCCTACACGCCGGGTACTTTAGGGAAATGTCTTGGTCATATTGTTCTCCATGACATGGGAATGTTTTTCATGGTTTTTCCTCTATGACATGGGATGGAACTATGGGGTACATCAACTCTGGTCTTCATGACAGTTGATGTACTAATATTTGACTCGAGGAGAGGACACTTCGGAAATCGAGCGTGTTGTGTGCGGGAACTGTAGAGCTGGTTGTGACTGCGATGACGATGGCGACTGTACTTGGATCATACGTGGGTTCGAAAGTGAGGACGACTGCACTTGGATCCTCCGTGGGATCGGTATCGATGACGACTGTACTTGGATCCTACATGGGTTCGGCAGTGATGGTTACTGTACTTGGATCCTACGTGGGTTCGGCAGCGACGACATCTATACTTGCATCCTACGTGGGTTCGGTAGAGGAGATGATCAGAGGCTACATCAATCATCTCCACCCCTATTCATGATAAGTATACCTATGTGAACTGAGTCTTGACTTTCAATCAATATCATCGAAATTATTGGCTTTCTTTCCTGTGTGGACTGAGTTGTTCTTTCCTCTGTGGATCGGGTTGTGCTTTCCTGTGTGGATTGGGTTTTTCATTTCGGGTTGGACTGGGTTGTGCTTTCCTGTGTGGACTAGGTTGTAATCAGTCTCTTGAGTTGGGGCCGAACTGGAATTGCTGACAAAGGTATATGTATTGGAATATACCTATGTAGAGTTGGGTGATACTTGATGATACTTTGTGATTGTATCCTTCCTTATTGGTTTATAGTTTGTGGATTATGGGAGACCTTTGGGGGTCTCGGGGTCCCTACTGAGTATCTTATACTCACCCCTACACGGGATATGCCCGCACTACATTGTGTTGGTTTCATACGCCGGACAACGCTGACCGTTGTTGAGGCTTTTGGAGAGGGACGGTACCCGGAGGTGGACTAACAGGTGAGACGTACAAAAAGCGGACGACCGGACCTGAGGAGATGAGGAGAACATCTATACCCACCCTTAAGGTGGGATAGCAGGAGGACGACAAGGTGGTTTCTAATTTACTTTACTGCTACAATACTTTCTTTTTAGTTGTACTGTAGTTCAGTTGGGTTTGTATTCTAGCCCATTTACTATCCAACACTTACTTTTGTACTCAGTTTACTATGTTTTTACTTCAGCTTGCATACTCTGTGGTGTTTTCTTTCTTATATAAAGGCAATTCCTTCCCTTTTACTGGGAATTATTTCTTTGGTGCTAGTCGCCAGCCCCTAGCCTATGGAAGGCGGGTTTGGGGTAGTCACGACATGGGCCCCGAGCAGGGGTAGTGACAAATTGGTATCAGAGGTGGTGGATCTACAACATAACTTATGACTCTGATAATTTCTTCTGTGGGAAGCAATAGTGTTTAGGGTATTGAGTGTAGTTATCAGTCATGGGAGTCCAGTGTTGATGCGGCGGCCGACATATCCATACACTAGGACCCTGACTTCTGATTCCCAACTTAGTTCTTGAAAACATTGATTTCACGTGTGTTTCATAATTTTTCTTTGTGATTACTTTGTATCACCTCACTAGGTATACTGTATTAATCGTGGCACACCTATTTCTTTTCAAGATGGCCCCACGACAGCAGCCAGCAAGGGTTCCGAGATTTGTGCATGATGGTAGCCCACAGAGTGATGGGGCCTTGGTGCAGATCCCCATTACATTGGAGGAACCAACAGTACCTCTACCTGCCGAGCCACTGATGCCACTAGCCCCCGCACCTGAGAGTGAAAGTCGCATGAGTGCACTGCAAAAGTGTCAGCATCAGAGACCACCCAGATTCCACGGGGAGACAGACCCTCAGGAAGTCAATGATTTTCTGGATACTGTAGTTCGAGTCATCAGATTGGTGGGGACACCAGAAGACCTCATGGTGATCCTTGCGGCGAGTCTCCAGCACGCGGCAGCTAGTAGATGGTGGAGCCTGATGCTCCAGGTGCACGATGAGGAATCTCTTCTTTGGACGGACATCAAAAGCCTCTTCCACTCGGAATTCATTCTATCCTCCTTGTAGAGACCTAAAGCTTGACGTACATGGACATTACATTACTTTTTCGGAATACTTATTACATAAAAAAACATACACACAAGGACCGTAATAGTTTAATGTCTTTGGAAACTCAGAACGTAATCTTCTAATCATGGTGAAAGATCTTCAACATCTCTCATAATGATCTTCCCCTTTTTTTCTTTCCTAAAACCTTTCTCTATATCCAGGGGAAAGTAAAACATATAAAGGGTGAGCTCAAATGCTCATTAAGGGTAATAATGGATAAAATAAAACAAATCATATACATTTGAACTTAAAAACATGACCATAATGTTTAAACAGAAAAATCATGAGCAATGAAATAAAACATGGAAGAACATAAGGCATAGATCATAAAAAAACATTAATCATGATAAAATAGCCTGGTAATAAAACATGTGATTTTGGAAACCATTAAGAACATGTTATGATTTCCATAGTAGCCAAGGCATTGCTGCCAAGACTATCTTAGTGGACAAAGTCCCTTTCTGAATCGATTTCACTCCTCATTTCAGTCCTATAACACTAAATCGAATTAACTTATCGTTACATACATGTCTATCTCATGAGATATAAATCTTTACCCAATTCATTGGAGGGAGATATAGGTCCCACCCATCTCATAATGATACCATTCTTATGTGTTCTACAAAATCATAAACCATACATCATAGCATAACCCATGTAATAAAAATGGGATTCTTAAACCTCGTGAAATCATAAAACAATTCATATAAGATAATTTAATTCATAAAAATAATTCCATCACAGTATAATCAAATCAATATAATAATAGGGATAGAAACAGAAACCTTTATTATCTTAGATCGAAAATAATTTTAATAAAACACTTGAACTCCATTCTTGAGGAAAATATCCATTCTACTACAAAAAAACATTTCATTTCTTAAAATTTCATACAATTCTAAACTAAAATAATTTGATTAAAAATAAAATTGAAAATTTTTAAAGGAAAATTCTTGGAAATAATGTTTTAAAAATCCATTCATCCCGTATAAGATAAAAAACAGTCTTCTCGTACTTTTGTCGGAAAAGTCAAAAAGTACCTCGTAAAAGAATGATTCCATAAATACTATGTAGTAAAAGTCAAAAATGGGTATAAAAATATTAAACATACATGAAAACAATTTTATAAAACATGGACATGGATTATAACAATAACCCCAGTAAATACTTACGTATAAGCAATCTAGGATAAAAAAAATGAGATGTTGAAAATTGTCCCTTACCTTATGTCCGATATGCTTTGTACGTATCCAAAACTCCTGTATAATGATTTAAATAATGTCATTGACTTATTACAGAATCATATTAATTGTTACGATATCATATATGTTTCACTTATGACTTTATATTATCTGTTCTTATGTAAATTCCATGTTAAAGCAGTATTTTGGGTAAAATCATTTCATTTATCGTATGTGTTTCGACTTTTCATCCTTGATATTATTACTTATATCCTGATTTACATAATTACATAATGTAAGACGTGATTTATATATAATATATATTCATCATATACATATGTATATTATAGATCGATAGAAGGAATGAAATACACCGTTCATGGAGACAGTAGGTCGTACATACGCATGAACGCTGTTTTCATTTCATTAATAAATTGAATGAAACTAAATAGATGACATACATATATATATAAATAAATCCAGTAGCATTATTATTTTATATATTTCATTATTATTCATTATATAAACTATATGATCATTCATGTATGGTTAACATGGAGAATGAATCTCATCGCGTCGTGGACACAGTAGTCCGTACGTACGCACAAGTGATGATATCATTTCCATAATTATTGAAAAAAATTGTAGTGGATGGTATAATATATCAGAATCAGTATGATGTTATAATAAACATATATAGTTATTCTTTACACCATTATACCCATCCATGTAAGGTGTTTGTGGAAAAACAGATTTCACCACGGCGTAGAGACGGTATTCCGTACGTACGCACGCGTGGTGCTTTCGTTTTCTGTAGGATGGACAGATGGTGAAATAGGGAATTTTCAAACTTATAATAACATATCATTATATGATATATACTTATGTTATTACTTCATAATGAAACAACTAAATAATATGAAGTGGAAGAAGAAATAAATTTGAAAGAATCGGTAACGGACATTACTTCTTCTTTGAAGCGCCTCTTTGAGAACTCCTCTTAGGATACTAAAATTGGTCTTTGAAGAAGACCAGGACCTCTATGATGTTTTTATGGAAGTTTAGAAGAGAATTTGGCAGGGTTTGGCCGAGCCTGAAGGCTCAAAGTGGTGTGAGGAAGAGAGGGAGGAGGTTCCCTTTTATAAGGGAGGAGAGGGGAACCTTTGGGAAAACAAAAAATATAATTTTATTATAAAGTCATATTCGGTTTTTAATAGCTCCAAATTTATTTATTTTGAATATAATGTGGGGATGCATCGAAATACTCTCATACAATAGAATTTAGACAAGTTTAGGTTTCTATTTTAACCTTATAATTTATATTTAACTTTAAGTTAAATAATTTTACATTTACCATGTCTTCTTGTTTTCTTACACTATAATGTTAATAAAATTACTATAACAAGCCAAACGAACACCAAGTTGTTTATTATTAATATATAGAACCTTATCTAAGTCATTTTTCCGAAATGTAGATTTTTAGGAATAAAATAAAAATTAATAATATAATATTTGTTTTAAAAACTATTTTATGTCAATTTTTACACTATTTGGTAATTGATTTTTGTGAAAATCATAATAGTATGATTAGTTCGAAAAAAGTTAACTAAATCAATACTAATATGTCATATTATCCTATAAAATTAGTTTAATTCATAAAAAGTCTCAAATTAAATTTATTTGGGTATTTATAAAATCAATTATGTCAATATTTCATTAATAATATAATTACTGCATCATCTTTGTGTCAAAAATAAATTATATTATTTAATGTCTAAAAATTATAAATAAAATACCTTTTTGTAGGAAATCTTTTTATCTTTCTAATTAATATTTATAGTCTAATTTATCTCCTGTATAACCCTATATTAAAAATGATTTACTTATTAATCTTTGATTTTAACTATTTTAACCCTTCTTTAAATAAATTAATATTAAATGTTCTAATCTAATCCAAGTGGGCATAAATGGTCATATTTTATTCATAAGGTTGTTTTTGGTCGAATTAAACTTAACTAATTGAATTAGGACATGTGTTAGGGTAAAAATAATATCATTTTTACCCTTAATTACCCTATTTTCTTTTAACCGTGTTAAATAAAAGTTAAAAGATACTATTCACCAAAAATTATTTTCATCTCACTGGAAAACATTTTACTTACTTACATCAACCACGTCTCTTGGATTTTTAAAATTCCATTCACAAAAGTGGTAGAATTATGTTTTATGTAAATTTGCAAATTCTCCTAGGAGGTGGGTAAAAGACGGTCAAAAGTTCAATAAAATTTTTATATATCTAAAATTATTATAAAATGAATCCAATTAATTATATTGAACTTATATAGATATTATGTGTCAATTTTTACCTAAAATAAATTTAAATAAAATAAATAATTATTTAAATAAAAAGTATATTTTTAAATAGTAACCTAGTGTTTTCACTATTCATCAAACATCAAATGTTTTCAGAAAAATATGAAAATTTCACCCCAGGCTAATTTCGATATTCCGAATCCAAAAAATGAAGTTCATTTTGAAATTTGAAATTTACAAACTTTCAAAAAGCAGTTATTACTATTCATAATAGCTAGTTATAATAATATTATAATAGCATATCGTTGTTTAGTGAAACTCGGTATTGCGTACAACACACGCTATCAGGGAAGGTTGTGATTGCGTGTAATGCATCCATGTTAAGGTTGTGTGTTGTGAAAGACTCATTTGGTATAACATACAATACAAGAGATCAATAAAATTAAAAAGATTATTTTTCATAAAATCTCGTGGTGTTACATTCTACCCCCCTTAAAATGAATTTCGCCCTCGAAATTCATCAGGGTTATAAATGGTTTACTACTTCAAAGTTTCTTTAATAGAAACCCACATTGTAAAAAGAAATACCAAAACCAATATTTAAAAAATAAATTATGAAACATAATGGTTACCCAAATTAACTAATCACTGGGTTTTCACATAGGAGAACATAGGTGAAAATATGGATATGGAAGAGAAACCTAACCATCATATTCTGATGGAGAGTGGTAGAGAACAAGGTTATGAAAAATACAACAATCACAAAGATATAGATTTGTGATGATCTAAGGTACCATCGGAATAGTCGGATATAAGGGAACTAGGACAACATTTTTGGTTTTCAAGATCATTTCCCTAAAGTTGTAGAATTTGAATTAGAATAAATACTAACTTTATTTTTGTACAATCTCACTGTTGATCGTGCCTTGATCAATTTACACATCATATCTTAATGAAATAATGTTGAATTTGTAATTCATGAAGTGTTAGCAGATCATGTGATAGAATGACAGGTCATTCCATCTGTCTCAAACAAAAGGTTAGCAAAAGTTATTAGATATACATAAGTCGATATCTAGTGAGATTAATCATATATGGTTCCTAAAATGGAATTATACTTCATATATCATACTGCTTAATATAATAAAAATAGTTTATACTAAACAGGGATTTCCTGTAGGCCAGTGGTAGGCGATAAAGGCCAGTCGCACTTCGGTTGTGGGTTCGATTCCCACATCCATGTCTGACGCGATGGGTTTTTCCCCGTCCTGCAGGTTGTCCTTTTTCTAAAACTACATTACTATAACATCCCATAAATAATATCAAAAAAACATCTATCCTTAAACAATACTAACTTATGTCCAACATAATCCATTCTAATCTTCAGGCTTATCCATAATACGGAAGTTCACTCTCATATTATACTGAATATGATTACCAGAGATTTCATATAACAAGCATGTTAATACCATCTTTGATCCCCATATATCATAAGATATGTCTTGTTGGTCACATTCCAAACATTCTAAGGCCTTAATCATGTATTTTCTTGAAAATTGAATACCCATTGAACCAAAATCCTCAAAATTCTATATACTCAAACCATGATATCACTTAGTCCTTATATCAATCATGAGCTCATTAATACAATAAAACATCTCATTATCTTCTTATTCCTTCATTATGCGCATATCATCTAATTTCCAAAAATATCTGAATAACCTTCCATGTTTACTAGTACCATTCAACATATACTTTCAAATACATTAGGAAAAACAATAGTGTAACAATACTTAGATGATTCTTTATTCCATAGTACCATTAACTATACAACATAACTCTCGATAAACATACAATCCTTCCACTACCTTCTAAAAAAACTGACTGAGGCTCAACACTTCTTTCATCTCATATATCATTTGTAGTCTCCTCATCATCATCCATATAAATACTACCCATATGACTATGCTGATTCTCTTCATGAAATTTTCCCTTAGGGCATTGGTTTTCATAATGCCCGTACATTCCACATTTAAAACATCTAATCATTATTGATGTCATAGCAATTCCATTATCCTTTCCCATAGTGTTAACTGAACCATTTCCTTTGCACTTACTGGCTTTGTGTCCTTCTTTTTCACACCCAAAGCATCTTCTAATTCCTCTGAAACAATCTCCATAATGCCTCTTCCCACATGATTTACATGAGGGAAATTGAACTTTCTCTCCTCTACGATCATCATGAAACTCCATCTTTCCCATATTATCTGAGTCAGGAAACTTAACAAAGTTCAGATTATTGATCATATTATGATATTTATTATTAGGCATAATAACTATGTTTGGACTTCCAAATCCCGTTTCATTTGTTTTCTCATGAAGAATATCATTCCATTGTCTGTCATATCCTCCATTATCATGAATCTTCCTGTTTCCATCCATTTTCTAAAACCCAAAAAGAATAGTGTGAGAGGCATATATCATGCAATGTGAAAAAACATAGTAAAGGGGGAGTTCCCTCAATATCTAACAACTTAGGTTTAATTCTAAGAATGTTACCCTAGTTCTAGGACTATACCCTATACGTATACTTATCCTTAGGGACATACCTATACATATCGTAGAAATATATCTAGGGATCTCACTAACGTTTTCGCATCCTAGTTTCCAAAGGTTGACTAAACCATTTCTATGATACCAACTATAGAGACCCAAAGCTTGATGTACATGGAAATTACATTACTTTTGCGGAATACAGAATACATAAAAAAACAGACACACAAGGACTGTAATAGTTCAGTGTCTTCGGAAACTCGGAATGTAATCTTCTAATCGTGGTGATAGATCTTCAACATCTCCCATAAAGATCTTACCCTTTTGTTTTCTTACCTAAACCTTTCTCTATATCCTGGGGAAAATAAAACATATAAATGGCGAGCTCAAATTCTCAGTAAGGGTAAGCATGGATAAAATAAAACAAATCATGTACATTTGAACTTAAAAACATGAACATAATGTTTAAAAAAAATCTTGAGGAATGACATAAAATATGGATGAACATAAGGCATAGATCATAAATAAACATTAATCATGATAAAATAGAATGGGAATAAAAATGTTATTGTGGCAACCATTAAGCACATGTTATGATTTCCATAGTTGCCAAGGCATTGCTGCCAAGACCATCTTAGTGGACAAAGTCTCTTTCTGAATCGAGTTCACTCCTCGTTTCAGTCCTGTAACACTGAACCAGATTAACATACCATTCCAGCCATGTCTATCTCATGAGATATAAATCTTACCATATGCATTGGAGGGAGATATAGGTCCCACCCATCTCATAATGATACCATTCTTATGTGTTCCAAAAAATCATAAACCATACATCATAGCATAACCCATGTAATAAAAATGGGATTCTTAAACATCTTGACATCATAAAACAATTAATATAAGATAAATTAATTCATAAAAATAATTCCATCACAACAAAATCAAATCAATTTTATAATATGGATAGAAATAGAACCCTTTATTATCTTAGATGGAAAATAATTTTGATAAAACACTTGAACTATATTCTTGAGGAAAATATCCTTTCTACTTCAAAAATAACTTTCCATTAATAACATGTCATAAAATTCTAAACTAAAAGATTTTGATTAAAAATAAACTTGAAAACTTGTAAAGGAAGCTTCTTGGAAATAATGTTTTAAAAATCCATTCATGCCGTATTAGTTAAAAAAAATGTTCTCATACTTTTGTCATTAAAGTCAAAAAGTACCTCATAAAAAGAAAGATTCCATAAATACTATGTAGTAAAAGTCAAAAATGGGTAAAAAGGACTTTAAACATAAATGAACACACTTTTATAAAACATTGACATGGATGATAATAATAACCCCAGTAAATACTTACGTATAAGCAATCTCAGATAAAAAAAATGAGATTTGAAAAATTATCCCTTACCTTAGGTCCGATATGCTTCATACGTATCTGAACCACCTGTATAATTATTTAAATAATGTCATTGACTTATTATAGAATCTAATTAATTGTTATGATATCATATATGTTTCACTTATGACTTTATATTACCCGTTCTTTTGTAAATTTCATGTTAAAGACGCATTTTGGGTAAAATCATTTCATTTATCGTATGTGTTTTGACTTGTCGTTCTTGATATTATTACTTATATCCTGATTTACATAATTCCAGAATGTAAAAAATGATTTATATATAATATATATTCATTATATACATATTTATATTATATATTGATAAAAGTAATGAAATACAATGTTAATGGAGATGGTAGGTCGTACGTACGGATGAACGTTGTTTTCGTTTCCCTATTGAATTGAATGAAACTAAATAGATGACATAAATATATATATACATAAATCCAGTAGAATTATTATTTCATATATTTCTTTATTATTCATTATATAAACTATATGATCATTCAATTATGGTTAACATGGAGAATGAATCTCATCACATTGTGGAGACGGTAGTCCGTACGTACGCACAAGCGATGATATCGTTCCCATAATTATTGAATAAAATTGGAGTGGATGGTTTAATATATTAGAATCAATATGATGTTATAATAACAATATATAGTTATTATTTACCCCATTATACCCATCCATGTAAGGTGTTGGTGGAAAAATATATTTCACCACGGCATGGAGACGATATTCCGAACGTACGCACGCGTGGTGCTTTCGTTTTCTATAGGATGGATAGATGGAGAAATAGGGTAGTTTCATACATATAATAAAATATCATTATATTATTTATACTGATGATATTACATCATAATAAAATAACTAATGAAGAAGAAGTTGAAGAAGAAATAAAGTTGAAATAATCGGTATCGGACATTACCTCTTCTTTGAAGGGCCTCTTTGAGAACTCCTCTTAGGGCACTAAAATTGGTTTTTGAAGAAGACCAGGACCTCTAGGATGTTTCTACGAATGTTTAGAATATAATTTTTCAGAGGTTGGCCAAGCATGAAAGCTCAAAGTGGTGTGGTGAAGAGAGGGAGGAGGTGCCCTTTTATATGGGAGGAGAGGGGCACCTTTGGAAAAACTAAAAAAATTATTTTATTATAAAGTCATATTTGGTTTTTAATAGCTCCAAATTGATTTATTTCGAAGCTAAGGTGGGGATGGGTCGAAATACTCGCATCCAATAGAATTTATACAAGGTTAGGTTTCTATTTTAACCTTATCATTTAGATTTAACCTTAAGTTAACTAATTTTACTTTTACCGTGTATTCTTGTTTTCTTACACTATAATGTTTATAAACTAATTATAACAAGACAAAATAACCCCATGTTTTTTATTATTATTGTATAAAACCTTATATAAGTCATTTTGTCGAACCATAGATTTGTAGGAATAAAATAACAATTAATAATAGAATATTTGTTTTAGAATCTATTTTATTTCAATTTTAACACTATTTGGTAATTGATTTTTTTGAAAATCATAACAGAATTATTAGTTCAAAAAAAGTTATCTAAATCAATACTAACAGGTCATATTAAACTATAAAATTAGTGGAATTCATAAAATGTCTCAAATTACATTTATTTGGGTATTTATAACATCAATTATGTCAATACATCATTAATAAGATAATTACTGCATCATCATTGTGTCAAAAATAAATTAAATTATTTAATGTCTAAAAATTATAAATAAAATACCATTATGTATTAAATCTTTTCATCTTTCCCATTAATATTTATAGTCAAATTTATCTTATGTATAACTCTATATGAAAAATGATTTACTTATTAAACTTTGATTTTAACTATTTTAACCCTTCCTTAAATAAATTAATATTAAATGTCCTAATCTAATCCAAGTGGGCATAAATGTTCATAGTTTATTGATAAGGTAGTTTTTGGTCGAATTAAACTTATCCAATAGAATTAGGACTTGTTTTAGGGTAATAATAATATCATTTTTACCCTTAATTATCCTATTTACTTTTAACCGTGGTAAATAAAAGTAAAAAGTTACTATTCACCAAATATTATTTTCATCACATTGAACCAAATTTTTCTTACTGACATCAACTGTGTCTCTAGGATTTTTGAAATTACATTCACAAAAGCGGTAAAATTATGTTTTATGTAAATTTGCAAATTTTCTAGGAGGTGTGTAAAAGACGGTCAAAAGTTCAATAAAATTTTTATATATCTAAACTTATTATAAAATGACTCCAATGAATTACATTGAACTTATATAGGTATTATGTTTCAATTTTGAACTAAAATAAATTTTAATAAAATAAACAATTATTTAAATAAAAAGTCGGTTTTTAAATAGTAACCCTGTGTTTTAACTATTAATCAAAAATTGAAAGTTTTCTGAAAAATACAAAAATTTTACCCTAGGCTAATTTCGATATTCTGATTCCAAAAATGACGTCCATTTTGAATGATGAAATTTACAAAACTTCCAAAAGTGGTTATTACTATTCATAACGGCTAGTTTTAAAAATATTTTAATAGCATATCATTGTTTAGTGAAACTCGGTATTTCATACAACACATGCTATCGAGGAAGGTCGTGATTGCGTATAATGCAGCCAAGTTAGGGTTGCATGTTGTGGAAGACTCTTTTGTTATAACATAAACACAAGACATCAATCAAATTAAAAAATATTTTTTTTCATAAAATCTTGGGGTGTTACACAACCACCGTGCGGTGTGCATTCAAGAGCTACTACAACTGCGGTAGGGAAGCATGACAGTAGCCCAGTACTCGGCGAGGTTTACTGATCTCTCGTGCTACTCCACATACATGGTACGTGACCCATTCTTCTAGGCCCGGACCTTCAAGCAGGGATTGAGGCATGAGATCAGGTCATCGATGATCTCCCTCAGTATTCCAACGAAGGCAGGAGTACTAGAGCGAGCCCTTCTTGTGGAGGTATTTCTTTCTGAGCCTACACTAGCAGTGATACCAACCGCATGGCGACATGTAGCAGAGTCTTCTACAGCCGAAAGTAGATATATGTCATAGAGGTCCAAGCGGACAAGACCATCAGGTGGAAGACCGTAGGATACTAGTTCAGAGGTGCGGGGCACACTCAGTAGAGCTAGTCATACAAGAGGCAGACAATTCTATGCATGTGGCGGGCAGGGTCACATGGCTCGTGACTACCCAACCCGCCATGTATAGGAGAAGCAGTTGGTTGAGGGACCACCCAGGAAGAGGTAGAGTTTCGATCATGGCGGTCCATAGGGGGCAAGGAGATGAGGCAGAGGAGTTGGATGGGCAGCAGGTGGTCGTTGAGGTTTTCAGGCTCTACCACCACCACCACCAGGAGGTCCAACCCGACCGCAGGGAGCTGGCGGATAGAGGAAGGCTCAGCTTCAGGTAGTGGAGGCCTACGACCACGACACACCTGAGATGATTCTAGGTACTATCTTTGTCTACTCCACCCTTGCTGTAGTTCTTATAGACACAGAATTGAGTCATTATTTTATTACCGCTTCCCTTGTTTGGATCTCGGAGATTCTGACGGAGCCGTTGGTTCGATCCTTATGGCCAGAGACTCTTAAGGGAGCAGACTCAACGATTATGAACTCGTTCCAGCAGTGTGAGCTTACTCTAGGTGGCAAGAGCTTCAGCTGGGATCTTCTTGTAGCATCTTCGAGGCCTTACGACTTCATCTTGGGCATGGATTGGTTATCTACATTCCATTCTCATATCGACTGTATTAGGTGCAAAGTGTGGTGTGTCCGCAAAGATGGGAGCAGGTTCACCTTCACTGGCGAGAAGCGATTCTTTGCAGTGTAGGATGGAATCACACTGAGGAGAGGACAGCTGATCACCCATTAGTTGGCTAGTATCATCGTAGGAGTTGTTGATGTGCGGAGTCCGAGTTTTCCTGTTGTGGTGGATTAGTATGTGGACGTTTTTCCTAACAACGATCCAGGACTACCTTCTCGCAAAGAGGTAGACTTTTATATTGACATGTACCCCGTGACAACCTCGATATCTACTCCGGCTTATCGGATGGCTCCCGCTGAGCTTCAAGAGCTATGGGTATAGCTGGAGGACTTGTATGGAAATGGATTCATTCAAACTAGTGTTTCAACCTAGGCTTCCCCGATTTTGTTCACAAAGAAGGCAGATGGGGGCTTGCAACTATGTGTCGACTATCGTCGCCTGAAGCAGGTGATCGTAAAGAACATGTATTCACTTACAAGTATCGACAACCACTTTGACCAGCTCAAGGGAGTACGATGGTTCTCAAAGATAGACCTTAGATCAAGCTATCATCAGCTCAGTGTTCTAGACGAGGATGTGTAGAAGATGGCCTTCAAGTGTCGGTATGGACAAGATGAGTTCTTGGTTATGCCTTTCAGCATATCCAACGCTCTAGAAGTGTTCATGAGTCTCTTGAATAGGATCTTCTAGCCTTACCTTGATCAATTTGTCATAGTATTCATCAACGACATATTGATTTACTCGACTACTGAGGAGGAGCATTCCTATCACTTTTGGGTTGTACTGGATACACTCCGAGAGCACCAGCATTATAGTAAGCTCTTGAAGTGTCAGTTCTGGATTTGAGAGGTCCACTTCTGGGGGCATGTCATCTCTAAGGCAGGAGTTGCAGGGGATCCTGCGAAGATCGCGGCAGTGCTAACTTGGGAGCCAACCAGGAGCGTGACGGAGGTGTAGAGTTTCTTAGGTCTGGCTGGGTACTATTGGAGATTTGTACTATACTTCTCCAGAGTTGCAGCACCACTTTTATCTTTGACGAAGAAGGGGAAACCCATCGTGTGGTCATATAGATGTCAGTATAGCTTTCACGAGCTGACACAGAGATTGACCAGTGTGCCCATATTGAGGCTACCGGATGAAGGCATAGGGTACGTAGTTCACTACGATGCATCAGGGACCGGACTCGAGTGTGTCCTGATGGAGGAGCGGGAAGTGATTGCCTATAGTTCATGACAGTTGAGGCCGCACGAGTAGAAATATGCAACCCATGACCTGGAGTTACAGCATTGGTCTTCCACTTGATGATGTGGCAGCACTATCTGATGGGTGTGCGCTTTACAGTCTATTCTGACCACCAGAGTCTCAAGTACATCTTCTCACAAAAGGACCTGAACCTGAGGCAGCGACGATGGCTCTAGTTCCTCCAGGACTATGACTTTGAGATAGACTATACTCTTCGGAATGGGAACGTAGTATCTAATGCTCTCATCATGAGGTCGGGCATTCGGCTACATGGAGAGGCGACAGAGAAACTAGTCGCGTTGCAGATATCCTTCATGGATAAAGATGGATCAACCTTTCTATAGTAGCTCACAGTTACTTCTCCACTACATCAGTGGGTCAGAGAGGCCCAGCATGGGGACATTGACTGTGAGACAAGACGTGCACAAATATACACAGGACATGCACCTGATAGACTTTCTGTAAGAGGAGAGCACTTCATCCTTTTCAGAGGACATACAATGGTACCAGTTGCATTACAGGAGGAGGTGCTAAGAGAGTCTCACACGTCCCCATTGGCAGTACACTTAGGAGTAGCAAAGATGTACCATGATCTCAGACAACAGCACTGGAGGCCAGGTATAAAGAAGGTAGTGGAAGAGTTCGTTTCACAATGTCTCACCTTCCTGCAAGTGAAGGTAGAGCACCAGGTACCACAAGTCATGGTACATCCCTTAGAGGTCCCATGTGGAAGTGGGACGAGATATCTATAGATTTCGTGACAGGGCTTCCACGTACTTCTAGAGCACATGATTCCATTTGGGTGATCGTATACTGACTCACCAAGTCAGCCCACTTCTTACCCATCAGAGAGCAGGGCTCAATGGAGAGCTTGGGATGCCTCTACATTCAGGAGATCATACGGCTCCATGGAATTCCATCATCTATCATCTCTGATTGTGACTCTCACTTTACTTCCATGCTTTGGAAGGGGTTGCAGGTGGAATTTGGGATGCAGCTATGCCTGAGCACCGCCTTTCATCCTCATACAGATGGTCAGACAGAGAGGACCATTCAAACTCTTGAGGACATACTCCGTGCATGTGTCATTGTCTTTGGTCGTAGCTGGGAGGATCACCTACCCTTGGTGGAGTTTGCGTGCAAAAATAGATACCACTCCACCGTCGGGATGGAATTATACGAGGAATTGTATGGCCGACCATGCAGATCACCTCTATGATGGACTGACCCTGGGGAGTCAGCACTCGTAGGACCATAGATGGTTTAGGCTATGACAGAGAAAGTGCAGAACATCCAGGCGTGGATGAAGACTGCACATAGAAAACATAAGTCCTATGCTGATAGGAGGTGGAGACCACTGGAGTTTGAGGATGGTGACCATGTTCTCTTACGGGTCTCACCTCGACGTGGATTATGGAAATTTGGCCAGGGTGGCAAGTTATCATTGCGCTTCATCGGACCATTCCAGGTTCTCAGCCGGATAGGTGATATTGCTTATCACCTGGCTTGTCCACCTCAATAGAACTGAGTGCACGACATCTTCCACGTATCATAGCTGAGGAGATACGTGCATGACCCGACGCATTACATTGATCACGAGGAGTTGGAAATCGATGATGGGGTGACTTTTGCGGAGGTACCAGTAGAGATTGAGGATCGACAGGAGTGGGTCCTACGTGGATGATTGATTCCTCTAGTGTAGATCAGGTGGTAGCACGGGAACCTCCAGGAGAGTACGTGGGAGATAGAGGCTCAGATTCATGCACATTACTGTCATTTGTTCCCCTAGTTTATGATGTATCTTTATGGGGAAGTAAATCATAGAGGTGGGAGTAATTTAAAGACCCGTAAATTTCAAGGAAACTTTTTTCATAAATTATTTGGGATTTTACGAGTGTGATATTTCTGATGGCACCTGATTCCAGGGCCCAGTGTGCCCGGAATCAATTTCCGAAGTTTACCTCGGGTACGTTCAGTGATCGAACGAGCAAGATTTTCTATATTTTGAACGGGTGCTCTGAATTGAAATCTGGGGGCACTGATGAACTCGTTGCAACGGTTTTTGCTTAAGAGGACCTTTACCAACAGTGCATTTTCTCCGGAGGAGTTGTTAAAATGTAAAGATTAATAAATAATTGAATAAAATTTGTGGTACAAATTTTATTCCTAACTTAGGTGTTTTAATCCTAGGAGTGGGAGTTGGGGTGGGACCCACTAGTTACTAACTACAAATGGGAAAATAAATGTGGGGTGGGGACCACATGAGATGAACCATTTACATTCCCCTTAACCCTTTAAACTCCCCATTAAACACTCCCTTGTATTTAATTATGTGACTTCACCTCTTCCACATTAATAATACCTACACACATTAATTTAATTAATTGAACCTCTTTAATTAATTGAATTATGTGTTTGAATTTTGGAAGTTTGAAATGCATGGAAAAATAATAAAATAAGGGGAGGCCTTATTTTATTTTGTTGGCTTGTTGTGTGAGGATTTTGGAGAAAGCTCTATGTCCCTTGATGAACTTCAACTTCATGTGAAGAACGTCTCCACTTCAACGAAGAATGCTAATTCTCCGACAAAGAACGTCGACTCGACGGTTCTGGTTTTCTACATCCTCTTCCTCCTCTACCACAAAGGAGGAGATACCGATGACAACAGGAATGACACCATCATCCACGACACTTGAAAACCGCAATCTTCATTCGAGGTAGGGGTGTGTTTTGATTTAACAACATTTTTTTACCTTCCATGTTGTTTTTTCTCATAAAACCACTTGATATCGGACTAATGTGGAAGGAACTAGACCAAACCAACATGGTCTGATTCCTTTTCCGTTCTTACTGTTGTATGGTGTTCTCCTACTATTCATGAGTGGCGAATCAAGTTAGGTTTTCGGAGCCGATCGGAGGCCTGAAAACATCATAAACGGCCTCAGAGCATCAGGGAAACCTAGAAGTGGATGTTTCGTAGAAATTGAATCATCAGAATGATGAACGGACACCTCGAGAGGCATGCTTCCCAAAGGAATCATTTCTATTAAATTCAAGAATACACAACATGTAATCTAGGAGCACACGCCGTGTAGTACAAGCGTAATGTGGCTTCCTTTTCTAAGGATAGAAAAGTAGTACACGATGTGTGACTCTAGAAACACGGCGTGTACTCTCTACTCTGTTTGACAGAGGAGACATCGATGGACTTTGTATGTATTTAGGTAAAATACATGGCCAAGTAACATGGTGTGTATTATTTCCCTAGAAATGTATAAGAATCTTCGCAAAGATTGGAATGTAATATGGGACAAACACAGACACAGAAAGAACCACACGGTCCAGAGGCACGGCATGTACTACCTTCCCCATGGCAGAAGCGGCTCCGTGATGAATCGGCGTGTATTCCAGAAATACATCGACACAGGGTGGAGTACCTGGGCACGTACTCCACCACACGACCAGGTATGGCCAACTCACATGGAACTAACCCTAGAGTTTTGGACATGGCGTGTATCCATAATACACACCGTGTACTTACTTATCTACACGAACAACCTTGCGACACATGCCGTATCACACTGGCAGTACACGGTGACTGATGACACGGTGTATGATGACACGGCATGTACCGCTTACCTACATGATGTGTAATTTAGGGAAATGGATTGGTCATCTTGTTATCCATGACATGGGCACATTTTTTTGCTATTTCCGATATTACGTGGGACATAACTATGGGATACATCAACTTTGGTCTTCATGACTGTTGATGTAATGATCTTTGACTCGAGGAGCAGACCCTCAAGAAATCGAGTGTGCTGTGTGAGGGAACCCTAGAGATGGATGTGACTGCAAATATGATGGATAATATACTCGGATCCTATGTGGGTTTGGTAGAGAGGAAGACTAAACTTGGATCCTCTGTGGGTTCGGTTGTGATGACGACCGTACTTGGATCCTACGTGGGTTCGGTAGCGATGGTTACTGTACTTGGATCCTACGTGGGTTCGGCAGTGATGACATCTTTACATGGATCCTACGTGGGTTCGACAGAGGAGATGATAAAGAGGCTACATCAATCATCTCCACCCCTCTTTGTGAGTAGTATACCTGTATGAGTTGAGTCTTGACTTTCAATCAACATCATCGAAATTATTGTATTTCTTTCCTGTGATAACTGGGTTGTGCTTTCCTGTGTGGACTGGGTTGTGCTTTCCTGTGTATACTGGGTTGTACTCGGGCTCTTGAGTTGGAGCCAAACTGAAATTGATGACTTAGGTATATGTATTTCCATATAACTAATTAGTGTTGGATGATACTTGATGGTAATTTGGGTTTGTTTTCTTCCATAGTGGATAATTCTTTTTGGATTCTGGGAGACCTTCGGGGGTCTCGGGGTCCCCCTGATTATCGAATACTCACCCCTGTACAGGCTATGACGGCACTACATTGTGTTTTTTGTAGACGACAGAAAGCACTGATTGTGGATGAGGCTTGTGGAGTGGGACAGTACCAAGAGGAGGAATAACAGGGGAGACATACACGGAGCAGATGGTCGGACCCGAGGAGATGGGTAGACAATCTATACCCACCCTTTAGGTGGGATAGCCGGAGGACGACTCGATGGTTGCTGATTTACTTTACTACTATTGAACTTTATTTTCAGTTGTACCTTACTTCATTTGGTTTGGTATTCTGGCCCATTTACTTTCCATCACATACTTTTGTACTCAGTTTACTTAGTGTTTACTTCAGCTTGCGTACTCTGTGGTGTTTGTTTTCTTATATAAAGGAAATGCCTTCCCTTTTATCAAGAATTACGCCTTTGGTGCAAGTCTCCATCCCCAGGCCTATTGAAGGTAGACTTGGGGTAGTCACAGCATGGGCCCTGAGGACGGTTCATGACAATTAACATTTTAAAACATTCATGTCAATATAAATAAATCCTTAAAACCATTTTGAAAACAAGGACATTAATGTGAATGGTTTAGAAGAATAAATAATTAAAACATTTAAAATGATTTTTTTTGTAAAATGTCCCTTAAAAAGAATCCCATTGAACACACTATTATGGAATAGGGACAAGAATAATAAATATGTCCTAGTAGATACTTATGTAAAAACAACCTCATATAATAATGAGATTGGAAATTAACCCTTACCTTGCACTTTCCCTTGGTCGATGGTACATTTAACCTCCATTATAATGCAATAGTATGTTATTAAATTATTCCAAAACCATATTCATATTTATTATATCATACATGATTCATTAATGATTTTATACTAACCATTATTAATTATTTCCATGTTAAATTATCATTTTGGGTAATAATCACATTCTATATCGTACGTGTTTTAACTTATTGTTCTTGATCATATAATTTATATCATGATTTAAATACATCCAGAATATAAATATTGATTTATATATCATATATATTTAGAATATAAATATTTAAAATAGATAGATATATGAAATTTAAGGAACTGTTTATGGAGACGGTAAGTCGTAGATACGCATAAATGTTTATTCCGTTTTCATATCTTATTGAACAGATATAAGTGAATAAGATATATGTAAATATATACATATATATATAGATATCTTAGGTATCCTTATTATATCATATATTAAATACTTATTAACAATATATATTTTTATAATTATCGTTGAATGGTGAATATGGGAATTAATCTCATAGCATTGGGGTGACGGTAACACATACCTATACACAAGCGAAAATATCATTATATTGATGGTGAAATCATATGTAATTGGATGGTATATCATATATATAGAATAATTGACATGTTATATTAATTATTTAAATCAGTTACACTCATTATTATACCGATCAAATCAAAGAAATGTTTGAATAATAAACTACTCCACAACGTGGAGTCGGTAAGCCGTACGAACACAATTATGGCGACTTTGTCATTTAGATAATGGATAGAATAAATAATATGGTTATACCATATTTATAATAATATCATAGTATTTAGGAGGTAGTGGATTTATTATTTTGTTATGGAAAAAACAAATAAAGCGTAAGTGGAAGATGAAAACAACTTGAAAGATGGTGGTGAAATTATTACCTCTTCTTCAGGTGTAAACTTTTCATTTGATCAAAAGGAATACATAATTTGAATTTATGATCAATTTAAGGTCTCTAGGTTTATTTTATGTAATTAGGAAAAATATTTGGGCCAAGATATTCCATTAAAAAAAGGCTTTGGATGTGTTATTTTGAGGGAAGGGTATATGCCATTTTATAAGAAAGGTGAGGGTCATTTTAGGAAAATCTTGAAATATTATTTTATAATAAAATCATCTTTAGTATAGAATGGTTCCAAAATGATTTATTTCTAGGATATGGTTAGGATGGTTTCAAACCCACTCAACTAATACGTTTTAGACAAGATTAGGTCTGAATATTAACCGTATCTTATAGATTTAACTCTTAGCTAAATATTTTATCTTTTATCGTGTCTTCTTGTATAATTACAGTATATGGTTAATAAAAATAATATAAACTTCCAAGATAACCAAAAGTGGTTCATTTATAAAATATATAATATTATTTAATACCTTTTTCTAATCCATATATTTTTAGGAATATTATATCAACCAATAATATAGTATTTCTTTTAAAAATTAATTAATGTCAATTTTGACATTATTTGGTATCTAGTTTTTGTGAAAGTCATCAAGACATGATTATTTCAAAAAAGATACATTGAATCAACCCTAACATGTAATATTATCCTAGAAAATTATTGGATATCATAAAATCTTGGAAGTTATATTTATTGTAATATTTATAATACCATTTAGTTTATTCTTTCTTTATTAAAGAAATTACTGCATCATCATTTTTATCATAAAGAAATTAAATTTCATAATGTCTAAAAATTACAAATAAAATAAAATTATGTATTAAATATTTTTAGCTTTATAATGAATATTTATTGTCAAATTTATATTATGTGTCGCCCTATATTGAAAATGGTTATGTTATTAAAAATTGAATTTAACACTTTTACCTCTTCTTTAAATAAAATAATAATAAATATCCTAGTCTAATCCATTGGTTCTTAAAGGATAAAACATTATTCCTAAGGTTTTTTTTGGCCTAAATACCCTTATCAAATAGAATTAGTACATGTGTTTGGTTAATTAAAATATCATTTTTTCCTTTAATTACACAATTTACTTTTAACAGTGGTAAATAAAAGTCAAAAGATAATTTTAAGAAAAAACTATTTTCATCTTATTGAAACAAATTTTACATACTAATTTCAACCATGTCTCTTATATTTTTGATATTGAACTCACAGAAGTGGTAAAATTATGTTTTATGCAAATTTAAAAATGTTTCTAGAAGGTTGGTAAAAGAGGATAAAAAATTCAATAAAATTTTATACATCTAATTTTATTATAAAAATAATCTAATTAATTTAATTGAACATATATAGTTATTATATATATATATTTAATTGAAATACATTTAAATAAAATAAATAATTATCTAAATAAAATGTAGATTTTAAATCAAAACATAATTTTTTTCACAATTCATCAAAAATTGAATGTTTACTAAAAAATACCAAAAATTCACCCAAATCTAACTTTGATATTCTGAAATAAAAAATAAAGTCTATTTTACCAAATACAAATCATAGAAGTAACATTTATTAATTTATAATTAATTCCTGTAGTAAAAAAAGTGGGTTTTTAAAAAGTAAAACTATCCAATGATTGACATTTGTTTTTGTCAAATTTAAATTTGAAATTACTTATAATGAGAAATGTTTTATTAAATGATAAACAAATAATGTAATTATACTTCTAAACCTCTCAAATTAACAATTTAACACTATAAATTATTTCAATTATAAAGGTAGTTTTCAATTAAAACATAGTATCTTTCTCTATTTGTCAAAATATGAATGTTATCGGAAATGTACCAAAAATATATTCGAACATAAATTATATGCCCTGATTCTAATGTAGAATTTAATTCATTAATTTGAATATATAAATGTTTCAAATATTGGTTTTAAAAAATGTTCTCCTTTTAAAGACAGAAAAATTGAATTTTTTAAAAAATACTTCTTTTATCTGAAAAAAATGATTTTTTTCTTATATTATGTCTAAGAAATACATCATATGACTGTTAAAATTATAAAGTGTATATAAAATTAAAAATTTAGTTAATGCTATTCATAACTTCTTTTTGAACGGCTAGTTTGGTATGATGTGGTGTGCTCGAACTCAGTGTTCCGTGTAGCGCAAGCTAATGAATTTATTTAATGAGATAACGTACTTTGAAATCTTGGGGTGTTAGAGTTATCCCTCTACAACCAAATGAACCTAGAGATTACCCAAGTGGATACAGATTCATTGATCCATTATGAGGCCCTACATGGAAAATATGACATCCCTTGGTCCAGATCCTATACTGCCAGAAAGTGCAAAAACTTCCTCAATAATATATAGGTGGCCCACACGTAGAGGGAGGGGAATATGGTTTTAGATTATATTGCCTCTATAACTAGACCAGTTTTAAATATTATTCAGAATACTCAGCCATTCAATGCCGAGGGGCTTAATCTAATCAGAGGGGATCCCCTTGGTCATCACTACTATAGGCCCTCATAAGGAGGCTTGATTTGGTCATTCATGTATGTAATTCATGTGTGGATTTCATAAAACAAATTCATGTTTTATGGATGGGAAATCCCATAATGGGAATGACAATATCATTCTCCCTAATTGTATTACTATGAAACCCTTATCTTATAAACATTATTTTCCTATCATTGGGTGTATATTGCCCTCTTTTTCATTTCCTAAACCACTTTGTTTTTGTTGTTTTGTTTTAATGTTTTTAAAGGATGTATGGATAAGCCATTTATTTTTAAAGACACTTGCATGTGTTTTAGAATATGAACTCCAAATGGGAGTTTTTTGAATTAAAATGATTTGCATGACTATAACATCTTTGACATGTTTTTTTGCAGTATAAGAAAAAATTAGAATGATTTGAAAATATATTATGGGATAAATTTTGTTTATATTGAATTTCTATTTTAATTTATTAATTTTCATTTTAATTTCAAAAATGAATTTATGAATAACCATATAAAAGGAGTTTTACCATATTCGCAGGTGGTGACCTTTCGAGTAGTTTAGCTCACACATGTATATTTCATGTCTATGGTATTTCAACAGGTTATGAGTTTCATTATTTTGTATCCATTTTGGTAATTTAAGAGTAAATGAGATATCTATGGGTTTATAGGGATGGTTTTGAGGTATTTTTTTTGAAATTGTTTTTTTAATAGCTATTATGCCATCATTATAGCTATTGTCCATTCTATTCCTATTATATCAAGTTATACTAGGTCCTAACATTTTTTATTAAATTTTTTTTAATTAATGAAAATTAGATAGATAAGTGTTATTATATATGACCCATTTGGTGTATTAGTTTATTTTTTGTTTTTTAATTTCTAAAATGTACATGGATGTCCAATGTAAGGATGGACCATGTCTAAACCTGGTTAGTGATCAAGTATATTTTTAAATATTATTTATATGAAAATCAATCAAAAATCGGTTTACTAGTTTTCCTATGAACTATATTCCAAACCGTATGGATCAAAAACATCCTCCAGTCCTTATGGTGAGTTGGGTCTGGTGCCATGTGAATGGAAACTGATGATGGTTTATTAAATAAATAGACAAGTAAATTTTTCGAAAATACCATAAAAATGAAATATTTATTATATTTAAAGGAATTAAAATTTTATGAAAAAGTATTCATTATAAATTATTTTATTAATACTTAAAATTAAACACCTAAAATTTTATTTTTATTTTAGATAAATGTGAATTACATTTTTCAATATATGTGATATTTAAAAAAACATTCTTTTCATTAAGAGCATATTTAGTAAAATTATTGTTATCAAATTTTAAAGTTTTCATTATTAAAATGGTTTTAATATTTAAAATTATTATGTTCAAATATTTAAATAATTTATGTTTAATTTAATTCATAAATAAAATAATTACATTATTAAAAACGTTGTTACATATTTGAAAGTTAGAAAAGATTAATATTTTATTACAAAATGCATAAACTAAAAAAAATCTATTTAAAACTTGTATCCAAATGAGTTTTTAGTGGTGTATCAAGTATTACACATCCCATTTTCATTATTTTAATATTTTTAACCTCCTTCCATGAATATTTAAACTCTAATTAACAAAATGAATCTCTACTCTCTCCTAAAAGATATATTCGCCAACCCATATTTCCATAGACACCAACACCCATAGATCAAGTTTATTTCACCAATATCCCTCCAAAAAACTCCTATAAGATAATATAGTTTCATTTATCCCTAATTTGTTACCCTAAAAATCATTAATCTAATTTAATTTTGTGTTGTTAAATGGAGTCAAGTAACCATATTCAAACATGTCATTCTAATTTCTAATACATGAGAAATAATTATTAAATAACTTCACATTATAACATTATAAAATAATAAAAAACCATAATCTTTATAGAAAAGGGTTATTATATTGACATAACAAACATTAACATCTTTCCCACGTATAAAAATGACAATGATGTCTATGAATTCATGCAGACTAAATCCTGTACAAATGTATATATTTTTTCATAACCAAATTATATGTATATTTATAAAATATTATTAACAAACAATATAAGATATTATTACCATTGTTTATAATTTTATATTGATGAAACAATATCTACCTTAATTTTGTAAAAAAAAAAGTTGAAATTATTCATGTGTATGTAAGAACTTCTTCTTCAATTGAGCGACTATTTTCATTTTTTATCACCATTTAAAATTGATGTTTCTAATATTATATTTTAAAAAAATAAGATATCAAGGATTAATATATATCAGGAATAATTTTCTGAAATTATAATCGAAAATTTTGATATCATTATATAAAATCTATTGATATTAGTAAATTACCCGAAATAATCACATTTTGGGTTCTGGTCACACAATCCATGCTAGTTGTTTACATAAAATCAATATTTAAATTCATACAAATTTGAAACAAAATGATTTAAAATTTTATTATAGTCATGGTATGATGAATTTTATATCAATTAACATGATATTATGTCACTATTATAAATCATACCTTAATTTATCAAAGCACATTATAATGAAAATAACCATTAACTAGCCAATAAATGATAAATTAATTGTTATAATTTTATATTTTAAATGGTAAAATATAATAATAATGTTCCTAAATAGGTGATTAATATGGTAATTCTTATGATATAGGATATTATAGAACATTTATTAAAATTGTATGTAAATGTAAGGGATTATAACTTTATTTCACATCATTGAAGAATGTTTTCATATTATTGTCTAGTTATTCTATTATATGGTATTTATACTACCGAGTGAATTCTCTTGTTATTGTTATTTATTCATCAATGTATTCAAAATAAGTTTTCATGACCCATCATACATACACTTTTATTTCCTTTGATACTAATGTTGTAATTTTTTTTTCACATCTCAGATGCCTTAATTTGAGACATATTATATATACAACACTTTTTTATTTTCTTAAATTATACCCTATGAATTATTTTTATCATGATATTATTTATATTCATAGTTCTATCATAATTTTACTTTTTAGAGTATTTTATTAACATATTATTAATTCTATAAGGGTTTTTTTTTGACAAAACGCCATATTATGAGTAAAAAGGATTCTTCATCAATATGGATTGACAAAATTTATTAATTTTTGAAATTATGATATTATATTTTATTTCCTCTGTATATTATTTATATTTTTTCATTGGAAAAAAATATTCCTTGATGGATTCCATTCATTATAAAATTTTATGATGTAAAAAATAATTCGAATCCTACCAAAATGAGACTATTCACTTATATATCCTTATTATTTATTTTAAATAGTATTATCCATAAATATTTTCAGATAAAAATTTATATTACATAAAATTATAGTATAATATATGTTTAGAACTATACAAATTATATATTCATCACTCTATTAAAGGAAATGGTTTTAATAAATTGATTTTTAAAATGTTGAAATGGTTTTTCTTTTCCTAAACAAATGTTCTATATTCAACTACATAATGACACTAAAAAACATTATTCCATTTCTAAGGATTAATTATTTATATTTGATTTAAAATAATATTTTATAATAGTCTCCAATTCAACCCCATGAATGTACCATTTGAATGTGACTCTTAATATTTATTATATAGAATATGGATAAAAATTAATTTTGAAATATCATATTAATGTTTTTTATTTGGAATAAATTCTTTCCCCTTCATAAAAATTATTTTAAATGAGAAATCATTAAAAAAAATTAAAAATAGTTCTCCAAATTAACATAACTATCCAATTTTCTTAAATTATTATGTGGTATTAAAATTTATTTTTTAACATAATTTTAATAATCATCCTAAAGAGATATTTTTCTTCAACATGAACATAAATAATGTTACCAATGTTAAATTATGTAATTTTTATTACAAAACTATCCTAAAATATTTCTTTAAATGGATTATAAAATGTTTTATTTTTTTAAGAAGATCCCATCAATTACGTGAGTAAAGATATAATTATTAAAATAATGATGTTTTTCATGTTCTCTCACCATATATTTGTATGGATGATTATTATGTATAGGGAGGGATATTATATCACCATCCCAATTTGATGGTTTATATCTAATGTTGTCCAAAAACGTGAATGGGTAGTATCCACATAAAAAAAAGAGTTCATTTTCTGTTATTCAAAGTGGAAGAGTATAAATCCCTCTAACCCATGTTTCTTGGGTTAGAACATAAAATTTGGTGTATAATTTATAAAAAAACTAGAAAATACATAGCATTATACAAACCTTTTCCGTTTGAGGTGAATGTTTTGTAGAATTTGACATATAAAAAACATGTTAAAAAAGATGTAGAAATAATTAAATAAATTTATAGCATGTTCAACCACCATAAGGGAAATAAAAACTGATTTGAATTCTATAAAACCCATGAAAAATTATTTAAAACAATGGTTAAACATTTAATTTTCCTGGTAAGAGGTTTTAAAATAGGTGAAACACATTTCTTTGAAAACTATAAATATCATTAAAATCATTTTTCAAATAAATAATTTGATTAAATGAATACTTATAAAATGGGGTTTCCATACATTGACAACATTATAGTATTTTACATTGAAAACCATATATATTGATAAAAATTCTTTTGAAATACATCTTTAGATTTCCCTAGTTTCAAAATTATAATTTTTTATAGATTAATCAGGATAATGAACAGGAAATAAGAAAATCCATAATTCCACTAAGACTAATCAACTATGGTACATCTTCCCACTGAGGTTTTGTATATTCTCCCCATACCATATAATACTATTCAATAATAATGTTCTAAATTTATAAAAAACATTTTAAGTGGTCCTCCCATTGCCACTCAAAACCCTTAATCATTTGAAAAACATTTCCAAATTATTTTTATATAAGACAATAGTGTTACAAATTTCATTATCAGAAACACTTTAGTTTTCATTATGAATTTAAAAAAACACATATATTAACCCATATTCATAATGAATTAGTCTTAACACATAAAAATAACGTCTTTATAAATTAAATGAATGCTTTAATTAAAGTTCATGGAATTTCAATAATATCATAGATTATGACCATATTTAGTTTTATGAAGGACACTGAGGAAAATATAGAACCAATTTTGACATTAAATGATAAAATTTAAATGAATAGTTCACATAAAATTATTAAATATGTAAAATTGAAAAATTAATTACTTCTCTCTTAGAAATTATATATAAAATAATCAATTAATGTTAAATGTGAAAAAATAATGTTTTGTTATTGTGTTAAAATAGATTATTTAAGATCAAAACACAATAATTTTATGTAATTTATTATATAAACAATATTTATATATAGATTTATTTGTAAATTAATGATCATATTTTTGTATATATATTACCATTAGAATGGTTTTGATTTAAAACAATGTTTTCAAAAATAGATTTTTTCTATTAAAAATATATATATTATAATAATTATAGACTAACAACATGATTTTATTATATAATTTCATCATATATATATATATACAGACATATAAATATATTATAGATAAAATATTTCTCTGACATTAATTATGCTAAAAAATCCATTTTGGGGATCCCCTTCCTAAATGAAAACTTATTTGGACTCAATTTCCAACTTCAACACCTCTCTCTAGCTAGTGTAAGTGCACCATTTTTTTGAATCAAGTAACTCAGTAGGTGTGAAATATATATAATTTTTTTAAAAAGTCTTATGCAATAAGAAATGTGGTGATAGATCATATCCTTCTAAATAATAATTTAGACGTTATTTTTTGTATTATATGGCTTTATGGTTTTATGATGTGTATGTGTTTTATGACCACCACACACGATGATATCTATATTTGTTTATTATTTTTAAATTATTATTCAATTAATTGAAATGTATATTTTATTTGTATATATCATTATTTTAATTGATTTTAGTACTTTTAATAGTTTAATAATATGAGGCTCCCACTTCTATTTTCTCTTTACCAGTAATATAAGTATATTTCATTACTAAATCATATAATCATTTCATTCTCTTTTTGTGTCACGCCTATATTTTCAATATTATGATATCATTTTTTTATCTCACTATCATATTTTCACTCTTCTAATTTTTTTCACATTAATAATATTATATTAATATATTTTAATATCAGTTTACTTTTTTATTAAGTTTTAGTTTTTTCTTTTTTATCAAATTTTATCTATCTTTTATTATTTTTTTACCAACACATATCACATTTTCTAAATTATAATTTTGTTAATTTATTTATGATAATTCAAAAATTTATTAAATAATTTATAAAATAGATAAAAATAATACATATATCCTAATATAGTAAATTCACAAACCTTATATGTTTTATAAAAGATAAAATGTCATATAATATTTTGTAGTTTTATTTTCTATAAAATAATATTACATTTAATTATTATAATCAATTATATAATATCATAAAAATTTATCAATAAAACATTAAATGAAATTATGATTGAAAAAATATAATTATTATAAATTATATCAATCATTATTTATTTCAAATATTTATAAAAATTTTATTTCTATTCTAAATTTATAAATTTATTTTTTTCAGGTTTTATTTAATGTCATATTACATTAATTTTCAAATTAGATTTAATTTTTTTATCAAATCCTCTGTTTTACAAAAATAAACAAGTAAATAATATAAAACTACATTTATAAAAATTATATTTTTCTATAATCATAAATAAAAATAGTTTTCTTGAAGTAATTTTATTTATTTCGAAACATTCAATATTAAAATATAAATTTATTTATAGAATATATATTAACTTATTTTAAGAAAACAAATTTATTAAAAGAAAATAATATTTCATGAATTGTGAAATTTTATAATTATAGTCTAGTATTTTTTTATACAAAATATAATTTATTTTATACTTTTTATTAAAACCACTATTAATTAGTTTTTAACTATAATAAAACTATTAAATTAATACATAATTGAAATTAACATTTACATTTATTAGTATATAACATTTTACCCCTTTCAATAATTGTGTCCACGCAATTCATTTATCCGAAACTTGAAAAATGTGAATTTCTATATTCACAATCAAGAAGAACTAGAATTGTGAAACATCTTTAGTCTACCTCTTTGATTTTTTCTCATAGTAAAAGATTTAATCTCCAATGTTGTCTTGACCATAATTATAATAAAAATTGTAAACCCCTTAACCCACTATCTGGGATTAAGTATATAATATGTTTTTTAAAATATTTTATTATAATATGAAATTGAAAAAAGACACAAATAATTTCTTACTCTAGGATATTTTCTAGTCTAGATTTTGTAGAGTTGGAATAATAAATTATAAGCTAAAATAGATGTAAAAATTTTGAACAAATGTATTCATGTGTGATTTTCACTTATTTCAAATAATAAAAAATCTAAATTTTATGAAACATATTAAAAATAATTTTAAATTTTTTTGAGAATATAATTTTCTGAGTAAGGGGTATTAAACCATATGAAAATACCATTCCTTGATAACTACAAATTTCTTTGGAAACATTAATATAATAAATATTTTAATAACATCAAAACATTCAAAATGGTTTTCCTTAAATTTAAAACAGTAGTGTACATTACATTAGAAACCATATATATTCAAACTAATACATCCTTTGAAATACTAATTTGAATTCATCCATTTTGAATATATTAATTTTTATGGATGAATCATGATACACCAGAAGACAAAATAAATAACATAAGTCCCCTTAGTCATATAAACTATGGGACATATTCCCCTTAAGAACATGAGTTTACTCTACATTACATATCACACCACTTGATTCTCCTGTTCCATAAAATGAAAAAAAATTAAATGGTCCTTTCTTTATCACTCACAATCAAAAAACAGTTCAATTCCATTTATAATTATTTTCATAGATGAAAATAATTATATAAATTTATTTACATAAAAAATATTATATTTTTAGAATAAAAAAAATTAAGATATAGAAATACATATTAAAAAATATATACTCTTATGACATATATATAACTTCTTAATAAATTAAATGAATAGTTGTGTTAAAGTGCACAGAATATCAATAATATCTTAGATAATGGCCATATCTAACACTACGAATTACATTACATAAAATATAAATTCAATTTAGACATAAAATGATAAAATTTAAATTTATGGTGCTCATAAAATGATCACAAATGTAGAATACCGAAATTAATAACTTTCCTCTATGAAATTTAATAAAAAAATAATTTAATGTTATGAATAACAGAACACGGTTTTGTAAATGTATTAAAATTTCAAATTTAATATCATGATATAATTATATAAAAAAATTTATTATTAGAATAGAATATGTATATATATAAATATATGGAGTTACTTTAAAATAAATAAATATGATATTTGATAATCAGGAACCCTTATATGGGTTTTGATATAAAATAATATTCTTAGAAAAATATTGGAATTATGTTTTTTAAAACTAGGAGGGATCAGAATTATGAAATGCTAACATGATTTAACAATATAATTTGAATATATATATATATATATATATATATTTTCAAAAATATAAATTATAAATCAAATACCTCTCATATCTTAATTATGCAGGAAAACCACTTTGGGGACCTCTTTCCTAAAAATACATATCAGGACTCGATTTCCCTCTTCTCCACCTATCTCTAACCAGAGTAAGTACATTTAAATTTTATAAAGAATAAAACACAATATATTTGATATATATATATATATGGATTCCAAATGTCTTATTAATAAATTCATTTGGTGATAGGATCTTTTATTTCATAAAATAATATGGCAACCAATTTTTTTCTCATCTTTCATTATGATTGCTTCTAATGTAAGTATTTTATCACCATAACGGTAGTTGATTTATATATTTTTCTTTATTTTCATTTTTTATTCAATAAATTAACAAACATATTTTTTTGTATATATTATCATTATCCCTATATTCTTAGCACGTTAAGACTTCAACAATGTGGTGTTCACACTTTTGTTTTCACAATACTAATATTTTTATTATACTTCATTATTAAATCTTATATTTCTATATTTTTCTCAAGCCTCTATATTAAATATTATAATATATATTTTTTATATATCTTTTTCATCATTTATACTTTATTAAATTTCTTCACATTACACATATTATAATATTATCTATCAAAATATATTCTTTTTTTATATTTTCCTCTATATCATTTTTTTAATTTATACATATATATTTTCCATATTTTTAATTATATTTTAATAGAAAATATCACATTATTTAATTAATAATTTTCAAAATTTATTATTTTAGTTTTAATATTTATTATATACTTTATAAACTATATATTAATAATACCCAGATAAAAATAAAATATATTAAAAAAATTATAGATTTTAAAAAAGATATATTTTATTTGATTGTTTAAAATTTAATTTGTTTATAATATGATATTAAATTTAATTATTATTATCTTTTACATGATTTATTTAATATTACTTTTTAATATTTGTAAATATTATTTTTTAAATTTATTTAAAAAACACATTTTTCATAAAATAATAACAATAAAATATACCAAACATAATTTATTTCAAATATTGATAAATTTTTTACTAGTAATCGAAATTTATAATTAAAATTTTAAAAATAAATTTCAATGTTTTTATTTAATGTCATATTATTTTACTATTCAGAATAGCATAATTTTTTTAATATGAATTATTATATTTACAAAAAATAATCTTATAATTATATTAATAACACGTTTATTAAAACATATTTTTTATATTCTAAAATAAAAAATGTTTTATTGAAAAATTATAATATATTAAAAACATTCAAAACTAAAACATAAATTTAAATATAGAATATACCTTCACATGTTTTTAGAAAACCAAATTCATTTAAAGAAAATATTATTTCTTGAAAAGAAATATTTTATAATTTGAATCAAATATTATTTTGAATATAAGATATAAAATTATGTTTTTGGATAGTTTCTTATTAAATGTATTCTTAATTTGTTTTAAAGTATAACCAATCTATTTGTTTAATAAATAATTAAAATCCCCACTTAAATTTCCTGGTATATTATTAAGAGGGTACATGGGTTATTATCCTAATACCAATTGGATACATGAGTAGTTATCTAAAACCCAATATGTTATACGAACTAGGTTTAAATTTATACTCCATTAGGTTACAATTTATGATGATTTAACATATTCAAAATTTCTATTTTATTTTATTATGAAATAATAACATAGGACATTTTTATTTGTTCCATGTTTATTCACTCTTATGGTAGGTAATATTACTGACCATTTAAGACTATAGTTCATGCAAAATATGGTATATGTGTTGTTAGTTATCTCCCAAGGGGGTACACGTGATAATAACCTGTACAAGAACATGGTATCTCTATGTGGTATTGATCTAATTTTTTTAATACAATTCTTTTTTCCCAAATTTGTATTCCTTGTGATAATATGGAGTAAAATAGGGTGTCTAAAAAAAATTAGTGGCCAGAAACACAAATGGTGGAGGAAATCACTCGGCCACATGGTACATAGATTCTGTTTTGCACATGCCACACGGTATCTCATAACTATTATGGGTGTTTCATTGAGACGAATATGGAACATGGTATGCCCTATCCATACACCCTGATCCACATGACAATGATAGAATATTTTAATTTTATTAAGACATTTTTAACCTAGTTTTCACAATGTTTCGAAAACTATGCTTAAGAATAGTTCGACAACCCTCTATTGATATTGGTATAAGCATTGTTTTCACATGGATTTTCAAACCAAGTGGAAAAACCAAATGATCGAGAATTTAAAGGGAGAGAAGTATAAATTTTCTTTTTGGGATATAAATTTTACCTGGCTTCTTCTTTTCCCCCTCCAAAAATCATAAGGCATCGTCACCCTCTATATAGAGCTCCACAACAAGTTTTTTCACCTACAATCATGGATTGATTAATTTACTAAATTCATAATAAAGAGTCCATTATCTTGTTGGATTCCCCTTGAAATTTTTCCAATACTTATGCTTGATTATTAATTCTTCATTGTGTCGATGATGTTTTTGTGATTCTGGATCTCATGACCAATTTTCAAGAAGGTCAACTGTTTATTTAGTTTCATCCAATATAGGCCAAATATTATGCCAATACTGAATGAGTATTATTCTTCAAGAATAAGGTAGGATGAATATGAAATTCCTCTAATGTCTTGTCATTTCTAAATTTACATCATGGTGCAGAAAACAATTTTACCATGTGATGCATTTAATATTCATCCACCGTAATTGTACATGTTTCCATTATATTCTGAAACCATAATTAAAAACATTCATTATACCATTGGAGTATGATAAATCAATTACAATCACCCATTGTATGGTGTGATCTTTTTATTTCATTTTGTGCATTTTTTGAGATTCTGTGAGACATCGTTTTTCTTTGATATAACCTGGATTTGTTACAGTAAATGTTCTTTCACAATTAAATGAATATTTAAATTATTAAAAAGAAATTATATTTATAGATATCAATATTCAAGGTTATTTATAAATGAATTTATTATTGTTCAATGACCTCTACCCCTTATCACTTCTAATAAATGGTATGGAATGAACCTACTAAATTTTTATGAATTACTGTGATAAATGGATTGATGTATTTGATACGCCGTTACATGTTTATTGAATGTTAATATAAGAAACCTATTATATGGTTAAATAAAATGATTATTAAATGTAATAAATTAAATAATAATACATGTATAAGGTCTCTATTGCATACTGACCATTTATCATTATAGGAATGAACATATTTAAAACATCCTAGGATTCCTAAGGGAATTATTTGAGCACACAAAGGATTCCATTCGAA
Organism: Viscum album; assembly: GCA_963277665.1. Classification (NCBI taxonomy): domain Eukaryota; kingdom Viridiplantae; phylum Streptophyta; class Magnoliopsida; order Santalales; family Viscaceae; genus Viscum; species Viscum album. Next base: position 195,225,838 of record OY728133.1, on the reverse strand, counting down.
TTCATGGAACCAGTTTCCAATGGACATACCCAAAATATTACATGGTTATTTTCTATTATAGGATGATAGATATGATGTCATTGGGTACCTTACCTATCTATCTAGATATTACAATGACTTGGATACACTCCTTGGCTTCGGGTTGGGGTCGTCAAACATGATGATCTATGGATTCAACCAATTCATCCTTAGCCAATGATTACAATGTATGATCTACATGGACTTTTTTTGAATAATTTTTATTTTATTGCCTTCGAAATTACACTAGGATTACACATAGAACCCAAATTTGAAGAAAACATGAGTTATTACTATTAGTGGGATGGCTGCTAAGGTCAAGGATGAAATTATTTCACCTTGAATCCTTTATTATTATTATTATGATCTCTCTATGTACATTTAGCACCTTCAAACTATTTATCTATATTAAAAAAATCATAATTTATTAAATGGTAATATTTTCATACACTAGAAAATGATAAAGAAGGTATGAGATCTTTATTTTCACTTAATTACTGTATATCATATATGAAAAATGTATAGTTCTTTTAGAGAGACTGGATTGCAATGACAATAATAGTGGTGGTATACTGATATTTATATCCAAACTTATCTTGGCTACTCCTGGTACCCAGATAGATTACGTGAACATAGGTGTGGACAAGGGGAATAATTCCACCTCAAATAGATGTCTTTATTTCTTGGTTTATGATGGGATAAGTCTCGTAGATAACTGAGATACAACGTGGGATGATTTGATATTTTATACTTCTTATTGACTATTTGGTATATCATGTATTTCATTGTATTCATGTTTCCATGTTTCAATAATTTCCTCATTTTCGGGAGACAATCCATCATCATTTGGTATATGATACAGTTACTGCTTCTATGTTATTATTTATTATATTCATATTCATGATTACTTATTATTCCATATTTATTATACTTCTTCAACTATTCTTACATTCTCTTTATCTCCATTATGAAATACTTTTACATATGGTCAAAGTCTCCCTACTGTCACAACCTAGGACCTCACTCTAAGAACGATCATTAAAGAGAACATAGAGGTGTGCCTAAGCCCATGTGGCCAACAAGGTTTGGGAAACCTTTGAGTAAAACTCGGGTTGGGACATCACAATGATATTTTAGTGACTTATTATTTTTTTCCATATAGTTTATTAAAAACATATTTGATATTAGGAACATGTCGTAAATTGGTTATAATCCATGCCCTCGAGTAGCAAACCCATGTTCATGGTAAATACCATTTCCCTTAGGAAAGGAAAATTGTTCTTCTATGTTCCTCTTATTATAGTTGATACACATTCATTATTGAGTGATGCACATGAATTGATGTATTTTATATTCTAATTGATACTTTACCTAGTCCTATCACGATAACGGGCATTATTACATTCATTATTATAGGAACTTATAATTCACTTTCAATGCATATGCCATTTAGAATAAGAGAAATCCAATAATTTCATTTCTTATGTTTCCTATTATTTTTAAGTGATCAATTGTTTTCATATATTAATGGGATAAACATATTTTGTAGGGAATGGAAATTAGATATTCAAAAATCTAGAAAAAAATCTTTATAGTGTTTTCCAATATAGGTTGATGGGGCCACCTAAAATGGAAATTTTTATCCCTTATAAGGTTTGTATCCCAGTCTACATAAGTGGAACTTTTTTTTAATTACATGACTACCAAATAAAATTTATATGGTTTATGGGCCTTTATAAATTATAGTTAAAAATTCAATAGAGAGAGACATAATATAATACCTCTTAAATTTTGAGACTAAAAGTAAAGGGAGTTGATTAAAATTAATTGAGTGTCGATTTCAGTTATAATGTTTGTGGGACCATATTAACATAGAGTGAAAACAAATTTATTTAACCTTATATCATGTTTAACCTCAATTAAGAATATAAATAAATATTTGGATGAATAAAAGAAATTATTAGAATTATATATAGTGACTAAGTGAAATTGAACCGTCATAAACTAAAACCCCTATAAATAAATGTTTAAAAACATTCCAATTCATTGGAAATCTATATGGGTGGTTCAGGGTGGTATAACCTGGGTGGAGAGAAATTTTCCTTATAATATACTCTATCTAGTGATATTATTAATTTCAATACTGTTATGAGGACTGTTTATGTCCTTTATAGATCTATTCCACCACAAAAAACTAGATTCATGAATTATGAGGGTAAATACAACCATACTCTAGAAATATTGGGCCCCAAGACCCTAATCATATAGCCATAAGGTCGAATTATATCACCACCTACTATAAATGAACCGGTAACTGAAACATATCTTATAGTAGGTTTAGTATGACTAATGTAGTCTACATTGGGTGATCATCAGTCTATATCTACGATGTAAGATATGACTCATGAGTTAGAGAAGATGCATCCACCAGCCTTCTTGGTGGTTGATTTTTTCTAGGATCTTGATTCTTATCTAGGAGTCATTCATTTTATATTATAGAATCTAGAGACAAGTCAAGAGGGGAATTCCAATAAACCCACCATCATGATGCAGTATTTTTCCATGCGATGGTGTATTACAAAAAATCAGGTTGTTCTTCACCAAGGAATGTTTGGGGAAGAATTCTAGACTTCCTTATAGGCTAAATTTTGCTCTAATATTCTAATAGAAGATTTTAGGAGGGAGTATATTACATTGTAATAAGGTTCTATTTCAATCTGAGACATTTCAGTGCACTTTATTTATTTGAAACGCATTTCAATGCTTCTTGATGATGATTTTCAATCATGAAAGAGAAGTTTCAGGAAAGGGATCAAGTATTCTATCCATTCGTAGTTGAATTTATTTCTCATATCTACACTATCTGAGAGCATGAATAATGCTCTTAAAACTAATAATAAATATTTATATATTTAAGGTATTAGGAATAGAGGTTTTGTTCCATGGTTGAGATGTAGTTATTCTAATTTTAGGAAGTATATCCTTGAGGTTTCTCCTCATAGATGTGTAGACCATACTATCTGTACTAGATCCTCTATTATAAGCCATCTGTGTGGATAGAAGGGTCATGAGAAGCCTATGTGTGATAAAGACCCTATTTAGTGTTCTTCCTTCATACATATGAATCATATTAAGAGATTCTATATATCCTTCAACATTACTGAAAGTGGAATAGGAACCACACTATACCAACAATCATAAGTGTGATCAGTTACACCACGCTAAGATGGTAGTTAGTGAAACACTAGCCAATGTGGCTAATGAAGAAGTTATAACCATTTTCACTAGTGTTGTGATTCTATGTTCCACCAGATTAGACCTTCATATAGATGTATTATTTATCTCAACACTATGGATCAGTTCAGCTTCATGATTTACAAATGATAGCTAAGATTAGGAGAGAAAGACCATTAGTAATATGAGGTTATACTGTTGTGACCTCAAATATCATATCTAATTTATTCAATATAGTATCTTCTGACTAATTTATCTCATTTTCAACCAACGAAATACTTAGGCAAACAATTTATTTCTTATGTGAGCTGATAACCATTTACACATATTATGGAATGTGATCCGAGATAATACACTAATTCAATGTCTATCCCCTTGTGGTAGGAAGATGTTGTTTTTTTAGGGACCTCATCTTCAATGAGATGTTGCGATTTAATCTCATTCTCATTATGAGTGCAGTGGTGCCTATAATACCTTTGTAGACTGTTATCCACACAGGGTATCTTTTACCTAACTAGATGGTGATACATTTCATTATATTGGTGAGTGGGATTTCCAGGCCAATTGTGGTGTGGTTGACACATATGATTCAAAAATTACCCATGGATCATTATTCTAAAGGATCAATACAATCAGAAAGAATTTCGCCAGATTCTCGTACGCCAGTTGTTGTTTTCACATAAAATTCATTCCATTTTAAACCAAAGAGGGACACTTTGAGTGATATCGGCCACACTATGCCTCAGATTAAGGTGGGGATGACTCGTAAATGTCACCAATGCATGCATGGATCATTCTCCTAATGGATAAAAAAATATCAATGCATTGTTCAGAATTACATAGGTCAGTTGTTGTTTTCACTTAAAATTTTGTGCACTTTAAAGAAAAGAGAGGCACATTGAGTGATACCGACCACACTGTGCCTCATATTAGGGAGTGTTTGACATTAACATCTCCCAAATGACTCCTGGATCTTTATACTAATGGATCAACAAAATCAAAATTCGTTTGGTCAGATTTTCGTACGTCGGTTGTTGTTTTCACTTAAAATCCAGTCCATTTTAATCGAAAGAGAGACACTTTGAGTGATATCGGCCACACAATGCCTCGTATTGAGGCATTGTTGATTCGTACACATCAGAAATTCACCCATGGATCATTATCCAAAAGTACCAACACAATATGAATGAATTTGGTCAGATTGTTTGTAGTTCAGTTGTTGTTTCACATAAAATTTCGTCCATTTTTAACAAAAGAGAGACACTTTGATTGGTACCGGCCACACCGTGCCTCAGATTTGGGCGTGGGTTGGTCGTAAACATAAAAAATGACCCATATATTTTTCTACTAATGGATAAACACAATTTGAATCTGTTTATTTAGATTTCCATACGTCAGTTGTTGTTTTCACCTAAAATTCTATCCATTTTAAACTGAAGAGAGACACTATGAGTGATACTGGCTACACCATGCCTTGGGATTGAGGCGGGGATGACTCTTACACATCACCAATGCTTCCATGTATCATTCATTTAAACGACCAACACAATACAAAATCATTTTGTTGGATTTCCATTGGTCAGTTGTTCTTTTCACTTAAAATTTTGTCCATTTTAAACAAAATATAGACACTTTGAAGGAATACCTGCCACACCCTGCCTCGGATTGGGGAATGGTTGACTTGTACTTGTCAAAAATGACCATGGATAGTTCTACTAATGTTTCAACATAATCTGAATTAGTTTGGTCTGATATTTGTACATTATTTATTGTTCTCACATAAAATTATGTCCATTTTAAACCAAAGAGTGACACTTTAAGTGATACCTGTCACACCATGCCTCAGATTGAAGAAAGGTTGACTTGTACATGTCACCAACGCACCCATTGATTTTTATCCTAAAGGGTAAACATATTCCAAATATTTTTGATCATATTTTTGTAGGTCTGTTGTTGAATTTCACATAAAATTTTGTCCATTATAAACTAATGAGTGACACTTTGAGTGATACCAGCAACACCGTGCCTCTGATTGAAGTGGGGTTGACTTGTAAATGTCACTAATGCACCCATGGATCATTATCCTAGAGTAAGAAAACAATATGAATGAGTTTTATTATTTCTGTACATCAGTTGTTGTTTTCAATTAAAATTTTGTCCGTTTTAAACAAAAGAGTTACACATTGAGTGATACCCGCCACACCATGCCTCGGATTGAGGTGTGGATGACTGGTACACGTCACCAAATCCCCCATGGATCATTATCCTAAATAACCAACACAATCCAGATGTACATGGTCAGATATGATGTTATTTTGGAGATTTTACTGGTTTTTCTTATCCCAAGTCCAAAGAATAGTGGTTCATCATTATTGTATGTTGCTGGTGCATTTAATCTGTTTAAATTGGAAAATGAATCAATGGATATATTATTTTTTATTTAATAACAATAAAAACATTCCTATGATCATTTACATACAAAAAAGATTCATCTTTTGATTCCTTTAACCCCTCTCAAAAATGACCACCAAATGTATACGTCCCCAAGTCAGATCATAAATTTATTTCTGTACAATCTTTCATCAGGTATGCGTCCCACTCATTTCTGAACAAATCTATATCGTCTTGTGATTATGAGGATTTTCTACTCTTAGAGTAGTACTGTATAATATATAAATCAATAATTAATAAATAATTTAAAGGAAATAGTAGTTGTTTTTTAAAATACTTTGTTAGGGATACAAGTTTGTTGATGAGAAATGATCTCTTTCATAAATTTACAAACATAACAACTGCAATAATTATTGATTGTTTGTTTTGTACAATGCAAAAAAATTGATCATTATGAGAATAAGTAACTTGGGTTGATATGTTTTTGGATAGTGAAATTTTATTATATATACCCAGATATTTTTCCAGACATAGTGCTTGCTCGCATCCTTATGCTTAGCCCCTGTCCTCATTCCTTTTTTAGACGATAATGATACACCCCCTATCATAACACAATCTTCAGTAAAAGATAATATAAATTATATTACTTGATGCTTGGACCTAAAACGTAGGATGCATTTTATTACAGATTCAGAAACTCCATCAAGTGTGGTTGGATTGTTGTATATCCTTGCCTTGAATCTAGAAAATAAATCATTGGATTATCCAAGTTCACTATAATTAGAAGACAATGTTTCCAAAAAACAAAAAAAGGAATAAGTAATAAGTGATGTGAAAATATAAATGATATTCTATAATCGTTGAGTTATACTGATGCATGGTTGGTATTAGGAAGATTCTGTCATCTGTATTCTTTCTTTCAAATGTTTTTAGCAAGCCATCCACTATTTTGTCATTTTTTGATGGATCTTATTTCTTTAGATGTGTTGATGAATATGAGGAATAATGAGTAAAATTTTTGCTCATGGAGAAATTCCTTCAACTATTTTTCAAATATACGTCTGTCAATAATATAAAATACATTTAGTCATAATTTGAACATTATATCAACTTTTAGAAAATAAATTCATGAAATCATACCTCATATATAAATTCACAAATGTGAGGCCTAGAAAATTGTTTTCAAGGATATCAATTACATTTTTGAAGAGAAAAAATCTTGATGTTCCTCTCCATATACATTTTTTTTAAAAACCACTATATGACTACTACCTTTTTTTAGCTTCGTATCCACAAGAGTCTTCAGTGAAAGTAAATGTGGATAGAGAACAAGTGGTGTTAATGTGCTTTCAGTACCTCTTTGAGATTGGTTGGTCAATATTTTAGATTCTTTGGAGCCAACCTTTCTTTTCACCCTATTCCCTTTCTCCTTCTATATTAACATTCATTGGTTATACCCTTTTTTCATTTAATGTTAAAAGATTAGCTTGAAAAAATGAAATATATAACCCTTTTTCCTCATATACTCTTACAAGTTGTGACAGCCATGAAAAAAAAGTCCCAATAGACTTTTCCACCATATAAATTTCATCATCATCAAGTGAAATATATAGCTATGAATTTAGATCATGAGCTATAGTAATTGTCACTTTTAGATGATCATTCAGAAGTGGTCTATTATGCAGCTTGTCCTCTAGGATGTTGAACACTATATCCCTCGCTACAAGGATATAGGGGTTGTTGAAAGATAAGCATCACAATCATTATCTCCCCATAGAAGATCAGTACATGAAAAGTATCAGTGTTTTTCTAATTCACATTTCATTGGAACAATTATTAAAAAATTGATTACCACAACTGAGACAGCTCTTTGAGGGGAATGGCTCGCCTCAAAGATGGTGGGGGTGGGGAGGGATCTGCATGCACTGATTGTTTCTGAGATTTATCTTATCCTTTATTCCCACCGATAAATGATGCTATAAAATTTCCCTGGCATTGAAATCGTTCTTCAAGAGTTATATTATTTCACCCATTTGATTCAATTTTTCATTTCTATCATCCATTTCATTTTTGACATAATATACTCGAGGTGTCACACCAAACCCTGCACCTCTGATAGGACTATATTGTTCTAACCACTTTAATTTCGTCGATAATAAGTCTACATCTGGTACAAGAGTATCTTATTCCTATGACTATGGGATATAGGAAAATAACTAATTATTTTTATATAATATCAATTTAAAAGAAATATTTTTATCATTGTGTCATAATTACAAATATCTCCCACAATTTTTTTCTGTGTTTTCATCTACTAGATTCTCTTCCTTATTCACATGTTCTTCCTTCCATAACACATTATGTGGGATGGAAGTGTCTTTTATTTACACTCATCAATCTAAATATAAATATAGAAAGGTAAATATGATGTTGTTTCATGGAACCTATCAATATTACTATAAATTTAAAATATGTACCATTTTCTTTTATAGTGATGTGTACTCCATCCTTGCTTTATGATAGGGGTATGTTGGTTTTGATGCATGTTCTTTATTTTCAGTACTGATTTGTTGTTTCATAAGTGAAATATTTATAATCAATGTGATGAATAAACGTATCCTCAAACAACGTATTATCATCCACAATGTACCTGAAACAAATCATCCCCACGATGGCCAATATATGAATCCCATGCTTCTTGGGATATCAGGTGAGCGTAGACAAGGGGTGGTGTGGGTTTATTTTACCTTTGGAACCTTTCAGGTGATATTTTGTTAAAATCGTGCGAAATCCTTCATGAATCCTTCCTGAAATCCTTAGTATATAATTATTATGTGAATCATATACTATAAATGTACTATGAAAGAGATTAATAACAGTAAGACATTGTTTCATAATTTTATATTATAGTAAATTAGAGACATAATATCATAATGTTACTATAATTTCTTCCCAGATCACAGCCTTCATCCCGAACACAACATGGTGCCATGAATCTATGTTAATCGACACACATTACCAAGTGACAAATCCAATGTAACTACTAAACATATCCTTGTTGGGATTCACATGTTGGCCTAGTGCATTCCATCCTACATCAAATTTGATGCCTTTTCTTTTCGCCTTAACAACTTTGGCTAACACCATCAAACTACGACGCACCAATTTTTTTTTGCGGCGTTGGTCCTTCATCCCCAACCATTTCATCGATATCAACATCATCTATATGTTCATGTAGAATTGTAGCAACAACATGTGCTGATGGTTTTTTGACCTCAACACTATGAGAAGGAATGGGTTCAAGAAACTTGTTGTTTCTATGCACTGTGAGCAGCCGTAATAGAAGCAGCAGCAGTACCAGTAGCAACATCCTGAGAGACTTTTTCACCCTCGAGCTTCAGATCACCAGAACCTATAAAAGTCATTATCTACAAAAGTGGTTGAATAGATAATTTAGATTACATAAATTCAATAATGATAAGATAATAACATGAGATAATAAGATCTATATTACAAACAAAATACTACCTGTTTATTTCACTCTCGTTATTTTTTTCAAAGGATGAAGGGATTTTACACCTCTATTAATTATCCAAATCCTTTCATTGTGGTCTCCTCTAACATAAAATACATCATCTACATTTGGACAGATGAAAAATGATTGCAACGTAACACAGAAAGGATCGTCCTCAACTGAAATTTAATCGGAACCTTCAGTAGTTTTGGATGATAACAGAACAATCGACCACTTTCGGTTTGCAGGATCTGGAACAAAGGAAACATGTACCGCTTGTGACTTCATTATAAACTATTTGTCTTCATACCCTTTTTACTAAAATTAACGTTTATAAATCCCCATTCTCTTATTTTAACCCCATTTTTGTTATCAACCCATTTTCATTTTAAAATCGGCAATTGGAATTTCATATAATCTAACTTCTATATTTTTTTAATAATTCTAAAGTATGAAATATTTGCATAAATTTTATTTCTGTCCATACAACAAGAAACATGCATCTCGTTAGCCACTAGTGTAACCCCACAATTTTTCATGATACTATATTCATAATGTTCATCTGTATAGAATTTATAACCATTACTAACATAACCATTGTAAGATAACATATACACACTTTTTCCAGCCGCTAGCCATCAATGTCATTCTGAAATTGAATTCGGGTTTCTATCATTTTTCAATAAAAATATAGTCTTGAAACCATCCTATAAACTGGTGATTATGTGTATTTGATTTCGATTCTTCAACCCATGATGGATTCAACTTCCAAATAATATCTTTGTGAGACTCAATATATGGATAAACCTCCAAACTGTAATGGAAAACATAAATGTGGGCACACTCTTGATCTGTAATACTGATTGTCACAACATCTCCTTCAGAAATTCCCTCACCCTTAATGCGTCTAGTGTGACGAGTTTTCAAGAGATCAATGCTTTCAAAATCAGATAAGAATTCGGTACAGAATAAAATTGTTTCCTCAACAACATATCACTTCAATATACAACCCTCAGGCTGAATTCGATTTTTTAAATACCCTTTTAAAATCTTCATATACTGTTAAACGGGGTACATCCATCTATAGTTCCCAGAACCACAAAGGAGAATATATATCACCAACTAAATCATCAAATTAAATATCATATCAAAGAATGTTGATGGAAGAACATTTCTTATTCACATAATATTAGGACAATTTCATTTTCCATATTTGGAAATTTCGCTGGGTCTAAAACATTACTACATATAGCATTGAAAAATAAACAAAGTTTCATTAACATATGACAAAAATTCTTGAAAAATTGAAATTTAAATCTATAGGAATTAAATCATGGATCAAAATATGGCAGTCATGTGATGTCAAACCTTTTTAATTCAAATCATTCATTGACATAATGTTCTTGATATTTTAGTAATACCCAGGTGGATCATTTAAATCATTAAAGAAGTTGAAAAACAGATATCTCTCCTACCTAGAAAGAGTCTAAGTAGCTGGAGGAAGAAACGTTCGATTTTAACCCTTAATGGGATCCAAATCTTCTCGTATTCTCATGTCAACCATGTCTATCCTTGCCTTAATTAAATCCTTTATTTTTCTAGGGGCATTTATCAACGTTTCGATAACACTGTCACATTTTTTTTCACATGCATCACATCAAGAAAATATCTGATGTACAAATAATTCCAGTATGGTAATTAAATAAACCGATCCAATATTCTAACTGATATTCATAAGGTTTTTTGGAAATGGTTTACCAAAATAGTGTTCACATATTTTACTATCTTAAATAGCTAATCACCTATTAGTGGAGATAGTTCTGTGCATTATTCTAAACATCCATTGAATGATGTCTACCAAGATTGGTACTTATGCTGATGAGGTATAAATCTACGATGTCTTAGAAACACTTATTTCGATGAATGTTTCAACCTAATTGATTCCATATCTTCTTCGCACATGGGACAACCTGGAGTTCCTTTAATATTATAGCCTGAAAAATTTCCATAAGAAGGGAAATAATTTATCATGCCATACAACATCACACTCAACATGAGGTATTCACTTTTATAAGCATCAAACAACATAACACCTGAATCCCACTATAACATCATATCCTCGATCAAATGAGCCAAATAAACAGAAAAATCATTACCTGGTATTTTTGGTCCTAATATAAGCATAGATAACATGATGAATTTCCACTTTATGAATAACTAGGGTGGAATGTTATAATTTACCAGCCTAAAATTACATGTACTATGAGTTTTGGTTTGAAAATAAAAAGGATTCACTCCATCGGTAGATAACACAAGACAATTGTTTCTCAGCTCCTTTCCTAATTCCGAATACTCATGATCAATTTTCTTCCATTGAGTAGAGTGGGCCAGATGACATAATTTCCAATCATTATTTCTTTTATCTGCATGCCATGAAAACTGTCTTGCAGTTTCATCACTTCTATGTAGGCGTGTAATCTTTGGAAAGATTGGAATGTACCATACAACTTTCATAGGACTAGATTCATCTTTCTTGTGGAGAGAAGTAGCACACGTTGGGCATTATTTAAGTGATTTTTTCTCCTTGCTAAACAATATACAGTCATTCTGTTAAGAATGTATTCTTTCATAAATCATACCCATCGAGCATAGAATTTGTTTAGCATCATATGTCTAGCTTGGGAGCTCATTATATTCCAGGATCATGTCATTCAAGAGAGAAATTATTTATGTAAAACTGACATCACTCCATTTATTTCCTGCTTTCAATTTATACAACTTCAGTACAGCAGACAATGCTATATATTTAGTGAAACAAATATAAAATGGTGTCTTTGTTGAATTCTTTAACATCTCAAACAATTTTTGGCAATCACGAAGTTCATCTTCAATTTTCCTTGTCATTTCCTTAACACGATCTCAAATCATCATTAACATCTGTAATCACATCTTCTATATGGCCTTCTTCATTATACATATTTTTATTCATATGTGATGATCCATAAAATGAAGTTTTATCACAGCCAATAGCTACATTTTCTTTTTATCAGTGATTATTCCAAAATTGACAACTCAGATCTATTCCGTGAAATATCAAATTTTCTTCCAACTCCTCTGGAGTAATTATTCTAGAATTCCAACAAAATAAACATAGAAAAATGATTTGTGAAGGACCCTTTCTGTGATCCTTTGAAAACATGATGTACTCTTTTACTCTGTTCTCATACTCTAGTGAAAAACGATTAGCGTCCAACCAATATTTATTCATCTCCATCCAATTTGAATAAAAAATATTAGTATTATTTGTTCAATTACACAAAACAAGACTTCCAGATACAAGAATAATCAATAATGATACTTCTACCACTACATGGTCTTTTCCCTTCATTCAATATCATTATGTATAATATTTTTGGAAAACTTGTGCTACTAACATTAAATCATAGGGGGGATAATCACTTGTGTCTTAGATGGTCTCCCATGTAATTCCATGTGATAATTTTAACAAATATTATTGACATATCATCCCATTCAATCATCATGAGTGTCTAATTCCAAACTCTAACATAACTCTCAACTAATGCTTTGATACCACACTATCATCACTCACCACCACTTGGAACTGCTTCTAAAATGGTATTTTAAATAAGTGTAATTCATGAATCCTACTTATAATAGTACATAGGTTAGAGACTAGCATTGAAGGTATAAAATAATGAAATGGGAGGTGTTTCCTTCATAAATCCCAAGAATAGAGATAAACCACCAATCAACTCCATATAATATAAAATAAAATTCAATCTATAATTCATGTGAATTTCATACATAAAAAAGGTATCTAAAATAAAATATCAAAAAAATCTTACACTGGTGGCTCTGGTGGTAACTCCTTGCCTCAAGATAGTAATTTCTATCTCGGTCACCAAATCCATCTTTAAAAACTTATAAAAATAATTATATAAATAGGGGTGATCATACAAGTATATCCAGTACGATCGTTCCCAAAACCTCTCATGAAAATGTGTATGAAATATATTAATTCCTTATTGAATAAATAAAAAATAATAATACATAGGAATATATGGTCATATATCACCCAACCTCACCAATGATCACTCACCCAATATCACATTCAAGTATAGTAACATAATATCAAAATAATATATGTTAATAAATTTCCCCACATCCACTTCTCCACTAATATAGACCTTATCACACTCTAATGGAATATTTCTTCTGCTTCAACTCCTTCTATATAATCTCATAACCATATATCCACACATACACAAGTCACAAACACATATAAAAACATATCCACATCACAACCACACGTCACATCCTCATCACAGTATGATATAATGAACAAGAAGTACATAAACGTCATACTCTACTCCAACAATGCACAACCCCCACTATGTATCCACACAAAATACACATAATCATGTCAACAATAATATATATACAGCAAATCCAAAAATCGGTATAGGTCATATATATACACCCACTGTGAGTCATTACAACTTATACTAAGTTTGAAGGGGATGAAGGGAAGAGGTAGTGGTTCTATATGTGTTCCACCCTATAACCTAGATACTGAAAAAAAATCATAGAACCAATGTACACATATGGATTTCAATCCGGTTACTCGACTCATCTGGTGGTGCGTAAGAAATAATAAGAAAATATAATAACTATATAGTCACACATAAATCTTTCCTATGGGTTTACATCAAACTAACACTGCAAAAACCCACGCCAACCATTTCCTTGTTACTATCACCCTCAAATATCCAATTCCATTATAAAGACTAAAATAATCCCCAATGAATCACATAAGCATCCATATCAACACTACCAACTTCTCATTTCATTTAACATAATTATTTCATGGATTTTTTGTTACCATATGAATTTCAATTGTTTCCCAATTTAATGTAAAACTAATAATTAAATCACTAACCACTATAATCCTTTCATTAATAATTAATATCATTTATTCTATAATAAACCATTTATTAAAAATAATTATTCCAACCATTATCATTAATCATTTAACAAACCATCATTTATCATTTACAACCCATCACCCATTACTATTTTCATTTATTCAAACCATATTTTATTCCAAAAGGAAACTATAACACCACCCAATAACAAATAAATTTTCATGACATAAAATACCACAAAACACATTCTAAAATCCATAAAAACACTTATTTTCTACCTAAATAGCCATATCATTGGTATCATAATGACACAATAATCCATCAATCAATACCATTTTTATTACCACACCACATGCTCCAATCCACATCAATCTACCATTACCATTATAATCATGGTGATAAATACCCAATACATATTAGAATGAAAGGGAAAACATATAAGAAATTCAAACTAAAAAGGGACAATATCTGATTAATATAGGGACATCCCTATATAAGAATAACCTAGTGATCTTTACACCATCACAAAACTACTTCATATAGTAACCAAAATTACACAGAAAAACCTATACACCAAAAGTAAACCAAAAAGGAGAAGTGAGAGATTTACCTATAGTAGATTTCACCCACGAAAGAGGTAGAGAAGAACTGTCAAGCGGCTAGGGAGTCTTTTGTGCTACGTTTAGAGGGGAAGGAACGACCACCAGAGGAGGAGGTGCATGAGTGGAGCCACCAACCATTGTGAAATGGAAGGGTATGGTTTGTGGGGAGTAGGGTCAAGCATAGAAGAGGAGAAGTAGGGTTTGCGGGGAGTAGGATCTGCAGAAGGGGTTTGAGGGGGAGGTTAAAAAGTATGGATAGTGGCAGAGGTTTGACAATGAGATGATCAGGGGGAGGGGAGTGGTCGCAGGGGTACAGTACCTCGAGAGCTTAAGGGCGTGCTAAACAGAGGATACTATGTGCTGGCTTTATAAAATATGGGACTAAGGTTTTATCAGTGCTAAACATTTAACACTGATACAGGGAAGCTTTATCAGCAATTATTTAGTTCTTATAAAGAGTCCCTTTATCACCACTAAAAAAGCACTAATAAATCCTCATGTATCAGCGCTAAACTTTTAGTGCTAATAAAGGTGTCCATTATCAGAGATTTTTGTAGTGCTGATAAAGGGAATCTTTATCACCTCTAAAAAAGCTCTGATACAGGGTACCCTTTATGAGAGATAAAATATCAGCGCTGCTAGAGGGAGGATTTATCGTCCCTTTTTTATCACTAATAAAGGGACTCTTTATCAGTGCTAAAAACACACAGATACAAGTTTCCTTTATCCGCCCTTTTTTTATAGAGCTAATAAAATTTTGCACATCCCTTATCCATTTTTTTAGTAGTGTATACTATTTTATATGTTCTATTTTAAAATGAAAATTATATATTTCTTTATAACTATAAGAAGGGAGTTATCAATCAATTCTAATGGTATAAATATTATTTAAATAAAGATATGTCAGTCAATTCCCATTATAAAACTTATACATGACTGATTAAAAATATAAAATATTATTTCAATGTGTTTTTTTGATATAATACTTGGAAGAGATTGAAATTTCAAAAAAATATAATGAAAAAATTATTTCTATGATAAACTGATTATAATTTTTGATGTAGATATGGAATAACATGTCTACATAGGGGAGAATACATCATAAGAAAAATGATTTTATATAAATTTAGTATATCTATTGGGTAATATTCATGATAATAATAATAAACACAATATATTAATGGGAATGGTATACATAGAATAGAGGACATAAATATTTTGAAGGAATACATTAATTTGATTATTAAAGAACTATATAGACCTCCACCAGATCGTAATTATGAATTTTCTAGTGAAATAAAACCTGTTGGAAAACTCACACAAAAACACATAGATATATATATATATATATAAGGCTCTGCATATGATATCTGAAGTGGAATTAGTGAATATAAAGAAAAATTATTAAGAGTTGTGTGCTAAGGGACTAATACACCATTATTTTTCCCCATAGGCCCGAATTCATTTGGGGAATTTGGTGATCATGTTTATCCCATGTTTGGTTGATGGTAATGGAATCCATGGATTTGGAGATGATTTATAGTATTTTTTAGTGACGGTCACACAACATATTCTACCTTCACCATTAAGGAAATAATATTCATCAGTCATCACCCAATTTTACATCTCCACCCATCTCTATGACAAACCTATGTCCCATCTTATCTAGAGAGTATTTTATCTTTATCATCAGGCCTTAATGATTAATATATTCATCTAATGATTCTCTAAGGAGTTATCTCTTCATGAGTTCTCCATGGTGTCTTGTTTTAATAAAATGTGAACAAAGATTGAATATTTTGATATGTTCCTCAACACCGCGTATCACCTAAAAGAGCGAGTCATCATTGGGATGTTGGATCCACATCAGTTTACTCTTCACTTATCTAGTGTATATGGCCTCACTAATGTGGGTACCACAGGATATCGTTTAATGTAATGTAATTTAGTTATTCATCTAAAAATATGATTATGAATTTTATTTAAATAGGGATCCCCATACAATTGATATGTATATTAGTTTTTCAGGCCTTCCCAACACTTCAAAAATTCCATGATCACTCAAATTCTTGGTAACATTTTAATATGTTTTCTGGATTTTAATGATCATTTGAGATCCTTGTGACACTAAATATCACCATGAATATACATGGATGTTTACATATCCATATATCATGTTGATAATATTTTTATATAGGTTCTTAAAGAAATCAGAAACCATCATCCAGTGGCATTCAATAGTTTGTATGATTTTTTAATGATATTTTCTTTTAGGCCACAAAAAAATGATTTATATGGTAGTTAATATTGGAGGTCATCAAAACTCACCTGGGATGTTAATAATACATGTAAATTAATTTCTATTTATACCTCTTATTTACACATCAATTATTGTTCGGAGGATATTGGGATGAACTCTTTTAATTTGGGGATCACCTATGCTCAAATACGGATGAATTCCCCAATTTATTAATAAAATGAAAAAAATTAAGTAGTTAGTTTTGTTAGAAAATGGTGATACCATCTGTCTTTATTATTCTAGTTTAAGGGTGGGGGATATTGGAAAACAAAATGGATCAATTTAGTGGAAAACTTTATGATCGAGGATACAATGGTCAATCCATCATAGGATCGTTCTCCATCTTTTAGTATAGTGTCTAGAAAGGTCATTGTAGCTAATCAAATAAGTACACATTGTGGATCTCATCCATTGGAGATAAAAATGTTATCCCACTATGAGAAATATATTTCTATAGTTATTTTTTTCATATATACATTTATAAGAACATTTTAATCTCTTTATATATGTGGAAAGAAGAAGGCAGTCTCAAAAGAAAATATACATTATAATTTTTTATGTGAGTGCATGGGAATTGTTGATGATGATGTTTGGAATACGCAAAAAACTAATTAAAAAATATTACCTTTTGAAGGAAGATAATTTTGTATCATCTAAAATGTTTCATGACAAATAGAGATATTGAGAGAGACCTGAAACTTTTACGGTTCACCAAGGGGCATCGATCATTAGTTTGGCCCCATCCATGTTTGATGGGGATGTTCAAGGTGGTAATCATCTTCATGTGACAAAAAAATAAACAAAGGGGGGACATGACATTATAGACTACCCTAATAAAAATTAAAATAAATATTAAATCATAACGGACAAATCCTCCCTACCCAAAACAAGGGATAATAAGTTATCAAGAAAAGACCAGTGGTGCATGACCTAAGATGAGTACCCAATAAGAAGGTGCAATGAGTCCTATTAGGTTTTGAAAGGTAAGTTATACGTGACATTGATATCTAAAAATTGAGCCTAATAATGGAAATACGAATGAATATGGTAAGACATATGAATAATATGAATAACCAAAAAAGATTTAGGAAGGATCGATAATAATGAGAGGTTTTAATTAAATTTCTGATCTATATTTTATAGAGGTCAACTAGAAAAATGACTGATTGTCTCATGATATAGATCCTATCAATGTTTCTATAAAGGATAGGGGGAAGTAGGAATCCATTAAATAAAATTTAATGTATACCATTCACCACTCTAAGGATGATATGTTTGAGGGGGTCCCCATAATAAAATATTCACAAGAAGGTGAAAACCAAATGTTTGATAGGTTATTTTGAATTTTTATCAACGAGGAGCATGAATTTTTGATCCAAAAAGAAGACTGAATTTTGATATAAGTATTCAAAAAAGGGAAAAACTAGGAGGAGTATTTTAAGTCATAAAAAAATCTTTATCATGTTTAGGATTTTATCAATTATTAACTATATTATAAGGTAAACAAAAATTAATATAGATTATAAATGGTTAATGATTCAAATAATCTTAATCTTCTTTTGAATCATATTATAATATTTTTTGATACTTTAACAAATTTTTGGTTGATATTTGTATGGTTTTATACTTTTCCCACAAAATTATCATTTGGACTAATAGATATAAATTTTTAGTTAGCCTGGTATTGAATTTGTTGGTGGGAAATCAATGTCATTCCTATTAATAAATATTATCCTTAACCCCGTATTGATGACTCATTTGATAAACATCATTGGGATCAATATTTTTCAATGCTTGGCCTTTATTTAATGAATCATAGACTATATTTAATTAATAATTATATTCCAATGATAAAATTATGAATAAGTTATATATATTATTAATCTTTAGTAAAACCTATTGAATTTAACAACTAATCCTCTATTGTTATTGTTGTGAGGAAAAATGTAATCAAGGGTAACCATTATAATTGTGGTTTATTATTTATTAATGATATATTTCATAATATAAAATAAATTATGGGAATAAAATTAGTTTGATAATGCTTATTAAGAATCTTAGAGAAATTGTTTTTATATTAACATTAAAAAATGTTAATATTATCTTTAATAGGTTTCTTTTCCCGCCCATATTTTCTAATATAATTTAATATTAGGTTACCCATTAACAATAATGTTAGTGATATAATTGATAATTATAATTAATAAAACAAAGGTATATAGTTTTCTCATATTACCTGGTTACTTGTGATTATTGTTCTAAAAAGTTTCTCAATTTTATCACTTGTTAACCATGTTTATATTAAAGGGGTTATTTTTATAGGTTAAAAATTATATAAAGGTTGTTTTTAAGAACTAAATATGAGATTTTTAAATTCAATGATATTAAATTTACCATAGGGAAGGTGAAAATACATTACATATATTGATAAACAAATACGTTTTATGTATCTATCTTTTTATAAAATGATAGAATTTTTTCCAATGTATTTAGGATGTTAATAATTTTTGAACATAATTTTCCATCCCATGATCTAGAGATAGAATCCATAATATTTACATTTAATATATGGAATAATTACCATTATAGTAAAATTTATAAAATATAAAAAGACAAAAAATATTCCAATACATCTTCTCATTGAGTGATTTCAACACGAGGTGAAGATTTTGTACTGAACTACCAATGGATTATGAATGATATATACACTAAAACCATAGTAAAAAATATTGTGGGTGATGAAATAATTATAAGGGCTCATGATTTTTTGACTAAAATGATGATTTACAATTCTCATAAATTCATGGATATATTAAATTTTTATGTGGGAATCATTATTAATTGGGAAACATAAAATCAATTTCAAATAATTTCTAAACCAAACTTATTTGATAAAAAAATATTCCTTACATAATGATTAGAATATTTGAAGGAAAATAAAATCCTTTAATGATGGGGTGTTGATAAACATTTTCACAAAAGATGGTATATAGAAATCCTTAACAAAACTAAGTTTTCCTTAAATGGATGATATAAAATTTTAAATTTTTAATTAATCTCATTTCAAAATTTTAATATATAATTCTTCGTATCACTGAAATATTTCTGGATTTGAAGGATATATTTAGGATAATATAAAATGGGTATTTTTAAAATATTATTCAAGATGTTTTTTTTCAACAAATAAAGGATGAAATACAACAACCTAAAGGAATCAAGTTGACTATATATATTCTTTTAGGTATAATATATGATATTACTATGTTATTTTTCATTATATATAGAAACATTCCTTGAATGAATGATGCCGTATGTATTATCATTTTACTCGTTGTCATGTTCTCACATTTCCCTTATTAATGTTAAGATCTATATATCCATAACCTCATAGTGATCAATATTAATGAATTTGTTATAATTAATTATATAATAAATTATATTTATTCTAATCATGATCTTTGGTTTACATTTAAATTTTCTAACAATCATTAAAAACCTCTTGAAATCCAACTACTATTGAGACACACCGATATTCATAAATTTAACGGTATGTAATAAAGGACTATTCTAAAATTACAAGACATGTTTAGTTTGCAATCAACATTATTTCAATGTGTGTGGGATCAATATTTATCTTTAGTGAAGGTTTTATGTTTCAAAATATTTCATTGATGAATTCAAATGTAACCATATAAATCATTTTACGGTAAGTGGATTCATAATACATCATATTGAGGTAGAGTTTTTTAAGAAAATATTATAATCCTAGATATCCTGGAGGTAACTACATTAAATTTTAACACTATTTAGAATCAAATTATGGGATCCCAATGTAAAAAAATTATGTTTCTAACTAGAGGAATGATTTAGAATTTATGTTTGGAGATCTTTTTTTAAGGTATATTTGTGGAAGTGTTTTATGTAGTTTGAATATAAATTAAAATAACATTCTAAGTACATTAAACCATTTAGAATTTTGTAAGTAATTGAAGTTGTGGCTTCCCATTGGGATATTACAGCATGAATTTCTAAATTTCATGATGTGTTTTACATCTCTTTTTTGAGAAAGTATATTTTCGGACAAATTCATTTTAATAAAATTGGGGAAATATAATTCGTCAATTATTTTTATTATTGTGAATATCTTATAGAGTCTCTTAACACTAGGAAACTAGTTTTGAGGAACCACAAAACTATATTCATTAAGGTACTCATGAGGAATAATAAAATTAAAAGAAGAAATACTAGAAAATAAATAAGATATGATGAATAAATACCAAAGTCTTTTCGTTAACTAATATTCAAGAATTTTAATTGGGAAACTTTTGTTGGGGGGAGAATTTAACACCCAAGATATATTTACAGTATGTAATAATTAAATTTTAAAGAAAAAATATCACAAAGAATATAAAATTATTTATAATTGTTTTTAAACCATTTTTTTATTTTAATAAGATGATATGAATATCAATTTTGAATACATAATATTAAAATAATCATAGGAATTTATTTTGATTTTTCTGAAATATTTTTTGTTTTGGTGAATATATAAAAATATAAATTCAAAAATAACTATCACATTTTTGACATTATATTTATATAATAATAACAAGATAATTGGTAAATATCATTAGATATAATAAATATATATTTTATAATTAATGTAGATAATATAAAAATATAATTCTTAGCATTTAAATTAGGTCATAACATTTTCAAAATGTATGAAACATTTAAAAAAACAATTTTTAGTTATTATATTATAAAAATTACTTATATATGTTAATTTTGATTTAGTTTCATTTTAATAGAAAAATTATATAAATAGATTTATTTACATTAAAAAAATTGAA
This sequence comes from Viscum album, assembly GCA_963277665.1. Lineage (NCBI taxonomy): Eukaryota > Viridiplantae > Streptophyta > Magnoliopsida > Santalales > Viscaceae > Viscum > Viscum album. The sequence goes on along the minus strand of OY728133.1, from coordinate 195,203,981 downwards.
TTAGAATAATCAATATACTTAATTTTTATATAAAAAATCGATTTTCATCATAAAAAATATTTTTCATAAATGAGTTTTGGTTGCATATTACAATAATATTATAAACCTAATTTTAATGACATATATAATTATAAACATTTAATATATAATAATTATTTATAATTTTTATATCAATTCCAATTTAATATGGTAAAATTATTTTTTTCATAATTAATAATGAAAATGAAACAACATTATTTACATAAATGTGGAAAAAAGGGTTCTTTGGGGGGTGTAAAAGATTGAGATTAGTGAAAAAATTACACAAAAATAAATGAAAATAATTTTGATTTAATTTATCTCAACCTTATATTATTCTAAAATTTTCATGAAATATAATTTTTTTACATTCAAATTAATCTAAATTTTAATTTAATAAATATTATAAGTAATTTAATGTGTGTTCCTCTCCTCAAATATAAATGAACATCAATTAATTTCTATATAAAAAAAATTTCAAACTATATCTGAAAATATCCCACAAAAATCATTTCTTGATTCCTTCCCATTATTTTTGATAATCTTTTTCTTATCTAAAGATAATTTAATAAAGTATTAAGGGTGATGATAATGGGGGACTCACAAAGAAGATGCAATCTTCTTACCAGACTCTTTTAATGACTATTTCTACTTATAATTCCTATGAATTATTGTATCCATTAAAATAATTAATATAGTATCATCATTATAAATAGATTCTGTAATTATTATTATTGAATAACCATTTTCAAAATTGTATCTATATAATGGTAAATTATTTTATCCCTTATACATATGTGATTATTTCCACGCCCACATTGAAATATGAATCCTTTCCCAATACTTTCTCAAATTGGTCGAAATAATTAATTATTAGAAAAATATATCTAATATATATGATATAATAATCATTCTTGTATGAGAAATATTATTTATCCTTTTCTCTATTATCTTATTAGAAAATGAAAATATTGATCATGCGTTTGTATAGACTACCATATTAATGAACGATGTAATTTCATATTCAAAATATTCTTTTCATGGAAGGTTCTAAATATATATAATGAATTTATATGATATGAAAAAAATTATTAAAAAAAATTAGATTACAGAACCACAATCATGATAAATGGACCATAATTATTAAATTTAATCTTACATGAAAAACAAAGTTAAATCCCAAAACAATTATCATAATAAATTATTATTAATGAATGGTTGATTTGATGTTATAAGTAAATAACTAATGTTATTATTTCTCCAAATATTATTCAGGCATCGAAGTATAAAAAAATTTAATTTATTATTTAGGAGGATATAACTACCAACCAAACAAGTTTTTCCTATAGTATTAGTTTTATGTTATAATCTCACATCTCCATTAGCATTTAGCATACTTAAAATTTTTAGAACTAAATTACATTATGTACCTAACAAAAATATTATTATTATTTTTATTTTGTATATAGTTTAATAAATTTACTTTTTTTAATACCAATTTTGTTCCAATATATCTATTGTACAAGATTTTTTGATAATTTATAATATTGTTCATGTGTTAAGGGTGTTTCTTATCATTAGTTTATTTATTCGGTTTAACATAATTTAAATTATTTTATAATTCATTTATTTAAAATCATCATGTCTATAATCTTTGGATGAAATTTTCCTATGTTTGGAAAACAAGATATGTCAGTTAATTTGCTATATAGAGATTCAACTATATTGTGTAATAAGTCATGTAAATTGGTTATGTTAAGGGATAACATATGGGTATCAAATACATTAGGAATTTAGATATGTAATAATAATCAAAGTCATTGAATATCTAATATGAGAAATTATTTAGGTTTATGAAAGGACAACAAAAATTGTATATGTAGAGTAATTGACTACGTGATTTGGAAGTGTGGTGAAATCAGATACACGGTTCTAGCATTCTATGTGAATAATTCTACTAAATTATTTTTATTACATGAGTCTGAAGTCAATTTGAATAAATGATACTCTATGGATAAATCACATTTGTAGTTAATTCTGATGTATTTTATCTATATGGATATTTTGGAAATATGAGGATGAGATACATGGATCGATTAGGCTACATGAATTTATATATGTGGAGCGTGGCTATATGGGGAGCAAGAGTCCTCCACATCATCTTTCTATAAGCATTTTTATAACTATTGGTATATATTAAATTTAAATTATAGTTTTCATTGATGAAATAAATATTGGATTACCACTTTACGATAATGTAAATTAAAAATAGTAAATGTACTAAGATAATAAAATTTATAAGAATAATTTAATACTCAAAACTATTTCAGTGAAATGTTTTTGAAAATAATCCCTTGAATGTAATTCGAATAACGGATTTCAGGTATTAGATGTATTGAAATTAAAAGTTATGTTTTTGAATTCATATTAAATATTTGTAAACGAATATAAATGAGGAAATATTAAGAGAAGTAGAATTAAATCTCAAGTCTCTCCCAAAGCCCTATATGTGCTACTCAGTTCAAAATAGAAAATAAGAAGACGATTCATGTTCTATCGATATTATTAAAAAATCAACCATTTTATTATTATTACACTATCATTAATTAGAATTCCATTCTTATATTATAATACGATACATTTATTTATATGACTTACAAATTATTGAAACATATGTTTAAATATATATTTTATCATAATATATGATCTTAAAGTGTTGATGGAGTTTTTTTTTGGAGAAATCCGGCCATGGTTGGATCCTATAGTGGAGGATTTTGTAAAGAAATATTTGAGGGAGAAATTTAGTGAATATATATATATATATATATATATATATTCCCCAAAATCATGATCGATATTAAAAATTTAAAAATATTTATATAATTTTTAATGAAGGGAAACAAAACTATAATAAAATGTAAATTTTTATCGAGGAACCTCATATGGTGTGGATTTTTTTTTCAAAATATGTGATTAGATATGTGAGAAGGATGATAATTTTTTTATTGATAACACATGATATTGGGATGGGTTTTTAATCATGTTCCCTGATGTATAAGGTATGTTTCATGTGGATGTTCCGAAAACACAGTATAAACAAGATTTTTGCATCCATTTTCATTGACTGTGCAATGTTGTGGCTCGTGAACAATGTGATCCACACTTTTTTCACATGATTAATCCAACCATTAGGATAATCCTTATGACATATAAAAAATGGGTGAAATTATAATTTAACTATATTAACTTATAACCCTCACCCTCAGATTCTCTTCCTCAACCACTCAACAGCTATACCCTTGTTGAGAAATCATAATCATCTTCTTACGAATTATGTTTTCTCTATTATATGTTGTCTGATTCCAGTGATTTTTTTCTCTTTGTTTCACCCTTGATTATTACATGATTCAAATATCTTATTTTCTATATTTATATCAACATATTAGATTTTGTTTTCATGTGAGATCATAAACCCTATTTTAGGGGATTCATCTCATTTTCCATTTTATCTCATTTCTGATAGAATTAGATATAAATATTGGATAAGGAATAATGTACATGTATAACGATCAGGTCATATAAATTCTCAATAAATTTCATGTTTTTATATCATTTTCCATTGTTCCATACACTATAAATTAAAATAATTTCTCTTAAAATTGATAAAACCTTAAATAAAATGTTTTACCATAATTCAAGAATTCACATGAACCATTTATAATAGGATGGTGGATAATGACCAAAACTCAAACAACCACTAATGATATGATTGATTATATACTTATAATTAATTTTTTCCCTTATATTTAATCCACCCGATATTTTTTTTGATTATCAACTTGTTTGGGAAACCCATAAATAACTACTTCAAATGGGATATAGAATTTATAATACTAATACCCATTTTAATCTTTACAAGCTATATGGATTCATAAATGAACATACAATCTATAATAAAATTCAGATAGTCATGTTTTTTGATTATTATATGACATGAATGTGATTACATCGATCTTAAATTATGTATGACATGTAAATACCCATAATATATTTTTAATTGATTGGAAATAATTTTCCTTATTGGTTATTGTTTATAATTGTACATGATGTTAGTTTTCATTATTTTTAATTTTTAGATATGGAGCTCCTCACCTTAAATTAATAATTTTTAAACCTAGAACTAATCATCATAATTTTGAATTGTTTTCAACTAATATCTTAAAATTTCATTGGGAATTATTAGACATGATGTTCGTCTTTTATATTAGGAATAAATGGAAAATATAATAAACATAATTTTTTCAAATTATTGTACATTTTTCACCTCGTTGTCTATTTTGGAATGGCGGGAAAATATGTTGACTAGATTTTAGATTAGGATCATGGATATAAATTTTTTGACCCAAACCATAGTATCTAAGAGATAATTTATAATTTATTATATTTTATGAGATATATAGATGCACATATCAAAGATAGAAATAGTTTACATTCCCTGTTAAACAATATAAATAATTGATTTTGCATTATGTTTGAAAATAAAAATCAATAAACAATTTTTTTGATGAAAATTTCATTGGTAACTCTATAATATACATAAAATTAATCAAAAAAAATGATCAAATCCAAGGGAAAGGAAAAAAATTATTGTGATCTCAAATTCTTAGTAAGTGTTATGTGTAGTGGAAGCTATCATGAATCATTAAGCATGAAACAGGCAGGTAAATAACATGTCACAAATTCCATTTAAATAATTTCATTTTCATGATTTGATTAGAGAAAATAAATATATAATCGTATATAATCGAACACACAGTAAATTTAATAATTAAAATGACTATCAAAACTCGATAATGCATAATCAATATGGTATGGTAAACAATTTAAAACACATTCCATTTATTAAATAAACATTGAATAAAAATAAATCCTAATATAACATAAATAGGAAAATAGCATGCATAATAATAACTATGTTTTTAATGGAAGAAATGATTGGTTATTGTATTTAATATCTCCGGAACATGTACCTTTACCATTAAGAACATTCAAAAGATAGTTTAAAATAGTTGTTAAAAAATTTTTTAATGCTAGAATAATAATTTGTCCCATGAGACATAATGATGCATTGTGGGGAAATCTATTACTAGAACCAGCCATATCAGTACGAACAAATCATTTCTCATATATCCAATAAAAATTTTAATTCAAAAAAATTTCCCTTTTTATCAAATATCGTTATTGAGTAAAGAATACGTATTTATAAATATTTACATATATAAAAAATAACATTTTTTGTATAAAACTGTATATAGAAATTATTGATGGTTTATAAAATAAAAAAATACATGATAAATAATATAGATATCTTGGGAAAATTTATCTTCTATTGGTGACATAAAAGAGAATATTTCATGGGAATTGAACTGAATATATAAATGATTTAAAATGGGGAATTTTGATACCTTCCCTAGTTTAAATGATCAAAAATCATCCCTATAAAGAATAATGAAAGTAATAATAAAACATATATCCATTGGTGGAATAATAACTTCTTATTTTCATTAATTAATGAATGTAAAATATAAAATACATTGAAAAACAATCTTGATGAAACTACAATTTTCATTTGAAAAAATAGGTTTTAAAATGAAAAAATCCTATTTTTATGAAAATATTTTTCTCTTATACTTATTTATGAATCATAAAAATAATATTTAAAACATTGAGTGGTCATGATGGTTGTATAATTCGTACAAGCAGTGTCTGTTAAAAAATAATTCCTTTCACATTTTCATTAAAATAAAAAGGGGAATTATTTTGAAAATTATTTGAAGAATGTTTTCAAAACACTTTTTAAAAATTATAAATTGGAAAAATATCTATATTAAATAATTTATTAAAAGGAAAAATGATTCGAAAGAAACTTTAGAAAACATGGTCTTAGTAGAAAGAATATTTTTTAATCACAGAGGTAAATAAAGTTAGATTCATTGAAAATATTTTAGCAATAATTTTATATACCATGCAGTAAAATAGTGTTACTATTACTCACAAAATATCATGAATAAAATTAAGAGGATAAAATTAAATGGGTTTAATAAAAAACAATAAAATAATAATCTACCTCATTTTGACAGAAATAAAATATCAATGTTATTCACTCAAAACCAATTGCAGATGGATGAAGGACCCTTAATGGTGATGTGGACATGTCTAGGAATCTCTCACGTTGTCCACCTATTGAATGGGAACAGTTTCAGACCCTCTTATATATCAAGTGAATGAATTAGAAAATATTGTTTCAAGTGTCCCAACTTGAGCAGGCCTAGACTCTTCCCATTAACATATGGTATTTGGGATTTTCCCTACTTGTAATGAAGGCTACCTATAATCCTTTGTCATGAGGAACTAAGATGTCATTTTGGTGAATATCATAGATAGTTAAACTGATTTGGGACACTCTGAGGGGCATGTTAATAGGTTACAAACTAATGTAGCTATTGATGATGGATCTAGGGGTTCTAAAAGTGGAGTGACTGACTTTGGGATTGCACATACGTGGAATTGTTGTGGCAAGGCACCTGTAGGTGAGAAAGATTTTGTGAAAACAACCCATAGGATAAAATAACATAATATATATTCTCATGCTAAACTATATAGGGAATTGATTTCATTAGGGGAGGATCCTCACACATGTATTCATATGGTACCTACTAATGATATTAATAAAACATATAGGGTTTTCCATGCTGAGGCTGATGGGGTAGTGAAGAAATATACATTAAACCCTTAAATTTGAATACTAGAAAGATTGTAACTAATGGTGGTACCTTGTATTTCACACAGATTCATCTAGAAAGGGATCTTAGAAGATCTACCAAGGAAAGAAGTTCCCCTACTATCATTTTATCCAATAACACATTTACAATAGTGATGGGGGCATTCTTACAAGATTACTCTGAAGATCCACCACATGTAGTGCATGCTATTGTCCCTTAAGGCACTGAAGTCATTTATCCATGCGTAAAATAAGTTGGTAAGGAAAAAATGTCAAAATATTAATATTTAGTGCTTCTAGAACCTATTGTGATGCAAGAAAAAGGAAAAGGGAGCAAGGGTAACAGACCAGGGGTTGCCGCCAAGGTGGAAGGGCCTCCAATTCGAAGTTGTACCCTCCCCCAATGAATCTAATTTATTGGAACTAACAAGGAATGGGGAATACACCAACACCTAGGCCCCCTCAGTATTATATGTTGGCTCATAAACCGTAGATAATTGGAATTGCATAACCGAAGATGTATTTTGACAAGTGGAAGAATTTCCTATGGTCATCCCTTGGTTATCATTTTATGGATAAAAATTATCATAAACTCAATATGGATAAACTATGTATTTTTACACATGAAAATATAATGGTTACTTCGAATATCAAGAGGGCATAATGGATCTCTGTTTCGTACATATACCATTGTCACAATTTTGAAGTTTCCATTATTTATTCCTCGTCATCATATATTTTAAGAAGAGTCTTTTTGGAATGAATATAGAGATTTTTATGGAAGTGGTGATATGAATTGGGTCATGTTGGGTGACAATAATACATTCTTATGGAATGAAGAAAAAAAGGGAATGAATTTTAAGCAAGATGAATCTTTGGAATTTTCATACTTTTTTACCATGATCATTTATATGAAATTGAATTTAGAGGGGATGATTTCCCTTCAAGAAGGTATAAGTTTAATTAATGTTAGTCAAGTAATCATGAAAAATGTTTTTTTCAGATGGATGATGGTAGTGATAATTATAGTTTGTCTTGTAACAGGCTATTAAAGCATCACTCAGATCACAATCCTATTGTGATTAATATTTCATTTCAAAAAATCAGAGTTTATACCACTTTATTCCATTTTAATAATGGGTGCAATATGCCCCAGGGATGCATGGAAGCTATTATTGAGGCATGAGGTTCTCGTAAATAGGGAAACCCCTTCATATTCATACTGTGAAATATATGAATCTTAAAGAATTTTAAGGGCATATAGAAAGAATTCTTTTTCTGACCATGATCTTCAGATTAAGACAACTGATAAAAATATTGCATGCAATCATATTTTTAATCACCATATTATAATCCCCCCTAGAGATGATATCCATGCACTTGCAATGATTGATGATCTTTTAAATGTGATGGAATGGCTAGATCGATGTCATTTAAATGTAAAATGGATGAGGGATGGGGAAAAAATTCCATGTTTTTTCATAGAATGCACAATGAAAAAGGATCAAGGTAGGATTAATTGCAGTAAATATTTATGGGAACCATTATAACTCTGAATGTGAAATTTCATGAATAGTGTTGTATCACTTTTAAATTATTTACTTTTATAATGATTGTGATTGTTCTCAATATTTGATCAGTAATATTTCTCCATGAATTCTGTAACATCGAAATCTATCTCTTATAATGTCCCCATTTATTATGGTAATTAAAGAATCTCCCTTCTCACTAAACAATGAATGTTATTTTGGAAAGGACATATTCACCAATATGTTCATTATGATTTATTGGGATATTGGGATGAATGATTTGGAAAATGTAATGGGGGGGATTTTTTAATCATCCCTACATATCCTATGGTCTTAAATCTAACTTCATTTCACTTAATAATAATAAGGAGATTATTATTGATATAAAAGAATTATAGAAGATGGATACTAGAAACACTATCACAAGATTATTGGAAAAAATAATTATGACTAGATTGTGGAGCATTATAATAGATCATGTCTCCTCAAATTTGTATGGTTTTATTCCGGGTATGAATATTTATAATTGCATCTTAACTATATCTGAGAGAATCAATCTGATGAAAAACAAGACTAGGCCTGGTAAATTTTCTCAAAAAATTGAATTTTACAATGATTTTGATACTTTTAAATGGAGAATCACCATTAGAGTTCTTATGAGGTTTTCTTCTTAAATGATTTCTTTAAACTCGTCAACAACATTCTTAGATCGGCAAGGTTTTCCATTCATATAAATAGATCTCTAGGATGTTAATTCCATAGTAAAAGATGAGTTTGTAAAGGTGATCCGCTATTAGCGATGTTATTTTGAATTACTTAATATTATTTTATTAGATTTCATAAGGATATATGTTATGATTTCATATTAAAACTGATAAAAGATGGAAGGTAAAATCTCATCCCATCCCGTCTACTATATGATGATGAAATCCTCATTATTTTACATGCCTCATAAAGTACCATATCCTCAATCAAGGCCCTATTTTAACACTATGGGGAAATGGATGGAAAACACATTAATTGAAATAAATCATTTATGGTGTTTGGGGACGATTTCACTATGGGAAATCAAAATAGAATCATCTGGTCTCTTTGTGTGAGGAGGGGACTCCTTCTCATTAATTACCTTGGGGCCCCTTTCTTATATGGAATGGTGTTGAGATATTACCTTGATGGAATATGTTTAGGAAAAATTAATCATATGGACATTTGGGAAGGGAAAACAATATCACAATATGGGAGGGTGTGTCTTATTAAATCCATGAAAACATTATTATTTATATACACCTTCTCAATTTATCGATGGCCAAGAAATATGCTCTGCGTTATTCACAGTATGATGAGGAATTTCATATGGGTAGGATCCATTAAGGAAAAAAACTAATCATTATTGCATGGAAATATTGTATTAAGCTCATTGATAAGGGAGGACTTGACATCAAGGACCTAAAGTTATTCAATGATGGAATTATTAATAACTTTACGTGCAATATATTATCCTTAAATGACGCATCTAGGGATTTATTGGATTATAGGATTGAAATGAATATTTTTAATTATTATTATTTTTATATGTATTCATCTATGTGGACTTATTAAATAAAATCTATCAATGGAATTCATCAAAATGCAAGATGGATCATGAGAATAAATTCTCATATCAATTACTTCGAACTCCATGGTTTTACAGTCAATTATAGATTGGTGACATTCCCATTAACATGTTAGAAAATTAGTGACAGATTTTCTAGATCATAGAGATTTCCATGATTTCATGTATTCATATAAATATTTTAGCCCTTTATGGATAATGATATACTCATATGAAATCCCTCCAGGATTGGTCTCTTCCATACTAACGAGTTTTAAAAGATACACATTGATGGGGATTATTAAGAACCTACCTAACTTCACTAATTCAAGGTTCCTTTTATCCAAACATACCATGTAATACTCCTCGGTACAATAAGGAAAAATAGGCTTCCCAGACATGACATATTGAGGAAGGATAACTAGTGCATTGTATTTTCCTTACACATGTGCTTGAAAGACACGTAGAGAGTTATGAACTAATTCTATTCCTACTTCTTTTCCCCTAAAATATGGGGATATATTGGTAACATCTTTTAAATGGATCGCTGCTCTCATAGAAGCATTAAAGTGCAGTTTCCCAATATAACCAAGGTTGGACGAAGCGCCCTGATCCAGAACCTGTTACATGTTACAGCAACACTGATTAAGCATGTTTTATGGATAGAAAGAAATGAGCGCCTATTTGATAATATAGCTCCATGTGTTCATGCTGGTTATCTTCTACTACATAAGGATACCAATACTGATAATTCCATACAATTTGGAACCATGGATAACACATATTTAGACATCATGTCACTTCGAATAGTGGAAATTTCTGGTAAGATGAAGATGCATCTGATGATAAATTATATCTGATGGATTCCTCCCATTTTCACTTATATAAAAATTAATTTTGATATATATGTGTGGGGATCATTAAGAATCTCGAGTGGTAGTGGTTTCTTCCATACGCATCGTGGCTTCATGGAGGGTTGTTTTCATCATTTCACTTGGATTGGAATTTCATATGATGTTGAGTTGTCATCCATTATTTACGATATTAAAAATGCTCATTTTCATAGTTGGAATACTCTATGAATTGAATCAGACTCTAAGAATGTGTAAATGATCTGAATATGAGGAATATGGATGTTCCATTGTGACTCCTCCCTCAATGGATTGAATTCCTTGATAAGGTAAAGCAACTCAATACAATAATCACACATGTTTATTGAAAGGATAATCATGTTGACGATGTCATGTCAATGAGATCTATTTGGAAATGAGCTTCATGTTGTCTTTTAAGACTCCTAGGGTTCTTGTGTTCCTTTTTTGGAGTATGAATTCTGGAGAGTGTCTCACTATCGAATTTTTATATCCCCTTTCACTCTGTAACCTTATAATTTTATTTTTTTTCATTAATAATCATTGGGATAGTCTAACAAGGACCTAAACTTTCATGTTATAAATATATATAATCTCTAAAACACTAATATATAAATAATTAATTTATTTTTAGATTAATATTACTTTTAAAATAAATCATAAAAAACTATTATGAAAAATGAATTATGTTACGACCATAGAGACTATAGTCCATATGTAAGAATGAGTACTGTTTCCATTTAACATTGATCATCATAAAAAAAGGTAAGTAATAGTTAAAATTCTACAATTATTACAATTATATATATATATATATATATTATTTCATTATGTATATATATATATTATTTCATTATATATACTTATATATATCAACCATGTGGTGTTTGGATGAAATGTGTGTCGCATCACTTTTTGAATTTGGTATTCCACACGTACCTGAATTATTATATCATATTTTAGTATAAGAATTAAAATTATATATTATATATTTATAATGATAAAAATTTCATTAATATAATAACTATTTTATTTATATAAAATTTAGTTATTACCTATAAACTTCTTTTCTTTCATGTAATTAATTAGTGAAAACGACTCTTATCGATTCAAGAGGCAGTAGTCTACCGTACACATGAGTAAAATTGTTATATCACATAAAAATGAAATTTAAAATGGTTATATGATATATTTACCCAATAGGTATAATTATTTATTTAATATCATATATATAATTTATATCCAATATTATAGCCAATAGTGAGAGGAGTTAATGGAAAAATAAAATTCATCAGTTCAAGAGGTCGTAGTCTTCTGTACAGATGAAGTGGATATGAACATAGGTCATTCACATAAGATAAAATTATATAAGTATTTTGAATATATTTATATTTATATAATCACTTTTTAATTTAAATATAATTTTTTTGGAGGATGAAATAAAATAAAAATGTTCTTTGAAGAACATTACAACTTATTTGAGAAAAAACCTTAGGTTTTCACCAAAACCCACCAAGCTCATGTTCTTAACCAAAATAAGGATTATATTATGGGAGAAGTTAATTTGAGAAGTTATTTTTGTAGTTATTGGTCTAATAAATTGATATAAGGATTGAATATGTGAGGATAATGGGTTTCATTTTAAAAGATAGTTGAGTGGCACACTAGTAATTTTTAAAATGAGAAAGAATTACCATGATTTCAACATAACTAAAGGCTAAAAAATGTAATATTGTCGAACCATTGAAATTATATTGTGTTTATATTAATAGAATTTATATTCTATATAAATTTAGGTCAATTTAACCCTTAACCTTTTTGTTTAACACCTGATAAATCCATTATTATCTTACCCCCGTTAAATAATTCCAACTATATTAAATATTTGTTTTCTTCAGAAATTATGTTGATATTATTATATAATATAAAAAATATTGATTAAAAACATATAATCCATTTTTCAAAATTCTATTTCTAGAAGTTAAAAAATGTTATATCACATTAGCCTTGTTTATATGATGAGAAAGAAGGTTTTCAAGGAGAATCTTTTCAAAAGATTACAATAATTTTCTATTAAAATTAATTATTAATATTATCTCAATAACCTAAATTAGATTAATATATATAACTAAAATAATGATACATTATAATCTAATCAAAATATAATTTAATATTTTAAATATATTAAATGAAATAGATGTTTTTAATTTAAATTTCTTATTTTTCACTATTCCTCGAAAAATGAAACACTTTAGAAAACCCCCAAAATTAACCATAAAATAGTTTTTATATTTTTATTTTAAAACATATTTAGTTTTTTAAATTATATATTATAATGATGGAAAAAATTTATATAAAATTATTTGTGTATAGAGCGACTGAACCATATTTTAGAAAAAATACTGTTATTTAGTATACATTTATATTTCTTTTAAATGGTTTATATTTTATTTCATGTCAATAGATAACCATAATTTTATTAATTTAGTTAAAAATTTTGATACGAACCAATTTCAATGTTATGTTACCATGTAATAGTATTTTATGATTTATTTTGGCTCATGTTTATGTGTTCCGTAATACATAAATGATGATTAATATAATAAAAAACATTTCTAGGTTTTTCTATAACCATTGTTGTTTATAAAATATGATATAAAATACAATTTTCTTACTTTATAAATTTGGGGAGTAACATTATCCCCACCACAATTATGTTATTTCCTCAAAATCTGAAATTTGTATTGATAATAAAGTATTTCAGATTTAATAATAGTTTTATTCAAAAACCCATAGGGTAAGAATTGTAAATAAAATATCTTCATAATAATTAAGAAAAGGACGAACAATTGTCATATAACATAACATGTAACTAGGATTATTTATTAGAGAACATTGGTAGAATATAAATACATTAAAAGTAATAAAATTATGAATAATTATCTAGAGTGATTAAGTTCATTAATCAAAAGAAAGAGAATGGTCAATGGAATGGAAAAGGACTTAGGAACATATATTTGTGATGATGTGGAACCCATTTGATTAATTGTATATTAATGTAATTGGATAAAATGTTGGTTTCAATGACATTTTAAAACCCTAATTTCCATAACTGTAGTCAATGAAATGAATATCCCAAAAAAATATATTTTTCATAACTGATGAAATAAATGTATCCTTCAAAAGTTCATTTTATCAAAAATATAATGATAATCTATTTCATTGATCTATAGTTATTATTATTATAAAATGGTAAGCATATGTTTTACAATATGAATAAATATATATATGGATAAGTAATACATTATTTTGTAAGACCTCATAAAAAATTTTACATAAATGTTTTCCAAAACTATATACCATAGAACCATTACAATATATTATGATCTAAAACATTATAAATAAGGTTTATATATTTACAAAACTAACATATCATTAATTACCAAAAAAATGAACTCTCTTTTAATAAACACATACAAAACATATTTATAACTTCATCTTGTATTCAATTCAATCATTTTAAAAACCTAATTACCAGAAAACATTATTATAAACATTAATTATTCCATATTCATTAATTAAAACAATGATTTTTGGATATATTCCTTAAATCCATCAATGTTGTAAACTCCATGAATTAATTTATAAAACACTTTTCAAAAAAATTATCAATCTCATGGTAGTTAGTATTATACAACAAACAATACCCACATAATTTATCACCTTATCAAAAATCATTATCTCGAAATCAAGAATTTATTAAGGATTTTCTTTCTATAAATCATCTGTTTCCTATGACGTTCAACATGATACTGAAACATTTTTACATCTCATTGGTTTCGTTAAACATGTGATTATAAATTATTAACTAAAAATTATTGTAGTAAAATCCTTAAACATTTAAAAATTCCTATAACCATGATATCATTTATAAAATACTCAATTAAATTGTTTTTCAATAAAATAAGAACATTAATAATTCCCCTCCGCATATTGTAATAGCATTAGTAAGATTGTTATATATTATCTTTTTTTGAGTTTCATTCATTTGACACATATAGCATTCATTTTAATACTTATACAACTCTATAATATTGAATAACATAAATTGGAAACATTTTTTCTTCCCTTTTAATCAATATAATGATGTCCTTTCTCTAAAATCATATATAAAATTATTATTCCCAATAATTAAGTATAAGTGTGTTTCCTTCCATAATAATCTTATGTTAGAAAAACATTATTTCCCTTCATACATTTATCCATATTTATTTCTCTCATACCCTTCTTCTCTTTCTTCCCATCGTATCCATAAATACATATATGATTAGTTTACATTCTTGTTAGAGCATGATACTATCTCTTCATATGATGAGAATTTTTGGGATATTACTTCCATTTGGATTACTAGAATTATCCCATCAAAGAAATGACCATTATTCTTATTTGGATTACAAGAAATAATGTGTTTCCCGTTACATCAACAATGAGCCATGTTTATTAGGTTATATACAATAAATTATATCATACCATTGTAAAAAATAATTTATAACCACAAAACTAGTGAAGTAAATAAAATAAGTTGAGATTTTTTGCATATATAATATCATAATCATAAAAAAAATTTCTTTCTAGATATCTATATTTTTAAATATTTCATATTAGTTTATCAATAAATTTGAAATAGGCTACGAATATTTTCATATAGTGTCAAACTATTTGTGAAGTAAGGTCCATTTTTTTCAATATATAATTATCAGGTCAAGCCAAATTATTCCATTTATTAATTATCACCTCTAGGTACATTTCTTCTAAGACACATCCACTTGTAATATACGTACAAGGATTTAGTAAAAAGTAAAAAAAAATAATTTATATCTTAAAAAAAACATCAAAATGTTCTTCTATTCTTATTATCATAGTATATCAAGGGTTATGTTCCCTAATCTATGTTTACTTTAATCATGTTTTCACGATTTCTACTAAACTTTCTACAATACCAACAATAGTTTCATAGATCCTCGTAGCCTATTGTCATTGTATTCTCCATTACATTGACATTTGATACAGGAAATTTTCTCCCAAAGAACCAAAGAGTTTCATAGTACAAGTAAACTGGGTATATATTTGAGTCTTCCATTTTATTAGATAATATAAATGTCAACATAATTTTCTCTCAAAATAACATTATCACCACTAGTACATATTTTCACAATAATCACATTACACTTCATGGAATCATTGGGAAATGAAATAAAGTATAGGTTAGAAAAAATTTCAAGTAAGGGTTAATTATATTTTGTGTTTTCATCAATCAATAATCATGAAATGGAAATAAAAATAACTAAACTGACATTTAATTGGAAAAATTTGACAATCATCAATAGATAAGACACAATTAATATGTCAATGTAAATAAATGAAATCATATTCCATTTAATAAATAACATGAATTTTTAAACTGGATAAATAATAATCAATAAGGAAACATAAATAATAGAAAACATATTCTATTTAATCATGAAACTAAAAATTTATATAAATCATCAGATGATATTATTGTAAAAATTTCATGGATAATAGTATCTAAATCCGTAGTGAATAAAATGATCCATTATAGGATTTCATGGTTTAAGCACATGATACCTCTACCATCAAGATCTATCACCATATGAGTAAAAACTACCTTTAAAAATGTAGTCAATTATATATTAGTTTTTTTTCATGGGGCCTAAAGATTTATTGAGGGACTATCTAAAATTTTCCCCTCCCACATCATCATGTCCAAAACATTCATCAAATATCCAATATAAAAAATAAATTTTTAATAATGTCCCTTAATGTCAAATATCCATAATGTGTGAAGAATAATTATTTTTCATTATTATCCAAGATAAACAAATACATTTTATTATAGAAGACAATATATTTTGAAATGATATAGGGTATAAGATATAAATAATTACAAGATAAATTATATGTATATATACGGAGATGTTTTGTCCAATGATCATAGTTAATTGAGTATTTTGAGGGACTGTTAATGCATAAAAAAATTATGAAAGATAATGTGAGTACTTTTCATGGTCAAATGATCATAAACCATCCATATAAAGGATATCGTTATTATCAATTGAAAATATACCCCTTAGATTT
The DNA here is from genome assembly GCA_963277665.1 of Viscum album. Taxonomy (NCBI): domain Eukaryota; kingdom Viridiplantae; phylum Streptophyta; class Magnoliopsida; order Santalales; family Viscaceae; genus Viscum; species Viscum album. Next base: position 195,187,037 of record OY728133.1, on the reverse strand, counting down.
ATAATAAATGGTCGGTGTAATTGATGAATGGAAATACCATAAAATGATATTTTAAAAACATTCTTATGAAAAATGATATTTTCATTTATAAAATAATTTTTTAAAAAATATCTCAAAATAATTTGGAAATAATTTTATTAAAAAATAATCATTGAAACATATTACTAGTTTTAAAATGTCAGGTGGTCATGTGACATCCCATTTATTTATACAATAATACTTTTAAAGTAATATTTATGAATTATATATGAATTTTATTTTATGATGATCATATTTTTAATAGCGTACTCGACACACAACAATGTGTTCCTCTGAAATCTTATGTTGAACACAACATTGAGTTATATGAAAAATTGATACAAAACTAATATTATTATTTTTAGTGGTAGTTAGTGCCTAACCATTTTATTGTTGTGAATGAAAATACCTAACTACCATATTTTTAAACAAGTTTTATTAATTCTTTATCAATTATCTAATAAAGATTTGAGGTTTAAAATGAGAATTAATCCAATTTTATGCATAAAAATACTATAATAGTTTTAAAAGGTCATTTTATAGGATTTTGATGGAGAACCCTTTTTAAAATCTAGTTACTATCACATTTATATGTTCAATTGGACAAAATAATATTCTTCATTGGAATCGGCACATCAAATTTTAACATGGTTGAAATTTTCGTAAATTTCTGATGAAATTCATATTTTTATGAGTATTGAAAATAATATATTTTAATTCAAAATATCATTTTCATATGATTTTTTAATAGTAACATTAACCTATTAATTGGAATTAAATTTTAATTGGATTAATTTTATTTAATTTAAATCAATTTTAGTCAATTTTTGTAATTTCACATTTAAATTGGACATAAACACATGTCAATAATTTGAATGTTTTTACTTCATAAAACCCTCCTTTTGGTTCACACAACACAAATTAATTTTTAATTAAATATTTATACTTTTATTTATTGAATTTGGGAAAATTGATTCCATATTTGGAATCATAAGGTCCAAATTATTTAAATAGGGTCCTTTTATTTTTGGACTTTATTAATAGTAACATGAGATGTTATTTTTATTTACCACTATTAAAGGGTTAATTAGGTAAATATGGGTAAAAATTATATTGTAATAATATACAAACTATACTAAAACGTTTCATAATATAATTTTATGAGTCAGAAGAGACCAAAATAATCCATAGGCCTAACGTTTGTCATTTGAGATCCACTTGGGTGTTATAATTATATGTTATAATAATTAATTCAATGTAAAGTAAAATATATCATAAACATGTATCTTTTTACAAAAACAAATTATAATAAAAGGTAATATAACTGATCTCTATGACTATAAATAGTCATTAGAAGGGTAAAAATATTTAATAAATCATTTATGTTTATTTATAATTTTTATACATTAAATAAATATATTTATTTATAAAATAATGATTATGTAGTGATTATCTTATTAATTGAAGATTCAAATGACTGATATTATAAGTATTAAAATATAATAAATTTGAAAAAAATTATTCCATACAAAAAGTTTGTGGATAATTATGACATGTTATATTTTATTTAATGTAGTTTTTTAAATTAATCAAGTAGTTATAAATTTTAAACAAATCAATTAATAAGTAGTTTCAAAATTTACATAAATGAGTTTCAAAAAAATTCTATTTTATTAAATGATATAATAGTCATAAAATAAATTATTCTTCTAACAAACATATAGAATGTTAAAAATATCATTAATGATCTAATTTATCTTATATTGGAATTTTATTGTAAATATATTAACTATATACTGTAAAAATACTAGAAGACATGGTAGAAGGTAATTTATTTGACATGGGATTAAATCCAAAAGATAAAGAAAATTTTCTAAAATAATCAATTATGAAGCCAAATGGTATAGAATATTTTGACCAATCCTCATATTATCCATGAAATATGTAACTTTGGAGATATTATATTCTAAAATAAATTTATATCAATTTAATATTTCAATACATTCTTAATCTTCATCTCCTCCCTCTTATAAAAGATGACCACCTCTACCCACTTACTAAAAACTATCAATACCCTTTTCTAATCCCAATTTTAATCAAATTACCTCCCAAAAACTCTTACATAATCTTATATTCCTTAACTTGGGATGAAGGAAACTCAATAAGTTTGTTGTATCAAATCAAAAAGCGATACATGTTTTAGAAGTAATGCCTTGTCTAAAGATCCTTTCGATTATTTTCCATCTTCAACCCCTAACCTCTCTTTATTCCATTATTTTATAAATGAACTAGTGTCTCTAATATATTTTGATTTTTTATCCTAATGGTTTGACGAATACATACACACACCTCTATCAAATATATATAGAACATACTATTTATGTGTACGGAGAACTATAGGCTCTCAAAATGATGATTTTCAAATTTTATCCTACAACCTATCATGGTTTCCATTATCATGAACTCTATTTATATATGATATATATAATATTTTTGTTTTCTAAATTATTATGTAATTTTTTTCATTATTCTTTTATGCTTTTCATAATGTGTATATACAAAAATTTTATTTGACAAAGTGTGTACTAACACCCCTCAAAATGAAATGACTGGTTCATTCCATACGTGGAACGTATGAAGGATGGTGTTAATAAACTTATGTGACAAATGTAACAACGAAATTATACCTAAATTATAATATACCTATTTAGAATTTATTTTTCATTAATTTAATATGAAAATGAAATGAAATTAGTGTTCATTCATACATACGTCCTACTATCTCCATGAATGGAGAATTCCATTACATATCTCCAAATGTTATGGAATCTAATAAATACACATATAATGGTTATATCTGATATTTAAATAATTAATATCTTTCTAGAGATAATGGAATTTTGAAAACATGGGCAATTTTCATCAATATAATTTTGTTTCCACACTCAAATATCAAACATCGAAAAAAATTTCATTTCTTACTAAAATAATTAAGTTATTTTAAAAACATGGTAATAAGTAAAATAAAATAAATAATAAACATAAAAAAATTCTGGAGATTGTAGAAATTATCCAATGGTTATTATTCAATATTATAAATAATAAATGAGACAATTCAGACTTTAGGTAAGGTATTTCTTCTCAATCGCATTTCATTGATGTATATTTGGATTTATACATGACTTTCTTTTATACAATGTATAATGAATTCATTTAAATTTTAAAATTATTCAAAGTGTTTCAAAAGGAATCATTATATGTTAAGGATTTTATGAAATGACAAAAGAAATGTTTTTTAATTTACGTGATGACAATGATCATTCCCCCACCATAACCATTTTTTGATTTTCAGATTTTTCTATAAGATGTAAAGTTTTTAAAAATATATCTAAATTCCATATTTGATTTTTAGGTATTTTCTTATTAAAAATGGTTTTTAGAATGAATTGATTATATAAATATCGTAAAATCATGTCTTATGATTGAAATATGGATACATTATTTTTCTATTATTCTTTTTCATGTGTCACAATTAGTTTATGGTTTGTGCATTAATTACGTATACGAGTGCTTCCATTATAATCATAGGGATGGTCATCCCATGATAGCTCCCCAATGCATTGGGTAATGTGATGGAGGTAAGCATTATGGTTATTCCTAAGTGATTTAGGGAATATACAATGATGGGTATTTGAAATATAACCATGATGGTTACACCCTATATAGATATGAAAGCTAGAATTTATTTATGATATGAATGAAACAAGTTACCTTTATTATTAATTTTTTCTATGAAGTTTTTGTCATTCTTAGGAATTCATAGGTTTATAAATATTCATGATCTACCATTTTATTTCATTAGATTATCCCTTAATGAGTTTTTATGCGCACAAAAAGTGTTTAAATTTTTTTCACATGGTATAAGTTTGAGTAAGAGAAAGGAATAAGTCAAGATGGTTTTTATCAAGAAAAGAAATAATGTTTTATTTCTAAAATATTTTCTTTATTGAAAAAAATGGATAGTTATTTGATATATCCTATTTTATGGTTATGGGATGATATTTATTAATAATGTAGTAATTCTGTAAAATTCTATACCTGAAATGATTGTAACATCCCAAGCTTCCACGGTATACTTCTCTATGAAAAATACAATAGTGTGTGTTGTATGCAAGTTCGAGTTCTAACACACCACAAACAATCAAACTAGCCGTTATGAACAGTAATACAGATTTTTTTAAATTTTATAAATTTTTTCGTTCAAAATGGACTTCATTTTTGGATTTAGAATATCGAAACTTGCTTAGGGTGATTTTTTTTGTATTTTTCTGAAAACATTCAAATTTTGATGAATAGTGAAAAACACTGAGATATGGTTTAAAACCGAATGATTATTTAAATAATGATTTATTTTATTTAAATTTATTTTAGGTAAAAATATATACCTAATACCTTTATAAGTTAAATATAATTCATTGGAGAATGTTTATAATAATGTTCAATATATAAAAATATAAATAAACTTTTCACCGTCTTTTACGCACCTCCTAGGAGAATTTGAAAATTCAAATAAAACATAATTTTACATCTTCTGTGAGTGGAATTTCAAAACTCCAAGAGGAATAGTTGATATCGGTAAGAAAAATGTGGTTCAATAAGAAGAAAATAATTTTTGGTGAACTGTATCTTTTTACTTTTATTTACCACAATAAAAGTTAAAATTTGGTAATTAAGGGTAAAAATCATATTATTATTACCATAATACATGTCCTAATTATTTTGGATAATTAAAATTCGACCATAAAAAAAATTATTAATAACATATGAACGTCTTTGGTTCACTTGTATTAGATTATGACATTTATTATTATTTAATTCAAAGATGAGTTAAAAGAGTTAAAATCAATGTTTAATAACTAAAACATTTTTAATATAGGGTTATAAATAAGATAAATTTGATTATAAATATCAATTATAAATTTATAAATATTTCACACTTAATGGTATTATATATATATATATTATACATTAAATAATTTAATTTATTTATGACACAATAATGATGCAGTAATTATATAATTAGTGAAATATTAAAAAAATTGATATTATATATATCCAAATAGATGTAATATGAGACTTTTTATGAATCCAAATAATTTTAAAAGTTAATATTTCATATTAAGGTTGGTTAGATTAATTATTTTCGAATTAATAATGATTTTATAATTTTAACAAAAAGAAAATACCAAATAGTTTCAAAATCGACAGAAAATAGTTTTTAAAACAAATATTATAATATTAATTGATATTATATTCCAAAAAATTTATGGTTAGGAAAAAGGTCTTATATAATTATTGGTTTATCATTCATGAATCAATTGGGGTTTCCTTGTATATATATTAGGTTTATTAACCATATAATATAAAAATACCAAGAGACATGCTAAATGTCATACTATTTAACTAAGATTTAAATCTGAAATATAAAGTTAATATTGTGACGCAAACCTGTCTAAAACCTATCGGTTGAGTGGTTTTCGACCCATACACACCTTATCCTTTAAATAAACCATTTTTTATCCATTAATAAGTGAACTTTATTTTATTATAAAATAATATCTCTAGCTTTTTTTAAGGTTTCCCTCACCCCTCTTATAAAAAGGCACTCGACCTTCCCTATAATTCACACCTTCAAAGCCATTTGGATCGGCCAAACTCTAAACAAATAGCCTATAAACAATCCTCCCTTCATCCTAGAGTCATTCCTTTAGTCATAAAGTCATCCTATGAATCCCTTTTGGTCAAATCAAAAGGCATAACTCGAAGAAGAGGTAAATATTTAATCACCTCTTTCAAGGTCGATTCTTTTTTCCACATCCTTTTTCTTTGTTTTTTCAATTATAAAATAATAACTCAAGTATCTTCTATATACATTGAAGTTATTATAAATATGGTACAACCAAATTCGTTATTCTATCCATCCTTTGAAGACATTTTACTATACGTTCATATGTAAGTCTTATTGTCTCCATGTCGTGGTGTAATTGTTATTCAATACATTATTATTTGGATGGGTATAATAATTATGTGTAATTTATGTGAATAATAAATATAACATGATAATGATTCTGTATATATGTTATATCATCCAATTATACATTATTTTAATATCAAAATAATGATATTGTCACTCGTGCGTATGTACGGATTACAATCTCCACAAACGCGATGAGATTCATTCCCCATCGTATCCATTGAAGAATAATTTTCATTAGATCATTAAAAATAATGTTTAAAGACTTGATATCATTATGTATGTTAATAAGATACATCCCATCCAAAGAAATATGACTTTAATGACAATGAACATAAAAGAAAATGAATCCGTTAACACCTGAAACAATGAAAATACTGAGAATTATAAACAAATACATGTAAAAAGATCATATATGATATCATATTAACGTATATGATTCTTATATAATTTAATAACAATTATTTCACCATTATACTGTATTTTAACCTATCCTTTACCAAAGAAAAGTACAAGGTAAGGGATAATTTCACTATCTCATTATTATCCGAGGTTATTTTTACGTAAGTATCTACTGGGACATTTTTATCATCCACATCCAAGTTTCGTAAAAATATATTTCAAAACATTCTTAATATTTTATAGACTATGTGTTAAATTCATTTATACCCTTTTGTGAATTTTTATAACATGTTAATAAAGGAATCTTTCTGTCATTTTCCAAACAGGGTTCTTTATATCCTTTTCGATGAAATTAAGGTAAGAAAGTCTTTTTTAACTTATACATAGGGTGTAGCTATTTTTTCCATTATAACATCCTCAAATATTCCCTTACAAGATTATAGGAATATTTCCAAAATAAATATTTTCTTTTATAATTAATTTAATTTTAAATGATTTCAAAATAGAAAGAGATATTTCTCTAAAAAAGGTTTTGATTTGATTTATGTTAACTTACTTTGATGGATTTTATGATTATTTAAAGTTTATTTATTATGATACAAAACATTAATATTGTATCGAAGGTTTTGTGATATGTTTGACTATGGATGTGTTATTTTTACACAATTCATGGTTTATAGATAAAGTACTAACATATCATATGCTTGTTTTATATGAATGTTTATGTAATGTTTAAACCTTTTCATATGAGGAATGCATTGGACTTAGTAAGTGACAGGTGGATCCCACTATATCTCCTCGATGCATCGGAAGGTCTCATGAGACAAAATAGTGTCTTTATACAAGGCCTTGACAAAATCTAATATGTAGTCTTGGCCTAAGGCCTCGAATATGTGGTTATGAAAGTATAGAATTTTGAATTACATTATTAAGAAAGTGGCTTATGTAATTTCATGTGATTATTCGACTAGTATAATATCCATGTGAAAACATAAATTGAAATATTTTATTTTAATATTTTCCATATTATGCTGATGTTCAGGTTTAAATGTTTTTTGTTTTAGTTTTATACATTTCCTTAAATGTTTATTCTTATTTATGAAAACATCGTCTATATTGATATCCTTACTAAGCATATGAGCTCACCAATTTCTATGTTTTATTTATCTCAGGATGTGAATAAGTATGTTATGGCTGACCATCAGGGATAGTCTAAGGGATCTCAGTGTTTCCTATGGATACAATGTTGTTGTATTTTTCATTTTTTGATGTAATGTAAACCTTATGAATGTATCTAGTACTTCCAAGGATACTAAACTAATCTCTATTTTGAGACTGGATCTTTTGTGACCATGCCAATGTTATATAATAATGCACCGACTCTGGGTAACTGAGTTCGGGGCATTATAGTTGGTATCAGAGGGAGGTTTAGTACAATCCTTTGAATCTAGATTTAGATACACTATGATTAGAGAACAATACCCCTAGATATATTTTGAGGATTAGTATATAAGAACATCCTAGAATTTTGTTATTGTAGAGATTTTGTGAGTATTCTAAGAAATACATCCCTTTATGGATACAATAAGGTAGTAGTGGCTCGGGCACAGATGTACCTAGGGGTGAAACTCGAAAACACCTTTTTGATCTAGACTGGAACGGGAACTGGTGCACGACAATGGTCATTGCTGCACCCTTGGTTATAACACTCCCGGTGGATATGCATTGGAACATTATCATTTTCTTTACAAAATATTTTGAAGGGTTTATGAGTATATACTATCTCAAAGAATTTTTTTAATGGTTATGGATTATATCGATAAAATGTTCAATTTGTGATAAGTGTTTTACTCATTTGTAATTATGTATTTAGATTCATAAACTAATCTAGTTTATTCCATTGTTTAGAAATAGAGCCTAGTGGAAGGAAGTGAAATCGTATCAATGAACTCACTCAATGTAGGGATTTCCCTCCTACTCAAGATAATTATAGTGGATCTAGTGACACAACTGGTGTCGATCAGCTTATCACCACACTTGGACAACTCACTCAGGTTATGAATAATAACCTTACCTGAATGGAGCACCCTCACCCATAGCGTGGAGGGTCAATGTTATATCACATCATAGGGAAACAAACACCAACGTTCAATGGGATTACAAATCCATTAGTATATATGCAATTGATAAATTCCTTAGAGAAAATATTCCATGCCTTAGAGAGTATTGAAAGGGAAAAAGTTATAATAGCAGTTTACCGCCTCACTAGAAATGCTGATCAATGGTGGTCATTGATGAAGACACAATGGAAGATGATGAAGTATCAAATATGGAATAGAGGGAGTTTAAAATTATTTTCATATAAAAATAAATTCCTCGTGACCATCAAGAAGATGTGGAAAAGAAATTTCTGAGTTTGAGGAAAAATGAGGATGAGAATGCCGCAATGTATGAGGCTGACTTTACAAGGTTAGTGAGGCATGCTACAGATTATATACTTAACGTATGAATTAAGATTGATCATTTATTTTATGGGTTGAAACAATTTCACTGTCAATCATTAGTATCACAATACTTATCGTCGTATAATGATCTAGTCTCAGGTGTTTTCAAGATATGAAAAAATTCTATAAATCATATGGATTTAAAGAAAATCACGAGAAGTAGAGATCTTTTTTACACTCTGGAAGTGGAAATACGGGGATGAAGGGACAAGTTGAATATCCATGCTGTAGTAAATGTGTGAAGAAACACCCTAGTATTTTCCTAAAGGGAATGGGAGTCTATTACAAGTGTGGTGAAAAAGGCCACCAAGCTCCAGATTGTATGGTGAAGAAAGAGGCTATTAATGTTGAATGTTATAATTGTAGAGAAAGGGTGAATTATGACAATGAATGTCCTAATAATCAGGGTAATATACCTATGAAAAGGAGATGGGATCTAGGCCAAGTTTATGCTATCACTACTACTGAGGTTGAAGCTCCGAAATACGTGGTGGCATGTAATTTAATGGTTTCCTCATGGTTTGAAAATGCTTTATTTGATTCAGGATCATTGCATTGTTTCATATCTTCCCAGTTTTCAGAGAAAATTAAATATTTCCAATTTTATTTAACATGGGAATTATCCATCAAAACTATTAAGGGAAGTATCCCTGAAACAATTTTTTCTAAATTAGTCTATATTAGGGCATAGAAATGTTATTTATCTGCTGATATCATTGTCATCCGCATGATTGAATTTGATATAATCCTTAGTATGGATTGTCTTTCAGACCGTGATGCAAAAATTTATTGTATGAAGAAAGAGGATACTATTTTTTATGACGATGATAAATAACACCTTATCTTTAGAGCCTAAATGTAACCACCAAATTCTTATCTATTTCTACCCCCAATAGCTCAACTAAATTCATTTATTGGGGAGGAAGAGAATTAAATAACGGTGGGTGAGGAAATAAATGTTCAAATATAGGATGTACCTATTGTGAAAGAATATGTCGATGTATTTCCAGAAGATTTACCTAGACATCCTCCAGAATGAGAAATTGAGTTTTCTATTGATTTAATTCCTAGATCACGACCTAGATCGAAGACCGCTTATAGAATGACTCTGTGGAATTAGTGGAACTAAAGAAACTACTAGAGGAATTGAGTAATAAAGAATTTATTTTCCCTAGTGTTTCTCCATGGGGAGCCCATGTCCTTTTTGTTAAGAATAAATATGGATCTATGAGGTTGTGTGGTGACTATAGAGAGATAAATGCTATAACAATAAAGAACATGTATCCCCTGCCTCACATTGATGATTTATTCGAACAACTTAATGGTGCTCAACAATTTTCAACGATTGGCCTTCGATCTGGATATCATCAGTTTTGTGTGAAGAAGGATGACATTCCAAAGATATCATTTCACACAAGGTACGAGTATTAATAATTTACAGTAATGCCTTTTGAATTGAATAATACACCCTCTGTCTTCATGGATCTAATGAAAAGGGTTTTCAAGAAATATCTTTATGACGTTCTTGTAGTATTTATTGATGATATATTGGTATACTCCAAAATCTATGAAGATCATTAAAATCACATTCATATTGTCTTTAAGACTCTTAGATGAAATGAATTATATGGAATGTTTAGAAAGTGTGAATTATGGCTTCAAAAGATTTCTTTTCCTGGCCATATCATCTCTAAGGATAAAATCTTTGTTGAAAAACTTGAGACAATGGAAATCCAAGAATGGCCAGCACCGACCAGTATAACATAAGTACACAGTTTTATTGGCTTAATTGGTTATTATCGATGTATCATCCATAATTTTTCCTGGTTGGCTAACCTATTTACAAAGATCACACGAAAAGGGGTTATATTTGTTTGGAAAAAAGAGTGTGATGAATTTTTTGAAGAACTGAATAGAATATTAGTCAATTCTAATATATTGACACCACCATCAATAAATGATGGTTTTGTTATTTATAGTGATTCATTAAAGATAAGACTTGGTTGTGTCCATATGCAGAATGAAAAGGTTATTTCTTATGCATCACAACAGCTAAAAATTATTGAGAAAAACATTCATACTCATTATTTTGAGTTAGCAGCTATAATGTTTACTTTGATTATTTAGAGACACTATCTCTATGGTGATAAATGTGAGATATATACGAATCACAAGAGTTTGAAGTATATTTTATCACAGACAGAACTCAACATGAGGCAACAGAGATGGCTTGAACTACTCATGGATTATGATTACACTATACACTACCACCCGAGGAAAGAAAATAAGGTGGAATATGATTTGATTAGAAATGATCATGGAGTTTTGAATAATAAGAGAGTTAAAAGCATCGTATATACATGGATATAGTAAATATGGATATAGGAATCGCCATGGAAGTCGAAACATCAATACTTTTTCAAATGGTTGTCGAACCATATTTACTATAAAGGATAAAGAGTTCTCAGACTGGTGATGAAGAGTTTCAAAAGAAGATTAAAGCTATGAATGTTGGGAGATTGAGTGACTTTGTGTATGAAGATGGAATTTTGAAATTTGGGAAGAGACTTTGTGTTCCCGATATACCTGATCTAAAAACTGAATTGTTGGATGATTTTTATAGCACCAATTTCTTTATACACCCAGGGAGCACCACAATATATTGAGATTTGAAGGAACATTTTTGGTGGGACTACATGAAGAGAGAGATTTCTGATTCTGTTTCAAGATGTATGGTTTATTAACAAGTGAAAGTTGTAAGGAGAAATCCAGGAGGAGTCATGCAACCTATTCCCATAAATGATTGGAAATGGAATAATATTTTGATGGTCTTTGTCATTGGACTACCAAAGACTCCTAGAATGAATGATGCAATTTGGGTCATTGTTGATCGTCTTACCAAGTTAGGAAATTTTCATGCTAAAGGAGATGATTTACCCCTGGAACGTCAAGAAAGATTATATATTAATGATGTTTTATGACTCAATGGAGTACCACTATCGATTGTTTCTAATCGGGATCCTCGTTTTACAACAAGATTCTGGAAAAGTCTTCAGAAATCCTTGGATACTAAACTTCGTTTGAGTACTACCTACCACCCCCAAACTGATGGAAAATCATAAAAGACTATTAAAACCTTAGAATACATGTTGAGATCATGATCACTTGACTTTCAAGGTATGTGGGATCAATATATACCTCTGGTAGATTTTTCCTATAACAATAGCTTCCATTCAAGTATTCAGATGGCACCATATGAAGCATTATACGGAAAGAGATGTCGCACACCAACCAGTTGAGATGATGTTGGTGAAAGAAAACTCGTAGGCCCAAAACTGGAGGAGGAACCAATGGAAAAGGTTAATGTAATCCAAAAACACATCAAGGCTGCTCAAAGTAGAAAGAAGAGATATGCTGATAACGAAAGGAAGGATTTTGAATTTCAGGTAGGAGATTATGTTTTATTGATGGTATCTCTAGGGAAGGGTGTAATAGCATTCGGTAAGAAGGGTAAATTGAGTCCTAGGTACATCGAACCTTTCGAAATTCTAGAATGAATTGGGGTTGTATCTTACCATTTGACAATGTCGCCATGTCTGTTCAAATTTCACGATGTGTTCCACATATCACTATTGAGAAAATACATGCCTGACCCAATGCATGTACTCACCTATGATGAATTAGAATTGGAACCAGATCTATCTTATTAGGAGGATCATGTTATGGTTTTTGATACAAGATAACAAGTGATGAGAAAACAGACGACTCGTCTGGTAATAGTTCTATGGAGAAACCATAAGATAGAAGAGGCAACGTCGGAACTCAAGGATCTTATGATGAAGAACCACCTGAGTGTATTTATGTAGTAATATTATAGAGATTTTGAGGATTAATTTATTTAAATGAGAGGATAATTTTACACCCCATGCTTCCACGGTACGTTTATCTTTGAATAATGCAATAACATTTATTGTACGCATCTTCGAGTTTTAACACACCACAACAAATAAAACTAGCCGTTATAAATAGTAATACCCACTTTTTATTATTTTATACATTTTATCTTTCAAAATGGAGATCAATTTTTGGATTCAGAATATTGAAATTATCTTAGGGTGAATTTTTGGTATTTTCTTGGAAACATTCAATTTTTTAGGAATAGTGAAAAGCACTGAGTTATGGTTTAAAGTGGAATTTTTAATTAAATAATTATTTATTTTATTTAAATATATTTTAGTTAAAAATAGATACATAAAAAATATATAAGTTCAATGTAATTCATTGGAGTCTATTTATAATAATTTTAGATATATAAAAATTTTATTGATCTTTTCACCGTCTTTTACCCGCCTCCTAGGAGAATTTGAAAATTTCCATAAAACATAATTTTACCACTTCTGTGAGTGTAATTTCAAACATTCGAGAGACACGGTTTATATCAGTATGAAAAATGTGGTTCAATAAGATGAAACTAATTTTTGTTCAATAGTAAATTTTTCAGTTGTATTTACCACGGTTAAAAGTAAATAGGGTAATTAAGGGTAAAAATAATAATATTATTAACCGAAAAAAAGTTTTAATTCTATTGGATATGTATAATTCTACCAAAAAAAATTTAAAAGTAAAATATGAACCTCCTTGGTCCAATTGGTTTAGATTAGGACATTTATTATTATTTAATTCCATGAAGAGTTAAAAGAGTTAAAATCAAAGTTAAATAACTAAAAAAAATTAATAAAGCGTTATACTTAAGATAAATTAAACTATAAATATTTATTAGAAATATAAAAAGCTTTCCTACATAATGGTATTTTAGTTATATTTTTTAGACATTAAATAATTTAATTTATATATGACGCAATGATGATGTAGAAATTACCCAATTAATGAAATATTAAAAATATTGATATTATAAATATCAAAATAAAAGTAATTTTACATTTTTTATAAATTTCAATAATTTTATAGGTTAATATGACATATTATCGTTGGTTTGATGAATTATTTTCAAAATAATAATTTTATTTTGAATTAAAAAAACAAAATACCAAATAGTGTCAAAATTGTCAAAAAAGAGTTTTTTTAAAAAATATTATATTATTAGTTGATATTCTATTACTAAAAATCTAAGGGTGGATAAAAGACTTATATAATGATCGGTGTATCATTAATGAACCACTTGGGGTTCTAATAGATGTATATAGTACGTTTATTAACCATATATTATTAAAATACAAAGTGACATGGTAAATGTCAAACTATTTAACTAAGAGTTAAATCTAAATGATAAAGTTAATATAGTGACCCAAACCTTTCTAAAACCTATTTATTGAGTGTATTTTGACCCATCCCTACTATATAATTTAAATAATTCATCATGGTGTCATTATGAACCGAAAATTATATTATTATAAAATAAGATTTCTAGATTTTCCTAAGGTGCCCCTCACCCCACTTATAAAAGGGAACTCACTCTTCTCTCTAATTAACAAATTCAATGCCATTTGGCTCGGCCATCCTCTACCCAAATACCCTCTCAAATATATTCTATTCATCTTAAATGACATAATTTACTTTTAAATCCAACCTATGGATCCCTTTTGATCAAACCAAAGGAAGAACCCGAAAAAGAGGTAAATATTTCATCACATCTTTCTTGTTCCTTTCTTCTTCCACATCATTTTTCATTATTATTTACATTATAAAATAATAAATCCAGTATTATATATATAATTTTATGTTATTATTGATATTTTACAACCAAATTCACTATTCTATCGATCCATTGAATTAAATATCACCATACCTGTGTACTTACGGCTTACCGTCTCCACGTCGTGATGTAATTGTTATTCAATACATTATTATTTGGATGGGTATAATAATGACGTTTAATTGATGTTAATAATAAATATAACATGATAATTATTCTGTATATATTATATACCATCCAATTATATATTATTTTAATATCAAAATTATTATATTGTCACTCGTGCGTAGGTACGGAATACTATCTCCACGAACGCGATGAGATTCATAACCCATCATATCCATTCAAGACTAATTTTCAATATATGATTAAAAATAATGTTTAGAGACTTGATATCAATATATATATGAATAAGATAAATCCCATCCCCAACAAATATTACTCACATTAAAAAGAATATAATGGAATATGAATACGTTAACAAACGAAACAACGATAATACTAATATATTATTAGCAAAGCAATGTTAAAAAATAATATATGATAACATATTAATGTATATGATTCATGTATAATTTAATAAAAATTATTTAACCATTATATAGGAGTCTAACCTACCATATACCATGGAATAGTACTAGGTAAGGGTTAATTTCACAATCTCTTTATTATCCGAGAATGTTTTTATGTAAGTATGTACTAGGACCTCTTTATCATCCACATCCATTTTTCGTTAAAATAAGATTCAAAACATTCTTACTATTTTATAGAATATGGGTTAAAGTATGTTATACCCTTTTTTGACTTATTATAAGATATTTATAATGGAATCATTCTGTCATTTTCCAAACAAGGTTCCTTATAACCTTTTCGACAAAATTAAGGTAAGAGTGAATTTTTTTAACTTATATAGCAGGTGTGGCTATTTTATGATGTTATAACATCATCAATGATTTCCTTAAAATCATAGAACAATATTTCAAAAATAAATGTTTTCTTTTATAATTTTTTTAATTTCAAAAGATTTTAAAATAGAAAGATATATTTCACTAAAAAATGGTTTGGATTTCTTCTATGTGAACATCCTTTGATAGATTTTAAGCTTATTTAATGTTGGCTCTTTATGATATAATACTTCCATATTGTATTGATGGTTCTATAATATGTTTGATTGTGGATGTGTAATTTTTACACCATTCATGGTTAATGGATTATGTATTGTCATTTCGTATGCTAGTTTTATATGAATGTTTATGTTATGTTTAAACATTTTCATATGAGGAATGAATTTGACTTAGTAAGTGAGAGGTGGAGCCCGCTATATCTTCTCGATGCATCGGTAGGTCTCATGAGACAAACTAGTTTCTTGGCACAAGTCTTTGATAAAATCATATTTTTAGTCTTGGCATATGGCCTTGACTATATGGTTATGAAAATATGGAATTATGAATTCCATCATTATTAAAGTCACTATTCTAATTTCATGTGATTATTCAACTAGTAGAATATCTATGTGAATATGTAAATATAATTATTTGATTTTTATCTTATCCATATTATACTGAAGTTCTAGTTTAAATGGCTTTTTTAGTTTTATACATTACCTTAAATGTTTATGCTTATTTATGAAAGCTTATGCTATATTGATATCCTTACTAATCATTTGATCTCACCCTGTTCTATGTTTTATTTTTCCCAGGATGTGAAGAAGTATATTATGACTGAACTGCAGGGATAATCTATGGGATCTCATTGTTGTCTATGGAAAAAATGATTTGGTAGTTTCTATTTTTGGATGTAATGTAAAGAATATGAATGTATCTAGTACTTCCAATGCTACTAAACTAGTCGGTCTTTTGGGACTTGATCTTTTGTGATCATGCCAATGTTATGTGAAAATGCACCGACTCTAGGTATCTCGGGTCGGGGCGTTATAATGATTGTAAATATGATTTACTAATTTGACATAATATTATGTAACAATTATGGTTGGGGACCTATAGTTGTTATCAAGGGTCAGTTTAGATAAAATTATGGGTTAGGATATTGTAAATATAATATCCATAATATTTTTACATTAATTTATAATTTAAATATAATTTGTGGTTTACCATGTTTTCTCGTTCTATGATATGTTTATTCATAATGGTTTCTAATAGATTAAATAGTGAACCTAGGCTGGGATGACATCTAGAGGAAAACAAACTTCCAAATTAGCAACTTGATATGGTTAGAATCGAAATTGAATAGCTTATTTAAATGATAAAACCATTGAATTAAGATATAAATTGCGGTGGTATCCATGTACGAGATCAACCATTTCATCCATTGGGGAACATGTTTGTAGTGGGGAAATTCATGATGCAACACCCTCCTTCATTTAATGGATTTTCTAAACCGGTGTAAGACGAAGCATTGGTCAAATCCCAAGAAATGATATTTGATTCCATGGGGTGTTAATTAAATCCAATGGTTAGACTTGTGATTTAATATTTTTAATGTGAATCCAATTAGTGGTGGTTTATGGTTAAGAATATTAGGGATAGTGAGCAGATTGATGCTCCTGATTGGAATGAATTCAAATGTATGTTTCTAGAGAAATATTTTACTAAGGCAGTTTGACAGTACTATTAATTATTTTTACATAGTATTAAATCAAACGAAATTAAGGGAATTGACTTCCCTTGAGCTTCATAGTTAGGAAAAACATTATCGATGTGTAGAGAAGGTTGAAATGTAGTTTTTTAATGATCATGTGTTATTTGAAAAAAATAAGAATAAGAGGGAGAGATGGTATACCAAAGAAATAAATTCATCAAAAATGTCTAATGGTAAGAGAATTTTGATTACAATTTGCAAAAATTATGGTAAAAATAACACATGGGAATTCCGTTTAAATTATGGTAAGTGATTTTGATGTTGTAAAATGTAGATTAAGGATTGTAACTTCACTGAGAATGATAATGGTAAGAAAAACACTGATACATAATCATTGAAATGTTTTAAATGTAATGATTTGGTTCAATATAAGAATGAGTGTTTGCTGATGAATTTATATATAAGGATGTTATCGGTCTATTAGCGGAATGGTGTGATGGAAACCTTTTCTACTAATTTAGTAGATGTCGGGTTAAAAAATGAAGTGGAATCAGGTACATTTTTGGTTTATTCATATTATTCCAATGTGTGGATTGATTCCATGTATACACATTCATTCATTTTTAGGAAATTTTCTTGTAAATTGGGAATTATATCTGATTAAATGAATCTAGAATTTATAGTATAAGGATATAGAGGAAATTTTTAGACATAAAATTTATAATAATATTTTATTATTTGCGTGTAGAAAAAATATACCTAAAAACCATATTTTTTTTCATCTAGTAGAGTTTTACTTTATTTTGGATTTAAATTAACATTCTTTTACCATGCTTAGATTGACTATGGAACTAACGATGTTTAATTTCAGAAAGGATTTATGTTTCTATAAAACAATTAACCCTACCCATTGATAACATATCATATAGATGAGAAATTAGTAAAATATGGAAATGAATGATACCTTGGAAATATTTTTTAAAACAAAAGAACTACTCAGAATAATTTTGTTCTAATGGTAAATCAATATCGTGATGTTTTTCCATGTTATTTTATTGTATTATACTTGATTGGGATGTTAAATTCACTATTGACATAGTTCTTGATTCTATGAAAATTTCAGATCCTCCTTATAGAATGGATAAAATAAAAAATTTAGAGTTTAATAAGAAATTGATGGAGTTAATAAGTAATGGATTCTTTCAACCTAGAAAACGACAATGTGGTGCCCTTGTATTGATTAATAAAAATAAATAAGGTTTAATGAGACATTATATTGATTATAGAGCCTTGAATAAAATCACTGTAAAGAACAAATATCATTTCCCTTATATCAATTATTTGTCTGATCAGCTCTAGGGAGCTCATTATTTTTCAAAGGTTGACATGAGGTCGGGGTACCATCAGTAGAAAGTAAGGGAAAACGAAATATTGAAGAGAGTGATTCATACGATATATAACCATTATGTTTTTTTAGTTATGTCATTTTGGTTCACTAATGCACCTAATTTATTCATCTATATTTTGAATAGAAAATACGATTAGTTTTTTGATATATTTGGGGTTGTGTTGATTGATGATATTTTTGTATATTCTAAAAGTAAAGATAAGAAAAAATTTATTTAATGGTTGTATTTCAACCCAAAAAAAATAAAATGTATGGGAGACTCATCAAGTGTGTGTTTTTGTTACAAAAATTTCATTCCTTGGTCAGATTGTTTATAAATATGTAATAATTATTGATCATACTAAAACTATTTTTTTTAATAATTTCCATGAACCATAAATATAACCAATATTCATATTTTTTTTATTTTAAAATTTTATTATCATAAGTTTGTTGAAATACAATCTTGGTTTTCAATCCCACTGAGTGAGATAACATGAAAAGGTGTTAAGTTCATTTAGACAAAAAATGTGATTAACATTTTCACAAATTGAAAAGAAGATTATTGATTGCTCCAGTTATGGCACTACCTTCCAAAAATGATGAATTTGTTATCTACAATGATTCTTAGTTGAGAGGACATGGTTGTTTCCTAATGTAAAATGATCAGGTAATTTTTTATGCTTATGTCAGTTGAATACTAATGAGTTAAATTAAACTACACATGATTTGGAATTAGGTGTTGTTGTTTTTTAATTAATAATTTGGTGGCCTCCTCTATATGGAGTAAAATATTAAATATATAATGGACATAATATTTTAAAGTATATATTTACTCAGAAAATAAAATTTAACATGATATAGAGAGGAATGCTGGAATTAATCATGGATTATGATTTCATCATTCATTACCATCTTGGAAAAACCAACAAAGTGGTCAATTCATTGATTCAGAAATATAATACAACATTAACCATGTAATATTCGGAATGTGTCCATTTGATTAATGATTTGAAGAACATTTTATTGTACATTGCAGGTAATGTAAATTCCATTATTATTTTTCATTTTCAGAGTAATTATCTCTTTCAGAGAGAATTAGACTAGCACAAAAGGAAGATGATGCATTGTAGAAAACGAGAGATTTTTTTTCGAAGGGTATGATACCTGAATTTAATATTGATAATGATTTTATATTATGTTCTAAAATAGAATTTATTCCTTTTGATAGAAAATTGAAGAAAGATTTGTTATGTGAAACTCATAATTCTACATTTTTATATTAATTTTGCAGTACAATAAAATATAGTGATCTTTAGGATTATTACTAGTGTAAAGGAATACAATTATATATTACTAAGATTATCATGAAATGTTTGACCAGTCAAAAGGCTAAAGTAGAGAGGTAGTTACTAAAAGGTATTTTTCCTCATTTTCCAGTACAAGAGTGGAAACATGAAAATATATTTACAGATTTCATCAATGGATTACCAAAAACTTCTCAATGCAACAATGTAATTTGGGCTATTGTTGATAAATCGACTAAATATTATCATTTTCATCGAATTCAAGATTAATTTCCTCTAGATCATCTTTCTTAGTTGTATCATAATGATATAGTTTGGTTACATGGTGTTCCCCTCTCAATTGTATCTATTCATGAACCCAATTTCACTTCTAAATTTTGGAAAGGCCTTAAGAAGACCTTGAGAACTGAGAAAATTTTTAGTAATACTTTTCATCCACAATCAGATGGGATGATAGAATGATAAATTCATACCATGGAGAATATTATAAATTAATATTCAATTTATTTCTGAGTAATTTTGGATCAACATCTTTCTTTCATTGAGTATTCATATAATAATTGTTTTCATTCCATTATTCAGATACAAGCATTCGAGGATTTATATAGAAATATGTGTCAAACTCTATCTTTTTAGGATGTAGTTTGTGAAAGGAAGTTGATTGGACTAGAATTGGTAGAAGATATTGTAGAACAAGATCATTAGATTGAGAAGCACATGAGGATAGCCCAGATTAGATAGAAACATTTTGTGTATAATCAATGGAAGGATATTTATTTAGAGGTAGCTGATCATGCCTTTCATAATGATTCTCCAAGGAAAAGTGTGATGTATTTTTGTAATAATGGTAATCTATGTCTGTGGTTTATTGGAAAATATGAAATCATATATAATGTTGGATCAATTTCATGTATAGTGTATTTACAACCTAGTTTATCACAGGTACAAAATATTTTTTAATGGTTCAATGTTGAGAATGTATTTTTTAGATCCATCACATGTTTTGATTCTAGAGATAGTTCAGTTAGAAGAGAATATTTTTAATTGGGAATAACCATTACAGGTTCTTCACTACATAGATAAAGTGTTGTGGAATACTGTGATTCATCATGTAAGGTTTTTTTGTAAAAACCTTATGGTTGATGATGTGACGTGGGAATCTGAAAATTCGTTGAGGGGGAAATACCACCACTTTGTTGATATGAAATTAAAATTATAGGGATGCAATTTCCAAAAGTGGGGAAGGATGTAACATCCCATGTATTTACAGATTAGTACATTTTAATTAATATTAATGAATTATATTTCCATTTTACATTAATGAGACACCTTTTCTAATATATTACTTGACACACAATAATTGGTTTCTCTGAAATCTTACGTTGCACACTACATTGAGTTATACTAGAGAATGATAAAATACCAATATTATTATTCTAAATTGTAATTAATGCCTAGGCAGTGTATTTAATGGAAATAAAATAAATAAATAAAATATTATTACACTTGTTTTTTTTTATTTTTTAACATTTATCCAGTATCTTTTAGATGCATAAAATG
This sequence comes from Viscum album, assembly GCA_963277665.1. Classification (NCBI taxonomy): domain Eukaryota; kingdom Viridiplantae; phylum Streptophyta; class Magnoliopsida; order Santalales; family Viscaceae; genus Viscum; species Viscum album. Next base: position 195,165,514 of record OY728133.1, on the reverse strand, counting down.
AAAATTAATCCATCTTTATGTATAAAATACACTAATATTTTTAAAATGTCGTTTTACCGCCTTTTGGTAGAGAGGAATTTTTAATTATATTTGTTGTCACATTTATATGTTCTATTTTAGAAATATAAACTTTTTTAGGAAGAGGTATGTCATATTTCACCTTGTTTGAAATTTTGGTATTTTTCTGATGAAATTCATATTGTAATGAATAGTGAAAAATACTGCATTCTAATTTAAAACTGCATTTTTGCCTAATTTATTTATATAGATACATTATCATTTAATTTGGATTTAATGTTTAATTGTATTATGTTTTTATAATTTAATCAATTTTTGGCCATTTTACGTTATTTCACTTTTAAATTGGACAAAAAACATGTAATACTTTTTATAGCTTTTACTTCCTAAAAACCCGATTTCTGGTTTTCCCAAAATGGAATTAAATTTATATTATTTAATTTGACTTATGTGTTTTTAATATGTAAAAATATAGTCAATATTATTAATAAAAAATTATAAATTATTTAAATAGGTACCTTTTTATTTTGGGCATTATGAATAGTAATGTGAGTAATTATTTTTATTTACCATGGTTAAAGGGTAAATTTGGTAAATAAAGGTAAAAATAATATTATATTAATTCAAAACAACCCTAACATGTATCCTAATATTATTGGATGAGTCATGGTAGTCCAAATAATAGCATAGGCATTAAATTTTTCATTTGGCAACCACTTGGTTGTGACAATGGTAGGTTATAATAATTAATTTAAAGTGGAGAAAAATAAAACATAAACATGTATCTTATTATTAAATAAATTTAAATATAGGGTTATATAACTGATATATTTTTCTATAGTTCTCATTAGATAGATAAAAATATTTGTCACATCGTTTTATTTTATTTAATAATTTTAGACATTATATAAATAAATTTATTTATGATACAATGATGATGCAATAATTACCTTATTAATGAAATATTAAAATAAATGATATTATAAATATTAAAATAAATTTATTTTAATATTTTGATTCCATACCCAAATTTTTAGATTGATTATGACATTTTATATTTTATTTAATGTAGTTATATCTTTGAAATTATGTTGTAATGGATTTGAGAAAAATTAATTCCTACAGAGTGTCAACATTGACATAAAAGTGTTTTTTTAAAATATCATTTAATTAAATGTTATAAAATTAAAAAAATAAGATTCTACCAAATGAGTTAAATAATGTTACAAATGTCCTTAATGATCCACTTGAGGTTCTTTTGGAATTTTATATTGACTATATTAAACATGTAATGTTAAAAAAGAAGAAGATATGATAGTAGTTAATTTATTTAAATAAGGATTAAAGAAAAAAGATAAGGTTAAAGTTATGACCAAAATTTTATATAAGGTATTGGTTAAGAGGATTTAGATCAACCATCGTATCCTAGAAATATATAACTTTGGTTCAGTTATAATTCTAAAATCAATATATAATAAAATAATATTTCAAAACATTCTTAATGTGACCCTACTCCATCTTATATAAGGCCACCAACTATACCCACATTCTCACACCGCTAAAGCCCATTGGATCATACAACTTGTACATAAATAATGTCCCAACATCTCCCCCTTAATCATAGAATCCTTACATTTTTCCAAAGGTAATTCCTCAAATCTATTTGAATCTAATCAAAAGGTGTTACCTAATTTAGAGGAAACATCTTGTCTCATGCTTCATTTATTTATTTTCATTATAAAACCTCCAAACCTCTATTTATTACAATTTTTCATTCTAAAAATACATGTATCCTCAACATAATAATATTATTTTATTCTATGATTCATTTTACACATTCAGACACCACCATAGAATGGATATAGACCATACTTTTTTGTGTCTAGTAAACTACTGCCTAATGAAACAATAATTGTTTGATATTATACTACCACCACTAATGGTGGTGATTATGTTGACAATATATTTATGTTAGATATATATTATATTTAAATTGTCGCAATTCTTCTATAATTTTTATTTATAACAAACATTATACATTCCATAATGTTAAAATATGTTATATTCATTTAAGGAACTGCCGACTACCGCCCACTGAAAGTAACATGAAATGTTCTATCCATACATGAAACGTATAAAGGATGGTGTTAATGAAAATATGTACATATTTAATACATATATTATACTATAAATATAATATATATATATATATATATATATATATCATTTAGTTTTCATTTCATTAATATGAACAAGTAATAAAAGTAGCATTCATGCATAAATAAGACCTACAGTCACCATCAATGATGAATTTCATTTTTTATCTCAAAATATTATGGAATATTATAATTATATATATATATATATTATTTCCGTCATGTATATTTTTCTAGAGATAATAGACATATGAACACTAGGACTATTTTCATCAAAATAGTATCTTTTTTTACTCAAGTACCAAACATTGAAAAAACATCCAATATGAACTCAAATAATTAACTAATTTAAATAAAATGCTATATATTAGCTTAAAATTATTAATAAACATGAAAAAGGTTTGATTTAAAGTAAAAATTAACATATCATTTTTATTCATGAATATAATGAATTAATAAGACATGTCAGATTTGAGGTAACGAGCATTGTCTCAATATTCATTCATTGAAGCATATTTTGATTTATGCACGACCAACTTTTATACAATGTATAATCAAAACCTTTTAAATTAAAACATTTTCAATTGTTTTCAGTATTAATCTCTTTTTGTGATGTTTTTTTATTAAATGATAAAAAGGAATGTTTGTAATGTACACGGTGAGAGTGAAATTCCTTCTGATGTAACCATTATTTGGTATTTTCCGTCCTCTTCAAGCTGTAATTTTTTTAAAAAATACCATATTTATATTTTAGGTATTTTGGTATTGAAAATTGATTCAATAATTTATTGATTATACCAATATCTTGAAATTATGTGATATTATTTCATTGTGGAAATTTTATTTTTCCATTATTCTAGTTCATGTGTTTTGATTATTTTAAGGTTATTGGCCCTTGCTTATGTATACTGGCGGTTCAATGATAAACTGAGGGCAGGTGAGCCCAAGATAGCTCTCCAATGAATTACGTTATGTGAAAAAGGTAAAGTTTATAGTTTATCCTATGATATTTGGGGAATATAATATGATAGGTATTCCAATCGTAACAATAATAGTTACTCCCTAGGTAGCTATGAAATCTACAATGTTTTTTTTTGACATGAATTCCACAAGTTACCTTTATGATTTTTAATTTATATAATGTTATCATGATTCTTATGAATTCATGGGTTTATAAATATTCTTGTACTACAATTATAATTTATTATTTTATCCCTTAATTAGTTTTTATACTCATACCATCTATTTAAAATGTTTTTACATGTTTTAAAGATGAGTTTGAGAAATAAATAAGTTAAGAATACGTTTATCATGAAAATAAATAATGTTTTAAAGGTTGTTCTTAAGTGGGAAAATATAGATAATATTTTGATAGTATCCTCGTGTATAATAATGTGATGATATGTATTAATATTGGAATAATTCTATAAAACTGTACACATGAAAGATCCTCAATTTGAATTGTTGATTTATTTCAAGAGTATGTAATGATTAAGGTTGGGTTCTTGTAGGGTTGGGTGGCTCGAAATTCCATACATGTTGAGTATGTTAAAATTAATTTTCCTTTCACACTTTCAGTAAAATACAAATGAGAATTGTTTTAAAAAATAATTGAATATTATATTAAAAAAATTAAAAAATATAAATGGGTAAATATATATTTAAGAAGTTATTTGGAAAATTTTAAATACATTTTGTAATTTTTCTAGAAAACAATTACTTAGAAGAAGATATACTTTTAACAGAATAGAGAAATGGAGTAAAATATTCTTAAAACCATTTATTCAATTATTTTATGTACCATAGATTATTAAAATGGTAATATTACATGAAAAAGTGTTTGAATATCTATAATAAGAGAATGTGAAATTGTTTTATTGCACACTGATTAAATAATCTACAATCATATTTTGAATGAGATTGTAAAATAATCCCGTACAATGATCATAAATTTTATGTGAAAATTAACCAATGAATAAATGTTTTCAATTAAATTTAAATACAAATAAAACCCGTGGAAATATAAAAAATTGATAATAAAAATTCATTACAAGCATAATCATAGTGTACCAATTAAAAAATCGAGAAATTTGAACCTGTTAAATGAAATTGTTTTATCAAATTTTTTAAATCATGGTAACTTTTAATTAAAATGCCATTAGATTGAATAATTTACAATAACCTGTAAAATTTAATTAATTTTTAATTATTCATGATAATACATCTCAAATTGGAATAATAAATATCATATGAATAAAATTTGGTTCTTAACATAAAATATTCCTCAATGATGGGAGATTTAGATAATGTCCCTTACCTCACTCTTTCTTTATGTTAAATGTGATTTATTATCCATTTTAGTAACATAATATATGATATTAACTTATTATAGAACCATAATAACTTTATAATATCTTATTTTATCCTCTTATAACATTTCATCATGTATTAATTAATAATATTTCTTTCCATTCATTATATCGTGTATTTACTTCTTTGTTTTATAATTTTCGATTTTTTGTGAATGTTCTATTTCATGTGTATGTTATATGGTTCCCTAATACCAAACAAATCATCATAAAATAATTATCATATTTTATATAAATTTTACATTAAAAAACTAGTTATGAAATATCATCATCAAAAATTAAGTACGTTAGGATCATAGAGATGGTAGGTCATACATTTGTATGATCAATGTTTCCATTTTCCAATGATCACCATAGAAATAAGTTATGTAATATTTTATCATTATATAATGATCATAATATAATATATATCATATTAGTTCATCAAATATAGTTATTAATTTTATCCATGTTGTGTGGTGATGAAAAGAGAGTCACATCGCTTTGTGAAGGTGGTAGTCCACACAAACACGAATGATGCTATTATCTAAAAAGTTATGAATGAAAATGAAATATTATATTTTATTATTTATATATATTTAATAAATATAATAATTAGGTTTTTTAATTAAAATATATAAATTAAAATTTTTCTAAATTATATTCTACGTAAATCATCTGTGAAAAAACAAATCACATTTCTTTGCAAAGTGGTAGTCCTCCATACACATAAGAAACAGTATCATATGACATATAGAATGAATTGTTAAAAGGAATATTTGATATAATTAATTTAATGGCATATTTTTATAGTATCTTATAACTACTTCATATCCATAATAATAACAAACTGTGATAGGTGGTAATGAAAAAATGAATGACAATGGTTCGTGAGGTGGTAGTCAATCATAAACACGAATGATGACTTCATAATGATTTTTATGGAAGTTGAAATGGTTATTGTTTCATAACAAAACATAAAAAAATCTAATTTTTTTTATCATAGTGATTTTAATAATTCATAAAGGGTTTATTTTAATATAATTATGTGTTGTAATAAATAAAATAAAACACCCCCTTGAAATACATTACATATTCTTTTGGTAACCAACATAGGGATACCAAAAAATCATTATAAGGATGTATTTATGATAAAAAAATATGGATTACAAGACTATTGGAACTATTTCTTGATTTCAGGTGTATTGGGTTTGATTGAATTTTTAATTAAATTGTTAATAGGAGAAGAGAATGGGGGAAATTTTATAAGGGAGGTGAGTCGAAGACTTGTAATTTTTTAAAAAATAATGGTGTACACTAATTTATCACATTATTAAAGGGTCAAAAATGATTTATTCTTGATCCCTAGACAATATAGGTTATATATATTCCCATTAAATTTAATTTAGACATTTAGATTCCTCAATTTATCTCATATATTTTTAGTTTAACCACCCATTAAATCCATTTTTCCTTAATCTCATATTTTTTAATATATTCACTAATCATTGTTTTAAAATATTTTTTTATTTATATATGGTATAAATTGTTTCTATTAAAAATATGGAATCATTTTGTAAGATATACTTTCATATATGTTTCATAAGTTTATTTGAAATTAATATTTTATACACGATGAGAAAGTGGGGTCTCCAAGAAAAATTGCTCAAATGAATATATTTTTTTATATCAAAAATCATTATGAAAATGAATAAAATGAAATAAATTTTATTAATAGATATACTTTTTAAATAATATTTATTTTAAAAAATTGAAAATATAATTCAATAATATAGATAATATAAATGAAAAGACAATTTTCAATTACACATTATTGTTTTAACTATTAATTGAAAAATGAATCATTTCAAAAAAATCTCAAAATCTCAGTCAAAGATAATTTTAAAAATTTGATTTTTTTAATGATTTTAATTTTTTAAAAAATATTTTAAAAAATTTGTACAAAATAATTTTAAATTATGTATGGGAATCACGCCTAAACCTTGTTTTAAAAAATTTTTGTTTTTTATAAAACATTTCATATTCATTAAAAAGATCATTATTTTAATTCAAATCAATATGTAATGATAATTATTATATTTTAATTAATACTATTAATATATAATAATTTATTTACATGGATTATATGGTATAATATATTATGGTTTATATCGACTTAGTGTTTTTTATTCATCTAGCTATTAAGGTGGTTAAAATTAAGGATATATATTTCTTGGGTTGTTTGAGATTGGTGTTGTGTGTGTCATACCCTATAGAAAAAAATGTTTTTATTTTATAATTTAATGGTGTAACAATGATTCTCAATTCCCTTATTGTTTAGAATATTATAAATTATGCTCAAAATTATTAATTTTTATTTTTATATAGGGAACCTATATCTTTGATATTGATATATGGCATGATGCATATTCGATAAAATATGAGACCCCTATTAAAATATGACTCAAAAAGTAATCATATGGATAATATTGAATGTTCCTTAATGTATCTATGAGGACCTTAAACTAGAAAGGTATTATGTTGTATTTTAATCCTATAATCATTAATATACATTCCAATAGTTCAATTTATATTCACAAATGGGATAATATTACACTTTGTCGGTGGTGGCCTTCCTAGTAATACTCACTCTATGTTCAGTCCACAATTTTGTACCATGAAAGACTCTATGATTGCAGGTAGGGACAAGCAGAAATATCTATCTATGGAAACATTAGTTTTCTATAACAAGACAGAGTGTGGGAGATAAGGACTAAGCTAGATCTCATGATTCTATTGGAGACATTGTTTTCCCTTTTGTCAAAATTTTAATACATTTTACTGTATACGACTTCAATCTTTTTACCATACCCAAAATTTTATTTAAAATCATTATATGATTTTTATATATTTCAGAAATATTAATGGTAATTTATTGATCTAGATAGATGTTATTCATTTATACTTAGATATTTATTTACACTGTTTTATAATTCATATATTTCTACTAGTTATACATTATTTTCAATTATGACACTATGATAAAGAGGATATAGTCTCTTTACCAATATCACCACAGACCATAACTACTATTTGGAATCCATTGGAATCTAAGGAGACGTTTTTGATTAAATGTCGCCACTATGCCTAATCAATTATGATTGGATTAGTGTGGCGATACCACAAACTGGTATCAGATGTTTCTTTTCATTCTATATGAATTTTTGTTTCCTGAAAAAATACTAGTTTTTGAAATAATTTTTATTTATTTATTTTATTGGAGTATATAACCTAAATATATTTTAAAAAATAATATTTATACCGATGGTAATTATTGTACCTCTATTCCTATTATATAGTTTTTCATTTTCACCACTATGCAATGCACTAAATTTATGATGTTTGTTGTGATTAGTGATTTTTACACACCACCCAATATAGAAATAAACTATTATCTAATGGATCATTATAGGCTAGTATATATTCACATTCAATTGATTTTAAAAGCCATGTAGATTTTATTGGATGAATTATTGATAGTTAGAGTTGATTAATTGAGTGTAATACTTATTAAACATATAACATATCATGTAGTATATGTGAGAAAATTTATTAGTAAATAAAAGTTTTTGTGTCATCTTAAATGGGGTTTTCTGTCATAATGGTATTATGGAACATTGACTAACAAATTATGACAAGATTTCCCATGGAACCTATAGTTACATGGGATGAAACAATAGCAGGTTAAATTTAATGGATTCCAATTGTAATTTATAATTAGTGTGTGATGCTATAAATTTGGAATGGCGATCCATATAATTGAACTACCAAAAAATATTATCTTTTGTTACATTAAATAATATCAACAACATATAATTTATATAAAATTATAATTGGGAATGTAATATGTATATAAAATATCCTTGATATATTTATATTAATGAGTAATTGAAGTTATTATTGTAGATGTTTGTAGTTAAATTTGGATTAAAATTATAGATTAGAGGAATGTTTACATAATAACATGGAATTAAATCTCCATACAATAAAAATATTATTTATAATAGGACGACTTTTAACATTTTTATTGATGTGGAACCAGGTAATCTGGTTAGTTTATTCTCCAGCAGTAAAGATGTTTAATTGTATTTTTTTATCAAAATCGTTTGAATTTTCATTAATAGTGACGACACAATACCTACTACATTTTTTTATCAGCATCAATATGACTTCAAATTGGTTACAACCATATTTATTAAGTGGTGTGACCTATGTTACTAGTTTTTTCACATACATAACCACATATAGTAAAAACTCTTATACTTGGATTGAGAACTAATTTTCAACATAGATTGGGTTTTCATAGTATTTTGTAATCAATGAAGGGAAACCCATGATGCGCCCTAACTATGTCCAAATCTACAAAATAATTTTAGCAGTATCGCCCACCTACTTTTTCAGGGATTACGGCCTCATGATGTGAATTCTTGGATATATGTTATTATACAAATATTTGAGACGATGGAGATGCCTCAATAATATGTGATTATGTTTCAATTTTTATTGCTTTCGGTAACTATAAAGAACTTATGGGTTGATCAATACTAGGAATATAAGTATTTTGGATTTGTATGGATGGATTTGGAATATATTTTCTTTGTTTTCTTCTTCTACAAGTATTGAGTTGTGAATAAGCAATGTTTTTTATGAACCAACAATATTGTTCTATGTATGCCATGGGTTATTCTTCTCACATCACAGATCTTGGGTGTTTTACACCGAATGATGAAAATGTTAAACATATTCGATTAATGTGGATTCAGGATTTGATCTTTTAGACCATCAAGTCATAAGATAATATTTTTTGGATGATTTTCATGTATGATATATTGAACTATTCCATCATTTTCAAGCGTAAACTGAGGGAAGTATGGGTGTGATGAATATTGAATTATCTTTGGGAAAATGTAGTGTTTTATCGAGTGGTGGGAAGCATCACATTCAGGGATCCCTCTAGGGAAGTGGTGGTTAGGGTATACGAATGGGAAAATATGTTGTAGGCTATCCTTATTGGAAGATAGGTCCTAATTATCCTCAATGTTTTAGATACAAGGTTAGCTATTAAACCAATAGAAGTGATTGATATATCCATATTTACTTTTAGATTTCACCACCAATTCTTAGTGGGAGTGTATCCATAACATCTTGACATTCTAATAAAGGATCAGAAGCACTACATCAGTCATGCATCCAGTGTACCATGAGGAATACAAGATAAGAATGTTTTCACTGATGAGGTTGAAAGACAATTGATATGCACATCTAGAAGTATAGTCCAAATTTTCGTAGTCATGTTATGGAATAAGTTCACAAATTAGCTAGTTATATGCATTACAACCCATATCAAAGGAGAAGAGTACTGGGTCTTCTAGAATGTGAGGTACAATATTTATATCGTTTAATTTGTTATTATATTTATTTGATACTGGTTCTACATAGAATTTTGAATATATTGTAATTATGAAAAGAATTAAAATGCAAATTGTGTACTTAAATGGGGTGATTCATCTTTATACTCTATTTAGAGTACGGTTAGAATGTTCTTGCTGATGAAAGGATTTTCCCATCAAGGAGTACGGTATTATTTTAAAGGAAAATTTTCATCTTTGAGATAACATGATTTGAAAAAATTTATGGGATATAGTTGTTAGTTAATTTTTTAGGTCCACCAGGCCAAATACCCTGGGAGGTGAATCGGGGTATGAAAGGTTAAAAATTTTCTTCCCCTATGGATCTTTTCTTGTCATTAAAAGAACTATCTTCTCACTCATTCTCATTGAAAATTATTAATAGTTTTCAAATTATGGGCGATACATAAAAAATTTTAATTGGTTCACCCTCACTAGGCTATGTTCAACGAGCATACATTGACAGTGTGCCGATGTACCAAATCCACTATGTCTTACATCCAATAATGATTACAATTCTTGGTCTAGATATTATATGCCTAGGTTCACTACCTTTAGTTGTTTTATGGTCTGTTCAATAGATTCCAATGGGTCACTCCCTATTCCTCTTTATATGGAACACTGTTGGTGAAAAGGTTCATTGACTTCCACTTATAGCACTAACTTCTAATGAAAAAAAGTCTACTACATTTTATAGACTTTGAGGTCAAAAACAGTTAATGGAAATGTAGGTGCATTAATTTTCATGTATTCGACATCCTAATCTATAGTTATATTCTCTATTAACATCCATTTTATAACCAATTGATTAAATTCACCTTTCGGTTACAATTTTGTAGATGAAAATACATTTGCAAACTAATTTCATGCTTTTTCTAGCCTCCATGACTGTTTCATGAACCACCTGCACCTTCCACATACTGTATGTAACTCCCTGAAATTTTATGAGATTTATTCTTTTTAATTTCTTTCTTATCATCTGTTGTACGCTACACCAAGATTATCTTTCACTATACACAAGACCATATTAGCTTGCAGTATACGCAACACTATTCTTGGATCATGTTACACACAATTTCAAGTTCATTTGATAGTAGTTATTATACGCAACATTGAGTGTATATATATTTATATATTCAATGTATAAATGAAATATAGTTGGATTCTATTGTACACAACAACAAAGGGGCCTTTCACTACATACAACCCTGACATGGCTTACATTACACGCAATCGCGACCTTCCACGATAGTGTGTGTTGTATGCAATACCGAGTTTCACTAAACAAGGACATGCTAATAAAATATTATATAAACTAGACTTTATGAATAGTAAAACCCACTTTTTGGAATATTATAAATTTACCTTTCAAAATGGACTTCATTTTTGGATTCAGAATATCGAAATTAGCCTAGGGTGAAATTTAGGTATTTTTCTAAAAACATTAAATTTTTGATGAATAGTGAAAACACTCGGTTACTATTAAAAAACTGACATTTTATTTAAATAATTATTTATATTATTAAAATTTATTTTAGGTCAAAATTGATACAAAATACCTATATAATTTCAATTTAATTCATTAGAGTCATTTTATAATAATTTCATATATATATAAAATTTATTGAATGTTTCACTATATTTTAACCACCACCTAGGAGAATTTGAAAATTCACATAAAATATAATTGTACCACTTCTGTGAGTGGAATTTCAAAAATATGAGAGACACAGTTAATATCAAGAACTGAAATGTGATTCAATGAGATGAAAATTTTTTTTTGTTGAATAGTATTTTTTTTTATTTTTATTTACCACAGTTAAAATTAAATTGGGTAATTAAGGGTAAAAATGAAATTATTATTACCCTAACACATGTCCTAATTCTTCTGGATAAGTGTAATTCGAACAAAACCAACCATTGGAATAAAATATGACCATTTAGGTCCAAATGGATTAGATTAGGAAATTTATTATTAATTTATTTAAAGAAGGGTTAAAATAGTTAATATCAATGTTTAATAACTAAATCATATTTAATATATGGTTATACATAAAATAAATTTGACTATAAATATTATTTAGAAATATGAAAAGATTTCCTTCATAATGGTATATTATTTATAATTTTTAGACATTAAATAATTTAATTTATTTATGACAGAATGATGATTCAGTAATTATCTTACTAATGAAATATTAACATAATTGATGTTATAGATACAAATATAAAACTAATTTGAGACTTGTTATGAATTACACTAATTTTATAGGTTAATATGACATGTTAGTATTTCTTTTATTTACTGTTTTGAACTAATGATGTTGTTATGATTTTCACAAAAATAAATTAACAAATAGTGTCAAAATTGACATAAAATAGCTCATAAAAAAGATTATATTATTAATTGTTATTATATTCGTAAAAATATAAGGTTCAGCAAATATACTTATATCATGATAGGTATATCATTAATGGACCACTTGGGGGTATCTTGGATATATATGGTATATTTATTAACTATATAATATAAAAATACAAAGTGACATGGTAAATGTAAATATAATTAACTAATACTTAAAACTAGAAGATAAGGTTAATATAATGACCCAAACCTATCTAAAATCTATTGGTTGAGAGGATTTTGACCCCTCCTCACATTATCTTAGAAATAAATCAATTTTGAGCCATTATAAACCGAATATGTCTTTATTATAAAATAATATTATGAGTTTTTTCAAAGGTTCCCATCTCCTCCATTATAAAAAGGGCACCCCTTACTTCTTCCATTCACACCTTTTTGAGCATTGAAGCTTGGCCAAAACCATACCATTTCTCTTCTCCCCTTCCCTAGAAACATTTTGGAGCTTCTGGTCTTCTAAAAAGTCCAACTCTACTTACTTAAGAGGATTCTTAAAGGAGGTGTGTCAAATAAGAGGATGTTCGGAACCATACGAAGCATATCAGACATAAGGTAAGGGATAACCTTTCCAATCTCGTTCTTATCTGAGATTGTTTATTCGTAATTATTTACTGGTTTTACTATTATCACCCATGTCCATGTTTTCTAAAAGTTTTTTATGTATGTTTAAATTCCTTTTTATCCATCTTTGACTTTAACATTGTATTATATAAGTAATCCTTCTTTTGTTTACCATACGTGGTAACTTTTTGACTTTTCCGAAAAAAGTACGATGAGATTGTTATTTTTAACTTATACGGTGTGAAAATATTTTAACAGTTTCATAACGCCTCATTTTCATGAAGCTTCTTCTATAATATTTCATGATTATTTTCAACAAAACCCTTTCCTTTTAAAATTTCATGGCTTTTTGTGAAAAGAAAATGATTTTGAAGAAGAAAGGATATTTTCCTCAAAAATTCATTTCAAGTGTTTTATAAAAACTATTTTCCATCTAAAATGACATTATTTAATATGTTTCTAGTACAATTTCCCCATTATTTACATTGTTTTATTCTTCTTATGATGAAATTATATCCATTTTTTTACATGGATTATGTTATGATGGCATGGTGTTTAAGAATCCCATTCTATTACATGGGTTATTATATGAAGTATGATTTATGATTTTGTGGCACACAAAAGAATGATTTCATTATGAGATGAGTGGGACCTATATCTCCATCTAATACATTTGGTAAAGATTTATATCTAATGAGATAGACATGGCCGGAACGGTAAGTTAATCTGGTGCAGTGATACAGGACTGAAATGAGGAGTGAACTCGATTCAGAAAGGGACTTTGTCCACTAAGATGGTCTTGGAAGCAATGCCTTGGCTACTTTAGAAATCATAACAAGTGATGAATGGTTTCCAAAATTGCATTATTTATTCCCATTTTGTTATATCAGGATTGATGTTCTATTAAGATACCTTCCTTACATACATCAATGATTTATGACTTTGCTCAAGATTTTGATGTTTAAACATTATGTTCATGTTTTTAAGTTCAATTGTATATGGTTTGTTTTATTTTCTCCATGCTTACCCTTAATGAGAATTTGATCTCAACCTTTATATTTTTTCTTTTCCAAAGGATTTCAAGAAAGGATTTGGGTAAGAAAAACAAAATGGGAAGATATTTAGGGGAGATGTTGAAGATCTTTCACCATGATTAGAAGATTACATTCCGAGTTTCCAAAGACACTAAACTATTACCGTCCTTAGGTGTCTATTTTTGTTATGTATTAAGTATTCTGCAAAAGTAATGTAATGTGTATGTACATCATGATTTGGGCCTCTACAGTTGGTATCAGAGGAATGGATTATTAAACCATTGGAAACTAGGATGCAAAAACTTTAGTGAGATCACTAGATATATTTCTAAGGTATGTCTATGGATGTCCCTGAGGTTAAGTACACATATAGGATAAAGACCTAGAATTATTTTGATGATCATGAATAACCTAGGGTGAACCTAAGGTGTCATTGATTAAAGAATTTTTGATATGTTAGACATCCCATAAGTGACATTTCATGATTTTCTGGTTCCTCGTTATTTTAACTTTTTCTTACACTATGGTTTATGGGCTTATTCAATGGAGGGAATGAGAATGAATTCAGTTAACAATGATTCCAAAGGGAAAGTTGGTGACTACGATCAAAGAAATTATGTAACACATTGAGAGGAAGATATTGTGATTATGTCGAATCAGTCATCTCGAAATATGATTAACAAGGTAAAATTTAGTTTTATTCATAAGTCTTCAAATAAGAGGAAGATTGATTTTTATGTATGTTCGCATGGTGAGGAGCATAGAGAAACGAAAATTGAGATTTCCAAAGAAGGGAAGAAGAACCTTGAGGAATTCCTCAAATGGAGGGGAAGATGTTATCTATGTAGAGAAAAGGTCATAGTGTGACAGACTATTATAAAGACCAATGTCTTATCTGCAGAGAACATGGGAATTACCCAACGCAATGCTATGACCTAATAAGTTACTTCTAAAAAGAGGAAGGACCTATTCCAAGCCAATCATCGAAGAGGAAGGGATGAAGGGCTTAAGTGTTGGAATTAAATAATAATGATGTTGAGGTACTTTTATAGTATATTGAAATATCTTTGTATTGGTCCATTGAGGTTTTCTATAAGAATATGGTACCGGTAACCATGAAAAGTGATTCAAATATTTCGGAAAGAAGATTAAATGCGCATAATGAAGGGGTAAAGAGAAGATAAAATTTTTGATAGTATTTATGAGTTCATGATTGATATAAGGACTAAGTGATATCATGGTTTGAGTATCTATAATATTTGGGATTTTGGTATGTGGATAGAGTTAAATTTTGACAGCACTCATGTTTTCACTAAGGTTCTATGGTAATTAATGTTTCAATAGAATAAATGATTAAGGTATTCACATGATTGTAATGTGAACAACAAGATATATCTTATGATATATGGGGGATAAATGATGACATTCACGTGCTTGTTATGCTACATTTGAAGTAATCATTTTCTTTATACTATGAGATTGGACAGATGTATATTGGATAATCCAGAAGATTAGAAGGGATTATGTTGGACATCAGATAATATTTTTTTAAGGCTAGAACTTTTTGTTATAACAGTTTTGTTTTAGAAAAAGGATAACCTGCAGGACGGGCGATAACCCATTGCATCAGACAAGGCCGTGAGAATCGAACACACAACTGAAATGTGACATGCCTTTATCGCCTACCACTGGCCTACATGAAGTCCATGGTTAGTAGAAACTAGTTTTATTTTATTGAGCAGGATGATAGATGAAGTATATGTCCATTTTGGAACCATATCCGATTAATCTCACCATAGATGGACTTATGTATATAACTTTTGCTAACCCTATCTTTGAGTCAAATGGACTGACCTATCATTCTATCGCATGATCTACTAACACTTTGCGAAAGAAAAATTCAACTTCATTTCTTTAAGAGATGAAGTGGAAATTGTTCGAGGCATGAGCAACGTTGAGATTGTACCAAATTCAAGTAAGTATTTCTTTTAATTAAAAAATTATTCAACTTTAGGTATATGATCATGAAAACCAAAAATGTTTTCCTAGTGCTCTCATATCTGATGAATCAGATGGTACCTTAGATCATCACAATTTTATGGCTTTGTAACTATTGGATTTTTCATATCCATGTTCTCTACCACGATCAATCAGAACCTGATGGTTAGATTTCTCTTCCATATCAATACTTCCACCTATTATCTCTTATGTAGGAACCCAAGTGATGAGTTACTTTGGGTATCTGTTTTGTTTATAATGTTCATTTTTTTGAAAGTATGTTTTAGTATTCCTATTTTCGATGAAAGAAACTCTCAAGTAATAAACCATTTATAACCCCAACAAATTTTGAGGGCAAAATTAATTTTAAGAGGCTAGAATGTAACACCTCATGATTTTATGAGATTTATTCTTTTTAATTTCTTAGATATCTTTTATTGTACGCTACACCAATATTATCTTGTGCTATACGCAATACCGTATTAGCTTGCAGTATACGCAACACTATTCCTGGATCGTGTTACACACAATTTCAAGTTCATTTGATAGTGATTATTCTATGAAACATGGAGTATATATATATATATATATATTCGATGTATAAATTAAATATTGTTGGATTCTGTTATATGAAAAAATAGAAGAGTCTTGTACTACACGCAACCCTGACATGGCTTACATTACACACAATCACGACCTTCCATGATAGCGTCTGTTGTATGCAATACCGAGTTTCACTGAAAATTGATATTCTATTAAAATATTATATAAACTAGCCATTATGAATAGTAATACATAATTTTTGTAATTTTATATATTTTATAATTCAAAATGTACTAAATTTTTGGATTCTGAATATCGAAATTAGCCTAGGGTGAGTATTTGGTATTTTTCTGAAAACTTTTAATTATTGATGAATAGTGAAAACACTAGGTTACTATTTAAAGCCCGAATTTTTATTTAAATAATTATTTATTTTATTTAAATATATTTTAGGTCAAAATTGATATATAATACCTCTATATGATCAATTTAATTCATTGGAGTCATTTTATATTAATTTTAGATATAAAAAAATTTATTGAACTTTTCACCGTCTTTTACCCACCTCCTAGAAGAATTTGGAAATTCACATAAAAAATAATTTTACCGCTTCTTTGAGTAGAATTTAGAAAATCGGAGAGACATGGATAATGTCAAGGACTAAAATGTGGTTCAATGAGATGAAATTATTTTTTTGTGAATAGTAACTTTTTTACTTTTATTTACCATGATTAAAAGTAAAAAGGGTAATTAAGGGTAAAAATGAAATTATTGTTAGCTTAACACATATCCTAATCCTATTGGATAAGTGTAATTCGACCAAAAAGAACCTTATTAAAAAAATATGACCATTTAGGTCCACTTGTATTAGATTTGGACATATATTATTAATTTATTTAAAGAAGGGTTAAAATAGTTAAAATCAATGTTTAATAACTAAATCATTTTTAATATAGGGATATACATAAGATAAATTCACCTATAAATAATCATTAGAAATATAAAAAGATTTCCTAGATAATGAGATTTTATTTATAATTTTTAGAAATTAAAAACTCTAATTTATTGATAACAAAATGATGATGAAGTAATTATCTTATTAATGAAATATTAAAAGAATTGATGTTATAAATACCCAAATAAAAGTAATTTGAGACTTTTTATGAATTCAAATAATTTTATAGGTTAATATGACATGATATTATTGATTTAATTAAAATTGTTAGAACTAATCATGCTGTTATGATTTTCAAAAAAATGAATTACCAAGTAGTGTCAAAATTGAAATAAAATATTTTTTAAAATAAATATTATATTATTAATAGTTATTATATTCCTAAAAATATAAGGTTCATCCATGATAATAATATCATGATAGGTGTATCATTTATAGAAGACTTGGGGGTTACTTGGATGTATATGGTATGTTTATTGACTATATAATATAAAAATAAAAAGTGACATGGTAAATATTAATCTAATTGACTAAGAGTTAAAACTAAAAGATAAGATTAATATAAAAACCCAAACCTGTCTAAAATATATTGGTTGAGAGAATTTCGACCCATCCCCACTTAAGCTTCGAAATAAATCATTTTGGAGATATTATAAACTGAATATGAATTTATTATAAAATAATAGTTTGAGTTTTTCCATAGCTGCCCCTCTCCTCCCTTGTAAAAAGGGCACCCCTTCCCTATACTCTTCACACCATTTTGATCATTGATGCTCGGACAACCCCTGCCTATTTCTCTACTCCACTTCCCTATAAACATTCTAAAGTTTCTGGTCTTCTCAATAGACAAACTCTACTTCCTTAATAGGAATCTTAAAAGAGGTGCGTCGAATAAGAGGATGTTCAGAAACATACGAATCATATTTGACATAAAGTAAGGGATAACCTTTCCAATATCATTCTTTCCAAGATTATTTATCAGTAAGTATTTAATGGGGTTACTATTATCATCCATGTCCAAGTTTTCTAAATGTGTTTTTTATGAATGTTTAAATTCCTTTTTACCAATCTTTGACTTATACTATGTATTATAGAAGGAATCTTTCTTTTGTTTACCATAAGTGGTACCTTTTTGAATATTCCGACAAAAGTATGAGGAGATTGTTATTTTTAACTTATACGCCATGAACGGATTTTTACAGTTTCATAATGCTTCATTTTCATGAATCTTCCTCGACAAGATTGCATGTTTATTTTCATCAAATCCTTTTCTTTTCAAATTGCATGGCATTTTGTGAAAAGAAATTGATTTTGAATAATAAAGGATATATTTCTCAAGAATTCATTTCAAGTGTTTTATCAAAACTATTTTCCATCAAAAATGACATTATTCAATATGTTCAAGTATAATTTCAACATTATTTACATGGTTTGATTCTTCTTATGAGGAAGTGATATCCATTTTTTATTTGGATTATGTTATGATGGCACGATGTTTAAAAATCCCATTCTATTACATGGGTTATGCTATGATGTATGATTTATGATTTTGTTGCACTTGAAAGAATGATTTCATTATGAGATGGGTGTGACCTATATCACCCTACAATGAATTGGGTAAAGATTTATATCTCATGAGATAGACATGGCTAGAATGGTAAGTTAATCTAGATCAGTGATACAGGACTTGAACGTGGAGTGAACTCGATTCAGAAAGATATGTTGTCCACTAAGATGGTCTTGGCAACAATGCCATGGCTACTATGGAAATCAAAACATGTGCTTAATGGTTTCCATAATTACAAGATTCATTCCCATGTAATTTTATCAATATTGATGTTCCATTATGATACATGCCTTACGTACTTTCCTGATGTACGTCTTTCCTAAATATTTTGATGTTTAAACATTATTTTCATGTTTAAAGTTAAATTGTATATGGTTTGTTCTATTTTCTCCATGCTTACCCTTACTGAGAATTTGAGCTCACCCTTTATATGTTTTCTTTTACCTAGGATTTCAAGAAATGTATTAGCTAAGAAAACCAAAAGGAGGAGATCATTATTGGATATGTTGAATATCATTCACATTGATTAGAAGATTACGTTCCGAGTTTCAAAAGACACTAAACTATTGTGGTCCTTTGGTGTCTGTTTTTGTTATGTATTAATTATTCTGCAAAAGTAATGAAATTTCTATGTACATCATGATTTGGGCCTCTACATTCTATAAAGATTATGGTATATAGAACACCACATCCTCTTACCATTGTCACTATGGTGAACCATCCTTTATCTATGGACTCTTCTTCCCTTTCTCTCTCATACCACCCCATGTACCGAATCCGCTAACCTACTATGTGAACCACCTCTCTATGAAAACCATTCTCTGTTCGCAGAATACTTTCACTTTTGACAACCATTTTCAACCATATACCGTACTTCCTTCTCTACATACCGGACCATCTCTTTTGCACTCTAGTTCTTTTTTAGTTTGTAGTTCCCTACAAAAACCTTCTTCTTAATTTCTTCTACATGAACTACTTCCCCTCCTGGACCACTTTTGGAATTCCCTGAATTCATGGAGAAAAGATATGTTATCTAATGATATTCACTGTCAATATTAATTGTTTGGATTAGTGATAATTATATAGGAAAATATACCCACAACATCCACTAATCCAGGTTTTACCAAATCATTGATTTAGTATAGTCTCCACCGCATACAGATCATCCTACTGCGAACCCCATCCATTGTGCGATCCATTTTTCAATTTTGGTCCACATACTACATTTGATTATATGAATTTATATATAATTTGATGTTATTATTGATATTTTACAACCAAATTCATTATTATATCCATCCTTTGAATGAAACATCACCATACCTGTGTACTTACGTCTTACCGTCTCCACGTCGTGGTGTAATTGTTATTCAATACATTATTATTTGGATTGGTATAATAATGATGTTTAATTGATGTAAATAATAAATATAACATGATAATGATTCTGTATATATGATATTACATCCAATTATATATTATTTTAGTATCAAAATAATTATATTGTCACTCGTGCGTACGTACGAATTACTGTCTCCACGAACGCGATGAGATTTATTCCACATCGTATCCATTCAAGACTAATTTTCAATATATGATTAAAAATAATGTTTAGAGACATGATATCATTATATATATGAATAAGATACTTCCCATCCATAACAAATATGACTTAGATAACAATAAATATAAAGGGATATGAATCAGTTAACACTCAAAACAATGATAATACTAATAAATTATTAACAAAGTAATGTTAAAAAATTATATATGATGACATATTAAAGTATATGATTCATGTATAATTTAATAACAATTATTTAACCATTATACAGGAGTCTAACCTACCATATACCAAGGAAATGTACCAAGTAAGGGTTAATTTCACAATCTCTTTATTATCCGAGGTTGTTTTTACCTAAGTATCTACTGGGACCTCCTTATTATCCACATCCATTTTTCTTAAAATTAAGTTTCAAAACATTCTTACTATTTTATAGACTATGGGATAAAGTATGTTATACCCTTTTGACTTCTATTAAGATGTTTATAAAGGAATCATTCTGTCATTTTCCAAACATGGTTCTTTAAAACATTTTCGACAAAATTAAGGTAAGAATGACTTTTTTTAACTTATACTGCGGGTGTGGATATTTTTTGATGTTATAACATCATCACTGCTTCCCTTACAAGATTATAACAATTATTCAAAAATAAATGTTTTCTTTTATAATTTTTTTAATTATAAATTATTTCAAAATAAAAATAGATATTAATCTAAAAAAGGATTTGATTTCATCAATGTGAACATCATTTGATAGATATTAAGCTTATTTGAAGTTGACTTTTTATGATAAAATACTTCAATATTGTATTTATGTTTATTTGATATGGTTGACTATGGATGTGTTATTTTTAAACCATTCATGGTTTATGGATAAAGCACTGTTATTTTTTATGATAATTTTATACGAATGTTTATGTTATGTTTAAACATTTCCATATGAGGACTGCATTGGACTTAGTAAGTGACAGGTGGAGCCTACTATATCTCCTTGATGCATCGGTAGGTCTCATGAGACAAACTTGTGTCTTCGCACAAGGCATTGACAAAATCATATTTGTAGTCTTGGCACAAGGTCTTGACTATGTGGTTATGAAAGTATGGCATTATGCATTCCATCATTATGAAAGTGGATATTTTAATTTCATGTGATTATTCGACTAGTATAATATCAATGTGAATATGTAAATGGAATTATTTGTTTTTTATCTATTCCATATTATACTGAAGTTCACGTTTCAAAGGATTTTGTTTTAGTTTTATACATTACCTTAAATTTTTATGCATATTTATGAGAGATTCCACTATATTGATATCCTTACTGAGCATTTGAGATCACCATGTTCTATGTTTTATTTTTCGAAGGATGTGAAGAAGTATATTATGACTGACCTGCAAGGATTGTCTATGGGATATCAGGGATGTCTATGGAATGAATAATTTTGTAGTTTCTATTTTTTGATGTAATGTAAAGAATATGAATGTTTCTATTACTTCCAAAGGTACTAAACTAAACGGTATTTCGAGACATGATATTTATTTATCATCCCAATGTTATGTGAAAATTCACTGAATCTGGGTAACTGGGGTCAGGGCATTATAATGATTGTAAAAGTGATATATTAATTTAACATAATATTATCTAACAATTAATGTATGGTCCTTATAGTTGTTATCAAGGATCAGTTTAGATAACATTTTGGGTTAGAATATTGTTAATATAATAGACATTATTTTTTACCTTATTTTAAAATTTAAATATAATTTGTGGTTTACCATGTTTTCTAGGACTATGATATGTTTATTCATAATGGTTTCTCATAGAGTATATAGGGTAACTAGGATGGGATGACATATAGAGGAAAACAACCATCCAAATCATCAACTTGATATGGTTAGAATCAAAATTGAATATTTTATTTCAGTGATGTAACCATTGAATCATGTTATAAATTGTAGTGGTATCCGTGTACGAGATCAACCATATCAGCCGTTGGGGAACATGTCTGTTGTGAAGCAATTAATGATGTGTCACCCCCTTAATTTAAAGGATTATTTATCCCGGTTCTTGATGAAGCATGGTTCAAATCCCTAGAAACTATATTTTATGCAATGGGGTGTTAATAAAATACAAAGGATAGAGTTGTGATGTACTATTTTGAAGGTAAATCCAATTAGTGGTGGTTTATGGTTAAGAATATTAGGGATAGTGAGTAGATTGATGCTCTTGATTGGAATGAATTCAACTGTATGTATCTAGAGAAATATTTTACTAAGTAAGTTTGACATAGGATGGAAAAACAATTAATTTAATTAAAGAAGTATGATGAATAAGTGGAATATTAGGAAGAAAAATTCACTCGAGTGGCATTGTATGCTCTAAATATCATATAGGATCTTGATAGTAAAATTAATCATTTTTACATAGGATTAAATCAATATAAATGAAGGGAATTGACTTCTCGTGAGATTAATATTTAGGAAATACATTATCGATATATAGAGAAGGTTGAAATGTAGTTTTCTAATGACCATGTGTTATTTTAAAAAAATAAGAATAAGAGGTTGAGATGGTATACCAAAGAAAACAATTCATCAAAAAATGTCTAATGGTAAGAGAATTTTGATTACAATTTGTAAAAATTATGGTAAAAAGAACACATGGGAATTTCAGTTAAATTCTGCTATGTGATTTTAATGTTGTAAAATGAAGAATAAGGATTGTAACTTCACTGAGAAAGATAATGGTAAGAAAAAAACTGATATGTAATCATTGAAATTTTTTAAATGTAATTATTTTATTCATTATAATAATGAGTTTTCGGTGATGAATTTAAATAGAGTGAAGTTATTGGACTATGAGCGGAATGGTGTGGTGGAAGCCTTTTCGACTAATTTAGTAGATGCCGTGTCAAAAAATGAAGCAGAATCAGGTACATTGTTTTTTTATTGAGATTATTCCAATGTGTGGTTTTATTCCATGTATACACATTCATTCATTTTTTAGAAATTATCTTATAAATTGGGAATTATATCTTGTTAAATGAATCTATAATTTATAGTAAAAACACAAAGGTAAATTTTTTAGACAAAAAATTTATAATAATATTTTTTTATTTGTGTGTAGAAAAAATATACCTAAAAACATTATTGTTTTGCCTCATGTAGTGTTTGACGTTATTATGGATTTCAATTAACACCTTGTTTACCATGCTAATATTTACTATAGAACTAAAGATGTTTCATTTCAGAATGTATTTATGTTTCTGTAAAAGAACGAACCCTTACCATTAATAACATATCAGAAATATGAGAAATTAGTAAAATATTGAAATGAATGATACCATCGAATTATTATTTAAAACAAAGAAACTACTCAGATTAATGTTGTTTTAATTTTAAATCAAGGTCGTGATGTTTTTCCATGTAACTTTCTGTTATTATACTTTATTGGGAAGTTGAATTTACTATTGAATTGGTTCTTGGTTCTAGGAAAATTTCACAAGCCCCTTAGAGAATGGATAAAATTAAAAAATTATTGTTTAATAAGAAATTGAAAGAGTTATTAAGTAATGGTTTCATTCGACCAAGAAAATGACAATGTGGTGCTCTTTTATTGATTGATAAAAATAAATTAGGTTTACTGAGGCATTATATTGATTATAGATCCTTGAATAAAATCATTGTTTATAACAAATATCATATCCCTCATATCGATTATTTTTCTGATCAGCTCTAGGGAGCTCGGTATTTTTCAAAGGTTGGCATGAGGTTGGGGTACCATCAGTAGAAAGTAAGGGAAATAAACATTTTGAAGAGGGTGATTCATACCAGAAATTACAATTATGTATTTTTAGTTATTTCATTTGGGTTCACTAATGCACATAATTCTTTCGTCGATATTTTGAATATAATATCTCATTAGTTCTTTAATATGTTTGGGGTTGTGTTTATTGATGCTATTTTTGTATATTGTAAAAGTAAAGATGAGATAAAAAATCCATTTAATGGTTGTATTTCAAACCTAAAAAAAATAAAATGTATGGGAGACTCGTCAAGGGTGTGTTTTGGTTAAAAAAATTTCATTCTTTGGTCACATTGTTCATAAAGATGGAATAACTATTGATCATACTAAAAGAATTTTTTAAGGAAATTACATGAAGTATAAATATAACCAATATTCATATTTTTCTTGTTTTAAATATTTATTATCAAAGTTTTGTTAAAAAAACATTCTTGGTTTTCAATCTCACTGAGTAAGATAACATGGAAATGTGTTAAGTTCATTTAGAAAAAAATAATGTGATTATCATTTTCAAAAGTTGAAAAGAAGATTAGTGAATGCTCCAGTTATGGCACTACCTTCCAGAAATGATGAATTTTTTATCTACAATGATGCTTCGTTGAAATGAAATGGTTTTTTCCTAGTGTAAAAAGTATCATGTAATTGATTATGATTCATTTTTGTTGAATACTAATGAGTTAAATTACCCTACACATGATTTGGAATTAGTAGTTGTTTTTTAATTAATAATTTGGTGGCCTCCACTATATGGATTAAATATTAAACATAGAATGGCTGTAATATTTTGAATTATATATTTACTTAGAAAAAAATTTAACATGATTTAGAGAGGATTGCTGGAATAAATCATGGATTATGATTTCATGATTCATTACCATCATGGAAAAACCAAAAAAGTGGTCGATTCATTGATTCAGAAATATAATACAACATTAACCATGTTATATTTGGAATGTGGAAATTTGATTATTGATTTTAAGAACATTGTATTTTACATTGTTGGTGAAGTAAATTCCATTATTTGTTTTCATTTTCAGTGTAATTATCTCATTCATATAGAATTAGACTAGCACAAAAGAAAGATAATGCGTTGTAGAAAAAGGTAGAGTTGTTTCAGAAGGGTATGATACCTGAATTTAATATTGATAATGATTTATTAATATGGTTTGAAATATAATTTCTTACTTTTGAAACAAAATTGAAGAAATAATTGTTATGTGAATCTCATAGTTCTACATTTTTTTTAATCTTGCAGTAAAATAAAATATAGTGACCTTAGAGATTATTACAAGTGTAAAATAATAAAAAGATATATTACTAACATTATCGTGAAATGTTTGACCAGTCAAAAGGATAAATTAGAGAGGCAGTTAATAAAAGAGATTCATCCTCATTTACCAGTACAAGAGTGGAAACAGGAAAAAATATTTATGGATTTCATCAATGGATTACCAAAGACATCTCGATGTAACAATATAATTTGGGTTATTGTTGATAAATCGACTAGATATTCTCATTTTCATCGAATTCAAGATTAATTTATTCTAGATCATCTTTATTAGTAGTATATTAATGATATAGTTAGGTTACATGGGGTTCCCCTATCAATTTTATTTTTTCGTGAACCCAATTTCACTTATAAATTTTGGAAAGGCCTTAAGAAGACCTTGAGAATTGAGAAAATTTTTAGTAATACATTTCATCATCAATCAGATGGGAAGATGGAAAGATAAATTCATACCATGGAGGATTTTATAAATTCATATTCAATTTATTACCGAGGAATTTTGGATCAACATTTTTCTTTCATTGAGTTTACTTATAATAATAGTTTTCATTCCATTATTCAGATACTATCATTTGAGGCATTATATGGAAATCTGTGTCGAACTCTATCTTTTTAGGATTTAGTTTTTGAAAGGAATTTTATCAGACTAGAATTGGTGGAAGAGATTTCAGAAGAAGATAATTTGATTTAGAATCACACTAGGATATCTCAGAGTAGATAGAAAATGTTTTTGTATAACCAATGGAAGGATGTATATTTAGAGTTAGCTGATCATGCATTTATCAATGTTTCTCCATGGAAAAGTGCGAAGTATTTTTGTAATAATGGTAATCTATGTATGCGGTTTATTAGACCATATGAAATAATATATAATGTTGGATCAATTGTCTATATAGTGGATTTACCAGATAGTTTATCACAGGTACACAATATTTTTTAATGGTTCCATGTTGAGAATGTATTTGTCAGATCCATCTCTTGTTTTTAGTCTTGAGATAGTTTAGTTATAAGAGAGTATTTTTAATGGGGAATAACCATTAAAGGTTCTTCACTACATAGATAAAGTGTTGTGGAATACGGTGATTCATCATGTAATGTTTTTTTGGAAAAACCATATTGTTGACGATGCAACATGGGAATCTGAAAAATCTTTGAGGGAGAAATACCACCACTTCTTTGATATGTAATTAAAATTATAGGGATGCAATTTCCAAAAGAGGGGAAGGATGTAACATCTCATGTATTTATATATTAGTACATTTTAATTAATATTAATGAATTATATTTCCATTTTACATTAATGGGACACATTTTTTAATATATTACTCGACACACAATAATGGATTTCTCGAAAATATTACGTTGCACACAACATTGAGTTATACGAGAGAATGATAAAATACCTATATTATTATTCTAAATTGTAATTAATGACTAGGAAGTGTATTGAATCGAATTAAAATAAATAAATACAATATTATTACACAAGTTTTTTTTTAAATTTTTAACATTTATCCACTATATTTTATAGGTATAAAATGAGAATTAATCCATCTTTATGTATAAAATACACTAATATTTTTAAAATGTCGTTTTACAACCTTTAGGTAGTGAAAAATTTATAAATATAGGTTTTTTCACATTTATATGTTCTATTCTAGAAATATAAACTTTTTTTGGAAGAGGGATGTCAAATTTCCCCCTTTTTGAAATATTGTTATTTTCTGATGAAATTCATATTGTAATGAATAGTGAAAAATACTGCATTCTAATTTAAAAGTTCCTTTTTTCGTAATTAATGTATATAGTTACATTATACTTTTATTTGGATTTAATGTTTAATTGGATTATGTTTTTATAATTTAATAAAATTTTGGACATTTTACGTAATTTCCCTATTAAATTGGACAAAAAACATGTAATACTTTTTTATAGCTTTTAGTTCTAAAAACCCCGAATTCTGGTTTTCCCAAAATGCAGTTAATTTTAAATTAATTAATTTGACTTATGTGTTTTAAATATGTAAAAATTTATTCAATATTTTTAATCCAAAGTTATAAATTATTTAAATAGTTACCTTTTTATTTTGGGCACTATGAATTGTAATTTGAGTAATTATTTTTATTTACCACAGTTAAAGGATAAATTTGGTAAATAAAGGTAAAAAACAATATTATATTAATTCAAAACAACCCTAACATGTAGCCTAATATTATTATATGAGTCATGGTAGACCAAATAATATCATAGGAATTAAATTTTTCATTTGGGAACCACTTGGTTGCGACAATGGCGGGTTATAATAATTAATTTATAGTAGATAGAAATATAACATAAATATGTATCTTATTATTAAATAAAATTAAATATAGGGTTATATAACTAATATATTTCTCCATAATTCTCATTATAATGGTAAAAATATTTCTCACATCATTTTATTTTATTTAAAAATTTTAGACATTATATAAATTAATTTATTTATGATACAATGATGATGCAATAATTACCTTATTAATGAAAAATTAAAATAAATGATATTATAAATATTAAAAGAAAGTTAATTTAATATTTTGATTCCATGCACAAATTTTTAGATTGATTATGACATTTTATATTTTATTTAATATAGTTATATCTTTGAAATTATGTTGTAATGGCTTTGAGAAGAAATAATTACTACATAGTTTCAAAATTGACATAAAAGTGTTTTTTTTAAATATCATTTAATTAAATGTTCTAAAAGTCAAAAAAAATAAGATTCTACCAATTGAGTTAAATAATGTAATAAATATCATTAATGATCCACTTTTGGTTCTATTGGAATTGTATTATGACTATATTAAACATGTAATGTTGAAAAACAAGAAGATATGATAAGAGTTAATTTATTTAAATAAGGATTAATGAGAAAATATAAGGTTAAAGTTATGACCTAAAATTTTCAATAAGGTATTGGATTAGAGGATTTATACCAACAATAATCATATCCTAGAAATATATAAATTTTGATCAGTTATAATTATAAAATCAATATATAACAAAATAATATTTCAAAACATTCTTAAAGTGAACCTCCTCTATCTTACATAAGGCCACCAACTATACCCACTTACTCACACCTCTAAATCACAATGGATCATCCAAATTCTATATTAATAATCTCCAAAAATCTCTCGCTTTATCATATAATCCTTACATTTTTCATAAGGGAATTCATGAAATCCATTTAAATCAAATCAAAAGGTGTTACCTAATTTAGAGGAAACGTCTTCTCTCTTGCTTCATTTATTTATTTTTATTATAAATCCTCCTTACCTCTATTTATTCCATTTTTTCATTCTCAAAATACAAGTATACTCAACATACTAAGATGATTTTATACTATGGTTCATTCTACACATACAGAAACCACCATAAAATGGATATTGACGATACTTTTTTGTGTCCAGTGAACTACTGCCTAATGAAACAATAATTGTTCGATTTTATACTACCACCACTAATGGTGGTGATTACAATGAGAATATATTTTTGTTTGATATATATTATATTTATATTTTCTCAATTCATCAATAATTTTTATTTATAACAAACCATTCTTCATTCCATGATGTTAAAATATGTTATTTTCATTTATGGAACTGCCGACTACCTCCCACTGAAAGTAACATTACTTGTTCTATCCATAAATGAAACGTATAAAGGATGGTGTTAATGAAAATACGTAACATATTTAATACATATATTAAAGTATAAATATAATATATTTATGTATTATTTATTTTTCATTTCATTAATATGAACAAGTATTGAAAGTAGCGTTCATTCATACATAAGAACTACAGTCATCATCAACGATGCATTTAATTTTTTATCTCAAAATGTTATGGACTATTATAATTTCACATATATATATATATTTATATTATTTATGTCATGAATATTATTATAGAGATAATGGACATATGAACACATGGACGACTTTCATCAATATAGTATCTTTTTTGATTTATGTATAGAACATTGAAAAATGTCTAATTAGAACTCAAATAATTAACTAATTTATATAAAATGTTATATATTAGCTTAAAATAAATATTTAATATGAAACAGGATTGAGTTAAAGTATAAATTAACATAGTAATATTATTCATGAATACAATGAATTTATAAGACATGTCAGATTTGTTGTAACGGGCATTGTATCAATCTCCTTTCATTGAGGCTTATTTTGATTTATACAAGACCAGCATTTATACAATATATAATCAACACCATTTACATTAAAACTTTGTTAATGGTTTTCAGTAGTAATCTCTTGTTATGATGTTTTATAATAAAGGAAAAAAGGAATGTCTTTTAATGTACACGGTGAGAGTGAAATTCCTTCTGATGTAACCATTATTTGGTATTTGGTGTCCTCTATAAGCCGTAATTTTTTTAAAAAAATACAATATTTCGTATTTAGGTATTTTGGTATTGAAAATTTATTTAATAATTGATTGATTATGTCAATATCTTATAATGATGTGTTATTATTTCATTATAGAAATTTTATTTTTCTTTTATGCTAGTTCATGTGTTATGATTATGTTAAGGTTATTGGCCATTGCTTATTTATACTGTCAGTTCTATGATAACCTGAGGGCAGCTGAGCTCGTGATAGCTCTCCAATGCAATAGGTTACGTGAAAGAGGTAAATTTAATGGTTTATCCTATGATATTTGGGGAATATATTGTGATAGGTATTCCAAACGTAACAATAAAAGTTACTCCCTAGGTAGCTATGAAATCTAAAATATTTTTTTACATGAATTCCACAAGATACCTTTATGATTTTTGATTTATATAAAGTTATCATGATTCTTATGAATTCAATGGTTTAAAAATATTGTTTTACTACCATTTTAATTTCTTATATTATCCCTTAGTTTTTATGTGCATAGCATCTATTTAAAATGTTTTTACATGTTATAAAGATGAGTACGAGAAATAAATAAGTTAAGAGTACATTTATCATGAAAAGAAAAAAAAATTAATGTGTTTTCTTAAGTGGGAAAATGTAGATACTATTTTGATAGTATCCTTATGTATGATAATGTGATGATATGTATTAATATTGGAATAATTATCTATAATTGTACACATGAATGATCCTCAATTTAAATTATTGATTTCTCTCAAGATTATGTAATGATTAAGGTTGGGTCCTTGTAGGGTTGAGTGGCTGGAAATTCCATACCTGTAGAGTATGTTAAAATTAATTTTCCATTCACACTTTCAGTAAAATACAAATGAGAATTGTTTTAAAAAATACTTCAATATTATAGTAAAAAAATAAAAAAAATATAAATGGGTAAATATATATTTTATAAGTTATTTTGAAAATTTTAAAAACATTTTGTAATTTTTTTAGAAAACAATGTCTTAGAAGAAGACATATTTCTAAAAGAAGAGATAAAAGGAGTAAAATTTTCTTAAAATCATTTATTCAATTATTTTATGTACCATAGATTATTTAAATGGTAATATTACTTAAAAACCCGTTTGAATATCTATAATAAGTGAAAGTGAAATTGTTTTATTGTACACTAATTAAATAATCTAAAATAGTGTTTTGAATGAGATTGTGAAATAATACCTTACAAAGATAATAACTTTTAATTGAAAATTAACCAATGATTAAATTTTGTCTATTTAATTTAAATAAAAATAAAACCTATTGAAATAAAAAAAATTGACAATAAAAATTCATTACAAACATAATCCTAGAGTACCAATTAAAGAATAGAGAAATTTAAACCTCTTAAATGAAATTGATTTATCAAATTTTTTACTACATGGTAACTTTTAATTATAATACCCTTAGATTGAATAATTCACTATAACATGTAAAATTTAATTAATTGTGAATTATTCAGGATAATACATCTCAAATTGTAATGATAAATAACATATGAATAAAATTTGGTTCTTAACATAAAATATGCCTGAATGATGGGAGATTTAGATAAAGTCACTTACCTCACTCTTTATTTAGGTAAAATGTGATTTATTCTCGATTTTAGTCATAGAAAATGTGATATCAACTTCTTATAGAACCATAATAACTTTATAATATCATATTTTATCCTCTTATAACATTGCATCACCTATTAATTAATAATATTTCTTTCCATTCCTTATATAATATATTTATTACATTATTTTATAATTTCTGATTTGTTATCAATGTTATCTTTCATTTGTTTATTATATGGTTCCCTAATAACAAAAATAATCATCATAAAATAATTATCATATTTTATATAAATTTTAAATTAAAAAAACTAGTTATGAAATATTGTGATGAAAAACTAAGTACGTTAGGATGATAGGGATGGAAGGTCATACATCCGCACGAGCAATGATTCCAATTTCCAATGATCACCATAGAAATAAGTTATGTAATATGTTATCATTATATAATTATCATAATATAATATATATCATATTAGTTCATCAAATATAGTTATTAATTTTATCCATGTTGTGTGGTGATGAAAAGAGTGTCACATCGCTTTGTGAAGGTGGTAGTCCACACATACACGAATGATGTTATCATCTAATAGTCTATGAAAGGTAATGAAATATTATATTTTATGAGTTGTATATATTTAATTAATATAATAATTAGGTTTTTTACTTCAAATATATTAATTAAAATTTTCTAAATTATCTTCAATATAAATCATTTGTGAAAAAACAAATAACATTACTTTGCAACGTGGTAATCTTTCATACACATAAGAAACAATATCATATCACCTATAGAATGAATTTTTGAAAGGAATATTTGATATAATTAATTTAATGGCATATTTTTTTTAATAACTTATAACAACTTAATATCCATCATAATAAAAAACCGTGATAGGTGGTAATGAAAAAATGAATGACAACGGTTCGTGACGTGGTAGTCAATCATAAACATTAATGATGACTTCATAATGCTTTTTATGGAAGTTCAAATGGTTGTTGTTTAATAACATAACATAAAAAAATCTCTTTTTATTTCTCATAGTGATTTTAATAATTCATAAAGGTTTTATTTTAATATTATTATGTGTGGGAATAAATAAAATAAAACTCCCCTTGAAAAACAGTGCATATTCTTTGGGTAACCACCTTATGGAAACCCAAAAATCATTATAAGGATGGATTTATGATAAAAAAATATGAATTTCAAGACTATTGGAACTATTATTTTATTTTCAGTGTATTGGGTTTTATTGAATTTTTTTTGAAATTGTGAATAATAGAAGAGAATGGGGGGTATTTTATAAGGGAGGTGAGTGAAAGACTTTTAATTTTTTAAAACATAATGGTGTAAACTAATTTATCACTTTTTTAATGGGTCATAAATGATTTATTCTTGATCTTTAAACAATATAGGTTATAAATATTCCCATTAAATTTAAATTAGACATTTAGTTTTCTCAATTTATCTTATATCATTTTAGTTTAACCACCCGTTAAATTTATTTTCCATTAATATCATATTTTTTTAATATATTCACTATTCAATTTTGTAAAATATTTTCTTATTTATATGTGGTATAAATTGTTTCTATTAAAAATATGGAATCAATTTGTAAGATATACTTTCATAAATATTTCATAGGTTAATTTAAAATTAAATTTTATACACGATGAGAATGTGGGGTTTCCAAGAAAAATTTCTCAAATGAGTATATTTTTTTATATCAAAAATAATTATTAAAATGAGTAAAATGAAATAAATGTGATTAATATATATAATTTTTACCTAATATTTCTTTTAAAAAAGGGAAAATATAATTCAATATTATTGATAATTTAAATGAAAATAAAGTTTTCAATTACACATTAGTGTTTTAACTATTAATTGAAAAATGACTCATATCAAAAAAACCTCAAAATCTCACTCAATGATAATTTTGAAAATATGATTTTTTAAATGCTTTTAATTTTTTAGAACATATATTAAAAAATTTGTACAAAATAATTTTAAATTATGTGTGGGAAGCATGACTAAACAGTGTTTTAAAAAAATAATGTTTTTCAGAAAACATTAAATTTTCATTGAAAAGATCTTTATTTTAATTCAAATCAATATGTAACCATAATTATAAAATTTTATTTTTTAGTATTAATATATAATAATTTATTTCTATGGGTAAAATAGTATAATATATAATGTTTTACATCAACTTGGTGTTTTTTATTCCTCTAGCTATTAAAGTTGTTAAAATTAAAGATATATATTTCGTGGGATAGTTGATATTGGTGTTGTGTGTGGCATACCCGATAGAACAAAATTTTATTATTTTATTATTTAATGGTGTAACAATGATTCTAAATTCCCTTCTTGTTTAGGATATTATAAATTATGCTCCATATCATTAATTTGTATTTTTATATAGGGAACCTATATCCTTGATATTGATATATGGAATGATGCTTATTCTACAAAATACGAGACAACTATTAACATATGACTCAAAAAGTAATCATATAGAGAATATGGAATGGTCATTAATGTATCTATGGAGAACCTAAAGTAGAAAGGTATTATGTTGTATTTTAATCCTATAATCATTATTATACAATCCAATGGTTCAATTTATATTCACAAACTGGATAATATTACACTTTGTCGGTGGTGGCCTACTTAGTAATACTCACTCTATGTTCAGGCCACTATTTTGTACCTTGAAAGACTCTATGATTATAAGTAGGGACAAGGAGAAGTATCATTCTATGGAAACTTTAGTTTTCTATAAGAAGACAGAGTGTGGGAGATAAGGACCAAGCTAGATATCATGATTCTATTGGAGGCATTGTTTGCCCTTTTGTCAGAATTTTAATAACTTTTACTGTATACGACTTCAATATTTTTACCTACCCAAAATTTATTTAAAATCATGAAATCATTTTTGTATATTTGATAAACAATAATGGTAATTTATTGACATAGATAGATGTTATTCATTTTTACTTAGATATTTATTTATATTGTTTTATAATTTGTATATTTCCACAAATTAGACTTTAGTTTCAATTGTGACACTATGATAAAGAGGATATAGTCTCTTTACCAATAACAACAAAGACCTTAACTACTATTTGGAAACCATTAGTATCTATGGAGACTTTCTTGAGGTAATGGGGCCACTATGTCTGATCAATTATGATTGGATTAGGGTGGCGATACCACAAAGTGGTATCATATGTTTCTTTTCATTCTATAAGAATTTTTGTTGCCTGAAAAAATACTAGTCTATGAAATAATTTGTTATTTATTTAGTATATTTGAGTTTATAACCCAAATATGATGAAAAAAATAATATTTATATCGATGGTAATTAATGTACCTCTATTCTTATTATATTGCTGTTCATTTTCACCACTAATTGATTCACTAAATTTCTGATGTTTGTGGTGATTAGTGATTTTTACCCACCACCCAATATATAAATGAACTATTATCTCATGGATCTTTATAGACCAGTATATATTCACATTCAATTGATTTTACAAGCCATGTAGATTTTATTGAATGAATTATAGTTAGTTATAGTTGATTAATTGAGTGTAATACTTTTTAAACATCTAACATATCATGTAGTATATGTAAGAAAATTTATTAGTAAATAAATTTTTATGTGTCATCTTAAATGGTGTTTTCTAATATAATGTGATTATAGAACATTTATTAACAAATTATGGCATGATTTCCCATGGAACCAATAGGTACATGGGATGAAACAACAGAGTGTTAAATTTAATGGATTCCAATTGAAATTTATAATTATTGTGTGATCCAATAAATTAATAATGGTGATCCATATAATTGAAATACCAAAAAATATGGTTTTTTTGTTACATTAAATAATATCAACAACATATAATTTATAGAAAATTATAATTGGGAATGTAATATGTACATAATAGATCCTTGATATATTTATATTAATGTGTAATTGAAGTTATTATTAAAGATGGTTGTATTTAAAATTTTATTAAAATTATATATTATAGGAATGTTTACCTAATAAAATTGAATTAAAACTCCATAAAATAAAAATATTATTTATAATAGGATGACAAATAACATTTTTATTGGTGTGGTTCCAGGTAATCAGGTTAGTTTTTTCTCGAGCAGTAATGATTTTCACCTGTATTGTTTTTATTAGAATCGTTTGAATTTTCATTAATAGTGACGACATAGTACCTATTAAATTTTTTTACCAGCATCAATATGTCTTCATATTGGTTACAACCATATTTTTTAAGTGGTGTGACCTACATTAATAGTTGTTTAACATACATAACCTCCTATAGTAAAAACTCTTATACTTGGATTGGGAACATAATTTCAACATAGATTGGGTTTTCATAGACTTTTGTAATCAATGAAGGGAAACCCATGATCTTCACTAACTATGTTCAAATTTACTATATAATTATAGTAGTATCTCCCACCTACTTTTTCGGGGATTGTGTCCTCAAGATGTGAATTCTTGGATATATGCTATTATTCTAACATTTGAGCCTATAGAGATGACTCAAGAATATGTATTTATGTCTGAATTTTTCAGGATTTGGGGATCTATATATAACTTATGGGTTGATAAAAACTAGGAATATAAGTATTTTGGATTTGTATGGATGGATTTGGAATATATTTTCTTTATTTTCTTCTTCTACAAGTATTGAGTTGTGAATAAGCGATATTTTTTATGAACCAACAATATGGTTCTATGTATGTCACGGGTTATTCATCTCACATAAAAAATCTTGGGTGTTTTAGACAGAATTATGAAAAAGTAAAACATATTTCAAATAATGTGGATTCATGATGGGATCTTTTACACCATCAAGTCATAAGAGAATATTTTTTGACTGATTTCCATTTATGAGATATTGACCTATTCCCACATTTTCAAGCATTACTTGAGGGAAGTTGGTGGTGTAAGGAAAATTGGATTAGTTTTGAGAAAAGGTAGTGTTTTATCTAGTGGTAAGAAGAATCACATTCAGGGATCCCTCTAGGGAAGTGGGGGTTTGGGCATACGAAAGGGAAAATATATTATATGCTGCCATTATTGGCAGATAGGTCCTAAGTAGCCTCAAATTTTTAGATACGTGGTTAGTTGTTAAACCTATAGTAGTGTTTGATATATCCATAATTACTTTTAGATGTTTACGCCCATTCTTTGTGGGAGAGTATCCATAACATC
Source organism: Viscum album (assembly GCA_963277665.1). Lineage (NCBI taxonomy): Eukaryota > Viridiplantae > Streptophyta > Magnoliopsida > Santalales > Viscaceae > Viscum > Viscum album. The sequence goes on along the minus strand of OY728133.1, from coordinate 195,128,520 downwards.
TTGACATTCCAAAAAAGGATCAAAATCACTACATCAGTCATGCATCCAGTGTAGCATGAGGAATACAGGATAAGAATGTTTTCACTGATGAGGATTCAAGATAATTGATATATACATATATAAGTATAGTCCAATTTTGTGTAGTGATGTTGTGGAATAAGGTCACAAATTAGCTAGTTGTATGCATTATAACCCAAAGAAAAGGAGAAGAGTACTGGGTCATCTATAATGTGAGGTAAAATCTTCGTATCCTTTAATTTATTATTATATTAATTTGATAATGGTGCTACGTAGAATTTTGAATATATCGTAATTATGGAAAGAATTAAAATGAAAATTGTGTACTTAAATGGGGTGATGCATCTTTATACACTATCTAGAGTATGGTTAGAATGTTCTTGCTGATGAAAGGAGTTTCCCATCAAGGAGTACAATATTATTTTAAAGGAACATTTTCATCTTTGAGATAACATGATTTCACAAAATTTATGGGATATAGTTGTTAGTAAATTTGTTAGGTAAACCAGGCCAAATACCCTCGGAGGTGAATCAGGGTATGAAAGATTAAAATTTTTCTTCCCCTTTGGTAATTTTCTTGTCATTAAAAGAACTATCTTCTCCATCATTATAATTTAAAATTATCAATATTTTTTCAATTAGGAACGATACACGTCAACTTTTAATTGGTTCACCCTCACTGGGCTATGTTCAATGAGCATACATTGGCAATGTGCTGATGTACCAAATTCACTATGTCTTACTTCCAATAATGATTACAATGCTTGGTCTAGAAATTATATGCCTAATCTCACTACCTTTAGATATTTTTTGGTCTTCTCACTAGATTATAATAGGTCACACCCTATGCCTCTTTATATGGAACACAATTAGTGGAAAGGGTCATCGACATCCACTTACTGCACTCAATTCTCATGAAAAACATCCACTCATAGTTTATAGACATTAAGGTCAAAAATAGTTAATGGAAATGTAGGTCCATTAATTTTCATAAATTTGACATCCTAATATATAGTTATATTCTCTAATAACAACAGTTTTTTCAAAAATTGATGAAATCCAACATTCGCTTGCTGTTTTGTAGATGAAAATACATTTGCAAACTGATTTCATGCTTTTTATAGCCTCTATGAGTGCTTCATGAACCACCTGCACCTTCCACATACTGTATACCGGTTATGGTATGTAGAAAACCTCCACCTCTTACCATTGTCACTTTGGTGAAGAAACCTTTATCTATGGACTGTTCTTTCTTTTTCTCTCTCATACCACCCCACATACCGAATCCACTAACCTAAAATGTGAACCACCACTCTATGAAAACTATTCTATGTTCGCAGAATACTTTCGCTTTTGACGACCATCTCCCATCCACATACCGTACTTCCTTATATGAAAACCGGACCTTCTCTTTTTCATTATAGTTCTTTTTTAGTTTGCAGTTCCCTACAAAAAACTTCTTCTTAATTTATTCTACATGAACTACTTCCCCTCCTGGACCAATTTTCTATTTCACTGAATTATTGGAGAAAAGATATATTTTCTGATGATATTTACTTTCACTATTAATTTGTTGGATTAGAGCTCATCATATAGAAAAATATACCCACAAAATCCACTAATCCATGTTTTACCAAATCATTGATTCAATATAGTCTCCACCGCATACAGATCCTCCTACTGTGAACCCCATCCACTGTACGAACCATTTTTCCATTGTGGCCCACATACTAACTTTGTTTATATTAAGTTACATTATATTAAGACATTATGTGAACCATTAAATCTTCTTAAAACCTCAATACCTTTACCATAAATCATCACCATAGAGCATTTCCCATTCCACAAACTACTACCACGTACCGTTCCCGCTTACTGATACACGGACGTGAAACCATCCCAGACATGCTATATATTCCATGCCCGAGGCTCTAAATTGAACATAATTTTATGAATAATTACTCAATTATTTACACCATTAATTCAAAAAAATAATTCAATACATTTCCAAAAAGAAATTCTAAATTTTGAGGTCCAAAGGTTTGGAAAATACTGTAATATGTTTCCACCATGGTTCTGTACTTTTTTACCACCTACTGATATTTGATTCCATTATTATGGCACTTTTTCAACATGAATTATCAAAAATATCTCTGCATCTTGACAATTCACAATAAAAACCTTCATTGTCAACAAACAAAATCACACCCAAAAATACCAAGTAGACACATTGAATAATTTTTTCCCAACAAAATTATCAACACCATGTTAATTTATATCCTTAAAGGGTATATTTTATTTACCCTTAGAGTAAATTAAATGATTATAATGGTTATTTTGATGTATAATGATGATAAAATGGACTTGAGCATTATGGATTAGCTGGTTTGTAAGAATGTATTTGAGGTTTTTTTGTTTGTGTTTGAGGAAAATGATAACCTGTTTTTATCTATTGGTGGAATGGCTCATGGATTTCATTAAGGAGGCATTTTTAGGGATACCGACTTCGAGAAAGGTGGAGTTCAGAATTGAGAATGATCTAGTAGAAAAATATGTGTCAATACCACCGTAAAAGATATCTCTTACTGATATCCATGAACTCAATAGATGGTTAATGGACCCGAAACAAAATTGTTAATATGACATAGTAATTATCCTTGGGGACCAACATTTATTTTTCAATGAAGGTGAATAATACCCTTAGATTATGTCTGAATTAATATAATTTAATCACCTTATTGGAAATAATTGGTATCCACTAAATCATATAGGTAATCTCATCGACATGCTTTGAGTATCATTGGTTTTCTTAAATATTTATTTGAGGTTGGGTTTTTATATGTTAAGAATTATAAACAAGTGCATATCAAATAAAAACATCATTAGAATGTATAGATTTTAGATGTTTTTGGTTAAGATATTCATTCTCATGAGGACAGAGGTTGTTTTCATTGCATTGATGGAAGAGTTTTCAATAAATACACAGATTCATTTGTGGAATTTTTATGAGAGATATCTTACTGTATTATCAAACTCAAAATGATTATTCCAAATACCATGAAATCATAATAAATAAATTAAGTGATGGTATTTCCATTTAAAACATCACAAAAATAAAATACTAGATTTATAAATATCACATCCAGAGTAACATTATCTCAAAAACAGTGGAGAATATGTACTTCGATAAGTTGATAAATATTTTTTCTGGTATATGTTTGAGAACACCATTGAAATATTATATTTCATAGTTTTATATGTTTCTTTTTAGTGTTACATTCCTAATTTATCATTCCTTGAAGATCCAATTTTTATTTCGACTGAGAAAAATGATAGGTTTATATGGTCAAAGAATCTGAGAAGGTCATACAGGAGTTGAATAGAAGGATGACACTAGCTCTGCTCTGAAATTCATTGAATCCCTATAGAGCCTAAATAGTAGATTATAATGTATCAAGAATTAATATAAAATCCATTTTTATGTAAGGAGTATTAGTTATGGAATATGGGTCTCATCAGTTGAGGTATGAAATAAATAATTACTGAAGACACGATCTTTAATTATCAAATGTTGTTCATACATTACACTACATGAGATTTTATTTGTTGGGGGAGAGGATTATTGAATATATAGACCATGAGGTACTAAAATACATTATAAATCACCTTAATATTATCTTTATATATTTAATATGGGTGTAATTTATTCAATATTTTGATTATTAGCTAACTTATATGCATGGGAAAGGTAATGGGGTGGCTGATTCCCTGAGCTGTAGACTCATACACAAGTGGACTGAGAAGCGAATATTTATTACCAGTTGTTGTATATCCTTTTACAAATTCGTGGAGATATTATTTTTTGTTATTGGAATCATGTAATTATGGTTTTAGTAGTGACCATATCTCTTAAAAATATAGTATTTATTAAACAACATTCTAACCCAAAAGATTAATAACAAGGGAATGTTTTTGAGGTGTCTACCCACCACGTAGTTGAGTCATTTTGGAGGATGAGATATAAAATATACAAAGGCATAATCTAGTTTATGTAGAAAATATATATTAATCAATGTGTAAATCTAAAGATTTTATTTTTAAAGTAAATCTAAAACTCTCATGATGTACGATGATTTATGCCTATATTATTGGTGGTCATTAATGGAAAGGGAGATAACAAGATTCATTACTCAATATTCCCCCTATCATTAGTTGAAAGTGGAGCACTAGTGGCTTGAGGCCCTTCTACAAACATTACCTATTATGGAATGGAAATGTAATATTTTAAATATGTATTTCATGATGGTTTTACATATGAAACCTTGAGTTTGAGACTCTGTATGGGTTATTATATATAAAATGATAATGTTTTCCCATTTCTTACGTTATTGAAAGAACTTTTCTATGTATAAAAATTCATATTATATGTCTCTCAGATTATATATATTTATCGACTTCCATTTACTATCATATCATATTTTTATTCTAAGTCTACATACTTGTTATTGAATGGGTTACTAAGATTTCTTGGAAGATAGGTACACCATAGTATATAATATCACCCCCAAACCGATAAATAGTCTGAACATACTATATATGTGTTTGAGAACATGATTTGGATGTGATTCATTAATTATATATGTTCTTGGGGGAAATATAAACTTCTAAATATGATTTTTATAATATCCATTTTCAAAATCACTATCTAAATCGATCCTTTTGAGGCCTTATATGGTTCTCCCTACTAGTCACCCATGTTCTTGTTAGAGGTAGGAGGGAAACTACTAATGGGACCTCATATCATTTAGGAGGAATCATAATATGTATATATTATCAGTGGGAGTGTTACTATATCCAATTATATAAGAAATTATTATAATGATTTTCACATATGAGCTTGTTTGTTTTAGGTGGGATATCATATTTTCTTTCATGATTCACATCAATAAGGTCTTCAATTGATTATGCAGAATGGGAAACTATAAGCTAGGGTCATCATATATTTCAGAATAAAATAAATACTCTTGTGATTATACTATCAGATTTCTATTCCTTAGAGGTAATATTCCTAGCACAATGTCTTGCATGATTCTCATCTTTTCAATTTTTATTATAACCCATATTTTTCTTTAAGTCCTAATGATGTTTACTTATAAAACTATTCTTCTATTATAGATTATATATTCCATAGTTTTTATCCTAAACTAAAGTATATTTGATGTATATTAGTGCATATAGTTCACATATTATGTTAGATTTTCTAAGTACAAGAATAGACCTTCGAGGTAAGGAGATATGACCCGATATAAATTATGAGTGGATACATTTTTCTCATATATAGAATAAAAACCTAAAGGAAACTCAGGGATGAGATTTTTTAATGAATAAAGGTTGTAAAATCATGGTTTATGTGTTATGTATAAAATAATTTCTTTATTTTATATCATTATTTCTATAAAAATATAAGTACATAAAGAATGTTTTCATATTTCAAGAGACATTAATCATTGTTTTGGGGATCAGGGTTTACATTTTTTATGAAATAGGTTAGGTATAATGTTATCGCACAATTAGGGATAATAGTGTTTTTAAACAATACAGTCTATATTGTAGTTCATATGTTTTTTAAAAACATGAAATTAGTTATGCATGAAAATTAAAAATATCTATTTTTATTAAGGGAAATTTTAATCCTAATATTCAAGATTTGTCTGGCTGTGATCCTAGTTATGCCAGGGGTGGGGCTTTTGGTTCATGAGTATGGCCAAATTTGTTATTATAGGTATGATTGTGTGATTATCCATGTGGGATGTGTTTCATTGTGTACTGTGAAGATCATAGGGTTTATCTATATTTTAAATCATTATCATGTATATTGAAAGGGTATGAATCAAGGACCATGTGAGCCACACTGTTAGAACATGGTTTGGATAACAGTGATGCCAAACCATGAAACCATAAAAAATATGTGAAATTTCAATTGGTTTCTCTAATTTCCTTATAACTCTCACCCCTCAATTTCATTTCCTCACACATATGGAATATATACCCCAAGTGGATCCTTACTTGTTTTTTTGTCATTGATATTTCTCTATCATTTGAAATCTGATTTTATCATCATTATTCTCATTTGATCACACATCATTTGTCTATAATTGCCCATTATACATTCCTATGATTATCTCAACATAATGGTTGTGATTTCAATTTGATATCATATAGACTATTTTAAGGGTGATTGTACAGTTTTTCATTTTCTATTTTTCTATCATGAATTGAATACCAATAAAATATGTTGATTTTTTTACCAATCAATGTTAGTTTTTATTTCACTCTTCACTAAAATTATAATTACTTAAATATACAATATTGTGGAACATGTCATAGAGTTATTTTAATGATCAATGAATTGTTAAAAAACTAAATAACTTACTTACAAATAATTTAATAATTCCATGATTCTTTGATAACTCATGTGAATGGAACAAAATCATCAAAAACAACACATAACACAACAATAAACTATTTGATTAGCGCCGAGTTTATAGAGGAAATTTGGTAAACCGATTGTATTTTTTACAAAATAATTTTGTGCCATACTTTTATAAACTACCACCAAATGATTAAAATATTTAATATAGACGACACATCCCCCTCCCCCAGAACCCCCGGACACCCAGACACACAGACCCCCAAAGCCTCCTCCCCACTGACTCCCCAAACCCCTATCCCATCGCGGCCCATCTTTAACCCTCCCCATACCATTCCTTAATTCCCCTTGCCTCACCACACATTTCCTATATTCATATCTCCTCACTTCGCCGTCCCTCACTTCACCTTGCATCAGAACACCTCGCCTTGATGAGCCTCATCACCCCTCGTCGCAGATCCCGACCCCGACCTTGCTTCCCCTAAATGGTCGAGTGGTGAGTTAAAGTAACACATAAAATATTTATTTTTGGTTTTTTACACAAATGGATATATTTATGGTCAAATCAGTGATGCATCATAAGTTTTTTTCTATTATAGTGTTAATAGTTCTCTATAGACCATATAAGGGGTGTTAGATATGTGTTCATTGTGATAATAGTCCCCGATGTGTTTTCTTTCATTTATTAAAATATTTAATTTAAATATATAATTACAATTATTTATAGGTAGTTATTAATGTTATGTGATGTGTTGAAAATTTTGAGAGTTGATATGGACTCAGATATAGCATGGATGAGATTGGATTCCATGGTGTTTAGAGTGACATAGATTGGGATGATATATGGGTAAAAAGACTAGGAGTGTGGTTTCAATTCATTTATATTAGAATGGATATTGATTTCTTATGTTGGATAACATATTATGATCTATAATCTCTATGTATATATGTGTCAGCTTGTATCAATGATAAAACACCACGATGGTTCTAAATGTTTAAATGGATTCACCAAAGGGTGATGCAGTACTTGTTATGATGAGGGGATAAATCTTGACAAAATAGTTCCCTTGGATCTTCTAGGGAACTATATTAATAACATAATCCTTGAATATGAGTCAAGTTATTGATGTGACCTCACAATGGTTTTTTCTGAAAGTTTATTGTGCATGAATTGATCTCCCATAAGTGACATGGGATGTGACATTAATTATGGAATTAAGACAATTCCATTTATCCTCATGTAGATGGTTATATTTTATGAATTTATGATTGTTCCCAATAAAATCATGTAGTTGATCATGTACATCCATAAGAGCTAGGTAGTGTGATAATTTGACCTTTATTTTGGATTATTTAGTTAAGGACCTCAAATGAGAGTGTTGTTCTATGATACATTATTTGATGAGATCGATGAAACCTACCATTATAGATAATTCAATGGGATGAGAATCAATTCCTATATTTAAATAATTAACCACAAGTCACTATCATAAAATTTCATGATAATAAAATATCATTTTCAAGGTTTTTACAACATCAATCATGTTTTTAGAAACATTTATTTTCTAAATTATTCTTGTGATATTTTCGATCACACAAAATATCATATTGATTTACTATATATTAATATATTTAGTAAATATTCAAGGATTGTTTCCCAATAATTTCACATCAATATAGGGTAATTTATAATATTTGACCATTGTGAGAATATTTTAGAGTTATAAAATAATAATTCTTTCAATTTAGGGTCATTTATCATTTATAATCATGTATTTCATTTTTTTTCGTCTGCCTCCTATATAAAATCTTATTCAACCATGATAATATAATATATATAATATACTACATATATATAGATGTTATTATTTTTTCTTCCCCAATCAAAATCTCATATTAAATAAAATGGGAAAATAATTCATCTTATATGTTACGCGTCACTACAACCTCACAATGAAATGTAATTTGTTTTCCACCGCTGTCTCTCAAGACTACACATAATAAACTAATTATGGATTTTATATGATATTTATGAATTATTTATAATTATTAAATTATGATATATAATGTACATTCTTACCTTCCATGCATATAAATATGATATTGTAACTCATGTGTACATGTGAATTATTACATATATGAAGCTATGTGATTATTTTTTCATCGCAGCATCATATGAATAATATATATAAGTAAATTTATATAACTAAAATTATATTTATGATATTGTTATCATTATGGAAATAAAAAATTATATTCAAATATTTTTTATAAATATCAGGAAAAATGGAAATGTTTCTCATGCATACATAAGACCTACCATCTCCATGAATATAACCATGGTTCGGTTTTCATAACCGACTACAAAAATTGGTTTTAAAATATTATTTTATTCATAATTATTATTAATATTTAATTTATAATATTATATATATGATGTAATAATGGACAGTTTTTCTATAGAAATCATTTTGGACTCAAGTATCGAATATTGTCAAAACATCCGACATGTTCCAAATAATTAATTAACTGTTATATCCTATTAATAATTGATATAAAATAAATAATAAAAAATTAAAATATTATAAATCATGTAAATAATTTATATATTTATATTATTCATAATTATAATCAACAGACATGATGAATCAGTCTCAAGGCAAGGGAATATTTAACAAAAACATCATTTTAAAAGTTTTAATGATTTATTTTATAATTATATATATTTTTTGTATATTATTAAAATATTGTTTTGTTAATAAATTTATATTTAAAATAATTCTTCAAAATTTATATTTTATAATTCCTTAATTAGTTTTCAAAAAGGGATCTTTATAAGTGTTTATGTAATTTAATTTTTTTTTAAACTATCTTTTAATGTTATTTTTAACTGTTTTTACTATATTCTAAAGATATTTTTTACATATATGGAATGAATTTAATTTATCACTTATAATGTACCAAAATATTTTTATCTTAATTTACATTTTGATATGGTTAATTTCAATTAAATATTTTTCTATTGTGCATGTACAATTTTTCAAAAAGAGTTATTTCAAAATGGAATCATTATTTTCTCCAAAGAGTATTTTCTGAGGAATGTTTTCATGGTTTATATTTTGGTTATGGATCGTGGAAATTGATTATGATTATGGGATTTTAAGTTATAAATAAAATAATGGGTTTTTATGTGATATACCACATAAGGGTTGTTATATTATTATCCAATGAAGGGTGGTTCTATGATAACATAATGAATGAAGGTTACGTTATAACCTCTAATTGATTAGGTGCCATAGATTTTGAGGTTGGCTATATTGGACACACAATTTCTATGAGTGATGTGTAAAATTACGTCCCAAGAAACCAATTTAACATATGTATTATTTCTTATAAACTTTCTTGAATGTATTTTTATTTTCCAAATGGAAGATAACTATCATTTAAAAATGATGATTCCTTTTTTTGGGTTAGTGGAATGTTTTTAATAAAAATATTTATTTTTTTCACAAGACTAATGGTTTCCTATATTTTAAGTCCCTTAAAAATCCAGTTATACTCATCCAATGTAATAAATTAATTATCATATAATTTTATGGAAAATTAGGGTCAACGTTGCAAAAACGATCAACATTTATAAGATATTTCATTAAAGAAAAACATTTATTATTTTAAAAGGTTTTCCTTTGGTTGAAAGAATAGATAATAATTATATGTTTCAACTTTTAATGTATTGGTTTACTATGATATAAATTTTCATAATTCTCTATGAAACAAATAAAAAATATTATTTTGGAAAAGATGGTGATTTCTTGTTTTATAATGACCATATTTGGTATTTTTTAATTCCAATTCCATAATATTGGTATTATAGTAGTGTTTAGAATACATTGGATATTCGGTTTTAATCATGAGAGTTTCAGATATCATCATAGGTTTTAACTTTTATGGATGATCAAATGGTTCGTGTGTTAGAAACCACTTTTGAGGCATTATGTTACCAAAATTTTTGTTGACTAAAGGTGTTTTATAGATATTTGTCTTTAGGTAATTTTGTATTATTTAATTTTGGGATAAAAAATGATACGTATGAGACAACTATTGAGGTTTAAAAATATTAAATATTATTGTGTGAATTTTATAATTCATTTTTGGAATTTTATAAGAATTTTAATTTTTACAAAAGGGAAAACCCACTGACCATGTGACAACTCATCGCTTCCAACACGGGTATGGCAATTGAACCCACAAAAGAAGTTCAATAAGGGCACATAACCTACTACTAGAAAATGTGATTTTCTAATTCATATAAATATTTTTTAATTTATTTAAATCATTTTTAATGGAATTTCTATGTTTATTTTTGGAATAACATATTTCATTGAATAAATAAACCGTGATTGGAAGATGATTTAGTGATTAAATAATTAATTTTTTTAGAATTTATTTTTATTCAAACAAAAATATAAGATCAATGTAAATATAATAATTTGTTAATGTTTTGACGTATAAAGATTAAATTATAATTTTGGAATAAGATATTAGTTTTCTTTTTCTTAATGGATATATAGATTATCTATGGAAATGGTTTTCATCTCGTTGATGATTATATTCATTTGGAAAATAAATTTTGGTATGAGACATTATGAGTGAATAATTTTATTTGGAGAAAAAAGATAATATTATATTGGAAGAATATGTGAAAAAAACCTTCTTTGTTTGGATTTAGTTTAGTTAGGTATATTTTGTGAAATTGTAAGTATAGTTATTTGTCTAATGATCAATGTTGAACATTGTGTGTTACTACAATCATTGTGGATACTAATGTAGTTTTTTACCATATAAATGTTTGTTATTTTTATAATATTATATATTTTACTAACCTTTTTTTTAAATTTGGGTATTTATTAAAGATATGAGGAATATATAGTTATAGTTTTGTAGACTTTGTGATCTTTATAAATTGATTTAATTGCTTTATGAGTTTTAAAAAAACATACTCATAATTTAGAGAAAAATATAAACAATTTGGGAAAATATTATAATGGATGAATCTCTCATTTCAAAGTATATATATTTGCTCAAGTTGTTATATTGGTACGTAGTGTAATTCCTCATCTATATAAAAAGGATCATGAAATAAAATCTTTTCCTCTTTACTTTTCTTATTAAGACATTGAAATACTTTTAAGACATAAAATATTTATAGTTCCATGATGTTTATATTTATGTTGACCATATTCTATATAACTCTCCTTCAGGACATGATAGTTAGTAATATTTTCCATGTCCATGTTTTCAAACATGTAATCATAGTACATGTAATCTCAGGTGACCTTCATACATTCCTCTTTATATTTATATATGAAACTTCTGTTGACATATTTACTGAAGTTGGATTTCAATAAATGTTTTTGAACAGATAAAAAATTAGTTTTATTAACCCAGTTTAAAAGGATTAGGATATATTTTATTACATAGGATAAATCTAACATCAAAATATTTTTTAATAGTAATCAACGAGTTAAATACCATAAAAGATAAACAACATTGATCATAAATGAGATACAAAAAGTTATTGTTTAATATAATTGTTTTCATGTAGAAGTTATATTGGAGGGTTTGAAAAAAAATCATAATATTATATTTTATAAATTGTATAAATTTTTTGGTATTACCTCAATAGATTTTATAAACATATATATGAATAAATAGAATTTCATGAATAAAAGACGTATTTTTCTAAAAAAATTGTTTCACCTTTAGATGTTGCACTTTTTTAAAACTAATTTTTTACAATTTTTTAAATTTTCATTAATGAAATAATGAATATTTTAGAAATAAAAATATATATATTTACTTTTTTGAATGATTGGTAAAATTATTGTAAGTATCTTATTTTGATAAATAATTAAAAATACTATATTTAAATTGAAAACTAACATTTCCAAAAAAAAATTATAATGCTAAATTATATTCTAAACAACTTAAGAGTTTAATTTGAGAAATTATAGCTATATTAATCCAATTTTTTTCATTATAATAATTTTTATATTAAATTATGATATAAAAAAATTTCAAACATGTAATTATTTTCACATTATAAAATTTTTTCTCACCTCATCTATGGGATTAATTTTAAAATAATTTTTATCCACATATAATTATTAAATTTGGAAAAATTGACTTAATATTTTTATTAATATAGTTCAAATTTATTAAATTAGACCATTTTTTTTTTGATCCATATTAATAGTAATCATAGTATATCTTTTGTCACCATTAGTAGTAAATTGGGTAATTATGGATAAAAGTAATTATGATAAGGATTATCAAATTACACTAAATGCCTAATAAAATTATCAGTGGATTATTTTTATACCCAAAAAACTAATGAGATAAATTTGTGACCTATTATATCATCTTTGATGTCATTGAGAAAATTATATTGTTTAATTTTTAGAAAATTCTAACCTGTCACACTAATGTGTTCAATAAGTACAAATTTTTTAATATATCGATATCAAGAAGATATTTTTAACATTAAAAAATATTGTTTATGGATAAAATATTTATCTTATTCGTAGATTAATTTTAAAATTTTGGTGAATAAGTAGTAACCATAAATTGTTAAACAATGATGAGGGAGTAATTATATTATTAATTGATAAATCAATTAAATTTTATTAAAAAATTTAAAACCATAATAATCTTATATTATTGATATGATAAAAAAATTAACTTATATTCAAGTGTTATTATTGTATTAAAATATTTTTCTCAAATTATATGTGTTTTCATGATATTTTTAAACGTAAAAGAAATGAATAGTGTCAAAATTGAAATTAATGATATTTTAAAATATATTATATTTAATTGAATACAATTATAAAAAATTGTAAATATTATATAATTATTTAATATGGTTTAAAATATCATCATTTGTTTATTTATAGATGGTAATTAATTTTATAGTAAAATAATTAACCCTCAAATAATAACAATCAATGTTCTAATGGTAAGAACTTGGGGGTTAAATAAGTTATACAAACAATAGATAAGAATTAAAAAATATTTAATGTATATTAAATTTCAATTGGGTTACAGAATTTCGACAAAAAATCATATTATATTGAAAATTAATATGTTAGGATCCATTTTTTATGGAATATGAATTTATATTAATTTAATATGTTGTCAAATTCCAATACCCCCCATTATAAATGTTCACTTATTATTTTAATTTATTCACACGTAGAAACATAATGTATCATCCAATATATTTAAAAATAACTTATTACTTCCCCAAGACACATTATATATGACTTATGTTATGCCAAAACCAACCATAGGGGTCTAAAAGTGTTATAGTAAAGAGCTTTTCTGAAGAATATGTATTATTTTTAATCAAGTATATTTATTTAATTTGTTCTTCCACATCCCTAAAACACTTATTAATCCATGATAAAATAATAAATAATTTATTAAAAAAATATTTAGATGTTATTTTTTTCAAAGACCAACATCGAACTAGTCTTCTATCAAATGCGAAATGAATTCATCATTCATGTATACGGTTGACTACCACCTCACAAATCAAAGTAATTCGTTTTCTATCACCATTCCAAAAAAAGACAAAATTATGGAATTAAAGTTTATATATGATCATTAATAAATATTTTTAAATATTTAAATATAATATATCATTTAAATTATTACATTTTCATTAATAAAAAATGATATAAATGTTCGCACGTACATCTAAATTATCATCTCCATGAAGTGATGTGGTCTCTTTTTCTCCATCACATCAAATGAATTATACATATATATATATAAGTATATTTATGGAAGAGATTTTATATTTATGATATAAATATAATTATTTAATTAAAAAATGATACTTGATTTATATTCATAATTATATCATAAAAATGGAAATATTACTATAGAAAATGTATGACCAACAATCTCAATGATCGTGACGTTGATGGGTCTTTCAAATCCATATTCCATGATTTTTATGAAAAGAATAATTGGATTATAAATATGATTATTATTTCATGACTATAATTTTATAGATGATAGAAAAATGAAATCTTAGATTGTATACATCATTTTGGACTCAAGAACCAAATATCATCAAAATACCTGATATGAAAATTGATAAACAAATAATTATTTTAATAGGTATTAAGAGATATATTAATATTAATAACAATTAAAAGGATTCTAAATAAATTATATTATCAAAATTTATTTGTTATTATTGTAGATAATGAATGTATGTTATGAGTCGTACTCAATGTAAGGGAATCGTTAACTAAAAAAATAATATTATATTATTTAAATATTTGTTTTCTTAATATTTCTATTTAGTGTCCATGTTTTTGCAAATATTTTAAATACATTGATTTTTAAGTTAACAAATGTTTTAAAAAAAATTATAATTTATTTATAATGTTTTAAAAAAGGTATCTTTTTAATGTTTTATGTAAGGGAATATATTTTTAAATCCCTCTTTTATTGATAATATTTCAACCATTTTTTCTAAAGTCAAATGAATTTTTCATACATATATGATATGAATATAATTTACCACATTGATTTTTCCTTAATAATTTGTAGAATACATTAAAATTTTATATGGTTAAATTAAATGAATATATTTTTCACCGTTTAGGTGTATTTTTTTAAAAAAATATCTGATTTCAAAATTGAATGATTATTTTATTTAAAGTGTTTTTATATGGCTTGTTTTGATGGTTTATGATTATATTGGGGTTATATAGCATTTTCGTATGATGAATGGTGGTTATTTAATTAACCAATGGAGTGAGTTTATAAGATAATCCAAGGATGAGTGGTTATGTTATTAACCATTGATGGGTGGTTCTGTGATAAACCAAGGATGGGTGGTCAAATTATAACCTTCAATGAATTGGGTACTCTAGAATTAGAGGTTGATAATATTATTTACTCAATCTCAAAGAGTGACATTAAAAATGATGTAAAAAAACCTGTTAAATATGTATAAAATTTTTTATTCATTTTCATGAAAACAATTTTCTTTTCAAAAGGTATTGTAATGTTAATGTTTAAATAATGGTTTATTTTTCAGGGTTAAAATTATGTATTTGATGAAATGGTTGAATCAGTTTTCACTATAATAATGGTTCATTAATTTTACGTTCCTTACTGAGATTATTTTGATCATAATATCTTTTAAAATGTTTTTCATATTAATTTAATGAAGAGTAGGCACAATGATGAGTAGAAGAAATTTTTTTGATGATTTATAATGAAATTAAATCATCTTTTATATTTATAGGGTTTCCTTTTGTTGAGAAAGTGGATACCTATTATAGGTCTCCACTTGTAATTTATTGGTTTTCTATATAAGAGTTTTTTTATTCTATAAAAAATTAAAACTAAAAGATCATTGGGAAATGAAATTGATTTATCGATGTAAAATAACTAGAATATGAATTGATTATGTATAGGGAAATAAATTTATTTTATTTTTTAGTTATAAAATACATCTATGTACATTCAATTTAATCATTCATTGTATATCGCTTTATCCATACAAAGGATCATTTTAAAACAAACATTATGGCTAGGGTTTTTAAATCCTTTTTTAGGATAGTAAAATCTCATGTTATTTTAACTTGTGTCAACTACATGATCTATGTTGTGAAGTCCATTGGAGAAGGACTAGAAGTTCATGGTTACATGATTGATCTAGTAAAAATCGATAAGCTCGTTGAGTATTTCATTGGCGGATTGGACTGTGTGGATTCTTTTATCTGGTCCACTATAAATACATTATTTCAAATGAATTTTCATTGTTAATTTATTTTCATTTTTTTGTTGTGTTATGAAATGATCAAATGTGATCATACAAAAAAATTGTGGTTTTATAAACCAAGAAATTTTTAAGAACACTATTCCCCCCTCCTATTTCCTAGTGCAGTTGATATCTGAATATCAAAATATTCCATTAATTCTCATATATTAATGAATAAAAGGTCTAAACATTTTTAAGGACAAAAACATATATTTAATGTTCAGTTGAGAACCTTTTTCTTCTGGTTCAATATTTTTGTAAAAAAATTAATTAACATTTTTTATATTCTCCAATGATTGATGAATCTATTTTTTCACATGAGTTAATTTTTATAAGAATTTTTTAGTAAAATCATATTTTATTTTCCTAAATTTCATACTTTTAACCAAATGTGTGAATGGAATCATTGTTTGAATGTTTACCTCATGAATGGGTTTTCCACCACCATGAAATTTTTTTTCATTAAATATGTCACGACCCATCCCCCGGGGCCCATGTCGTGACTACCCTATGACAACCTCCCAGTGCTCGGGGGATGGAAACTAATGCCAAATGTGTCAACATTCAAATAGGTGGCATTATCCTAGATATGTTTGGGCACACACAGAAAAAATCAACCATGCCCAAACTCAAAAATTGGAAACAACAGACCACTGAATAAACTTACTGCAAGTACAGTGTAAATAAAGTGGTCCAGAATACAATCCAAAGTAAAATTATTGAAAACTATAAAGTACGAAAAGTGCTCTGATGGATATTTGAAATACACCCCACCTAATCTGGAGAGTAGTGATGATACTGGTAGACAAATTAGTATGTCCTCTCCACCCGGTCCTACTGGGCCCCATCTAGTCTTAAGACACCAATTCCACTACTGTAGTGTCCTTATGTCCCATCTCCCAGAGGACACATGTGGAATCATCGATCATCTGCACCTGAAAAAAAATAACGGTGAATCCATTTCCACTATGAGATCCAGAGTATAGAGTAGTGTCCCCCAAAACAAAAATAAAGAACACACATAAATTCTTATTGTACAATATGAAACAGAAGACAACTCACACTAGGTAGATTTTTATATTGTAATATTAGCATCTTTAGTCACAAACATTGAAATCCTATGTCTTTGGAGAAATATACCTCTATCAAGTACAATGGCCATGACGGGTCAAACATAGCCACATCCCACAAAACTTGAATTGTTGTGGTTTCATTCATAATTAGTATCATTGGTATGCTAGGCCACATAGAGTTGCCTCCCACTATCCATTGCCGAACTGAGGTACTCCTCCAACTGAGTACCATAGGTCTTCCAGGTCACATAGAGCCACTCCCCACAGTGGGCCTGCTGGGTCACATAGAGACTCTTCTCACTGGGCCATACTTGAGTTGTCTACAGGTCTCAACCAACAGGTGGGTTCCGTACATAGCATTATTGGGAGAGATACTCATCAATACATTCATTACTTCTCGGAATCCATGAAATTCACCCCAAATCATGCTAAAGGATCTGACTGGTTGACAGGGTCTCAACACCATAAACGGCCCATCAATCAGACATGCAGTTTGCAAGATTCGTGCATTTAAGTAACCAGGGTGTCTGTTGCGATGGGGACCAGTCCGACCGGGTCTGATAGACCCGATCAAATTGGATCGAGTGTTAAACATACACTCATTAATTCTAATGGACCCATATTGACCTGGTGTTCATTGGGGTCGGTATGGCCAATCTTAAAAAGTTGGCCAAGCCCAATAGGCCTTGTAGGACATGGCTCGGTCTGAAGAGTGTCCAACATTCCTAGTCACTGGCAACCCAGCCCTAAGAGGGCACAGGTCCGACACATATGGTGGGGGTCCTACCTGCTGGCATGGTCTTGCCCACTGGGCTCCAGTTAGGCATGATGGAAAGTGTGACCTTCCTGGACTGGTGAGCCATGGGTCCATCCCGCAGTGTAGGTTCGTCCATTTGGGGGTTCATGCCTCGTACTATACGCAAGGGGTGGACCAGTCATCCACTCTGGATGTAGCCGCAAGCCATGTTTATGACCTTTTATCACCCTATGGGTCGCCGTGGGGCGCCTCCTCATCTGTGGTCATGCGACCATGGCCCGACGCATGGGACACGTCCCAGTAACGTGTATAATATCCTTCGACGCATTCAAGTTTACACATATGCTGCCTATAGCTGCCGACTCGGCCGGTGTCTTATACTACAGCATGACGGCTTGGGTCCGGTAGTGGATTTGTTTCTAGCATTCCATTGTGGTGTGTCACCTCCCACCATCCACTACCACCATGAGCCCCTACTAACAGTCATCGGTTCCACTGCCAATGTCGTTGCACCGACAGATTATTTTGCAGAGCACTAGGGCTGCACCGATGGTCCGTTCTTCGTTCCACTTGCATCTGTATTTTCTAGTGATCATCCCATAAATTAAGATGTCCTCAAAACATTATTTTTGTCAATTTGAATGTTTTCCCATGAATAACAACCATGATTGAAGGGCTCATGCCCTGTTTGTGTCTTCCCGGGCCCACCGTGATATAATTTTACAACACAAGTGAGGGTTTTGATTTTAATTTCGACAAAAAGGTCATTAAATCCTCAAAAAAGAAACCCCAAAGAATTTATCATCATTAAAGAATTCACAGTCTGTGGATTAACCAATTTATAGGTTAATCCGCATTCGTCGTTTAGAAATGGACGAGGATGAACAATGAATCAAAAACCCCTACCTTTTTAAGTTTGTAGTTTCACATTCTTCCTTGAGGGGTTAAGATATTAACATCCCTTCTCAGCACCAATCATCTAATTTTGTGATGATTAAGATGATGTTATACTGGTGTTATTCATTCTTTGATAGGGTGCACGTCTGTCAGAGGTTTTCTAGAGAATCCATCAATTTAATTAATCCATATTTTCCATGAACAGTGATTTGTAAATTGGAGTACATCACAGTGCTCTCATTATGATGTGATTTCGTGTCATTACACTGTTTTATTTAAGAAATAACATCATAGTTACGCGTCATTAAAGCATCGTTACCCTGCGAGTTTAACTAACCATTAATGAGCCTCATTGATTCACATTGTCTCCACAATTTATTATTCACGTAACATCACCATCCTCCAATAAAAATAGAGAAATAAAAGAAAAAATTTCATTTTAATTAGTTTATTTTTTTCATGAATATTCCAAAAAAAATTATGCTCATCCTTTTATGGCAGAAGATTAGTAATTTCTGGGAAAATCTCAGCATTTTAAAATCTACAGTGCCCTCATATTTTCGATCCGAGTAACGGTTCAAAATATCAAAAATATCACTCTCACGTTCACTGAACGTACCGTAAAAAAGTTTAAAATTATATTTTGCGCTCTCCTATCCTCAAAATTACATGTCGTCACATTTTTCAGTCTCAACATAGTTCCATTTAAATAAATAAATTACACGTAAATTATGAGATGTTACATTATTCCCACCTTAGTGATTTATGTCCCTGAAACCCAAAAAAATAACTAACCTAAATTATGGGGGTACTGAGAATGAATTTGATCTTCCAGCTATAATTTTCTCTCATCAAGATTCTTTTGATGCCATCAAATTTGCACTGTAGGAATCGATCGTCTGCATAGGACCCACTCCTATCGATCCTCTATCTCTACATAGAACTCCACAAACTTCACCCCATAATCAGTGATCAGCTCGCCCAAGTCGATGATGTGAGATGAATCATGTACAAACCTCCTCAGTTGCGACACATGGTAAACATCATGCACCCATTGAATCTACGGGGGAAGACTTAGGAGGTACACCTCCTTGCTAACAATATTAAGGATCTGAAAAAGACCGATGAACCTCTGAGATAGCTTACCACCCTGACCAAATCTCAATAATATATGATGTGGTGAGACATGATGAAACAGATGATCTCCCTCATAGATCTCCAAGGGTCTCCCTCTCCTATTAGTATACGATTTATGCCAACTCTGTGTATTCATTATTTTCTCCTAGATGAAATGCACCATCCCGGTGGTAGCACAACCCATCATTGGACCCATTAGTGCCGACTCCCATTGGTCTGTCCTTTATATGGGTGATATGCAAGGCCTCCTATACAAATCCTAAAATGGTGTCATTCCAATATTTGAGTGATATAAGTTGTTGTATAAAACCTGCACCACTGGAAGATGGTCCTCCCATCCACGACAATAGTCCTGGATACAAATACAAAGCATGTCCTCCATGGTCTATATGGTCTTCTCTATCTGATCATCCGTCTAGGGATGAAAGGAAGTTCTCAAGTGTAGTTGCATCCCAAATTCCTCTTGTAATCCCTTTCACAACCAAGATGTAAAGCAGGCAGCATGATCTATGAGGATAGTCGAAGGCACCCTATGATGCTACACTATCTCCAAGACAGTGATGCATCCCAAGTCCTATAATGTTATTTACTCCCGGAATAGTAGGAAGTGATCCGACTTAGTGAGTTGGTAAACAATCACCCAAATAGACTCATGAGAAATAGATATATTTGGTAACCCCATCACAAAGTCCATCGAGATAACATCTCATTTCCACATCGGTACCCTGAGGGGATGAGTGAAGACTGGTGGAACCTAGTTCTCAACCTTCACCTACTGACAAATGAGGCATCGTGAAACGAACTCGGCCACTACTTTCTCCATCCCTATCCTCCAGTATCAATGTCAAAGGTCCTGGTACATCTTCCCCACTCTAGTATGTACTTCCTGTGAGGAATTATAGAACTCCCTCGAAAACTCCTCTAGCAATTCCAATGGTACTATGTTTCTCTCTCTTAAAAGGATGACGTGCTCCCCACATATCGAAAATCCATCGAGATCATGTCTTGTGGATATTAGAGCACAATGAGACTCATTGTCATCATACACAAAATGTGCCTCCCTAACTCATTGTACGAGTGGGGGAGTAACATCCATCGACTAAAGGTAATCAACTTACCCATCATCTAAAAGGGACACCCGCTTCATAGATAACTACTATATTTCCTCACTTAGCAGCTAAAACCTATTCCTCCTACTAATCATGTTTTCCACCACATTCCCCTTTCTAGGAGTATTGACTATCTCAAAATCATAGTCAAGGAGGATCTCTATACATTGCCAATGTCTCACGTTCACGTCCTTCTAAGATAATGTACACTTGAAACAGTTGTGGTCAGAGTAAACTTTAAATTGCTTTCCCGTCTAGTAGTGTCGCCACATCTTCAACGCAAAGACCACTGCTTCCAACATCATGTCGTGGGTTGCATAGTTATTCTCAAGTTGTCTCAATTATCAATATCCATAGGTGATCACCACTTTCTCTTGAATTTGGACAGAACCGAGCCAGTCTTTTATGTGACAGGGTATACTAAATACCCAACTCTATCCTCTGGTATTCTAAGGATGGGGGCACTATTCAGTCTTCACATTAGCTCCACAAAACTCTTCTGGAATGTTTCCATCCACATAAAGGGTTTTCCCTTCAGTATCAATACCAATAAGGGTGATAACATCCTAGATAAGATGGCTAGGAACATCCTATAGTAACTATCCATCCCCAAAAATCTTCTCAACTCAGTCACAATCTTGGGAAACTCCCAAGCAATCATTGCCTCTATCTTTGTCTGATCTACTTCAACTCCATCCTTTGTGATGACATTTCCTAGAATAAGGATCTTTTGTAACCAGAACTGAAAGTTTGAGATCTCACCAAAAAGCGGATGCTTTTGGAATGTATCCATGACTATTTAAAGGTGTGTACTGTGTTTCTCCTCCAACGCTGAATACAAAAATATGTCATTGATGAAGACCATGATGAACCAGTCAAGGAAGGTCTTGAAGATCATTTTCAGGAGGCCCATGAACACTACTGGAATGTTGTCCATGCAGAAAGAAATCACCAGGAACTCATATTGGCCATACCATCACTTGAAGGCTGACTTCGGTACATCCCTGACCCGCACCGGAAGCTTTTGATAGCCTGATTTGAGTTATATCTTTGAAAACCAACATTCTCCCTTAAGTTGGTCGAAGAGGTCATCTATTCTAAGAAGTGGGTACTTTTTCTTGTTAGTCGCCTGGTAATGGAGCTATAATTCCATGAAAAACCTCAAAATCACATCATCCTTCATGGAAAAATGAACATGGGCTTCCCATGTTGAAATGCTAGGCCTTACAAACCCCTTCTCTAAAATGTCCTCCAATTGTACACTAAGCTCATAGAGCACATTTGGATCCATTTGATATTCCAGTGTGGATTTTAGTGTCATCCCGCATTACAAATCGATATTGAAGTCTACATCTTTACCAGTATGTGGCCATAAAACTACATCAGGAAAAACATCCTCATATTCATCCACCCTTATAGGGATGCTTGGACTCCTCTCCTCAACTTCACCGAGGGTGAGAGTAGCCAACATGTGTGTGATTGGTTTCACCCTCTTATGAGAGTGTTTGTCCTACACTGTAAGGTCATCCTTCTCTGCAGTGAAGGAAAACGTTATCCCATATTCACATACACACCGCACTGTATGCCTAAAACTATAGATCTGAGAATGGACTGTTGATAACCTATCTATACCTGAGATTACATCGTAAGGCCTCGACACTACTACTAAGAGATTCTAACTGATTCTTTTGCCTCCTAGATTAACCTCACACTGCTGAAACCAGTGTATTATCATTGAAACATCTCTCATTGAAGTCTCTAGCCTCATGAACTAAGCCAAAAACTCCACCAGAATCTCTGAGCTCCGAACGATAGACGTGGAAGGGAACCAGTGAATAGAAACTATGATTATAGGTACATAATATATTTTTTAGAAGGTACATATCATACATTAGATCATATCTGGAGCACCATGGACATAATCCTCTACTGCCTGGAGCTGAGCTCACCCCAGTCGGCCTGCTTCATGAGGTCGGGGTGGACCACCTCAGGGTGGTAGCTGTATCATCCAAAAATAGCACCCACCATCTCCCACTTGATCATACCCCTTTCCACATCTTCCACCCTGCAGACCTCCTCGCTCGAACCGTTGATGCTACCTCAACGTCCCCTCGACAGTCTTCTGGTCCTCTGTACAGCGGGTCAAGCAGTCACATGCCTTGTTTCCCAGCCCACTGCACATGTAGAACTACATGGATCCCTACCGACTCTCTCTAGAATAGGAGACCGACACCATTTACCCTGAGTCCTGGGGTCAGCCTCTAAAATACCTATCCCACTTGGGCCCCCACATCGTCTGTCTTTTGTATGCCAAAGTCTCCAAAGCCTGGGGTCTATTGGTAGCTCTTACTATGGGTGCCTGCTCCTCGATGGAACTATTCAATCAGAAGGGCTCTCTTTAGCACCCTTTCTGTGTGGGGATGCTAAGAGACACAACTGAAGCTATGATATCCCACCCGATTCCATGCTCAAAGGCTCAAACCCGGAAGAAATGGTCTCACACCATATCTATAGATTAGTAGGAAATCTATGTGATCTTCACTGAGTACTCTGCCACTGTCATGTTGTCATGTTGTAGGTGATACAACTCTTTGATGTGTACAGTGCACAAGGTTGTGTGTAAAACTCTTCCCGAAAAAGCCTCTCGAAGTGAACCAAAGTGAGGGTCGCCTCATCGTGAGTATGGATGGTCAAACTCCACCATATCCATGTTGATCCTTTTAGAAGGCTCACATCTGATATTTCCATCTAGTAAGGTAGATTACTCACTTTAATAAAGACCCACATCACAACTTTTAACCAGTCCTCAACGGCCTGAGGATCCCTCTCCCCGGAACATGGGAGGTCTTTGTCTCTGAAACTCATGGTGTGCACTAAGTCTGTGAAAATCCTCTATTAGAACCACCAAGAGTAGATGATGACCATTGGGTGGTAGTATCACTAGTACACAACCTAGTGGGGACATCTCTAGAACTGGACCTTAAATGGACACCTTTCCGTTAGGTGGGATGTCCTCACAACCTCGTATATGGACCCTGGTTTGTCATCCATGTAGAGGGATCTTGAGATAGATCAATATGTAGCATTTTTAGAATGTTATAACTAGTGATATGACTATTATTCAAAAATAAGGAGACACTTGTTGAACCATTGTTTTCATGTATTGATCCAAAAATAGAATTAATGGTCCTGGTGTATGGATACGTCGTCCATTGCACGAGCATTGGACTCCCTGAATCTAAAAGTAAAACTCACAAGACATAACATTATTTATAGAAAACTAAACATACGTCTCTTGGTCTTGGAGGGGGAACTGGCCACCCTTTGATACAACTTTTTCACAACATTCCATCTGAGGCCCATGTAGTGAATACCCCAATCCTGCCTCCCGAAGGATAAAGGATTGTGACTAACATTGAAGGTGTCAACCTTCGAGTGGGAAAAATTATCCAAGATAACTGTATGCACACAAAGGCCCAACCATGTCCCAAATCTCAAAAGGGAGGCATCATACAACTGAAAGAAATTCGGCTATAATACTAACCCACGAAAAAGTTCTGAAAATTGCAATTTTTGAAATGTTCTTTGATGACCATTTGTTATAAACCCCACCCGATCGTGAGAGTGGTGAATCTTCTGAAAGACAATGTAGTACATCTACTCCACTCGGTCATACTAGGGAATGCCTATTCTTGGGCCACTAAGTATACAATCATATCATTTGTTTGTCTCGTCTCCCTAAGCACCCCAGTTGAAACGCCGGTCGTCTGCACCAGACACAAAATGTGCGAGTAAAGCCCGTGAAGGGGTGAGTAACACAATACTCAATACGGCCCCAAAATAAAAAAGAAATAAATAAATGTAATTACATAGAGTAATTCATGAAACCCAAGGATACTCACACTAGGTATATTCTAAGGTAATAATAGTAACATCGTTAGTCACAAATTTTGTACTCCTAGGTGGTTGGAGAACTCCTCCAATATCGAGTACAATGGGCCTGTCAGGTCACACACAGATGTATCCCACGAAAATCGACCTACTTGGGAACATATTGCTGATGAGTACTGTGGGTGTGTTGGTTCATATAGAGCCACTCCACATCATGGGCCTATTGGGTCACACAGAGTCACCTCCTACTAAATTTGGCAGAACCTATGTACTCCTCCTGTCGTGTACCATGGGTATGTCGGGTCACATAGAGCCTCTCCCCAACAGGGGGCCTACCAGGTCAAACACATATGCTTCCCATTGAGACATTCTTGAATAGTCTCTAGTTCTCAACCAAATGTATGTTTCCATACAACACATGCTTAGGTGAACTGCTCATCAAATAATTTATCGCTTCTCGATGAACATGAAATTCCACAGAAAGCTTGATTAAGGATCTTCCACCTTGAGAGGGTCCCAACAACACAAATGGACCATCAATCAGACACACAATTTGAAAAAATGGACATTTTAGTAACTAGGGGACCAGTTGCGATGTGGCCTGGTCTGATCTGGTCGGACTGACCGAACTAACCCGGCTTGGGGGTTATATATACCCTGGTAAATATGGAAGGACACGAACTGACCCGGTGTGGGTCGGGGTCAGTCTAGTCCGGTCGGGCCAATAGAACAAACCAAACAGGCATCGCTGGACATGGTTTGGTTGGCCGAGCGTCTAGCCTTCCGAGTTTCCCAGCAACCCGGCCTACTCCGGCCTGGCCCAAAGAGGGTGCGGGTATGGCCCGCTTATGGTTCATGCCCCATCCGATCTGCAAGAGGCGGACCATTCCACCTCACTGGAAATGGTGGGATTCACATCTGTGCCTCACAATTTCCTTAGAAGTCTTTTCAGAGAATGTCCTCCACTTCAGTCATGTGACTGCGGCCCGTCACATGGGATGTGGCTCAATGTTGCAGCCACAATCCTCTGACACGGTCAACTGACCGTGTCTGCCTCCTCCAGCTACCAGATCGGTCCGCGGTTTCTACTTCTGCACTCTAGCCCGTTCCATCTGCGACATTTTTTATGGAAAGCAACCTCCCACCTACGGACACCACCGTGGGCCACCACTTTCAGTTGCTTGTGCCACTACTGGCGCTAGGGCATTGGAATATTCTTTTGGGGACCACCTGGTCATCACTGATGGTCTGTTATTCATGCCGCATGCGCCTGTATTTTCCAGGGATCGTCTTCTTCACTATGATGGTCTCAAAACTGCATTATCACTTATTTGAATGTTTGTCCACGAAGTATACCCATAGCAGAGGACCCCAGACATTTTTTGTGTATCCACGGGCCCTCTACATTATAATTTCAAAATTAAAGGGAGGTATGTGGATTTTAATTTTTATAAAAAATATAATTAAATTCCAGATAAAAAACCCCAAAAAGTTACCCTACTGTAAGAGTACACGGTCTGCAGATTAAACTATTCATGGGATAATCAACATTTGTCGTTTTGTAATGGACAGGGAAGAACTAATAATAAAAAACCCGACTTCTTTTAAGTCCATTGATGTGTGTTCTTTCTTGAGCGATTAGGACATTGAATTCACTTCTCGGCTTCGTTTATCAAAAGGAATTAAGAAGAAGATAATTTTCCACCAGCGTTCTTCATTCTTTGTTGGGGTAGATGTCTGTTAGAGGTTCACGCAAAAATCCACCAATTTCATAAATCCATATTTTCAAAGCACGTCAAATTATAAATATGATCATGTCTTTGAATTCCCATTATAATGTGACATCCCATCGTTACACAGTTTTATTTAAGATGAAATTTCATTGTTACGCATCATTAAATCATCGTTATACATCATGTTTAATCAGCCATTAATGAGCCTCATAGACGCACATCTTCACCGCCTGTCACATCCCTGAAATGTTGTTTTCAGACACTCCAATGTTTGAATGAAAATAATATAATTCATTTAAATTATTTAATTATTTTTTTTGTAAAATTATAAAAAAAATTCTTCTCAACCACTTCCAGTGAAAGATAAGTCATTTCTGGGAAAATCTTGGCATTATGAATTAAAATATGCCATCGATTTTTTTATTCGAGTGATGGTTCAAAAGATTGAAAATCTTGGATGAAAATTTACTTAATGTTCCAATAAAAAGTTAAAAATTATCTTTCGGTCACTACGGACCTCATAACTATATGTCGTCAAATTTCGTGGTCTTTAAAAAAATCCAAATACAAAAGATAAAAATTTACATGGAAATTGTGAGACGTTACAGAAGTTTCCTTTACTTGTATCCAATATTCGTTTAGTTGTTTTTTTTGTAATATACCATAAATTTTCATATTTAAAAATATGTTATTTAAAAAATGAAAGAGTATTTTCCTTGAGGAATGATTTGAAATAATTGTAAAAATGGATTTATTTTTTTGTACATCCTTTGACGAGTCTTATGGTTTTCCAAGGATATAATCTGATGGCACTATCTATAATAACATTCTAGATATATTATGTTCCTGTTTATACATTAATTGACTTTGTAAAATATTAACATTTTATATTTTAGTGATTCAATATGAATGTTAATATTTATTATTAATTGAATATTTATTCGTCTATTTCATATAAAGAATTAAGTAGACATATAATGTGGTGGTTGAGTCCCATTAAATACCTTGGAATGAATTATAGGTCACATAAGGTAGATAATATATTATATTTGGTATTCACCTTATTTATTTATGTGTGATGTCTTTACATGAGGCCTTGAGAGTATTATTAAGATTCCAAAAATTATGCATTTTATCATTATAAAAACTGGTTTTATTATACATGTTTTTATATATGTTTTTATTTCATCCCTGGATGTATTATACTATTAATATATTTGTAATATGCAGTAATTTATTTATTTATTTATTAAATATTGTTCATTTTCTATTAATTATATGATAGATTCCATTGCACACATTCCCTTACAAATAATTTTACCTCGCCATATATATGTTTTGATTTACCCAAATTATTAATAAGGGATATATGAATGAATTCAGAGATAATCTAGAAGAAATTATAATGTTAATACATGAATTTAATTTTTAATATCATATAATAATGTGTAATTTTAGAATCATGTATATATATAGACTACCAATAATGATAAAGTATTCCATATATTATGATTTGATCAATTTTATCTTGTTAAATTATATTAAAATAACCATCATCTATTAGTTACTAGGGTTTGGGTAATACTTTTTCTACATTCGTGATATTTTTTTAAATGTTTTTTCTTTCATTGTACACGCTTTTATTAATTTAAATTTTGTATATTTTTATTAAATTGTTATATAAAAAATTATTCTATATTTAGAATAATTTTTGTAAAAATTATTTAATATTTTTAATTTTATTTTATTCATAAAAATTAAATTACATAGTTAAAAATTAGTTTCAAAATTTAAACAAAACATTTGAATTTTTTAAATAAAATGGGTAAATTACCTAATAAAATTTAATTTTTTTAAAAAAAATGAGATTTTAATAGGTTAATTGACCAATACCCATACCATCTCCTTTATTTAAATATTTTGGGGCCACATTCAATGAATATTAATACCAAAATGTAACTCCACTAACTTATTGAATAATACCTTTACAACACTATTTTTGTTTACACCACAACGATCTTGGTTAAAAAAATTCCACCCCAATTCCATGATAACACATATATATATATCCAATAGTTTTTTGTCTCCTAAAAGTACACTTTATTAAAGAATTAATAAAAATCCCATGGTTTTTTCTTCTGGAAAATGTTTAAATTATCCAATCAAACCTTTTCCTTTTAATTTTAATTTATTATGTCCCAATCAAGTACATAAATGACTATTTTAAATTTTTTAGTTAATAATATATGTATAATTAGTATGATGGGATTGTTATATTTATTCAATAATTAATAACATCCTTCCATTGGAAAAATGATTTCATTGTTCATGCCTAACCACAGAATAACACCTCTTTAAAGAGGTGTTTTAATTTTTTAACCACTTTATATGGATTGATATAAAAAGATATATATTCAAAAAATATTATATTTATAAAATAATTAATTTTTTAATGTATAATTCAATTTCTACAATTATTCTAATCTATAGAAAATGGAAATTTCATCCATGTGTACGTGAAGACTACCACTCCATGAGAGACTGTCCCCATTTTACATCACCACCCTTCATGGATGGTTATAATATATATTATATGAATATAAAAGATATTAAGGATTTATATATTTCATGAATATAGTTCTAAATGTATAAAATAGAAACCAAGGATCATTATAATGTATTCCATTAATACTGATAAATTTACAGAAAATAATCTTCTCATGGATTCCATTCTAGAGATCCGTACAATTAGATTCCATCAAATAAACATAAGGATATTTAAATAAAATAATACAAATATTATAATATATTTTCATTAAATTAATGGCGAAAATAGTATCAATTAATGAGTTTTGACATCACCATGTCAAAACCTATGTGAAATGATCAGAACATTCGATAATGTAAATCAATCCGTACAAGATAACGAAAATATAATAAAAAATTATATTCAAAGGTTATAGATTATAACAGATAGAAATAAGCACGTGATATAGGTCTTAAGGATGGTAATATTTTGAATATATGATATTAAATAGCGTTCATAAATGTCAATATTAATGATATTGGTATCTGTCTGAACTTCCATTATTGAGGCATATTTTAGTATTAATATCATATTCTTATATTATGTTGTTTAATTAATATCAAATTTATTCTATATTATCTTTTATTGTTTCTTATAAGTATTTTACATTTTTCTATGAATTTTACATCATATAAATTAACTAATTATAATAATACAGTTATATGGGGTTTTCTCTTATCAGTTTTTTTTATTTGAGAGAAATGTAATATTCACTACTAGATTTATATTTTGTGGCATAATTACTTCCCTATGGGTGTTTTTATCATGATATTAAAGTGATTTAAAAATAAATCATAGGTTTTATTTTTCAATAGAGTTTGAACTCATGTTATAAAAATCCTTGTTGGAATTTCATGACTAAACATATTTTATTGAGTTATATTGTTTCATCTTGAATATGGTTCTACAAAATTGTTTTAATATATAATATAATTAGATTATATTTCCTTTATAACTTATTTTTTGAGGAATCACATTTACAAATTAAACTAATCAGGGAAATGGAGCTAATCATAACCAAAAACTATATCATGGTTTTTACCATTTTTGGGTGGGTTTATATAGGAAAGGATAGGGAAATCATTATTATTTAGGTTTTGGACACCACACATTAGACCAATCATAACCAAAAACTATATCATGGGTTTTACCATTTTTTTAAAAAAAATTGAAGTGGAAAAAATTATTTTATCAGGGAAATGGACCAAATTATAAAAATATTAAGCTTCCTTAGGTGGAGATGAGTCACCCTCTCATGAAAATAATTTAAAATTTTCAAAATATTTTATAAGTATTGGAGGGTCCACTAATGCATTATAAAATAAATAATATAAACCTAAAATTAAATTATATTAAAGGTAAAACATTTATTGGCCGACCAACCCATTTATTTTATTTATAACATCCATATTTGTTCATTATTGTGTCATAAAACACATTATATTTTTAACGGGTATTTAATTTATTCCCAAAAAATTCGACTATCTCATAAAATTAAGAAAAATTAACTGTAGGACAATTTAGCTATCCTGATTCCAAATATAATCTTAATTTCTTCTAAATATTTTCTAAATATGTGATTTTTTTACTTTTAAAATAAAAACACTCTTTTATATAAAAAATCTTTGGTTTTGATAAAAAATAATTTCTAAACATAATAAAAATTTCAATTGTAAAAATTATATTATCATTTATATTTATTAATAGTAATTTAGTAACAATATTTTATTAAAATTGTATTTAATTCTAAAATACATTAATTAATATATTGTGTAATTGAATATTGACTAAAAATACTATTTATTCATTAAAAACTATATACTGAGCAACAATAATAAAATGAATGGATATTCCTTTTTATATACTAAAATAATACACATAATCATAGTTTTAGGGTCTTTTACATAACCACTTATAACTTCCACATAATACCTAAGGTTAAAATGTGCGTTGGTGATTGACTCATGAGGATGCTCAGATAACATAACATAGGTGGTAATATCTATTAACTACCAGTTCTATTGTAGGTTGTTTTTTTCATGATTAACGTATTAAAACACGACATGGTATTGGTTAATGGAAAATCCCAGAGATGCTACTCTTTCCTGAGATCTAACAAATGAGATTTGTATGGATCAATTCTATAGGATGAGGTCATTCCTTATTTTGTCTGAGTAAATTGGATTTGTTAAAGCCATATATTTATACTAATAATGTTGTCACTCTGTAATAGCTATATTTGCAACAATAATTGTTTTTAACAATATTTTAAAATACAAGAACATAAAACCAAGTAAGTGCATATGTCTTATACAACCATTTTACACAGTAATACATTTAATCAAATAAAGGGAAAAATTCATTAATAAAATTTTGGGATGTTACAATCTTCCTCCTTATGATATTCCACCCTCGAAACTTTCTTTCCCCAAACTAAAACAGATACAGGTTAAACTACATAATCACTTCATCTTATTCAAAAGTTTCTTCTTCAAACATGTGGTTTCTACAAAACAATTTGATGATGTGAATTGTCTTATTACAAGTAAATTCATATATAAGGCCTAATATCTTCACCAGAATTTCTTCATAGGATTTTTCATTCACCAATGGTACCACATCGCGATTGTGTACATGTGATGGGTCTTGTATGTACATCCTCAAGATTGATACATCGAATATATCGTGAACATAATATAGGTTCAGTGGGAGTACTAGTTGACAGAAAATTGTTCCAATGTAATCAAGGATCTAAAAAGGGAGGATGTACCTTGGACTAAGAATTCTCTTATTCCCAAATCTCATAACTCTTTTCCATGGTGATAAGAATAGGAATACTATGTCTCCAAAATTGAACTATAGTTCTCCTCGACAATTGTCATCATAGCTATTTTTTCAACTATGAATAGATTTAATGTGTTGTTGGATGGTCTCAACCTTATCCACAATTTGTTTAACAATTATTATATGTTGGAGTTTTTGCTCCCCAACTTCATCCCAGTATGTCAATGTTCTACACCACTTCTCATAAAGGGCTTCATAAAGATACATTTGGATTCTTGTGTTGAAATAATTATTGTATGTGAAGTCAACCCAAAAAGTATTTTTATCCCATAATCCTTTGATATACATTGAGCATGCTCTAAAAATATCGTCTAGTGTTTGGATAGTCCCCTGATATCGGCCATGAGTTTTAGTATTATAAGTCATACTTATATTCAGCTCAATATTCGGGGCATGTTGAATACATATCTAAAACATAGAAGATAATCTTTGAATTCTATCAAATACAATAGATAGTGGAACTCCATGCAGCCGTACCACTTCATTGATATATATCCATGCCAATTCATCTAATGGAAAATCCTATCGAATTTCAATGAATTGTGCGGTCTTTTAAGATGATCCAAAAAGTCCCAGATATCATTGTTTCCTTTGGATATTATCAGATAACAAGTTACATGATGATGTTATCCCATTTCCACATTGGTCTTGGTAATGGATGCATTATCCCCTTAGACTATTTCTTCTCAACCTTCACTTGCTGACATATGAGGCCCTTTGATGTATACTCAGTGAAATTTTTCTTCATGTTATCCCACGAATAAATCCCTCGGATATTATGAAACATAATTTTGTTTCCTGGGTTAATGGGGAAATTTTAAATATTTTCATCATTCAAATGATCTTTCATTAACTCTAGATTTGACGAAAAATGTAGTCTTGAACCAAATCTCACAATTACTTATTTATTAACATTGAACTCTGTGGATTTCCATTTTTTGATGGTTTCCACTTTATTTTGAATTCCGACATCATCCTTTTGATATTCCATTAAACATTCCATATGAAATGGTTGAGAAATAATTTTTGAAAGGATTGATGATGTTCATTATTTATGATTACCATGTTCATATTCATCAAATTTAAGAATATTGGATCGTTTTTAATTCTCAATAATGATATTATCACATGTACCTTTTTACGTAGAGTGTCTTCCTCCTTGTTTACTTTCCCAGGGTGGTAATAGACTGATCAGTCTTAGTCTTTGATCATATTGTAACTATATTGTTGATTCATTTTCAACTCTTTCTGTGTTAATATATTGTTGAGGCTTTTGTGGTCCATATATATTACACACTTTTCCCCAAAGAGGTTTTTTTGAAAAAATTTTAAACTGAAGCATACAATAGCCAACTCTAGATCAAGTGTTGGATGGATTTTCTCATGAACATTCTATTTCTTCGAAGAATTAGAAATTTTCCATGTCATTTTTCATAAAAACACAACCCAATCCCTTCCTAAAAGCAATAGTTAATATGAAAAAAAATTCCACTTGTGGGTAGTGTGAACACGGTCCTAATGATAATACTACTTTTCAACTACATCTATCTCTCTTCACATTCATCATTCTAAGAAAACATGAATCCCTTCTGAGATAGTTTGGTAAGAGGGTTTCATAATCATGAATAATTTCTCACAATTCGGAAATAATATTCATCTAAAACCAAGATGCTTCATATATCCTTCAATGATGTTGGCCTTAAATATCCATAAATTATAGTTGTCTTGGAGAGATCCACATATATCCCATTTTTTATGATGATATGGCACAAGAATAAGACTTCGTTCAACTAGAAATCCAAATTTTAATACATTTTATAGATCTTCTCTTTTAACAGGGTCTCTATTAGAGTTCTTCGATGCACATTATTATACTCCTTCATTTTGGAATATATTATAATATCATATCTAATTTCTACCTCAAATTTT
The DNA here is from genome assembly GCA_963277665.1 of Viscum album. NCBI lineage: Eukaryota > Viridiplantae > Streptophyta > Magnoliopsida > Santalales > Viscaceae > Viscum > Viscum album. The sequence goes on along the minus strand of OY728133.1, from coordinate 195,094,265 downwards.
CCTAGGTAATCTATACAGACTATATTTATCAAATACATGATGGATTCTGAAGCATTAGTGAGTTATAAATTCATTACTACGAATTCATATTGCCCGTACCTTGTATGAAAAGCAGTCTTGGGGATATCTTCCTTCTTCACCCTTACATGGTAATATCCCAACTGCAAATACACCTTAAAGGAGTATTGTGCTCCACATAGCTGATCGAGAAAGTCATCAATTTGGGGTAAAGGATACTAGTTCGTTGTCATGGTTTGTTGGAGCTCATGATAATAAATGAAAATATGTATTGGATCATCCTTCTTTTTGATGAAGAGGACTAGTGCACCCCATAGTGATGCACTTGGGCATATAAAAAATTTATCTATATTGTCCTATAGTTGTTTATTAAGCTCCTCATTATCTAGAATAGCCATTCTATAAGGATTATTAGATATTGGAAAATCATCAGTTATATGATCAATTGAGATTTCAAAATCCCTTCAAGAAGGGAGACCAGGAAATTCCTCAAGAAACAACTTAGGGAATTACCTCACAATAGGCATGTCTTCAATGATGGATTATTTTATAGACTCAATCATCATAGAATGATACACGCTCTCATTGTTTAGTAATATCCGTGATTGAGATGATGGTGCTAATGATTATTTAACCACATCTGTGCACTGGTACAGAATTGGGGGTCAATTCTCCATACAGAGAGTGATTTTTTCTCATGGAAATTTAGGTTGGCTCAACATAAAAAATAAAATCCATGCAAATAATTTCATCAAATTAAAGAATAAGGACTATGACGTGTTTTTCTAGTATGTTTAATCCCAAAACTGTGATAGAGGAGGATATATATTCATGTTTGTCAATAATTTCCCCATTTCCCATTCTCACTGACATCATTACTTTAATGACTTGTGGTGGTGTTGGGAGAGATGTACTAAACATTCAAGATATAAAAGAATTCATAGAACCAGAATCAGAAAGTATGTTGTCTATTTTTTAAATAATAACTATCATACCTTTCACCACTTCATTGTCAGGGTTCACTTCAGCAGTAGTAAGGGAAAAACCTCACCCTTACTTCCTAGGAGGTTGTTGAGTGCCTCCAAAAACCCCTTGATTAAAAAAATGGTTTGCAAAGTTCCCTGGTTCATTGTAGTCATAACAATGAAAAATGCAGTAATGGGTGAACAAATAATTCCTATCCTATTTCCGGACAGAAGGTTTTTCATGATGATAGTTAATATTCAGGTGCCCTTCCCATCCACACATAAATCATTTGCTCATCCACTTCAGGAAATTTCCAGGGTGCCTCTTTATGCACTATTGGAAAGTGGGGAGCTATAATATCTTAGCACCATGGGATCTATCAATTAGGCCACCATAATTAAATTCCACTTTCCTCTTCATATCCCAATGATAACCCTGAGAATCTCTGATCTCCATTTCTACATTGAGGTCACATTCAACAATTTACTCATAGATATCAAAGTCACAGATCTATAAGGATTTCCGTACACTAGATTTTATCCAAGCAAAGAAGTGGTAATCATTGACTTTTGGTGTAACGACCAAGCTGGAGGTGTATCGGGCAAGCCATGTGAACTTTTCCTCACACACCTCGATGGATTCGTTGTCTTTTTTTATTGATGTAAAAGATGTCCCTTTTCATCATATGTTGGTCGGACTGAGGGAAATATTTATCGAATTATTTTTTGGAAATCATTAAATTCCAACAACTCATTTTCCACCTTGAGATACATATTTTATTTATCAATGTCCACCATTGATCAGATTCAGCCTCCATATGATATGAATCCTGAATGACCTTCTCATATCCAAAACATTGAGGGATTGAAAATATATTTTCAATGGATTTGATTAATTTTTCGCTAATTGAGGGATCATATGTTCCATTAAAAGTAGGATTCCTTTATCTCATGAAACTCTCGATTGTGAATTGTTCTTTGTTGGGGAGGGTTGAACATTCCGCTTTACTCATGTTACCATTCAAAACCTGAGTTAACTGAGAGAGTATCATGAAAAAGTATGTGAATCCAACTCTCATCAGAATGGGAATTTATGTATAACAGTCATCACATTGATTGTTACAATGATGGTTAGCCTGATTCCTCCTATTACTGGCCATCTACATGAATAAAAGGATTATTAGGGGTTACACATAATGGAGAATTAAATGAAAAAAAGGATAACATAGAAATTTAAATTATTTCATTAACTCATTTATGTTATCTATGATCTACTTCCATTCATATATTATTATGGGAATTTTTCCCTTAATTATTGTTTATACTATGATTATTGATTTAACAATGAAAATCCCATGGGAGGTTCGTAACAAAGAGTGCACCAAGGCCCATGGGTTTTCATCAATTCTCGTTCGAGTCTAGATCAAACTGATATTTTCGGGCTTACCCCTAGATATATCTATTTCAGAGACACCTCTACTTGTACTTATCCAGATAGGGATCTATTTTCCTGATAAACCACATAATCAATAATCAACAAAATTTAGGTATGTTTTTATTATTCGTAGTCTTATCCCAAATTCATTCACTAGGGTTTTCTAATCCTATTTCAAAAAATTACTAAACCAATCCTCTAATAACAACTACAATAACCATAATCTTTATTACATAGTTAAAAATTATTTATTACATAATCATTCACTTAAAACAACTCATATGATCAAGAGTTCTACTGTCATTGGAAATTAAAAACATTACATAAAAACATTAAATATAAAACAAAACAACTTTATTGAAAAATTTATTTACATGACCACAACATTTAATATTACTTAGCATTGCACGGGATAACCTGAGGGTATACATAAGAAAAGGGTTTACCTATAATGGCATGTAAGATAGTAATGAATGAATAAAATGAGTAATATATTACATGTATAGAATTAGGAATATCAATGGAGCGCAAATGAAACATGGGCATATAGGCATTATATTACATGATTATCAAATATGTAAATGTGTCAACAAAATTTAACATGATATTAGAATAATCCAAGGCTCATTGAACATTGATCATGATTAAACCCTCATTGAAATTGAATTATCATGATTGGACCCTCATTTTGAATGATGTATTATGATAATAATCATTACCCAATGAATTAGAGTGCTATCCGGGGAACCCTTATTAATCATTTAATTTAATGCATAAGTGTTCCCCATTGATCATACAACATTGAATCATTAAACATCATCATTTATTCCATGGTAATGTAGTGTAGAGTAAATAAATGAGACCCTATAATCAATAAGTAAATGTTCATAAAGTAGAATACCCTTGATATTAAAATTGGAACATTATTCACTACACAATGACTTTGTCTTGGAAAATCATGGTTCAATTTTGGAAACATAACATCATGAAATAAGAATTCATAAAAATATTTAATGAGAGGGAAAGGGGTGTATCATAATATGTACATGAAATTTAATGTAAGGGGTTCATATTGATACATATCCCAACATATGTAATGTTATTTAGATGCTTAATATAACCAAATATCATGAATGTAAATGAGAAGAGAGAAATTCTTTACAGAATTTTGGCATGGTAAAAAGTGTACATGTGAGGTATTAATGAGAGAGAAAGTGATCTCTAATCATTCAAAAATAAGGAGTTATGTATAAAAAAGGTGTAAAATCATACCCAAATAGTTTTAATTTAAAATAAAAGTAAATAAAAACATAAATAAATTTGGAAAAAATGACAAAAGAATAAATCACTTACTTGGTAGTGTGATCCCAAAGGCATGGGAGAGGATTGAGAGAGGCTTCAAGGGAACATGAAGTGCATTGGGAGGATTCTATAAAGAAAATTGAAGGGTTTCATCAATCAACAAATTATTTCTGAAAATAGGAATGGGAGATTGAGTGAGTTTATATAGAAAAGGAGAGATAATTCATTATTATTTAGGTTTTGGACGCAACACATTTAACTAATCAAAACCACAATCCATCCCATTGTTTTTGCCCATGGTTTAGGCCAATGTGGATTAGTGAAAATTATTTTGTATTTAAAATTTCTAAAATATTAAGATATTATGATATCTTATTTGGAGGTGAGTCACTCTCAAAGAAATCATTTTTAAATGTAAATTTTTTTTCTAAGTCTTCGATGGTCCAGTATGGCTTGGTAAAAAAAACTAAAATAATATTAATATAAAATTATTTTAAAGGTAAAACATATATTGGCCGAAAAAACATTTATATTATTTTATAACATCAGGATTGGGTCATTATGATGTCATAAAACACATTATAAATTTAAAAATTATTTCTTTTTTACCCAAAAAATATGACTATCTTAGAAAATTATGAAAAATTCAGAATTTGATAATTTTGACACACTGATTCAAAAAATAACATTAATTTTGTCTAAATAATTTTCTATGTATGTGACTTTTTATCTTTTAAAATAAAAACTTACATTTATCGAAAAATCATGTGTTTTGAGGATAACAGCTTTCCGAATATAATAAAAATTAAAATTGTTAAAATTATACAATCATTTCTATTTAATAAAAATTAATTTAGTAATAATTTTTCATTAAAATGTTATTTAACTCCAAAATCAATTAATTCATTAATTTATAAAATTAATATTTACTAAAAATATTATTTTTTCTTTAAAAACTATTTACAAAGTAACAATAATAAAATGATTGTATATCATTTATTCAATAAAAAAATAATGCACATAAACGTAGTTCTTGGATCTTGATACATAACCCTTATAACACCTACATAAAACCTAAGGGTATGGTTTGAAATGGGGACATACTCATGGGGAGACATAGATAATATTGCTCAGCCTGCAATCCATATTAACTTACACTTCTCCCGTAGGCGGTTTCGTTCAAGATTTACATGTTGAATTTTATCTTGTGTTAGGCAAAGTGAAAATCCTAGGGATACTGCCTCCTTTCTAAGATCTTACAAATGGGATTCATATAGAGAAATTCTACTAGATGGGGCCATTTAATCATTTTTCTAATCAAATTAGAATTTTTAAATCCCTATATCAATACTAATTATGTGGTTACTGTTCAAAGGCTATATTACCAATGGTAACAATTTATAACGATCATTAAAAATACAAAAACATAAAACCAAGGAAGTGAATATGTCATATATATCCAATTTAGATATTTATAATTTTAATTATATCAAGGGGGATTTCCATTAATAAAATCTTGGGTTGTTACATAGAAAATAAGCCATAAGAAAATAACATTATGATAGGACATGCCATTTCGTAATACACAAAAAATAGAAAACAATTTCCCTAGTAGTTGGATGATTATATCCAATACTATCATAGTAGAATGGTTTTAATCTCCATTACATTGTAGTAGTTTTAGTTAACTCAAACTATACTTCTAGCGGATAGTTTCCCATACATAACTGGGATCACCCTCCACTCAAATCATAGTTATCTAACAATATATCAATCATTGCCCAATGAATTGAGGGGAGATATTGGTACCACATTTCACATAGTATATATTATTTATGCATGTTCTATAAGTTCATTCAACATTAATTATAAAATAACACATTAAAATAAATGAGTTTCATAAAAATATCATCATAACATAACCTATGTAAAAGAAAAATCTTTCGTAATCATTTCATAATATCATCAATCCCTAAATCAAGGAATAATAATTCGATTTCATAATTATTGTATTATGGAATAACCAAAAAAAATAAATAGTATTCATAAAAATATTCCCATCATAATCATAAACCATGATGAGAGAGAACAATAATGGTATTCTTGGATTGTATCCCCATTAAATTATAATTTCCATTAAAGTATGAAATCATAGATTGAAAATTATTTAGAAGATCACTTGAAACATTTATTGATGAAAATAAAAATTATTTGAACATCAAATTTTAAATAAAAAATTTCAAAAAATATTTTAGATATCATTTTGATTAAAAATAAACATTAAATTTTATAATGGAATCTTAAAAAATTGACATGATGGTAGTAAATTTCATTTCGTTCATACATATTAAAATAATGATTCCTTACATATTTTTTATTAAAATAATAATTGGTCTTGTTTTAAATATGACATTATTATTTCTTTAAAAACAAATATTAAAATAGAAAAAATGTGTATAAATTATTTGATAAATCATTTTTAAAACATATAATTTTTGTTAATAATATCTCTGAATACAAGGATATGGAAGAAAAGAGGTATTCTACCGAATAGTAAAATATATATAGTTTTTATTAAGATAATGTTTCAGAATGGGTGAATAAATAATGTGGGGATAATGAAGTTAAAAATGAAATTTCATGGAATAAATAGAAGAAAATTGAATTGAGTTGTTTCTTGAGATATATATCATAATATATAATCATCAGAATAGTAAACATAAACAACCCCAATAGATGAATATATTGAATCATGTGACCCTTACCACTTTGGTAACATTTAATTGTATTCCCCCGAAAATAGTGTCCATAAAATGTATATGATAATCTACATTATTTTTCTAAAAATAATCATAAAACACATTAATGGGTAGTGTATACACCACATAAAATATATAGTTGGGGTAGTTGGTATTTCTCTCATTAATTAAAAAGATAGACAGAAATCCCATACCTTAATTCTCAACTTACACTATACATGTTCACAAATTATTAATAATAAAAATATGGTTATAATTAATATATTTTTTTTACCATGATTATATATATATCATATCATACATTATTTCTTTATTACCTTTTTACTCGTTTGTTAACAACTCCATAATAATGTCACGTTTCGGAAAATAACTGCTATATTTTTCAAATATCATTTGATTTTATATTTTAAGACATTATACATTGATAAATGATCCATAAATTCCATAATGATAACATTTATATGAATAATATATTTTTTGATTATATATTTATTTATTTTATTCAATATAATTTGGATATAGAAAATGAAATACACTATTTATTGAAATGGTAGGAAGTACGTATTCATTAATGTAGTTACCATTTTATTGGTGTATTTAAAAAATCAATGGTAAAATATATATTAATATTAAAAAATTATATTTAGGTGACTTTTCTAATTTACTTATATTAAACTATTCCAAATTACCATTAATTTACAGGGTCAATGAGTCACATTACTTAAGGGAGTAGTAGTCTACTGTATACACGAGCGACGTTATCATATTCCCACAGAATTGACTGTAAGAAGGTACATGTGATATAATAAATCTATAATAATAATAATATCATAAATATTATAAAAATATATATATTATCATTTAACACATAATATCTTCATAATTGGGTGGTGTTGATGGAAAAATCAATAACATCAGGTCTACATGCGGTAGTCTGCATTACACCCAATCCATAGTTTTGTTTCCCATTTGATGGATGTGGAGATGTACATAGAATATTAAATTAAAATAATATAATCCTAGTATATTATTTATTCAACTACAATTATAATATCATAATTTATTATTATTATGAGGATTTAGTAGAAGATGTACCAAAAAATCATATAAAATAAATTTACCTCTTCTTTAGAAAATAAAATTACGTTTTCATAATGACAACTTAGATATGATTTATGAAACAGATGAAGAATCTAGAATATAGTGATGGATGAATTTAATATATATTATAAGTATTTTAATATTTAATGTGTTTTATATATGTTATGATGAGCGGAAAAGGTCTGACTTTTTATAAGATAGGTGACTGGAACACTTGAAATTTCTAAAAATAAAAAGGTGTACCTACATTTGTCACAATCCAAAAGGCACAAAAATGGAAAATGTATGAGTATTATACACGATAATTATGAAATACTACTATTAAATGGTGTTTTGACATTTCTTGGTAAATTTTAATTCTTATATTTATAATATGACCCAAAGTAAACCCATCTTTACCATACACGCGACAAATTATTTTTACTATTTTTGATCATTTTTATTAAAAAAAATTAAATATTAACTCATTAGAAAATAATAAATAATTATGATTCCAAATCTGGAGTAATTTTTTCCAAATATAACTCACAAAAGGTGAAAATGTTAATTTGAAACTAATCCCACTGATGTGAAAAAAAAACACGTTTTGAAAGAGAAATTGTTTTTTAGGAATAAATTTTATTAATATAAATAATAAATATTAAATTGATTAAAATTTATTAAATTAGAATAATAAATTCATAATTTAACAAATTTTACTTTAAATTCCATATATTTATTTAAATGTTTAAAAAAATTTAAACAAATAGATAATTCCTAACAATAACTTATATTTTTCACAGTTTACTGAAAAATTTAACTCTTCAAAAAATTGAAAAACATTCACTCAATGAAAAATTTTTACATATATATTTATAATATAATATATTTTTTTAAAATTATTTTTCTAAAATTACTAAAAGTTATATTTATTATATTTTTATAAAATGATATAAATATATTGTTGTGAAATCATATTTTCAATAAATATAATGGATTATATAAAAATCATATAATTTTTATCAATATGAATTATTCATATAAAACCACTATACATAATATTTTTTTATGAAATATTAATATTCATATTCATATGTTTAACATTTACATTATAATAGTTTTTATATAAAATAATATTAATAATATATAATATTTTTTAAAACCTAGTGGTGTGTGTAATGAACGATTTTGGAGAAATAAAATTTATTCAAAAAATATATTTGAAAAAATATTTGGTGTTACATTAAACCATCTTAATATTAATTTCTCCATTGTAAATAATAAATTTGGTAAAAAAAATTATGATCATAATTTTTTTAAATTATATCCTTCAGTTCCCACATAGCTTCCTCAAACAGGTGGTTTCACCTCAACTCATTGACCATGTGAGCTGTATTATGTCTTAGAACTTTCTATATTATATCCACAATATATAATTGTTTTTCTTCCTGGGAATGATATTGATTTAGTGTAATGATGTCTAGGTTAAATATATATGTTGGATTAGTTATACACTTTCTCAAGAGAGATACATTGAACACATCATGAATTTGAGATAGATTAGGTGTTACTTCACAATGATATGTTATTTTCACAACATGATCAATAATCTCCAGAGGAACGAAAAACCTAGGGATTTACTTTCCCTTTTATCCAAATATTATTACCATCTTCAATGGGTATAATCTTTGAAACACCATGTATCCAATGTCAAATTTCATATAATGCTGCTGTTTTTTAGAAAAACATTCTACCATATTAGGTCTACCCTATTGTGTTATTGAGTGGATCAGAAATTATCATTCATTTATTCAGATATATTATGTCCCAATTTATTTCATTATACAAATTAGTTCTTCTCTATTGGACATTTAAAATTCTTTCCATGTAAGGTTTCATAATGTTTTATCTAAATGATCATGTCAAATAATACTTATTGTAATAAAAACTAAACTCGAGGAATGAGTTGATACCAGCACCCAATAAAATAGCGAGTAAAACATCTAAAAATATCTTCTAGCGTTTTATTTTTTATCTCCAACAAATTTTATTGATGAGGATGATACATTGTTTTTAAACTCATCTTTATATCAAGATCTTATTGATGACTTCTACAGAACATTATGAAAACCCATGCATTCCCATTTCTATTCAGTTATTGGTAATGATTGGAAAAACCCCATATAGTTTGGTCTCTCAATCATAATGTTTTGTAATACTAAACCCCGAGATAAAAACCCCATGATGTCTCTATTCATTCAATCCAACCGGAAGTATTATTTTAGACCTCAATACTCATTCAGAGTTATAGAATGAGTAGATATTGACTAACTATGTTATTTTTATATAAATCCTTTGACTTTGGAATATATAAAATGAATACATGGTTTCTAAACAATATCATTCCCTTATGATCATGGATAAACATAGGAAGATTTCAAACCCTCCTTTGTAGCTCTACATGTTCATTATGTTCCACTTTAATTTTTTCATGAATTTATGTTTTATAATTTAATTGAGAAAGAATTGATTTCCTCCCATTCAATAGGATTTATATATCCATTATATTCAAATCCATAATTATTTGATATTTTTTTATCCTCAGATTGGATATGATAGGATGATCCTTTTTACTCAATGTATGAACCCCCTTGTTTGTTTTCCTTGGGTGGTAATGCATTAGGAAATCAAAACAATTAAAAATATCTAACTACTATTTCTAGTTCAAATTAAAATCTTTATTTTTTGATATATACATTATACTATTTTGATCAGTATATATATTTATATCAAATTTTTCTAAATAATTATAATTTCTTTATATAATTAATGAAAAGTTTACAATCAAAAACACTAAATCACGACTCATGTAATATCTCCTATGAGCCATCCATTTTCATTAATATTATTCTATAACCATGCCATTCTTAATAATAACAAATCCCAATAACATTTGGGATACATCTATATAGATTACAAAACCGTATAAAATAATGGGAAATGCAAGACTAGGTTAACTGATTTATATTCTCTTAAGAGATTCGAAATTTTAGTCACATTAATCTATAAAGAGGAACTGAGATCTCTCTAGTAAAACAAGGTGATTTGATTATATATTCATTGTAAATTTTCCAAACACTATTGATAATGTATAGCTAGACCAAGAACCCTATTGATTTCAATCACCGTGGTTAGTCAGGACCCATCATCAAAAACATTCATCATTTGTGGATCTACCAATATACCATATCTTGAGATTATATGACCCAAAAATTGAATCTTTTTGCTGCCAAATTCACACTTTTTAAATTTTTCATATAGTTTATCCATCCTTGGAATCATTACTATAATTCATATGTTATATTTACTATTCTTATTTCCATTTGAATACATAATAGTATAATATATTAATTCTATCAAAAGTTGACTAAGGTAATATATAAAGAATATATTCATTAAATCCATGATTATATTGGGGGGATTAGTAAGACCAAATGGAATCACTACACTTTCATAGTTTCTATACCTTTTCGGAAACGATGAAATTCATAAAATCTCCATGTTCACCCTCAAATGATGATATCCAAAATGAATCTCAATCTTTCAAAAGATATTTATCTCAACAAAGATGATAAAATGTGCCATCAATAAATGTAAGTGGAAAATTATTATTGATCATGTCCTTTTTTATCTCTCTATAATCAATGTAGAAGCCCATTGAATCATATTTAAAAAATATAGGTGCACCCCTAGGTTATACACTCGTCAAAATGAATCATATTTCATGGTTCTCATAGAGTTACATTTTCAATAAATTATACTCATTTATGTACATTATATATGGAGTATTTGAATAAGGGTTGGTATAAGGAATGGGTTCTATTGAGAACTCCATAACACATTTTGGTGGATGCCTGTTAAACTATTCTATAAATACATCAAAAGAATCCCACACAATAATTATATCATCTATGTTCACTGTTTTTCCCAACCATCGGAGATAAAGAACCCTATTGAATATGAATCAAAATCCATACAATGGATGTGATTTTCATTGTATTTTCATATTTATTATCTCACTAATATTAGATCAAAGGTTTTATGGAAAATAAAACTTGACTTACCTTACTCTACAACTAATGAGGTATTAATATAGGGAAAAAATCATTCCTAATATAACATCAATTTGAAACAGAGGATGAATGGAAAATTTATTGGGAAGTGCATTCGCAAAAACATCAATATAAGATGGAGCATATACCTGAAATTTGATTATAGTACCATTAGGGGGATTCAAACCTAATTTTACATTTAATTATTTTGGATTCGTATTGAACCCTTATAAATATTTTCAGATAAGAAATAATGGGTTAATATAGAGTCAAATTATTCATTTTTTGTTCTATATTAGATGTTAGTTATATCATTCACCATATAATTATCACAAACCTCTTAAGAAACAATGATTATATAATATTTACCTTTAACTCTCAGCATAATATGTTATTTAAATTTATAATTTTCTATAAAATTTTGTTTTGGGAACTATTTATAATATTTCCCATTATACTGTCAATTAAAACCATATATTTTGGGTGGTGAAATATTTAGATCAGTCTCTATTTGGATCATTATCTAACTATATTCCATTATTTTAATATTAAATGTATTAATGACATTCCTTTATACACATATTAAATTTACCATTCTGCATAAAACATTCTTCAATATTTCCTTCCACACATCAATCATTATAGATAGATCATATTATAGCCTCTATGATTTTTGGCATTTCATATGAACTCTATCTTTATTTTCTTGTATGAAACATAAGATTAATTTTTCATTATAATCCCCTTTAACACCTTGAGATAACATATAGTGATTTATTAATATATTTTTAACACAATAATAGATAATAATCATTATAAAAAAATTTATATCATGGAATAATTGATTCATGATAATTTCATGTTGGTTAATAATTTTATAATCATACCTTATCACTCTACGATTCACTATTTAATTTAACTTCAATACAACTCTGTCAATCTAATATTTTATTGTAAATTTAAAATTTAATATAAAATTTTGCATCACATTTAGTCCAATTAAGTAATTTTTTGCCTTGTTATAAATGTAAATTTAACTTATTTTTATACTATAATTATAGGTAGAGGTGATTTGGAAGGACCAAAATAAAATCTAACCAATGAGGGCTAAACCACACATGTGGCCATGCACACAAGTAGACTCAAATGCCCACTTCATATATTATGGAATTTAATTTTTCTTAATGATTTTAGTGTTATCAAAAGTTTATTGATATAAAAATAATTTAATGATAACCAAGACCATTTTATCCAAAAATGGGCCCATACTAGCTGATCTGTGCAAGAAATTGAAATAACATGATGTAAAAATATTTGATTTATACATCAGAAATATCTAGCGATGTGATGTACAAATATTAGCCATATTTAACATTTAGATATTCAAGAGGACATTAAAAAACTCTCTACTATTTTCCATGTCATGAAATGGGCAATTACTAGTCCTAAAGAGAGATAAAATTGGTATCTCCAGATATGGTTTCCCAAAATCACCTCTCATTTTGGCTATAGAATAATATCCTAGGAACATCATTTAGTAAATTGAAAAATTAGTGAAGTAATGACTTTTGGGATTTCCATGGAAGTCCTGTTTTCACGTTAGAGGTTTTGATACTCTCTATACTCCTTGGAATTGATTTTGAATCTAGGATCCCTATATCAAATCCTTCATCACCATTTTCATGAAGTATAGTTTTTATTTTATAATAAACACTCATTTTCTCTTAAATTTTTTTGGTTTTATTCAATTTTCATCCACTATACTCTTCCTATTTGGGTTGGAAAACAAGAGTAGGGAAGTGATTGAGTTATACCCTATCCATTTTCCACAACCAAAATGTTTCTATGATGACTACATCAACCATGAAAGAGTAGTTTTTCCTTATAATTAAACTAATTATCACATTTATTTCATATTTTATGATTTAATGAGATACATTAAGCCACATAATATGATTGATGAATTTTGTTTTTAAATTATAGGAAACTGTGAATTTAATTTAAAAATTTAACACAAAATTCATGAGGTCAGGTATTGTGTTAATTGTTAGAGAATTATGATAATCGATAAAACAAAACCACATTGGATAACTTTATATAGTTCAAATATAATCCCAAAACACAATTCATCCTCACTTATCAAATATATATGTTCCCTATTTTACCAATAACCATAATATATTCTTCTAATGAAAATTAGATCATGGTCATATGATTTTATTTTCAAAATCTAGTTTAGGTATTATTTTATTTCATTATTTGGTTATGTTAATTCTTATAAGGTTTTTGGTTTAATCAATTAAGGAATAACAATTAAGATATATTTAATGTAAATAATATAGATTAATAATTAATTTAATAGAAATAGTTAGATCAATATTCCTTTTATAAATATTTTCTAAAAAAACATCTTCCTATTTTGTTTTCGCAAACTCATTTCCAAAACAACAAAAAACTGCCTCCTTTTAGCATTTAGCATCATGATTTATTAATGTTAATCAACCCATCAATCTATTTAGTGTGATTATTTCATATAATTTTCTTTCCAAAAGACATTCATTATAGATGTTTTACTTACTTACTCCACTAAGATATATCCAATGTCTTATACTCTATTTCATTTAAATAATACTAAACAAAATACATTTTATAGAACCAATTAAAGTACCTTCAAAATTAGCACAGCTTTTAGAAGAAAAGTACTATATTTATTGGAATTATGGGATTTTTTTTCTAATTTTATTTTTCTAATTTTCTTTTATTCTTTCTACCTTCAATCCACTTTCTTATTTTTTTCCTTCTCTTTTTTTGATCCATTAATAGAATCATCATATATATTTAATATGGTCTAGATTTAATAAGTAAATTTTTATTATATTTTTTGACATGTATTAGTCCATATGTTCAATTATATATTTACCATAATATAGAACATATCCTTGTGGATCAATTATTGCATTCCATTCTTCGGGATGTTAGGAAATTCACCCAGTTGGGTAATTCCTCCATTATGGGAAAATTAAAATTCGAAACATGTAATGGAAAATAAAATAAGATATAATGGCAGAAAATAAAAATAATGAACTTAAAATTACCAGTTATGAATTGGATGAACCAAATATTAACTATCAACCAAATTTTATTTCATTCCCAAATCCTTAATTGAACTTCAAACTAAAATTACTATTGATACTATGTCTTTTAAAATTTTATGGTCTCTATAAAGAGTATTCAAACAATAATTTATAATATTTTAATGTGGAATTATCAAAAATAAAACATTGAAATGTATCTACTGATGAAATAAAACTAATATAATTATCATTCATACTGTACATAACTAAAAATATTTGATGTATTTTTTACAACATAATGATGTGACATGTTAGAGAGATTTGTAATGTATTTTCTTACCAAGTTTTTCTAGAATCAAGGGCGAAATCTGTATGTAAATACATATTAAGGATAAATCATGGATAAGGGTTGTAAATTTATTTATACTTGGAGATATTGAAGAAGTTGTTAGTTTGATACCTGCATCACTAAACCAGTGAGAAACTAATCTTATAATAAATATACAAAGGCCTCAAACCTATGGAGAGGATTATATTGGATTTTTGTATGGAGGGATATTTTTTGAAAAAACACTGGTAGCTACAAGTGAGTTAATTGATATGATTTTACAGAATTGAAAAAAAAATCTATTGAGGTATACTTCATGATGGAGAAGTGCATTAGGTAAGTCCTTCATCTCTTGAAAATAATTTAATAGATAATTTTTTGGAATAATTATCCACTGTGTATAGATATTTTTAATAGGCACAAAAGATATCCCAACCCACACTAATAAGGCCTTGAATAAATTGCACTAAAAAAACAACCCAATTAATTGTTTCACCTAACTATAGCAGGAAAATGATTATAAAACTATATTCCTTGGGATACCTTATTTACAACAATATATAAAAAATCCAATGAAGAATTATTATTCTATTATAGAAAAACACAACCATGGATTTAAATTCCAGTTATATTAGAGGTATAGTTCTTTAGAACAAAAAAAATGCCTCATTTTCATTAAAACATCTAAGAGCTATCATTTTTTTGATGAGGTTCTCTAAAACAATGATTTATATTTGATTCCCATGAATTAAAATCTCCAAAAATAGGGGAATTCTCAACCAAATTCAGATGCTAATATTGATGAATGTTTGATACAAAATTTTCTTAATCAACAGATTGATAAGGAGATTATTTTTTGGGAGATAAGGGTGTTAGATATTAAAATAAAACTGTTTGACACCACCCTCTATGAACAAGTATGTAATGACTCTAAAAATCATTAATACATACATAATCTAAACCCTAAGGTTAATTTTACGTCCATCACATTGATAAGTGGGAAGTAAACAAATGATAAAATTTCACCTACAATTATATTGGGATTCACCTCAACCCTATAGAATCCTCATTCAATACCAATTGAAGAGAAACACAAGGAGAAAGTAAATGTGGAGAAAAAAGTTGATGATTTTCCCCTTAATCATTTTCTTTTTCTAAAGAGAGTTGATCACACCATGATGATGGTTTAAAAGGCTATTGAAAAAAGATTTTTTGATATATTCTATCATGTTGAATAAAAACTCTTATTGTATCATTTATGTGAATACCAATTTATGAATATTTTATAAAAGGAAATTATACCTATCAAATAAATATTTACATAAATGAGAGAATTAATATTAAAATGAATTTTTCCACACTCATTACTCCAACTCAAGAAATTTGAATAAAATGAATGGATCTCTAGACATTAACCATCCCTTGAAATATTGGAAAGTTACAATTTTATGATGCATTAATTGATTTGGGAGAATCCATAAATCTGATTCAACTTGCATTATTGTATTTTTTATTGGTTTGTGAGTTGAAACTAATAAGATTAGTGGTGTAGTTGGAAAAATGATTGACAAATATTCAGCGGGGGTCCTTGATGATGTACTTGTTTGTGTAAGAGAGATAATCTTTCCAGTATATTTATACATTCTTCACATGAAGTTTGATCTGTTAAATTATTGTGCGCCCATTATATTTGGTATAACAATTCTTAAATTTTAAAACATGTCCAAAAATTTTGACGATTGTACACATTCCATGGTGTTTGGACATGAAGTTTTCATATTTAATGTTACAGACACCGTGAAGTTACTCTCATAAGACCATTATAATTATTTGTTATCCCATTTTAAACAACCAATTCAAAACACCATGAAATTTTATTTTACAATTCTTATAAAAATTTTAAGAATTGGTTTTATTTTTATGTCTATGAAAACCTCCACACTTGTTTGTAATGAAAAATAAAATATTTTATTTGTTGTTTATTTAGACAAATATTCTAATTTTTATCATGTTCACATTATGTCAAAGATATCATATATGTTATTCGAATTGATATAATAATCTATTAATTTCCAGATGAAATTTTTATATTAGTGTTCACTATGCCCATAATTTAGTTCCGTAATTTCATTCATCCATAAATCCCTTCTACATTCTAAGTCAAAATATTTCATCCAAATCTCAAATACTCCTTAATATTGAGTGGTGAGAGATCATTGGTTAAAATTTATAAAAATATCCCATGAATATTATAAACAACATTTGATACTTTTCAGTGAGAAAATTAGTGAAATCAGCTGGGCCTTGGATGATATATATGGTATTAACCCATCAATTTTCATTCTCATGACTCATTGAGTGGATGGGGATAAACAAATTAGGTAGTAAAAAATGATACGTAATACCAATCTTCTTAAAGATGTTATAAAAGAAGAATTATGACATGAAATCCTAACCCATGAATGTACCCACAACTTCACATAACATATTTCATTTACTTTAGTGTGGATCTATAACATGATAAATACAGATGAAATGAATAATTTAAAATTCTAAAAATAATATGAAAATAAAAGGGTAAGAGAAATAATGATAATTTTAAGTGATGATTGGATCATAAAGTATGGTGACATCAACAACATATGTGAGGAATCCCTAAATGTAGTTATTTACATGTTTCCCATTGATTGTAAATGTACTTCCTATTTATTCATCTATGATCTCCACTTCATCATTTGGAATGACATTAGATAAAACCTAAGGACCTAAAAATAGGTAAAACAACGTACATAGCATCATATTCAATCATGAATTTTATATATGGTCTTTATCTCCAATATTAATCCCCCTTTTGGTGGATCATTCTACCATGATGTGATTTTGGACTTTTCATTTAAAGGCCAAAATACTCATATTATGAAAATTAAATCGCATTACTCCCTAAAAATTTCACATTCCATTAAATTATATCATGGAGAAAATAAATGTTTCATTTCATTATAGTATAATATTACTGATGTTCTAGCTCTCGGGGAAGATGACATGCCTTTAAAATATGATCATGTAGGGGAAAAACCAATGGTAGTTTTTAATTCCATCCTATAATACCATATGAATTCATTCAAATGCATGTATCAATTCATTTTATTTGGCCTCCCAGTTATCTCCAAAAAAAATTGAACTCCCAATTTAAAACCACATTCTATATTTTTTTATGTGGGTGTTATGGTGTGTATGTTCTGTTTTTCATCCCATGCATTCAAAGAAATGATGAAAAATTTTAGTATTCAAAGTATGTCGCATGTTCACAGATTGTATCATGTAACACTCCAAACCTTCCTAAAATATGAGACATGGAAAATAAACTAAAACAAGGGAATAATCAATCCTAGTGGACTTTTCCTCTACCCATTCAATAACATAATCATGAGTGACAAGAATTTATTGAATCCAAATGGGATTCTAAATTGACCCTTATGATCAACTCACCATAAAAAACTCACAAAATAATATGGGTGGTTGGGGAATCTCTTGTCTCTGTGAAATGTTCTATGTGGGATGATAATGAGGGGGTGTCAGGGCTATTCCATGTGATTTCATATGAATCATGGAATTTTGTTGTAACCCAATAAGACCACACCACAATAGAAAAAGAGATTCTTGTTATTATATTTTCATTTAATAAATTCAACACATAATCATGGGCCTCTAAGGTTGTTTTTTTATACAATATAGATCAGAGATACCACTTGATTATAGATAATTTAAAGCCCAGTTATACTTGATGGATTATTGTAACACACCCAAATGATAAAAGATTAAATGACTAAATGATATGACTCATGTCAACAAGATGTACCTTCCTTTTCGGGAGCCTGTCTGATTAGAACTCCATATTTAAGTGTGCTTGGCCTGGAGTAGTGATCGGGATGGGTGTCCTTTTGGGATGTTTCCCAGGGTGTTTGTGTGTGAGGACAAATCACACAGAAAAGGACATGTGTTGGCCTCTTGGGACTGTCATTAGTCATATGACCCATTTAGGCATGTGGGTGTGCCCCAGGGTGGGGACTACGTGACTGCGGGGCAACTAGTGGGTGGGTCCCAATTATTAAATATGGTATCAAAGGTGGTACCCAACCTTATGTGCAGCGCACTGCCTAAGTTGAGATGTAGGGCCCACAACGAAGACGTTGTTCTCTAAAGGGAGGGTTAATGTAACACCCCCAATTGATAAAGGGTTAAATGAGTAAATGATATGACTCATGTCAACAAGGGTCACCATCCTTTTCAGGAGCCTATCTGATTAGAACTCCGTAGTTAAGCGTGCTTGGACTGGAGTAGTGATCAGGATGGGTGAACTTTTGGGATGTTTCCCAGGGGGTGTGTGATTGAGGACAAAACACACTGGAAATGGCACGTGTTGGCCTGTGGGGACTATCATTAGTCTGATGACCCGTTCAGGCACGTGGGTGTGCCCCAGGGTTGGGAACATGTGACTGCGGGGAAACTTGTGGGTGTGGCCCAGTTGTTAGAATTATACATCATTATGAATTTGATATTGAGATAATGGAAAATAATGGGTTAGAGAATTTGGTGTCAGACCACATAAGTACGATTACTCATACACTAGAGGCCAAAAACATGAACTGTATATTTCTTTGGGTCACTTTTCCCAAAGAGAACATCTATTTCATCTCAGGTACGCTACTGTGGTATGCATATTTATTGGACTACATTGTTTATTCAATTTTTTTTTGAAGAATTAATGAAATATCATGTCTTAAACATGATTAGTACATAATTTATTTATGTCTCTAGATGATCTATTATTTTGGGTAATGTGTAGTGACCATGTCATTTTGAGATGTGTGTATTGTCCTGAGTTAGAGTCTGTTTGGAATTTTTCCATACACTTGATTATGGGGGACACATTGGATCAAAAAGGAAAACTAGGATGGAATTATTCTCTAGATAATTATATGGTACATTTTTCATGATTCCCATTTTTTGTAATTCATGATTTCATTTCCAACACACTAGGAACATTTTAATGAGCTATGAGATTCCACAACATACATTATTGTTTAGGTTTATTTATATATAGGGAATTGATTATATAGACTATTTACAAGATCATTAGTTATCTAATAAAATCTTGTTGTTTATTATTATTTTAGTAAATGAGTTTAGGCTAAGGAGAGAAGGATTTATGATTCTCATGTTGCAGTGAATTTTTTCATGGAAGAAAATGTATTAATGTTGGGAGTACTAAATAGTATCACTAGTTAATAAGGGACACGCTTTTTCAACTAAAATTTGGCTTACCTACTATGAATTTATGATGTGACACAAAAAAATCAACAATATATCACAATCAAACAGATGAATAGTCTGATGATTCAAAATTATGCTTTGAAACAAACTTCAGAGAAAACCCTGCAGCAAAATAGGAAGTATTTGATAAAGAATATTGATGATGTGCTATGGGATTGAAGGATGACATTCAAAACTCCATTTGTTATATTGCCCTTCTATATAATGTTTGGAATATCATGACATCAACTAGTGGAGATTTATTATTATAAATATTGGGAAATAAATAAATGAAACATTGATTTGGCCCAAGATGAAATTCAAAGGATCAGAATATTCTGAAGCTTGATGACGTTCAATTGTCATCATATAGAAACTCAATTCTCTATAAGTAATTATTGATATATTATCATGATATAATGATCCCAAAAGGGAGTTTCATTGAGTATAGAAAGTCTTATATCTTTCATAATGGAAGATGATTCCTGGAATGTTATGTCATGGTGGTTAACTCCTTATGTTTTATATTATATCTTTACAAATGGTGTAGTGGAAATCAAACAAGAAAATTTTGATTAATATTTCAAATCAATGGTAAATATTAGCTATTTTACATTGCGTGATTCAACACATATGCATTTTATGTCATCACACTACATGAGCCTGTCATCACTTGAAATTATAAAGCTCTCTCTAATCCTTTACTATTATATTATTTTTCCTATTATAAATGATTCATTACTTGTGAAATTTATCATCTCATAGGTTCACATTGAGGAGAAAAAATATTTTACATGTGTGTGTGGGGGTGAGGGGCGTACATTTCTATGTCAGTGAGAAATTTTCATAAACATTTTTTATTTTTTTATTCATATTGCATTGTATTGTAACGTCCCACCCCTTCCCCCTCACTTTTTTGAGAGAATAGATATTTTTTATTCCAAAAGTTTCATGCATGTTATTATGAAATCATGAGTAATGTCATTTTATCATGTTTTTTTAACATATTAATAAATAATTTCGATGTAGTATCATTTTTTTTAGCTTGAATCACAAATTTAAGTGATACTTTTTTATAAAAAATTGGTTGTTTTTTGATGATATAAATGGATGAATCAAATAGAAACCCATGAAAATATATACACCGATTACGTGGTTAGTATATTTAAAAATTGTGTCACATTAAATATCCTCACATAAATGCACCCAACCATTATGTTTATATATTTATTAATGAATAAAAGATAAATATATGTTAGGTTAATATTTTTAAGATATCCAAAATTATATTTCACTATGTTACTTCTTTATTAGATCTTTTTAATTACTATAATAGAATGACTTCTATATGTGTACCTAATATATGACTATTATATTACCTGAATAAATAAATAAAATTGTTTTGTCTTTAGAAGGTCAAAACCACTATTCATTGACATTTGATCATTTTTTATTTAATACAACTTGTGTCTTGAGAAGATCAAACAATGGTTGAGAGATAAGAGTGAAATTTATTCCAACATTATTTATTGAAAAAAAAATAAGTGAGGGTAGGGATGAAATGTAAAAAACATGGGGATATATTTGTAATGATTTATAGGATTAACATGAAAAAATGTAAAAGTGAGAGGGTCTTGAAAATGCATTGCAATGGATGAGGGTGGGTTTAGTGGAAAGAATCATTTAAGTGGTAAATTTTTAAAACAATTTATTTTTACTAGATATAAAGTGGAAGAAAAAACATGAAATTGTTTTCACACACACAAACACATTGATGTTTAGTGAAATTGTTGAGATTTGAGTTATTTTATTAAACTATGATCATTGGTCTCCTAGAAATTATTTCTAATACAATTTCTAATAAATCATTTCCATGTTCACCGAGAATAAGTTATTGATGTGATTTTTTCTTTGATCACATTGAATTAATGATTAAAATTTTATTTTAATGTTAATTAATAATGAATTTAGAAATATATCCATTCACCTTTTATTGAAAAGTGACATTTATTGGGAGTAAAAATGTTTTGGATTGGGTGTGTGATCACAACAATGTTCACTGTTTCATCTCACCCTTATCCAAATATGTTAAAATAATTTTGAATTGAAAATTATACATTTTATCTCAAATTAAATTCCACATTAGTTTTAATTAGATTAATTATTTCATTTTTAAAATTGGAAATATCATCTATTTTAAGGTTTTCATTATAGTTTGTGGTGATTTGGTTATCCCACAATGAAATTCAGGCAAAGAGGAAAAAATGATGATGAAATCCCCAAAAACAAGTGGAATAAAATGACCATTATAGTTATTCCATGAATTTAAATATTCTAATTTTTTATTGTATGATCCAAATTGTAGTGGTATAGAAATATTATTAAACCAACAGAGCCCAATTCATCTTATATGGGGTCCATATGAGCTGACCTGTCTATGAAACAGATTCCACTTGAAGTAAAACATTTTTTTTATATTTTATATATCTGGTTGTAGTGTTCAAATGGCTATCCAATTTGGCATGGAGATATATGAGTCTGGTCAATTACTATTCTATGTTTTCCATGATTAGATATATAGGTTTACCTAAATAAAACTGATATTCTAGTTGAATTTCTATATATAGTTTCCAAACCCCCCTCTAATTTTGGATATAAAAGGTAAAATTTGGATCCTTATTTGGGTGTTCGAAAAAGGAGTGAAGTGCTAAAATTTTGGAATTAGAGAGGATTCACCACATTAATTTGTAGGTTATGGATCACGTTATACTAAGGGGGAGATCTCTTGAAGCTTGTATCCCTTCACTCAATCCTTCAAATTTATCTTCATCAGGTTATAGTGTTTGTGTTTTCATAATAAAAACATATTTTATAATTTAATTATTCTATTTTGATCAATTTTATACTTCAACAGTCATCCGATTTGGGATGAAAATAAAGAGTATGAAAATTACTAGATTATACCCTTTCTAAACATTTTCACATATAAAACATTTCTATGATGAATACACCACCCATGGAAGTGTATTTTTTTCTTAGTATGTGATATAATTCTAAGCTTTTACATTTAATTTTTTCAAGAAATGATCAATTATAATTTACATAATATGATCTATTAATTGAAATTTAAAATTAAAATAAACTAATAAATAAATTGATAAATTAAAATAAAACTCTTGAGGTAGATTGATTGTGCTTTTTTAGATCATGAACATAATTGGTAAAGCATAACAACATTGGATCAATTTTTAGTGTTAAAATATATTGAGTAAAATCAATTCATCCTAAAATCTGAAATGGATATGTTCCATAATTTTCCCCATTCCATAATATATCCTTAGAATGAAAATCAATGCATGGTTCTATGATTTCAAGTTCCTAAACTAGATTAGTATTCAATTAATTTCATCATTGTTGTTAAGTTAACTCTTTTAAGTTTTTAGGGTTAATAGATTATGGGATAATAATCAAGTGTAGTATGATTTAAATTATATTTATACATAATTATGTAGAGGGTTAGAGTAATATCAATTATTACTTCTATAAATTTTTTTTAAAAACATCTTTTCATTAACTTTTCCAAATATCATTCAAAAAAAAGAAAAAAAAATAGTTTTATCGTATCATATATCTAAATGATTAATTACCACTAATCGCCCAATTAATTTAATTATTTTTATTATTTAATTTCATTTTATTTTCAAAATACATATGATAGGTTGTTTTAATTACCTCCCTCATTGAGAGATGGCCTTCTTCATCCACTATACTTTACCTAAATAACTGAAAATGAAACATCATTTGAGAGCACCAGAACCAGTAGCTTTCAATACATTTTAATAATGGTAAATTTTTCATTATAGGTACCAATATATTCATCATGCATCTAATTTTTATCAAAAAAAATACTTCCTTATTTTTTATGAATAATATATGGAAGTAAATATTAAAAAATAAGTGTTTAAATTCATCCCAATTAATGGAGTCGTTTTTATCTTGTAACATTGTAATCATTATGATGGACTAACATTCCTGTAATTTCCCATTATAATGATATAAAAATTTAATGACATGTTTATGAGGTGACCACTAGAGAATTTAAAATTTAGTTTTAATTGTATTGATGTATTATTCCAAAACAATTAGATCTATTGAACCATCAAAATAATGTTCATTTGTACTCCTTAAGGAATAAAGATATCATTATTCCCTATTTTGATTATTTTATGTTAATCATTATTCTGTTCTTGAGAATATTGTTTTAATAGAGTAATGATATTTTTTTCCATCTCCTGGAACGTTTGTTTCATCATATGAAAACCCATTTAATATTTCATCCCAATCCGTAGTAACACATTTTATTTGGGAAATATGCATTTATTAAAACTATGATTGATTTTGTAATAAATAATAATATTAGCTAGGAACCATTTAATTATCAAAATTTATGTATAGGATAACTAAATCTGGAAATCATACATTCAATCTATGATATTATAGGTATAACCTAGGATATTCATGGCCATTATTTAATTCCTTCATCATGGATTTCAAAGTGATTATGAGTTTCAAATGAATATTCATCTAGGGTTCTAAAATTCATGCACAACAAGATTCATTTTCCTACTCCATGTGATGATTAATTCAAACTCAATACAATATATTCAGAGTTATTAACCATAGGTAGCTCTATTATAGTTAAAAAAAAATTGAAATTGATAAATGGATGTTAATTCATTAAAACTACTCACCCTATATTTTAAACAATTTATACCATTTTACTATTATATAAAACATCCATATAATTATCTATATACATACATTTTGGAGTCTCAATAAAGTTTTCTCATCCATGTTTCCATACGTTATCTAATGTTATCATATAATAAAAGTTATAGTGATCAGAGGGTTTCATATATATATATATATTATATCTTAATAGAGTAGTATTCATTAAGTTACACAAACACACTCCTATGTATTGTGAATATATAGTGTCATTGTAATATTCACACATGAAAAACTAGTTCGTAAGTGAACTACATCATATTTCACAAGGATCTCCATAACTAGAATCCTTCCTAGAAATATTATAAATAATAAATTTCTTAATATGCTTGGGAAAGGAAAAATAGAAAGTGTTGTTTTAGATGCTTAGTAATTAAAAAAATGGTGATACACAAACATAACATAAGTATAATATTATGATATCTTGAGAATAACATAAAAACCCATACCTTTATAATCAAATGTCACAATATAGAGTCATGGATTAAATGTTGATACTATTCACACATTTATGATGAGTAATATTTGAATGATCATACTCATGGGTTATCCCCCTCAGTGTATAAACTCATTTATAAAACCTTCCCTAATTATTTATATTCAATGAAGAACACTTTTACTCTTTTCTAGTAGTGGTGGAATCCTTCATCTCATTCAATTCCAATCATGTTATTAGATAAAAAGAATAAAAATGAATAAGGGGGTAATATTTTTCCCTTATAATTTACACATAGGATACTAGTTTTATCCTATCCTATGATTCAATTTTATTCAAAATATTTTATTTGATTATTTAAATTGGAATTTTTCCTTTTTTTCTCAATAGAATTAATTTCATTTATCATACATTTTTCTTGTTATTCATGCGAATAATTATTCTTCAATTTATTAACAAATTTAACCACATTATCTTATGGATTCATAAATAGTTTAATAAATTAATTTTCGAAATGAAGGATAAAAATAATAATTTCTTCTATTCCAATTTTATCCACATCATGAACATAAATGGTTTTAAAAACTAAAATCAATATTTTTGGACATCCTATCACAAATGAAAAATTATCAAGGTGTTACCACTTATATCCCTATAAAACTAGAATATAAATATGTATATATTAATTCTATATTATTTTGGCCATTCACTATAGATTAATACATATTATCAATCGTTATCTTCTTCCTTTATCAACATGATTATAATTTTCATGGAATATCATTTTTAATGTATGATATTCTTTTCTTATTTATTGATTTTTTACCCTTTTCTTCACATTAATATTATCTTTGTATGAAAACCATTTAATCCATACTTTATTCCTTGACCATATCATACACATATGTTTTTATGATATAGAAAAATATGTTTTGGTGGATAGATTTTTGTATTACTTCAAATAAACCATTATTCCTTTGAAAACCAGTCCTAATATGTTCACCAACTCCCTAATATCCTTCATCTTTAATATAAATGATATATTAAAATAATAAGATTCTATTTTGAGACCCAAAATTTTATATAACAAGAAAAATAATTTCAAATTTATTCCTTGATTGATATGTTAAATACATCAATTTTCTCTATATTTGTATGCTTAAAACTAATCCATTCATTTCTTAGAGAGGTTGTTTTTTTAATTTCATTCTTCTTTTATGGGGTTGAAAGTCCTATGTTTTTTTGTAGTACAAAATGATTCTTCCATTAATTTGTCCCCCAACATTAAAAATAATAGGTTTCAAATGAGATATCTTGGGTACATAACTTTTACAGATCCTAGAAAAAATCATTGTACAAGATTTAAATTATTTTCATTTTACATGAATATTTTAGAAAATTATTCCTTAATTTTATCATTTCATTTTTTATATAATGAATTTTTTATTTTTTTCGTGGAAAATTATTATTCACTTCAAATAATATTCTCATCAACATAACATTCCATCTTTTTAGTTTTAATAACGATTATATTTATTTTCAAAATATCATAAACAAAATATTTTTGGTTTTAATCATTTAATAATTTTAATAATATATCCTTCTATTTTCTATTACCATATTTTTCATTACATTATTGAGTTGTGTAATGTAGTGACCTGACCATAGATATCCTAGAGTCGTCATATTCTATAAATTACATTGGCATGAGTATAAGGAATATTGTTATAAAGGACTAATTAGTTTATTACTGTTGGTAAAATAGATATAAAAATGAGTATTCTATTTAAAATGAATACACTAATTAAAACATAATGTTTTTATTTAAAAATAAATGAAAAATACCAGGATATACCTTATCCATATATTATATCCTTTCATATGTTACGTAGTACACATATTGGGGTCATGGTGAAATAAAAATAATAATTATTAGATCAAATCCTCATTAAGGTAAAATTATGAAAGAATAAATAAAGTATCGATGATAAAAATAAATATGGAAACATGTGTATCTGAAAACACGTTCAATGTAATCAATAAACTAAATAAAAGTGATTAAGAAATATTGAATGGTAATAACTGTGAGAAAATTCCATTCAAATAACTATATAAGGAAAAATAAATACGGAATATTAATAAACTAAAACACATTCCATATATATAACTGAAAATGAAATATCTCTATAGATATTCCAACAAAAAAATCTCATCAATGAATAAAAAATAAAACTAAATTAGGAAAAATTCATTATTATTGAACATCATGTTTCCCTTGAACATGATACCTTTACCTTTAGGAGACAGTTTAAAAATTAATTATACGTGCAACTAATTTATCCCATGAGATAAACAATGCATCAATGGGATTTAATTAACCAATAAACAACCTGTATAGGTTTCATTCTCTAGTATTTAACACATATGGATTGCATTAACTAGTCCCAAACCCATATTGGGATTTTAAAAATCATTCCTTATATCGTTTAATCAATATTACATAATAAAATTCCATATTTAATAGAGTATATATTTTTACCAATATTTACCCAAATAATACAATAAATTTCAATGTAATCTCCATACGAAAAACTTTATATGGTATAGGAAATAATCATATCCATGGAAAGGTAATATGGATATTAAGGGATATTTCAATGTCAATTGATCATAAGAAATTGAATTTTTCAAGGCGATTAAATAGAATTAAGTATGTGAATGAGAACAATATCCTTGGCCAAATCAATAATAAACCATACAAATTAAGATTAAGGATTTTTATAATAAAACATACCCTAAGTGTATAAAGATAAAATTAAGCTTTAAATGATGAATAAAAATACAATCAAATGAACTTTTAAAAAAATCTTGTAGAAAATATCTTTTTAATGTGATAAACATTTCGAAAAACCTTATCCTGAAAATAATTTTTTAAAAAAAATTCATTTAAATATTAAAATTTTAAATATTCAAAGGATGCTTTAAAGGGATGATAGATGGTAAATATATACATGTTGTACAGGAAAAAATGAACATTTTTTTAGGGTAATAAGGCTAGAAAACATCCTTATTTAGAAAGAGAAAATAAGTTTCCATAAAAACATTACTAAAATAAAAAAGCATTAAAATTTCATTAATGAATAATTTTAAAGACAATTTTTAATGTATTTTATTAAAACAAGGTTTTTAGAAGAAAATAGTTTCTCCAACTAAGAGAGAAACAAATTATTGTTTTTTATAAACATTCTATAAAATCATTTGAGTTCCAAAGTGTGAAAAAATTGTAATGATTCATGAAAATGGTCACAAATAACCAGAGAATAGTGAGATTTGTTATTTAATAATGGATATCTAATATTTATAATGTAAATTCCATTTAATGATCAATAGTATTAGTCATGAGTAAATTTATCTTTAAACATCTAGAATTCTCTCATACCAATATAAAACATTTTAAAATATAAGTCCCATGAAGGAATAATATTAAAAGAAACATATAATATATTGAGAATATAATGATTAATTATATAAAGTGTAAATGTTAGCATATATCCCATATAAAAAACCTATCCATTTAAAAATAACTAAATCTCAATAGAATATAATTGGAGATGAAAATCCATTACAATTGTGGTAACATATGAATTAGAAGACCCAATAGTAATATTCATTAAATGAATAACTTAAATATAATTAAGATAAATTTTATCATAATATTACCTTTCCATGTGGTAGTATGTACACAATATTTAAGAAATTATGTTCACAATAAAGTATTCTTCATTAATGAATGGTGAAGAAAAAATAAATTTCCTTGTGCTTTGTTTTGGGGGAACATAATTTTGACATACTTTATAATAAAATATTATTAATTTTTTTAATTTTTTATAATTTTATTCCTTTTTATCATTACTTTTATTTCAATTTTTACCATTTTTTGCTCAACAACATAAATAATTATGTTAACGTCTATTGTTTTAAAAAAATTTGGTTTATATGTTAAAAACAACATTGGATGGTCAACAATTGTCAAAGGGGACACTAAATAAAATATCTATAATTATAATCATGAAATAATTATTACATTTATATGTCAATAATACTTTTAAAATTATTTATAAAATGTGTTTATGAAAAAAAAATCAACTTTGTCGTAATACTGACTCCAGGTTGTACTTTTATGTGAGTAACATTACCAATTATCAATGATCGTTATAGAAAGAAGATAAGTGAAACCATATCATTCCATAATTATAATTATATAAAAAATACAATTTTATTATATCATATATACTTATATGTAAAATTATAGTGATGTAAAATAAATCACATCATGTCGAGGAGGTGGTAGTACACACATTGACAAACAACATTTTTACTTTTTAGTGTGTGAAAAGGTAATAATGAAATATATGTTAGGATGGTTTGTGAATAAGTATGATATACTCTATAATATCAAACGTAGGATCTAAATAAGAATGTGATTCTCAGATACAAGATGGGGGGGTGAATTGTACCTTTTAATAATTCCCATAGGAAATTTTTAGGACGGTTATGTTTAACAAGGTTAAACTGGATAATTTAAAAGACATGTATGAGTTCTAATAGATTTCTAAATTCTAGAAAAGTGATTCCAAAAATAAAACATTAAAGAAGTTTAAAAATACTAAGATTATACCTTAAAGTGTATAGAATCTATCTAAATCAGAGTACAAGTAAAAAAGTATAATAAAGTTATACATTCATTAACAATAAAAAATCACAACGGAAAACAAATTAGTAACACTACATGTAACAAAAAATAACTCTTTTATCCCAAATAGAAGGGTATCCAACAACCTTGGATAAGAGGTTCCTTTGATTTATACTTTCAAGAAATTCTATTTTACCCACACCAGGGTAAGCCCTCGTTATGAAGATAGGATTCTGTCTTGAAATCCTTGCAATCCCTTAACTATCAGGTAGTCGGAACCTCTTTCATCCTCAGCATGGAAGCCCTCAACTTCAAGGTGTTGAAACCTCTGTCTTCATATCCCCTGAAGCCCTCGATTATACACAGTAACAATCGGAGTCGCACGAAGAAAATCTACATAATGCAATGTTTGAACAAGCTATTCAAACATTTTTCATGAATCTTGAGAGTTAATAAGAGCCTATCTCTCTAGAAATAACTTCAACATCATGTAAGAACAGTTATCAAAGTTGTGTCAAAGTTGTTTCTTCCATTAAAATGAGCTCTAATTTATAGGCAATGCTCTAACGGTCAGATCCCTCATCCAATGGCCATATTTCTCATTAAATTTTAGACGGACCTGTACACGTGTCACTTAACCAACTGTTTGTCAAAAGATGAAAGCACGACATCATTTTATAATAGAAAACTGTAAGCATAACAAATATTATATTCAGAATAGAGTAGAAAAAAAATGTCAGAATGGAAGTAATTTCAAAGTCTATAAAATTAAGAATATTCAGATCGTGTGTTGTAGGAATTCGGAACCTGGATTCTGTATAAAATTGGAATCTTAAATTTCAATGAAATTCAGAGTCTTATTTCACTAGAATTCAGAACCACGACTTAAAGAGTTCGAAGGTGAACTCATAGAAGTTTGGAGTCGAACTCATAGAAGTCCAGAGTCGAACTCATATAAGTTCAGAGTCGAACTAGTAGAAGTTCGGAGTCGAACTCATAGAAGTTCAGAGTCGAATTTGGAGTGGAACATTATGAATGTTCATATCCAGAATTTAGAGTGGAACTTCATGAGAGTTCATATCCATAATTTTGAGTTGAACTTCATTAGAGATCATATACAGAATTCAAAGTTGATCATTATTATAGTTCGTATGCAGAATTCAGATACTAAAATAGAATTCTTTATGTCTAAGTATTAAATTATTCCCAGGTTTTAGATATTAGTCTGATTTTTACACTTAATAAAAAAATTGATATGAACAATGAAAACAAGGTAGGGGTAAATTTTATTTTGGGAAGTGAATTTTCTTTATGGAAGTAAAATATGGGTAAATTGGAATTTTCTTTAAGAAATGTTGTTTTTGATTTTCACAACAAGAGGAATGATAAAGTCCTAAGGAAACCTTGATGACTTATCAATCACCCCCATGAATGAAGGAATGAAAAAAGTCATAAGGAAATCCTTATTGACTCAACAATATATATATATATATATTATTTCAAAAATGGTAATTATTTAATTAATATCATATATATTTTGTTTATGTATCATATATTAAATTATATCTATCATTAATACATTCTATGTATCGTGTGATGAAATCACATCACTTGGAAGGGGTGGTAGTCCACACATCCTCAAATGATGTTATCATATTAATTTAATATATAAATAATTAAAAATATGTATTTTTATAGGATTAAGTAAGTATAAATTCATACTAAATATTATAAATATCTAATATAAATATATTTTCCATCATAACAACAACCATGAGATGTCATAAATGGGAAAATGATCCTTCATCATTTCATGATGTAGTAGTTCGTCGAACACAGAAACAGTATGTTCATTATCTATTAGATTGAAGGGTGTGTATGTGTCGGTAAAAATATTATCATAAAAATATCCAAATATATGAATTATATATCTTTTTATCAAAGTATAGAAGAATAATAGTTTAGGGGTTGGACAATAGAAATTAAACTAAAAATCATAAAGAAAAATTTTACCTCTTAATTGGTTAACACTTTTTACTTTTAACCAAAATATAAAATCTATTTAATTATTTCAAAGGTAAGGATTATAGGATTATGTTTGGGTTTTTGGGAAGCTATTGTTTATGATCTTATCGATGCCAATGTGGCTTGAGATATGTTATGAAGTGGGAGGAGAGGAGGTCCTTTTATAGTGGAGGAGGAGGGAGACTCTTGTAATATTTTGGGAAGGGAATTCAATGAAAGTTTTTCATATTACATGTGGATCCAATAATAGACCCATATTGAGAAAAATGAGTATAGGGCCGATTTAGTTCCACATAATTTCCTTTGGTCATGTGTATAGCTCATTTATTCTTATGGTTATAGTTTAGTCCATTTTTATGCCTAATTGAAGCTTAATCTTTGTAATTAATTGTATTCACTTTCACTAATATTATTGGTCATAAACGAAGTAGGTATTGTTAGAAATTATGAAATAATATGGTAGCATATATGATATACATTTTTATATATTTAAATCATAGGGGTGGAAAAAATAATTTAAAATTCATCTCAAATGCCGGACCACAATGCATGTTTTTAAAGTAAAAACTTCTGAAAGGTTACTATGTTATAATAATCAATTTCAATTAATGTTAAATTTATTCCATTGAAATTTTTTTATTATTTGATAAAAATATTATTTAACTAACATTTATAAACAATTAAAATTGTAATTTAACACTATAAATAAATATGATGAAAACGTAATTTTTACAAAAAAATCACTATTTTTAGATATTCATTAAAATGATATGTTTTCAAAAAAATATCAACAATTAGCCCTAATGTAATTTTTTTGTATATATTTCAAATAATATGTTTAATTTTATAATTTATATAAATTAAATCATCAATATTCTATTTAAAATTGTTTCTATATTAATAATCTATAAAATCACGTGTATAAAAATATAGTTTTTTAAACGTCAAGTTTGGTTTGTTCTTATCATCTATTTGTCAAACATAATTGATGAATATTAAAAATATTTAATGGAATATATAAAATATAATTTTAATTAAAATAATTCAATTATTCTAAATAATTTTGTTTATTAAGACCACGGTCCTTTGGAATCATAGAAATAATAATATTTATTTTCATATCAAATTGGTTCATATTTTCATGTCTAATTAATTTTTAATAAATGAATTAATTTTATATTTATATATTCCATGAATTTAAATAAGATATTTCACACAATTCATATTTTCTTGTTTATTTATAATTTAGATAAGTAATAATAATTTAATAATATATAATTTTTCGGTAAAACTCGTTCTTGTATGTAACACAATCTATCAAAGAAGGTCTCTTGTGTGTGTAACATAAGCTTTCGAGGATGGTAGCTATTGTGGGTAATGCATGGAAACTCTATGTTTCTGGAATATAAATATATATAATCAATCACAATATAATATATATTATAAATTATTTGGATATTATATTCCCTTACGTTCTTTGTGTCACGTGTCATACACACAATTGAATAAAAGTTTCATACTTTATAATTTAATGGTTTTAAATTCTCCCCACCTTAATTAAATTGTTGCCATAAAATTTAAACTCAATCATGGTAGAATATTTTTCTATACTCAATATGTTTTAAATCGGACACTGTGATAAGGGTTTATAAAACAACCTTTCTAAAGGATAGAATGTTTAGTAAAAAAGGTCACATGGACAACCATGTAAATAGGTCTCTGTGTAGGAGAATAATAGTGGAGATTAGAGATACATATTTGGAGGAAAAATGTTTTTATTTATATTGAGTGATTGTGGTCATCAATCAAAAACAAGTGAATCATAAATAAGTATCGGTGGGCCTCAAATCCATAAATATGTGATGATTTATAATTCCACGGGATTAACCTAAATTAATATGTGATGAAAGAATTTTATTTCTAGGTAATTTTCCTAATATTGGAAAATTCTATTACTAAACAACGATATAATGAAAAATTCATTCATATTAGGTTTTAATTTTATATGAACAATCTTATCTTTTTATAGTGTTTCAATCAAATTCTATTTCATCCCAATAATCATAAAAATTAATTACCTACAATAATTATTTTAGGCCTAATGCACTAAAGGATACTATTAAATGATAATAAGGCCAATAATAGAGTGAAAAGTCTAATTATTTATATATAACCCTGAAAAAACAAATATCATTCATATATTAATCTATAATACATTGAATTGATACTACTAAACATTTATTCAAAAGATTTTTTAACTAAAAAATAAATAATTTACTAAGACATTGAATAGGTTACGGTTTGGTGTAAAACCCTTATCATCCCTCAATAATGGGTTCAAGATCCACGTCCATTCTAGTCATGATTGGTTTTCACCTAGCATAAAGGTTATCATTTTCTAAAACAAAATTAATATAATTCTCAAAATAAATATTACATACAACCAAGGAATAAGGTTTATCAATAAATTCCATTTTAACTAAGGTTGTTCATAAACCCTCATTATGTAAATACTTCACCTATTTTATTTCATCATAGGTTCTTCTTTGTCAAATAATTTATCCATAATATCATTAGTTATATTTCTAAAAGATGTCATTGTATATTGAACCAAAACCCCCTTAGGTTTTACCTATGTTATTCATTTTCATCATATGTTCAAATCTATCACAATAGTTTTTAAAGAAGATATAAAATATCTTAAGCATATCACACAGGATTATTAAACCATGTGTTCAGTAAGGCACATTTTTTTACCAGGTCACCCCATGCCAAGCTCAGAACAACTTGTTATATTATTACTCATAGTTACATAAAATTTAGAACCACGTTAACTTGATGTATCAAATCATTGATATATTCCTATGAATACCCACATATTCTCTACATTTCCAGAATTTTAGGATGTTAATCTATACTTATACTCAATTTCTACCTTAGGGTAATGTTTTCTATGCTATGTATTCATAATTATTATTTAAAATGATGCTACTAAACTTCTAATAATACCAAATGTATTGACCCTACCCCCGAGATCCGAAAGCCAATGTTTGATATCAATTACATAGGCAAGATTATATGGGATTAATCCCTGATGGTCTGATATGGTTAGTAGTCTTGGTAAAATAGATAAACAAATTATCCTACTATTAAATATATATATACTAAGTATAATAATGTTTTTTTCTTATTTCTAAAAAATAATCAATTTCTATGTTTACTCTAAATCATCTAGAAAATACATTCATAAATTTCGTAGTATTCTTCTTGGATTCTTGGGGAATAAAACTTAATTAGGGGAAGCTAAAATTATCCTTAATGAATAAATATATTGGAAGGAATAATGAAACAATGATAATAGTCATTATGTAATAGAATATAAATAAACACACGTTCAATGTAATCATTAAAATGAATGTAAGTGATAAAATAGTATGAAAATTTAATAATTGGAAGAAAATTTCATTCATATAACTAGATAATGAAAAATAAATACAGAAAGGTAAGAAACTAAAACAAATTCTATATAAATAACCCAAAAAATTAAAGAATTTATATGTTGAAATAAAACATCATGGATGAATAATAACTCATATAAAATGAGGGGAAATTCTTTTCTATATGACGTTATGTTTCCTTGGTAGATAAAGGCTTTACCTTTATGATTATGTTTACATTTTTTAT
The DNA here is from genome assembly GCA_963277665.1 of Viscum album. NCBI lineage: Eukaryota > Viridiplantae > Streptophyta > Magnoliopsida > Santalales > Viscaceae > Viscum > Viscum album. Next base: position 195,058,253 of record OY728133.1, on the reverse strand, counting down.
TTTTCCCAAATTATTAATCCCATTAGACTAATGATGCTATGTGGAAATTTAATTACCAATTTCCCAACCCATAAAGCCTGCATTAACCAGTCTCTATCCCATATGAATGGCATTTATAGGCCCCCATGGTGCATAGTGCATGGCCAAAGAATTCCTTATATCAAAATATATATTCCTAATAAAATATCAATATTGAATAAGGATTAAAAATTTATCAATATTACCCCAAATAATGAAATAAATTTCAAGTAAAAACATAATGAAAAAATGTATATAGCTAAAGAAATAATCATATAAATGAAAATTTATTACGTATATTTAGGGGAATTTTGATTTCAATGGATGATAGTAAATTTGATATTATATGTGGTTTAAAAAATAATTTATGAAAATAATGAGAACACTATCTTTTTCCAAATCAATCATAACCCATCCAGTGGAAGATGAATGATGGTTTCATTACAACATACCCCAAATAAAAAAATAGAAATGGTTTTTTCATTGATTAATAGAAATATTATCAAAAGATAATTATAAATACCTTCATGAGGAATATATCATTTTAATATGAAAAATATTTTGAAAAACCCTTTTATGAACATCATTTTTCAATTTTTTTTTAAAAATTATCCTTTTGAAAATTCAATGGATGCTTTGATAGGATTATGGATGGTAAACCCACACATATCATAAATGGTAAAAATGTCATGCCATTTTTTATGGAAAAAATGTAATAAAAATTCCTTGTTTGGAAAGTGATAAAAAGATTCCATAGAAAACAATAGAAAAATGATAAATGTTAAAAATGTCTTTACCAAATAATATTAAAAACAATTTTGAAATTATCTTATTGAAGAATTGTTTTTATAATGAAATAGGTTCTTGAACTATGAGAAAAAAATCTAAGGATTTTTTAAAAACTTTATCGAATACATTATGAGTAACAAATAGTAGATAAAATGGTAGTTATAATTGAAAATGGTCATAAATAACAAGAGGAAAATGAATGTTTTTATTGAAAAATGGTTATATAATTTCGTCTAATTTAAATACCATTCAATTATTATTACTATTAGTCTTGAGAAAATTAATCATTAGACATCCCAATGTGACCCATACCACATTTAAACATTTAAAATATAAGAATCATGAAGTAATAATATTAAATGGAAAATATTATATTGTGATAATATAATAATTCATTATATATCATGCCAAATATACTATATACACCATATAAATTATACTTCAAGCATGACAATAATTATGTATCAATGTAATGTAAATGGGGACCAAAATCAATTACAATTGTGGTAACATATGAAATAGAATTCCCAAAAGTATTAATTATCAATTGATGAATTTAAATACTGATAATATAAATTAATTCATTATATTATTATTCAATGTGGTAGTATGTACATCATATATAAGAAATTATGTGCCCAACAATAAAGCATTCCCCATTGAATGAATTAGGAGGGAAAATCCCTTACATTTCATTTCCTTTCATGGGAATATCCTTTAACATTATATATAATAAACTGATTATAATTTTCTACTTGTTTTGGATATTTTTTCTTGTTTATCATTACATTTATTTCACTTATATTAATTTTGAGTACAAGTACTTAATAATTATCTGGACGTTGAGTGTTTTGACCAAATTCAATTTATATATCAAAAACATCTTTGGAAGGTCAAATATGGGCAAAGGGTTATTAAATTAAAAGATCCATAAAAATAATCATGAAATATTTATTATGTTTATTCATAAATTATATGTTAAAAATAATTCATAATTTTTTTTATTTAAAATGAATCAACATTATAATCATAGAGATTGTTGGCCCCACATACTCATGAGTCACGTTCCCATTTTTCAACGATCTCTATGGAATGAATGTGAGAAACACCATATCATTTTAGAAAGATCATTATATATTATATACCAAGTTACATAATCATATATACATATATTTATAACTATAGTGATGTATAAATAATCAAATCGTGTCAAGGATGTGGTAGTCCACACATCAATGATCGGCGTTATCGCTTTTTAGTGTATGAAAATATAATAAACAAAATGATATATATATGAATAAATATATATATTATTTTCATGAAGATAATTATGTCATGAATATAATATAGTATTTTTATGTATAATATGTTTAATTATGAGAAAAATTTATACAATCCATGTATATTGTGAAGGAATCAAATCACTTCGAAGGGACGGTATTATACACATCCTCAAATCATGTTATCATATTAATGTAAATGGTTTGGTATTAAATTTATGTATTAATAAATTATTTAATATGTATAAATACATAATAAATATCATAAATAATGAATTTTAATAATCCTTCCATCATAATAGCCCCCATGATAGGTTTTAAAGGAATAAATGAACAAACATCATTTCTTGAGGCAGTAGTTCACCATACAACGAAAAAGTATGTTACATAACCATTAGATAGAAGTGTGTGTATGTGTAGGTAAAAAACATATCATATCAACACCCAAGTATATCAATGATATTGTTGTTGTTATAATAGTTTAGAATACAAATAGTTTAGGGGATAGAGAACAGAAATTAAACTAAAAATATTTTGCAAAAATGTTTTCTCTTAATTGGGTAACTACTTCTGGTTTATATAGAAAGATTACATGGATTGAATTCTACCCAAGGTAATGCTTATTAGATTAGGTTAAGGATTTTGGGGATATAATTTTTCTAATCATATTATATCCAATTTTTCTTGGGAGGTGTAACTAAGTGGGAGTAGATGAGGTCATTTTACTGTGGAGGAGGTGTGTCACTCTTGAAATATTTTTATAGGGGAATTCCATGAATTTTTCTTATGTTAATATTGGATCCATTAATGGAATAAATTTGATAAAACAAAGTATGGGGTAAATATATTTCCACCCAATTTAATTTATTTGGGTTGATATTTATTTTTAGGCTTTTCTTTTATGGTTTATTCTGTTAAAAACCTTTGTTTAAGCTTAATCGTTGTTATTAATTTTAATCACTTTCACTAATATTTTTGGCCAATTTTTTTGTATTATTATAAATTATAAATTATAATTATAATTAATATGGAATCCATTTTTAAAAATTATAATCATATGAGCGGAAGAGAATAATTTCAAATTCATCTGATGTGTAGGACTATAGTCTGAGTCTTTATTGTAAGAACATCAGAAAATTCTCTTTGTTGTTATACTCAATTTCAATGTGAAATTGATTCAAAAGGTAAAAATTGAATTATTTGTCACAAAAATTATCTAATTAATCATTATAATCAAATTAAACGCTTATTAATCATTATAAATAAAATGTTTGAAAAATTAATTTCGCACTAAAATTCAGTATTTTTAAATGCTCATTAAAAAATAAAATGTTTTAGAAAAAAGTAAAATATTAACCATATCATATTTTTTATTTTACACATTTTAAAATGATGTTAAATTCTAAATTTTAATTCAATCAAAGATTCAAAATCCTAATTAAAAATTATTTATCCACTAAAAGGAAAGAAATTTACCTTTATAAAAATATAGGATTTATTATGTGAAATTGAGTTTGATATTATCTTATGCATATCAAACCTAATGGATTAATATATAAAATATTTTCATTAATATATGAAAAATATATTTTATTAAAATAATTAAATATTTATAATTAAATATTTATATTAATACAAAAACTATTTTGGATCAATATAAATAATAATATTTCTTTTTATATCCAAATTGGTTCATTTTTTCAATTTTTATTTATTGGTAACAAATAAATTCATTTTATATCTATATAAACCAAAAATTTTCATTATTTGGTTTAGAATATTAATAATTATTATTTTATTTGTTATTTAACTAAATGATAATATTTTAATAATATGTTATAGTTCGGTAAAACATGGTCTTACTTTTAATGAAAACCATCTAAGAGGTTCTCTCTTGAGTTCCACAAAAGATATTGAGAAAGGCCTATCTTGCGTGCAACATAAGGAAACTCGGTGTTTCATGAATAGAAATATATAATATATATTAAACATTAAATATATTATAAATTATTCAGATATTATATTTCCTTATGCACTTAGTGACCCATTTCATACACTCTATTGAATAAAAGGTTCATGATTTAGAATTCGGGGGTGTTAAATTCTCCAAATCATTATTAAATTGTGTCTATGAAATTTAAACTAGATATTGTTAATATATTCATTGATACTTCTTATGTTATAAATATGACATCATGATATGGGTTCTTAAAACATCATCTCAAAAAGAGATAATGTGATGTGAAAAGGTCACCTGGCTACCATTTAACTAGGTGTATAAATAAAAGAATATTAGTGAAATGTATGGATACATATTTGGATGAAAATAGTAAATATTTATTTGGAGTGAATGAGGTAATAAATAAAAAAATATATCATCTATATAAATTTTAGGGCCTCAACTTCATAAATATTTTATTATTTAGAAGTCCATCGATTCAATAGAAAATAATGAATTATGTTAACATTTTTTTTCCAAATTCATTTGACTAATTTTAAGTAATTATATTAATAACTATAATATAATGAAATATTCATTTTTAGAATGATAAATATTTATATGAAAAATGATATTTATTTTTTTCAATGATCAAATACTATATTATATCGATAATCAAAAAATCCATTACCAATAATGAATTTTTTGATTCTTGAAGCAGAAAAAGGTATTTTTAAACAATGAAAAAGAAAATAATTATTGAAAACACTAATTATTTGTCTTAAAATATCATCCAAAACCAACATGGTTCATTGATTAATTACTAAACCTCAGAAGTGATACAACTCTTTGATCATTATCATTTATGTATCAATTTTTTTAGCTAAAAATGAAAATTAACAAAGATATTACATAGGTCTTCATTTGGAATGAAACCCTTATCATCCTTATATCATGGGAATAAGAACCACATTCATTCTGTATTTTAGAGGTTTTAGCCAACATATAGTTTTTCTTTTTCTCAATAAATAACACGATACACAAAATAAATATAATAGATATCCATAGAATAATTATAATAACTAAATTTTCATTTACCTATGGTCTTAAATACATCTTTAATATATAAGTACTGAATCTTTTTTATTTCATCATAGGTTCTTCTAGGTTTTAGGTTTTATCTCTAATATCATTTTTATTATTTCTAAACCATGACACCTTATCTTAAATCCAAAATATCATAGTTTTAACCTATTTTCTTCATTTTCATTATATTTTCAAATTCCTCACAATGGATTATAATGAAGATGTGAATTATCCTAAGAATATCCCATAGAATATTCAAACTAGGATCATAATAAAGCCCATTATCATTTACCAGGTTACCCCAATGTAGGACCAAAACACATTTTTATAATTATTACTCATAGGTACATAAATCTCAGAACCATGTCCACATGTAGTATCCAAACATGGACTAATTTCTATGATGAGCCACATAATCTCTATGTTTCCAAAATTATAGGTTGTAAATATATACTTATCCTCAAATTATAGATTAGGGTTATGTTTTATAACCTATATTTTACAAAATCTAGTTCCCTGGGTTGCTACTAAACTTACCTTGATACCAACTATTTTGAACAGACCCCAGATAACCTATAGTCAATGCATTATATCAATTAAACAGGATTGATTACAAGAAATCAAACCTCTAAGGACCAATATGTTTACTAGTATGGGTAATCCATATATATAAGTGAGCCTTTTATTGTAAATAAATACACCAATTACAACATATTTTTTATTCATTCTAAATAAATAAAAAGATGCTAGGATAACTCTAAATCATCTACTAAATCATTTCATATAATTCATAGTTTGATTCATGGATTTCTAGGGAATGAAACATAATAAGGGTGATCTCAAATTATAATTAAGGTGAAAATATATTGGAAACAATAATGAATCATTGATAATTGTCGATTTTTCATGGTAAATTATTAAAAACACACAAACCTTGTAACCAATAAACTCAATGGAATTGTGTAAACAAAATTAGAGGTAATAACATGAAGCACATTCCCATAAAATAACTATATAATGAAAAAATAAATATGGAAATATATGAAACTGAATCACATGCCATATAAATAATAGAAAATGAAATGCATTCATAGATACGTCCATGTAAAATAAATTGGATGAATAATAGCTGAAATGAATGGATGGATAATACTTTGTTATACAACATCATGTTTCTCATGAAAATAATATGTTTACCAACAAGATAATGATTAAACTTCTATACTTTTTTTCAACTAGTTCATCATAGGAGTCTAGCGATGTGTTGTAGGGATATTATTAATGGATCCCCACCCCATAGATCTTGTATTAACAGATCTCTAACCTATTTTTATTTTATTAACCGGTCCTCAATCGGTATAGTTCATGTCTAAATAATTCATTATAGTGATTAAAACATATTGCTTATTAAATATAAATATTTAATAAATTAAAAAAATTATCAATATTTCCCCATAAAATCAATTAAATTTCAAATTAAACAATATATAAAAATGGTATACAATTCTGCCAATAATTATATCCATGAAAATGTAATATGGAAATTTAGTGTAATTAGAATGTTAGACGGTCGTATGAAAATGAATATTTAAGGGGGATTCAACGGAATTAAAAAGTGAATGAGAATATTATAATTGAATAAATAAACCATAAAGAATTCAGATGGTGTTTAATGATGGTTTCAATATGACATACCCTAGGTTGAGTAAGATAAATGGTTATTGTCATTGATTAATAAACATACTATCAAAATATCTTTTTTTAAAAATATTATTGTGGAAAATTTCCTATTAATATGAAAAACCTTTTTGAAAAAACCATGTCATGAAAATCAATATTCAAAAAAATCATTACAAATTAAATTTTTTAAAATTCCAGGGAAACATTGATGTGATGATGGCTGGTAAAATCCACACATCTCATAAAAAGGTAAAAATAACATTCATTTATTATGGTAAAAAGTTATGAAAAATTCCTTGTTCAGAATGAAAAAGAAATATTCAACAAAAAAATAGTAAAAGAAAAATATTGTGAAAATATTTTCCAAAAATCATTTAAAAAAATTTCAAACATTTTTATTTATACATGGGATATAAATGAAAATAATTTTTTCAAATAAGAGATAAATAATGTCCATTTTTCTTAAAAACTATTTCTAACAAAATTTAGTTCTGAGTGGTGGAAAATTGGTACTTGTAACATCGCGAGATTTTAAATTAAAATGATATGTTCTTAAATGAACTACTAAATACTACATGACATTTATTAAATAACCATTAAACATAATTTTACCATATCCCTATGATGAATTTAAAAAAAAGAAAAACATGATTAGGATGAATATGTTATTTAGAGTTGGATAAAACAATCTTAATTTTTACTGAATAGTATCATTACCTTACATATAGTAATGTTTCCCTTATGAATAGTAACATACCCTAATGAAAATACACATCACTCTTAGGGATGGTAATGTAGCCTTATAAGTTGTGATATGGCCCTAATGAATTGTAATGTTCTCTTATGAATATAAACATGAACTTTATCAATAGTAATTTACCTTTATGAATAGTAAACTCACCAATGAAATTATAAATAAGATTTATGAATCTTATAAGTTTCAATATGATATGATCATGTCATAATATATGTAAGTAATTAATTTTAAAATTATTGATTAAGTGTGGGTATTTTTGTAACTCCTTTATATTTAATTACAAATATAGTATTAATTTAATAATTTAAATTAAAATTTATTTTCTTAAAATTTATTAATATATAATTATTATATGGCTTATGATTATAAGTAAATTTTAAGAAACCATGTGTAATTTTTTATTTTTAGAAAACCAGTTTTAATTTTAATTTTTTTTCAAGTACAATTTGATTTAATTATAAAATTAAATTATACTTGTCTACAATATTATTTTCAAAAAATGAAGTTAATTTTTAAATTTTACATGTCAAAAAATGTTTAGGTTGAATTTTTTGGTAATTTTATTAAATACTTGATTTTTTTATGAATTTTGGAATACGAAAATTAAAAAATTAAGCTAAATACTTGATTTTTCACTTCATGGATGACGTTTTACGAATGTAAGAACACGTATCTATAACTCACATGTACTTATTACTATTTTTGGTATTGGAATCAAAATTATTTATTTTCATTTGGAAAAATAATAAAATAATGATTAAAAAAGGGAAAACTCATCCTCTCCTCTACTATAAATACCACACATTTCCCCCCTTCCTCCCACACCACTCAAGCATTGAACATCACCTATGTTCTACCAAATATTTCTCTCATGCCCCTTCCCCATGTCCAAGACTTTTTTTTCTCACCAAAATTATAAAACCAAATGCTTCAAGGAGGATCTCAAGGAGAAGAGATCAAGAGGTAAACATCCTCTTTTCATTTCATTTTTTTCTTTTCATATTCTTATATTACCTACACTTATCAAAGAGTAATTAATGATAAATTATATTACATATTATATATTTCATCATGTTTATGTAATAATCACAATTATACATCTTCTCCTCTTCCACTTATTATAGAAATTAAGACATCATCCATGATGTGTCGATTTACCAACATTTTGAACGATGTGATTTCAATTCATTTTACATCATTCATGACTGGTAATAAAAATATTTATATGGTTGATCCAGATTATAATTTAATTTTTGAATATTATATATAGATCTTGAATCGTGTGGTAAACATGTTATCAATTTATAAATCAAAATGAGTACATTATGATCAAAGACTCGTGGAAATGACCTAAACAAAAATCAATAATTTTTTAACGAATGAATCATCCAGATGTTATAATAAAAAATTATATATGGTACAATTTATGGATTTATAAATATGTAAATATAATTAAATTCCAATTATGGAGTTTCACCTCCAATCGACAAGAATATCCATCATGAATCGATCATGGAAACTACGTCTAGAACACACCCGAAAACAATTGAATTAACAAACTATTTTAAATGAATGGGTGGAATGATGGTATAAAATAATCATGAATGTTTATATAAAAATGAATATGATTCATTAAAATATTAATAACTATATTTTTACCATCATATAAGAGTTTTAAACACATTTTTGGTATGTTGAACCCAAGGTAAGGGATCCTCTCTTTATCACTTTTATTCATGAATCACCCCTATGTTATGCTCATTAAATTATATTTCCTAATGGTATTCAATGTTTTAGAACCTCCCTCTTATTTCCCATAAGACATATTAATTATGAGATACCCCATTTCAATCTCATTAATCTCTCTCTTGTACATCTATTACCATATCAAATTTCTGTAAGTGGATTTTAACCCCAATTTCCATTCATTGGGATAACCTTCAACTTTAATGGTTTATTCGTTCTTAGATGACTTGGGAGATGTAATTTGATTATATTATGTTTTATTATTTTTAATTATTTACTATATACATAATCCCTTCATTTAACCAGTTCGCTCTTTAATGCTATGTTATTTAAAAAGAACATTCCACTTAAATCTTTTTAAATGTCTCAATTATAAATTTAAATAGATTGTTCTTTTCATTAATATAATGAGTTTTAACTTTTTATTTTATGTCATTTTATTTATATAGTATCTCCATTATATGTTTTCATATATATTTTTGAATAATATTATTTCATTATTGTGTGTTCAATGTTTATATTCTAAAAATATTTTTATACAAAATATGGCATTTAAAATTGTGATTGTGTTTTTCTCATGGGTGTAGATGAGTTATGAAGAGTTTTATCTATGGTAAGTTCTTCATATAAGATCTATAGGGTTTGAGGAACATATCCCTATTAGATAAAACCATTAAACTATTTATGTCTTTTACCAATGAAAAGAAATATATAAGTTGCAAATATCATTTTAAAAATTATTACACATTCAAACATATGAAAAATTAAAAAATCCTTTCAAATCCCATTGGTTTTCCTATAAAGGGATTTCACAAAAATTACAGAACATGTGTATAATAATGAAACAAGCTGACATAGAAAACCTATTTACAATATCTAAATAAGGAATTACAAAAGTAAGCATTATGATTTCCTCCATATAAACAATAAATTATAAATGGATAATAACACATCTCATCACATAAAACATTGAATTAATGAAATTCAAAATATTAAGAAACATTTTGATATAAGTATGATCCTCAGTGAACCATCATTTAGGGGTATAGTGTTAGTAATTTTAAACTAGTATGCTATCTACCAATGAAACAATTGAATCTATCATCATCTTCCTTGAGATAAACTCCAAGAGCTCTCAAGGATAATCAATGACGAAATAAATTCTCTCATAGAATTCATACCCATAGTATCTCCTTGAAATATAGAAACCCAAATGGAATCTCACACATTATTCCCTAAGAACACTCTCATGGTCACTCTTGAAACACCTCTCTTATAACATGTTTGACACATGTTCTACTCTATGCCAAAAAATTCCCACAAAAGTTTCGTTATGAGTTTTTTTATCCATTTGAAATATGTTAGGAGAAGGTGTGCTCACTAGAATATCTCTGAGTGACAACTCAGTAGAAGGAGTCTATCTTCCATTTTCTGATGCATCAATGGATTTGAGAAACTGAAATAGACCATCCAATGAGAGAGTAAAATGATGTTTGTATATTTCACGGTCTTGCGATATCTTCAATATTGAAAAAAGTATCCCCAAACATTCATTTATGACATTTAAACGGTTCTTTGTGAATTGAAGGTCGCCTACTAATAGTTTGTACAGATGAGAAGAAAATTCTTACAGCTTCTCAATTGCATGATCTTTTAACCAAATGATAACGTTTTTAGAAGCAAATTAAGTTTTTGACCAACTCTAGTGTCAAGGCCAACTAAATTGATGAAAAATTATTCTGATCCAAACATGCCCCCACCAAAACAAGAGAGGATGGATGGAAACCATGATAATAGACCGCAATGTTCAACTAAATATCAAGCCATCCTATGCAATTTAATTGACTTCTAGACTATCAGAAGATTTAGCTCGTTTGAGACATTTTCTAAAAGGGGAAAACTGTAAAGGCTTAGTAACATCTCATAAATGGAATCCCTCATATAATAACTTTCCACATATTGTATATCCATATAAAGTCATTTTTATAAATACATTTTATGGAATAAAATCCGTCTCATCCATTATAACAAACACTGAAAGTATACACCTACCAAACCCATCTAGAAAACCTAAAATAAACACCAAAGTAACCAATGAAATAAATATATAATAATAAACATGTAATACACATCAAAGATAAATCATATCAATATAAGTTTAAAACACAATCAAAGGTGATTATAAATTTAATCGTAATCTATGTAAAACACACCTAAATAGAGACACATACCTGCCATTTAATCCTAAAAGTGTAGCCTTTGACAGAATATAGCCAAAATAGTAAAACCAATCCATCACATAGCTATGAAAAATAATATGAAACCAAATCTTATATATCAAATCCAATATTCACTGAACATCACCACTAAGGGGACACACTTCATCAATAATGGTAGAATAAACATAAAGAATGTGTAAGATGAAGAATAACTAGTTGATTTAGCCCTATCTAAAAACAAATTACTATAATATAATGTGAATTAATACCCATAACAGAAAAAAAAACATACATGGATACTGAGTATGGCCTTTATGGGATTGGAAAAAAATAATTAATGGATTTTTTCATAAAATGGCAGGCCAAAAGTGGAAAATTACAAGTTTTTAATTGAAACAGGCATTCCACATTGTTTAGATAGATGATTTAGAAACCCATGTTTCAACCAAGTGGGTACCACTATATATCAAAAATAAATGATTCTGTCTTACACCTACATGTCGAATGATTTGAAAAAAAAATTCAAACAACGAAAATCTATACTATCAACAGCTATAGTGCTGTAATATGGTTAGAAACATGATTAAAAAATTTATACACTAACTATGAATCTTGTAATGTACTTCAAAATTATCTTGTTTATATCCCCTAACACATTGGAAGTCTATAGACAAAACAAACAATAAATTAAACTAATAAACAATCATTCTAGTGGACTGTATGGTTCAAAAAACACTCCATCATTCCACTTTTTCCCCTTAAAAATAAACTATATTTGAATGGATAAAATGTCGAGAAACAACTCCCCCACAAGGGATTCCCACTCCCAAGACTCATTAATGTCACCTAAATGCTTCTAGATCACCCTAAAATGAAGAATTAATCATACAGTAAAATTTTCAGATTATCCATTATATGAGGAGGATTCCCAACATTGGTGGTATCCGGCTCAAGATATATGCCCCTGAACTACAAAACATTTTATGGGTACAAATGGTATGTCCTCAATGGGTAGACATGAAAGATGTTTTGTATGATGTAAACCATAATAAAAACTCAAATTGATTGGATAACTTCACAAGATGACCCATAACACGACATCACCCACCATATCGTGGTTTCATATTCTCCTTATCTACCATGTGATGGTGTCTAATATATCATATAGCAATAGAAATAATTGATCACTCACCTAAAATTTTTACAGATAGTGATTATGGTCTTCATATTACATATGAAATCACTTAGATATCTATAACTTTTGTTTAGTCATTCTTAATATCTCTAACCTCTCCAAGAGGAGGATCGTTCAATGAGGGAATGATCAGATACCTCAACACAACTTAAGTGGGATTGGAATTTACCACTTATATAGCTCATAAAAGATGGTCATCCAGATATTAGATTGATAATAGATATTATATGAAAACTTGTGTAACAATTATTCATATTCAATGAACCCTCTAAATCCAGAACACAATATCAGAAAATATTCCTGAGAGTTTGAATAGTTCACTTAAACTTACCAATCTTCAATTGATGATACATGGTGGACTATCTAAGATATGTTAAAATTTAATCTCATTGTCACTTATTAAGTTAGATGTGAAACATGAATATTGGTCTAAAAATATAACCGGGGAAACTCCATAAAGTCTAATAACAAATAAAATATGTTTGAATTTGAGGTCATATACCATTTTTGACCCGATGATGGGTTACTAGTGGGATTATTTCATTAGAAAGTTGATAATCACACATATGAAATCTATTTTACCTAGTTTATGGGGTACTCTGATCAAGAAATACATTGAGTTTTTATCTAATTTCCACAACATAATATGATGTGAATGTAACAACCTATACTGACATTAGTGTTCTGCTCTAATATTCTAGAATGTCATACATCTAGGAAAAAATTCTCCTAAAACCCATAACACCCAGAGACACCAATATAGAACAATAAATGTATAAAACATCATATCATACTTTAGGTGAACATCCCATATATAACGAGGTTCTTCATGCATCACCCCCACCATTGGGACAATGTAATTATAAGTTTTCCACCAAATATAAGAGAACTAGTAGGAGTCTGAGACCAATCACCAATGGTTTCCCCATCATTTATGTGACTTATAATATTTTAATTGTTGGTGATAGTTACATTCTAAATCATAACCTAATCTATTGGATGTTATCTGTCATAAATTCATTCTATGAATGACTACTCTATATCCTTATAAAATCTAGACTCGTAGTTAAAAATAACTCATAAAAACCTATTCATGTACTTATTTCCAAACAACCATCACTTGATGCTTTATACACAATGCGTTGGTGAAAATTATCCCATTACTAGAAATATAGAATATCTCTAAATAAATATTGTGACTTTATTCCACCTAGAATCACTTTCATAGGCTCAAGTACCTCAGGGTGAAAATATACCTCATTATTTTATAATTTGATTAAATAATGGGATTATCCCAAAAACATATGTCTCATAAAACTTTTAATGTGTTCATCACAACTTCCCATTTTGAATAATTTTTTGGGAAAATCATCCCACGTGGTAATTGATTTAATGAGCTATAGGCCAAAAATTAATGATCATATATCAGCAGATACCCCCAAACAACCAATAGAAGTATCACAAAAAATATCAGAAGAACTATCATGCTCATGAAATATCAAAATTGGAGTGGAACTCAAATTGACCTAAAACTGTTCAAATATAATATTACACTTCTAATAACACTCAAAAATCACCTATTTTCTAGCCATATCATCCATGTGAGGAATAATGTAAGAGAAGTCCTGAATGAAATGAATTCAATACCAAAAAAGCCCCATAAATAATTTGGTCATTAACTCATTTTTGGTATTCACCAAACACATTATTAGTCAATCATTATTTTCATATACTTAAAATAATGCCTCAAAAATCATGTGTACCAATAGAATTACTGCGTAAATCACATAATGTTACTTAGAGAACTTCAAATATAGATCATACGGCCTAACAAACACCCAAAACAACCTATAGATAGTCAAAATTATCTTTTTTAATAATAGTATACAACATAATGTAATATAAACTGATACTTTGAATGTATCATGAATATGGTGTGTTATGTATTTTTTCAACACTATAAATACTATAGGATAAGTAGTTATCCTAAACTATATAACCATGTACTCAAAATGAGCATACAATCATTGAAAGGTGGTCTATGTAACTTCCCAATTTGGGACCCTAAATTATTGGTAACCTAATATCGTATCAATATTTGAACTAAATCATCACATATGGGTTGATCAATGAACTCATAAATTATACAAAACACATATTTCTTCCACTATGTTACCTGGATAATATTATGATTGTCTATGAAATGTCATAGGATCGAGTACGCATTCATTGAAAATAATACTAGACTATCCCATGGTGACATTATAGGATAGATGAATAACATCACCCCCAGATCTTGTAGTTATACATTTAACTCCATTAGTTCTGATAAATCCATCTAATAAGACATAAAATAAATCAGGAACAAACCTATGAGTATTTTATAAGTGAACTCAATCACACATTGGGGATTAAATAAATGGAAATCATATTGAAAAATGTTTTGTTACCTGTCTGACCACTAGAATCTCAATCCCCACTCATGATTCAATAACATTACGGAAAAAACTAGACAAATACCATGAGATCAACCTAAATTCAAAATCAACTAGCCTTGAATTACCTGATTGTGGGCCTAACTAACCCTAAAAAAACATTAACACATCCATAAGAACTAAGGAACTAGACCCTAAGGTGATAAAAATCAATCAACACTTGAATTATGATTATACAGTCTATCTGGATGATTCAGAAGAAAAATACCATGTTCAAGTTGTGTAACTTAATGATAACACCTACAACATCTAGCAAAACATAGCATATGGGGAACCGAATTCCAAGATTCTTCTTCCATCCCTATGTGGTTCGAAAGCCCCTAACATGTGACAAAATGATATCCCAAATAAATAATGAATCAATAAATTCATTTAAATTAAATTTATGGGATTTACCAATATAAAATAAAATTGATTCCATGAAATATGAAACAAAAATTATACCCCTTACAATTGACTGCCTATAATTTGAGTCCCCAAGCATGACCTATACAACGTGCAGATTCACAGAATTAGACTTTCCCTATGTCTTCTACCACTAGTTATAGTATATATTTTCATGATTGGGATATATTATACCCATGGAATCCTATGATTATATATGAGAGATCGATGAAAAAGGAAATCCCACATTGATCCCCTATGAAATGAAATAACAGAATCACTGAGAATTCCATAATGTCCAAAATCAGGGGTACATCATCAAAGACTCTATTCAATTACGCCATGTGTGTCAACCCCTTATGTACTACTAAAAAATAATATGAATACACCTTGAAGAATCCAAATGGGTTAAACCCATCAATTAGGGGACAAAATATCCTCTACCCCATAGACTGTCATTTTATTTCATCATATATCCTAAAAATGATTTCAAACAACTACCCACCAATAGAACCCCACTAAAACTATTTCTTCATAAAAAATATACTACATCAATTTCTTTTGTTATCAACCAACTATAAATTAATCAATAAACATGGAAGTGTATTCATATATTTGATATATGGCCTTAAACACATACAAAAATTCCAATCTGTGAAGTAATCATTTAAATGGTGATCTAGTTAGACATGAAATATCACAATGAATATGGTGGTAAAATCCATCTTTAAATTATCCACTTTCACCAATTTCATGAACTCATGGTTCGTTTCCTCCCCTGGTGACATAAGGTAGAACTATCAGTTAGATAACTCATCAAAATGGTACATGTCAGATCCAATTCATTCCCTGAAAGAACCATTGACTCCCACGATGACCAACTTTGTCCCTCCTTCATATATGTGAGAAAAACAAATTATTGGTATTAGTTTTCTTTACATACTCAATGATACTCATGATATGACCCTACCAATACTCAGGCAAATTTGGTCCCTTATCACTATGGAACCTCATTGTGTTCATCCTTGAAAAGATTTTTTTTTGGGCCATCACGATTATCTAAACCCAAACACCTACTTTATCCAAATTTTGTATCATATGAATCACTATGTTCATCAATGAATGTTAAATGGGGGATCAGTTATGATTTTGTTTTCCAAAAATAGATCTATACCTTAATGTGGATTTTTATGGAAATTCTCTAAAAAAACCAAAATTCCAATTCAAACATCATTCATTTATATTCCCCATAAAACATGTCAGAACAAGCCCCCCATCATGGGTATTAAAAATTATCACCTTCATAAAAAGATCCTCTAAATGAAAACGAATCATAAATTTCTAGAATACTTTGTATTTGACACAATGAATGGTTAAGATATAGAATTTAGAAAAACATGTTCCATTAAATCATATGTAATTTGGGATGGAATGAAAGGTTTCACGTGCTACACACATTTGTAACTAACTATGGTCACATACTATATGCCAAGTCTAGACCTCCCTATTTCACACCAAAAAAAACCAAACATAGGGTGGGTTCACCCCATGACTCAAATTTAAATGTTAAATACCTAAATGGGTCATCATGAAAACCCATTTAAACAAAAAAATATAATGACAATACCAAACCATTACAGGAAACTAATTGTTTAACAAAGAGAAGAGATGGTAGACAAATCCCCTTTTCTAGGTTTTATAGGCCAGATGGTCATATCTCTTCTATACCACTAACTACCCAAATAAAAAACCCATATGAAACAATTATTATGAAAACTAACCTGAGTCAACACAACCCATCACTCAAGATATCCCACCATACTAACCAACGCACATTCTCAATCGCCACAAGTTAGAAACGAGATATAGTTATAACACAAAAAATTAATGGGATTTCTATCTCCCACGAAAACCTACATTACAAATCCATAAAAATGGATGGCCATAAATATTTAATCAAAGGTATCTTATACAAATAAAAATCTATATTAGTGTGTAATATTAGAAATAAATAACATAAGAAATATAATTCATTTTAAAAAAGACAATCATGAAGGCTATATATTCATTTTATCTCAAGTTATTGTTCAATATATTCCAAAAGAATCTAGACAAATAATACCATGAAAACAAAAATGTATAAAATAACATAAATTATCATATATGGGACAATCCTTATAAGACCATTTATCCTCTACAAAACACCTGAAAATAGGATTATTTTTGAGCCACATGGGTAAATGGTTCTATTTCATTTACACATGTCTTACAAAAAAACTAAATATTCCAAATGGAATATGTAAGAAAAAAGTCACATATCATAATATGATACCACCCTAAATCTTTTTTGCGATATTTCCTATGAGAAGAAATAAATTATATTGAAAAATAATTTTAAAATAATCAAATTTGGAACAATGTTTTTTTCAAATGTGGCTTTAAAATACATTTAGTTTTTCTTCTTAAAAACAAGATTTTAAAAAAAACATTAAAAAATTTCTCATAAAAGGAATAAGGACATATGGTACAGATTCTTATAATATCCAAACAAACAAATACTTATGTGTGTATAAAAAATATCATTAAATGCTCGTTAAAATGAAAATGGACATAACATATCTTGTCACATCAAATATGCCACCAATAAAATGCATAAGAATAAAACCCAACCTAGAATAGATATGTGAACCCAGGGATATGACCCAAATTTTCTTATGTGAGTGATTCGAAACAAGTATGAAGATATGTAATAATGAAAAATATCATAATCCTCATCGGCCAAAACTTGAAAATCCCTCAAGGTGTCCCAAAAAAAATTGGATGATATCATGGTCTTCCTACACCAAGGTTCTCAGATTCATTTGAAATCAAAAATAAAATCTCACATAATCTAACATTTGAAGGAACTCATGGTTCATTAATCAAAACTTCTCATACACCCATGTTGGCTTATCTACTCGTCCCTGGAAACAAAATTAAACACAAGTGCCCATATTGAACAAGTTGTTCTTGAAGTCAATTTCATATTAGAAAATTAAAATTTCATAAAAAATAATCCCAAAAGGTGTCAATTTTTTTAAATGATATAAAATCATATGATTCCATAAAATTCCTTTAAGCCATTATATTAAACACTTGTGGTAAATACAAGAAATCCCCAGTAGGAAAAATTTAATTAAAACATCAATTTTCCAAACCAAACCATGAATCATATAAAAAATAGAATACACATCATTGATAAATCGTTTAAATGGAAATTTTATTCAAAAAACTGAAAGGATGTTAAAATTTTAATGGTTCTCCATGGAAAACCACATTATGTTAAGACTATTAACATTGATTTGATTCAAATATTTTTTCCTATAATGATAACCACCTTTATTGGGTAGGACAAGTCCTCATAGACATTATACATAATAAATCATAAGGAAACTCTTATCACACACTCTTTGGATGGAAAACATTTCCCCAGGGCTTCTGATGTTCTTCAAAAATGGATGAACAAACATGAAGAATTTGTAAATTGGATGAAAACACAATGTATTTGGAAACACTTCAATCCAAATCACTTATACCTTCATATATAGCATCTACAATAGGGACGAAGGAATTACACATACTAGGAGGAGTAGATTCATGTTAATTGAAAAATAAATAATGAAAAAAGTGATTAAAAAGTTATGGAAAATGAGGAATTATTATTTTAATGAGAACTAGATAAGATGAATATTTTCTCTATAAATATATAAAAAACCATGAAATACCAACATTGGTTCCACTATCTCCCCAAAATATATGCCATATGGTTAATCATGGGGGCTACATTGTTTTTTAAATCCTGGAAACCACTACTCTATCACCTATTGTACACATGAATGGGTAGCTGCATAGTTAGTCCAACTATGTGATAATTATACACCAATGTATGTCATAAAAATTTTTCTTATATTCCTCCACCACCAGCAAGTGAAATTATGTCCAAACATAAATATATATCAATCCTAAAAAACATATAAATACAAATAATTTTTTACAATAATTAATTTTTTTCTGAGAATACGATTTTTATTAGTGGTTATGATGTTGGGGGAGATATATTTTGAAAATCATCTTTGATTTGAAGTGATAGTGTGTTGTAAAAAAAATTTACAAAGATTTTCTCTAATATATCATTGGAGTATGAGGTTGTGTTTTAAATATATTTGTTACATGGGATGGGTCTTATATCTTTTCTGTTGCATCAGTTAGCACAAAAAAAACTGAGAAACCTATTGTTTAAATTAGTGTACTTGTAAAATAAATATTTCATTAGACATTGAGCAACACAGAATGAAAATTTGTCTCTCTATTTTAGAATTTAAATGGGGATCTATGTTTATGAGTTGATTATATGATGATAAATCATGGAAAAATAATTATGAAATATCATCTTCCATGGATTATTATTTTTTATATTTTTTAAAAGTCTATATATAGTTTTATAAATTGATGTTATATTTGTGATACCATCATCTCAAGGTGTTGAAATGATATATTACAAATAATTACTTTCCCACTATATAAGAAAATATTGAATATTTATTTATTTTATTCAGTCTTTATAATTCACAATCTATTTTGACATAATGTTTTAGGTAGACTGCTAGCATTCCCAAAAGTATAAGTATCTATTATCAAAAAAAAGATAGATTATGAAATCTTTAATTAATGGATATTTTTTATGTTAATGAAATTTCCAAAAAGATAAAATCTCACTAGATCATTAATAATGTAAACATTTAATCAATATAATAACCATTTTTAATGGTTTTATCAATGATGTGCATGTTTATTTATACCCACATTTCATTAATAAAAGATGCCTATATATTGTTTTGGATTTTTTTTTAAATTAATATCTATATGTTTTTTATAAATATAAAATTTTAATTGTTGAATTTAAATTATTCAAATGAGTGATTTAATATAATCGTGTATCAATTGTCTTATAAAACAACTATTTAATTATATCCTAGGAACCAATTAAAATTTTCCATGGGGTGATAATTTTTCTAGTTATATTCAATTATTATTGTTTCTATTTTTTAATATTTCATGAACATTGATTTTTCAATAATAGATTTTGTTCAAATAAATTTAACCATAATATACACTCATGAATGTAAAAATTCATTTTATTTGGTAAAGACTTTTTTATAAATGACACATATACATATATATCTAAAATAATGTGATATGAATGTTTTTATCATTATGCCTTAGAAATATAATTAGGATGTGTTCCCACATAGGATGTCATATTTTTTAGAATGTATTCTACTAGTTGATAGTGTATTAAATTTCTTATTAATGAATTAACATGATTTTGGAGTATTTTTGTATGATATGAAAAATATGATTCCAAATTATCATTTTAACATTTTATATTGTAAACAGAAATTAGGATTTGAATTCTATATTATCATTATATGATATCAATAAATGGTAACATATATGGACAATAAAATTGTAATATTTTGATATTTAGTTAGCACATTGACCCAGGAATGTGCAAATAATTGACACTTTATTGAATTAAAAATAACCGGGTGACATGGTTCAAAATGATAATGTGTAATAAGAACTCATGGGATTATTTTTCTTAAATAAATTAGACATCAATGAACACAAAAATAAGATAATTGTTTAATGCATATTTTTTAATACAACATTAATAAAAAGTGAAATTAAATTCTAACACTATGATTTGGAATTCATTTTTATGAGTGATTAAATATATAATTGTGAGGCGTCAAATGGATGTTCTGAAGCATATAATTTAAAATTTTATTTTTAAATAATATTAGTCACATCATAATCCAATATAGTGAAAAATATTAATTCATTTTATCATTATAATTATATAGTTCCACTAGTTATAATAAAAAAAAATTAAGGATAATTTTTTTTATGTGTGGAAAATGCTATTGTGGATTATGTTGCCAAATGCCTTACCAATCCAGGGGTAAATATGAAATATTAATAGAATTTTAGAATATTGTAACAAATACCAATCCATGTTTATATGATTATATAAATATTAGTTTAATTTATACATACCTTATAGAATACAATGAAAAATAAACACACAATCAAGTAGTTATGGAATGAATGAACAAATATAATCATTATACAATGACTCATAAGATAAATATAGTGGTAAAATTGCAAATTTATATATTTAAAAGTACCTAATATTCATTTAATTCAATAATTAATTTTTTTTAATTGATATCCACTAATAACTTCTAGGATTTTAAATAATTAGAAACATTAGATGTATATTAACTTAAACTACAGCACTAATTAACATTCTATGATGGCTAATCATTCTCAGTATTCTTTTGAGATATCAGAATATACAGTTTTTTTAGGTGTTGTTAGTTTTTTTGTTTATGGGAAGACCATTTTTCTTATGTTGAGTTCTCAAACAATAATAGTAAAATAAGAAGAATTTAGGTCACTAAATTTGTGAAGATCCATGGGAATCCATGATGTTTGCCTTTACATTTGGTGTACGTTGGATAAGAATAAATTATATGACAAAACCAATTCAAATAGAAAAAAAAACAATATTTTATTAACTCAAAAGAAGAAGGATGCAACTCAATGATATAAAAAATCCTTATACAAATCATTTTTTGTCACATTTGGAATTCTTAATACTTGATCATTTATTCTTAAAGGTGTAACCATCAATTGAAAAATTTATTATTGGTATATAGGGAATGTTGAATCAAATAAATTTAAGGCCATTTTAGATAATTAAGTATATTGGTGTTTTGTTGTACTTGTTAAAATTCAATTCATGATACTCAAATATGTGTTATGTGTTTCATATAAAATATTCATAGAAATATTTTTAAAATCCCTCTCATAATATTATTTAAGAATTGGTGGTCTCAGTACCAGATAATTGTGTTATGAAAATAGTACATTTTTATTTTATATCACATATAGATGTTGTTTTCTGGAAATTGTGTTGTATTTTTATTGTTATTTGACTACAAGATACCATGTTTGAGGTAACATGAGATACATTAACATTAATAAATCAATAATGGTTGTATATATTAACCATGAAACCCAGGTTTTTGATATCCTATATATGATAAGTGCAATAGTTGATGGTATATATAGATTCATTGTTAGGGACGTTTTGGGGTGAAATTTTGTGTGTTTAAAGGGTTTCAAGAGGTTATATAAGTAGGTTCAGGATTGGGGAGTTTAAAACTACTCTATGGATGAAATGAATATTAATTTAGTAAATTTAGAATAAATATCAATGCCATATTTATAGTTTCTATTATAAATCAGAACTATTGTAGAAAAAAATCATTCATCCACTCAATTTTTTTTTGATTTTAAAATAGGCTACTTTTAGGGTTAGTGGTAACCAAACACCACACATTAAACAAAAACAATATTTACAAGTTTGAAATTAAAAATTCAAAAAACAAATGATGGACCTGTGGATCATGGAGTCCATGACCAGGGAGACAGCCATCATCAGAAATCACATCGCCTTCCAACCTTCATCATCGTTGTCTTTTATCGCTGCCCAATATCACTATCCTTATTGTCGTCCAGGCCCACACCAGCTCGTCGGATAATCCATTATCCTTAGTTCATCATCACAGCCAAACAAACCCCAACATTCCCCATAGAAACATCAAAGAACAATGAATCCAAAATGAACCTTCATTTAGGGACACCTATACACAGTATCCATTCTTTCCACCAAAGGAAACCCTTTAAAAATATAGCATGTTTTCATGTCATGACATAACTTAACATTTTGATAATGATGACATTATTGTCCCTAAGTTTCTTAAAATAAAGAGAAAAATATTTTCCAATCATTTTTTGAGCATAAAAAATCATTTGGGAACATAAAATAAATAAAATTGGTAGTTTAGTTATAAATAATAAAATATTTTCTTAAAATAAAATATTTTATCCGCACCTCTAACCAAATCATCAATACAAAATCATCATTATCTTGAATTTTGAACGTAAAATGATTTAAATGGCAACAAATTAGAAAGAACATAAAATTTTTATAGTTAACATGGTATATAATTATCGACATCACTAATAAAGATTGTTTAACCAATATGGTCATTCTCTATCATTGTAGTACCAAATTCTTTTGAGGTTACACCATAATCACCGAGCCTTGGTTTAACAAAGAGCCACGTCTCGTTGGTAAATAATGTGACCACATTTCCTTTTTTCATCATTGAGACACCCATTATTGTTTTATAAGATAAGAACTTATCATCATAAACAATTTCCACAAACCATATCATAATAATTGAAGATGAATTCTATAATTAGAAAAATAATCTTAATGTAAATAACCTTATTACTTTTAAATTAAATAATTTTGAAATATATTTGACATACAATGGTATTGAAAAAGAAATATATTATAGTAAATAAAAAATAAAAGTATTAAATACACATGATGGTCGAATATTCACTCATGTCATATAATTAAAAAAATACCTCTAACTACTTTAAAAAAGATTAAAGAGGAAATTTAAATGACGATTTTTAAAAGAAATTACCTTACATAGAACCTCAATAAAATTAATTTTTTAAAACATTTGAGTGAAATTAAAAGATAAAATATATAAAAATAATATTTTCCATTTAAAGAAATTATTAAAAAATATTTTTAAAACTTGTACATGAATATTAATTAATTATAACAAATATATATATATAACAAATTAAACTGAGGTTTTTCGTTAAAGATTCCCCTAATTTGACTCTAAATCAGCACATATGTCCTTAAGCATATAAAATAATAATTAAAGGTTATGTTATTATTTTTATAAACCATTATTATTTTTATTATTCCAACTATATCACTCATTTTTATGTAATATACAATTACTTAATCTATAATGTTAACATTAGACATTTTGATGATATTTTATACTGATGGCCAAAATGGATTTGGTAAGTTGACAACTGTCAAAGTGGTTATCATTCCATTATATTCTGAATAATATTAATGAAATAATTAACACTATTAAAAATTAATTATACTTTTATATCCACAAATGAATTATTTTTATGAAAAATGAATTATATTACAATCAGGGATATGATAGGTTGTACAAACAAATAAATTTAATTTTCTATTGTAAATAATAATTTTTGAAAAAATGAATGTTTCATTTTATCCATCTTAATAATCATAATATCATATATATCAAATAAATAATTTAAATATAATTATATATATATATATATTTCATCCTAAAGATTTGGGGATGAAAAATGAATTACATCACTTTGTGGAGTTGATAGTTCACACATATGCACGAATGATGTTATCATATTTCAGTTATTTGAATGGTAAAAAGGTAAATATTATATTTTAATTTAAAATGATAAATATTTATGAATATAATTTTAAAAATTAATTAACTCATGGTTACAAATATTGATAGATTGTAATCTCAAATGATTCGTATCGATTTGCGTGGAAGTTGACTGTTGTGCAGACAAATAAAGACTTCATTTCCCAGTTGATGGATAGGGAGATGGATATAGGTTATTCAATACAAATGATAGAAACTTTTTATATTGAGGATAATTTTTTATTAATTTATAAAGGATAAGTAATATTATACGCTATTGGAAGAAGTAAGAAAACTAAAACAATTGGATAAACCTATAACAATTCTTTGGAAAACCTTATTTGATTAACAAATTAAATCACTAAAGTTGGTGTTATGAGAAAACTAAGTCCTATATAATTAGGGGAGGGATTTCATGACGGTATTTTGGTACAAATTTTATGAATTAAAGTGGGTTTTATGTATGAATAAAAGATATTTATAGGGTTCTTTTTATCGGAGAGAGGAGGGACACTCTTGATATTCTTCAAAATATTAAATTAATATAAATTAATTGCTATTTTAAAATTTCTAAAAAGTGTGTTATTTTGAAGATAATATAGTTATTGGTATAAATAAATACAATAAAATAATTTTTATATATTTTTTCTAAATTTGAACCCTTATATTTGGGTTTTAACACTTATTTGACCACATTAACTCTTAGGATGACCTTAAGGGTTTATGAAATATGTTGGTTATTATATTTGTAATAAAATAAAAAAAACACATAAATGGATAATTTATTAAATTTTAATCATTACACTTATAACATGAAAAATTTTATTATATTTATAATTTTTATTGATTTTATTTAAATAATATAAAATTTAAAATATCATTAATTTAAATTCGGACATAACTTATTTCATTAGAATTTAAAAATATCAATACAATAGAAAAAAACAAATACATTAATACAACCTTAAAATTTTAATGTAATCTAGAAAAATTAAGGATTAAAATATTTATTTCTTATTATATTTATTTTAATTTTTTTAAAATAAATTATTTTTTGTTTCAATTAATCAAATAATTACCACATCAGTGTTTTGCAAGTACTTATCTAAAAATTAAAAATAAAATATAATGTATTAAATAAACATATTCTATTTGAAACTAATATTTTTTTCAATCATATATTCTAAATAACACCATATGGAAAATGTTATACTTCCTAAATACAAAAATGTTACGTGTTTGACTTCACTTTAAATAAAATATTACAATGTTTTTAATCCTAGAAAATTATCTATAAATGGTCATATAACCTTACAATTATTTTTTATGTACTAATATTACTCATCAAATAAAATTTGGGTCAGTTTTAGATACATTTTATAGTTCATATAATTTTATTTTTCATCCTTAGTTTCCCAATTTACACTTTAGTGTGGTAATAAGAAATTACAATGGATACTATTCATGTTATCAAAAAATGTAATTTATTTAGAAACTTTTTAGCTCATGATTAATAATATTGAATCCGTTTTTAAATATTAAAAACAAATATCTTTCATCTTTTATTTTAAAATTAAATAGATTAAACACAATGTAAAACATTTTCCTAAAAAATCTATTTATTACACATAAAATGATTTCATACAAAATATATGTATGAAATCAATTTCAAAAACCTTAACTTGTATATTTAAAATAAAATAATAAATTTTAATATCTAAATTATAGATACATAAATAAAAAGTTCAAGAAAAAATTTTGTTTTTTACCGTTCAATGAAAAATTACAATTTTCATAAAATTTGTTAGAGATTAGATTTTTTTAGTTTTGATATTCATATTTAAGAATTATATTTATTTAATTAATTTTTTTTTAAATTATTAAATATATATTAATTATATTATTAACATATAAAATTAATAATGTTCATCCATTAAGAATGTGATGTTTAAGAATTAAAACATTTTACTAAATGTATGTGTATTATTTTTTAAGAATTAATTAATATAATATTAATTATTAGGAACATATTTTATTTCGTAATTCAGTTAATAATATTCATTCCCAAAAATTTAATTCTTAGTTTATAATGACTATATAATATAAATATTTATTTGTTCGTTTATACTCGATGTTTCATATCTTGTACACTATCAAAAATAGTATTTCTTTTTAAAAATATAACATTACCCCCCCCCCCCCTCCCACCACCACATTGAAAATTTTATCCACACAAGAATGTTTAAATTAATGCAATCTAAGGATTCACATTTTATGATTCATTTTTTAAAATCTCACATTAATAAAATAATAAATAATACATTCATATAATAATAGATAAAAGTGAAGTACAAATGTCACCTAAGATTACATATTATATGATTCAATGTAGAAAAAACGTGGACATGGATAAAAATAATAATTCTTAAGGAATCAAAATGATTGATAAGGAATATGGAAATTATAATTATCACCACCACATAAATGTTAATATTTGATACGTTAGAAGGAATTTGTTTTTTCAGTATGAAAAAAGGATAAAATTTTAATTTAAAGATCATTTTCTTAGAGGTGATGAATTAAATGAATATATATAATAATATAAAAATAAAATATAGTTAAATTAAACGCAAAATATCTTCCTTTATTAAATTTAAACAAAAAAAATATCTCTTTCTCCAAATGATGGTGATTTATAATGAATTTTTCATTCTAGAGGTATTGGAATTGACATATACATATCAACAAATCCACGAAGGGATAAATGTCCATTCCACTTTCTTATAGGCATTAGAAACCCCATATTCTTAAAATAAGATAATATAATTCTCATAAATGATTAAACATTCAAATAAATAATAACTACCATTAATCTCTATAAACATATAGAATTACCCAATATTTAATATAAATCATTCGATAAATAACCAACCTTAGTATTATTCAAAATAGTTTAAACAAATATTGAAACCCTAAATTAAGAAATAATTTTTCACATAATATTCTATGATAATTTCAATATTTATCTTTAAATAACAACAATTACTCTTATATCAAATCCAATATACTCATATAATGTAATATTCCTGATATTATAGACATTTTTAAACATAAAAAATTCCGGAATAGTTAATTAAATTGTTATTCTTTAAATAAAATTTTATATTATTCCATTTACCTTATTACTATTATTATTTTCCCAAATTGTATTGATCATCTTCCAAAATAACATTACTCACTTATTCATGAAATAAATTTCAATCACATGGTATTCTATATAATAATACATATGTTCAAAAAAATAAACTTTTTCATCACCAATAAAATAATTTTAGAAATAAATCATATTAAACTAGAATTCAAGTAGGCCAGTGGTAAGAGATGCACCATTGCAACTATTTTCTTGTGGGTTCAACCCACATTGCATTATCTCATGTGCTTGGTTATCACATAGTCTTTGTGCTATATTTTTTCTAAAGTACAAAAATTCTAATAACATTCCAAAAAACATTCTAAAATACTTAAATAACCTCAATGTATTCAATATTAATTAATCATTTATCCTCAAACATTGTCTTATACTTTTAATTTTTCAAAAAAATATTTACTAGAACATAATTAATTCAAAAAAATATCGAAAAAAATATTATTAGTCATCATAAAATTTCAAAACCTAATACCTGAGATGTGATTCCTACAACATTAATATTAGGGTCAAAATGATTATAAACCCAAGATTTTATCTACAACTCTTAAGATAACCTCACTGAAAGGCATCATAATCTCTAAAGATATCATAACCATAGTCTAAAACAAACATTAATGACCCATATTTAAACAATACAAATTCTTTTTATTTTAATCATAAAAATAACATTATTTTTATATATATCATTTAGGTTTAGTATATTATATAATAAGGGAAAACTATTAAATGGTAAACCTATACATTAAAACTAGAAATAGATACATAATATCTACTTTTCAATAAAATTAAATAATTTTAATATAAAATAGGTTTTAATCACATCACATATCTTCAAAAAAAATTCCTTTACCTCTCCCTTCTGATTACTCTTCCTTGAAATCCTATGAAAATTATTTACAAAATGTGGTATTGGTGAAAAAATATCATTAATGAAAAAACAAGAACGAGAAATATTATTCCATTGAAAAGACATATATATTTTTTTAAATTAATAAATTTTACCCTTGATTGATAATCCATATTTTCGAAAATATCATTATATTATCCATTGAAAAATAAACATATTTCATGGAAAACTCATTATCATGATCATAAATGTTATATAGAAAATATTCTAAACCATTTTCTCTATCACTATAATAAATGGGGTATCCAATATATCTGATCTATAAATCCAATGTACCCAATGCATTTGAGGTTATAACGCAACCACCCATCTCTGTATTATGATGGAACCACACATCATTGTTCAATTATGTGACAACATTTCCTTGGTTTATCATATAATGACCCAACATTGATTTATTATGAAACAACTCTTCATCATAAAAAACACCCACGAACCATATCATAATCTTAAAACAATAATTCTTGTATTAAAAAAAATATTCATATGTATAATAACTATTCATTATTAAATCAAATATTTTATAAAAATGAATACATAAAAATGAAAAAAATATCATTGAAAACATATTTTTATACTTGTAAAAAATATCAAGGAATTAATGTACCATGAAGGTTGAAAAATATTCTCATTCGATATATGTGAAAAAATGTTTCTTTTTTACCTTTTTAAAATTTTTAAAAGATAAATGTTAAATGATGATTGTTTTTAAACTAAATTCCTCTTACATAAAACATTAAAAAGAGTTATTTCTCAAAATGATTGAGATAAATTTCCAATTTAACATTTAAAACATTCATGTCCATATAAATGAATTAATTAAAATAATTTTTAAAATTATTTAAATTAATGTAAATGAATTAGAAAATATGTATCTAAAAAATTTAAAACATCGATTTTTAGTTAAATAGTCTCATACCTTGAGTCTGACACATCACATACATTTCGTATTTTCATGAAAAATAAACAAGGGTTAATTTATAATTGCATAATAAATTTCATATTTTATTATTTCATTGATATAACTCATTTTTATGTTATATATATTTTAATAATAATTTATGTTCACATCATATATTTTTACTATATTCTGTACATATGTTGAAAATTCCATTTATATGTAAACTTTGAAAAATATTTCATCATAACTCCCTCTCATGAATAATTTTAATGAAATTAATATTACTTTTATATGATAATTATAAATTTAAATCCATCCATGACACATGGTTAGGAAAAAATGAACTGTATTAGAATCATGGAGATGGTAGGCCATACATATGAATGAGTAATATTTTAATTTTTCAATGATATTTATGGAAATAATTTATATATTATTCAATATGTAAAATATTATAATAATTTCATATATATCTTATTAATTATATAAATAAACTAATAAATTTTATCAATGTGATTTGGTGATAAAAATCATTTTACTTCATAGAGGAGATAGTTAACATGTATGTATGAACTATATTTTTATATGTCGATGCAATGAGTTGTAATAAGGTGAAAAATATATCATCTCTAAAAATGATTAATATCCCATGAATATAATTTATAATCATTAATTACATATTTATAACCAATCGTGTGTAATGGTTATGAAAATTTAAATATATTGATTCATGAGTCAATAGTTCATTGTACAAAGTAAGAATGACTTCATATCATATATTACAGAATGGGAGATGGATTTAGGTTATTATACAAACATAATTATATATATATATTTGGGATACTTGTTTTATTATTTTAGAATGGCTGTAATAGATTTTATGGAGTTGGATGATAAATCAAAACTTAAACAAGTGTTTAAAACATTTTCTATTCTTTCAAAATCCACCATTGATGAACACATTTATCAATGAAGAATAATATTATTATAAAAACAAGGCATATGGAATTATTATATGGATTAAAATATTTTATTTGGGAATAAATATTATAAAATAAAATGGTTTTGAAGTGTGAATAAATGATTAGAGGAGGTTATCTTTTATAAGAGAGGGGAAGGGTAATCTTATAATTTCTCAAAAAATTAGTTTAATTTTAATTAATTGTCAATTAAAAATGATAGAAAATTTATTTATTTATAATATAATGTTTGACTGTATCAAAAGTTTCTCATAAAATATTTATTAGATATATTTTTACTCATTTTCTATTAATTTATTTTAGTTTAAAACCTTCTTCAACCCCTTTAACTATTACCGTGACAACATGAATTTTAATACATTGTAGGTTACTATAGTTTCCTTAAAATAATTATAGACAAATAAATGGATCATTAATTAAATTTAAAACCATTAACTAACACCTTTTATGAATATATGACATTAGGGAATTTTATATCATTTCATAAATTATTATTACTTTTAAAATATCATTAATGTCAATTTTGAAAATATTAAGATCATTAAATGTTAAAGATATTAATACAAATAGATAATGTTGAACAAAATATGATAGTACATTTCAAACATGTTAAATTAATCATTAATAATTTAATATAACAATAATTATCAATCATATTTTATTTTAATACTTTTAATCAAATTTATTTTATTTTTCCATTAATTGAATAATAAATTCATCACTATAGTACAATAATTGACCGTAATTAATTCCTCAATAAAAATTAATTATAAATTATCATGTTTAATTTAAATAAATTATATTTCTTAATAACATCCATAACCATACATATCTTCAGGAAAAATACTTAACAAATTATATGTATAATAAACTGAACTCCAACATGTTTTCCTTTTCATTAAATAAAGTATTATTATGGTCACACATTCATCCGTGCATCCATAAATGGTAATATATCCAAAAAATTATATATTATAGATGAATATTACTCATTAAAAATATTGGGGCATGTATTTTGGTATTGTTTATGAATTTTTAATTTTATTGTTTCCCTTAATTGCCTAATTTACCCTTTACTATGGAAAGAATATTTTTTAATGATATCAGTCATGTTTCACAAAAAAATTGTAATATATTTAATAATTTTTACCACGTGATTCAAAATATAGAAAAAAAAATTCAAAACACACGAGTTTCATCATTTAATTAAAATTTTATCTAATAAAATAAATTCAGAATATTTTTTTATGATGCATAATATTTTTAATGTTAAAATGTTTGTATTTTAAAATCATGTATTAAATACATTTAAAATATAATAACTCGATCATTTTAAATCAAAATGAACAAATTAAATTTAAAAAAATAAATAAAAGTTTATTATTTAAATACTTCCAAAAAAATAAAATTTTCAATAAATATAAGTATTGTGAGTTATTCATTGAAAAATAGTACTTTTCCAAAAATTATAAAAAATTCACACTAAGAAAATTTTGATTTTGTTTATTAAAAAATGATATTTATTTCATTAATTAATAATCTAAAAAATTTCCAATAATTATGTATATTATTACCCTACAAATGAAATGAAAATTTTTAATAAAGAAATTTATTTTAATAATAAAATGACTTTACTAAAATCATATTCCTGATTTTATTAATATTAATTAAAAAAATTTATTATGAAAATATTATATTTCATAATTATTTTAATACTATTAATTCCACTAATTTAATGTCTTGGTTGGAATGGTCACATAATTAAAATATTTAGTTGTTCGTTTTAGCTCTGCGTTGCGTATCTTGTACACTATCAAATATAGAGATTTATTTTAAATACATTATATCTTACATATCATGAATTTTGTAATATTATCAGTAGTAAAGTTTAGATTATCCTACATTATTATTGGTATATATTCAGTTCCAAAAAATCCCAAAATATCTATTTTGTGAGGATTAGGATAATTCCTTATCATTTGTCTATAATAACATATAATTAAATTTATTGGGTGGATTTTACATTGATTTTGGGAAATTTACTCCATTTTTGAATCATCCCTCCTGCATCCATTATTATTTGGACTATGGATTAAATTTAATTGACATCAAAATATTTTCCAACAGTTCTATTTTGTTTTCATTTAATGAAATGATCACTAGTTAATGTTTTATAAGTAATATGTTTTGGATAAAATTGATAAGTTAATTTTTGTCAGGAACTTGTAAAGAGAATAGAATGTATGGTTCTTGTGTTTGGTAGTAATCATTAACTATATAATTGACTGGATATTGTTATATTCTTCTATACTAAATTTCTTGAGAAATTAATTATGGTTGGTTATGATATTTTTTTATAATATTTCATTATTTTATAAGTATTTTATGATTGTAGAGTTTTTATTAGGTTTATATTATTTTGGGATGATTTTTTTTGGAAAAAAAAAATGTTGATTTCAATGTGTGTGTGTGTTTGTGTTTGTTTTGGGGACACATTAGAGGAAGTTAAAAAGTTTTTTTCATATTATTAATGATTTTTACATTGATATATATTGATTTTTTTACTAATGTGATAGATGATTAAAATATAATATATTTCTTATAATTAAAAATGGAGTGTCGAATCTTTTCATGGTGGCAAGGATCATAATTATTAATTATTTATGTGTATACCATCTTGTTTAATGGGGATATATTTTTTTGTATCCACCCCACTCATATGTTTGATGTTCTCTTTTTTATTATTTCGATTTTCACATTATTATCACATTATTTTGAGTTTTATTCATGGATTTTAGCACATGAGAGTTTGGTATGAAAAAATAAACAATGCCATATATTTGGAATGATTTATATATAAAAAAAATCTCGTAGAAATATAAAATACAATATTTGAGTTTTCTAAGAATTAATGGGTTGGGGGAATTCTATAATAAACACATTTAAATAATTATTTATCATTAAATACCTATATTGGATGCGATGAAAATGGGATAAAAACTAGTACATATACTGACACTCGAAATTCTATCTTTATAGAAGAGTAGAGTATGTACCACAAGACCTAGGTTTGGGTAAGATATATTAATTAAATATTATTGTTTCGTGGATAATGAATTGGAGAAATAGATACGTATTTAACAATAATTGGTTGAATCATGATGTTTTTGGAGACGATAATATAAATGATTTAGGTTATATTATTTAGATGCACATTTTATGCATACCCAAGCCGATCCTTTTTATCGATAATAGTTATTTTATTGTCAGGTTAGTGTAGATGTTATTTATGTATTAAAAATAAAATAGAATACGAAAAATACTTATATATATGATGGTATTATCATTGAAAATATTATTCCTATTCATATTGGATGAGAATATTTAGTATATAGATACCCCATAATAAAATTTCAATAAAAATTTTCTATTTATAGTTTGGTTAATATGAATAAAAACTATCCCCCAATTGTATTTTCCAATCATAAACATTTATTTACATCATTTAGTTATTTAGGATATTCACCAATTGATTCCTAAAAATCTAACATAACTCTTTCATGGTAAAGGGTTGATAGGTTATTTCGAGGTGCTATAAATAGTTTTGGACTTGAAATTCAATTTTATCATTATATATTACAAAATAACATATATATGTTATGAAAATTTACTTTATAGAAGGTTTTATTCAATGATTAAATTATTAAAATGTTGATAATATCGATGAATTTAATGTCTTAGACCTAGAACTTCTACGATTTTATCATATGAAATGATATTTTTCAATAATTTTATATATAATTATATTTTCAATTATTTGATATTGTATAATAAATTAAATTATTATCCTTTTATAGAAAAAAAAATTTAGACTATTATATTTCATTTATTTATTATAATTATATTTAATGATATTTAAAATATATTAGTATAATGCGTTTTGATTGCCTTTTTTAATCATCAATATAATGTTTTGATGCTTCTTGGTGGATGTAACGTGATCAATATATAATGTTTAATGTTTTCATAAAGGTTAAACTATCTTGTTTTTGTTATCCGAATTAATAAATCTACTTATATAAAAATAAAAAACTAATAAAATTTATCATTATTGTTTTTTATGAAAGTAAATCAACTTATATATCAACATTACCTATAAAAAATTTATAGGTATTATAAAATGTCCATAAATTTTTTTTATTTTTACATAATATATTCTGTAAATTTTTTTTGTCAATATAAACCACAATTGTATTCTCAAATCTAAAATATTGATGTTGTTTTTATGAATGTCCATAAGTTTGAGTGAATTTACTATATAGGTGCATGGCATATATTTATCCATTTTAATATACTAATAATGTTGATGTTGTTGTTTATATTCGAATTTTATAATATCTTTCCCAATTCTATTTTGAACGTTGGTCCCCATTTGTTATGAATTACAAATAAGGTTAATTGATAAATTATTTGTTCTGAAAAATTATATTTTTTAAACTATGTTCAAAACCTAAAATTATGAGAAATTTAGATTATTGTTCAATGGGAAAAATACTATGTTCTATGAGGCCATTTTTTATGATTTAAAAAATTATAATAAAAATTATATCAAGCAGTAATAAATTAATATTAACTGAAAATAACAACTTATTTGGTTATAGTTTAGATGAAATTGAAAATGACATTCTTATAGGAAGTAAACCAAAAATTGATGCATTTGATATGATATTTAATAATTATACAAGTGATGGTTTTTGATTTGTAGTTTACTATGATACGGTAGATATTAAACAATTTGAGCTTCAAATAAATTATTATATAGATTAACTATTTTCATATATTCAAAATAATATTATCTTACTATTAATATAGAGGATCAAATTTCACACTCATATTGAAATAATTATTATAATTATGATTTCCATTAAATTATTTTTTATGTTATATCAACACCATAGTTTTACATATAAAAATATATTCATCCTATTTATATTCTTTATATATTATACATTCCATAATTTCATTTTTTTAACATATTCATACTTACATGCATATTATTTTTTGTCATGTTATTTTATTTTTAGATGTAATTTATTCATTAATGATTATTACTTTTGATAATCAAGTCATTATACATTATAAAATTCTTCAAGTAATACATATGATTTTAAAAGATAAAAATTGGGAGACTAACCATGTATGAATAAATCTTGGGGGAAAATAGGAATTGGTAAAATCCCAATGACATATATCTTAATATCAACCTATAATTAGTACTATCAATTAAAAAAAATAATGATAATGAGTATGTTCTATAAAAATAATGGTTAGTATACCATATTATGAGTGTGTGGTTATTTTTATAAAAGAGGTGTGATATAAAAATATAAATCATTATTATGTATTTTCCTCTTATAATTAATATTTCACAAATTCATTTTTCTACATAAAAATTATATATTTATTTATGAAAAACTTGATTAGAATTTTTCTTATAAAAAGAAATAGATCACAATTCCTACTCCTAATTAACATTATTTTTTTTCTATGTTTACGAAAATCTAATCTATTATTCAATCATAGTAGAAAATGTAGTATATTAAAAATATTTCTATATTTTGAAATTGAATATAATTAGATATTATAAAACAATATGAAATTATAATGGTTCATTTGTTAGCTATACTAAATAGAATTTTGTTTTAAATTTTATATTTATCATTCCAATGAGTAAGTGACAATGATGTAAGGATTCAATAAAATAATAGAATAATGTCATTGGTTGGTAATAGAGTCACTGAATTTAATTGATATTCATGTGATTTTTATGGTTGATATTGATTAGAATTTACTACAATAGTGAAACCCTAATTAGGTGGAAAATAAATGTGTTATACTCTTTATAACCTTTAAACAATTAAACTACCCATGCACATAATTCCCATTTTAATAATGGAATATTATTATTTAGGGACACTAATTAATACCTTTCAATAATTTCATGTGGTCTATTTGTTTTATAAATTCACAAAATCCAAAATAAAAAATTAGATTACTAGAGAATATGGGAGAATTATCATGGTTTTTTCAAATACCAGTTAATCCAAGTGATGTGCGTAGAATCACATCCATCCACACAATTAATACTAGGCCACACTGATATATCAAATAACTCTTAATAGTATGTTCATGGACACCACCTGACAAGTTTATATAGATACAGACCATGTTATTACTCTCCACATTTCATGAACTGTAGGGGTCCCCCTTATGGTATTACTCATTAGATATTTTCTACATACTTTTCATGGTGAATAAATATATTATTTATGTTTTAACACATAAGAATGAATAATTTTACCTCTTATATGTTCAATTACATAGTTTTATTTGAAATTTATCTTCATAATTTATTTCATTGATTTATTAGTGTTTTTTGGATACAGATATTTGGTATGTACTCTATTTATATCCTCGTATTTTTTCCCCTCAAAAGGGGCACTCAGATTATCAGTGAACCATTTTTTCTCATCACCTCATCTACGAATATGTAGTAAGTACATGTTTTGGGTAACAAATGATAATGATCAAATATAAACATAAAATTTCACCCCAAATTATTTTTGAATGCCTTTTTTCATATTCAACATCATTTATTATAGTTCTCTATTCACAAAGATTCATACATATTCATCAATGTAGCACCAAATTATAGAGTCCAGTCGACTCATTCCCCAACCAGGTTCATAACATGACCTGATTCAAATATTTCTATTTGATAGATGATACCAACATTCAACAGTTGAATGCTAAGGTACTACGGGTATAACATAAAACCTAAATAAGAGTAAATAATCATAATATAATTAATAAATTCTATTTAATATAAGATAATTGAAAAAAATAAATGTACACTATAATAGAGAAAAAAACCACTCAAATAGAATGATCCATGATAACATTAATGTAAAAACATATAGGATTCATAAATACCTTTTCCCAGTCTTCTCATCATCTGAGATGTCATACTTGATTTAAAGATACCATGAATCATCCCAAACTGAAACTAAACTCATATGAATCCTTCTCAAGTACCCACTAATGAAATTGTGGCATGAGAATTGTGTGAGTAGAAATAGGATAAGGAAAGTTCTCATTAAATATTAAAAATCAATTTTTATGTGAATATTACATACTCTTATAAGATAAAAAAATTATTTTAATATAATATAAAAAACCAACAACAATTATTACCACATTGTAATGCATGGAAGTCTTCCAAGATTTCATGATGACCATGCTAACTTTTACACCAACTAACTGAATCATACTCACCTAAAAAATATCCATGCCCAATATAAATATTTGATCCTTAGGTTTGATAATCCAATCAACAATATATTCTTTTTCTAGTGATCGGGATTCTTTGATCATGATCATTGTAACAAGGGGACCACTATCCAAAATATGAGTATCCCACACTCATTCCACCAACATGATGAGTAGAAAACCCTTGGGATTCCTTATTAATCCAGTATACACAATCCCAATGTATTAAATCCTTGGTTTGACCTAGTTATTATAAATGTTTTTCGATATATGATTCCCATGTGGCTGATGATTGAACAAATCCTTTATGTCCCTACAGGACTGGTTCATAGGTGACAATAAATTCATTTAGAATATCATCCTTGATTACATTGATAGTATCATGAGTTTTCAAAAAAAATTATTATCCTTATCCATACCATATATAATGTTTCCACCTTATCACATGGATTATCTAAGGAATTGAACCAGAGGATTCAAGCATCCCCCTCAAGATGTAAAAAAATTGATTCTCAGTGATATAATCCCACCTAACACCTTATATAAACATTTATATCATAGAATTTTCATGTATTAAAAATGTTATAAAGTAATAAAAAACTAAATATTGAGCATCAAGATCATTTTCGATAGTCTCATTATATTAGATGAATCCCTTGAATATTAGGAATTCATATATAGATGTAATCATATATTCTAATTCTGGATCCAATATAATATTAATAATAACCAATCATTGGATCAAACATATTGAATTCCTACATGACTAGGTATCCATCCCCAAAAATATATGAGACCAGATCATAAACATTCCAGGATTCCCAGGGTATTATCTATCTCAACTGATGATTCCCATATATCTAGAGAAATCCGTGAAATTCAATTCCTAATATTTTTTTCCAATGAATCATAGGAAATTATAGTTATATAAATAACTAATTATAACTAAAAATGGGTTAGTAAATCACCCATTCCTAATATCATGATTGTATCCCAATAGAACTTAACCATTAGTTCAGATTCTAGGGTGACACCCACAATCATTTATACCAATATTTATGACAACTCCAGTTGTGTTAATATAAAATGTATGCACCAACATAGTTACCCTTGTTATTTCCAATCAAAAATATTAACCCAAGGTTCCTTTATCAATGAATCATTTCTTAGCGAAACACCAATGATTCAGGTGTATTATATCCGAAAAATTATACTAACCTCTTCAGGTCCCTGCAATATGTACAAACAATTAGATAGTGGAACCATTAATAACATATGGAATAAG
The DNA here is from genome assembly GCA_963277665.1 of Viscum album. NCBI lineage: Eukaryota > Viridiplantae > Streptophyta > Magnoliopsida > Santalales > Viscaceae > Viscum > Viscum album. Next base: position 195,018,639 of record OY728133.1, on the reverse strand, counting down.
TAAACACTTAAATATAATTCATTATAAATGTTTTGAACACATGACCCATCATAAAACAACCATAGGCCTATTCACATGGTGTAACAAGTCACATGAAAAAATAATCAATTTCTCCATCACATTATATCTATAATAAAAGTCTTATGAAATCTTCATAGTCCATAGGGTCACCCCCAAGGTTCTACATCTCTTCCTATCCCTCATAGTAACCATGGGTCTATATGGATCCTAGACTAGGTTAATATACCATGAAATATCATGAATTGAAAAATTACCAAATCACCATGTATAAATAATAAATCTCAAAAATTGCCACACAATTCATCTAATAAACATATTATTGTATTAGGTAATAGAAAAATAAATATGTTTTTAAAAACACATGAATAATTTTATCTATAATGTATCTACTATACACCCTTTTAAGACAACTCACATGACACAATTTTCCCCCTAACCATGAATATGAATCATAATAAAGGATTGTGTTCAAACACTAAATGAGTGAAAATTCCTATACCAATTGATTTGATCATAATCATTCATTTGAATAAGATAAAGGATTAAATATCATAATAAAATACAAATATACCATTCCTAATAGTCATAAAAAAGACGGAGGAAAAATATTTTCAGAATATAATTATGGAATGATATAGGAAATGACATATCTTAAAGTAAAAAACCTAAAATCATAAAACCTGTGAGCTTGATATTAAATTTTAAAATACTTTAAAATTAAATAATATTCATAAAGGCTTGGAAAAAATTATAAAAAAACTAAATGGGGGAAAATCATAAACATGTAATTCCTTATCTCTCTGATTTAAGATTCTACCTATCATATTCACATGAAAAGTTGATATAAGTGTTAAACGTCATCACATTGTCTATTTTTTAACCTAGATACTCTTTATCCCATTAACAAGTAAAATAACAAGTCGAGATTAACAAAATCACACCCACCCTTCTGGAATATATATACATTAAAAATTTAACACATGTCAATTTTTTTTGTAGATCTTATCACCCTCACACCAACCCTCTAAAAACCTAACTACTCAGAAACCTATTTAAAGGTATAATTATGAGTAGATCATCATTACATTACCCTCACACATTTCTAACCTCAATATTCATTAATCTATTGACATAAAATTTATACTATATGGGATATAATTCATTAAAAAATTAACTAGATGGGGATATATATCCCTCCCATACCATAATCCATTGATTTTTGTTCAACTTGAAAATCATTCATTCATCATCTCAGATATAACCACAGGAAAAATAATGAGGTTCTTAAATTATTTAGAAGTATACCATAAAATGAACATAACATGTCATAGAATCTCATAACTCTAATTTTAAAAAACAAATCATATTATAATAATATATAAACGGTGATCAAGAACTTTCTTCCAAAAAAATCATCCTTAGAGGGTAAATATATGTGAAAACAAAATAGTCTTCAAAATACCATATTAATATATTTATGTGAAAATTACATTAAACATTTATTAATAGAAAGAGATGTATTTTTACAATATTTTTATAATTATTTCTTAAAATATTTGTCACAACTCATCCCCCTGGGCCTTTTCCATTTAGACCCCAAGCATGCCTCCTAAAAGCTAGGGGATAACGACAAGTGCTGATGGTGTCAACCTGCAAGTGGGAGGAATTAGCCTGGATACCTATACACACTCACATTCCCAACCAATTTTGAACTCACAAAAGGGAATCAACATACCACTAGATAAACTAATCACATGTATATCTCAATGAAAGTGGGTACGAATACAAACACAAGAAAAAGTACTGAAAACATTAAAGTATTATTAGTTCCCTGAGGTACATCTGTAGTAAATCTCCCATGATCATGAGAGTAGTGTATCTAATGGAATAAGAAGTTTTACATCCTATCTAGCCATCCCTATTGGGCCCATCTTGGTCCTAGGAAACCCAACCCACCGTTGTAGTGTCCATATGTCCCATCTCTCGGAGCACCCCCATCGAAACGTCGGTTGTCTACACCAGACACAACATGTGTGGGAGAAGCCTGTGCATGGGTGATTGAAATAGTACACAGTAGCAACCCTAAAAAAGAGAAAAAACACACATAAATTACTCAATGTAAAGAATGAAACAAAAGGCAGATCACTCCTGGTACATTCTTGGGTAGTAACAGTATCATCCTCAATCACAAACATCAAACACATTGGCCACTAGATAGCTCCTTCTCTAACGAGTATAGTTGGTCTGTCGGGTCGAATATAGGTTCTTCCCACTAACCTTTAATTTCTTTGGTACTCATCCTTAATTAGTACCATTGGTATGCTAGGTCACATAGAGCTGCTCCCCAACGTGGGTCTGCTGGGTCACATAGAGTCTATTCCCACATTGACTAATCTAAGGTACTCCTCTTATCAAGTATCATGGGTCCACAAGGTCACATAGATCCACTCCATATCGTGGGCCTACTAGGTCACACAGATCTTCTTCCCATGGGGCCATCCTTGAGCTATCTTCAGGTTTCACTCAACAGTAGGGTTCCATACGTCACACGCTTGGGAGAACTTCTCCTCAATCCATTCGCCGCTGACCTGATATGGGTAGAGTTCGGCCTATTAAGTCGTTCTAGTGGGCTAGGCCCAATATGCCTCACTAGACCTAGCCCGATTTGGCCGAGGATCTATCCCACTGGGTCACTCAGTGAACCAGTCTATTCAAGTCCAACCCAAAGGGGTGTGAGTCTAGCCTACGGGGTAGCGGGACCAGCACGGACCATTGGCAGATCAGCCCTCCATTATGTGAAATGGCCACATGGTGTAGCCTGAGTGAGCGCTTGGAACACAACACCCAGCTGTGTACACTCTAGTCTGAACACGGCCTTCAAGGGCAGGTCACGCCTCTTGGGCATCACCCTCCAGGCATCCCGCCTGACTCCTGCCATGAACGATGTGCCATGGCGCCATTAATTTTCTTGGTGGGCCTGTCGTGGTTCATCCATCCACGTGATACACACATAGCACAACGTCCACCCAAAACCCTGCACATTTGACAAGTTTCGGCCTCCCAGTCATCACAGCCGACTAGTGCAGGTCGCGGATGCATTTTGTCGGTGCCGACACATCTGCAGGATCTTTGATGGGTAACCAGACACGATCTAGTGGTCTTTTTCTTGTGCTTCTTGCGCCAATGGTCTTCGGGCAAGGGTTTTTATTATTTCGAAGCCTTCAACCCACCCCTGTTGTCATGTTGACAATGCGGCCACCATGAACACATAGGTGGAGGTTCTCAGGCCATGTCCGTGTCATCCTGGACCCTCCATGTTAGAGATTTTAACAAGTGTGAGGCTCGGGGAGGTTTTCATTCAATCATTCATGCCAAGGTTCAATCCCTAATAATCCCCCCAATAGAAATTTAACCCTTCCATTATAAGACATGATCTGTGGATTAAACTGTTCATGGGATAGCCCACGTTCATATTTTAGAAATGGATGATGAAGAAAAAAGAATCAAAAACCTCTACCTCTTACAATGTTCGATGTCGCGGTGTTCATCCTTGATGGTTTAAGATGTCGACGTCGCTCCCCGACTCCTGTCTTCGAAAGGCGTCGAATGTGATGAAGATCCACTGGCCTTTGTCATCCTTCTCTTGGGTGGATGTCCATCATCATTTTTATAGATATTCCTCCAAATTTCTAATCTATATTTCCTCAGCGTGTTGATCTATAAATAAGAGCACAATGAAACATTCCCATTCTGATGCGATGTTTCATCGTTACATTTTTTATTTAAAAAATAGCGTCATTATAACTTATCATTAAAGTGTATCTATGATGGGAGTTTAAAGAGCCATTATTGTCCCTAATTAATGTCCATCATAGTTGGTATATCCTTTCCCTGTTGTGTCACTATCCACCACTCAAAATTGCAGAATAAATTTAAAAATATTAATATAAATTATTTAAATATTTTTCATGAAATTTCTGAATAATAACGTTTCTTCTTGACCCTTTCCGCCCAATGTTACGTCATTTCTAGGTGATTCTCAGTGTTCTTAATTCAATTGTGCCCTCAAATTTTTAATCTAAGAAATGCATAAAAATATAAACAAACTAGCTCACATGTAAATTGAACATACCTTAATAAAAGATCAAAATTATATTCACAGTTCTCTAGAAATCAAAATCACGTCTCGTCGAATTTCACATTCTCAAAATTATACCATTTAAATAAATAAAATTTACATTGAAATTCTGAGAAATTACATTCTCCCCACATTAGGGATTTATGTCCCCAAGATCCAAAATGACCACTAAAGTAATGTATGGGGTTATTGAGCATGAATTGGATCCTCCTGCACCAATGTGCTCTACTGATGATTCTCATGTTGTCATGAGAAGTGACCTATAAGAATCGACCATCCACATAGGACCCATTCTATCGATCCTCTATCTATAATGGAAACTCCGCAAATGTCACCCCAACGTCAATGTCCACATCTCCCCAGTTGATGAAATGTGATGAATCATGCATGTACCTCCTCAGCTGCGACACATGGAAAAAATCATGCACCTAGTGCATCTTTTGGGGAAGGGTTACGAGGTATTCCACCTCACCAAATCTACATGGGATCTAAAAATGAACGATGAACCTTGGAGAAAGCATACCGCCTGGGACAAATATCTACAATCCTCATTAGTGTGAGACCCTAAGGACCACATGATCTCACTCATCGAACTCCAAGTGTATTCATAACCTGTTCGCATAAGACTTATTCTATCTCTCTGAAGTCCTAAACCCCTATAATATGGTCTACACCTTATCGGTGGTAGCTGGTGCCAACTTTGGACCCATGTGTTCCATCTCTCTGGGGTCTTTTTAGCATATGGGTGACCTTCCTGTCTGCCCGTACAAGGCCTCTAATAGTGTCATGCTAATGGTGCAGTGACAACTATTGTTGTATGAAAACTCCACTAGTGGTAGGTTGTCCACTCAACCATGAAAAATGTCATAGACGCAAACATATATCATGTTCTCTATGGTCTGTATGGTCTGCTCCATCTGACCATCCATATGGGGATGGAAAGTTGTTCTCAATAATAGCTACATCCCAAAAGCCTCATGTAATCCCTTCCACAACTGGGATGTAAAGATTGTATCTTGATATGAGACGATAGTTGAAGGAACCCATTGAAGCCTCACTATCACTTGGGCATAAAGGCGTCACATTCCCTCTACGATTCCCTACTCCCGAATGGGTTGGAAGTGAGCCGACATGGTGAGTCGGTCATTGATAACCCAAACACAGTCATGAAATCTAGATGTACGTGGAAAACCCTTCACTAATTTTATCAAGATGTCGTACCATTTCCACTTTGGTACCTAAAGTTTAAGAGTCACGAATGCTAGAACATTGTGCTCGACCATTACTATTTGAAAAGTGAGTCATTGTGAAATGAAATTTTCCAATGATTTCATCATCCATGGCCACTAGTACGGATCTCGGAGGTCCAAGTACATCGTTATCACTCCGTGATGTCCCAACAGTGGGGATGTATGGATATCCTTAAACACCACCTCTATGAATGCCACTGATACTAAGGTTCATCATCTAAAAAGGATGTTGTCCTCTCCACCATTTGGAAATCCATCAGGGGGTGTCCTGATGATATCTGAGCATGGAAAGTGTCGTAGGAAACATCCCCAATTGTACCTCCCTGACTTGTTGTACGAGTGGGGGAGTAACTTCCATCGACTAGAGGTAATCATCATCATCATCATCCAATAGGGATACCTACATCGCGTCTAACTTATATGTATCCTCACCGAGTAGTTGTAACCTAGTCTTCCTGATAAGCACATCTTCCACAACGTTCCCCTTTCAAGAATTTTATACTATATAAAAAACATATCCTTGGAGGAACCCTATCAATTGTTGTAGTACCAGGTTCGGGTCATTCTGGGATAAGAAGTACCTAATCATCTTGTTCTTAGAGTAAATTGTAAACCGCTCTCCCATCAAGTAGTGTCACCACATATTCAATGCAAAGACCAATGTTTCCAAATCTAAGTCATGGGTCACATAATTCCCCTCATTATGCCTCAACTTTCATGGTCCATAGGCGATCATCACTCTCTCCTACATCAATACAAAACCCGATATGGTCCCTGATCCGTCATTGTAAAATACATACTCCATTCTCTCCTCGGGTAGTCTCAATTTGGGGGCACGAGTCACTCTATACCTCTAATATTTGATAGCCTACTAAAGTTTCTGTATCCACACTATGGGATTTCATTTCTGTATAAAAGCTGACAAGGGTGTTGCTACCCTGGAGAAATTAGGTACGAACCTCTAATAGTAACCAGCTATCCCCAAGAAGATCTAAACTTCAGTCATTCCCCTGGGAAGCTCCCTATAAATCCCTTATTCAATATTTTTTGGATAAAATGTTGCACCATCCCCCAAGATGATGTTTCCCAGAAAGTGGACCCCCTATATCCAGAACTAACACTTTGAGAGCTTTCCATAAATCTAGTGCTCCAGGGGTGTACTCAAGAAAATCCCTAGGTGTTTATCTTGATTCATATCTTATTCTTAATACACTAATATGCCATTGATGAAGACCAAGACGAACCGTTCATGGCAAGGCTTTAATATCCTGTTCATGAGGCCCATGAAAATGGATGGGGGCTTTGTCACTCAGAAAGGAATCACCAAAAACGCATAGAGGCTGTCACTTAATGGATGTATTAAGTGCATCCTCATCTCGTAACCACATCTGGTGATTGTCAGATCTAATGTATATCATTGAGAACCAATTCATTCCCTTCTATTGGTTGAAGAGGTCATCAATCCATATCATTGGTTACTTATTCTGCATGGTTTCCCGATTCAGGGCTAGGAAGTCCACACACAACCTAAAACACTGAAATGAATTCATGAAAAAATGCATCAGCGCTGCTCATGGTAAAACGTTGGGGCTTATGAACCCCTCCTCCTGGAAGTCCTCCAGTTTTATAGTTAGCTTGAAAAGCTTTGGGGGAGCCATTTGTAAAGAATGTGTGGATATCAGTGTCATCCTAGGGCAATGGTCTATACAGAATTCTACCTCTCTACAAGGAGGTAGTTCTGGACCCTCATTAAGAAAAACATCCTCGTACTCATCAACTAATAAAGTTAATATTGGACTCCTCTTTTCAACTACACCGAGGGTGAGAGTATAATACTCGTGAGTGATTGGATGCACCTTCCTCTATGATAGTCTTTCCTAAGCTGCAATGGTTTCCTTCTCGCTGGTGAAAGAAAAAAATCTTCCCATTTTTACCGACAGACCACACTGTATGCATAAAACATTCGATCTGAGCATGAAAATTGGATAACCATTCCATAACCAAGATGATGATGTAAGGCCTCAAAGTTGTTACTAGGAGAACACAGTCAAAGCTCTTTCCTCCTAGGGTAATCTAGCACTCTTGACACCAGTTTGTAATCACCTAATCGTCTCTTATTAGAGTATCTAACTGTAAGAATTGAGACAACTGATCCACCCAAATCTCTGAGCTCCAAATGAGAGTCATGGAAAGGAAGAAGTGACTAGATCCTATGTCTATAAGTATTGAAACTAGTATAGAGAAGACACAAATCAAAACTCAGATTATCTCTTGAGTGTTGTGGTCATAATCCTCTACTACCTGGAGCTGGGCTCACCCATATCCTCTTGCAGATTGAGGTCGTGGTGGACCACATGGCGGTAGTGGAGGTAACATCTCAAACTATCACCCACCGTCTACCACTCGACCAGATCCCCCTCCACATCTGCCACCCTACGGTCCACCTTACTTAAACCATGACTGCTACTTCAATGGATCCTCAACCATCTTCTAGTAATCTATACGACAGGTCATGCAGTCACCTTCCATTTGTCCCTACCCACTACACGTGTAGAACTACCTAGATCTATGTTGACTCCCTTCGAACTGGGAACCTCGCACCACTATCCCTGAGTCCTAGAGTTATCCTTTAAAATACCTAGCCTGATTAGTCCCAAGGATCTATTTTCTAATGTTATCTGAAGACTCAGTCACCTGGGGTCTGCTGGTAGCTCTACCTGTGGGTTCCTACTATGCCAAGAAACTCTCCATTAGAATAGCTCGTTCTAGCACCTCAGCCTTGGTAGGGATATTGAGAGACCCCACTTAAGCCTTGATCTCCCACCTGAGTCCCTTCTCAAAGGTTCGATCCATGAAGAAAGGGTATCACACCATATTTGTGGAGTAGAAGGAATGCTCCCTGAACCTCATCGAGTACTCAGCCACCATCATACTATTCTACTATAGGTGAAGCATATCCTGAATGCGCATAGAGCGCCACGTCATGGTGGGAAACTACCTCTAGGAAAGCCTATTAAATTCATCCCTAGTGAGGGTTGCCTCATTTTGATTCTGGAATTTTAAACTCCACCATCTCCTTGTTGATCCCTACAGAAGGATTGCTGCTAAGATCTCTATCTGGTCAGGTGGTCTCCTCACTAAGAGGATGACCCACGTAACAGGCTCCATCCAATCCCCAATGACCTGCAGATCTGTCTCTCCCATGAACATTTTAGGTCTCTATATTTGTAAATAATGTAAGGAATTGAGCCTATGAACATCCTCTACTAGACCCACCGGAAGTAGATGATGACCATTGGGTAGTGGTAGAACCAGTGCACCACCCTATGGGGCCATCTCAAGCACTGGTCCATGAATAGACTCCTCATTGATGGGCGTTATATCATCATGACCTTGTATCAGGATCCTAGTTGGATGTCTACTTATAGGCATCCTAAGATAGATAAAGATGGACTGTGGTTAGAGGATTATACCTATTGAGCTAACTCTTATTCACAAATAAGGATACACTTATGAAACTAGTGTTTTCATGTATTGATCCTATAATAGAATTCAAGGTCCTAGTGTATGGATACATTGGGTGCTGCACAAACACTTGACTCCCCGAATCGGAATTTCGAACTCACTACACTTAACGTTGTTTGCCCAAAACAAAACATCACACTCTCAGTATTTAAGAGGTAATTGACCACCCTTTGAGACCACTTTCTAATTACCCATCCCCCAGGGCCCATGCTGGATCTAACCCATGCCCTCCTTCCTAAGGCCATGGGATGGCGACTAGCGTTGAATGAGTCAACCTGCATGTGGAAGGCATTTTTTTGGATACATGTACACACACATGCGCCCAACCATGTCCCAATTCACAAAAGGGAAAAAAATACCACTGAATAAGCTGAGAGAAAGTGTAGATGAATGAAAGTGGTCCGGAATACAAACATAAGGTAATGTACTGAAAACTGTAAAGTTCAAAAAGTTCTCTAATGGTAATCTACAATAAACCCCATCACATTGTGGGGGTACTGTAGATAATGTATGCCAATGTAGTACATCTTGTATTCTCGTTCCTACGGTGCACCACCTTGTCCTAAGACACAAATTCAACTATCATAGTTTCCATTCGTCCTGTCTCCCTTTGCACCCTTATCGAAACATCATTCATCCACACCAGACAAAACATGTGCGGGTGAAGCCCGTGCATGGGTGAGTAACATAGTACTCACTAGGGACCCCAAATCAAAAAAGAAATAACATGCATCAAATCCTTAAAATAAAAATGAATAACAAGGTAGCTCGCAATAGATATATTCTAGGGAAGTAATGCTAGTAACGTCTATCACATTCATTGAACTCTTAGGCCACTTGATAACTCCTCTATCGAGTATAGTGGGTCTGTCAGGTCACACAGAGACACTTCCCACTATGGTCTAAATAAGGTACTCCTCTGATCGAGTATTTTTGGTATTTTGGGTAACACAGAGCCACTCCCCACTATGGTTCTGCTGGGTTACACAAAACAACTTCCCACTGGGCCATCCTTGTGATGTCTTTAGTTTTCAGCCAACCACAGGGTTCTGCATGTAGCATGCTTTGGAGAACCTCTTCTTAATCCATTAATGGTTTCTTTTAGTCCATGAATGTCAGAAAAAAAGAATTCCAAAAGATTTAATTTCCCATGAGGGTCCCAACACCACAATTAGACCATCAATCGAACTAGTGGTTTTCAAGATACGGGCATTTTAGTAACAAGGGGGTGGCGGCGACAAAGCCTTGCCTAACCCGGTCAGACCATCATGGCCATCCTAGCCCAAGGGTTCCACATACCCCAGTTCCTTAAGATATACTCTACCTAACCTAGTAAGAGTCGGGTTCGGTCTAGTTCAGCCAGACTAGTGGGTCACGGCCAATAGGCCACACTAAACAAGGCCAGATTTTCCAGATGGTTCAGATGGTCAGGTCACCCGAAGAACGAGGATAATCTAGCCCAGCTTGAAGGGTCACATGTATGGCATGCCGGTGCGGGTTTAGCCTGCCGGAGTTGGTCTCACCCGATGGGTGCTTGGACTGCCAGCTAGGGGATTGGCCCTTCGGTGCAGCTAGTGTGAAACCCTAGGTTGCGTTATACAGCCACTTCCCCTCTGGTCTGAATGTGCCCCAAAATGGCGGGCCACACCTCTTTCACAGTGCTCTCCTAGCACTACTTCCGTCTCCTATCGCGGCCGAGGAATGACGGTTCCTTGGGCCTACCGGGTGGCCTAGAAGCATGCCACCACTCCATTTGACTCCCAATTAGCGTCGCATCCTCTTGTGTGCTGCCTCATTTTATGATTCATGACCTCTGGATCAACGCGGGCTGTCGGTGCTGGCAACCACCTCGACACAGACGGAGTAGCCAACCACCACTAATTTCAGCGACGACACATCTAAAGGATATTTGGTGGGCCACCAGACGTAATCTGTTGGTCGATTCCTTGGGCCGCTTATGCCAACATTCTATGGGTGAGGGTGTATTTACAATTAATCCTTCAAACTGACCTTGTCGTTTCATTGATATTGAAGCCACCAAAAACACATGAGTGGAGGTGATGGGGCCTTAAAATTACCATCTCGGGCCCTCCTCAGTATAGTTTTTAATAATGGGTAGTCTCTGGGGGGGTTTCGTTCAGTTATTCATCCCACAGTTTTATCCCAAATAATTACCCCAAAAGAAAAGTCTTTCTCCAATTATAACGCCTTATCTTATGATTATCCTATTCTTAGGTTAATCTACATTATTCATTTTAAAATAAATGGGGAAGAAAAATGAATAAAAAACACCTACCACTTACGACATCTGATGTCATGACATTCTTCCTCCTGAGGTTAAGGTGTTTATGTCACTTCATCGCTCCTATCTTGGAATGGCTTCGAAGGTGTCGAAGATCCAATGACGTTTTTTGTTCTTCTCTAGGGTATAAGTCTGTAGAGGTTCTCCAGAGAATCCCCCAAATTTATAATCCATATTTCCCCATTATGTAAAACTATAAATAGGATCACATCGCAGCATTCCCATTATGATGCGACGTCGCATCGTTACACTCTTTTATTTAAGGAACATTGCTGGTGCTAGACATCATTAATGAGTCACTACGATACATTTTTAACAAGACATTAATGGGGCTCATTTTTGAGCATCATTGTCGCCATGTCGCTGCCCCACTGCGTCGTCGTCCACCATTCAAAATTGTGGAAGAAAAATAATAAAATTAATTTCAATTATTTTATTATTTTTCATTAAAAGTATGAAAACAAGCTTTTATTCTTGGCCATTTCCGACCAATGTTCTATCATTTCTAAATTAATCCCGGAATTTCAAATTCAATAGTGCCCATAGAATTTCAATTCGATAAATGGTTCAAAATATAGAAATCCCTCTCACACGTTTAATGAACAAACCTCAAGAAAGTTCAAAACTCTATTCTGAGCTCTTCGGACCACAGAATCACATGTCGTCGAATTTCACATTGTCAAAATATTTACATATAAATAAAAAACATTCACATGGAAATTCTGAGATGTTACAAAAGTAACTTTAAATTTCACGAGGATTTTAAGTGGAGCTATCAAAATACATTGAAAACATTTAATTTTTATTGAATATTTAGTAATGTAAATATCATAAATATAAAATGTTTTCAAAAAATGAATAGGAATTACATTTAAAATACTTATTATTAAAATGATTCGGTAATAACTAAAACAAAAAAATGAAATTATATTTTTAATAAATGAAGTCTAAAATATATTCAAAAATTTTCTTTTAAAAATGATCATCAATAACATATATTGTAAATTGAAATAAAAATAAAAATACTTTGGAAAAATTTTCATTTATAAAGAATCATTAATAAATGAACAATTAAAATAAATATAATTTTAATGAAGGAATTGATAATATTTTGTAAACAATTTCCATTATAATGGCTATTTAATATTGGAAAATTTAAAAATGAATGAATATTATAAAAATACAATCTATAGCAGATAATAAAATTAGTTTACATTGATAGGATGGAAAACACTTTAAAGTAATTTTAAAAATATTTTTTTTCCAAATTTGAATTACTTAAAATGAATAAAAAAAATCATCTCAAATGAAATAATATAAAAATATACATTGGAAATAAAGGTAATTCTTTTCCATTTAAGAAATGATAATATCGATAGAACGTAAAAATAGTAATATGTAAAAAAATCTAATAAATTTGAAATTATTATTAAAAAAATAAATATAAATTGAAAATTAGAATAATTAAAAATAAATTAGTGTAAAACATTATTTACCCATAAAATAAAGTCAAAATTTAAAATGATATTATATAAGATTAAATAAAGAAATTTATAATGACAATAATCAAAGATGTGAAATTACGACCAAAAGAGAAGTTGTTTTTTAAATAAAACCCTTAATATCCATTGTAAATTATAATCAAAACACATTGTGTGGAATAAAAATCGAAATAAAATTTAATATCATAATTTTTTTTGAAAAATAGAAATATAAATATATTTACACAATTGAATGTGAAACATGTGTACAATTAAAAAATATCATAAAGGATATATAGTTGAGACAAAGAACCTCTTAATTTATTTCATTTAATAGTTTCTCCTACTCAAACATTCCTTAAAAATCGCTAAATTAATTGAACGTTTAATGAAAATAAACATATGTATTAACCTTATAAAATCCTTATTATCATTCTACTTCAATGGTATATTAATTATTTATAGCATATTATGATCACCAGGTGTTAATTAATTTAAGGATTTTGCAACTGTTTAATAACATTGAAATAATTAACCATTATCTTATACCAAGTTAATTAAAGATGTATTGTTTAATTTTATATATTCATAACCCTATAATATTTTACATTATTATATTTTCATTATTTAAGCTTTTTCATTAGTTTATATGAAACAGAATTAATAAGAAAATATTTTGGTAATTTTTAGTTAATGAAAATGATACATAATACTAGTTAAAGAATTATTTAATTATTCCCATAACCATATAATAAAAATGTTTTACTCACTATATAATATTACTATTATATTACATTATTCTATAGTTAAGAATAATAAAATATAAAAGCATTGTTCATGTGGGTAGTAAAACCTACCCAAACATTAACGTGCATTAACTCAATTGAAATGTATGGTTAAAGTGTACTTTCAGATGTGATAATATCCTTATAAAAGATTAATAATTATAATATTTTTATTTGATTAATATGGTGAAAAATATTTTATATAGTTTATATAATGTATGAAAAAATAAATAATGAAAATAAAATGTTTTATAGTGGATGATGTTATTTGAAAGTACACATGATTATCGTTCCCCAAACAAAATTAATGAGTGGGGATGCATAAGGATATTACATTAAAATTTTAGAATAATAAATATATGATTCAAATAATATTAGTTTTCTATTATTAATATAAATACCATTAATAGATATATTTATGGAAAGATAAACAACATTGCTCTGTGGAGGCAGTGTTCCAAACAATGCACCAATGATGTTCATTAGTTCTTCTAAGTGCTTTAAAATTATTAAATAAGGGTTATAAAATTAATATAATCGAATTTTTTATAATAATAATAATTACATTATCATATTAAGATGGTGATATGATATTTGGAGGCATAAAATAAATAAAATACCTTACGCGACAATGTTTCAATTAGAAAAAACCCTTTAGTATTTGTCATTTATGTGGAATTATTACATGTTCAATGGATCTAATGTATTGAAATTATTGAATTTAGTGTTTATTTTGGTTTATTAGGGAACAAAAATTTGTTTAAAAAAATTAATCATGTTATATATTTCATTGCATAATGTTTTTAAATTATTTTTGTTATCTTTAAATTATATAACAATATTTTATATGTGTGATTTTTTGTGTATTAAACATATAAAATAAACCATATAATTAAATTTTTATATTATATAACTAAATTTCAACAGTATTTAATCCAATTTAATTTATAATTATTATGAAATTTTATTTTAAATTCAAAGAAAATACTATGCTTTGAAATAACGATTTAGTAGAAAAATGATATATTGACAATTTGGATTCTAAATATTATTTAATAATGATTAAAAGATAAATAATAATTAATATATTTATTTATGTGTCTATATATAATATTATATCCATTATTAAATATTATTAAATTTATTTACACAATATAAATTCTATCAAATTAATCTAAAATAATTTTAAAAATAATTTTTTCATCATTATAATGTTGATTAACATTTAAAATAATAATCTAAATTTTATACCTACAGATGAAATTTTCCATATTTAATAATACTAAAATTATTATATTAAATATATGAAAATATTTTTTAAATTAGATTTATATGTGTAGGATGCCTAAACATAACGTTAGATTGTGTATTGCTCAAACCCCCATACTTTTTAGACAATTTAATTTTATAAAAATTTATTTTTAATTAGTATATAATAATAAATGAAATTTAATTAAAATGAATTTAAAATAATTTTATTCATTAAAAGGTAAATTTTTTAATCATATAATAAATAAAAAACATCATTTCTTCATGTTATATTTAATTAAAGGAAATAAAAAAAATAGTTTTCATTCAAATACTAATAAATTTTGAAAATTTTCTTTTATAAATTAAAAATAGATTTTTAAAAATCATATTGTACTCTAAAATATATTATATTATTAATAATAGATTTAAAAAATGTAAATATATTTATATATTAAATACTTTCATAAAAGCTTCAAAATTCATAGTTAATTTAGCTAGTCACTAGAAAATAAATTATTTAATAAAAATATAAGATACTAATAATATTGTTATTTTCCTCTGGGGAATGCATAATTGATTTGTACATTATGAAATTTATTTTCTATAATCATTAAATTTATATTTTTTAATTAGAATTTATAATTTTAATAAATTAATATTTATTATATATAATGTTTTCCATATTAAAACGTATTTTCTTTATCTTCACAAGGAAATAAATATTAATCGTTTTATATATTTTTGTTTTTTATAAATTTTTTATTAATTTATTATTAAAATTTTGTAGTTTTTTATGTTCGTTTAAGCATGTAACATAGGAAATAAAACTTATAATTTTTTTTTGCGAACCAAAATCTTTTGACATCATAATCTACACTCCTTAAATAAATTGAGATACAGATAGATAAAATAATAATTAACCAAAAGGACATGGATAAAAAACATAAAACATTATTATGTAATGTAAGATCATATTACGATCATTAATGAATTAAATGTTAAATGTATTCACTTAAAATAAAATAACAATAAACATAAAACATGTTATGATGATATAAAAGTGAGGAATACTTAAAAATAATGCATAACCATGAAATAAATTCACAATATAATAAAACATGAAAATGAGGAATAATCATTAAAAAATTCTTATTACTATAAAACATATACTTTTTAATCGATTCAATTGTAAATATATTAGTAGATCGAAATTCTATCACACCCACCTCTTATTAACTTAAATACTTACTTACATATTCACACATAAAATTTCGGGGAGAACATAATTCCATAAATCAAACCCATTGTGAACATAGTTACAAGGTAACCTAATCACATGTAAATTTGTGAACATATCATAATTTTATCAAACTATCAAATAGTTATCCACTATTCTCACTAACCTATTCAAAAATTAATTTTTAGTAGATCTTAATTTCATTACTCACATACAATATTAACATGTCTATTTGTTATCCAATTAAAATATCATACATATCACATGAGATATAATTTTTTACCCCAATAATTAGAGAGAAATATTTGTCCCACAAAACTAAAATCAATAAGTTTTTGAGGAACCTGAAAAGGAATCATTAGTCATCTCATAAATAACCCATAGAAAATTAAATGGTTACCTATGAAATTAAAAAACATCCCATAAATTGAATTTTTGAAATTATAGTTTTATATTAATCTCATTATTCCAATGAAATTACATCATAAAAACATTTAAAGGACTATGAAAAAAACTCATGAAAAATAAACCTTTTCTATTAAATATAAGTGACAATAAATAATTTTTTCAATAGTCCATTTTAAAAAATTGAAGTATAAATTACTTTCAATAGTATTTTTTTAATGGGAAAGAGAATAATTTTTGAAACCATATTATTAATAGTTACTAAGATAAATACCTTGAAAATACATAATGTTTTCATAATGGTAAATTAAAATAAAGTTACATGTCTACTATTATGATAATATTTAATAATGAAAATGCGTAAATAAATAAATTTTTCAATAAAAAATTAAAAAATTATTTCATAAAAGTAATATTTCGAAATAATATTTAATTTTCGAAACCTGAAACATACCTATATTTATTAATAAAATAAATAAAAATATTTTAAAACCCCTAATTTAAAAATGAAATATTATATATCATGAAAAAAAATATTGATAATATTGGGGAAAATTATTTGAATACTATAACTTGAAATAAAAATATAATAATGGGAACATGAAAATTACATGATTTTTATAAATAATGAGGTGAAAATAATTTAAAACCTTACATATAATATAATATTTAATAATATATAATTAAAAATTCATAAAAATTATAAAAATAAAATATAGAATTGAAGATAAACATTTATATTTTAAAAGGATGGAAAAAATATTTGATTATTTTGAAATATCGTTTCTTTCAAAACCCAAATCATTAAAGGAATGAAAAAAAAATTATAATTATTTAAGTGTAAATAATCATTATAGGTAAAAAATATGAGTTTATATTATTGAATGGTGAACATTGAAATAATATAAATAATCACTACATAAGAAAAATGAAAAAATAAGCGAAATCATATTAAAAATTGTTCATTCAAGAAAAAAATAGAATTACAAAAGAAAACAAATTCTATAAATAAATATGTTCACCTAATAGGCGGTGTAAATTAAAAATAACATAATAATAGGTTAAATAAATAAATTAAGTTAGATTAGATGATTTTGAGTCATGAAATCAGCTTAAATCCTTTCCATTAGTTGAATCAAAAATCCCAGGAGTTGAATATCCTTAAAACCAATAATTAATAACCTAAAATATTTGATAATAATGAAAAAAATTAAAATATTGAAGTAATTACACCATTGTAAATGAAAGATTATGTTATATTAATCCTTTCTCAATAGATTCAAACAAAAAACAAAGAAACTCTTAATTAATTTCCTTTCTTACGAGTTATAACATTATATTCCTACCAAAAATTAATAATAATCATAATAAAATATTTCAAAAAAATTAATCATCGATATTTCCCTTTTATAATCATTATAATAATTATATATCATGAGTACATTAACTTTTTATAGTTTATTATGACCATTGGATTTTAATAACATTAATTGTTTTATGAATGTTTAAAAGTTTTGACATCATTACCGATTATTTTATATCATTTTAATTATTGATATATAATTAAAGATACATAATTAATTAACCTTTATAGTTTTAAATAGATCATAGATCATTATTTAGGTTTTTATATCTTATGCGAAAACTGAATTGTTAGCGAATTATTTTTATAATTATATTTAACAAAAAACTTACATTAATAATAATTTAAATACATAATATAATATTTAAATAATGATATAATAATCTATCTTTTATAATTATATTATAGTAATATTAGTCTTCGTATTCCCAAATTCATCCATATTTGGATTCTAAATCATTGTTTAAGTCGGTGTTTAGACTAACCCCCTCATAGAAATGCTTTAACTCGACTTGAGGGTAAGGTTAATGACATGTTACTTTGTACAAAATATCATTATAATAGAATAATCATAATTTTTATTAATATTTTTTAAAAAGTTAACCTTTATTAAATATTTATATTTAATTTATGAAAATCCTAACAAATAATTTAAATGATTCATCACTGAAGTGGTAATCGCCACGTACACATGATTAGGGTTGTTCTTTCACAACATGTGAGAGGAGGTTAATAAGACTATTAAATATAAATTTTTTAATTATAATTATTTGATAAATATTATATTCATTAATTATTTCCAATATTAATATCATCTATCAAATATGGTAATGATTATAGATGATGTCACTTTGTGGAGGTGGTTCAATGCACAACACACTAACAATATTATTTTGTATTTTCTATGTTAATGGACAAGAATTTATAAGGGTTATAGAAAAAAATAACATATTAAAATAATAATTAAACTTAATAATTCATATTATTTTATTGATATGATAATTGTATTATTATTGTTAATCATAATGAATATTAATAATATAATAATTATTTTAGAGACATGATTGTCTCTTTGATGATCAAATGAAAATTAAAGATTCAGACAACTATGAGTGATGGGTTACTTATTTTTTTGATAGGTTCATAGTGAGTATATATAGGAATATATTTTAGGATTAATTTGAATGATATGTGTATGTATGATAGTGTGTTATTGATCCACTTTTATAAAAGAGGAAACAAGCAATTTTGGAATCACCTTATATAATTTAACGTTTCCTTGACCCTTTTGCAATGTAAATTGATCCCAATATTGGAAATTAATTAATTTAGGATTTCATTTTGTTGATAAAACCATAAAATGTGTTTTAATTAATGTTTTAAACATTTGATAGTGCTTATAACATTGTATTTAAATATTTTAGTTTTTTACATTTAAACTATGTATCAAAGATTTAACTACGTCATTTCTATTAATCAGGTAAAAAATCCTTTATTACTAAATTTGGTTGTTATATAACTAAATTTAATTAATATTTATTCCAATTAAATTTATAAAAACTATATAAATAATTTTTAATAATAAAATTTATTATCTGTAGAAAAGTAGTTTTTTTAGGAAAATGACATTTTGACTGTTATTGGTTTTTTATTTTATTTAATATTGATTATCAATTAATTGAGTTGTTATATATTTTTATATGGTTGTAAATCAAATTAGATGAATTATTTTTTTCCTAATTAAATTATTTATTATAAATTCTATAATATTAATTAAACATTAATTAAAAAATAGTTACATCACTATCGTGGTTTATGACATTAATCATTATAAGCTAAATTTTTTGCTGAAAAATTAGAGTTTTCAAAATATTAATTTAAAAATTGTTAGATCTAATATAATAATAATTTAATATAATTAACATTATATGTTTTGGGAAATTAGTCTTAATGTTAGTATGTGAAACACATAAAAAACCCTTTCCTTGGGAGTGAATATTTTTATAAGAAAATGATTATGATTATGAGAAAACTATTAATTGCATTAAATCCAAATAATTTAAAATAATTTTTATCATTCAAATATTATTTATTTTTAAAAAGTATTACAAAAGCATTAGTTCATCCATAATTATAGATAATATAAAATTGTAAAAAATACTTCCCTCTTAAACATGACATAAATTTTCAAAATATTTAAAATGGATTTATAAATTAACAAATTATATTTTCAAATAAATTTTTATGCATTCTAATATATAGATATATATTAAAAATTATATAAAAATTTAAATTAATTTTTATAATTAAATATTTTTAAATATGCAATTTTATTATTTAGTATTTTCTTTATTCACCTAAAAATCGACAATTTTATAGAAATGTCAAAATATAGTCCTATGATATTTTATCTATGTCTATTTCCAAAGTATGTTTTACTTTATAAAATATAAATTCAATAATTTTTAACTTTATATTTTTTATATAAATTTTATAATAAAAAAGTATTTTTTGGGAAATTTCCTTTTCATTAAAAAACGAGTTTAAATAATTTTATTCTAAATGAAATAAATATTAATGGTTTTAGATATTAGTGTTTATTATACCATTATTAATAATTTCTTAATCCCATTTAATTGTTTTACTACATTATTTTTTTGTGTGACTCTAGATAAAGAGCATACATTTTATTTTAAAGGCTCCCAAATATTAGTCATTACATTGGGTCTATAATGTTATGTTTTCCATGTTGCACCCATAATGTTATAAAAGTTATAGGGAATACTCAAAATACTCATAATAATATCCATAAAATCCCATGATTAATAATTATGTGCACCAAATTCGACACAGCCTTGGCTCTTAAGTACAACTAACTTGGGTAATTTCATAAAATATAAAATATTTGATTTAATTTAATAGTTTCATTACTTACATAGGAAGGTCAACAACCAAAAGGGAATTATTGAACATATGAATAATAAAAAATAATATAAATTGATCCATTCCTAATGTTTAGAGGTCCACCTACCACAATTAGAAAATTTCCTCTTGAAATTCATTATTCAATGATTACTTCAAAGACTCATCAATGTTCATCCATGCCCATATGAATCCTTGGACAAAAAATAATACCAAATATAAATCTATGACATGGACCATAATTAATTATAGGATTTATTATAAACTAATTAACCCAATCTAAAATAATAATTATGTTTGATAACACATGAGGACATAATTGCTCATCAAATTTATGAGAAATTGGGTGTCACCCACCCATGACAAGCCCCTAAACCCATGTTAATACAAACCGACAAAATGTGGTAATAGAACAACAAATAATTTAATAAGATAATTTCTCAAATATCTATTATTTTATATAGTATAAAAATTTTATTTTAAATTGTGAAGAAGCACTATGCAGATTACTTTACATGACCTCTACTTCCTAGGTAGTAATGAATCCCTATAATGCTCAACCAATTACACCATTATATATTTCAATTGACATTAAATACCCAATAAGATAAAAAATTGTAATAAATTTATTGAAGAAGTATTAATAGAAGATGAAGGATGAAATTATGTACCTCAAACCACCAATAGAAATCCCTAAAAAACAACCCAAAATCACAGGGTTTAGAACATTCGTTGTTGGGATAAGGCCCATTGTTGGGTTGTGAATAATAGAATGAGGGTATAACACAAAATTTTGATTAATTTAATGTAGGTTCATTTCCCCATCTTTTAACAAATGATATAGTTGGTATTTCGTATCCACTTATATATTGATGGTTCACATGTCCTGTCCACCAGCTAGAAAGTTAATACATATAGTAATCTAAGACACTATTCGATCCATTATAAATAAGGTGGCTATAGACTATACAAATCCTCTATCCCAACCGCCCTAGATTTATTATAATTCTTCTATGGCCCTCCCCATCCTCAATTACATCTCATTTCCCATCCAAAAAAAATATTAAAGTTCACTCAAACACTTTAAATTCTATTATGAATCCTCCTTCAAAAAATTTCCCCTCTTTTAATTTAGAATTCAAATTCCTTCCCCATTTTTGAATCACAAACATACAAAAGGCATTAAAAAATCCCTACTGGAACACTTCGTGTCCTCTACCATAAACATTAAACAACCAATCATCAGTTATGAACTACTCAACTAATTAATTCCAACTCAAATATTTTAATTATATCACCAAAGCCTAATGCGCATCCCAGGATCAGCATTCCAAAATTAATTCTCTTAATAAGATGAAAAATGGGCAATCACTCGAATTCATTACCAAAGGCAAAAGATAGAACACCTTGATTCCTTTCTATAATGAGATTCCAACATGACATACATAACTAAACATATCACCTATTATTATATCATATATTGAATCACTCATGTATCATTCCTATAATATGTATATTTTATCTTTCGTTATAGTACACCCTCTAATTCCTGAAATAATTTTTATAATTCTAGAACCTCTTTACATTTTCAATTTTCAAAATATATAAATCATAATCCATCATAAATGAACCATTATAATATGTCAACACATTCCTTTTAAACCATTAAACATTAAAAAAAACATAGATCATATAGAAATGTTGAACCAAATGTATTTTCTAGATCAGAACATCTAATATTCGGTAAAACCATTGGATGTGCCACCATTGGTTAACCCTTCAATAAATCTCATAGCTTTCACTAATGACGCATTACCAAAAAAACAAATCATAATGAACCAACCCATAATGTTACCCCATTATCATTTAAATAAACGAACTAATATTTATACTAAACCACCGACAAAACTTCAATACTCAATCACAAACCAACCAAAATGATCCATTATTCCCTACCATACCTCAAGCATTGATTCACCCTCAAACCCAACTCATCAAGATAATTTCATTGTTTAATTTATCCAAAATCTAAACTTATAAAACATATATAATTATATATGATCTTAGTTATGAAACATTCCAATGAATTTTAATCAACATGGGTCCATTTTTTCATGGGTTCCCAAAATCCCTTAACAATTATCTAAGAACCAATCAAATTCACCCAGGACATATTAACATGAAGATCATATTACATGTGATTGAAATCAAAATATATATTATAGATTAATCCTTATATACACAATAAGTAAAATATTTTATGATCATCATGATTCATTCCATATCCATCATCGAACCTAATGACTGGCGTGGTCGTACTTTTTCAAAACTAAGAACTTACTGGAAGAAATAATTTAGTAGTAGTTCATAGCACATGGAAACAATATTATTCGTCATTTTATGAAAAATCATCAATATTCAGGTCTATACTCTCAAGATAATCTTTATATCAACCTTAATTGGTTTAATCTGATACAAACATGTTACACTCATAACCCATGCTCACCGTATCCCACAAGAATCCATCAACATAAAATCACACTTTAAGAAAACAAATTTCCATTTAATGTAATCTAATGAATAAATAAATGCATTTCCATTTAATGATTAAAAACTTAGTTGGGTCTTATACTCTCATCTAACATCCACATCAAGAATCGTGACATTATGATTCAGTAAAAATAAAAATAAACTTTTTAGTCTCTATGTAATTACAAATCTGTCAAACTAGGCCACACGAGGGACACCTTTTCAAAACATGTCACATAATTAGTTTAATGATATTACTCATTCTCACCCATCGTATGGAAAAATTTATAAAATCCTTTGAATCTACATATATTGTAACATTTCTTGAAAAGCATCACAAAGACATTAGGTGAGTCATATAGATGATCATAACCATCAAATCCAACCTCAAACCATTTCTCCAACACTGAAGGAGCATCCACAAGTAAAATACTCCATTTCATCAGCATGCACATACAATAGCCCCAAAAGGACAACATGTGAACTTTTCTCATCCTAAATCTTCTACTTATACCCCCATATCTAATGGACTATTATACCCTATCTAACCCATATCATGTGTTTACCATTTTTTATAATCCACTAACATATAATGATATTGGTTCATGTCATGAAGGACAATAAGTCTCCCACAAAGACAATTTGTTTTGTCTCAAAAAATTTTATATCCCACAAGTTGTCTTTAATTCCCTTTTAATAGAATCCCATCATGACAAGTATATAAAACCACCCACTAATTGCTCTTATAAAAGCATATTTGTCCTCAAATATCAAAACCATTTTTCCACCCTGAACTAATCCCCACTAAGTATCCACCTACACTATTTCTCCAATAAATATCACCACTTTTTTTGGAAAAAACATTTATGATGATCCGCACCGTTGTAAACACCAACCAATATCTCAGCAACATTGAGTGAAATTTTCATTAGTAGAGAAAAACATTTTATTATTTTAAATTGAAACATTAAATAACTAAACATAGGGAACCCTCCATTTGGATGCATCTAGACATTGGACTACACAAAAGATAATTAGGTAATGTCACAAATTCATACACATTTAATAAACATCTCACTATAACTATCTATATCCAGGGAAAACCTATCACATTTTTCTATTAATATGATTTACATTGTAACCTAAATGTAGACACACTATATTGGTTTTCATTGCGACTTTATGTTATGAAAAATATAATTTCAGCCCATAATGAGTTAAAATCAATAGATTTTAATTCTTATTCTAATCCAATGGGGTCACTAAAACTGTAGTGCGCATGGTATTAATTCATTATTCTAATTATAAAGAATATCTATAGATAGTCAAATAACCTACCATCATAATGTATTATATACATTTTGGTGAAGTTTAGTATAATTCTACCATGATTATATATATATATATATGTAATACCAAACTTTATATTTCAAATACATTAAAAAATGACCATACTAAATAGTTACATATATTACACACTAACAGGCCAATAAATCATCTGAATACCTATATTTTTAGAATGATGCTAGAGATTACTCTAAGAACAATGGGACAAAAGTCAAATACAGAACATGTCACTTACCAGGGGTCATGGGACAATGAATATGTAAAAAATCTTAAATTCAAACATCATGTGTTACACATGAAGTGAAAATCATGACACTATAATATCATGAACACATAACACAAATATTGTCACTATTAACCTAAAAAGTTTATCAGAAAAGGATTTAATTTTGAAATATTCTTGTATCCATTATAGGCTCTCACATATTCTACTATCTCAAAGATATTATATTTTAGATAGGAGGTAGATTAAAAAATTTATATCATAAACAATATAATTCCCTTTTCTATATTCCACTATACTACTCCATAGACATGGTTCACCACGTGACCTCAGGAATGCCTCACCAAATGCTTGAGTCTTTTGACTAGAAGCAGATATCTATAGTGAAACCCTAATGAGACTACACAATTTAACAGTGTTCACAATCATATTTAAATATATAAATTACATATTATATACAAGTATAAATATATAAAATCACTCTCTAAAATGGTAAATGTAATACACATACTCGAAGGTTCATGCTCATATAAAATTAAAGACACATAGCTTCAATAAATACCTCATCCTAATCTCCAAACCATTCAAGCTATTCTAGTTGATCAAAAAATTATTTTCCTCAAACCAACCCAAACCTGGAACCATGTGTAGGATACTAAATTATCAATGTAAAATGCCATCCAGAGATGGGTGTGAATGTAAAAATGAGTAAGGAAAAACCATCACATTCTCATAATAAACAATTAATGATTTTATAAAATAATATGATATACTTTAATATGCTAAAAAACTTTAAAAAATAAATTTATAAAACAAAACCCAATAACTTATAGGTATAATGACCATAAATATTGAGAGTATTATGGTGATTTTTACATCAATTATAGAATCCTACCTAATGATATATATATTTATATATATATGTGTGTGTGTGTAATACTTGGTTGAAGACCAATAACCATATTCAATTCTATGGTCTGAGTCACTGATTAACCATACATTACCCATCTAGTTTTGAATTCCCTTTACGAAAGAGCATCACCTATGAAACACATCTACCCACATTATGAGGATCCAATGATCCTGTACCCAAAATTATGTGCAGAGGACAGTAGTTCATTACCATGAATCCCACATATTCCATCCCAATGGATTAACCGCATGATATTATGTTCACAATATCCAATATTGTTCGATGAGTTATTATTATGATGCGATGTCCCCTGAAATCCTAAATATCTAGGGGTAATTGATTCTTTGGTGAACTATGAAATATAATAAAATACCTTCATGGATTTTATAATAGACATCATTGGAAGATATTAATATGTGGCTCGTCAGTCATACCATATCCATTACATCGACCTGATCCTGGGGGATATCTTACACATCAAACATGTGGATCCAACTATCTCCCTCATGATGTCCAAAATCTGAACATGGTGATATACACCCACCCATAACCTGATTCTTATATTCATATTCATGAGGTCTTTTGAATTTACAATGGGATAAAGGTATTTCTCTATGAATTTTGAGAACCCCATGTATTTTGAATTCTCTCATTATATATGAAGAATACATGAAATCTTAGTAAGACTTAAATGAATTCAATTACAAACTCTAATGTTAATACTAGGTACCACCTCGTGGAATCCATCAAAAAAATAAATGATATTTTAGGCTATAAATTCTATTAAAAATGCCCCAAAATGCTTGTGAGACTAGATCCTAGAAGATCTAGGTATAATTTGGTCTCATCAATATTAGTTAATGATTCTATATAATCTCAATCAATAAAAATAATACCATTTTTAGTGGTTGATTCTCATACATCTTGATTAATAACATTTCATGAATGTTAGTAAATACAATAAAATAAGTTCTTCTAAAATAATTATTCCAAACATCATGATCATGTCCCCAAAGTTCGCAAACACCATTTCGGGTTCTAGGTTGACAAATGAATACATATATACTCATCATCATGATTTCCCCCAAATTTAAAATAAAATATTTTAGAAACCACTACTGTTTTCTATGTATCATCAATCATAGACAAAAAACCATGGTTCCTTTATCTCATAAACATTTATCCGGGAAACAACCATTACGTTGGGTTAGTATTTCCTTAATCACTAGCATTATCTCCCCATGAACCGACTAGGAATTAAAACTAATCATTCATCGAATCACTCCCATGAAATGGAACCAATCCTATCTCAATGATCAATTCATTATTAGATCATTACAAAAATATTAATGAAAAAAAATCACAAGGCATTATCACTATTTGAGAAACATGACATTGAAAAATATGCACAAACCAATTCTATTCCTCACAAGAATAATGGCCACACAGTATCTCAGTGATCATCATAGTAACTTATTTGGTCCAATAACTCATATCATACCTCACCTATACTTAAAGCCTTTAGGGATCCTAGATGTGGCCAGAAATTTATGCACACATTTTCCCATGCATTATGGTATTAAAAAATATTGATTACCTATGTATTTCATGATATTTACCATCGGAGGCCTAAATGGTCCAAAACATTCACAAATAAATCATGAAATTGGAATTTTATTCCATCAAAGTCTAGGAAAATCATATAGTTATTCATTTTTATTTTTATTTTAATATTTAAATTATTTACTTATGTAGTTCATTAACACCAATTGGTTAATAACACAAAAATATAATCTAAATAACTTTCATTAAACTATAAGGAAGTTATAGGGGACCACCTTCTTCAATTGTAGATTTTCATTATTTAATTCGTTACCGCGTTGGAGATGAAATGTCTCATCCAAGGTCGTTAGTTCTCGGATCAATCCCTAATTAAAACTTTATATTAAATATCTTCTCTTGAAATCCCCTATAAAAAGTTATTACCTTAATAATTAATTTCTTACCACAATTTAAATGTGTATTAATGTTGGATAACTCACTATTAATTGATCAGCAGTGAAATCTTTCTAAAATAGGTATAAATCCACCCCTTTCGTTCCCCAAATCCCATGTGAAAGAATATCCCCATGAAAAGTAACCAAAAATATAATCAATTTAATTTTAATATATTTAAAAAAAATTATACATAATAATTAAAGATTATTTCTATGTTTGATCACTAAGAAACCAGGTGTAATGGCGTTGTTAGATGTCCTCTTCAAATGATGATAATATGTAATATCATGCTTAAATGATTCCACTATTACTTAGTCTAATCACCATTAAATATATAGCATGAGGGAAAATGAAAGAAATGAAATGATTAAGTATGCTGAATAAATAATCAATGAATATATCTTACATCTAATCACCACCAAAACACCCAAAGCACCCCAAAATATTTGGGCATTAATGGTGGGATGAGGGAAGTCATTGCACTTCTAGGGTAGGGAAGAGTAAAGGGAAAATGGGATTACAAATAATTATATTTGAGGTGTAATAATGAATTTTGTTCCATTTTTATCCCACTGGATAGCCAGTATGAGGGAAATAACTAGCGAGTGAGCCTAGGCAGCAGGAGAGACACCTGCTAGCACACTGGCTAGATGGTGGCTATCCAACAACTCTATATGGTCTTAAAACGTTTTCCACTATATATCCCAAATAACCCGAAATTATTATAACTCTTCCTTATGGTGAAACATCACCAACTTCACCTCATTTGAATTTCAAATACATATTTTAGTGTACAAAATCTCTTAGAACCCCATTCCAAATACGGATTCAATGTGATGTACCTAAATAAATTCAAATTTAAAATTTATCCTGGAACATAGATGACCCTAAAAACACATGGAATTATTATCTATCATCATCACATTGGAATTAAGAAAATATTTTATATCTATCATATTCTTAATGATTCAATTTTTTGTAGACTAAAATCATTTATTTACTTTGATATCTTATAAATATATATTTATTACTCATTATAAAACTTATATCATCTAAAATATACAATAGTTAAATTGTGGGAAAACACTATATAATAATAAATGTTTACATAATTATTTTAATATGATGATCAACCTTTATGAATTTTTCTATTTCACACGACCCTTATTTTTTTTCACTACATTTGATTATTCCACAGATATCATGACATGTGTAATGATTTTTCTAAATTATTTGGATCTTTTATTAATCAAAAGAATGATATTAAATCCACTATTAACTTTTCCACCTTGTCTATAACTATATATTTGTATACTAATCTCATTGTATGTGATATATAATGATATGTAGAATTATTAGCATGGTATCATTTTCTTAGTATATAAGAAACCCTTATCCTCATCTATGATTTATATCACCTTGGGTGACATCACCCATAACCATTAATGATAGTCTGAAACCCTTCATCACCCATCATCTCCACCTTTTTTTTCCTTATGTGGTTTGTCATATTTTGGTATAATATATTTCCTTATTATGTGTCACATGAATATTAAAGAAACATATACAACAATATATAATAATTAATATATATGGTAATCCGTTCTTCCATTATTTACATAAATGCTATTAAATATTTTATATAGTATTATGATCATATCATTACATTTAATTTATTTACAACTTCAAATATAATTTTTCAATATATATTTTTTATTTAAACATAGGTGTATATGATGAAATATGTTACAAAATTATTATTTTGTATGATTTTATCTCTATAGTGTGACCCACTATTATGAAAGGATTATAAATGTAACTAAAATAACCATCCAATATAATTATTTTTAAAAAAATTAAATCTTTTAACATAGATACTATGTACATTATAGAGTTATATGAAATTGTATCTAGATGAAAACGTTCTTGAAAGGGTTTCCTTCAATTATTATATTTAGCAGCTAATTAATGAAAAATATGATGTTAATTTAAAAAAATAGTTTTCTAATAATCACACCTTTAATGATTTTGATCTAATTTTAAGACAACAGTTTAAGTAGTAACCCCCACAATTCGACCCAAACCTTAAAATTATCTACCAGATTTATATATTTTAAGGCATTTTATAAAACATAAATTCTGACTTGCCATGATTTTAAAATAAAAACATCATGTTGGATAGAATGTATGGAATAAAAAACAATAATTGGAATTCAATATAACACCTTCAGACTGTATAATAAATTATATTATATATAACCACAGTATCAATGATAACATGTGATCAACACTACACCATTTTGAAATGAAACATGATACTATGTTAAAATTTTATTATTTAAACACATCGATTATTACATTTCCATTAACATGGATCGTAAAAATAGTAATAAAATATTTATGAAAATTATTATTTTTATACATGTAGATAATAAATTCTATGGTTATATATTGATTATATGTAAAATAAGAATTATTTTAATGTGAAATAAACTTTTTCTTAAATATTTAATGTTTTTAAATAGTTAAATAGACAAGATTTTCAATTAATATTAAGAATTATTTTTTCACAATTTTTAAAATTTATTTTAAGATATATTCAATTTTATCAATCTACTTGTTATAATTATGATTTGTTTTTTAATATATTTCTGAAAAGATTAATTTTTTATGAATAGTAAAATATAATTGTTATTTATTAAAATTTATTTTCATTTAATTTATTTAAATCATTAAATAATTTTTTTACTTTTTTTAATTAAAATTGATAAATAATATTACAATTTAACTAATTTTATTCATTGAAATAAATTTCATATTGAATTCTAATATGAAATCTTTTTGACCATTTGAGGGGTTTTCCTGAAAAAAACACTTTTTCTGATAGGTCCAGTGGATTAATATTAAATTGATTTCAACTAAATATATGTTTGTGATTTGAAAAAATTTATTCAATGTTTTGGGTCAGTTTAATTAACATTATATAATAATATATTTTTAATTTTTTACGATAATGAATTGTAAAAAAATTAAAAAATTATGCTCATGGCTAAGGTACAAATTGATTTATTTGGGGTAAAACTATGAAAACAAGGATAAAATAGACCTAAAACATAAGCAATACCCATTATATTTACATATTTAAACTTTATAACATATAAGTGTTGATATGTTAAAATTTATTATTCTTTTGGCTTCAAAAAAACGTCAGTATCATATTGTGTTTTAAAAAAATCAATTTTCATCATCTCCCCCGATTATAAAAGGCAACCACTATTCCCTTTCTAACACTTCAAAATCAACCTGATTTAAAAAAAATTCAAAAGAACATTCTATAAATCCATCCCCAAATCCTATATGAATTGTTTTTAATACTAATCCCAACAATAATTGTTATTGGTATAAACTGAAAGAGTCTCACTAAAGAAAATGTAAAATTATTAAACATTTGTATTTGTTTTAATTTTATTCCACCATATTAAAATTATCATAAACTATGATAATATGATAAAAAAATTATCACATATATAATTATATGTTATATTTTATTTTAATAAACCATATAAATCTCCAATTCCATAAAATGAGAAACACAATTTTTGGTAATGTTTATGGCATGCGGCTGCCTTGCGATCATATATAATTGGTTTTACATAACCACATTTAACAATTTTTATAATTTTGGATTTAAAATATTCATATGATATTATTTAAATTATTATTAATTTTAAAATATAATTACATAAATATTTTATTACATTCCATTATGTGTGGGATATGACAACCTCATTCATTTCAATGGTATAATAGCACATCACAATGTAATTTAATTCATTTATCTATTACTATTTATATGGAATGTAGTAAGAATAAATATAATAAATATATGTGTTATTTATGGTCTATCCATATATTGAGAAATATTACATGACATTTAAATTGTTACATTTCTAATATATTGGAAAACAATAGTGTCACTTTTGCATACGTGTGGACTTATGTATCCACAATGTGATGTGAAATGACTTTCATTTATATTTACATGGATGATAATAAGGTTTTATTTGATTAATATTATATATATATATATATATCAATAATAATTATTAATTTAAAATTAATTAGCATTTTTTATTTCCATCCATCTAGAAAAATGGAAATAATGGTTATGCGTACATACGACCTATCGACACCATGAACGGTGTAATCCATTTTTTCTCTATTACTTTAATAGATCCCTATAAATACATATATAATGACTATATATTATATTTATATCGTTTTAAAGATTATGGATATTATGGAACAATGATATAATTAAAAGGACAATGACTAACGGGAAAAATAATACTTGAACAACTATGTAGTTATCAAAAAAAAAAATATTAAATTTTTTTTTTAATAAACTGGTGATAAGATATTATAATTAACTCGCATGTGTTTTTATATATATGATTATAGTTATTTAATATATTTATAATTATTTTCTATTTATTATAAATTATTTATGGTCAAATATAATTGATTTTAAAACTTGTGTAAGGGATTCTTTTCTTACTTTTACTTTCGTGAGACATACCCCATATTCAAAACTTATGCCTTTGTGTAGTGTGTGTATTACCACTTTTTATTTATATATCTAAAAATATATATTTTTATTTTATTTATGTAATAATTTTATCTTATTTCTATTATGTGGTATTTGAATCAGAATTTTCTAATGTGATAAGGTATTATTTCACAATCTTTTCATTGTTGGGAATTTTTTATGTTTATGTCTCCCATGGGGGGATTATTATAGTTATTATTCATAAAATAAAATTATTTTCCTAGAATAAGTATATTCATTACATTTTTCATATAATAAAAAAATTCATACACTCTAATTTAATTGATATTATATGGATTTATTATGGAAAATTATAAATTATTTATCACTTTGATTGAAAAACATTTCAATCAAAATCCTTGTATCAAAAAATGTTGTTGAAAATTATAATATCCTATAAAAATGAGTTATTAAATATTTTTTTCCCATTTTTTATTTTTTTAAACATTTTTTAATGATTTCTCAGGGTTTTTTTCAAAACAACGCTCGTTCAACTTTTGTAACAAATGTGAGTAGAATCGTGGTTTTCATTTGTACGTCATGATCATATTTTTCTACCATCATGGCCACTCAAGGTATTAAATAATAATTTATTTTTAAAAAATGATTTTTTCATTGGAATTTATTTTTAAATTTTTTTTATAACATTATGTTTTGAATGTATTTTCAATTTGGTAGTGATATTTTAAAAAAATGGTTAAAATTAAATTTTTCTGTTATTTTTATATGTAAGAGACATCATAATATTATTATACTTATGGTCCACTAGGGAAATGTTTAATTTATATCATCCTTATTCTCTATATGGATGGATTATGATATGCTTGACTTAGGATGCATAATTTTATTACCATTAACCATATTATTCAAAATGGTTTATGATAATGTTTATTTGATTGTGGTGAGTATTATCATATCCTATGTTAGTTTTTCAATAAAGATGTATATATTGATTATGTTTCACCAAATAAATTTTTGGAATGATTTATATATATTATGTAAATATAGCATATAGATTATATATTTCTTTAATACATCATCATAACTCATGAGACAAATTAGTTGGAAAAAATAAATAAGTTTCTACCCACATATTTAAACTACATTGTGGAAGGTCTTGATAATAATTTTATACTTCATTGTTTAATAATTACA
Source organism: Viscum album (assembly GCA_963277665.1). Taxonomy (NCBI): domain Eukaryota; kingdom Viridiplantae; phylum Streptophyta; class Magnoliopsida; order Santalales; family Viscaceae; genus Viscum; species Viscum album. The sequence continues at coordinate 194,985,185 of OY728133.1, read as the reverse complement.
AAATTATGATATGAGATACTGATTTTGATATTATTATTTTATTAGTTTGAATATCCATTGATATTTTTAAATAATATCTGATATTATATATTTATTTTATTGAAAATAATTTATTACTACCATATTATTCCAATGATACTATTTATATGGAATGTATTTCAGTTCATTACATTTCCATATTGATTATTCTTATTTATTTAAAATATATTCCATTATATCCTCACCTATTTTAGGAATCTGTTCTCACCCTTTACAAATATTTTATTTTCCCTATAATACTAGGATGAATTTATTTATTGATATGTCGGTATATGATTATAGAAATAATGGTGTTCTCAATGAAAACACTTTTTCTATTTTATGATTTAAAATTCATATGAAATTCATGTATGAGTTTAGTTTTCGCATATTACTAATGAATTTGGCCACCAAGATTGGATTCTTTGTATACTATTCTAATGTAATATAGTAACCTCCAACACTATGATGCGGAGGTTGGGTCGTTATATTTATTATGAATTGTTGTTTAGTAGAATCAATGAGATCCTGATTTTCTAAACAAAAATAAATTATGAATTATATACTTATGACATAATTTATGGATAAGTCTAAGTACCAAATAAAATCCTAAATTTGTATTAATGTACAAATTATGTTATTTTTTTTATAAATATGTATGTATCAAATAGAATAATTTGACGTTGTTCTTGAACATATGTATGAAGGATTAATAACTCTCAAAAGATACATCGGGTTTCACTCAAGTGTCACCTAATACATGACAATGGGTCATACTAGAATAATTGATTGTTACTCTTGAGGGATATTCATTGGTTAATTTATATGTTTATTAGAAAACATTATTCATGATTTGAAAATATTTTTCTTATTTAACAAAATCCCAATGAAAAATCTATTTGATTATGAGATTATATATGCATAAAAGTTTCTTTTTTGTTATAGTATTTCACTAGTATTGGAATTATATATTATGTTTCAAAATGTTAGGATCTAATATATTGTATGAAATTTTTAGAAATGGATTATAGTTTAAGAAATGTGAATTATATCAATGAAAATTACCCATGTAAGGATTTCTATAGAATGAACGATGATGAAGATGGAGTGGGAGATGCAACAGCAACTGAGGAAATTATAACCATACTGGGGAAACTAACTTAAGTTATGAGAAATAACCATTCTAGTGTGGTTCATCTTATAAATGCACCATTATGTGAAATAAGGTTACACCAATTCATGCATTATAAACCTACATCATTCAGTGGAACTAAAAATCCATTTCTAGCTTTGAAATGGATATGTTTCATTGAGAATATATTTTTCACCTCAAAAAACATTACAAGGATAATATTTTCCTAGAACATTATCATCTCTCTAGAGATGAAGGTTAATAGTGGTCAATTGATAAAGAAATTATTAAGGAAGAAGAAATATAAAACCTAGAATATATAGATTTCAAGATACACTTATTGGAAAAATATTTTCCTCATGATCAATTATTGGATTTGACATGATTGCCTCACCATATGGAATATATTCGATAATATGATATTTTACTTTTTATTGAATGATATTATTCCCTAGTCATTTAGGGTTTTCATGGTATTCATAAATTCATAATGTGATATTAATAGATTTTTTATATTTTGTCGAGAATATAATTTTGATTTACTAAACATCATTCTAAATTTTTGTACTTTGAATTTGGTCAACCATATTTTTTCATAGTATTATAGTTAAATAATTATTCACTTGGTTAATTTGAATTTCTGGAGTTACTATTTAGGTATTAGAGAATAGTGGATTATATTTCACAACATTACTTAAAAATTTAGATTTAACAAACAAAAGAAGAATATCATTTTATTATTTTAAGTATCTTCTAAACAATTAGAAGTTAATTTTAGTAATTTAAAAATAATACAACACATATACGTTATTTATTTATTAGATTATTAAATTATATAGAAAAAATAATGAAATTATTCTAAAAAAGATATTATGTATGAATAGTTTCTAGTTCGATCTAAATTGATAGTAAAAAAAATCATCATCTTTATTAAAGGAATCATAAAATAGAAAAGTTATAAAAAAATTGATAAATAAAAAGAACTTTTAATTCATCATATACTAATGATTTTGTGGTCTTCAACATTCTATTGGTCACCCACATTATAGTGATCAATGAACAATATAACTCCCTATAATTATTGTTTATTTTCTTCTATGTCAATATAATCACTTCCTACTAATGTTCTCATATATGGAAACACGGATAATGTGAAATTATAGATGACAGTTTTTACATCCATTTATCAATAATCAATAGGATTTATTATTAACCCTTTACATAATGCGGGTTCCTGAAGAAGAAATTTTCCAATGGGATACCCATAATTTTTGAGATCAGGAATAAATTGTGAGGATGTATTTTATATAAGATGTAAAATATACCACCTCAAAATTTTAAAAGAGAAATATCATTTAAATAATGTGTATATAATAAAACAATGGTATTTAAATATAATATAACACCTTCAGACATTATAATTAAATTCATTTTAACAAAATTAACCCTCTTTAATATATTTTTATTCACACCACATCAGGTTTAAATGAAACCAAAAATATATTAACCTATTATAATTTAAACATAACCATTCTAACATATCCATTCTATTTTCAAGTATGAATATTAATATAATATAAAAAAAATTAAAATTTTTACACATGTATAAACTAGATTCATTATTTCTCTATTTATTAGAAATACTATAAGAATAGTTAGAAATAGAGGTAATGGTTTTCTATTTTTTTCAAAATGGTAGATAAGTCACACAATATGCACATAATTTAAAAATCATTTTTAATATCTTTTAAAGTTTAGTTAAAAATTAATTTTTGTTTCAAATCTGTATGTTAGAATTACCTATAGGTTATTTTGATTATTTTTATAAATAGATTATGTTTTTTGATAATTAATGAAAAATTAATTTTTTTAATGGAAGAAAATATTTCATTAAAATTTTATACAAAGTAAAATTAAATTTAATATTTTTCCTAATTTTATATTGGTAAGATATATTTAAATTATTTAATTGGTTATATTTTATTTTGAATTCTGATATACATTTTTTGAACGTATAAATATTTTTCATCCATAAACCTGTTTTTCAACACGTTGGTGGGTTAAATTTTAAATTAAATACTAGCAATTATTTGAATTTAATTTGATTAAATGGATTTCATAATTGTAATCAAAATAATTAAAATTATCTACTATGTTCCTATTATTTTGTGACTATAAATAATAATAAAAGCACTAAAATTTAGTTACTGCAATTAAGATAATATAGCATTACTAGGTGTTAAACCAAGATGATAATGGTTAAAAATGACCAAAAACTTGTCCAAAACCAATTTATGTCTGTAATTTGAAATTAAAACCTATAAAGTTCTATAATTAACATTTTGTGGAATATTTTTGGTGAATAAATCATTGGTATCAATTTATATTTTCAAAAATTCTATTTGTGTCCCCTCCCCCAATAATAAAATAACTCCCACATTCATCAATTTTTTCCCAAATAAAAAATTGTTTCTATAAAAAATTACTTAAACAAATAATTAACTACAACCTTAAAAATATCCATGTGGAATTTTTTTATTAATAATCCACCATATTATGTCTTTTGGTATAAACCAATAGAGGCTCTTCGAAGTAGTGTTAAAATTTTTAAACATACATATTTTTTTATTCATCAAACTCTATAAAATATTCTTCAACTAAGATAATATAAAAAAAGATCAACCATATATTTTTAATTAATTATTTTAATTATATATCTATAATTATCTCCACTTCCACCAAATAGAAAATGAAACCATTAGTCGCGTGTATGGTGAAATACTGCTTCACGAACCGACTATATTTATTTCCCATCTCCACATCTCAAGTATAGATATAATCATGGATATAACATATCTACATGAAATTTAATAAATTTTTGTACTTTAAAAATTATCATATCATTTATACCTTCTTTTTTTATTTCTATGTGGGTATGATATTGTCACTCGTGTGTATTGAGAAGTAAATCTTCACAAAGCGATGTGATTTTTTATTCATTACATAGATGGTATTAATGAAAATGTTAAATTATATATTTTATATTTTTTATATAACATTAAATCCTATAATATAATAGGACTTCTAATTTACTACCTTCTAATCCATCAAAAAAAATTCTTATGCATACCTGTGGAAGACCGCCTCTATATTGTGATGTGAATTTTTTTCATTTAAATTTTACTACTATGATAATTATAATATAGTTAATTAACATAGATGAAATATATGATAAAATAAATATTCTATAAATATTAATTATTATATATTTTTCTTTCATTCTATTTATTAGAAAAAATGGATATAACTTTCAATCATACATACGACCAATCATCTATGTCAACTATGTAATCTATTATATATATAAAACATAAATATAATGTACCTTAAATAAATATATATATAATTATTATATATGTAACATATTTAATTTTAAAAATTGAAATGATGATTCATCCAGGATAACATTTAATGATAAGGGATTCCCAAACTAAACCTAACATTAAAACATAACAATCATTACCCAAAATAGTGATTTAAGAAATGGTTTTTTAATCTTCAATTGATAAAAAAAATACATGTAAATAATATGTGGTAAGATAAATATGGGTATGGTTATATAATATATATAATAAAAATATATTTAGTATTCTAGAGGTTCAAACATAAATGAATTATGTCAAACCAGAGGTAAGGGTTTCTTGTCTCATGTTTATTTCTTGAGACATACACCATATATAACACTTATTACATTTTTTGGTTTATAATCCTAATGTATTAAAATTTTAAATAATTAATTCACATAAATTTTATATATTTTAATTTTCAATTTACATTATTTCTTTGAAAGGATTAATACTCTAAATTTACCAAATTGGTAAGGGTTTATTTCACAATCTCACCTTTATTAGGGAATTTTTTTTTCTCCCAAGGATAAATTATTTTATATTTCCATATTAAAAATATATTTTCATCTTATATAATTATTCATGATATTTTTGAAATAATAGTACCATATTTTCACATTTTATTACTTTAAATTCATGAAATAATGTTTTAATGAAAATATGACATTATGTATATCTTCAGTTAAAAATCATTTTTCATCAAAAATATAATTTTAAAAAACATTATAAATTATTTCATCAATACAGAAATGATATATTTAATATATTTTAGCCATTTTTACTCATGTAAAAAATTTAAATGAATCGTTATTTTAAAAAAAATAAGGTATTTTTTCATTTATTGCAAATGTGAATGGAATTTTTGTTCTATCACATATGGAATAAAAAAATCCCACCATTAAGACCAATCAATAAGTAATGGATTATTTAATATGTTTATATGTTTTTTTCAATGAATTTTATTTTTAAACATTTTTTTTTTGAAATTTTATTTTTAAAAATATTTTCAAATAGAAAATGTTATTTTCCTCCTAAAAATTAAATGAAATATTTTAGATTTTATATTTGTAAAAAAAATAAGAAATTTATTATAATAATGACTCAATAGTGATATGTTGTATTTATGTAAAATTTATTCTTTATTTGAATGATTTATGATCATTTTTATTGAATATTTAAAATATCTTTACCATTAACAATATTTTTATAGATGTTTTATGATTATATTTATTATATTTTGGTATTTATTAATAGTTCATATGTTCGTTTTTCAATATTAATGTTTATAATTATTATGTTTCAAACTTTGATATGACAGAAGAATTATACCTATAAATTTATCGGTGTGGTTCGGTTATAGATAGTCCCACGATTTATCGATAGGTCTCTAGAGATAAATTAGATGAAAAAATTAGATTGTTTTATACACATAAATTCAAACAACATAGTGAAAGGTCTTAACATTATTTTTCATATGTATAACATTATTCATTCCCCCATTATGATATTTTTTAATTATTTTTGGCGGATTATTCAACTAGTTAAAATATCCTTTGATATTTTCAAGATCATGTAATTATTTATATTTTTTATTTTATTATTCATTAATTCGACCATATTATTCAATTTTTCTTTTTCATATTACATGTGTTTTAGTTATTTAGCATTCCATTTTGAAAAATCTTATTTAATAATGATAGATTCCATTGTATTCTTACCCTTACTGAGTATTTAATCTAACCAATTTCTATTGTTTTATTTTACCTATTTTACTAAGAAGTGTATATTGATTGGAAAATAGAGATATACTTAGGGGAATAATGGAATTCTCAAATAAAAAACATATTGTATATTATGTTTTTCAAATATTTTGGAATTTAGTGTATGTATCTGATTTACTAAGACTAATAACCTTTTTAGTCCATTATGATATGATTCCTTTTATATTATTATAATGTAATAATGTAACCACCAACTCTTGGAATCTGGTTTTGGGGTCTCTAAAAAAATAACCCAAAAAAATAAAAGAATTTATTTTATATAATAATAATAGAATCTTCATTAAATAACTATTCATTTCAATTAATTCATTTAAAATAATAAAATATAATTATTTATGAGAAATTATAATAATTTATAAAAAATAATTGTTCTATTTACATCAAATTAATAAAACAATATTATTATGATCCTCCTGTTATAACTATATTTTCCACTAAACTCTTCAATTTTAACCCATCATATAATATCTAAGTCATTGTTTTTTTATATACCCTAGATATAAATCTATATTCTTCTTCTTTTTATAAAAATTAAAATGATATTTTTTCATAATATTATTTAGGTCCACAAAGATTTTGAATACTTGAAAAATTGGATTGACTGTTTCAAATCATTCCATGTGGTTGGAATGATGGTTCTTTGGTTTCGACTGAAATGGAAATATGGGATCCCTTAAAAATATTGCTCTTTTTTTCATGGTCTCATTTTTTAATGAAAATGAAAATATAATGAGGGTGTTATCTATTCCAAAAACATTATTCTTCATATTTTAACTATATAACATTGATCCATGCCACACATCAAACTTTTTATTACATTTTAGATCAATGGACTCAAAAAAATTAAATTTAGAAGATCTTGTTATGTATTTTTTAATTTTAAATTATTGTTATTTCTTATAATGTACACTATAATATTTCTAGGTATACTAAATCACTAGTTCACCATTACATGGTGCATAGAAATAAGTACTACGATTATGATGAAAATTATATTTCATAATGTAGTTATTCAATAACCTCTACAGTGAATATGGAAACATGAAATATATTAAATAAATGAAAAATATTACACACACTCTTATTAAACATAAAATATATTTCATGGAATGATTATAAAAACTTTTTTTCTATTTTCTCCATTATTCAAACACATATTGCAGTCAATAATTATTCTATGAAATAGTATGAACCTTGTAGTGTCACTTTTTTTCATGAAATTCTGATCATATTTCAAATTTTGTGGTTCATATATATTCATAACACCTACCATTATATCATAATATAGTTCATAAATTTATATACTATATATAAATTTTAATTATTCATATCTTATTTCTTTATTTAATAGCATGATCTCTATAAATTTAATATATTTTATAGTACTCAATAATCCAAAAATAGAATACCGACAAACAAAAATATAATCATCATCATTCTAAACAGATGAATATATATTTTGGGATGTTTTGTACCAATATTCCCTAATTTCAATATAGTTATTTAATTTCATTGAATATTTAAATTCTTTACACTAGTATAAATTTTTCACTGCATATCTAATAAGAAATTTTATTATGTTATTTTAATATACAAAATGCCACATATAATTGTGAAACCTTTTAACAACCCACCATATGCATACCCATTTTATCCCAAAGAAAACAAGCAACTCAATTTATATAATCATATTTCATCACATCCATACAGCATGTATAAAAATAATAACCAAAATCTCTAGTAGGTAAAAAATTACTATAGTAATAACATATAACAATAATAAGAATCATCAAGGTTCAAATGATTATAATGAATCTTTGGTAAATAAATATAGAAATCCATATCTATGATCAACCATATAAGAAAGTAAAATCTTGTGTAATATTAAATGAATAAATTTAAAAAAGTCAATTATTATGGTTGAAATTTTTGTTTTCATCCCAGGGGATTTATGAAATTCAAAAGAGTGTTAGTGGATTCTAAACCCTATTCTGATAGACTTCATGAAATATTCTAAATCCATCATTATATAAACATGTTATTCTCACCCTCTATGGAATGATATTTTCTCATGTTTTAGAAGATGTATAAAAGAGATACATTATTGAAAATTGTATCCCAGCCTTGGGAAAACAATAATGTTCCCCTCTCATTGAGAAAAAACATAATTAATTTAATCATGGATTATCATTAGCTAAAGATGAATTAAATCAATGTTATAATTAAGAAACACATCGACTGTAAACCTCAACTATGTCTACCCCTATTTGTTTCACCTTATAAAATTTAACAATTTAATGACAGGAAATGGAAGACCCTTAAAAGATATCTTTTTCATTATAATGTCAATATAATATATTTTTATTGTGTATAATACCTTATGATTGTGTTTCTGATGCTTTTGTCTAGTCACATGCATCTGTCTATTTGAGGATGACGAGGAAGCGCTGACTGTTTCCCCACATTCCTGCTTTCTAAAGGTGGGATTCTTTTGTCACTTATTCAGGGACATTTTCTCCTTCATCAAAACTGAATGATGGGATGTTAGTTCTACCTTCTGTGGATTTCTCATCGGTACTCTTTACCTAATCTGGGTCTCCCTTCTTGATTATGATGTTGTTCGTGAAACTATTCTGCGGGCCATATCTTCATGTATTTTGGATAATTATACACATTCTATCGGGACATTCCAAGGGGTCTAGATAGGAATGGAACCTTCGGTCAGGGGAATAGTCACATTGGACATCACTAGTATGTCTAGATTCTGGAACACTAGTGTGTCTGGGATTCATTCACTTATTACAGGGTGTCGCAATGGAATAGAAGCATAAGGCATCCCACGTCGAATTAAGGGGATTATATTTCATAGGCATTTCTCATTGGTTCTCTTCCACTTCAAATGTATAACACAGGTTTTTCGAGAGGTTTAACATCTTGTGAAGATAGATCAGATAGATCAGAACACAGACTTGAGTGGATCGGCTGGCTGCTACCCTGGGAGGGGACATAGATTCTAGGAGGTGAATTGATGTGATCTCATCGAGATGTGGTGGGATGGGTATGAATGAAGATAGATGTTGGATTTTTAAGTTAATTGGATGGAGAATGACATGGAGTCGACTGGAGGGTGATAGTGATATTGGGCTTGAGCCTTCATGAGACCTCCTACGTATCTCTATGGTAGGGAATCAAAGTCCATGTAGTTCAGGATGGGGTATAGGATCAAGGTGTGTGCAGAAGACTTATACCTGATGATATAATAAGGCTTAAATGTTGTCACGAACTTGAGGATGGTCTGACGCCACTAGGACAGACCAAGGATGTGGTTCCCAACAAAGGGATGAAAACGGTTTACCTCTTGGTTTTGGTTGACAATGGATTACCTATGAATGGGGATCACAATGGCATAATGTTGTGTGAGGTTCAAAATGGATTACCTTTGGGTAGGGGATCATAATGGCTTACCACTAGTTGGGGTTTACAATGTCTTACCACTGAATGGAGATCACAACGACTTACCGCTGTATGAGGTTCACAACGACTTACCATTGTCTAGAAGATAACAACAGCTTACCACTGGATAGGGGATGGTTTAGTGTCATGAGGGATAATTGGGGCATAGATTTTAGTTCCATACATGAAAAAGGGTGGATCGACATGAAGTGGTTTAGACCAATTGGTGTTGGGATTGAACCTCTAGGAGGCTCCCTACGTAACTTCCCTTGGATAGAATCAATGTCCATGTAGTACAAACTGGTTTTGTGAGCCGAAGTGAGGATGTACGAGACCAATAGGTGTTGATATTAAACCTCAGGGACGATTCCTACATACCTTCCCTTAGCAAGGATCAAAGTCCATGTCGTTTGTAATGGTTTCGTGACCCGGTATGAAGATAATCGATAGCAATGGTCGTTGGGAATGAACATTAGGAAGGCTTCCTACATACCTTTCCTGGGAAAGGATCAAATTCCACATAATTTTGGATGGTGGTGGTGAAACGACATGATAGGAGTCAGAACAAATGGTTTTTGGGTTTGAACCTCTTGGAGGCTTCTTAGGTACCTAGACATGGAAAAGATCGAGGCCCACATTGTTCGCGATGGTGTTGGTGAACCAATGTGAATGGAATCGGGTCCAATGATTGTTTGGATTTAACCTCTATGATCCTTCTTACGTACCTTGACTCAGCAAGCATCAAAGTCCATGTAGTTTGTGATGGTTTTGGTGTTTACACGCTAAGGTGAACGAGATAGGATATCATGGTAGATGCTTACTCTAAGACCACATGATTCATGCTCGTGTGAGAAAAAATAGTAATCAAATACCTGACGATCACATTGGGAAAGGTGTGTCCCTAAGAATTAGAGTGGGGATGACATGTATTTAGCGGCCCAAAATGAAAATAGGGGCTTATGTGTGGTCTAGAACCCAAAGAGGAAACATGAAATTATGTGTGGTTAGCAGCACTGGGAGATGGGGATTGTGACTTACTTCAGGGTGGAGGCTCATTGGAGAAAAAGCACAAAGGGAGAGGGATTTGGCACGGAAGAGAGGAGGGCTCTAGTGGACATCCCCCCTTCTCTGGTCTTTATCTTAGTATAATATTGGGGGAGTATAGATGTTTCCTCCCATATAAAAGTCTAGGGGATTACACCAAGATGTCTATTCATTTCTCGTGGACAGAGGCCACACCGGAAAAGAGAATCTCATTCCATGTATAGAATGATATCAATCATATGGAGACCTGTGGGCATAGAGAATGTTCTAAATGGGGCACCCCACATATGATTCTCGGGGAAAGGATACAGTTTAATGTCTTATGCTGAGGAAGATGGTGCTAGGTAGATTAATGTCCTACATCTCAGACAAGGTGGGTTCACTCCACACCTCTAGGACGTACATGACTTACACACACCCACCCTTGGGGAAGGGAAGGCATCAACAATTCCATGGTGAGGTGGAATTATGGAGTGATCCACTGAGGGGTTCATGTTAGCGTGGTTATGTGAAGAAGCAATATTCATTAGTGTTCCTATGTGAAGAAGTGTGAGGTGAAGCGACAAAATGGGAAGTACCTCCAAAGGAAATTTGAAATCACTTCATGCAAACATGGAGGGTCACATGGGAAAAGGAGTTGTGGAGCAAAGGGATTCAAATGTAGAATCCTCATGAAGCTCTGGGGCTCCATTTAGTGGAGGGGCTCTGCGATGGTGTATGTTTCACAAGGTGAAGTGGACTAGACAAGGAATATGGAATAGGTGAATATGGATGGGGCTTCGCAAAGTGAAAAATCATTCATTTATCAGTGCTTCACAAAGAAAGGGTGCCCTTCGAATCATAGCATAGCAAAACAATGTTCTTCGTGAAGCACCTTGGAACTACCTCAGCCTGTGAGTCACATGTTCATGGAGGGTTTTTCTTGAATCACAAGTTCTTCGTGAAGACCTGAGTCCCCTTGCGGATCCCCATCCTTCACAGAGGCATGTGGCCTCCGCAATGGAATCCCTCTTTAAAGAGGGGATGAATTCAAGAGAAGGGGGATGCACATCACGATGATAAAATACCTTAAAAAGCTCATGGTTTGCAGAGTAAAAAATTTCTTCATTTTTTGAGAGCTAGGAAAGAAAAAATGTCTGAGGATCCACCCATTAGTCTTGAGGGGATATTGGTATTTATAAGCAAGAGGCGACGTGATGTAGTGATTACTAGGTGTGAAGAAATGAGTCATTACATCATAATCATGAATCCTACAGCCTCTTTTCTCTACGATGGATTCACAAATGTCAAACTAGTTCGTGGATCCTCCCACCTCTTTGCTCTACGGTGGATTCACAAATATCAAACTAGTTCACAGATCCTCCCTCCTCCATACTCTGTGGTGGCTTCGCCAAAGTCAAACTGGTTCACGGAGCCTCCGACCTCCTTGATCCACAGAGGTTTCATAAAGGTCAAACTGTTTCTAAGAGACTCCCGCCTACATGCTCCATAGTAGCTTTTCAAATGTCAAATTGGTTCATGGAGCCTTCTGCCTCTTTTCTATTTCACGGAATCGAAAACAACCAACTAGTTCGCAAAGCCTCACACCTCCTTGCTCTGTGGAGGCTTCGGAAATGTAAAACTAGTTCACGGAACTTCCCGCCTCCTTACTCCATGGAGTCTTCACAAAGGGGGATCTTCGCACTGGTCTCAGTGCTGTGGGGCTCCTTAGCCATGCATCCTGAGGCAGCCCCAAGGGTCGTGCATTTTCATCTCCTCTTCTCAAATTTTGGATCCAAAAAATCCCCCCCACCCCTCAGGCATGGATCCAAGGAGGAATCAAGGGTCACATTGTGAGATCCAATCTCCAAAATTCCTTGGTCAATCGTGAAGTTGACTCATGAAGGAGGATCGCGAAGCGGAGAGGCAACGTGCGGGATAAACTCAAAGTGAAGTTGGACTCGGTCGGATGTGCCACAAAGCACATGGGGTCCTTTCTTATAAATTAGTTAGGATGGCCTCTTAATTTTCATTTCTCACCTTTTCATTTTTGCATTTATCTCCCTCGATTCATGAAGCTCTATGTTCTCTACAATTTCACTCTGTGAATTAGTCCTTTGGCTTCACGGTGAACAACGAGTTATTGACTTCATGATGGTGTGATATTTGGCATGCGTCTGAAGGCGAGGGCAGGGTTCTGCAAACTGTCTTTGCGAATGAACTCTGTGAACGAGCTCCACAAAAGGGATTCGCGAACCAAAACCCAAAAACACCCTAACTCAAAAACTGAATGGCTCGCCCAGAGGTTCCCAGGGGGCCCTTGAGGATACTGTGTAGGGGAAGGATATGAAGTATATGTTAGGTATAAAGGAGTTTGTGCAAATCCATTTTGACCATAACTCATTGGTGGCACTACTGTAGAAAATCCTGAAGGAATATCTACTATGTAGAACTCTTCCTCTATTTGGGTTTGGCTGGAGGGATGATTTCTTCATCCATGAAGCCAGTAGGGATGAACCAGCTTACTAGTTCTGAATCACCTTGTGTCATTGCTAGTGGTTCAGGGCGACAGACAGCCATGCCTAGGAGGACTTCATGCCTATCAACGCTGATTATCAGTACAATCATTTTAATGACGCTGACAGGAATGAACTATAGCTGGAGTCATCTCTCCCACTGTACCACAATATCTTTATAGTAGACTTGAGGATCCCAAAAAAGTGGTGGTCTGATGAGTGGGGTCTACGCTAGGGAAGCAATGTCCCAGAAGACTAATCCTGGGCCTACTGGGTAGGTGCCTTGTGTGAGGAATTTGGGGAAGAGTTGGGAAGGGTGGGCATGTATGAGGTGTCTTGGGCCTCCAAATTCCCCTTATATCAGCCGAAGCATTTGATTCTAGAGTTTCTAAGAAGATGGTCATTGAGGACCAATACCTTACACTTATACCATAGAGAGGTCACCATTAGTTTGTGGGACCGACGTCAGATCTCGAGGGTCCCAATATTGGGGGTGATGTATGATATGTTCTTCTCTATCATTGGTGCATGGGAGGATCCGAAGTAAATTCCACTACTGGTGATGGAATTGATGAAACTAGTGCGTAGAGAGGATAAGAAGTTTTTGAGGGATTTCTACTTCAAACAGTGGTTTAATAAGTTCTTGAACATCTCAGAAAATTAGTTGTCCCCTGTGAGGCCTCATACATGCATGAAGGGGGCTCAACAAGGCATGGATCACTCGTACTAGAAGCTCATCAAGGATATCCAATAGAATATGTAGGGATTCACCATCATTACCAAGTGGGAACCAGTAGTTTGGTTGGCTGCATTAGTTGTAGCATTCATCTACGGTCAGATCCTGTCAGTGAGAGAGAGAAAAATTGGTGTGCGACCGAGCATGTTTATCTTGGATTCCATGATGGTGATAAAAGGACAAGTCCACCTCGGGGTCCTAATTATCACCAAGATGTATAGGATGGTGTGACATATCTGGGATGGGAAGAATCTATAGAGAATATTTGGGCTATTCCACCTCCTGTATTGGTGGATAGTGGCACACGTCAGGGGTGACTGTGAATACGCGAACCCCATTTCCTCTCCAGGATCGAACATTCGCCCGTCCATTCTGAATGTTGTGGGGTGCTTTCCATCAAAGATAACCATGCATTTGGTACTAAAACGGTTATATAAGGTAGATTAATTCAACATCAACCTTTTCTCATTACCAATAAGAGTGTTCACTAATGATGGTAGGGGAACATAAGAACATCGGTCCTACCTCATGGACTTTCGGGGTGGAGTCCTCATTGAGAAGGTGGACCACGAGACCCTATGTGAACCGTACACCGTGCACCAATTTGTAAGGAAATTTCAGTGCAGGTAGCGACTAACCCAATATGTATATTTGGGGGTGCGCTAATAGGACCGCCCATGTGTGGTGAGGCAGATGTGCCACATGATTACATGAGAAAACAACAAGATGTGGAATGAGTGCCCTCCACCCACGGTCACCTTTGGACTGGTGAAGGATTATACCAGAAGTCAAGAGGTGGCATACCCTGGGGAGATGCTGAAGCATCCAACTGTTCAGGACAGCGTTGGTGTGCCTCCCCAACCTCGTTGTTGATGTTAGAAGGTAGTGAGGATGTATCGTGGTGGAGGGGATGAAGTGGCGTTGAGTACCGAACCCATCAAAATGGAGGTATTAGTGGATTATTCTGTGGTAGCAGACCTCATGGTCCCAGAGAAGAAGATTCATCTAGAGGGGAGTCCACCAAGGGGATTCCACAGGATATCCACCTGGGCTCTCTGGATGCAGCTATTCTATATAGATAGGCTGTATAAAGTCATCTTCCTAGAAGCTTGGGACATCTATGATGTCAACTGGAAATTCTTCAACCAATCTGAGATGTTGAATCACCTAAACCATTTCGGGATGGATTTTATAGGAATCGGCCCTATGAGGGGTGACGTGGTAATATCTAGGTGGTGGTGGAGAAAAACCATGCAGATTTGGGGGACTTTCTGCACTCCCTGTGTGCTCTATGTCCAATGAAATATTAGATAAACATGTTTATGGAATGTATGTCCACTCCAGAGTTGTCGGGTATTGAAATTATTGAGTGCTTCCCTTTGATGGAAGAATTGAACGAATCCACTTAGAGGGATAAGGCCGGTAGAGGGAGACCATTGGAGGAGGGTAAAGTTGGATATTAGGATCCAGGATATTAATATTTTAGAGAGCCTATTGAGGAATAACCCCAAGTCCCTTTCCCAAGATCTACATCCAGGTAATATTGGACCGCTCACTAACATTTTAATAGTACAAGAGGTCCTCATACACAGAACAGGCTCTTTCCCCTCAATATATGCAGATACAGGGAATTCATGATCTTATCCCAAGGCTATTTCAATTACCGCGTCCAGTGTCGCTAGGACACCCGATGTTGTTCCTCCAATTTTATTAGACTTCCAAAAAATATATGCAGGGCCACGCCTTGGGGTCCCAATGGCTACATCCCAGAAAAGAGACTCACAATTTGATCTCTATAAGTCCCCTTTACAAAAATCAGGTCTTCCACCCATTGATGATGTTAACTATCATCTGTTAACATCTTGGCATTCATATTTCTTCAAATGGTGTGGGAAACCTTGGAATGGTTGGTTGGTACTCTCGACAGTTCCTGTACTTGGGGAATGTTGGTGGTCTTGGAAGTAGACACCGACACTAACCAGTACACGACGCTCATGATCTCTAGTGGGACCATTAGCAGGGTAGAGCCTATGATTATCGAGGTAGGGTCCAATGATGAAGATAGATCAGACAACACGGGTCCTTCCATACCCGATCAGACACTATATGTGGACCCTGCTAATGAGGTCATGGGGGTGTTCCCTTCATATGAGCCTACCAACCCCACACACTAGGATTAGATGACATCTGATGAATAGGATAGAAAGATAGTCTATGACCTGTCATGGATGATGATCATTCACTTTATCGATGAAACCCCTAAAGAACAATGGTTACACCATATAGAGAAACATTGTTTATAACTGTGTGAACTGTGTGCTAGGGGAGTGGATGAGTAGTGTCCCCACATTCTCTTCTGAGACCTCATGGAGGAGAAGATCTAGTAATATGATTGTGGCCTTAGTGTGGGTTGGCAGTGAAGAAAAGCGGTGAACATCAAGAGGCTTCAGGAGGCTGAACATTAGATTTAGTGGCTGCACATCTGGGTGGATTAGTATTCTAAATGCATCAAATCACAATCAGAGATAATATCTCTGATAAAGACCCAACTTATGGAGGCCGAAGAGTGCATGACGCAAGCCTCTGTGGAGATGAATGTAATCCAAACCAACGAGGAGTGGACCTGGACTATGGCTGACAAACTGTGCCCCATTTCAACCCAAGATGGGTGGGAACTGAATATGTGACATCAAATCCTAGATGCCACTAGCCAAAGGGTGGCAGAGCTACATTTCTCTTTTGACATGGTAAACCCATCCATGGGATGGGTTAATACTTAGTTATAGTGATTAATGTTACTTTTGATTGTGCCTTTGTGTTTTGATTATTTATTCTAGATGCATGAATGATTCCTGTTATTCGCTTTTTTAGTCTGTTTCATTTTTGTTACATTCATAGAACATCCAGTGATCAGTCCCTATGCTCACGTGGGTTAGTCCTGATGCAAGAAACAAGTGATAAACATATTGTCCTTCCATCTGAATATATGAGTGCAAACCATGCTTCGGGAATCCAGGATTGCACATCCAAATTGGATTTCTGGGAAGAATGTGAGAGACCTAACTGTTGGACAAAGACCTCAAAAATCGAGATATTGTTATCCCAATGTGCTCTAGTGCACGAGTGGGGAAACACCAGGGGAGTTTGGAATTAATCCTAACATAAGGGAATGGAAAGTGTGAATCACGATACCCCAGATTAGGAACAATGTGGGGGTGGCATGACGATGAAGGATAACCATTGATCACATTTTAAACAAAGTATCCTAATTGGGTGAGCCTAAAAAATAAATAACAAACAATGTCTGGTCATTGACCATGTTCGAAAACGGGGTCGGACTCAAAATTCTACCCATTATTCTTCCATAACATGGGCCAAAGATAGTAGGCGATCCATAGGCCGAGAATCCATATTATTATAGTTTTATTTTAGACAGTAATGAGGATAGGGGTCAGAATAAAGGGCATAAAAATGGTGGAGTGTGGAGTGATGGGTTATTAGGATAGATTCCAACACTCTTAAAATCACGACATCATTGTGGACACACATTAAGTTGGTGTTTCTATCTGATCAGGGATCAAAAAAAATTCCGAGTAGGACCTCATTTTCATGGACCTAGAATACTCTATAGGTTTACATCATACCGACATGGATGATAGAAATGTAGTTTAAATGTCGTATAGTGTAGATGATGCACATAGTTTAAAGGTCATACTTCCTATACAAGGACCAGCCACGACGGGCCAGAAGGGTTAATGACCCTAGGGCTAGGCCCAAGGTGAAATGATTGGGTGTGTCTACATATCCATTAATGATGAAAATCATTCCAAATGTAGTTCTATGAGCACAGTTTAACATCATGTGCGGTGATGAAAGCCATTTGTGGAAATGGCGTGCTAATACATGTCCAATCAAAACTACTATGCCCACGATAGTCATGCTTGATGTGGGAAAAAAGTATTAGTGATGGGACATTCATAGAACAGGAAGGCACATAACAGGGGCAGTGGGACGCTATGTGGGTGACATCCCCATAATTCTGACCTGCCCACTTAAATCCTCGAGATGCGCAAAGGGGTAAATACGAGTAAGTTGGAATTCCAATTAAACAAAAGGAAGTGGAAAATAATATGAATAATGATGCTTGAGATTTGTCCCACAATGATGGTGGAATGATGATAGGGGATAACTATTGACCATGTTCAAAACACAATATCTAAATCACATTAGCCTATAATGGGGACATGCAAATGAGTGAAGTCCGTTGACCATGTTCGAAACACGGGACCTGTCGCAAATGTCATCTGAGATCCTCAGAGACGTTGGCCATAGATGGTAGGTAAGCCAATGTGGCATGAGGATAGGCTGTAAAGGTGGGTCCCTTCAGGCGTGGAAGAGGATGATGATCCAAATAATGGGCACATGAATCTTGTACATGGAATGAAGGGAATTTCCCCATGAAAATTCAACACTTCGGGGTCCTTGTCACAACACAACTGAGTATGGAAATAAGACTTATCATAAAGAGGGAGTTGAGTTCCCCTCCAAGTACAAGGGTCCTGAGGTTTCACACATCCAAATTAATGTTTATAGGATGGGCCATAATGGAGGGATTGATTTAATAGACTATTCATAGTGTGGAGAAGAATACAAAAGTGATGTGCAATTCCCCTAGGTAGATCATAGTTTAGGGAAATAGAACACGATCCTGGTTGGAGAAAGACATGGGAGGAAGATGGTGCAGCTATGGAAAAACCCAACGTGAATGAGAACCCAAGAGGTAGTCTCCAAACCACATGCTCCTAAAAGAGTTTGGGCCAAGGTGATAAAGAGAGGGGACATGATTTTAGATTCTTGTGGCTAGGCCCAAAGGCTAGACACTCAGTTATTAATATGTGTCCTATGAGGATGGGAATCAAGCCATATGTAGTTCTGAAGAAGGATCTTGTGCAGTTTATCATCTTGTAGAAAGGGAATGGAGTGGAATTAGTTTATGGTCATATTTCTTGGACCATTGATGGAACTGGATGAGGGAGACACATGGGGAAGTAATTACTAAACTCAATGTGAATGATAATAATAAGAGTTTATATCACCACAATGTGCTCCCTGGGAAATTTTTTGGTCAAGGGACCAAAAGTTACAGTTAGGCTGGGCCCGAGGAAATGTTCTCGGGTGTTCCTAAGTACCGCATGGGGATGGGAATCAATATTTATGTAGTTTTTAAGGATTTATGGTAAGATACCATAGCTAGAGATAATAAGGTCGTATTGGTCTGCCCTCACACAAAAAAAACGTCATTTGATAGATCTTTTTTGTTTTTTAGGATGACTGTGTGGTTTTTTATGAAGCGATGGACCTAGGATGGAATTTCCAGGAATATCCACAAGAATAAAGACATATACAGGCATTGAAAAATGGTATGATCGGTGACTGATACGAGACATAATGTTCCCTTGAGTTAGGACACCATGATGCAGTGTCGTTCTTCATTGTGTGGCCAAGATGACAATGTCCTATTATAGGGTCATGTGATGGGACAAACCATTCAATTTAATGTCATGCAGTATAGATGCAATAATTTAATGTCTTGTGGGACAAGGAATCTTAGTTTATATTCTATGAATTATACATATTAGGGACAAACTAGGTCCAAGAGTGGATGTTCATTGCGTGAAAAAGCATACCCGGTGTGAATGAGAATGAGGTCCACATCACACTACATGCGATCCCAGGAAAGAATCCCCTGGTTGAGGGGCCAGAAAAGGTTCGCGAATAAGGGGTGGAAGGTACTATCTCTCATAAGGTAAGTACATTGTGAAGCTCTTACAAACCTTACATGAAATAATACAAAAGTCTACACACGCCCCAATGTGCAATCCTATATAGGTCAGGGCCTAAATGGCTGAACAAAAGTGATAATTAGTGAAATTTGAGCAGGAACCAAGGAAAAGATGTCAAGGAATTCTTTTATATCCCAAAAAGGATGGGAATCATTCCATATGTATTTCTAGAAGATGACCTATATGTTGATATTAGTGTAAGGTTTTAGAGCTTGGGCCATGAAGAAGAAACACTCTTCCAAGCGAGCACAGACCTTGATCCAATCCCTAGTCCCACGTGAGTCAAACTAGGTGTGGGAGATAAAGAAAAAAAGAGGTCTGTGCAACACACGGGATACAGGTAAAGGGGAAGTCAGTGTGGATAGCCAAATAATGCCTTACTGAGGATTTTTCCTCCTAACGTGAAAATGTGCACCGAGGGACAGAACCAGAGTTTCAAAATTCTATTTGGTCATTATGTTGTGGAGAATGACGTGAATCATGTAACTGAAATTTAAAACATTATTGGGTTGGTGTGATGATGGAGGATAATAATTGACCATGTTCAAAAAATAGTATCCATATTGTGTGACTTGAAATGGGAACTACAAATGAAATTCAACCACTGACCATATTCGCAATGCAAGACATGTTTTTTTTGAACCCCTTGAGGATGTTGGCCTGAAATAGTAAGAGATCCCTTGGTCCATGTATCCATTGTAGAGACCCAAATCTTAACGTACATGGACATTACATTACTTTTACGGAATACAAAATATATAACAAAAACAGACACACAAGGACCGCAATAGTTTAGTGTCTTTAGAAACATAGAACGTAATATTCTAATCATGGTGAAAAATCTTAAACATCTCCCATAAAGATCTTCCCCTTTTTTTATTACCTAAAACCTTTATTTATATCTTGGGGAAAAGAAAACATAAAAAGGGTGAGCTCAAATGCTCTGTAATGGTAAGAATGGAGTAAATAAAACAAACCATATACATTTGAACTTAAAAACATGAACATAATATTTAAACATAAAAATCTTTAGCAATGACATAAAACATAGCAGTACATAAGGCATAGATCAAAATAGAACATCAATCATGATAAAATATCTTGTAAATAAAACTTTAAATTGTGGAAAAATAATATTAACATGATATGATTTCCATAGTAGCCAAGGCATTGCTGCCAAGACCATCTTAGTGGACAAAGTCACTTTCTGAATCGAGGTCACTCCTCGTTCCAGTCCTGTATTACTAAACCGGTTTAACCTGCCATTCCAGCCATGTCTATCTCATGAGATATAAATATTTACCCAATTCATTGGAAGGAGATATAGGTCCCACCCATATCATAATGAAATCATTCTTACTTGTGCCACAAAATAAACATACATCATTCATAATAACCCAATAAACAAAATGGGTTTCATAAACATCATCCCATCATCCTATAATCCATATAAAATAAATGGATATCATTTCATAATAAGAAAACTGAAACCATGTAAATAATAGAGACATTATACTTAAAACATGTGAAATAATGTCATCTTAGATGAAAAATTGTTTTGATAAAACACTTGAAGTGAATTCTTGAGGAAAATATCCTTTCTTCTTCAAAATCAATTTCTTTTCACAAAACAACATGTAATTTTAAAAGAAAATGATTTTGTTGAAAATAGTCATGAAATATTTTGTTGGAAGCTTCATGAAAATAAGGATTTATAAAACCGTAAAAATCCTTTCATGCAATATATGTTAAAAAAACAGTCTTCTCATACTCTTGTCGGAAAAGTCCGAAAGTACCTTGTAGGGTAAATAAAAGAAATATTCCTTCCATACCATTGGGTAAAAGTCAAAATGGGAAAAAATGAATCTAAATATACATGAAAACATTTTTATAAAACATGGACATGGACGATTGCAATACCCCTTGTAAATACTTACGAATAAGCAATCTCGGATAAAAATGAGATTTGAAAAATTATCCCTAACCGTAGGTCCGATATGCTTCGTACGTATCCAAAACTCCTGTATAATGATTTAAATAATGTCATTGACTTATTACAGAATCATATTTATTGTTATTATATCATATATGGTTCACTTATGACTTTATATTACCGGTTCTTTTGTAAATTCATGTTAAAGCAGTGTTTTGGGTAAAATCATTTCATTTATCATATGTGTTTCGACTTGTAATTATTCATATGATTACATAGATCATGATTACTTACATCCAGAATGTAAAAAATGATTTATATATAATATATATTCAGAATATACATATATATAATGGATCGATAAATGGAAAGAAATACACCGTTCATGGAGACGGTAGGTCGTACGTACGCATGAACCCTGTTTTCGTTTCCTTATAGAATTAAATGGAATTAAGTATATGACATAAATATATATACATAAATCCAGTAGCATTATTATGTCATATATTTGATGATTACTTATTATATATACTTTATAATCATTCTTGAATGGTTATCATGGAGAGTGAATCTCATCATGTCATGGAGACGGTATTCCGTACGTACGCACGAGCGATGATATCATTCCCATGATCATAGAATTGTATTAATGTGTATGTATAATATTAAAGAATCAATATAATTTTACAATAATCATATATATTTATTAATTTCACCATTATACCCATCCAAGTAAGGTGGTGGTGGGAAAATAGATTACACCACGGCGTGGAGCCGGTATTCCGTTCGTACGCACGCGCGGTGATTTCGTTTTCCGTTGGATGGATAGATGGTGAAATATGGTTATTTCATACATATAATAACATATCATTATATGAGTTATACTGGTGTTATTACTTAATAATGAAACAACTAAAGAAGAATAAGTGGAAAAAGAAATAAATTTGAAAGAATCGGTAACAGACATTACCTCTTCTTTGAAGCGCCTCTTTGAGACCTCCACTTAGGGCACCAAAATTGGTCTTTGAAGAAGACCAGGACCTCTAGGGTGTTTCTAGGGAAGTTAAGAAGATAATTTGGTAGGGTTGGGCTGAGCTTGATGGCTCAAAGTGGTGTGATGAAGAGAGGGAGGAGGTGCCCTTTTATAAGGGTGGAGAGGGGCACCTTTGGAATAACTAAAAATATTATTTTATTATAAAGTCAAATTCGGTTTTTAATATCTCCAAATTTATATATTTAGAATATAAGGTGGGGATGGGTCGAAATCCTCTCATCCAATAAAATTTAGACAAGTTTAGGTCATTATATTAACCTTATCTTTTAGTTTTAACTCTTAGTTAATTAGATTGACATTTACCATGTCACTTTGTATTTTTATACTATATAGTTAATAAACATACTATATACATCCAATAGACCCCCAAGTGGGCCTTTAATGATACACCTATCATGATATAAGTATCTTGGCCGAACCTTAGATTTTTAGGAAAATAATAACAATTAATAATATAATATTTTTTTAAAGACTATTTTATGTCAATTTTGACACTATTTGGTATTTGATTTTTGTGAAAATCATAACAGAACGATTAGTTCGAAAAAAATTAATTAAATCAATTCTAACATGTCATATTAACATATAAAATTATTTTAATTCAAAAAAAGTCTCAAATTACATTTATTTGGGTATTTATAACATCAATTATGTCAATATTTGATTAACAAGATAATTACTGCATAATCATTGTGTCATAAATAAATTACATTATTCAATGTGTAAAAATTATAAATAAAATACCATTATGTATGAAATCATTTTATCTTTCTAATTAATATTTATAGTCTAATTTATCTTATGTATAACCCTATATTAAAATTTTTTAGTTATTAAACTTTGATTTTATCTATTTTAACCCTTCTTTAAATAAATTAATAATAAATGTCCTAATCTAATCCAAGTGGGCCTAAATGGTCATATTTTATTCCTAAGTTTTTTTTTGGTCGAATTACATTTATCCAATAGAATTAGTGCATGTGTTAAGGCAATAATAATAACACTTTTACCCTTAATTAACCTATTTACTTTTAACAGTGGTAAAAAAAGTAAAAAGTTACTATTCACCTAACATTATTTTCATCTCATTGAACCACATTTTAGTCCTTGATATTAACCGTGTCTCTCGGATTTTCGAAATTCTACTCACATAAGCGGTAAAATTATGTTTTATGAAAAATTCATTTTTTTTAACTACCACATAGTGGTTTCACTATTCATCAAAAAATGAAAGCTTCCAGAAAAATACCAAATATTAGGCCTAAGCTATATTTGATATTATGAATTCAAAAATAATTTCTATTTTACCAAATTCAAAACATATCAGTTACATTAACTAATTTAAAAATTAATTCCCATCATCAAAACACATAGCTTGTTTTTAAGAGATAATAACTATCAAAAGATTGACACTTGTTTATGTCTGGTTTAAATGTGAAATTACATCCAATGACCAACATTGTATTAAATTGTAGAAATATATTCTAGATATACTTTAAAACCACTCAAATTAATAATTTATCAGTACTAATTATTTCGATTAAAAAAGTTGTTTTTAATTAAAATTTAGTAATTTTCACTATTCATCCGAATATGATTATTATCAGAAAAGTACCAAAATTTCAACCTAAGATAATTTCGATATTCCGAATCCAAAAATGAATTCCATTTTGAAAGATAATATTTATAAAATTTCAAAAAGTGGGTATTACTATTCATAACGGCTAGTTCATAATAATATTATAATAATATCTTGTTTAGTGAAACTCTGTATTGTGTACACGCTATACAGGAAGGTCGTGATTGCGTATAATTCAAGGAAAGTCATGGATTCATGTTGTGTAAGATCCTTTTGGTGTAGCGTACAACACAAGACATTAATGAAATTAAAAAGAATATTTTTCATAAAATCTCGGGGTGTTACATTCTACCCCCCTTAAAATGAATTTCGCCCTCAAAATTCGTCGGGGTTATAAATGGTTTACTACTCGAAAGTTTATTTAATAGAAACCCACATCGTAAAAAGGAATAAAAATTCTTGGCTTTAAAAACTAAAGTATGAAACGTAAAGGTTACCCAAATTAACTCATCACTGAGTTTTCACGTAGGATAACATAGGTGAAAATATGGATATGGAAGAAAAATCTAACTATCAAGTTCTGATGGAGAGTGGTAGAAAACATGGATATGAAAAATCCAACAATTACAAAGCCATAAATTTTTAATGGTCTAGGGTACCATATGATTCATCGGATAGAAGGGCACTAGGACAACAATTTTTGGTTTTCAAGATCATTTCCCTAAATTTGAAGAATTTGAATTAGAATAAATACTTACTTTATTTTGGTAAAATCTCATTGTTGTTCGTGCCTTGAACAATTTCCACTTCATATCATAAAGTAATGAAGTTGAATTTGTTATTCGTAAAGTGTTAGAAGATCATGTGATAGAATGACGGGTCATTCCATCTGTCTCAAACAAAAGGTTAGTAAAGGTTATTAAATATACATAAGTTGATCTCTAGTGAGATTAATCATATATGGTTCCTAAAATGGACATATACTTCATATATCATACTGATTAATATAATAAAACTAGTTTCAACTAAACAGGGACTTCATGTAGGCCAGTGGTAGGCGATTAAGGCCAGTCACACTTCGGTTGTGGGTTCGATTCCCACAGCCCTGTCTGACGCGATGGGCTATCACCCATCCTACAGGTTGTCCTTTTTCTAAAACTACATTACTATAACATCCCATCAATAATATAGAAAAAAAGTTATATCCTTAAATAATAATATCTTATGTTCAAGATAATCCATTCCAATCTTTATCTAATATACTTCGGTCCAAGTTCATAGTATAAAGAAAATGATTACTTGAAATGTCATCAACCAACAATCATTTATCCCCCATTATCTTGTTGGTCATAATCCAATCATGAGAATACCTTAATCATGTATTCTATTGAAAAATGAATACCCATTAAACCATAGTGAAAACATGAATGATGTCAAAATTTAACTCTTTCCACATACCAAAATCCAAAAATTCTAAATACTCAAACCATGATATGACCTTCTCCTTATATCACTCCTCGTTCCAGTCCTGTTTTACTGAAACAGTTTAACCTGCCGTTCCAGCCATGTCCATATCTTGAGATATAAATCTTTACCCTATGCATTGGAGGGAGATATAGGTCCCACCCATCTCATAATGAAAAAATTCTTACTTGTGCCACAAAATAATCATACATCATTCATAATAACCCAATAAATAAAATGGGTTTCATAAACATCATCCCATCATCACATAATCCATATAGAAGAAATGGATATCATTTCATAATAATAAAAGTGAAACCATGTAAATCATAGAGACATTATACTTGAATCATATGAAATAATGTCATCTTAGATGAAAAATTGTTTTGATAAAACACTTGAAATGAATTCTTGGGGGAAATATCCTTTCTTCTTCAAAATCAATTTCTTTTCACAAAACATTATGTAATTTTAAGAGAAAGGGATTTTTTTGAAAATAGTCATGAAATCTTTTGGAGTAAGCTTCATGAAAATAAGGATTTATAAAACCGTAAAAATCCTTCCATGCCGTATACGTTAAAAAACACATTCTTCTCGTACTCTTGTCCGAAAAGTCAAAAAGTACATTGTAGGGTAAATAAAAGGATGATTGCTTCCATAAAATTGGGTAAAAGTCAAAATGGGAAAAAATAAATTTAAACATACATTAAAACACTTTTATAAAACATGGACATGGACGATTGCAATACTCCAAGTAAATACATACGAATAAGCAATCTTGGATAAATATGAGATTTGAAAAATTATCCCTTACCGTAGGTCCGATATGCTTCGTACGTATCCAATCCTCCTTTATAATGATTTAAATAATTTCATTAACTTATTACAGAATAATATTCATTGTTATTATATCATATATGGTTCACTTATGACTTTATATTACCCGTTCTTTTGTAAATTCATGTTAAAGCATCGTTTTGGGTAAATTAATTTCATTTATCGTATGTGTTTCGACTTGTAATTATTCATATGATTACTTAGATCATGATTACATACATACAGAATGTAAAACATTATTTATAAATAATATATATTCATAATATACATATATATAATGGATCAATAAATGTAAAGAAATACACCGTTTATGGAGACGGTAGGTCATATGTACGCATGAACGCTGTTTTCGTTTCCTTATAGAATTAAATGGAATTAAGTAGATGACATAAATATATATACATAAATAAATTAGCATTATTATGTCATATATATCATTATTACTTATTATATATACTTTATAATCATTCTTGAATGGTTTTCATGGAGAGTGAATCTCATCACGTCGTGGAGACGGTATTCCGTACGTACGCACGAGCGATGATATCATTCCCATGATCATGGAACTGTATTAAAGTGTATGTATAATATTACAGAATCAATATCACTTTACAATAATCATATATATATATATTTATTAATTTCACCATTATACCAATCCATGTAAGGTTGTGGTGGGAAAATATATTACACCACGGCGTGGAGCCGGTATTTCGTACGTACGCATGCGCGGTGATTTCGTTTTCCGTAGGATGGATAGCTGGTGAAATATGGTTGTTTCCTACTTATAATAACATATCCGTATATGAGTGATACTGATGTTATTACTTCATAATAAAAAAACTAAAGAATAATAAGTGGAAAAAAGAAATAAATTTGAATGAATCGGTAACGGACATTAACTCTTCTTTGAAGCGCCTCTTTGAGACCTCCACTTAGGGCACTAAAATTTGTCTTTGAAGAAGGCCAGGACCACTAGGGTGTTTCTAGGGAAGTGGAGAAGATAATTTGGCAGGGGTTGGGAGAGCTTGAAGGATCAATGTGGTGTGCGGAAGAGAGGGAGGAGGTGCCCTTTTATAAGGGAGGAGAGGGGCACCTTTGGAATACCTAAAAATATTATTTTATTATAAAGTAAAATTCGGTTTCTAATAGCTCAAAATTGATATATTTAGAAGCTAAGGTTGGTATGGGTAGAAATACTCTCATCCAATTTAATTTAGACAAGTTTAGGTCATTATATTAACCTTATCGTTTATTTTAACTCTTAGTTAATTAGATTGACATTTACCATGTCACTTTGTATTTTTATATTATATAGTTAATAAACATACTATATACATCTAAGAGACCCCCAAGTGGTCCCTTAATGACACACCTATCATTATATAAGTATCTTGGACGATCCTTAGATTTTTAGGAATATAATAACAATTAATAATATAATATTTGTTTTTAAAACTATTTTATGTCAATTTTGACACTATTTGGTAATTAATTTTTGGGAAAATTATAACAGAATGCTTAGTTCCACAAAAATTAATTAAATCAATAATAACATGTCATATTAACATATAAAATTATTGTAATTCATAAAAAGTCTCAAATTTCATTTATTTGGGTATTTATAACATCAATTATGTCAATATTTCATTAATAAAATAATTATTGCATTATATTTGTGTCATAAATAAATTACATTATTAAATGTCTAAAAATTATGAATAAAATACCATTATGTAGTAAATCGTTTTATATTTCTAATGAATATTTATAGTCGAATTTATCTTGTGTATAACCCTATATTAAAAATTATTTAGTTATTAAACTTTGATTTTTACTATTTAACCCTTCTTTAAATAAATTAATAATAAATGTCCTAATCTAATCAAAGTGGGCCTAAATGGTCATATTTTATTCCTAAGGTTGTTTTTGGTCGAATTACACTTATCCAATAGAATTAAAACATTTGTTAAGTTAATAATAATAACACTTTTACCCTTAATTACCCTATTTACTTTTAACTGCGGATAAAAAAAGTAAAAAGTTACTATTCACCAAAAATTATTTTCATCTCATTGAACCACTTTTTAGTCCTTGATATTAACCGTGTCTCTAGGATTTTTGAAATTCCACTCACAGAAGTGATAAAATAATGTTTTATGAAAAATTCAGTTTTTTTAACCACCACTTAGTGGTTTCACTATTCATCAAAAAATGAAAGTTTCCAGAAAAATACCAAAAATTAGGCCTAATCTATATTTGATATTATGAATTGAAAAATGATTTATATTTTTCTAAATTCAAAACATATCAGTTACATTAACTAATTTAAAAATTAATTCCCATCGTCAAAACAATAGCGTGTTTTTAGGAGATAATAACTATCAAAAGATTGACACTTGTTTATGTCTGGTTTAAATGTGAAATTACACCCAGTGACCAAAATTCTATTAAATTGTAAAAATATATTCTAAAGATACTTTAAAACCACTCAAATTAATAATTTATCACTATTAATTATTTCTATTAAAAATTTTGTTTTTAATTAAAATTTAGGAATTTTCACTATTCACCAGAATATGAATGTTATCCGAAAAGTACCAAAATTTCACCCTAAGCTAATTTCTATGTTCCGAATCCCAAAATTAAGTCCATTTTGAAAAATATAATTTATAAAATTTCAAAAAGTGGGTATTACTATTCATAACGGCTAGTTCGTAATAATATTATAATAATATCTCGTTTAGTGAAACTCGGTATTGCGTACACGCTATCGAGGAAGGTTGAGATTGTGTGTAATTAAAGGCAATCCAGGGATGCGTTTTGGGAAAGCTCCTTTGTGTGTAGCATACAACACAAGACATTAATGAAATTAAAAAGAATATTTTTCATAAAATCTCAGGGTGTTACATCCATGCCATTTGGGGGTCTCTTCAGATGTGAAAGATAATGAATGCCCAAATTAAGGGGAATGAGATTCCTGAAAAATGGGTGAAAACATGTCCAGGTAGAATTCGACACTATTGGTTCTGAACCAGATTACTCCTAGGAATATTGTAGAATCATTGAAGAGGGTTAAGGAACCCAACTTAAGAGCAACAAACTCAAAAAGGTGACTGTATTGAAAGGATGAGACGGGCACTCAGGAGAGTGAGGTACGTGGTTTGGTTATTACAAACCTGATTTTTATAGGGATAGAAGCCCATACCACACAGCGTACCACTCATATGAGATAAGGAGGGACCCAAAGACTATACTTTCAGGTTGTCCTATATATCCCATAATGGTGGGAATCAAGCCACACATAGTTCTACAAAAGGACAATGTGAAGCTTATCGTCATGTAGCATGAATGGTTGTATTCTATGTTTAGGGTTATTGGGATCAGACTGTATATGCCTAGTTTAATGTCATAAGTGTGGGAAAAATGAGTGCAGAGGGTGAATCATCATGCCTATGGAAAAATAAAAAGCTTCAATGATGATATAGGATATATATTGACCAATTTCGCAACACCATATCCTTTCTTGTGTGACTAGAGTTTGGGGGCAATCAATTGAGCATCGAATGTTGACATTATTCACAAAAAAAGACATGTATCAATTTCTATATCAAAATCATTGGGGACATTTGCCAGAAATGTTAGGAGAGCTATTGTACCAAGCACAGATGCCATTCAAGAGTCTTTTTGGATATGGAAAATGATGGAAACCCAAATGATGGGTCTCACGAAGAATAGAGGGGATTGTGATCAAAAAAAATAATATGTGAAATAGGGATGTCTCAATAGTATATTGGTGGAATGGAATAATATCTTCATGTGAATAAGGAAGTGGTTCAATACCACACTGTACAATCTTAAAGGACAACTCATTCCAGGGGGAAGAAAGTGTCGAGGGACCTAAGGCTAGGCATCCCAGCCAACTGTAGCCACATGAACCCTCATGCTGGTATTGCCTTACCTTGGATCTTAAGCCCACGTGAGCAACGCTCGGTGTGGGAAATAAAGAGTAAGAGTAGTCTCTCTTCATCATATAAGGGTCCGATAGCTGGAATCACACTCATGCCTGATGCAAACCAATGATTGAAGAGAAAGTTAGGAAGAATGAGCCATCACACTCAATGTTTGGGACATATGGGGGTGGTGAATACGAAAAAGGATAGTTTTTGACCAAATTCGAAAATCATCATCCATATTGTGTGAAAAGAAATAGGAACAAAAAATGAGCATTAACCGCTGACCATATTCGCGATGCTGTACTTGTATCTATTTTCTGTTCGGAACCCTCAAGGATATTGGCCTATAATGGATGGAGAGCCCTTGGACTAAGAATCCATTCCATTTGGGGGTCCCTTTGGATGGGAATGATAATCGAGTCCCATGTACAGGGCATGTGTGAAGCCTAAATGTTTCTATGATATTTCAAGTCAAGTAGGATAGTAGAAGAGGTTATGACCTTCTAGAGGAGGGATACATGGTACGATCCGGATGACCTCGACGTGAATGTGGGAAAAATCCCGCACCATCCCATGTGTTTCCACCCGATGAAAGGTCTTGAAGTTTGGGGATAGGCCTAGGAACGAAATGTCTCGGCATTCCAATGTATCCCATAATAATGGGAATCAATCAATATGTAGTTCTGAAGGCCATAAAGTTTAACTTTGTGCGGTGTGTACGTGGGTGGAGGGAAAAATGAGGGAGGGCACATGGTGCAATCATCTTAATCATGACATGAGTGGGGCCAAAAAATCCTACATGACACCATGTGGGATCCTCCAAAAGAAAAATACCTAAGGGGATAATCAAAGAGAAAACATGGGATGGACTCAACATAATGTGTATGTGTGTTCTTATGTATCCCATATGGATGGGAATCAATATATACATTGTTCTTGTTGTTTAACGTCTTGTAAGATGACACAATTTTTAATGACTTGGATGATGACATATAGAGTAATGTCATGCAGGGTGAAATATAGTTTAACGTCATGCAGGACAACATAATGTTTAACATCACGTGGGATGACATACAATTAATTGTCTTGTGGAAAATATTATATTTTAATGTCACGTAGTACCGGACAGTTTATGGTAATGTAGGACCAGACAATTTAAGGTAATGTCAGACTATTTTTTATTAGAAAAAGTATTGCTTGAGGAACATGGAAGTGGTAGGAGGAATTATATGCCCACCATCCATAGTAACCATAGAATATGCACCATTAGTGTATGATTTGTGAAGAATGTAAGGTCCTACCCATTTGGGCTCCAACATGGGTGGTTTCGTGCTAAGTATAATTGGTGTCCTCATGGACAATACCAAGTCACCTTGCAAGAAAAATTGGAGGAGAAATTTCTTGTTGAAATCTCTAGCTATCTTATTCTGATGCCTTTCTAGATTGTGCAGGGCATGTAGCATGCTCTCGTCGAGCACTTCCAACATAGCTATATTTATTTTAGCTACATTATCTTGTGCTTTCTAATCATAGAAATATGTTCACAGTGAGTGGAATTGAAACATTATGGGTATGACATCCTTCGTTCCATACATAAGGAAATACGGGGTCACCTTGGTGGAATTACCAGTCGTTGTCTGTTAAGCCCAGAGTGCGTTGGGAATCTTGTCTAGCCCACTCTTCTTGTTCTGACCAACCATTTTCTATAGAATTTTACAGAGGGTTTTGTTAAATGAATCGATATTTCCATTTTCATGTGCATGATATTGATAGGTATGGTTAAAACCGATTTTTACATAGAATTAATTGTTTTTCAGATAATCTACCTAAAAGTGTGTGTCATTATCAGTGAGGATGAAAATAGGGACTCTAAATAGGTACATGATGTTGGAGCTCACAAAATAAATGATGGAGAAGGACTTGACCACCTTGAGAGGAACTTCCTCTGCTAAGTTGGACAAGAAATCTATAGCAGTAAGGATAAACCGACACTGGAGAGCTATCACATGTGGATATGGTCGCATGACATCGAGTCCTCATACCACAAATGGCCAAGAGTACTTGGTAGTATATAGAGTATTTGGAAGCTGATGCAATAAGTTGGCCAGAATTCGGCATGCAGAACACCTCTTGGCGAACTCAATGTAGTCATGAATCATGGAGGGCCAAAAATACCATCGTCTCTGGATCTGGTGAGATACATTTGGCCCAGTCTGATGAGACCCATAAGAACTGAAATGAACCTCCTGCATGACATGGGAAATCTCTAATCCTTGAATTAAATAAAGGAGAACACCATAAAACATGTACTTCTAGAGGATATGCTCATGACCAGGACCATCCTAGAGGGTAAAATGTAACTTTTGGTGTCAGATTTTCACATTCTCGGCCCGATATTCCTGGACATTACCGTTATAGAGATACTCAACAACGGAGGTTCCATAGTTGGGAGTCACCTTGATCACTACATTCGAGAGACCTGGGGGTCCTAACATAGAGGATTCAGAGGTAAGGTGGCTTACCTGACGGCTGTATTTTTTATCCGATGTGAAGGGAGTAATGAATATCTGGTGTGACACATGGATAATCAGATCATCCTATTTAAGATCCTCAAGTAATGCAGGTATGATAGACTACGCATCAACTCAACCATTATGAGATTAATTGACATGAGTAACTTCTGGGTGCGATGGGAATTGGGCCACCATCTAAAGAGTGCATTCAAAAAATAGTACGAGCTCTATATTTCTAATGACATAATAACCGTTGATCTTCTTGATGAATAGTTCGGAGTCCCCATTAACATACTAGTGGGGAACTTCAATCTCAAGGGCCAACACAAGGCCAGCAATGAGAGTCTGATACTCTGCCTCATTGTTGGGGAAGCCTTCTAAAAATAGTAATGAACATGGAAGATGACTTTTGTTGGCATAATGAAGACAATACCCAGGCCTACACTGTTGATCCTGGGGTCATTGAGACTTCTACCAGTGGGGCTCCAGGAAGCACCATCAAAGTGAACATTCCAGCACATAATGGATTGTTTTATAGAGTGGATTGCCTCATCCGAAAAATCATGGTCCAGGGACTGGACTACAAGAGCTGGATTATCAGCAAGGAAGACTTCCAACACTTTCCCCTTTATATACTTCATAGGGACTAACATGATGTCTAACTTCTAGAGGATTACTAACCACCATGCTATATGTCTTGTTATCATTGGAGAAATTTAGGATGTACTCTAGTGGATAACCTCGGGATACAAGTTGTACCTCATGACGGTTCAAGTAATGAGACAATTTCAAAACTGAAAATACTACCACAAGGTAGCTCGTCTAGATTGAGTAATATCTTCTCTCTATATTGAATAGCATACAACTAAGATTGTATAGATTTTTCTCTATCCCCTCATTGGTCTTCTGGGATAGAGGGGAACTAAGAGATAGTTCTAGGTTGTTCATGTAAAGGACTAGCGGTTTTTCTGTGATATGTGTCATTAAGACTGGTGGTTGAAGCATGTACTACTTGATTTCCTCAAAGGAAGTATGACATTCTTCATCCCACTCGTATAAAATGCCTTTCTTCATGATCCGTGAAAAGGGATTACACATTACGGCCAAATTCATGATGAATCGACATTTGTTGGATAAGTGGCCTTTGAAACCTCTAAGCTATTAGAGGTTTCTTGGGAGAGACATCGTACTCATGGCCTTGATCTTCTTCGGATCGATCTCGATGCCCCTATATCTGAAAATGAGGTTGAGAAACTTTCCCTAGGTGACCCCAAAGGTGCACATCAATGGAATCAACATTGGGTGGAAGGAATGGATGAAGACGAACACCTTCTCAAGGTATTTTGAGATGGTCCCGATGATGGTGAGATTTGACAACCAGATCATCCACATAACATTCCACCAGTGTTCCAATGATCAATTTAATTATGTGATGCATAGCCCGATGATATTTGGCACTGGCATTATTTAAATTGAAGTGCATGACTCGGTAATAGAATGAAACTTGTGGTGTCTTGAATGAAATAGACTCCTCATATTTGGGGGCCATTTAGATGTATCTATACACGAAGTACCCATCCATTAATGAGAGGGATTTAAACCAATCTAGATCATCGATCAACAATTTCGTCATAGGAAGGCAAAAATCATCCTTTGAACACTGAAGGTTGAGATCCATGAAGTTGGTGTAGACTCTGATCTTTCTGTTCTACTTTTTGATTGGAACAATTTAGGATTTTTATTTGGGGTACTGGAGTTCCATAATGAAATTGGCTTTGATAAGCTTATTAAATTCAACCTCATCCATAGCAGCGTGAGAATGTTGCATCTTTCGGGGTGGCTACATGAACCCACGAGGATATACCGGGAGATAGAAGAAGTAGATGGATACCTGAGGATCTAGCCCTATAATCTCATCATTACATCATGAGAATACATCACTGTGTTTTTTTAAGGAAGTCTATGTACTGTTGTTACTTTTCTAGGCACATGGAGGCACTGATCAATGTGGGTTTCTAGTTCGCCTCACTACTGAGGATCACATGTACCAATTTGTCGACTCTGATGGAGAAACCCTCTTCAAAGGTAAGGGAGAATCCATTTAATCCTCTTCCTCACTTTTGCAGAAGGGGCCCTCAGCGGGAGGAGTTTTCTTTGAGTTGAAATATCCCAATGGGATACTAGTAAAAAGCCTTTGCGGTAGAGGACACTACATCGGGGGTTCATATACTGCGGAAACCATAGAGATGAACGATGTTGATCCAATCCCATATTGTCTTCAGCCCAAGGGGCCACAGATGATGATATCGAGGAAATTTTGGCACATCAACTTGAGTAAGTTAAATCTATCCCAGTGCAACAAGTATGTATGATTTTTTTTTGTTTCCATGGTATGGACATCCCAATACCTTAAGGGAGTAGGAGGATCCGGGATCACCTGAGCCTGATTTTTTTAGGGGTATGAGGTGATCTTCCGGCGTCATATAGATTTTGGAATGTGTACCCCACTCATTACAGAAAAAATGAAACATTTTCCCATGTCAAGGTTGTATCCACCAATCGGTGGACAGGAATTACATGTACATTTCTCTGGACAGATCACAGTGGTGGCATGCACAACTTCATTTGCCAGAAATTACATGTCATTTCTCTGGAAATAGTTGGCATCCAGATAGTAGGATCCACAAGAAGAGAGGGGAGATGTGTCACCTTGGAGTAAACCTACTAATCCATTAATGGAGTACTTGAGGAACTTGCGATACGATGAAGGAACCACTGCATGCAGGTGGAGACATAGCCTGCTCATTAACACATAGTAGGCACTATCCTGGGAGACAACCACATACATGATGTTGACCACTAGGCCTCTGAACTAGGTCTTCGAGAAGATCTTGCTAATATGAGTCTATTCTATCCTGTCCTAACCATGGATTCTTAGGTCATAGAGACTAAAATCATCCTAAAAACCCCCATATCCATTGTTTCTAAGTCATGGTTAGGTTGATCCCAGAGCCTTTTATGACAAGATAGAGGTGAACCTCTTCACCATTAAACTGATAGGTGATGTATAGTGGTGTAATGTTCCCCTATAAGGGATATCCTTCATATTATACAGATAAAGAGATTATGGCTTTGCATTAATCATGCTAGACCCCCTCATCATGGAAGTAATCTATGACTACTACCTATGTCTCAAACTAGAGGGGGATTCTTAAATCCTTGGTGAGGGCCCCATGCATACCTGATGATTGGATAAGGGCCTCAAGGATATAGATAATTGCTAGAATACTAGCATTATGATTGAGGAAATCATACTTCTGATCAAGGTGTGGACTTATGATTATAGGAGGGAACTCTATGATAGGAGGTATGGTGGGACCTACCGACGAGACTGATGACTAACCGGTGCTAGGAATTTTCTCCTGCTCACTAGGCGAAGCCTGTGGAGTTACTAAAGGAAGATGGCATGTGGATTTAGACCAGTTTGTAGCAATGTGTGTCTTATCATGACACGGTTGAGGTGGCTTTGTTCGATTCAATAATAGGAATGATAGTGAAGGAGGACCTGATGACACTAGATGAGAATCATGCGTGTGTTGAGCTATATGATGGTCCTGATACTTGGTTTTAGAAGCATGAACATCCTGTCTAGAAGTACTTACCATGGCACTCTGATGACTCATATTTCTTTGTCCATACCGATGCTGGTGATGGTGGGGATGTTGGGAGGATCCTCCTGGCACTCCTCATCATCTGGAATCATGTAGGGGTATACCAACTCTACGATATTAACCGAGGCATACCGTTGACTGTAATTCAATGATTCGTCCACTACTAGAACGATTTGGGGATAGATCTTCATCTCTAAGAGAATAATGTCACTGAGGGTATAATATTATGATGACACTGGCGGGAGACTTTGTTTTCCCTTGCACCGCCAGTGCTAGCTCTTCTAGGAAGAGCATGGATGAGTCACTTACATAGAAGTACTTGAAGTGGATGGAGAAACATCTTCTGAATTATTGGATTGATTCAATAATGCCCATATAACACCATGGTCATAAGAGACTATTTTTTGAGCCATCCAAATGTCATACTTTTGGGATCCGCGATGAGAAACGTGTTTCCACATTCCTTCAATGTCAGTACTGATGTCTGGCCTCATGAAGACACATGCCACTCGTGTCGGAGCTGGGCCTTACCAAACTATATTGTTATCTACCTGGTCATGGTGCCAATTTTTGTACCCATTACACTATATGAGGTTTTTCACCATGATACGATGATATGGGAATTAATTTGGATGATAAATGAGGTTTCTTCTTCTGGCCCCCAGTATTCAGAAAAGCGTACAATGCATTGCTCCATGTAACATCATAAATAAACAATGACTTGAGCCTCGTTGAATGAGTAGGTATAGTTTCATCTGTCTGGAAAGGGGGCCATGGGATCCTGACCATGACAAGGGGTTGGATGATCCTATCAAAGAGGTGGAGCTTTGTTATCTTTCCTAGGCGACACATTGCTCGGGGCACCTGCCAATTCTGAGGTGGGCTCTGCTGGGCCCGAGGCTGCACCTGAGGTAGAGGGCCCCTATGAGGTTGTGGAAGAGGCCCTATCAGTAACATCTCTAGTTGATTTCGGGCCTCTATTTGGGCCACTAGGGTGGGCTCGGTCCTAGTGTCCATTCTTGTGGCGATTGTAAGAGGTATAAGACATGATTGGTTGACCTGTTGTGTGGCTTCCTATACGTGATGTACCATACCACAGAAGTTTTAGAATCCCCTGAGTTAATTCTGCGTAATAAGGGAGGGGACTAGTTATATCATGAAATTTCCTATTCAAATCATTAGAAGTTTCTTCTGAGTCAATGGAATGTCAGTAGAATATGTGATCCATTTCCACTAGTTGATAATGTATTCAACATGCTCATCAAGCCTCTACTTGTACTTGAAGAGTTCCATGATACTCATCTTCCATGTGGTGGAACTGAACTAGTAGAGAAATTTGCTACATTGGTCTTCTGAACAGGCTACTGATCTTATGGGGTGCTATTTGTACCAGACAAATGTCGGCACCATTTATTGTATGTACGAATCATTGGATTTTGGTGTCCTCTTGTTACAATGGATTTCCCATCATGGGGACACACCTTCAGATAATGTGGTAAAGGTGCTGTGGTGGGTCTCCTGTCACTTTGAATGGGTAGAAGGTGGGATTTTTGAAACCCATAGGTGCTGGAAGATCATCCACCCATGCCGGATATGTCTTTTCATTAGGAAAGATTTCCACCTATCGAGTCTCCATAGATTTGAGGAGTGCGAAGACTCTCAGCATTGGGTCATTTAGGCGGGGGTTCCTGTCTTGACAAGGATCCCTGACCACCAATGCATTGGAGGGAACATAAATATAATAATCAGGCCATGCGGCTCATTGAGTGGCTCATGGAACAACCTATAGAGTAGCTAGAAGAACCCTAACTGAGTCCTGAGAATTTTCACTCCATTCAGAAGGATTGGTGACACATACTGCGCTTTCATTCCATAAGTTCAGCCTCAACCCTGTCTGCGTGGGATGGATGACCAGGGTCACCTGGAGGCAATTTTCCGAGGGGAAGTTGTGCATGCCCCTGCAACCCCATCCAAGGATCACAATAGTTCAGTGACTGCTATATAGTGCATTTAGAATGGATTTCATCAACTATATTTTTTGGTTCGGTGAGTTGCTGATGCAATGAAGATTTTCTGAGACCGTCTTCCACCTTCTGTATTGAGCGAGACTGTTCAGAGGGTTTGGCAGCTCTGAGATTCTCTAGACCCTTGTTGGGATTTTGGCTGAGGTCCAACATATCAGTAGGCACCAGAAGGCCCAATATATTCCTCTATTGATTAGTAATCCTTCCTAAGAGGTCGTATAGGTGTGAAACTCCCTCAGGGCGAGGACCTCTCAATGAATCTCTAGCTCTTTCTCACACCTTGTTAGGTCGTCCATGTTAACCATGACCTAGCATGGAGGAATATCCTCTATGTCGCCCGAAAAATTGGGCTGGTGCTGAATGGAACTGAAATGGAGGGCCACATACTTCCCCCAACCCCATATTTTCACGTGGGGAGAAGACTCCTTGATTATCCTTTGGAGAACTTTAACACTCTGGACGCATTGTTGTTGGAGGGTCCTATGGGGACTTGGTGACTCATGGTGCTAAGGCATGGGGAGTGCGACCAAATCAACCAAAAAACATTTTTTGATGATGTCGTTGAAGTGATCGTAAATCATGGTGTAGGAAACTCATCAATGATGTAGACAGAAATGGGTTGCGCAGAGGGTTTGGAAAAATCATAAACCCTCCTCCAGGGTGAGTTCCTCTAGAAACGTGAAATTTGGTGCTACAAGTGACCAAAACA
Organism: Viscum album; assembly: GCA_963277665.1. Lineage (NCBI taxonomy): Eukaryota > Viridiplantae > Streptophyta > Magnoliopsida > Santalales > Viscaceae > Viscum > Viscum album. The sequence goes on along the minus strand of OY728133.1, from coordinate 194,945,536 downwards.
TATCTGTGAAATGGTCCATTGCGAGAATATCCCAAAATCCCTTTTGTCTAAATTCGGGTTCTAGCCCTTCACGTCCCCACTCATCAAGGGAACATGTATCAATACTGAAGGAGACCACTGAAATGGAATTTTGGACGTCGGGGAATAGGGAGAGGGAGCTAGAAAACCGCCGCATCTCGGGTTATCCTTTGATGATTATAATGACATAGCCACCACATCTCGGTAATATGTGCTAGCAACCATAGTTTCTGGTGCATGGACTTCAAATACTGGTGATGGACCACACTGCTTCTTCTTTTCCATTGGTCCCTATAATAGCTCTCTATGATCTCTATTGGAGGTAAGGAGTGTTTCTAGTGATTATGGTGGCGATTGCATGGTTGGGCCTTGGAGAAACACTAAATTTTAACCTTCTTGGATCTACATATGGATGGAGGCCGAAATCCGTTGGACATCACATTCTAGAAGTATTAGTTTGATGCACCTTTTTCCTTATCTAACCCTTGATACTAAGGATATAGGTGAAGGATCCTTCACTGAGTTGTATTATGCCATAGAATCTGAGAAGTAAACTGGGTTAATCACGGTTGAAATCTTAGTGGAATTCTTTTTATGGTGTTTATACCCCTCCCTCCTACCTCGAGATGGTTCTTTGGGGTGGGATAGATTTCTAGCATGAGGAGTACCTTTTTCCATACTGGTACCGGGGCAGAGAGGATATCCTAGTAAGGAAACTGGGGTGTGAGGAGTACCTGGAGATATGATGAAGGGAATACCACCGTATCCACTGAATTATGTACGGAGGGAATCTTCGTGGAAAGTTTTGGTGAGAGTAGGACCTCCGATAGAGCTTATATGAGCATAGGTAGGACCTCTGTGCTTGTTCCCCCTAGCAGTGTTAGCGTGGCGACGGTCCCCGTACTGGGTGCCAGTGAAGGAGGATGACCCTCACACCTCTGATTGCTAAGGGTAAGAGGACCTTCATCAGCTGCTGTAAGGACATGTGGAGGTCCCCCAAGAAGGATATTGATGATATGTTTTACATCCCCACACTAGTGGCATACGACAAAAGGAACAACTCCATACCCAATGTAATGAGCGCGAGAGAGGCTTCCGTACTGAGTGTCTCTTCCATGGGGATGACCCTCATTGGGAATGAAGGTTTCAAGTGGTGGAATTCCATGTCGAGCCTGGAAGTGAGGAGTAACCATGTTCCCTATGTCGGCAGTACATGGAGGGCCTCTGTACTGGTTGTTGTTGTCCAAGGTTGGTCCACGGCGGCTACTACCTGCATCGGTGACTAAGAGAGTCGACCCAGCCTACCCATGGGGCAGTTGGGGCCTCAATCCGAGTCGAGAATATAAGTGACCCTACTCAATGTACATAAGGGGATGATGATATATTTCAGCAGTTGCCCGAGCCAATGTATTTTCTAATGTTGATGCCCCATGGTGGGTGTCCTCATCCGCCTACACCCCATGCTAGTGACAGGTCAACCGGACTAGGGCCAGCAGTGTAGGAACATAGCTAACCTGCTTTTTAAGTGGTGGGGTTGGGTGGAAGTACTGATGTTTCCTAGAGGTAACCCTTTTTGGGAGCCCTTGAAATGGGATCCTGGTCAGGCTAGCCTAGACATCCCCAACCTCATCATTGTAGGGGGGGAGTCATTAAAGCATTCCGGGGAGAGGATACCAAAATGGGTGTGCGTCGGAGTGGGGATAAGTGGCTCCCTGGACGTCCCTTGGGGGTGGTAGTGTAAACAAGGCATAGATGCCTTTAAATCATGGTGGGCCATATCCCGAGTTAGGATAATCCCCTCCTCCTCATATCAGCAGACACAATAACTTATCACCCTTCGATGGATGAACTCATAAGGGGACATGGGGAGTGGGCGCCCATCAGATGTGTTTGTGGAGACTACCGCAGAAGCGATGGAGCCACACTGGGTTTTTGCATTGACATCGCCCCTGTTCTTGTGTCAGTGGATGGGCAGTGATCGGTTTCCTATTACAGCAGCTTGGGTTCTGGAAGGTAGGGAGATTAAACCATTAGTGCTGAAACAAAGAAATCGACATTTAGTTCCCCAGTGTTATTCTTTATTCCATGGCTGGAAAGAAGGCTACACACAAACAACTTCACAGATTGGGATGTCAAACATCTTCACTTCCCCGCCATCTGGTGAGTTTCTTGTCGAGCCCACTATTTTTTTGTTGGACCCGGCGTCAGATTACTAGATCTGGTAGCACACTAATCCACTAATGTCTTGAACGCTACTAATCTCTATATTGAAGAAAATTCATTCACATTGGGTTCACCAATTTTGTTTCTGATGCTTTCTTTGGGGTGCCCACATACGTCTATTTGATTATGATGAGGATGCGCTGACTATTTCCCTATATTCCCTCTTTCCAAAGGCAGAAATCATCTTTCGCTTATCCAGGGATGTCTGCTCCGTGATCGAAACAGGATGATGGGATGTCAGTTCATCCTTATGTGGATTCCCTCTAAAAACTAGTTACCTAGTATGTGTCTCCCTTATAGATTAATACATTGTTCATGAAAGTCTTCTGCGGATTCCCATAGTCAGGGGAGTAGTCATGTTTGAAATCACTAGTGTGTCTGGATGTTGGAACACTAGCGCGTATAAGATTCTTTACCTTATTATATATATTCTCAAGGGAATGGAATCTTGAGGCAACTCACATCGAATGCAGAGAATAATATTCCATAGAAATTTGTCTGGGGTTTTCATCAACTTCCCATTATTAACACATGGTATGTAACGAGTTTGAATTCTATCGGAGATAGATCGGACTAATCAGAACACTGACTAGGTTGGATCAGATGGGTGAAACCCCTAGAGGGAACACTGATGTTGGGAAGGGAATTGATGTGATATCATCAGGATGTGGAGGCCTGGGTAAGAATCAAGATGTAAAATGGATGTTTAAGTGTTGTGGATGGAGGATGAGATAGAGTCTACTCGAGGGCGACAATGATGTTGGGATAGATCCTCGAAGAGACCTCCTACGTATCCTCCGGGTAGGGAATCTAAGTACAAGTAGTTCAAGATGGGGTATAGGATCTGGGTGGGTGTAGAGGATGAAAACCCAATTATATGCTGAGTATTACGCATGGTTTTAAGCCCTTGGATGGTCTGATTCCACTAGGACAGACCGAGTATGTGTTTCCCAAAAAGGTATGACAACGAATTACCACAAGGTTTTGGTTGACAATGGCTTACCGCTGAATTGGGATCACAACGTCTTAACACTGCATGATGTTCAAAATGGACAACAATTGGGTAGGGGTTCACAACGGCATACCGTTGGATGGGGTTTACCATGGATTACCACCGAATGGGGATCATAAAGGCTTACCGTAGTGGGAGTTTCATAACAACATCCCATCAGGAAGGGGATCACAACTGCTAACCGCTGGATAGGGGATGGTCTAATGTCATGTAGGAAAATTTTGATGTATAGTTTAATGTCATACAAGATTGAGGTGACCGACATTAAGTGGTCAGGACCAATAGGTGTTGGTAATTAACCTCAGTGAGGCTTCCTACATACATTGTCTTTGCGATGATCAAAGTCCACATACTTCGGAATGTTTTCGTGAGATGATGTGGAGATGGTCTGGACCAAAAGGTATTGGTCTTGATCCTCATGGAGGCTTTCTACATACCTTTCCTTAGCACAGATGAAAGTCTACATAGTTCGTAATGGTTTCTGAGCTTATGTGAAGAGATCTAGGACTAATGGTTGTTGGGATTTAACCTTAGGGAGGCATTCTTTATACCAAGCCACAGCAAGAATCAAAGTCAACATATCTCGGTATGGTGTTGGTGATACAATGTATAGGTATTTGGGACCAATGGTTTTTAGGATGGAAACTTTGGGAGGCATCCTACGTACCTTTCCCTGGAAAGGATGAAAGTCCATGTATTTTGGGATGGTGTTGGTGAATCGACGTGAAGGGAGTTGGGACCAATGGTTGTTGGGCTTGAAACTCTGGGTGGATTCCTACATAACATGCCTTGTAAACGATCAAAGTCCACGTATTTCATGATGGTGTAGGAGCTTACATGCTAAGGTGGCCCAGAGAGGATGTCATGGTCGATGCTTACTCTAAGCCCACGTGAGTTGTGGTTGGTGTGAGAAACAGTAGGCAGCAAAGCCTGACGATCACATCGTGAAAGTTTCATCTGTTGGAAGTGGAGTGGGGATGACACTTTGTTAGTGGCCAAAAATAGAAATGGGGGCTTATTCATGGTCTATATCCCAAAGAGGAAACATGGGATTACATGTGGTTAGCAGCCCATGGAGATGGATATTGGGAGTTACTTTAGGGTGGAGGCCTGGTGGTGACAAAGCTCAAAGGGAGAGAGATTTGGAATGAAAGAGAGGAGGGCTCTGGTGCCCATCCCACCCCCTCTCTAGTATTTGTCCAATAAGAATATTGGAGTAGGGATGATGCCTACCGTAAGAAAAGATTGAAGCTTATATTAAGATGGATGCCCTTTCCCCGTAGAGAGACGTCGCATGGGTAATGAGGATCTAATTCCATGTGAGGAATGATCTCACTCTCATGGAGAACAATGGGCGTAGAAAACGTCCAAGATGGGGAACCATGGTTATGATTCACAGGTCAAGGCTGTGGTTTAAAATCATGTGTTAAGGAAAATGGTGCATGGTAGTTTAACTTCCCACAAATCGGATGAGGTGGGTTACCTCAACACCCCTAGGACATGCATTAGTAATACACACCCACCCTTGGGGATGGGAATTAATAATCAATTCCATGGTGAGGGGGTGTTATGAAGTGATCCATTGAGGGGTCCACGTTAGCATGTCTATGAGAAGAAGTAATAGTTGTTAGCATTCCTATGTGAAGAAGCATGAGGAGAAGAAACGCAGAAAGAAGAACCACCCAAGGGACTTTGAATTCACTTTGTACAAACCTGGTGGGTCACATGGGAAAAGTAGTTACGGAGCAACAAGGTTCATAGGTAGAAGACTCATGATTCTCTGGTGCTCCATGTAGTGGAGGGGATTTGTGATCTGGTTTGTGTTGTGAAGTGAAGTGTCCTTTCCTAGGCGCAGGGATATGGTATATATATAAGGTTCTTCACAAAGTGGGAAATAATTCATAGAGCAGTACTTCGTGATGTAAGCGTGCCATGTGAAACATACAATTGTGAAACAACGTTCTTAATGATGCATAGTATCACTGCCTTAGCATGTGGGTCACATGTGCATGGAGGTTATTTTTCAATGAATAGCTTCTTCGTGAACAACCAAGTCCCCTTAGAGATTCCCTTCCTTCATAGAGGCCCATGTGCTCCACAAAGGGCATCCTTATTTGAAGAGTGGGTGAATTCATTGAAAGGAGGAGGCACTTCATGATGCTAAAGTAAATTGATAATATCATGGTTCACAGAGTAGAAATTTCATTGCAATTTGAGGGCAAATAATTAAAAACGTTGGAGGATCCGTACTTTAGGCTCAAGGGGAGCTTGATATTTATAGGTAAGAGGCGCTAAAAAGTAGAGATTGATTGGTGTAAAGACACGTGAAATTTCATCACAATCGTGAAGCCTCCCACCTCCTAGCATCGTGGCAGCTTCGAAAACATCATACTGGTTTGCAGAGCCTCCAGGCTCTTTGCTCCGTGGCTACTTCACGAATGTCAAACTGGTTCATGGAGCCTCTCGCATCCTTGCTCCGCGGTGACTTCGCAAATGTCATTCTGGTTCACAGATCCTCCCACCTCCTTGCTCCGCGGTGGAATCTCAAATTTTAATCTAGTTCATAGAGCTTCCCGGATCCTAGCTACGCAATGGCTTCACAAACGTAAAACTTGTTCACGGAGCCTCCCGCCTCCTTGCGCCGTGGAGGCTTGACAAATTTTAAGCTAGTTCGCAGAGCCTCCTGCCTCCTTACTCTGCAGAGGCTTCATAGAGGGGGAGCTTCGCACTGGCCGCAGTGCTGCGGGGATTCGAGGGAAGCTTCGTAAGGCATCTCAAAGGGCCCCACATTTTCTTCTCCTCTTCCAAAATTTTAGATCCATCATATTATTATCATAATACATTTTTTGATATCCAATAGTAATAAAACATTTAAAGAGATAATGGCATGATATTTATTTTTTCATCCTTATGATAATAAAAATAATCCTTTATAATATAGCCATGATACATTATATGTATATGTGTTATAGGGAATAAGTCCTTTAATATCCCACTCATAGAAGATGTTGAAATGTTTTGTGTCATTTCACTTTATGCACTATAAATAAAAATATATTGGGATATTGAATAAAAACCCTATTTTATTGTATTCAAAAATACTTTTTGAAGGATATCATCAACAACGCCATATATCATATCATATTAAATTCCTTATAAATACCCAATATAAACTCATTTAAATAATATCTAATGTAATATTATAGTTGTTTCATGAGTCAAATACAATCATTATTAAGTCAAGATCGTGGAGTGAACCTAAAATAATATTTTTATTTTGAATAAAAAATTAAAATTCATGAGATTTATAAATGTATGATGAAACGTCCTAAATATCTAATGTAGGAAAATTATATTTAATAACCTGAATGACATACACCACTAGCTAGATAAGGGAATATTATATCAAAAGAATTAATAATATGTTTACTATTATGATGAAATTAAATTTATATTATAACTTAAAATTCATGTTATACTATGTTTGTGTTCCGCAAAAGCATCATTAAGTTTCGTTAATAGATTCTGTTTCAAAAATGATTGAGTTTTAACCAACAATAATATATTATTAAATTATTTTTATTCAATATAAAAATAATTATCCTATGAATAAGGTTATTATTTATGAATATAATTACACAACCTATGAAAATATTTGACTTACATGAATATAAATTTAATTAATATGTAACCAAATAATTAGAAATGAAAAATTTAACCATTTGAATATAAAGGAATTATTATAAATTCAGTTTTCTCTAAGGTTTTTTGACTTAATAAATTAAATTAATTAAAATTACTGAATGATATCAATTAAATATATATTTTATATATTTAATCAATTATTTTTTATATTCATCCAATATATATGGTAAGTATGAAATAATAAAATGTTTTATATTACACATAAAAACATATATAATTATTTAGGCACTTTTACAATAATTTAAGAGAGAACCTATTTTAAATATTATTTATTGAACTTTTATAAATCATATATGTCAAAAAATCCTTAATTATTGAAATATGAAAATAAAAATTAGGGTAGGGTGGACTAGTTTTAATTTTTTGTGATGTTTTGTTAATTATAGAATATTGAAAAATAATGAATTATAACTCAGAACTTCTTTTTCATCTAATTTCTGAATGAGGATAAATTATATTTTAATTATTTATATTAAATTTTAATTATATAACATATCCACCTATTAATATAATTTAATTAATTGGGATCATTATTTCTTTTAAATTGAATATAAAAACTTATTAAAATTTCAAATAATTTTACATTAAAAACCCACATTGTCATACCATTTACGAGATTTAAATTAAATTAAATTCTTCCACTAATGTGATTGGAATTTGGAAAATTGTATCCCTTATTTGGAATTATAATAGTTTATAATATCTAAATATTTCATCTATGTTATTTACCCAAAATATTTTGGAATTTATTTAAAATTAATTATAGCAATTAAGGAGAAATTAAGTTTAATAAAAGGGCTGAACCCTAAACACAAGACCTAATATGGTCTAGAAACCTTTCCATAATCCATTGGGTGGAAAATTATTTGTAACATATCACCCTTTTCATGATGTTGGACCATTATTTTTCCACATTCAATAAAAAAGAGTGTGTGGTTCCTTTCTTCCAAACAATTACATGAGTACCACTCCTCCTCCACATTAAATGGCCTCCTTTCCTCCCACATACTCTCGCCTCTAAATACATTTAGGTTTAGCTATACTATTCAAAATTCACTCTTAAAAATCTCTCCCTTTCTTTAGAAATCCACCCTTGGGAATGAAATAAATTCAAGGAATCTTTTTGGTGCAAACCAAAAGGAGTTTCTGGGTTAAGAGGTATTATCTTTCCTAAATCTCTTTTATTTTATTTTCATTATCTAGAACATAAACATTAATTATTCCTTATTTATATATAAAATACATTAACTTCAATATAATACGTTTTTATGCAATTTATTTTGAACTAAACTTAAACACACCTCTATATAATGGGCAATGAACAAACTGTTTATGTGTACAGTGATTTAAAACCACACAAAATTATGACTGTTAATTTTTTCTTTACCACCTCTCAATTTGGCCATTATGATGGGAAATATATTTATGTATGTTATGTATGTTATTTTTTTATGTTTATAATCTTATTAAATTCTATTAAAATTTATATATTTATATTTCCAATATTGTGTAAAGTACGATAACATCATTTGGGGAGTTGTGGACCACCACCCCCTAAAAGTGATGTGATTCGTTGACATGTTACTTTTAATACATAAAGGATTATTTTATTTAAATTTTTGTACGAACATAAAATATAAATTATTATCATTACAAAATTACTTTTCTATAAATATAATATATATATAATTTTTTTATTACCATTTTCCCAAACTTAAAAAGTTATAACAACATGCGTGGATGTGTGGACTAATGCCTCCTCAACAAAATGTATTTAATTTTACATGAATTATAAATATAAATATACATATACATATATATATATATATAATTAAAAAATATGATATTATAATACAATTATCATTGTGGAAGGATATAATGATACTTTGCTTCTTTTTATAATGATCATTGATAAATGGTAACATTACTAATTCGTATGTATGACCTACCATCTACATGAGTGTAACATTGTTTGATTATCCATACTCTTATATAAATATTGATTTTAAAAGTATAATATATTTATAAATATAATAATTATTATAATTCTTTCCTTATTACTATTTTGGATATGTTACATAATGACCCCATTGATCATTGTTGATATACACATGTTTTTAGACAGAAAAACCGACTTTGGTCAAAAAAACACTATATAAACCTAATTATTTATATAATTTCATATGAAATACTATTAAGTGAAATAAAATATATGATAAAAATGAAAAAATTTCTCAAGAAAGTAAATAATTAACATATTTTATTATTCTAGAATATAAATGTAATGACCAAAAATTTTATTAATGAAAATTCCTTTTGATCTGATTAAATATCTTACATTGTAAAATTTTTATATAAGACATATAAACATCATTTGTATTAGGTTTTGGGATTTTAAAATATAGTTTTAAATAGTTACCATTTCAAATATAGTCTTTGAATAGTGACCACATGATTTTTATAAATATTGGGGTTTATCAGATCTAATTTACTAAAAAACGGTAGGGATGGCCTCATCTAGTAGAATTTCTTTATAACAAGCCCATTTTTTGGAGTATGGATAGGAGTTAGAAAAACTTTTCATTGTGCTTGACCAATATAAAGTCGTTCTTCAACATGTTATTCTTGAATGAAACTACTTAAAGGAGAAGTAGAAGTTAATAGATATTACCACGCAAACGATGTTATATGAGCCTCCCCAAGTGTCTCTCAACATCGCACACCATACCCATAGGTCTTATGGCATTTTTATAAAGGGTTATGTAATAAGATCCTAAAAGAATGATTATGTGCATAATTTTAGTATATAACATAGAATATAGCTTCATTTTATTTTTGTTACATTGTAAATAGTTTTAAAGAACAAATAGTATTTTTAGTCAATAATTTATTAATAAATATATGGATTTATGGATTTTTTAGTTAAATAATATTTTAAAAAAATATTACTACTAAATTTATTTTTATTAAACATAAAATAACATATAATTCATAAAATTTTAATATTTATTATGGATTGAAATCTATTTTGGTCAAAACCCATGAATTTTCAAAAAATGATGTATTTTATTTTAAAATTTAAAATTTCCATATTTAGAAAATTATTTTAATAAAATTATTATTAATATTTTTATCAGGACATCAAAATTTTACAATAGTGAATTTTTCATAATTATCTGAGACAGTCGAATTTTTGGGGTTAAAATTGAACACCCTTTAAATAAATAATGTGTTTTATGACATCGTATTGACCAAATAGTGCTGTAAAAAATACTATAAATTGTATGTTTTCAAAAATATGACTTAACTTTCAAATAATGTGATTTTAGGTTTGATTTATATTAAAAATCCTTATTGGACCCTCCACGACTTATAAAATATTTTAACATTTAAAATGATTTCCTTGAGAGTGTGAATCACCTACACATAATAAATCCTAATATTATAATTTTTTGGGCCATTGGCCATAAAAAATAATTTTTTGTACTCCACATTGGAGAAACCATGGGTGAAATCCTAACATTGTTTGTGGTTTTGATTAGTTTAATGTGCGATGTCTTAAACATAAATAATAAAGAATTCTCTCTTCTATCCTTGATAAACCCACTCAATCCCTCATTCCAATTCCCTAAAACCATTTTTATCTTGACCAACCCCATCCCTAATTTCTGTAAATTCCTCCCAAGGTGCTTTATGTTCACAATATGTTTTTCTCAAGCCTCTCCCAAGCCTTTGGTATCACACTTCCAAGTAAATGATTTCTTCCTTTCTATTTTTTTTCCAAATTCCTTTATATTGTTATTACCTTTTTTTCAGTCACAAATGATGGGGGTATGTTTTTGAACCACCCCCATACTTAAATATTTATGTTTGAATGATGATTGACCTGTTTCTCTCTAATTAAGACCTCCCATTAACACCCGTTATCGTGCCCAAATTTTGTAAGGAATTCTTCTCTCCTCATTTACATTCAAAAAAATATTTCATATTATATAACTAAATTCCATTAAATATATTGGGAAATGTTTCTATATAACCCCCTTAAATTCCATTTCATGTAAATATTATGAGATACCCATTTCCCTCTCATCAACAATTTTTATTAATTCTTATGTCGCGTCGTTACGCTGCCGAAATTACACCACAATTTTCCAAGACAAAGTCATTGTGTCGTGAATACTGTGCATATTTCTCTATCAAGGGTATTCATATCTACCCACAATTACTTATTTACATTAAAGTTTAATATATGTATTCCAAAATCCTTTATTATGTAATAAATTATGATTTTGAATTATTCCATCATGTATGATCCATGAGGAAGACTAATGCATGAAATTTAATGATTAAGAACGGTGCGCCCTGATAGAGCTCCAATGAATTGGGTAAAAATTTGTATCATGATACATCAAGTTAAATGAGGGGAAACTCATGATAATACAATTTCAATGAGGGTTTAATTATGATCCATGAGCAATGATCCTTGGATCATGAAAATATCAAGATAAATGATGTAGCCACATTTTCCATGTTATGATAATCATGCTATATCATCCCTTAATGTTCATGTTTCTTTGGCGCACCATTGATTGGAATAATTCATAAAATGTACTATATTATTCATGTTATTATATTCTTACTCCCTTACTAGGCTTTATATATCACCTTTTTCTTATGCATTTCCTCAGGTTATTCCATGCAATGTTACGTATGAAAGAATGTAGTGGTCATATAAAAAACATTTTCAATAAATTTATTGTGTTTTATGTTATATGTTGTTAGGTAATGTTCGTAATTTCCCAAGACACATGACCTCTTAATCCTCAGAGTTGTCTAAAGTGCATGTTTATGTAATAAATCATGTTTATGTGTGTAATAAAGTACAGGTTTGTGATATTTGGTATCATAGGATAGGTTTATTTATTTTTTGTATTACGATTAGAAATCCCTACTGAAAGCCATAAGGATAAGACTAAGAATAATAAAAACAACCCTAAATTTTGGTGAGTTTTGAGTAAGTGGTTTATCATGAAAATACATCGCTATATGGATATGAGGAGGTATAGGTGGCTCAGGCATAGTTGTATGTAGGGTTAAAACCCAAAAATAACCCATTGATCTATACTCAAATGAGAACTAGTGAACGACAACGACCCTTGATGTACTCTTTGTTATGACGCTCCTAGGAGAAATTCATTGGTAAATTCATAAGCTTATTATGAACCATTATTAAGGGAATAAAAATAATTCCCCAAATAAAATGTGTTGGGATGTAGATCATGGATAAAATAGATTGAAGCCTATAAATTTATAAATTAATGAAATAAATATAATTTATAAGTTATAACTTTTTGAATTTGGATCACACATTACATGTTACCCCTAACAATCCTTTCATTCTATCAAATAGATGATAATAAGAGGACTCATGCTAACAACTGATTTAATGATCAATGGTATTACTATTCTAATGAGATTCCCAATCCAATGGGAGCAGGAATCACAAAAATTGACACGATAGTCTCTATGTTAACTAATATTCTGAATATAAGCATGGTAAAAGAGAAATTTCCATCCCTCCCTATGAAATAACAATTTGTAATCGAGAGATTCATGAGAAAAAGGACTCATAATTTTAATGGATAATATAATCCCTCAATTTCCAAACAATTGATTAAGTCCACTGAAAAGATCATCTCCATCATTCAATGTTCTGAACAATATAAGTTTATTATTTCTTCTTAATGTATGGATGGTGAAACTGATCTATTGTGGACACTGATCAAAAATAAAAAACCTCATGAGGAGATCAAGGCATTGGAATTGAAGGATTTCCAGAAAATGTTTTTTGATAAATATTTTCCATGAAACCTCTAGAATAAGATGGAAATGGTCTTCCATTTCCTCAAGTAAAAAAAATATGAATCCATCAGAGCATACGAGTTAAATATCACAAGTCATTCATGATATTCCTCCCTCTATGTCATAACCACTGAATTCAAGGTTGACCACTTTTTTGGATAAATAAAACCCAGCCTACGGGAAGCCCTATAAACCGGTGACTTTGAGATCTATGAGAAATTTTTCCTATTTTCCATCAAATTCATGATTGATATCAACAAATATCAAGGGTATCATGGACATAAGAATATTAAGGTGGAAATTAATTCTCGTTTTTTTATTTATAAATCCAATGGATCTATGAAATTATAGCACCACACATGCCACAAGTGCAGAAAGAAGCACACTAGAAATTTCCTCGAGGGGGCGTGGAAATTCTTTATGTGTGGAAGATAAGTGAAACTGGCTATGAAATACCAACAAGAAAAACCTATTGTTGTGATAAAGGAGAGTAACTCTCTGTTCAACCATCAATATGATGTTAATTACATTAACTGCAAAAAAAACAAGGGAACTTTTCAAACCAGTTTTCGAAGCCCAACATTTTTAGAGTCAAATAAACACTACCATGAAAAAAGGGCAATCCCTTCACCCCAAATCCACAAAAGTGAGCTCCAAAAATTAAGTGGTAATAGGTATTCTATTTATTCATTCAAGATTATTGAATTTAATATTTGAAATTAGAACAATCCCAACATCACCACATATCATGGATGTAAATATGTCGATGAGAATGGGAAATGGGGAAATTGTTGCAACCCATGAATATAAATACTCACATATTACAATATTTAGAATGAAATTCTTGGATAATTTCATCAAACCCCCTCTATTATAATTTCATGAAATTCATGTAATAGAATGGATTTCCTTATATATAAGAAACATAAATTTTTGTGATAGGGAAATAACTGTCCCTATGGGTAATTTCCCCCTCAGTCTATACAACTAAAAAGATGAGGATTAATCTTCTTTACCACTATCATTTAAAGAATTGATTTTAATACCCCATGAGAATTTCTATATTTCCCAGATGATTGAGTCTAAGGAAGTAACCATCCTTGAAGACATTACTATTTTGAAATAATTCTCTAAATTGTTTCCCAAGGAATTACCTAGTCTTCCTCACAGAAGGGATGTTGAATTATCGATTGATATTATACCTGTGGATTATTCAATATTCAAGACTCATTAAATAATGGTTGTTATGGAGTTGAATAACTGAAGAAAAAAGTAAAAAAGAATCTAGATAACGGTTTCATATGCCCAAGTGCTTCACCATGGGGTGCACCAGTCCTCTTTGTCATGAAGATGGATGGGTTAATAAAACTTTTCATTGATTATCCTGACATCAACAAAATAACGATAAAGAACAAGTATCCACTTCCACAAATTTATGACTTTTTCGATCATCTATGTCAAGCACAATACTTCACCAATGTGTATTTTTGGTCGGGATATTACTAATTAATGGTGAAAATGGAGGATATCCCCAACACCAAATTCTATAAAAGGTACGGGAAAAATGAATTCATTGTAGTGCCTTTTGGATGAACTATTTCTCTAGAAATATTAATGGAATTGATGAATATTTCTCTTAGAGATTACGTAAAAAAAATTTGTAGTCCTTAGAGATGATATTTTAATATACACCAAAACCAAGGAGGAGCATGAGAATTATATTCTCACTATACAACAAATCTTGAAAAGGATAATATTTATGATAAGTAAAGAAAGTGTGAGTTCTTGATGATGGATGTCTCATTCATGGGCTATATAATCCCATTAAATGGGTTATCTATGAATCCCACCAAGACTGTGGCAATTGGGGGATGGATGAGACCTTCATTAGTGACATATATTCATAGATTCTGGGGGTTAGCTAGATATTGTCAACGATTTGTGAGAAACATCTCACAATTTTCAAACCCTCTTACCAAAATCACTCGGAAGGGAGTCAAGATTTATTGTAGTGATGAATGCGAAGAGAGATTCAAGGAGATGAAAAGGAGGATAATCACTATACATGTGATCACATTACCCACAAGTGGATAAAATTTCATTGTATTCAGTGATCCTTCATAGAAGGGAATAAGATCTATGTAAATGAAAAATGAAAAATTCATTACCTATTCATCAATGAAATTTAATGTTCATGAGAAAAACTATCCAACACATGATCTGGAGTTGGCAGTAGTAATCTTCACTATTAAAAATTTGGCGACATTACCACTTTAGGGAGATGTTTGAAATATATATAGATCACATATGTCTCAAGTACATATTCACATAGAAAGAGATGCATATTTTATAATTAAGATAGTTAGATCTAATTAATGATTATGGCTGCTAAATTCAATACCATCTGGGGAAAGTGAACAAGGTTACATATTCTCTTTGTAGAAAGGATCCAGAAACTCTTTCATTGATGAGAATTGAAAAGGATAAAATCTTCTTAGATTTTATGAAAATGGAAATGGGAATCATAATGAAGGGAACATCTTCAATCCTCTCACAAGTTATTTCTATACCGTATCTTTTGGAATGTTTAAATGATGATCAAAATGATGATATGGGAATTCCAATGAAAGTGGAAACTATCAAAAAAGTAAAATCCTCAGAGTTCAATGTCAATGAATAATGAATCGTGATAATTTGGACATGACTATGTGTTCCATAAAATCTGGTGTAAATGAATGAAATTTTGGATGAGGAACAAAGTTAAAATTTCTCCATCCACCCAGGAAACACAAATATTTATTCAGATCTCCAAGAGCATTGTTGGAGGGATAACATTAAGAAGGAGATCATTGAGTATATATATTTTTTCCTAGAATGTCTGTAAGTGAAGTCTAAGAGGAAGAATTCTAATGGGATGATGAACCCATTACCCCTACTAATATATAAATATGAGAACATCACCATGGACTTTGTCACCAGACATCTGAAGAAATTCAATGGAAACAATACTATCTAGGTTTTTTTGGATAATATTATAATTAACACAAACTTAATTCCAATTTGAGAGGATTTATCATTAGATCAACAAGAAAAAATATATATTAGGGAAGTGGTAAGGCTATATGGAGTACCACTATTGATTGATTCTGACTAAGATCCAAGATTCAACTCTATTTCTTGGAATATACGTCAACATGGTCTGAATAATGAGCTAAACATCAGTTTGGCATATCATCCTCCAACTGGTGGCCCATATGAGCAGACTATCTAAACACTTGAGGACATTTTGAGAGCAATCTCAATGGACTTCAAAATAGGATGGGGTCAATATCATCCTCTAGTGGAGTTCTCTAATAAAATCAGTTTCAGATCAAAAATTGAAAAGGGCTCTTTATTATTCCCTTTATGGGAAGAGGTGAAGCACACATGAATATTGGGATGAAGTTGGGGAGTGAAAATCCTAGGTCTGTAAATTGTCTAACAATTGGCGGAGAAGGTTAAGACAATCCTGCAGCACATTAAAGCTTCTCAAAGTCGGAAAAGGAGTGATGATGATATTCATCGACAAGACCAATAGTGTGATGTTGGAGACATGATATACCTCTATATATCACCGTGGAAGATAGTTATGATATTTTTAAATAAGGGAACGCTTATTCCAAGGTACATTGGGCCGTTTGAGAACCTAGATTCCATTGAAGTAGTTGCATATTGACTATCACTCCCACTGAAGTTATCTCAAGTACACGATGTATTCCATGTATCACTCTTGATGAGGTATATACCTGACCAAAAACCTGTACTCAATCCAGAGGAGGTTCCATTGTAGACTAACTTCTCCTATGAATAAATTCTAGTGAAGATCTTATATAGTAGATAAAAAGTTCAACGAAATAAGACAATTCCCCTCGTCAATGTGAAATGGAGAAACCACATGTTTGAAGAAGTAATGTGGGAATTAGAGGAAGTGATGAAGATAAGTTATGCTCATCTGTTTTAGTGTGGGAATATGAAATTTTTGCGGGTGAAATTTATTAATGGGGGAAGATTATAACAACCCAAACATTTATTAATAAGAATTTCTCTTGATTTGATAAAAGGTATTACTATGTAAAATGGTTAAGTAAGACATAAGAACATCCTTGGTTTTATGTTTTTGGATTCTAAAATATTGTTAACAATTATTACCATTTTAAATATATTCATTTAATAGCGACCACATGATTAGGATAAATATAGGGATTTAAAAAATCGAATTTACTCAGACAAAGGATGTGATGGAATCATTGAGCAAAATTTCTCTGTATGAAGCACATATGTCGGAGCTCGAAAAGGAGGTTCTGTCACTGGGATTCACGTTTGACCAATCCAAATCTCAGCTTCATCACGTTATGCTTTAACAGAACTACCTACTAAATAAGTGGGAGTTAAAAGAGATTACCACCATAATGATGTTATATAAGCCTCCCCATTAGTCTTTCACAATAGCACACCTTACCCTTAGGTTTTATGCAGTTGTTATATGGGGTTATGTAGCAATACCCAATCACTATTATTATTTGCATTATTTTTGTATAGAATAAATTATAAACATTAATTTTATTATTGTTACTTTGTATATAGTTTTTAAAGAACAAATAGTGTTTTTATCAATATTCAATTAACAAATATATGAATTAATGGTCTTTTTAATAAAAAATATTTTAATAAAATATTACTACTAAATTTCATTAAATTCTATATCAAGGATCACATAATTTTTACAATTGAAATTTTTATTACGGTTTGAAATCCATTTTATCAAAACCCATGATTTTTTTATAAATATTTGTTTATACTTTAAAAGTAAAAAATTCACATATTTAGAAAATATATAGATAAAATGAATATTATTTTTGAATTAGGACATCAAATGTATCCAATGGTGAAATTTTCATAATTTTATAAGACAGACGTATTTTTGGATAATAATTAAATACTATTTAAATATAAAATTTGATTTATGATATCATAATTACCCAATAGTGATGTAATAAAATACAATAAATAGTTTTTTTGGAAAATCAATATTTTACCATTAAAATAATGTGACTTTAGGTATGTTTTATTTATTTAAAAAGCCTCAGTGGACCCTGTAAGACTTAAAAACATTTTAACATTTTAAAATGATTTACTTGACAGTGTGACTCACATATATTTAACAAAAGAACAATAATTTAACAATTTAGTTCATTGGAAATATAAAATAATGTTATACACTCCACTCTGGAAACATACATTAGAAAAACCATGGGTTGGTTTGTGTTTTTGATTAGTTTAATGTGGGTTGTCCAAAACCTAAATAATAAATAATTTCCTTCCATTTCCTATATAAACCCACTCAATCTCCCATTCCAATTTAATAAAAACATTGGTAGAATTACCAAACAAAAAGTAACTCTATATATAATCTTCCCAAGGTTCACAAGATCCCAATAATGCTCTCTTAAGCCTCTCCCAATCCTTTGGGATCACACTTCAATGTATGGGATTTCATCCATTCTCATTTTTTTTCCAATTTTTTTTATATAGTTATACATTTTTATATTCAATTAAAAATGTTGGGGTATTATTCCTAACATCCCACATACATCAATACATATGTTTTATTATGATATACCTCTTTTCTCTCATTAATTCCTCCCATGTTCACTCATTACCATGCCAAAATTCTGTAAGTAATTTCTCAATTCTCATTTACATTCAAGAAATTATTTTATATTATGCATCTAAATTCCATTAAATATGTTGGGAAATGTATAAATATGACCCCATTACTATAAATTTCATTTAAATATGATTATATACTCATTTCTCTATAATTAACATTTTTTATGAATTATTTTGTCAAGTTGTTACGCTGTCAAAATCGCTCTGTGATTTTCTATGCCAAAGTCATTGTGTAGTGAATACATGCACATTTATATATCAGTGGTATTCACATTTACACACATTTATGTATTAATTATATCGTTTCATGTATGTATTCCACACTTCTTTACCATGGAATAAATGATGAGGTTGAATGATTCCATATTGTATGATCCATGTGGCACACTCATGCATGAAATTAAATGATTAATAATTGTGTGCCCTAATGGAGCTTCATTGCATTAGGTAATGATAAGTATCATGATAAGTAAATTTAAATGAAGGTTTACATATGAAAATTCACATTCAATGAGGATTTAATCTTGATCTATGTAAAATGAGCCTTGGCTCATGATAATATCATATTAAATGTTGTTTCCAAAATTTCTATGTTATGATAATCATGTTATATCATTCCTTTATGTTCATGTATCTTTTTTTATCCATTGGTATACCTAATTATTAATGTGTACTATATTATTTACCTTATGATTTTATTAATCCCATACTAAGATTTATATTTCACCCTTTTCATATTCATGTCCTCAGGTTATCCCATGTAATTCTATGTAAGAATGAATTTCGTGGTCAGGTAAAATATGTTTTAAATAAATTTGTTGTGTTTTATATTATAAGTTGTCAGTAAATGTTCCTAATTTCCCAAAAAATTAGACCTATCAATCCTCAGAGTTGTCTTAAGTGAATTTTTAAATAATAAATCATGTTTAAGTGTGTAATAAAAAGCATGTTAGTTATAATAAATCCATACGAGACAAGTATGAGTCAGGTTATTGGATTTTCGTCTCACTTTTTACATACATAAGATAGATGAAATGTTCAACAATTATCTCATTTATGTGGTGTATATAATTATCAATTACATGATATATCATTAATCACCTTACTCACATGAAATTATAACTTTTATTTAATTTTATTCTTTTGTGAGGATTATTATTTAAAAAGATTCAATGATGTATGGGACAAATTGTAATGTTTAATAAATATTTTCCATAAGATTAATTTAAATTACAATTAAATTTCAAATGAATAAATTATATGAACATTATTGAATAAAAACAATCATTTTCCTCTATTCTGGTTAATAATTATTTTTTCCAAGTATTAGTACCATTTTCCCACTCTTAGGTACATAGGGTTTTTTTAAAATGTTTTTGACAAAACCCTACATCATTTCTCTATTTATTTAAACAAAATGTTTTCTTCTGGAAAAAATGTTTCAAAAAATTTATTTCCAAAATGATTTTAAAAATTTTTTTAATTTATTTTTAACCATTTTTTTCTTTTACTGATTTTTCAATGTAATATTCTTGTCTTTTACTGAATGAGACATTTTTTTTACCTTTTACAGTGAAAAAGGAATGATTTTTTACCTTATACAACATGTACATATTTACCCACCATTATTATGTTAAAGCATCCATTTTATATCCAAAATGATAATGTATGAAGAATTGTTTTTAATATTTATTTTCAATGAAAAGTTTTTTCAAAATTTTCATCATAATAATATGATATTAGACAAAAGAATGTTTCTAAATGAGAATTTTAAAATAATTTTTTTATCGATGACAAGAACCCATTATTTTACTTTACTGGGGGTTATGTTGTATTTATACCATCCTAAATCTTCTTTGGGATATTTTACGATTTATTTGGCCAAAGTTAGTATCCCCATTCACTTCCATGATTCATTTTATTCTGTTAAAATATTCAATTTCATAGGATAATAGATCATTGAATTTCCCCTAATTTACTATATCCTTTATAATGGATATACTCATTTCCTAAATAGTATACCATTATTATTTACTATTTACATGGATATTTATTGAAATATTTGGGTAAATACTGATAAATATGTATCTCTTGAACATTAAAAATATTTTATAAAGAACATTGGTGAATCATTTATTTGATATATGGGGAATTTTTTTGATTAATATGACATGAGTGGGGTCTAGTAATAGATAGACCCATGATGCATTGTCAGTCTCATGGGATGAGTCTTTTTTCTAGCTGCCATAGATTGTTTTTAATCCATATGTTGTAAATCATCTTGTGAACGGTCAAGACGTTAATGTTACCTTGTACCCAGGAAATGTGCAATCCAATAATAAAGCATTCCCCTCATTTATTTTCAGTTATTATTCATCAATGAGGTTTTGGATCGACATATCTATGGATAAATTTCATTACATTTTAGTGTCTAAATGTCACGTGTTTTCGTTTCTTACATGGCTATTTTGAGTTTCCAATATGTAATTATTTTAATGGAATGTATTTCCAGTTATTACCTTGCTATATTATTTATGGACATCCTTCTTAGTTATATTATTACATCGTATGAGTGTTCAGTTATTAACCATTCCAAAATTATTACTCTCGTTGATTCATTATTAGATTTTCTATATTGTTTCCCTATTAATAATTTGATCTTAGCCATTTTATGTTTAATTCGCCAAGAATCCGAGAAGCATACAATAAAATATATTCATGGTATTATGAGATGGATTAGTGTTATACTAAATGATATCAATTTAAAGTGTAAAAAATTATGTTATAAGTAGTGAATTAATTTATAATAAATTATAATTTATGTAAATGGTTTACCAATACTATTAAACTCGTCAGTCCTTTGGGATTTAATTCTATTTAATCATGCTAATGTAATAGTAGCAGTCACAAGTTTTGGGCTATATAGGGTGGGGACTCTATAGTTGGTACCATAGAAATTTTATCACCATCCTTGGAAATGAGATTTTGAATACCTAGATTAGGGATCAAAACTGTAAGATATTCATTTAATACAAGATATTCATATAATTATTGAATTTTGTAAACTAAATATTATGTTTTTATTCCTAGAAATACATCCATGATTGGATTCTACAATTGGAAGTTGTTCTGGAACAATTATACCTAGGAGTACCAACTCTAACAAGGTTTCCCAAGCCAAACACAATGTAACATAGAACATAAAAATAGGACTTGCTACACACCTCATTTATCATTATCAGCGGATATTCTAAAGATAATTGATAATTTAATTAAAAAAAATTATTATGGATTTTGATAATTAATAACATAGGTTAAATATAAGGTGTTTTAGATTTAAGATAATTTGTCATGATTTAGATATACAATAATCCATTATTAGATTTCTTTTACTATTGTTACTCACACTATGCTTGGTGGTTTTAATCAATGGTTGTTACTCAAAGGTGTTAAGGTAACATTGAAAATAAAGGACTATGTTGTGAGAATGAGAAAAAAATGAGGTGTTTATAGGAGTGAGAGATACTATCTTTATTCCTAACCAGTTTTCCCAAAATATTATTTTCAACATATACCTGAAATAAATCGTGAAGTCACCCAAGAAGAGAAGGATAGAGGTTCCTAAGAGATCGAGTAGTGGACACCATAAGGAAAAGTAGCATTAATTTCAATCATGAAACACATGTGGATAGAGACGCCAATAAAGTGTCTCAGGGATCAGAGAAATATTTAACATGTGAGAAAGAAGAATATAATAAAAATAATTCCCTGGGAAAATTGAATAGTGTTATGGAATGAAATTAAACACATCCAAGGTAATCTTGTATAGTCCATTTGAATAAATGGGGGGAGTTACCAGATTAATTTCCCTCTCTATAGGATAACCACTAGAACAAGGGAGAAATTATGTGAAAATAAATGGATGAATTATTCATGCATTAGGGTTGTATTAAAATCATTAGTTAAAAGTATATTTAGTGATTTAAATGACTTCAAGGATGAACGTAATTTTTATGTTGAAAATAATATTAATTTGATATTAAAAAGATGAAAATTGTATCCTATGTGACAACACATCATGTCTGGAAAATCTAGGAGCCATGAACCCATAATGAAAGGATGATAAGGGTTTTTCATCTACCACTGGCCTACATGATTCCCTCGTTAATGTGTAATTACTTAAAAAAATTTGGAATGTAAATATTAATGATAAATCAATTGTGTAAATTTTCTTGTTTATAGATTAATATATTAACCTATTGACTTTTGAGAATTGTTAGATTCTAATAGTAAGACTTTTCACCCTTTTATGGGCCTTAAGATCTGTTAACTATTTTAGTGCTTCAGGGATCAATGTTAATTTTTGGATAACCATTTAATGAGGTAAGGGGTGAATTATAGTTCGGTCAATGAACAACCAAAATATGATATTTTTCTTATGAAATTGAAGTTCATCAAGAATGTATATTTAATTTTATATTGAAAAAGTAAAATAATTAATCATCCTTAGAAAAATGAGCATAAAATGTGGTTTCCAAATACATTAATGTTTATTGAATGGATAGTCTACTAAATCATAACAGATTTATGAATTTGAGTTCCTCAAATTTACATTTATAATTCACATGACTGTGATTGATGATCTCAAGCACTCCCTATAAATATCTATACTTATCCCCTAATTATGTATCTCTGATTTCCACAAATATTCTCATATATAAAGGACTAGTTAGATGTCTGTCCATGTGACTTTTATACATCCCATTCTATCTTCAATAGATGTTATCTTACCGATACTTATCACGATGTGGGATTTTAAAATATGAAATATCAAAAAATATATCAAAAAAAATTGATTGTAAATTTATAGTATGCATTTTATGTAGGATTGAAATAATGATGTAGATGCTCAATTTACATGAGGGGGGGTGAATTGTACACTTTAAAAATTCCTTTGGAACCTTTAAAGTTAGTTACGAGTAACTATGTTTTCCTTAAGCAAAGGAAAGGGCTATGTTTAACAAAGTTAAACTTAAGAAAATTCACAACACATCTAACACCAAATGAAAACTTGGAAAAAGATTCCGAAAGTGGGTTCCATATATATGGTTCCGGAAATTGGAATTTAACAAAAGATTACAATATAAGATTCTACCTCAAAGCGTATAGAATATAAATGAAACAGAGTACAAGTAATGAAGTATAAGAAAGTTATACATTCCTTATAATACAAAGTGCAGTGGAAATAAACAAGTAGTAAAACTACAGGTAACAAGATATAAGTCTTTTAACCCAATGAGAAGGGTATCCAACAACCTTGGATAAAGGTCCCTTGATTTATACTTTCAAGCAAATATGTCTTACCCACACTAGGGTAAGCCCTCGATACGAAGATCTAAGTCTCTGTCTTGTTATCCCAGCAAGCCCTCAACTTCAATGTAGTTGGCAACCTTTGTCTTCCTCAGCAAGGAAGCCCTTGAACTTCAAGGTATTCAGCACCTCTGTCTTCCTATCCCCGGAAGTCCTCGAATGTAATCAACAACATTCGGAGTTGCACGAAGCATTGAGAGTTATTAAGAGCCTCTCTCTCTAAAAATCACTTCAAGCATGTAATCACATGAGTCAAAGATCAGTCATCCTTTCAGCAGACTTTTTTCAGCATTGAGCTCTTTCAAATGAGCTCCTATTTATAGGAAAATTTCCAATGGTCAACTCCCTCTTCCAATGGTCATATTTTCCATGAAATTCGGAGGGACCTCTACATGTGTAACTTAGCCAACGGTTAGTTTATAACAGAATAGACGACATCGTTTTATAATAAAACAAGTGCAACAGAATGTTCGACACCGTTTAAAATCTAACTCAAAAGTTCGGAGTGAATGTTCGGAGTGTAAAAAATAATAATTTTTCGGAGTATAAATAAATACGGAGTGTATAAAACAAAGATGATCAGATTCTGTTTAATAGGTGAATTCAGAATGAGAATTCGGAATAAGAATTCATCATCAGAATTCCTTATGAGAATTCATCATCAGAATTTGTAATGAGAATTCTTCATCAAAATTCGTAATGAGAATTCATCATCAGAATTCGTAATGAGAATTCATCATCAGAATTCATAATGAGAATTCATCATCAGAATTCGTAATGAGAATTCCTCATCAGAATTCGTAATGATAATTCGTTGTCGAACTTCATAAGAATTCGTATCCTGAATCTGGAGTAAAACTGTATCCGGAATTTGGAATGAAACTTTATCACAGTTCTCATTCTGGATTTTGGAGTGAAATTTTATCACATTTCTTATCCTGAATTCGGATCCTAAAACAGAATACTTCATATCATTGTTTCAAGAAATTATGAGAAAATATAAATGATTCTGAATTTTATACTTAAGATAAATATGGATGAAAATATGATAAGGATAATTTTTTTTACAAAATCGATTTTCCTTATAAAAGCAATTTTCCTTATAAAATCAATTTTCCTTATAAAAGGAATTCTCCTTATAAAAGGAATTCTCCTTAAGATAAGGTGTTTGTGATTTTCAAAACAAGAAGGAATGGAAAAGTCATAAGGAAAACCTTATTGACTCAACAATCTCCCCCTTTTTGGAAAGCACAAACATCCTTACGAAAAAGAAATTCTAAGAATAAAAAAACATTAAGGCTTATCTCCCTTTTCTTAAAGGATATTGATGAATACGACTAACTCCCCCTTAGGCTTTGAAACTCTATGGATCATATTCTACATTTCCGGAGCGACATTTCATTATGAATAAGAAATTATTCTTTAATGAAAAACTCCCCCTTAGATAATCTCTTATTATAGTTCTTTTTCTTTAAGGATCTTTTCCTTCTCCCCCTTTTTGATTTTCATAAAGAATTTGAGGGAATGGAAAAAAATATAAGTACCTAAAAAATTAGTAATAATAACAGAAGACGAGCAACCAAGATTTTCATTAATTTTAAGGAATGAAAGATACAACAAAAATATCGGATTTAACTATTTCAGTTCTTTTTCCTTTGAAATGAGCCCCTTAAGAATAGTCTTGATCTTCTTTAGGTCTTTATGATCTTCTTCAGCTTGCTTCTCTAAGACCACTATTCTTCTAGATTGAGTTTCAATCTTTTCTTCGTAGGCTTTAAGATTTTCTTCCTTAGCCTTCAAATTTTCTTCCTGAGCCTTTAATTTCTCTTCAAACTCAATCCGATGATCCCTTTCAAACTTCTAGTTTTGAGAAACGGAATTCAGCTTCCCATTCAGATCTCTGACTTCTTGAATCCGGAAGTTCTTTTCTTTTGTTAGCTTCTCTTCAAAGGAAGAATTCATCTCATTTATCTTGTTGTCCTCAGTCTCAAAATCATCTTTAACATTGTCTCGAAATTCATCAAACAGCCTCATCTCTTCTACAGTTTTCCTCGACCAGCTCGTCATCCTCTTGCAAGAACTTTTGTGGGATTCATAGCCAATAAGAACAGATTTGAATTCAACTTCTATATCGACACACTTATTCATAACCATGGATACTGAATCTGATTTCTGATTCAGAGCATGTTGGAGCATTTGGAATCTTGAATCTATAGTTGAGATGGTCGGAATGGAACCTACTAACTTTCTTAAAGATTGAACAACAAAGTCATGTCCCAATGAGGATGACTCCGAATCCGAAACTTTGCTTGGAGAATTTTCTTCCTCAATAAGCTCCAGATTCCTTTCAGAAGAATCACCAAATTATCTTTTCTTTCTTGCCACTGATTTTGGAGTATCAACAAGGAGTTTCTTTCCCTTGTCCTTTTTTAGAATCGATTCTTGATCTAGAGTTTTCTACTCGCTAGTAGATACTTTAATAACATCATCAAAAACTTTTTGAACAACATCTTCTTCATTCTTATCCTTCTCTAGGGTTACTATCTTAGAGGATTCAGCCTCTGATGTTCGGAGTGACAGATATTCCGAAGGTGACCCCTTATAATCATCTACTTCTTTCAATAGATCTCCAGTTTCACCACTTCCTTATGCAACTTCTTCTTCCTCTTCCACTTGCTGAATCTGCTCAAGATTCTCAACATGATCAGCTCTAATCTCTTTCGAAAAATCAAGGATTCTTCCTAGAGTCTCAGGTAGAGATTCCAAGGAGAAATATCCTGGAAGTGGAATGCTTCCGGATACCAACTCATTAAATTTTAACAAATCTTGGACTGCCTCAACTTCTGACATCTTCTTCTTGAACTTATTTTTCTTTTTCTTGTTTTACTAATTCATCTTCTATGCTTTCCTTAAAAGCCTTAGCTTCCACAGGATCCAATCTGAACTGCGGATCCCATTCTTTCCTTTTCACTTTATCTTCTCTCCACTTCACAACTACTTCATCAGGATATGCTTTATTCTTCTTCGGTTTTGGAGGTGCGGTTTGAACTTCCTTAGACTTGGGATTCTCTTCTTCTACTTCCATTTCTTTCAACTTTCTTTTCCTTACTGGCTTAGAGGATTCCGGATCAAAAACTTTCGAAACTGTTTCATCTTGAGCAGGTGAATCAACAAACTGACCAGTATTCTTGTCAAATGCTACATCCATCCTCCTGAGAGTACCATCACTCACCAGCATAATCTTTCAAACTCTTGGCTTAGACATTCAAGCCTCCTTGAAAGACTCAAGGCACCGAACAATCAACTTCGAGAGGATTGCTGGATACATTATAATCTGAGCTCTCAGATTTCCTTTTTTCAAATTCTCAAGAGTAATGAGAATGTGCTTCATCAGGTTAAACTTCCTCAGATTTATCAGAAAATCTAGGATGTAGATCTCACTCTTCTTCAAGCTATCTTTTTCACCCTTTCTCGGTATGATAATACCCTGTACCCATAACTCCAGAATCCATAAATTTGTAGATAAACTAGAAATCTTAAGAGCCTTGTCATCTTCCATTCCGAGAGTTTCTAAAGATTTTTCCTTGTCGAAGCTACCTTTTGAATCCGGAAACACATGAGAAATAAAATCAGCTTCACCTTCATTATTCAGCCCTACCAAGCAGGCTGCCTTGGCATATGAAAGCTTATAAGTCTTACCATAAGACTTAGAAGACAACTTCTCACTTCCATCTTCCTTAAGAAAAGAAACTGTTACATAGAACTCTATAAGAAAATCTAAATACACTTCATCTTGGATCCCGTGATTTGATACCGCAACATCTTCCCAACCATTTATCTTGATATTCTTGTAAATAAGAGAGTCGTACTTGTTTAAGAAATCCGGATGGACCAGCCTCTCTCTATATATTAACCACTTCTAGATCGTCTTAGATGAAGACATGTCTTGAGAAGCTACTTCCACAGACATTCGGATTTGAAGACCTCTGAGAAGTTCAGAACTGAGAAAACTGAAGTTCGGAACGGCCTTAAAACAGAGAGGAAGAGCTTCGAGATGCTGTAGATTTGAAAACCGATGTGGGAAAACCATTTGGGGTTCCCTTTATATAGGCAACTAGAAAATGGTTCAACTTCCACGGTTGATCGAATGGTTTTGATAAGCTGAGATCAGATCTGACGGTCAAAAACCAATTTTCTTGAATCCGATCTTTTATGGTTTTTATTAAAACAAAGAATCAAGAAAACTATAATCTGAAAACAAAATATAAGAAAATTCTAGCAAGTAAAATATGATTACGGAAACTAGAGTAAGGAAATCATACCATTTGGATTGGTTTAGGAAGATTATTTGTAATTGGTAACATTCTTACGAAAACCAAAAAAACATTATTACGAAAAGACACAATTTGGAAAACTCACTACGAAAAACAAACTCAGTGCGGAAAACTCAGTACGGAATAAAAATCATCCTAAAATTTGAAAACGAAAAAACTCTTTATGAATGATTCGGTATGAAAATCCCGTTATGAAAATACCAGTACAAAATTTTCCATTCCGGAAGTTTTTAATACGAAAATTTCCATTCGAGAAATTTTCTATACGAAAACATCCATTCTAGAAAGTTTTAGTTTCAGAATGTCCATTCCATAATTTTAGTTCTGAAAAGTTTGAAATTTTTTTTGAAAAAGTTTGTTAATCTAACAATCAAATGTACTCCCCCTATAAAAAAGAGTTTATTGTTGTAAGGAGACTTTTTCAACAGAATGTTAATTAAGAATGATTACCTTACGATTATCATTCCTAACTTCTGTTTATTGTATTCAAATCTATCAGAAGGTAAAGATTTTGTGAAAATATCAGCAAGATGATCTTATGTTCCAATAAACTGAAGAATAATATCTCCGTTAAGTGTGTGATCCCTAAGAAAGTGACGCCTAATATCTACGTGTTTTTCACGGGAGTGATGTGCCGGGTTTTTACTAAGGGAAATGGCACTTGTGTTATCACACAAAATTTGAGTTTTAGTAAAACTCAAGCCATAATCTGTGAGTGTGTGTTGCATCCACAACAGTTGAGCACAACAACTTCCAGCTGCTACATATTCTGCTTCTATAGTAGAGAGTGCTACAGAATGTTGCTTCTTGCAAGACCAGGAAACTAATGAATCTCCTAAAAAATGAAAAGTTCTGGATGAACTTTTTCTATCCATTCTACATCCACCAAATTCAGCATCAGAAAAGATTTTTAGGATAAAATCATTTCCAGAAGTATAAAATAATACTAGATCCATGGTTCCCTTAAGGCAGTGAAAACTTCTTTTTACTGCCTTTAAGTGAGATTCCTTAGGATTGGATTGATATCTTGCACATAAGCATACAGAAAACATTAAGTCTGGTCGACTAGCTGTTAAGTATAGTAGACTTCCTATCATACCTCTAAAATATGTTTGATCTACTGGTTTCCCAGCTTCATCAAGATCTAAAGAGGGTGAGGTACCAATAAGTGTACTTATACTCTTAGTGTTATCATAACCATACTTTTTAAGAAGATATTTAATATACTTATTTTGATATATGTAGGTTCCTTCTGGTTTTTGAGAAATTTGAAAACCAAGGAAAAATGATAACTCACCCATCATACTCATTTCAAACTCATATCTCATTAGACTTGCAAAAGAGTCGGTCGAAGATTGCTGAGTCGAACCAAATATGATGTCATCAACATAAATTTTTACAATCAAAAAAAATTTCATATCTTTCTTTATGAAAAGGGTTGGATCTGAATTTCCCTTAACATAGTGATTTTGAAGAAAAAATCCAGTGAGTCTATCATACCATGCTCGTGGGGCTTGTTTAAGGCCATACAGAGCTTTGGTAAGTCTAAATACATGATGAGGATGTTTTGTATCTTCAAAGCCATGGGGTTGTTCAACAAAAACTTCCTCTTTAACATAACAGTTAAGAAAATCACATTTCACATCCATTTGTAAAATTTTGAAATTAAAGAATGCTGCAAAGGCATGTAGAATACGGATAGATTCAAGTCTTGATACTGGAGCATAGGTTTCTTCATAGTCCATTCCCTCTTGCTGATTATAGCCTTTAGCAACAAGTCTAGAATTATTTCTTAATATGACTCTATTTTCATCACATTTATTTCTGAAAACCCATTTAACTCCAATTACAGAAGTTTCCTTAGGTCTTTCAACCAAGTTCCAAACTTTATTCCTTTTGAATTCATTTAGTCCATCTTGCATGGCTTTGATCCAATCATCATCACCTAAAGCTTCATCAGTGCTTTTAGGTTCTAATTGGGAAAGAAATTCTAGATGTTCTACTTCATTTCATAAGGAACATCTAGTCCTTACAGGTTGATTTACACCACCAATGATACTATCACTGGGACGATTCTTAAGAAATGCCTGATTTGGGTTTTGAAAAGCCTGTTCATAAACATAGGGTAGAAAGTCTTCTGGGGCAAATGGTTCAGGAATATCTTCTTGAACATTATCCTTATCAGAAGGTTCTTCTATCAAAGGTTGATAATCAGTTTTTGAAAACACATCTGAGGATGTAGGCTGAGGTGTTTTAAAAATAAAAGGATCTGACTCATCAAATTTTACATGTACTGTTTCTTCAACAGTACAAGTGTTTTTATTAAAAACACTATAAGCTTTATATGTTGTGGAATAACCTAAGAAAATCCCTTCATCAGATTTTGGTGCGAATTTATGTAAGTTATATTTAGTATTCAAAATGAATACTTTGCAACCAAAAACCTTGGAGTAGGATAGTCTTGGTTTTCTACCATTCCATAACTCATAAGGGGTTTTATTAAGAAAAGCTCTAATCAAAACTCGATTTATAGTATAGCAAGCAGAACTTACAGCTTCATCCTAGAAATATCTAGCTATAGAATATTCACTCAACATGGTTCTAGTTATTTCTTGAAAAATTCTATTTCTTCTTTCAACTACAAAATTTTGTTGAGGAGTTCTAGGTGCTGAAAAATTGTGAGTAATACCTTTTTTACTACAAAATTTTTCAAAATCAGAATTTTGAAATTCTCCTCCATGATCACTATGAATAGTTTTCAATGGAAGGTTTTTCTCATTTTTAACTTGATCTCTAAAACTATTGAAATAAGAAAATGCTTCAGATTTATTTGCTAGAAAATAAACCCATGTAAATCTAGTGTAATCATCAACTAGAACAAACACATAGTATTTTCCTCCAATACTTCTAGTTTGTGTTGTACCAAAAATATCCATGTGCACTAACTATAATGAATCAGTTGTTGAGACTTCACCGATTGATTTAAAACTAGATTTATGTTGCTTTCCAAATTGACAAGGATCACAATCTTTATAAGAATCAAATCTAAGCTCCGGTAGATCCTTAACTAGTTTTTATTCTTAGAGAGTTTACATAGGTTCCTATGGTTACAGTGACCTAGTCTTCTATGCCATAACCAGTAATGATCGTCCATTACACATAGGCAAGGTAAATCTTGGCTTCTAAGATCTTCTATGTTTAAGGTGTAAACATTCTCTTGCCTATTGGCTGAGAGAATAAATTCTTCCATGGAATTGTGAACTAAGAACTTATCATTCCTAAAATTCCCAAGGTAACCTTCATCACATAACTGACTTATGCTAATGAGGTTGTGCTTAATACCCTTAACAAAAAGAACATTTGAAATCAAAGTTTTACCAAGAAAAACAATATTACCAATACCAAAAATCTCACCCTTATCATTATCTCCGAAAGTTACTTTTCCTCCTTTCGTTTTGATAATATTTTCAAAATAGATTTTGTTACCAGTCATGTGTCGGGAACATCCACTATCCATGTACCATGTATTGTTGCTGGTACACTCTTTATTTTCCTGAAATCAAGAAGAAAATTAGACTTTCAGAATCCAAATTTGTTTGGATCCTAGATTTCCAGATAATAAAATTTTAGGTACCCACATCTTCTTAGAAAAGTAAGCTTTGTGAAATCCTAGAGATTGGGTTTTGTTTAAGGAACAATCATTTGCCCAGTGACCACCACATTGACACTTAGTACAAAATGGGGCACTTTGAGGAACAAAATAATTGTTAATTAAAATTGGTTTTGCATGGGTATAACCAAATCCTGATTTATTTCTTAAAGGTCGTATTTGGGAATACATTTTATCAAAATTTTCCTTTCCATGGGTAATGTTTGATAAACACTTATTTAAGGAAACAATTTCGGACTTGAGTTTTATAACCAAGTTTTTATCCTCAAAATCATTAGTTTTAGAACTAGAGCTAGGATCGAAAACATTTTTCTTAGAAATTTCGTTTCCTAATTATTTAGAAAGTTTTTTCTTCTCAGAACTTACTTCCTCAAGATTTTTTGAAATACTTTCAAAATCAGCATTTTTCATATCATGATCTTTAGAAAGATCTGATATCTCTTTTGTAAGAATAGAATTCCTAGAGTTTTCCTTATCAAGATTTTTATTGAGTTTGGAATTCTAAATTTCAAGAAGTTCAGCAATCCTAGAGACTTCTTCATAAGTAGGTAAAGTATTTTCTTCATTAGAAGATGATTTTTCATCAGAAGAGTTATAATACTTACTATCATTGGAATTTAAAGAAACATTGGTCAATGATTCTACATTTCATACATTAGCCATAAAACAATGATTATCAATAGGTAATCTGGCTATAAGACCAAGATTCATCTGTCATGAAGATTCATAATCAGAAGATTCATCTGAAGAGTCACCACCACTGTCACTCCAGGTGTCATTAGCTTTCAGAACTTTCGTAGCTTTTGCTTTATAATACTTCTTTCTATTCCTTTCTGAATGTCTTTCTTTCCTTTATTTCTTTTTCACCATAGGGCAATCTGGTCTTATATTTCCAGCTCTCTTGCATTCATAACAAGTAACTTCTCCATCTTTCATATCTTTCTTTTCCTTTTTCTTATACTTGGATTGGAATTTTCTCGAGCCAGCTATCTTGTTCATCCTTCGAGCAAGATTTTCTAATTCATTTTTAGAGATTTCACTCTCACTAGAATCTGACTGAACTACCATCATCATAGACTTGGATCTGGTTACTCTCTCAGGAGTCTTAGCTTTCATATGATTTGATGTTGTTGTAAAAGCAACCGTACCATTTCCATTATTCTTCTTGATTTTGTCAGCATCTCTCTTCATTCTGGTTTCATGTTGTAGAATAGTTCCTAATAGCTCATCCCGAGTAATTTGAGTGACCTTCATGTTCTCATCTATAGCTGTTCTTTTGGATTCCCACTCATTAGGCATAATATCAATTATTTTATCCACAAGAGCTTCATCATCTAAACCTTTCTCTCCCATAGACTGTAGGCTTTTGACGATAGTCATAAATCTCTGTTGAACATTACATATTGATATCCATAAGGAAAATTGAATCCATGATATTCAGCTCTAAGCATAGCTCTCCTAGTCTCAATCACCTTAGAAGTTCCAAAGTGTGTAACTTCTAACTTCTTCCAGATACAATTAGCCGCTTCATAAGAAGAAATTTGGCTATATATATTTCTAGTCATTGAACACAGTAAAGTATTGCGTACCTTATTGTTGAATTTATATTCGTGCTTTTCCTGGTTAGTAAAAGTTCTAACTTCTTTATCATGAATTTTATAATCACTAGTAAGCATAACAAAATTATCTACTCCAGTATTGATAAAAAAAGTCTTCATTCGATCTCTCCAATATTCATAGTCATTACCATCAAAGATTGGTGGTCTTGTAGGATTTAGATTATCAATTGAACCAACAGTAATTCCTGCCATACTAGAACAATCTTCGGCACACAAACTTGATAGTAGAAAAGATTGGTAATAACAAATTTTGGAATGAGAAAGTTCGGAATGGGAAAATTTGGAATGGGAAAATGAGAAAGAAAAACTTATCCGTGAGTATAAGTATTTCAGAGACCTCCTCTGATACCAATTGTAGGATCTAAATAATGATGTAGATGCTCAATTTACAAGAGGGGGGTGAATTGTACACTTTAAAAATTCCTTTGGAACCTTTAAAGTTAGTTATGATTAACAATGTTTTCGTTAAGCAAAGGAAAGGGCTATGTTTAACAAAGTTAAACTTAAGAAAAATCACAACACCTCTAACACCAAATGAAAACATGGAAAAAGATTCCGAAAGTGGGTTCTGGAAATATGGTTCCGGAAATTGGAATTTAACAAAAGATTACAATATAAGATTCTACCTTAAAGAGTATAGAATCTAAATGAAACAGAGTACAAGTAAGGAAGTATAAGAAAGTTATACTTTCCTTATAATACAGCGTGCATCGGAAATAAACAAGTAGTAAAACTACAAGTAACAAGATATAAGTCTTTTAACCCAAAAAGAAGGGTATCCAACAACCTTGGATAAAGGTCCCTTGATTTATACTTTCAAGAAAGTCTGTATTACCCACACTAGGGTAAGCCCTCGATACGATGATCGGAGTCTCTGTCTTGCTATCCTCACAAGACCTCAACTTCAAGGTAGTTGGCAACCTCTGTCTTTCTCAGCAAGGAAGCCCTCGAACTTTACTGTAGTCGTAACCTCTGTTTTCCTGTCCCCGGAAGTCCTCGAATGTAATCACCAACATTCGGAGTCACACGAAGATTTGAGAGTTAATAAGAGCCTCTCTCTCTAAAAATCACTTCAAGCATGTAATCACATGAGTCGAAGATCAGCCAGCCTTTCAGCAGCCTTTTTTCAGCACTGAGCTCTTTCAAATGAGCTTCTATTTATAGGAAAATTTCCAATGGTCAACTCCCTCTTCCAACGGTCATATTTTCCATGAAATTCGGAGGGACCTGTACACGTGTAACTTAGCCAACGGTTAGTTTATAACAGAATAGACGACATCTTTTTATAATGAAACAAGTGTAACATAATGTACGACACCGTTTAAAATGTTACTCAAAAGTTCGGAGTGAATGTTCAGAGTGTAAACAAAAATAATTTTTCGGAGTCTAAATAAATACGGAGTGTATAAAACAAAGATGATCAGATTCTGTTTAATAGGTGAATTCAGAATGAGAATTCAAAATGAGAATTCCTCATTAGAATTCGTTATCAGAATTCATCATCAGAATTCGTAATGAGAATTATTCATCAAAATTCGTAATGAAAATTCATCATCAGAATTCGAAATGAGAATTCATCATCAGAATTTGTAATGAGAATTCATCATTAGAATTCGTAATGAGAATTCCTCATCAGAACTCGTAATGTGAATTCGTTGTCGAACTTCATAAGAATTTGTATCCTGAATCTGGAGTAAAGTTGTATCTGGAATTTGGAATGAAACTTTATCACAGTTCTCATTCTGGATTTCGGAGTGAAATTTTATCGTAGTTCTTATCCATAATTTGGATCCTAAAACAGAATACTTCATATCAAAGTTTCAATAATTTCTGAGAAAATAGAAATGATTTCGAATTTTATACTTAAGAAAAATATGGATGAAAATATGATAAGGATAATTTTTCGTACAAAAGCGATTTTCCTTATAAAATCAATTTTCCTTATAAAAGCAATTTACCTTATAAAATCTATTTTCCTTATAAAAGAAATTTTCCTTAAGATAAGGTGTTTGTGATTTTCAAAACAAGAAGGAATGGAAAAGTCATAAGAAAAACCTTATTGACTCAACATTTTAATTATGGTGTGGGGGATTTAACACCCCAAAATCTTATGTAGAAACATTTTATTCGATAGATTGTATGAAACACAACACTAAGAGTGTAAGGTAATATGATATCACAATAATTTATAATATTTGTAATAATTTCAAGAAATTAATTATAACTTATAACATTTAATTCATGCAATATTGAGTGTGCATGCTTTATATGATACAATGAGCTTCGTCAATCTCTTGCATTAAATGAAAGACCAAGTTTTACTGAATGGTTATACATTTTAATAATATTATTATCTAAGATAATAATACCTAACCAACCTGTTAAATTAGCAGTTATGAATATTATTAGAAACATATGGAAATATATTGTTTAAAGGAATATAATATTAATTAATAGGATACAAATTAATTAGAAATGAAAATATAAACTAATTCAGTATAATATAAATATTATTATTTTTATGCTTAAAAATGAACATTTTATAATAAATTAATTTAATTTCGATTAATGAATGTTATTAATGAAATATATAAGTTATTTTTTAAATAAAATATTTTTTATATTCATAAAATTGATTTTATGATTACATGATTATAACAATCCAAAGATTACATATAAAAACCAATATTTACATTAATAAACTTTTTCCATATTTTAGAAGAGAACATATTAAAATCCAACTTTTTGAATTTTTATATATATTATATGTAAAAATAAAATTAATCTATGTAATATGAACGTAATAAATAGGTTAGTAATAATTATTGGTATTTTTTGTGAGATTCATTTTTTGATGTATACCGAAATATACTGAATTCTAACTCAAAACTGCTTTTCCTCAAATTTATTTATCAGGATAAATTATAATATTAATTGATTTTAATTTTTAAAAACATAATACTTTTATAAATTAATCTATGATAGGTCAATGGAATAAATTTCACTATCAATTTGAATATAAAACAATGAAAACTATAGAATGTTTTTACATTAAAAATACAGTTTCTCACCCATTTTTGGTATTAAATATAAATTTACCTCCACCAATTCTATGTATTGAATTTGGAAAATTTTATTCAATATTTTGAATCATAATTATTAATAATTTATTATATGGTTAACATTTTTTTTACCAAAAATATAGATGGGAATAATTAAAAATAATTATAATTATTAAGGTGAATTTATGATTTATAACGAATTTATGCCAGTAAGTGTTACATAAAGCATCCCTGCCTTTTATTAAATTACTATTACATCATTTCTAAAATAAAAAAATAATAGTATTACACATAGAGGATACAAAGTATTAGTTTCTTGGGAAAATATGGACCATACATAACAATTACAACATCAAGCATAAATATTTATTTAATTTCATCTTCTTTGGATTATTATTGGTACTTGTCCCCTTTTTTAGTAAATGTAGCATCCTAAGGATATACGTCAAAAGGGGTGAGCTAGAATCCCATTAATAGGATAGATTTTAATAATATAGCATGAAGTGGGTATAATCATAACATGGGAAAAAGATGATGAATATGAGAGGAGCATAATTAAATGACTTGAAATATGACAATACATAAAAATAAATCATCATGTCTTTGTGGTTAACTACCACACATACTTGTGAACAGAGCTTTCATATTTTTCACACCTCATTTCACATTTACTCATGAGATTCATCGCTTTACCCATTGCATTGGAGCACTGTATAATGCAGGGTGCAGCCGTCATATTTAAACATTCATATTGCACTATAAAATTCTGGGCGCACTCGTCACATCATAAAATTATAATTTATCATGCGTTTCAATATTAAAATATATTATAAATTAAAATAACTAACCC
This sequence comes from Viscum album, assembly GCA_963277665.1. Classification (NCBI taxonomy): domain Eukaryota; kingdom Viridiplantae; phylum Streptophyta; class Magnoliopsida; order Santalales; family Viscaceae; genus Viscum; species Viscum album. Next base: position 194,908,102 of record OY728133.1, on the reverse strand, counting down.
ATGAAAAGGAATGTTTTTTATCTCATAAGAACACATTCATAAACTTTGGGTTCCTAAAAAAGGGGGAATAACATATTTGATACAAGAACCGTAAATCTTTAATGAGAAGTAAAAGGTGTGTTCTTGAAAGAAGAGTTCTTTTGGAAGACATTTTTGTTTAGAATAAAAAATATTGGTAAACATTTATATCCCAGAAAAGGAAATAAAATGATGAAGAAATTATATTCTAGGAGTAAACATTTCAAAAATGGTGTGAAAGAGGGAGAACCCGAAGGACAAAATTTTGGTTCGAGAATTTCCCCTTATATTGTATCTGAATGATTCCTTCTCTTTAATGGCCTTTATAATGAGATTATATTCATTAATTATAAATCAATTACCTTGTGTACACTAATATAGTTACTTATGGTTTAATTATGTGATTTTATGTGCCTTTGGATGAGTTATAGTGTCTAAAAACATAGTTCAGGAATGTTTTTTTGGTTTTCTTGAGTGGTTCACTTGTATTCTTAAATTGAAGTTCGGGTAGAACGTGGGTAAACATCCAAAACTGATATTACACGTTATTAATGATATTACATGAGTTTCAATGATTTTTTAATGAATCATAATAGATCCATTTGGATGAATCTTTAGAAAAAAAATTAAGTGATGATCGTTTAAGTTAATTTTAACAGTTTTTCGATCATAATGAACTTGTTTTATTTTATCACGAGTAATGTTGTCATAAGTTATTTATAGAATGTTAAATAGGGAATTATACATATAATTAATTCTGTTTCAACCATAATAATGGTTTAATGACCAGATCTGATGGTATAAATGGAAGAAGATATCATTTCATTCTTGAAGGTGATAAATTAACACCTCACGAACAACGTTCTCTTTGATAAAATTAAAGGATAAGGGAAAGGGAGTTGGATGATATAATCTCTTATAAGAAACATAACATTATAGTAAATTTATAATACAGGAGTTAAAATAGAATTTGAATGAATATAGGTAGGGAGATTTCAAGAAATGAACTTGGACATGAAAGGAAATTAAAGGAGAAGAGGGAGAGAAATTACCTCTGAAATCCTCCTCTTTAGATCCTCCTTAAAGAAGCTTGGATTGGTCTTTTGATGAGACCATCAGCTCTTGGACGTGGGATATGGTATAGGAAAGATGTTTGGTTAGAGTTTAGATAAGTCTTGGAGCTTGAGAGGTGTGGGGAAATGAGGGTGTGAAAGGTGGTTTTTATAGTGGAGGTGAGAGGGGTTTCCTTAATATAAAATTCATTAGATTATTAATTTCCCCTAAGAAAAGGAACCGTGAGTCTTCATTGAAAATTAATAGTAAATAAGGCATTTATGTTTGATATTTGGGTGCATTAATCACTTCTGATGTTATTAATAGTGGGTTTTAATTATAATGTATTTATACAGTAAATTAAGGTATTTTACTATTCACCAAAAATTCATGTATTATAGAAAAATACCAAAATTTTACCCCAACCATTTTTCGACCTGTAGATTCAAAAAATGAAGTCCATTTTTCAAAAATAATTTTCTAAATATGATTTATTTAATTTTTATTTAAAATCATAGTTTACTACTAAAAACAGTTTTAAAACAATCATTTACTTATTCTAAAATATAGCTACATAATACTCTAACATGAATATTATTTTTATACTATCATAGTTAAGGTTAATATTAATTAGGGTATATCACTGTTCATAAGGGTATTTTACTATTCATAAGGGTATGTTACTATTCACCAAAAATTAATTTTGTTTTATTAGACTCCAAAAATAATCTTGAACATAACCGTCTATGATAGATTTTCAAAATTCCAAACACTGAAGTGACAAACTTATGTTTAAAGGTCACTTATCACATAGTATTTAATTATGTTGTGTTTTCATGTTATTTTATGACATAATTATAAGAAGGTAATTTCCACTGAAAAACTTTGGGGCGTTACATTCTTCCCCCTTAAGAATTTTATCCCCCAAAATTTCACTTTACACAAACACGTGAAGGTGTTTATCATTCATCACCTCTTCTAGTTCACAAGTTGATTACTCTAACTAATGGTTCCTCCAAAAAACATTAACAAGATGGGTTGTCTTGTTGCATAGAACCTTGTCTTTCCAATCAAGGATCTTTAGTGGTTTCTCTTCATATGAGATATCAACTTACAACTACCCCGCCTATGAGTTTAGTACATTTGAGGGGTCTGGTATGTACTTCCTCAGTAGTGATACATGAAACACATCATGATATTGATCCATATTCAGTGGAAGTGCAAGATGATAGGCCACAGATCTTAGACAGTCTAGGAACTCAAAGGGGCCAATATACCTTGGGCTTAGCTTCCCTTTCTTCCTGAATCACATGACTCTCTTCGATAGAGATATTCGAAGGAAGACATTATCTCTAACGTTGAACTCCATGTCCCTTCGACGGTTGTTAGAATATATATTTTTCTGACTTTGAACTGTTTTGAAGTGTTTCTGGATGACTTGAACCTTTTCTGTCATCACTTGAACAAGATCGGGTCCATGTAGCTTTATTTCTCCAACTTCATCCCAAAAAGTTGGAGTTATACATCGCTTTACATACAAAGCATCATATGGATCCATATGAATACTCTATTGGAAGCTATTATAGTATGAGAACTCAACCAATGGGAGATGCTGATCCCATCCACCTTTGAATTCTAGAGAGCATGCTCATAGCATATCTTTAATCGTCTGAATAGTCCTTTCAGACTGACCCTCAGTTTGGGGGTGATAGTCCGTGATGAAATTTAATTCAGTACTCAAAGCATGTTGAAAACACATTTAGAATTTAGATGTGAACCTTGGATCATGGTCAGAGACAATTGAGAGTGGAGCACTGTGAAGTATCACCACTTCTTTCACATATATCCTTGCAAGTTGTTCAAGCGAGAGATCTTCCCGAATAATGATAAAATTATAAGCCTTGTTGAGTCGGTCAACCACAACCCATATAACATTATTTCCCTTCGACATATTCAAGAGACCCGTGACAAAGTCTATAGTAACATTTTCCCATTTCCACATGTTCATAGGCAATTGTTACATCATACCTTTGAAATTTTTCCGCTCAACTTTAACATGTTGACATACCAAGAACCTTGATATATATTTCTCAATATCCTTCTTCATGTTATCCCACAAGAAGTGTTCTCGGAGATCACGATACATATTGGTACTCCCACGATGGATAGATATTATTGAGCTATGCGAATTGTCCAATATCTCCTTCTTTATCCCAGGTGATGAAGGCACACAATTCCGCATTCCAAACCAAATCACTCCATCACCATCAATATGGAATTCCTTCATCTTCCTTCATTTACTACATTCACTCTCTTTTTTATCTCCACATCATCCCTTTGTTCTTCCTTAATCTTCTCCTGGATGGATAGTTTTGAAATCATTTGGGAATGGTAGGTTGTATCCCCTGCCCTTATGATTTCCAAATCTATTCTTTTCATATTCAAGAAGATATGGTCTTTCTCAGTCCTCAGCATGGATAGAGTAGCATGTTCTTTTCTTCATAGAGCATCAGCTACCTTGTTCGCCTTTCTAGTATGGTAGTGAATAGAGCAATCGAAATTCTTGATTAGATGTAACCATCTCCTTTGATGCATGTTGAGTTCCTTTTGTGGTAATATATAATTTAAGTTGTTGTGGTCGGTGTATATGTCACACTTTGAGCCATAAAGGTAGTGCCAACAGATTTTCAAGCCAAAAATCACGGCTGCCAGCTCTATATCATCCGTCAGGTAGTTCTGCTCATGGATCTTCAACTTTTATGAGGCATAGGCTATCACATTATCATTTTCACGAGTACGAAACTCAAGAATTTCTTTGAAGAATCACTGTATATCAAAAAACTTTCTCCACCTTTCGGTAGTGTGAGTACAAGTGCACTGATCAGCCTTTTCTTTAGCTCCTTGATGCTTCCCTCACATTCTTCCATCCAGACATACTTTACCCCTTTCCTTGTTAGCTTAGTTAGCAAGATTGACATTCGTGAGAAGTTTCTCCCAAAAAATCAATAACTGCCCAGCTAATCCAATAAAACTACAGATTTCTGTGACACTAGAAGGCATGGTGCATTCCTCAATCAACTTTTTTTATGGATCTACAGAAATTCCCTCACATGTGATCACATATCCCAAGAACATGACTTGTTTCATAAAAAAGTCACACTTTCTGAACATGGCGCACAACTTATCCTTTCTCAATGTCACCAACAGAAGTCTTAAATGTTCTTCATGTTCCTACATGCTCTGGGATTATATGACAATAACATCGATAAACACTACCACAAATTTTTCAAGGTAATTTCTAAATACTCTATTCATAAAATCCATAAAGATTGCAGGGGCATTGGTAATTATGAAGGGAATCACTAAAAACTCATAGTCCCCATACCTTGTATGGAAGGAAGTTTTTTGAATATCCTCCTTCTTCACCTTTACCTGATGATATCTAGAATGAAGATCCACCTTTTAGAATTATTGAGCACCTCTTAAATGATCAAACAAGTCATCAATCCTTGGGAGAGGATACATGTTCTTTATGATGATCTTGTTGAGTTCACGATAATTGATATATAGCTTCATTGTTCCATCGTTATTATTCACAAAGAGCACAAGTGCACCCCAAGGCGATGCACTAGGGCATATAAACCCTTTTTTCAGTTGATCTTGCTGAACTTTTTTAACTCCCCTAGTTCGATAGGAGCCATCCTATAGGGACACTTAAAGATAGGAGTAAATCTGGGTATGAGATCAATTTAGAACTCCACCTCACAATCCAGGGGAATTTTAGGTAACTCTTCAGGAAATACAACACCGTATTTCCTCATGATGGTCATTCCCTCATGGTTGGCACTTTCCATCGACTCAACCATTTCGGCAATGTAAGCTTCTTCACATGGAATCAACACCCAAACCATTGATGGATTTTTCAAAGGAGATTCATGACCTTCCATTTATTTGTAGAGTATCCTGGGATGGCTAGAAATATGAAAAGATATTTCATTTTCCCAATAGTTGATATGCACTCTATATAAAAAGATCCAATCCATTCCCATTATAGCATCAAATTCCACCAAAGAAGTATTACAAGATTATCTAGAAAAAATTTCCCACATACGCTAATAAGAGAAGAGTCAGACACTTGGGTTGAAATGATTGCACCACTTAGTGTTTTTATAGATATCTCTACTTCAATGTTTCGGGGATTTGATTCTAAAGTTTTGGTAAATGTTCATGATATAAAGGATTGCGCAGAACCAGAATCAAATGTGACTTCAATTATTCTTGATTTTATAGGAATTGTACCTTTTCCGACTTCATTATCATGATCCACTTTCGCAGTTGTGATGGAGTAATTTTTTCCTTGTTCCTTTGGTTTTGGTGGCTGCTAGCACTGATTACTCTCGAGAACTCGAGGTTTAGTGCACTGGATTGCATAGTGCCCTAGCTCCCTTCAATTGTAGCATTAAACCATGGGTGGTTCTCTTCTTTCTTCTAGTACATTCTCTTTCCATTTCATGTCTTTTCAACACTCTTGAGCATGATGTTCCTCTTTCCCACACTTGTAGCATTTAACAATCCCTTTAAGGCAGCTTTCATGGTGCAACTTCGCACATTTTTGGCAAGTGGGTCGTTGAGTTTTCTTCCCACCTTTATCATTAGATACAATGGCTTGTAACATCATCTTTCGTTTCTAATCCCCATATCCATGTGACCATTCTCCAAAATCCATCTCCACTTTGAGAGCGCATCGAACAAATTCTTCATAACTCCCAGATTCTCGAATTGAAAGAGCCGTTTGAAGGAGTGGTTTTAATCCACTAAAGAATCTATCAATTATTCTATCATTATTGATAACAAACCCCTAAGCATAGCATGAAAGCCTTGTGAATTCTCTTCATAGGTTTTGACAGATTCTCCTTATTTTTTATTGAGCTTTATGAAATCTCTCTCCATCTTCGTACGAAGAGTTATTGTTAAATACTTATTAAGAAACATTACCTAAAAGTCTTCCCATTCCATCACTTCAATTTCCTCCCTTGGCTTGGTGTTCTTAATAAAATCCCACCATTTATCGGATTATCCATCTAGATGATAAACAGCTAGGGTCACCTTCTCTGTCATAGAATAGTGAAGAACAAAAAAGATCTTCTCCATAGATTTGACCCATTGTTCCACAACTAGTGTATCAGAAGATCCACTAAATGTCGGTGGTCATTGCCACTTAAAACCTTCAATATCAAGTTTCTACCTCTTTGGTGAATGAGGTTATTCCCCATTATTATGGTTACTGTTCATAACCAGAGATAATTGGATAAGAATTGCCTTAACGTTCTGAACTCTACATCCCAAATAATTGGGGATGTTGTTCGGGAAATCGTTGCATTGGCCCTCACACGAGTTGTTGGCCTATTTTCTCCTGCTTCCCACCAGATTCTAAAATAGAATATGTTAGAACAAAACAAGAGTAAACAAGTCAAGAATACATAACCTATTCATTTGAACAATTTATACTAAAATCATAACATATGGTATCCCAATGTAAATATTCTTGTGTTCAAATTTTTACTTAGTCTCATGCTAGAGGTTTTCTCTAGGGTTTACTAATCCCAATTCCCAAATTAACTATACCTTTCCTCTGATAAAAACTATAGCGAACCTGCCTTATGTTACAATATAATTAAATCATTTTAAAGATAAAAAATAATACTATTACACATAGAGGATCCAAATTTTAAGTGTCTTGTGAAAACTAGGACCATACATAACAATTACAACAACAAGAATAAAAATTTATTTAATATCTTCTTCTCAAGATTCTTATTGGCACTTGTCCTCTCCTTAGTACATGTAGCCACCTGAGGATATATGTAAAAAAGGGTGATCTAGAAGATGAGTAAAAGGATAGATAAGAACAATATATAATGGGGTGAATATAATCATAACATAGGAAAAATATCATGAATATGAGAGGAGCATAAATAAAATACTAGAAATGTGGAAGTGCATAAAAATTAAACATCATGTTTTAGTGGTTAAATACCACACATACTTGTGAACCAGGATATCATCTTATTCACACATAATTTCACATTTACACATGAGATTCATCACTTTACCAAATGCATTGGATCACTATATAATTTCATTGCACCCTTTACATTTAAACATTCATATTGCGCTATATAATTCTGGGTGCACCAGTCATATCATTACATTATCATTTATCATGAATGCCACAATGAACATATAGCTTAAAAGAACATAAATAACCTATGAAAATTATTTGGTTTCATCTCATAAGAATACATTAATAAACAGTGGGTTGCAAATAGAATGGGGGAATAATATACTTGATACAAGAATCGTAAATCTTGAATGAGAAGTAAAAGGTGTGTTCTTGAAAGAAGAGTTATTTTGGAAAAAAAATCTGTCTGACATAAACAATAGTGGTAAACATGTATATTCCTAAAAAGGAAATAAAATGATGAAAAATGATTTTCTAGGAGTAAACATATCAAAAATGGAGTGAAAGAGGGAGAACCCAAAGGACGAAATTTGGGTTCGAGAATTTCCCCTTACCATGTATCTAAATGCTTCCTTCTCTTTAATATCCTATATAATGACATTATATTAATACATTATAAATCCATAACCTTTTTTATGGTAATATGGTTCATTATGGTTTTATTAAATGATTTTATGAGCCTTTGGATGAGTTTTAGAGTTTAAAAACATTGTTCAAGAATGTTTGTTTTTATGGTTTTCATGAGGGGTTCACTTGTATTCTTAAATTGAAGTTAGGTTAGAACAAAGGTAAACATCCAGAACTGATATAACATGTTATAAATGATATTACCAGAGTTTTTATGAACTTATTAATAATCATAATAGATCCATGTGGATTAATCATTTGATAAGAATTAAGTGATGATTGTTTGGGTTACTGTGAATGGTTTTTCGATCATAATGAACTTGTTTTATTTTATCACTAGTAATATGGTCATAAGATAGTTCCAGTCCATTAGATAGGGCATAATAAATGTAAAAAATTATGTTTAAACCATAAAAATGGTTTCATGACCATATTTAATGTTAGAAATGGAAGAAAAAATCATGTTGTTTTTGAAGGTGATAAATTTACACCTCACGAACAACATTCTCTTGGATAAAATAAAAGGGAGATGGGAAGGGGGTTGGATGATATAATATCCCATTAGAATCATAACATTATAGTACATGTGTAATACTAGAGTTTCAATACCATTTGTATGAAGATAGGTTGGGAGATATCAAGTAATGAACTTGAACTTGAAAAGATATTAATGGAGAGGAGGTAGAGAAATTACCTCTTAAATCCTCCTGTTGAGATTGTCGTTAAGAAAGATAGGCTTGGTATTTTTTTGAGGCCAGCTGCTCTTGGACGTGGGATAAGGGATATGGAAGATGTTTGTGATGCGTTTTGAGAAGGCATGGAGCTTGACAAGTATGGGGAAATGAGGGTCTGAGGGGTGGTTTTTATAGTTGACGGGAGAGGGCTTTCCTTAATATAAAATTCATTAGTTTATTAATTTCTCCTAAGACCTGGAATAGTAAGTCTTAAATGACCAAGAATAGTAACCAAGGAATTTTAGTTCGATATTTATGTGATTTCATCACTTGAGATGTCAGTAATAGTGGGTTTTAATTTTAATGTATTTTTACAGTAAATTAATGTATTTTACTACTAGCAAAAAATACAAGTATTTTAGAAAAATCCCAAAATTTTACCACAACCATTTTCCGATGTGTAGAATCCAAAAATGAAGTCCATATTTCAAAAATAATTTTGTAAAAATGATTAATTTAATATTTATTTAAAATCATCGTTTACTACTAAAAAACAGCTCTAAAACATTCTTTTACATATTCTAAAATATAGGTACATCAAATATTGACTTGAATATTATTTTCATTCTATCATAGGCAAGGTTACTATTAATTATGGTATATCACTATTAATAAGGGTATGTTACAATTCATAAGGGTAGGTTAAAATTCACCAAAAAATATTTTTTTTTATTATACTCTAAAAATCATCTCGAACACAACTGTGTATGTCATATATTCAAAATTCCAAACACAGAAGTGACAAGAATATGATTAAAATTCATTTATCACTTAGTAGTGCATTTTTTTGTGTTTTCATGTTATTTTATGACATAATTATAAGAAGTGAATTTCCATTGAGAAACATTGTTCCATTACATTAAAGATAATCTCAAATCCTTCGGTCCACCTCAAGGTATTCGGGCCATATGAAAATTGTGACTGAATGGACCAGGAATACTTTACAAGGAACATTCTCTTGATGAGGATTTAGACTAGGTGAATTCACTAGAGAAGAGATAATGAATTTTCAAGAATGAGGGGTAAAAATTTTCCATTAAGACCAGCCTATGTATGCTTGGGATACCTAGAAGAAACACCATTTAAAAGAAAATAGCTGACATCATGATGTAGATTCTATATAGGGCTAGTTTCAAGTAGTTATAGTCTAGAAGAATTCATCTATGTAATTATTGTCATGTAATGTCACAAAGACTAAGAACCATTTAAGGTCTTCCCATGGACCCTTGAAAGGTGGATAATAAAAAATTAATTAAAAGAAGGATTTCAAGACATTCAAATGATTTTTTATAATGTAATAAACCATATTCATAAGGCCTAATATGACATAGAAACATTTAAAAAAGACATTTTATGGCCATATTTCAACCCTACCCTCCTTTTTATATAATTTAATTTATTATGGATCCAAGTTCAATAATAAAACAATGGTGGGGTTCCCTTATTCCAAAATATTTCATGAGTGTCTCTCCTCCCCCACAATAAATGGCATCATTCCCTACCACTTCCTCAAACCTATAAGACCAAATAGGATTGTCCATGACATGTCTAATTGATCCCAAAAATCCCTTCCTTCATCATTAAATCTTATATTTGGGCATTAAAAAATCTATGAAATCCTTTTGGGGAAGACCAAAAGGAGTTACCTGATTAAGTGGTAATGTATTTCATAAAGCTCTTTATTTTTATTTCAATTATACACTCCCTCAAATCTTCTTAATAAATTCTCATATATAAAATATTGTATAATAAATAAACTATTATTTTTTATTCAACATTTTCATATAACACTAACACAAACCTCTATATAATAGGTAACAAGCAGAATGTTTACATGTACGGTGTACTACAACCTCATAACATGATGATTGTTTATTTTTTACATTAACAACTCTAATGGTGGAAATTAAAGTTGAATGTTTTTTTAAATATGATATATCTGATATATAATATGTATTTATGATGCAATTATTCTTTTATAACACGTTTCATTATAAATTCAATATCTTGTAAAAATGATAACATTGTTTGTGGTAGTGTGGACTATTACCCCTCAAATCGATGTGATTCTTTCACATAAAATATGGAATTTAAAAATGATATTTTTAATGAAACATTTTTAAAAAAAACATTTACATTATATTTATTACATAATTATGATTCTTTAAATGAGATATATTTATCATTTTTCTTTATTACCCTTTCACACCCTTACGAAGGGATTTTGTCTCTCACAGACATGTGGACTACCGCCTCCTCTACATGTTGTGATTCCTTTTACAATAATTATACATATAAATATATATGGTTAAATAAAATGGTACTTGTGATATAATAATGAATATATTATTATATATTTTTACTTACCATCATTTCATAATGATCATTCAAATATGGGAATGTTACTCATGCATATGTACATCCTACAATATCATTGAATGTAGCATTGTTTCATTTTCAATAATTATATTTAATTATTGGGGTTAAAATTATAATATATTTATAAATATATAAATTATGTTATCAATATTATTTTAGAGATACTATATAATTACCCCTTTGGCAAAAATTGATCTTCTTATGTTATTTTCGACACACAAAAACGAATTTGGTTGAAATAGAAGACATAAGCTTACTTTTTTAAGTAGTTTTATAAGAAATTGTAATATGTGATATAAAATATATGATAAAATTGAAAAAGGTTCTCAATCAGGTAAATAATTTATATTTGTTTGCTATTATGTAATATAAAGAAACAAAATATGCGTTGGACTTTAGGTAAGGGATTTTCATCTCTCTTTTTACATACATGGGATAAATATTATGTTCACCTTTTATGTCATTTATATGGTGTATATACTAGTCTTTTACCTGATACAAAATGGACGTCATTAATATCATTATATTATAAAATCCATATAATATTATTATTTTATGTGTCTCATTATTTAAAATGTTTCAAAGTGTTATGGTACACATTATAATTTCTATTGAATTTTTTCCTCAAAAATAATATTTATGATTATTTATTTTCATATGAGTAAATGATAAGACCATAGTTCAATAAACCTAGTCATTTTTTCTCCTCTATTTATTCATGTGAATTTTCGATTATTAATATAATTATTCAACTCTATGATAGTCAAGGTTTTTTAGAATATATTTTATGAAAACCCAAATTCATTTTACTCATTAGTGGGAGAACCTATTTTATTCTCAAAAACATGTTTTATAAAAATGTTTTTAAAATGATCTGGTAAAGAAAATTTTCTTTTTTTTATTAATAAATTTTCCAATGGAATATTCATTTCTCATTCCAAAAAAGGAATTTATGTAACCTTTTATTGTGAAAAATAAATTTTATTTTTTCCTTATAAAACATGTATGGATTTACCTGTTGTCATTCCTTCAATGATTCCTATAAATTTTAAACATAATAATTTTTCAAGAAATTTTTTATAAAAATTATATTCATAGAAAACATTTTTCTATAATTATTTTCAAAATAAATGTATATTTTCCCCAATAAATGTTTTAAAAGATCCTTTATAATACTATCATTAATTAATAAGAACAAAAAATTATTTTACACCACTTTGGTTATATTGTATTGATACTAGGATTAATATTACTCTAGGTGGAATATGATTTACTAGGCCAATGATAGTATTCATATTTAATTACATGATGAATTTTTCCCTTTAAATATACAATTTTCAATAATCTATTAACAATGAATTTTCCCTAATTTACCATATCCTATATCATATATATGTTTATTATCAATACATTATATCATTTCTATATTGTTTTTTCTATTTATTTTAATATAATATTTTGGTTAATATTCATAAAAATGTATCAATTTCATTACTTGGATATTTGACAAGGGATATTTTTAAATCGATTATTTGAAATATAAATAATTATTTGGACTGATATGACATGGGTGGGGCTCAGACATAGATATCCCATCGAGGCATCTGCAGTCTCATGGGATGAGACATTTGGCTAGTCACCCTAGATGGGTTTTAATCTAATATGTCGTAAACCATGTTGTGAAATGTGTTGATGGTAAATGTAAACTGTACCTAGGATAAATAGTTTTCAATAACCAATAATTTCACTCTTTTAGTTTCATTTATTATTATACAATTTTTTTTTCATTGACATATCATTAGATAAATTTCATTTTTCTTTAGTGATTAATTGGAATATTCTCTAATTTCTTACATTTCCATATCGATTGTTAACTATGTTGTTATTTTAATAGATTTGGTTTTCTTTATTACATTTTCGTATTTTTTATGAAAAATTTTCTCATTTTTTTGATTATATTTTTTGTTTTTTTAGTAATTTACCATATCATAATTATTACTCTAATTGATTAATTATTTCTTTTGTAATATTTTTCCCATAATGAGAATTTGATCACACCCTTATTATATTTATTTTTCCAGGAATCTAAGAATTATAATATGAAATATGTGAACTGATTTAATACATTTATTACAGTTATTCTTGGAGTTATTTATTTAATGATAAATAAATTATGATTTAATTAGTGTACTAATTTGTAACACATGACTCATTTATATATATTATTTACCAAGAATACTAAACTCTTTGGAAGATGTGTATTTTATTCCTTTTTATCATTCCAATGTAATAGTGGAAGACACTAGATTTGGGTGATTTTGGGTTGGGTCGCTACATAAGGAATGATAATCCTTATAAATGGTATTAGGTATAGTAATGATAATAAGGGATCTAAGTTGATCTCCATAAAACATATGTTTCTATATATTTTTTACCACAAACTATAGCACATGAAAGAGTTAAATCTCATATGATACCATTTACTAAAGTAATGAATGATCAAGAGTAATATAGAATGTCGATATAAAATATCTTACTCATACATTCTCTATTCTATGACTATAGATTGAACTAATAAATGCATTTTTCTCATGTAATTCACCTTTATGGATGAGAACATCATATATTCATCCAATGAATAAATAAAGACATCATATGTACTATCGTATTTTAGATGAAATATTCCTCAATCTATCAAAATCAAGGAATTCTATTTCATACATTTCATATATGATAACCAATCCAATCTTACCAGATTTCTAACTGACACCATGTTCAATAAAAAACCAAACATTGATTATCTATGCCTCAATAATTATTTAATAATAGTATCAAATATTATCATTCCCATGATTTGTATCATGGAATCCAAATGTATTGAGGTTCAAAAAATGATATATTAACCCATGGAATAAAAAAGGTGTAATGTTTGAAACTTGATGTTTTAAACATGGTAGTTCATTCAGCGCATATACCTTATTTTGTGCCTTATGAGATTATTTATTATCTCAATAATTAATTAATACTCACAATGACCATAATATTTATTTAAATCCTATAATAATGCATGATTACCATCAATCAGAGATAAAATAATATCATATAATGAGTTATCATTTATCATTTCACATAATGAAATGTATATCATTATATTAATATATCTATTCAGTGTAAAATAATGACAATGGTAATCATGTATTTCTATTAACATGAAATAATTTATATTCTTGGGAAAATTTAAGATTTATTATCAAAACCATATATAAGAACAAGTCTAATATATCTTATATGACTGACTATTATATAGAGTTATTTTCACTACATTATTAGTGGAATTTTAATAAATTACATCAATATATAATTCCTTCCAAATCAATATGTGAAAACCCAAGAAAACCCTCCCACTAAAATATTTTAAGAGTAACATCTATATAGTAATATATTTTGAATAATATTTAGACTTTAGGAATAATATTCCAATTTTCTATATACATGAACATATTCAATCATTATAAATACACAATTTAAAATGTTATAATGTCAAATTATAATAAACATATAGAATTAATTTTATATAAAACATCATTATTAGTGGAACCCATTTGATCCAAATTTTCCATAAAATATTTTGGAATCTAATATAACTGTATAAAATATAAAATTACTAAAATATACTGAACTCTATAATGTTAAAAGGAAATTCACTATTTTATTGTAAATAAATATAAAATATTAATTTTTTTTTAAAATTGTGCCTAAGAATATATTATACTATTATCAAAAACTCAATATGAATCATAATAAGAATGATCTTTTATTTGTTTACTTTTGACATATCTATGTAAAAGTATACTACCAAAAGCCACATATACAATATATTTTTCAATAAATATCCTATTTTCATATAATAACACATTTCAATATTGAATATGGTTTATTTATATTTAGTAATAATATTAAATAATATGTTATTTTCCCAATATAATAGTTGGTAGTTTACGATCACAGATAATTTTCTTGTAAATAATAGACATTATTTGCTAAAAATATCTCCTCATGAGTGAAAAGAACACCATTCCCTTATATTTTAAAAAAATTTGGATAATCACTTTGTTATGAATTTCTTTCATCATTTACATATTCTCGAAACATTTTATAACATCTAATTAATCATAAACCATATATATTGAATTTTTTCTCAAACTTTTTTATGTAATTTTTTTTTTAATAAAAATTATTCTAATTATTTAATTGAATTGAGATAATAGTAATAATATTTGTATTTAAATTAAATTACCTTGATGTTTTTTTTACAATCGAA